>CM048849.1:41688335-44088335 GCA_026545225.1 Cornus controversa
ATTTAGCATAACGACACATGTACATGATGACCATATTTTTTTATGACTTTCCAGAATGTAAATGAGACTAAATTCACTGATTATGGTGCAAAAATGTGACCTAACCTAAATTATAAAGATACCTAAAATTATACAAAATTGTGACATTGTCACAATTTGAACAAAATTTTGATTAAACCCTCCGTTAAATGGTTTCATGAAGGTTTTGAAAATGTGATGCAAAAGAGAGAAAAATGAAAAATGAAAATACAAGGAGGGGGGGGGGGGGGAGTGAAGATCGAGAATTAAGAGAGTTTAGGGGGATTACCTTGTCTCTCTTAAACAAAATTAGAAGTTGGAAGTTTCCTTTAATTGCGTCAACCTAGACCTTTAAGAGTTGAGGAGTACTTCCTCAATAGGGTATTCTTCTACTTCTTTGCTCGATCTTCAATGGAAAATTTTGAATGATTTTGGAAGTGAAGGTTGGTTGAATGCCTTGGACTTTAGATAGAATTGCTTTGAGACTACAAAGAGGCTTAAGGAAGATTCTGTGAGTTGCGCGGTTTAGATGTCGTTAATTGTGAAAGAAAATCACTAAGAGGGGGGAGGGGGGGTGAATAAGTGTATGAACTCATTTGTTTAATATAAAATCATGCACATCAAGCAATAAATAGGCAAAGTAAGAGATGACACCAGTATTTTACGTGAAAATCCTAACGGGAGAAAACCACGCTTAGTCAACAACCTCGGAGCAAAATATCCATTTTCTCAAAGCAAAGTATAACAAACTCTATCTCAGTCTCATACTCAGTCATACTCTACTAAGAATCATTTGTTGACATCTTAGGCTTACTCTTGTCACCTCTTGCGACTCCCCGTTCAACTGTTGCCGACTTCGGTCTTATTTCTCGATTCTTGCAAAAGAGTTGCTGGAAAAACACAACTGCTTTGTGAACAATCACCTGTCACCTTCATAGTGATCAATTTTCCTTCCTCATGAATGTAAAGTTGAAAAGAGAAAACAAATCTTGTGTCTTTGATTGGAATCAATATGATCTTCGAAAGGTTTGGTATACTGATCAGATGGAAAACACCAACCAAATATCTCTCAATGAATTTGCTCTCAAAACATACAGAAACATCAAAGATAATTTTTCTCCTAAATATACTCTCAAAAGCTCTTTAACTTGTAAAAATAATAATCTAATCGATTCAGTGTATCTTGTAGAGAACATTAAAGTAGTATATATAGACAAGAGAGCCCTAATATTATTTGAAAAATAAGTAAGACACTAATTTATGACGTTTCTCAAAGTTTCAAAACAAAAGGAAACAAAAATTCCCGCTAAAACAATTTCCTTTTTGAAATAGAAAAGTTTGACCGGTTCGTAAATTTGCGACCGGTCCATAAAACTACGTCTGGTCCAAAAACTAGCAGGATTTTAAAACCGCAACAAGTTGGACCTATCGCTAAAATTGTGACCGGTCAGACTTTTGAAAATCAGTAAATTTTGAAATAAAATTCTAGATTTTCAAATCCAACATTTCAAATATAATGTGCGCAGTGTCCTCACAACACATACCTATTCTAAATTATGTTTTTATTGAATCAACTGTATCCATGCACTTGTTCTTTAGCTTCATGATTAAGACTCAAATTAAACAAAAAATTACAACCCGATCAATCAGGTTTTAACACTGAAATTAGCCAACATAAAATAATATATCTCACAATTGCATATTGAAATAGTGGGTCAATCATGTTTTAGTCTCCAATGTCGAATGTTGATTGAAATTATAATTTGTGTGCTGGAAACCCAAATTGGAGCTTGATTTGAAGTCGATTTAACAATTGAACGGTAGAATCGACTCGAAATGTTATGAAATGATGGAATTCCACTTTTAGGGCAGATTTGGATTTTTTGGTGCAAAATGTGGTGTGTACACATATGATTCGGCATTGGATATATTTGAATGGGCATTCAATACATATACACATACATATATATTTTCCTAAGTAAATATAGCATCTAATATATTACTTTACCCATTAAACTACAACTCTTGGTATTACATTGCTTAATTTAATTAGGTGTTAACTTATATCTACCAAGTTTGCAAAAGTCAATCCATTCTGCTGTGAACAATGCATTTTAGGACCTAGGTTAACCGGGTGACATAAACAAATTACATATTTCTAATTACTTCTAGTGAAGTATATAATGCATATTATATAGCTGTTTAGCTGTATTGTTTTTTTGGTTTAATGCGAATTGCTTTACACACAACCATTTATAAAATAATTATATACCTTCATAAAAGATTGCATTCAGTATTCTCTTTGAATTTGAAGGTTACACCATGTTATAACTTTTATCAGAACCTCCACCAACCCCAATATTGCACTCTCCTACGCACAGCCACCGGCCCACCGCCACTCTCAATGTACAACCGCACATGTTTTACTACCGCCATTCACTCAGCACCAAAGTTTTCACTAAATCTTTTATAAAATATTTCTCT
This sequence comes from Cornus controversa, assembly GCA_026545225.1. Classification (NCBI taxonomy): domain Eukaryota; kingdom Viridiplantae; phylum Streptophyta; class Magnoliopsida; order Cornales; family Cornaceae; genus Cornus; species Cornus controversa. Next base: position 41,690,838 of record CM048849.1, read on the forward strand.
GTTGAATTAATTATAATATTTTTTTTCCCATGTCTTGCCAAATAACTTATGCACCAACTATATCTCAAATTCGACCTCTACTTTGAGGAGGAGGTATACGTTGCGTCTGACGCATCCTGCGATGAGCGCATATAAGCCATTGGTACCCTACATGTGTGGTGGGATTCACGGCGAGTGTAATGCACCGATGGACGATGGTCCAATGCATTCGGTGCATGTGCGATGGACGCACCCAATATCTATTCTTACTTTGAGAGGTGGAGGAGATGAGAATAGACTATGACTTTTAATAACTAAGCAGAATTATAATTGAATGAAAGAGAGAGAGAGTAAAACAATCTCGTTACAATGTTTTTACTTTATACTATAAGTCTACTATTAAAAATATTTACTAACGGCTCCTTACGTGGGATTCAATTTAGGTTCAATGTGTGTATCAACTATAATTAAGGTAATTATCACATACATTTTTTCAGTTTAGGCAATATCATACTAGACCCTTTAGGTTTCGTTATTCTTCATACATTTCCTGAGAATTGAGGTATCTATTTCTTCATTATGTTAGTGCGATGTTAGCAGCAATAGAAAAATGTAGAAATGATCATTTTTGTCTTTCTTATGCTGACGTAACCAATTTTTATCAATTAAATTCAATAAAATCACCAAAAAAAAATAGTAAATCTAACGGACGTCACTAACAGGACAATAGTCGAGAATATTAATCCATAGAGGGTTTGATCGAAATATTTCTTAAATTGAGAGAGTGAGTGATAATTATCCTTATAATTATTGACAGTGACGTTGGAATTTAGATATTGGCTACTCTGATACATGTAAGACATCATTTGTTTTAAAAATTTAAGCTAAATTTAATTAAACTGTTAGAGAGAATGTACCTGAATATTCTTCAGTCTGCAATTGAATATATCTTAGTAATATATCTATTATAATTATATTAAACTGTTGTGAACCTGTTGAATTTGCAGCCGCTAGTTTTGAAACCCAATTACGAGACGATGTCGGAACTTGATCAAGTAGAAGAATATATGTGACTTTGGACTCCAGCAATCAAACTACTTACATCTGGATTACATTAATCTATATTATCCATTACTAGAAGTTTTTAACAAAATGTTCTGGCAATATATTATAGATGTTGCAGGGATTAGGGAGTCATAGATGTTGCAGGGACAAGGGACTCATTAAGCAGCACGACACAATCCAAAATGTTGTAACAGAAGTTCTACCGACCTTTTTTGTTTGGGTAATGCTACTCAGGCAGAATTCATAGGCAGAATAGATGCATGTGGTGAGTGTATGTAGTGGGGTGGGGCCTACCACATGCATCCAATGGATATAAAACATTCTGCCTATGAATTCTGCCTACGAATTCTGCCTGAGTAGCATTATCCTTTTTGTTTTTGTTTTTGTTTTCTTGTTAGTCCGTACACACATTCACTTCGCCCCTTCAAAGATTTAACCCACAACCTTAAAAAGTAGAGATGATGGTAAAAACCATTGATTAGGAAGGGGTGCACAAAAATATGTTAGAAACTGTAAATTAGTACGAACTGAATTGATTTGTCGGTTCCGATTCTATTTCCAAAATTAAAGAACCTTTTTGATCGATTCTGATTCCGATTTGAAGTCTATTCGGAGTGAATCGAAACGAATAATAACTGCATAAAAACAAAAGATGCACCAATTTTATAAACTTGTATAAAATTTATTTAAGTTTTCTTTCCCTCAAATAACACATCATCATCATTTCGTCTCTCCAATGATGAACTAGTGAGAAATACCAATTAAATTCTTCAATAAAGTGTTATATTCTTGTTTGGGCTTCCATAACATCTAGCATTATTTGATCAGTCAAAAGGATCATGCATGAGATCCATTTCTGATCGAAAACTGTTGAACGATCAATATTCAACAATTATGCTTCTGTCAAACACAGTTTTTCTGCTGAATTCTATCGTTTAGGGCTTAAAATCATCTTTTTTAATTAAGTCTTATAGAAAGAAAGTTGAATGTTCAGAGTTTTTGTTAGAGTTCAAACAGGCTCGAATTCTTCTAAATTTTAGTTTTTGGTAGGTTTTCATGATTATGTTTCATCTTCTATTTTCATAATTTGTAGAGATAGTTTAATTTTGAGCTTGTTTTTAGGTTTCTTATCTTGTTAGATTTTCTCCATTGCATATACATGTACTGCAAAGAGTATAATAATCATTGATTAATAATATTTCAGAATTCTCTTTACTGGTGAATTCTAAGTTGATTTATTGCTACTTTATAGACATTCATAACTTCGTTACGTCATAAGATTATGCATGTTCATGGACTTTATTGTGAAAAATTCAATACGTATATATGCATGGAAGGCTTGTTAGCCACAACAAGCCATAATTATTGCATTGAATTGCTTGTTAGAATGAATTAAATTGAAATATTTTACTAATCATAAGCTAATGTGGTTAAGAGTTTCTGTTTTTGTTTTCATGTCAGGGTTGTGTAAATGGAAAAAATTAAGTATGTTGATGAAGATTTACTGCAATGGAACAAAAACCCATGACATGGGCAATGGCCACATGCTGATGTGATGACATTTATTGATACTTAGAAGTTGAAAGGAAGATTATATCAGGTAAATAGGAAAAATTTTTCAATACCCTTGCCTCAATCAATAACAATTCTTCATTTTTTTTATAATAGAAAATAATAACTCATAATTTGGCTACATAAAATTCAACTTTCTCTAATTTTTTTTTGAAAAAATAGAATAAAAAATCTAATTAGTAAAAATTACTGTAATACCCCCCCTCCAACACATGATATGATATTGTCCGCTTTGGGCCATAGCCCGCACGGTTTTGCTATTGGGTTTACCCCAAAAGGCCTCATACCATTTGAAGAGAACATACTACATATAAGTACATCCCCTTTTCCACACCCAGGCGATGTGGGATTGAGCACCCTGTACCCTGTCAGTGTGGTAGCTCAGCCCAGTGTCTGTCTTTGCACCCGTCCACTCACACCCGTCCACAAGGGTTACTACAACTACTAATACTAAAAGTGAGATTTATTCGAATCCATTTTGAATACTGAAACAAAGAATAATTCAAATCCGTTTTGACTTCTAACAAAAATTTTCAAATATGTCAAAAATGAGAAAATACAATTTCGGAATCCTAAATGATGGAATTTAGCGGACAAGGAGCGTACATCAAAAGCAAAGTTGATGAGTTGTGCGAAATGGGTTATTTTCAATCGAAAAAGGGTTTTTTTGGATCAAAATAGGTTCATCAAAACTGTTCCAAAAATTTGTCAGCTCGTCCGTTTGGCCTTCTGATACTCTAAATGGACTATATAGGCCAGCTTCGACAATCAGTTCTACATCACTGGGCAGTAGAAGCAACATAAATTTTGTGTCCATGTTTTTTATTAGAGGATAATGACAGTGAATAAAAGATTACAACGGAAATTCTTGAGAGATAAGTTGAAAACCATTGGATGCAACTAAGTGAGATGATTCATTGCATCTAATGACTTTTTTATATTATCATTATTATTATTTTGCGGTGAGGACAAGCCATTTGTTCCATTGTCAATCTTTCCGTGTTTTTTTTTTTTTTTTTTCCACTTTCCGTTTTCATTTTGTTATTATTAACCTCCCCTAACATGAGCATCAAGAAAGAAATTGAACAAAATGCAGGAGAGTCGGGCCATTGGCCTAACTGGTATAGTTTCTTTAGAGAGGTGGGGATTGAGATCAATGACTTTAGACTAATGTCATCTCTTCAACCTCTCAAAATTAGAGGTGATGGTTCAAGTCGCACACAGGCAAATGGATGTCTAAGTTATTGCCAAGAAAATATATATATATATATATATATATATATATATATAAACTCTAAGTAGATGGACTGAATTGGGGAGACTTGATTTGCAACTGGAATCTAAGTAGTTGGGGATCTACCAACTCTTGGAAGGATGTAGGTTATACATGTGCCAACTTAGGTCTTCTTATCATATAGGGGTATGGAGTGTGAAAGGCTATTTGGTGGTCATACTAGGATATCATATGGCTAAACCTTGGAAGGGAATGGCATGCTTTTGTTAAAGAGTTATGGACATGGGGTTCCAAATTACTTTCTCATTAACAAGTAACGTTCACATTAGTAAAGAAATGGTATAGTATTTGAGATTTATTATATAGATATCATACACCTATAGAGTTTGTTACGTGTGTGTGTGCGTGTGTATATATATCATATATGTATATGCATTAAACAATAGGAGGAGACCACAGGCTTATCATTTGAAGAAAAGCCCCAAAGAAACATTTTCCAATCCAATCACATGGTGCTCTCATGGCCAGCTTCCCTATTTAAACCTCTCCATCCCTCTAACCCTCTCCACACATTTTCTTCAAACAAACTACAGTACTATTTTCTCTTCTCCACTCTTCTTTGTCCCAATCCATATATCAACACAGATAAACTATTTCCTACACTTTGGAAAGTTGTACCATTTTTTTCTTTTCTCTGTCTCATCTTTTAGTACCACTTTTTTCTACCACCCCTGTTTTGTAGCTGCCTCAATCTCCCACATAACCCCCCAAAACATATTAGTAATATTACCCAATTATGGCCAATGATTTTGATCTTGAAAACTTCTTTGCTCGACGATGCTTATGGGTTAATGGACCTGTCATTGTTGGTGCAGGTCCATCCGGTCTAGCCGTTGGTGCTGGCCTTAAAAAACAAGGTGTGCCATTTATAATCGTCGAAAGAGCTAACTGCATTGCTTCTCTGTGGAAAAACCACACTTATGATCGCCTCAAGCTTCACCTCCCCAAACAATTCTGCCAACTACCCTACTTCCAATTCCCAGACAACTTCCCAGAATACCCAACCAAATATCAGTTCATTGACTATCTTGAGTCCTATGCAAAGCACTTTGAGATAAACCCAAGATTCAATGAGTCTGTGCAGTCTGCTAAATATGATGAAACTTGTGGCCTGTGGCGTGTCAAGACAGTTACTAGCAATGGTTCAATAAAGGGTGAAGTTGAGTACATTTGCAGGTGGCTTGTGGTGGCCACTGGAGAGAATGCAGAGAAGATGGTGCCAGAATTTGAGGGCTTGCAGGACTTTGGTGGCCATGTCATGCATGCTTGTGACTACAAGTCTGGTGATACTTATCGAGGGAAGCGTGTATTAGTAGTTGGTTGTGGCAATTCAGGCATGGAAGTCTGTCTTGATCTTTGCCACCACAATGCACATCCATCAATGGTGGTTCGAAGCTCGGTGAGTCAAAAGTTAACATCACATAGTTGTCTTCTACCACCACATTTTTACCTTTATAGGTCCAAATTTTAATATGGGTATTTTTTGTTTTGATCATTTCCACAGGTTCATGTCTTGCCAAGGGAAGTTCTTGGAAAATCGACGTTCGAATTAGCAGCTTCAATGATGAAATGTCTGCCAATTTGGCTTGTTGATATAGTAATGCTTGTTATTGCAAGATTGGCTCTTGGAAATATAGAGAAGTATGGTCTGAAAAGGCCATCAATGGGACCTTTACAACTCAAGAACACTGAAGGAAAGACACCTGTGTTGGACATTGGTGCATTACAGAAAATTAGATCTGGTGAGATCAAGATAGTCCCTGGAATTAAAAAGTTCTCATCCGGTAGAGCCGAGCTTGTTAATGGTGGACATCTTGAGATTGATTCTGTTATTTTGGCAACAGGGTATTGCAGCAATGTCCCTTCATGGCTAAAGGTGAGGAAAAAAAATATATATATATATATATATATATATATATATATATATATGTTATGTTTTCTATTTATTGATTCATGTGACAGTTATGGAAGTTGGGTTTCTTGCGTAGATTCTCTGTCCCTATCCTGTTACTGATCAGGTTGTTGGGTTCTGTTGGTGGTTTTATTGTCAAATTTGTTTTACCATATTAAAAAAGAAAAGAAAAGTATATCTTATAGAAGTTTCTTCTATTATCCAATTATGTTGTTAGAATTAAATTTTCCAAGATAGACTGATAAATGGTTAGAATTGTTACCAACACTTTATATTTATCTGATGTTGATATATTATGTAATATAATTTCAGCTGACAAGTGATTGGGTTCTGTTTAGTAGTCTATTTTAATGAAGTTTCACTTTGTAGTGAAAAATGATGTAAAAAGTGTCTTGAATGTTTGGCTATGTAGGGACTTATTTTCCTGGATAAGAGGACAAATGGGCTAAACTTGTGTTTGTGCTGTTCAGGAAAATGACTTCTTTTCCAAAAGTGGGATTCCCAAATCTGCATTCCCAAATGGGTGGAAAGGCAAAGCTGGTCTCTATGCAGTTGGGTTCACAAACAGAGGTCTCTCTGGTGCATCTTTGGATGCCATTAGAGTAGCAAATGACATTGGCAAAATCTGGAAAGAAGAAACAAATCACAAAAAGCATTCGGTCGTGGTGGCTTGCCATAGAAGATGCAAATCACATTGCTAAAAATATGGTGATCGGGAGGTCAGGGGTTTGAATAAAAAAATAACCTCTTCGCTTGCGGGGATAAGACTGCGTACATCTAACCTTCTTCAAATCTCGTATTTTTTAAAGTCTCATTCATTGAGTTAGCCTTTTTTTTAATTTTCTTTTGTAATTTTGTTCCAGTTTAATGTAACAAGAAAGGAGACAAATAAAACAGAGAACAGCCCTCTTCAGAAAAATCCCAAATCTTAGCATGGTTTGGGCATTTTGTGAAAAGGAAGATGAGGCTTTTTTATATTCTACTACAGTTTTCAAGGCTTTTGTATAGAAATTCAATAATCCAAAGTGAAATGAAAAGGACACTGTCTTAATCCAATGGAATGAATTGTACTCTCTCTCTCTCTCTCTCTCTCTCTCAGCTTTCACAATCTGATTTTGGTCCCCCTTGTCATTAATAAGACTAATGGGCTCTATCTCCAATAGCTGGTCCACAATAGGGCCCATTAAATATTGTAGGTCCTATTTCCATTAATTTCCAACATATCTATTATTTTTAATGGGACACTGACACTCAAGTCTTGACTGGTCTTGCATAGGAAGTGTATATGTAATCCTCTATCTTGGTGTTGCCTTGCACATGGATAGAGCCCACAATAAGGATGAACAATAAAGAGCTCAGTGCAGGTGAATTCTCTAGTGGTGGCATAATTTACAACTCTGACAGTGATTCATCTATATATCTAAGGACAATCAAATGGTTGTAATAGCATGGCCATTTAACAGTTCTTGACCAATGTCAATTGTGTGTTCCAATACCCTGCATATTTGCCACATCTATGTAGCCAGTCACCACACACACACACACATATATATATATAGACATCTTTAGTCCAAAGTAAACAATTGAATGCTTGAGTTTTTTCAATTTCCCAAAAGATCTACAGAATTCCCAAAGCCTCTCACAGAATTTCAATACTCTTTTCTTCCACTAATTCCTCTTCCCAAAGTCAACATATAGAACACTGATTCTCAATTAAAATTGAATCTAACTACCCAATATCTAAAACTAATTTAACTGCTCTCACTTAAGCATTTAAATTTGGCCTCAATTTTATTAAAAAGACAATAAAAATAACCTACTTTTTTAGGTGCATCAAGCTGATACAAAATCTACTAATATAATTCAATCATATCTCTTCTATTAAACTCACTCTTTTACAGAAGATGTGTCATGATATTATTTGACCGCATTATTTATAATATTAAAAATAAGTAAAATAAACGTACTTTTTTAAGTGAGTCAAACTAATACCAAATCATTAACTGTAGTTTGTAGTTCCGTAGTTCTTTCTTTCCTTTCAAATAGAAGGTTGAGGGTTTAAATTCCAACAGGGGCATGTGTGTGTGAGTTTCTTGTCAAAAAAAATGAAAAAATAAAAAAGGAAAGAAAAACTGATACCAAATCTACAAATGTAGTCCAATCATATAATGCCACGTTTGCTTAATAGGGTTAGGAGGAAAGTGTTTTTCTTATTAAAATCTGTCTTTTGAAAGTGACAATGAAATCTGCAAGAATCAATTTAGTAGAGGTGAAAAAAGAGTAAAATACTGCAAAACTATGTTTGCGACGTGAAATTGAAATCTTGAAATTAAAATTGGTGGAATTGAAGCATCCGAAGATAGCCTAATATAATTTTCCATTTTATTAAAAAGTAGAACTTCTCAACCATTTAAATGAAAAGAATCACATCATAAGAAATCTCTATCCCCACAATTAAACCAAACATAACCAGAAGAAAATCCTCTTGCCATGTAAGTCATTTATTTTCCTTCCTCTCATGCTCAAACTTTGTATTAACTTTTCATTTTACATAGAATTAAAAAAAATGAAATATGAATATTCCTTAAATGAAAAAAACAAAAAAACAAAAATACATAGAAAGACAACCCATATGAGTCCCATGCTGTTGATTTGAAGTTTTAAACATGCAAAAACCTTTCTCTTCAAAGCCTATCGACAATTTTTCACAACCACAAACTAAGATCTTTCAAAAAAAATTATTAATGTGAGGTCAATCTATATATATATATATATATATATATATATCTATATAGCATATTACGTGCAGCACTTTCTTCAACTTGTTTCACACACAGATTTGAGTTTTTGGATTTTGCACCACTTCCAGATTGCAACTTGGGAATTACAGTTGTATATTCTGTCCTTTTCCAGTGTTACTTCCAAGTTCTTTTTTGTCACTCTGCAACCTTTCACATAGAAATCACAGTTTCCAAAGAAATTAATGGAAACACATGGGATGGTCACCACCAACATTCCTTAGTTTCTCACCAACAAGCCCATTCCTTCTTGTGTGATCTATGTCTTGGATTCAATACAGTGTCTGCTTTCTTTGGAGGTAAAAATTGTTTATTTTATTCAAGTACCCAAACTACTCTTACTATTTTGACAACCAGTGAAAAAAAATAAAATAATAAATTTTGATGACTAGTTAACAAATAGTATTCACAAAAGGTAGTACCTCTATTTACGAAAGTGGTGCCAACGTACACAAAAATTGTGATGAAAAAATGTAGTCGTCCGATGATAACAAATTGATCATATTCTCAAGTTACATTTACTTGTCATTGAGAGATTAGTAGTGCATGAGTACTTTCATATACGTATAACGTTATTCCTTGATCTGATCCAATAGCCTAACAGATATTCGATTTGATAACCTGATAAACTAAGGATAGTTTTTATTTTTAAAAAATAAATTAATATCAAAAGAGAAAGGCGAATAATTATTAGAAAGTATAAAATTACAAATACATGGACTTTTGGAGTCTAATTTACAAAAGCATGAAGTCAAAGTCATGAAATTTCAAAAAACTAAATTCTCCTAAAATGCTGATATGGATATGAAAAAATACTTTTTATTTTATTCAAGTTCACAAGCTACTCTTAATATTTTGACATTAGTGATGAAAAAAAATATAAAAACAAAAAACTAAAATTTGATCAATAGTTGTCAAAATAGTCTTCACAAAAAGTAGTACTTCTATTCACAAAACCGGTTCATACGTGCACAAAACTGGTGAAGAAAAAATGGAGTCATCTGATGATGATAATTTGATTAGATTCTCAAATTACATTTATTTGTCGTTGAGAGATTACTGGTGCATGAGTACTTTTATATATGCATAAAGGTTATTCCTTGATCTGATCCAATAACCCAACGGATATCTGATTTAATAACTTGATCGACTAAGGGTTGTTTTTTAAAAAAAATATAATAAAATAAATTGATATCAAAAGAGAAGGGCAAATTGTGATTAGAATAGAAAAAATTACAAATACATGGACTTTTGGATTCTAATTTACAAATGCATGAAGTCAAATTAATGGAATTTCAAAAAAATCAATTGTCCAATAATGTTCATGTGGATTTGAAAAAATACAGTTTATTTTATTCTAGTACACAAACTATTCATACTATTTTGACCATCTGTAATAAAAAAAATAAAAAACTAAATTTTGAAATATTTTTCACAAAAAGTTGAACCTCAATCCTCAAAAATGGTCCATACTTGCACAAAACTGGTAATGAGAAATTTGAGTCATCTAATGATGATAATTTGATCATATTCTAAAATTATATTTATTGGTCATTGAAAGATTACTACTACATGAGTACTTTCATATATGTTCAATGTTATTAGTTTTTTTGATCTAATAACCCAACGGATAGCTGATTTGATAACCTCATCGACTAAGGATTGTTTTTTTAAAAAAATAACATAAAATCAATTGATATCAAAATAGAAGGGAAAATAATGATTAGAATACAAAAAATTACAAATACATGGACTTTTGGATTCTAACTTACAAACGCATGTAGTCAAATTAATGGAATTTCAAAAAAATCAATTGTCCGATAATGTTGATTGGATCTGAAAAAACACAGTTTATTTTATTCTAGTACACAAACTTTTCATACTATTTTGACCTCTTGTAATAAAAAATAAAAATAAAAATAAAAAACTAAATTTCGAAATATTTTTCACAAAAAGTTGAACCTCTATCCAAAAAAGTGATGCGTAAGCGCACAAAACTGGTAATGAAAAATTTGAGTCATCTAATGATGATAATTTGATCAGATTCTAAAATTATACTTGGTGGTCATTGAGAAATTACTACTACATGAGTACTTTCATATATGTTTAATGTTATTCCTTTTTTCAATCTAATAACTGAACAGATATCTGATTTGATAATCTGATCGACTAAGGATTGTTTTTTAAAAAGATATAATAAAATAAGTTGATATCAAAAGAGAAGGGCAAAAATGATTAGAATACAAAAAATTACAAATACATGGACTTTTGGATTCTAATTTACAAATTCATGAAGTCAAATTAATGGAATTTCAAAAAAATCAATTGTCCAATAATGTTGATGTGGATTTGAAAAAATACGGTTTATTTTATTCTAGTACACAAACTATGCATATTATTTTGACAAGCTGTGATAGAGAAAAAAAAAAATTTGAAATATTTTTCACAAAAAGTTGTATCTATATCCACAAAAGTGGTGCAACCGTGCACAAAACAGGTAATGAAAATTTTGAGTCATCTAATAATGATAATTTGATCATATTCTCAAATTATATTTATTGGTCATTGAGAGATTAGTAGTAGTACATGAGTACTTTCATATATGTTTAATGTTATTCTTTGTTTCGATCTAATAATCGAACCGATATCTGATTTGATAACCTGATCGACAATGGATTATTTTTTTTAAAAATATATCAAAATAAAAAAAATTGATATCACAAGAAAAGAGCTAAAACCGATTAGAATAGGGAAAATTACAAAAACATAGTCTTTTGGAGTTTAATTTACAAATGCATGAAGTCAAAGTCCTGAAATTTCAAAAAAATGAATTGTTCGAAAATGCTGATGTGGATATGAAAACATAACATTTATTTTATTCAAGTACGCAAAATACTCCTACTATTTTGACAACCAGTGATAAAAAAAAATCAACTAAATTGTGATCACGAGTTTTCAAAATAGTCTTGCCTACGTGCACAAATTGGTGATGGAAAAATGGAGTTATCTATTGATGATAATTTGATCAAATTTTTAAATTACATTTATTTGTCATTGTATGATTCCTAGTACATGAGTACTTTCATATATGCATAAGGTTTATTCCATTATCCGATCCAATAACCCAATGGATATCCAATTTTATAACCTAATCGGCCAAGGATAGTTTATTTAATAAGTACAATAAAATAAATTGATAACAAAAGATAAGGGCAAATAATGATTAGAATAGGGAAAATTACAAATACATGGACATTTGGAGTCAAATTTACAAATGCATGAAGTTAAAGTCATGAAATTTAAAAAAAAATGAATTGTCCTAAAATGGTGATGTAGATATGAAAAAATACTGTTTATTTTATTCAAGTACACAAACTACTCTTAATATTTTCACAACTAGTGATAAAAAAAAAAAAAAAAAAAGAAAAAAAAACTAAATTTTGATCACTTGTTAACAAAATAGTCTTCACAAAAAGGGGTACCTCTATTCATAAAAGTGGTGCCGATGAGCAAAAAAATAGTCATCTGATGATGATAATTTGATCATATTTTCAAATTGCATTACCTGTCATTGAGAGATTATTAGTACACGAGTACTTTCATATACGCATAAGGTTGTTCCCTGATCGGATCCAATAACCCAACGAATATTCGATTTGATTACCTGAATGGTTAAAGATAGATTTTTTTTAAAAATAAAATAAAATAAATTAATATCAAAAGAGAAGGAAAAATAATTAATCACATGTAGTTTTGGAGTCTAATTTACAAATGCATGAAGTTAAAGTCATGAAATTTCAAAAAATTGAAATGTCCTAAAAAGCTGATGTGGATTTGAAAAAAAAATATTTATTTTATTCAAGTACCCAAACTACTCTTACTATTTTGACAACCAGTGATAAAAAATAAAATAATAAATTTTGATGACTAGTTAACAAATAGTATTCACAAACGGTAGTACCTCTATTTACAAAGTGGTGCCTGCGTACACAAAAATTGTGATGAAAAAATGTAGTCGTCCGGTGATAACAGATTGATCAGATTCTCAAGTTACATTTACTTGTCATTGAGAGATTAGTAGGGCATTAGTACTTTCATATACGCATAACGTTATTCCTTGATCTGATCCAATAACCTAACGGATATTCGATTTGATAACCTGATAAGCTAAGGATAGTTTTATTTAAAAAAATAAATTAATATCAAAAGAGAAAGGCAAATAATTATTAGAAAGTATAAAATTACAAATACATGGACTTTTGGAGTCTAATTTACAAAAGCATGAAGTCAAAGTCATGAAATTTCAAAAAACTAAATTCTCCTAAAATGCTGATGTGGATATGAAAAAATAATGTTTATTTTATTCAAGTTCACAAGCTACTCTTAATATTTTGACATCAGTGATGAAAAAAAAAATAAAAACAAAAAACTAAAATTTGATCAATAGTTGTCAAAATAGTCTTCATAAAAAGTAGTACCTCTATTCACAAAACTGGTTCATACGTGCACAAAACTGGTGAAGAAAAAATGGAGTCATCTGATGATGATAATTCGATCAGATTCTCAAATTACGTTTATTTGTCGTTCAGAGATTACTAGTGCACGAGTACTTTTATATATGCATAAAGGTTATTCCTTGATCTGATCCAATAACCCAACGGATATCTGATTTAATAACTTGATCGACTAAGGGTTGTTTTTTTAAAAAAATATAATAAAATAAATTGATATCAAAAGAGAAGGGCAAATTGTGATTAGAATACAAAAAATTACAAATACATGGACTTTCGGATTCTAATTTACAAATGCATGAAGTCAAATTAATGGAATTTCAAAAGAATCAATTGTCCGATAATGTTGATGTGGATCTGAAAAAATACAATTTATTTTATTCTGGTACACAAACTATTCATACCATTTTGACCATCTGTAATAAAAAAATAAAAAAGCTAAATTTTGAAATATTTTTCACAAAAAGTTGAACCTCTATCCACAAAAGTGGTCCATACTTGCACAAAACTGGTAATGAGAAATTTGATCATATTCTAAAATTATATTTATTGGTCATTAACAGATTACTACAACATAAGTACTCTCATATATGTTCAATGTTCTTAGTTTTTTCGATCTAATAACCCAACGGATATCTGATTTGATAACCTGATCGACTAAGGATTGTTTTTTTTAAAAAATAAAATAAAATCAATTGATATCAAAAGAGAAGGGAAAATAATGATTAGAATACAAAAAATTACAAATACATGAACTTTGGGATTCTAACTTACAAACGCATGTAGTCAAATTTATGGAATTTCAAAAAAAATCAATTGTCCGATAATGTTGATTTGGATCTGAAAAAACACAGTTGATTTTATTCTAGTACACAAACTATTCATACTATTTCGACCACCTATAATAGAAAATAGAAAACTAAATTTCAAAATATTTTTCACAAAAAGTTGAACCTCTCTATCCAAAAAAGTGATGCGTAAGTGCACAAAATTGGTAATGAAAAATTTGAGTCATCTGATGATGATAATTTGATCAAATTCAAAAATTATACTTGTTGGTCAATGAGAAATTACTACTACATGAGTACTTTCAAATATTTTTATTGTTATTCCTTTTTTCAATCTAATAACTCAACGGATATCTGATTTGATAACCCGATCGACTAAGGATTGTTTTTTTTTAAAAATATAACAAAATAAGTTGATATCAAAAGAGAAGGGCAAAAATGATTAGAATACAAAAAATTACAAATACATGGACTTTTGGATTCTAATTTACAAATTCATGAAGTCAAATTAATGGAATTTCAAAAAAATCAATTGTCCAATAATGTTGATGTGGATTTGAAAAAATACGGTTTATTTTATTCTAGTACACAAACTATGCATATTATTTTGACAAGCTGTGATAGAGAAAAAAAAAAATTTGAAATATTTTTCACAAAAAGTTGTATCTATATCCACAAAAGTGGTGCAACCGTGCACAAAACAGGTAATGAAAATTTTGAGTCATCTAATAATGATAATTTGATCATATTCTCAAATTATATTTATTGGTCATTGAGAGATTAGTAGTAGTACATGAGTACTTTCATATATGTTTAATGTTATTCTTTGTTTCGATCTAATAATCGAACCGATATCTGATTTGATAACCTGATCGACAATGGATTATTTTTTTTAAAAATATATCAAAATAAAAAAAATTGATATCACAAGAAAAGAGCTAAAACCGATTAGAATAGGGAAAAGTACAAAAACATAGTCTTTTGGAGTTTAATTTACAAATGCATGAAGTCAAAGTCCTGAAATTTCAAAAAAATGAATTGTTCGAAAATGCTGATGTGGATATGAAAACATAACATTTATTTTATTCAAGTACGCAAAATACTCCTACTATTTTGACAACCAGTGATAAAAAAAAATCAACTAAATTGTGATCACGAGTTTTCAAAATAGTCTTGCCTACGTGCACAAATTGGTGATGGAAAAATGGAGTTATCTATTGATGATAATTTGATCAAATTTTTAAATTACATTTATTTGTCATTGTATGATTCCTAGTACATGAGTACTTTCATATATGCATAAGGTTTATTCCATTATCCGATCCAATAACCCAATGGATATCCAATTTTATAACCTAATCGGCCAAGGATAGTTTATTTAATAAGTACAATAAAATAAATTGATAACAAAAGATAAGGGCAAATAATGATTAGAATAGGGAAAATTACAAATACATGGACATTTGGAGTCAAATTTACAAATGCATGAAGTTAAAGTCATGAAATTTAAAAAAAAATGAATTGTCCTAAAATGGTGATGTAGATATGAAAAAATACTGTTTATTTTATTCAAGTACACAAACTACTCTTAATATTTTCACAACTAGTGATAAAAAAAAAAAAAAAAAAAGAAAAAAAAACTAAATTTTGATCACTTGTTAACAAAATAGTCTTCACAAAAAGGGGTACCTCTATTCATAAAAGTGGTGCCGATGAGCAAAAAAATAGTCATCTGATGATGATAATTTGATCATATTTTCAAATTGCATTACCTGTCATTGAGAGATTATTAGTACACGAGTACTTTCATATACGCATAAGGTTGTTCCCTGATCGGATCCAATAACCCAACGAATATTCGATTTGATTACCTGAATGGTTAAAGATAGATTTTTTTTAAAAATAAAATAAAATAAAATAATATCAAAAGAGAAGGAAAAATAATTAATCACATGTAGTTTTGGAGTCTAATTTACAAATGCATGAAGTTAAAGTCATGAAATTTCAAAAAATTGAAATGTCCTAAAAAGCTGATGTGGATTTGAAAAAAAAATATTTATTTTATTCAAGTACCCAAACTACTCTTACTATTTTGACAACCAGTGATAAAAAATAAAATAATAAATTTTGATGACTAGTTAACAAATAGTATTCACAAACGGTAGTACCTCTATTTACAAAGTGGTGCCTGCGTACACAAAAATTGTGATGAAAAAATGTAGTCGTCCGGTGATAACAGATTGATCAGATTCTCAAGTTACATTTACTTGTCATTGAGAGATTAGTAGGGCATTAGTACTTTCATATACGCATAACGTTATTCCTTGATCTGATCCAATAACCTAACGGATATTCGATTTGATAACCTGATAAGCTAAGGATAGTTTTATTTAAAAAAATAAATTAATATCAAAAGAGAAAGGCAAATAATTATTAGAAAGTATAAAATTACAAATACATGGACTTTTGGAGTCTAATTTACAAAAGCATGAAGTCAAAGTCATGAAATTTCAAAAAACTAAATTCTCCTAAAATGCTGATGTGGATATGAAAAAATAATGTTTATTTTATTCAAGTTCACAAGCTACTCTTAATATTTTGACATCAGTGATGAAAAAAAAAATAAAAACAAAAAACTAAAATTTGATCAATAGTTGTCAAAATAGTCTTCATAAAAAGTAGTACCTCTATTCACAAAACTGGTTCATACGTGCACAAAACTGGTGAAGAAAAAATGGAGTCATCTGATGATGATAATTCGATCAGATTCTCAAATTACGTTTATTTGTCGTTCAGAGATTACTAGTGCACGAGTACTTTTATATATGCATAAAGGTTATTCCTTGATCTGATCCAATAACCCAACGGATATCTGATTTAATAACTTGATCGACTAAGGGTTGTTTTTTTAAAAAAATATAATAAAATAAATTGATATCAAAAGAGAAGGGCAAATTGTGATTAGAATACAAAAAATTACAAATACATGGACTTTCGGATTCTAATTTACAAATGCATGAAGTCAAATTAATGGAATTTCAAAAGAATCAATTGTCCGATAATGTTGATGTGGATCTGAAAAAATACAATTTATTTTATTCTGGTACACAAACTATTCATACCATTTTGACCATCTGTAATAAAAAAATAAAAAAGCTAAATTTTGAAATATTTTTCACAAAAAGTTGAACCTCTATCCACAAAAGTGGTCCATACTTGCACAAAACTGGTAATGAGAAATTTGATCATATTCTAAAATTATATTTATTGGTCATTAACAGATTACTACAACATAAGTACTCTCATATATGTTCAATGTTCTTAGTTTTTTCGATCTAATAACCCAACGGATATCTGATTTGATAACCTGATCGACTAAGGATTGTTTTTTTTAAAAAATAAAATAAAATCAATTGATATCAAAAGAGAAGGGAAAATAATGATTAGAATACAAAAAATTACAAATACATGAACTTTGGGATTCTAACTTACAAACGCATGTAGTCAAATTTATGGAATTTCAAAAAAAATCAATTGTCCGATAATGTTGATTTGGATCTGAAAAAACACAGTTGATTTTATTCTAGTACACAAACTATTCATACTATTTCGACCACCTATAATAGAAAATAGAAAACTAAATTTCAAAATATTTTTCACAAAAAGTTGAACCTCTCTATCCAAAAAAGTGATGCGTAAGTGCACAAAATTGGTAATGAAAAATTTGAGTCATCTGATGATGATAATTTGATCAAATTCAAAAATTATACTTGTTGGTCAATGAGAAATTACTACTACATGAGTACTTTCAAATATTTTTATTGTTATTCCTTTTTTCAATCTAATAACTCAACGGATATCTGATTTGATAACCCGATCGACTAAGGATTGTTTTTTTTTAAAAATATAACAAAATAAGTTGATATCAAAAGAGAAGGGCAAAAATGATTAGAATACAAAAAATTACAAATACATGGACTTTTGGATTCTAATTTACAAATTCATGAAGTCAAATTAATGGAATTTCAAAAAAATCAATTGTCCAATAATGTTGATGTGGATTTGAAAAAATACGGTTTATTTTATTCTAGTACACAAACTATGCATATTATTTTGACAAGCTGTGATAGAGAAAAAAAAAAATTTGAAATATTTTTCACAAAAAGTTGTATCTATATCCACAAAAGTGGTGCAACCGTGCACAAAACAGGTAATGAAAATTTTGAGTCATCTAATAATGATAATTTGATCATATTCTCAAATTATATTTATTGGTCATTGAGAGATTAGTAGTAGTACATGAGTACTTTCATATATGTTTAATGTTATTCTTTGTTTCGATCTAATAATCGAACCGATATCTGATTTGATAACCTGATCGACAATGGATTATTTTTTTTAAAAATATATCAAAATAAAAAAAATTGATATCACAAGAAAAGAGCTAAAACCGATTAGAATAGGGAAAATTACAAAAACATAGTCTTTTGGAGTTTAATTTACAAATGCATGAAGTCAAAGTCCTGAAATTTCAAAAAAATGAATTGTTCGAAAATGCTGATGTGGATATGAAAACATAACATTTATTTTATTCAAGTACGCAAAATACTCCTACTATTTTGACAACCAGTGATAAAAAAAAATCAACTAAATTGTGATCACGAGTTTTCAAAATAGTCTTGCCTACGTGCACAAATTGGTGATGGAAAAATGGAGTTATCTATTGATGATAATTTGATCAAATTTTTAAATTACATTTATTTGTCATTGTATGATTCCTAGTACATGAGTACTTTCATATATGCATAAGGTTTATTCCATTATCCGATCCAATAACCCAATGGATATCCAATTTTATAACCTAATCGGCCAAGGATAGTTTATTTAATAAGTACAATAAAATAAATTGATAACAAAAGATAAGGGCAAATAATGATTAGAATAGGGAAAATTACAAATACATGGACATTTGGAGTCAAATTTACAAATGCATGAAGTTAAAGTCATGAAATTTAAAAAAAAATGAATTGTCCTAAAATGGTGATGTAGATATGAAAAAATACTGTTTATTTTATTCAAGTACACAAACTACTCTTAATATTTTCACAACTAGTGATAAAAAAAAAAAAAAAAGAAGAAAAAAAAACTAAATTTTGATCACTTGTTAACAAAATAGTCTTCACAAAAAGGGGTACCTCTATTCATAAAAGTGGTGCTGACGAGCAAAAAAATAGTCATCTAATGATGATAATTTGATCATATTTTCAAATTGCATTACCTGTCATTGAGAGATTATTAGTACACGAGTACTTTCATATACGCATAATGTTGTTCCCTGATCTGATCCAATAACCCAACGAATATTCGATTTGATTACCTGTTTGGTTAAAGATAGATTTTTTTAAAAAACAAAATAAAATAAATTAATATCAAAAGAGGAGGAAAAATAATTAATCACATGGAGTTTTGGAGTCTAATTTACAAATGCATGAAGTTAAAGTCATGAAATTTCAAAAAATTGAATTGTCCTAAAATGCTGATGCGGATTTGGAAAAAAATTGTTTATTTTATTCAAGTACCCAAACTACTCTTACTATTTTGACAACCAGTGTTAAAAAATAAAATAATAAATTTTGATGACTAGTTAACAAATAGGATTCACAAAAGGTAGTACCTCTATTTACAAAGTGGTGCCTGCGTACACAAAAATTGTGATGAAAAAATGTAGTCGTCCGATGATAACAGATTAATCAGATTCTCAAGTTACAGTTATTTGTCATTGAGAGATTAGTAGTGCATGAGTACTTTCATATACGCATAACGTTATTCCTTGATCTGATCCAATAACGTAACGGATATTGGATTTGATAACCTGATAAGCTAAGGATAGTTTTATTTTAAAAAAATAAATTAATATCAAAAGAGAAAGGGAAATAATTATTAGAATGTATAAAATTACAAATACATGGACTTTTGGAGTCTAATTTACAAATGCATGAAATCAAAGTCATGAAATTTCAAAAAACTAAATTCTCCTAAAATGCTGATGTGGATATGAAAAAATACTATTTATTTTATTCAAGTTCACAAGCTACTCTTAATATTTTGACATCTGTGATGAAAAAAAAATAAAAACAAAAATCTAAAATTTGATCAATAGTTGTCAAAATAGTCTTCACAAAAAGTAATTCCTCTATTCACAAAACTGGTTCATACGTGCACAAAGCTTGTGAAGAAAAAATGGAGTCATCTGACGATGATAATTTGATCAGATTCTCAAATTGCCTTTATTTGTCGTTGAGAGATTACTAGTGCATGACTACTTTTATATATGCATAAAGGTTATTCCTTGATCTGATCCAATAACCCAACGAATATCTGATTTAAAAACTTGATTGACTAAGGGTTGTTTTTTAAAAAAAATGTAATAAAATAAATTGATATCAAAAGAGAAGGGCAAATTGTGATTAGAATACAAAAAATTACAAATACATGGACTTTCGAATTCTAATTTACAATTGCATGAAGTCAAATTAATGGAATTTCAAAAAAATCAATTGTCCGATAATGTTGATGTGGATCTGAAAAAATACAGTTTATTTTATTCTAGTACACAAACTATTCATAGTATTTTGACCATCTGTAATAAAAAAATAAAAAAACTAGATTTTGAAATATTTTTCACAAAAAGTTGAACCTCTATCCACAAAAGTGGTCCACACTTGCACAAAACTGGTAATGAGAAATTTGAGTCATCTAATGATGATAATTTGATCATATTCTAAACTTATATTTATTGGTCATTGAAAGATTACTACAACATGAGTACTTTCATATATGTTCAATGCTATTAGTTTTTTCGATCTAATAACCCAACGGATATCTGATTTGATAACCTGATCGACTAAGGATTATTTTTTTAAAAAAATAAAATAAAATAAATTGATATCAAAAGAGAAGGGCAAATTGTGATTAGAATACAAAAAATTATAAATACATGGACTTTCGGATTCTAATTTACAAATGCATGAAGTCAAATTAACGGAATTTCAAAAAAATCAATTGTCCAATAATGTTGATGTGGATCTTAAAAAATACAGTTTATTTTATTCTGGTACACAAAGTATTCATACCATTTTGACCATCGATAATAAAAAAGTAAAAAAACTAAATTTTGAAATATTTTTCACAAAAAGTTGAACCTCTATCCACAAAAGTGGTCCATACTTGCACAAAACTGGTAATGAGAAATTTGAGTCATCTAATGATGATAATTTGATCATATTCTAAAATTATATTTATTGGTCATTGAAAGATTACTATAACATGAGTACTTTCATATATGTTCAATGTTATTAGTTTTTTCGATCTAATAACCCAACGGATATCTGATTTGATAACCTGGTCGACTAAGGATTGTTTTTTTAAAAAAATAATAAAATCAATTGATATCAAAGAGAAGGGAAAATAATGATTAGAATACAAAAAATTACAAATACATGGACTTTTGGATTCTAATTTACAAATTCATGAAGTCAAATTAATAGAATTTAAAAAAAATCAATTGTCCAATAATGTTGATGTGGATCTGAAAAATACGGTTTATTTATTCTAGTACACAAACTATGCATATTATTTTGACAACTTGTGATAAAAAAAATTTGAAATATTTTTTCACAAAAAGTTGTACCTCTATCCACAAAAGTGGTGTATACGTGCACAAACCGGTAATGAAAAATTTGAGTCATCTGATATTGATAATTTGATCAGATTGTCAAATTATATTTATTGGTCATTGAGAGATTAGTAGTACATGAGTACTTTCATATATGTTTAATGTTATTCTTTGTTTCGGTCTAATAATCGAACCTATATCTGATTTGATAACCTGATCGACAATGGATTATTTTTTAAAAAAATATAATAAAACAAAATAAATTGATATCAGAAGAAAAGAGCAAATAACGATTAGAATAGGGAAAAGTACAAAAACGTGGACTTTTGGAGTTTAATTTACAAATGCATGAAGTCAAATTCATGAAATTTCAAAAAAATGAATTGTTCGAAAATGATGATGTGGATATGAAAACTTAACGTTTATTTTATTCACGTACGCAAAATAGTCCTACTATTGACAACCAGTGATAAAAAAAAAATCAATTAAATTGTGATCACGAGTTTTCAAAATAGTCTTGCCTATGTGCACAAATTGGTGATGGAAAAATGGAGTTATCTATTGATGATAATTTGATCAAATTTTCAAATTACATTTATTTGTCATTGTATGATTCCTAGCTCATGAGTACTTTCATATGTGCATAAGGTTTACTCCATTATCCGATCCAATTTTATAACCAAATCGGCTAAGGATAGTTTATTTAATAAGTACAATAAAATAAATTGATAACAAAAGAGAAGGGCAAATAATGATTAGAATAGGGAAAATTACAAATACATGGACTTTTGGAGTCAAACTTACAAACGCATGAAGTTAAAGTCATGAAATTTTAAAAAAATGAATTGTCCTAAAATGGTGATGTAGATATGAAAAAATACTGTTTATTTTATTCAAGTACACAAACTACTCTTAATATTTTCACAACTAGTGATAAAAAAAAAAAAAAAGAGAGAAAAAACTAAATTTTGATCACTTGTTAACAAAATAGTCTTCACAAAAAGGGGTACCTCTAGTCATAAAAGTGGTGCCGACGAGCAAAAAAATAGTCATCTGATGATGATAATTTGATCATATTTTCAAATTGCATTACCTGTCATTGAGAGATTATTAGTACACGAGTACTTTCATATACGCATAATGTTGTTCCCTGATCTGATACAATAACCCAACGAATATTCGATTTAATTACCTGATTGGTTAAAGATATATTTTATTAAAAATAAAAAAAATAAAATAAATTAATATCAAAAGAGAAGGAAACATAATTAATCACATGGAGTTTTGGAGTCTAATTTACAAATGCATGAAGTTAAAGTCATGAAATTTCAAAAAATTGAAATGTCCAAAAAAGCTGATGCGGATTTGAAAAAAAATTGTTTATTTTATTCAAGTACCCAAACTACTCTTACTATTTTGACAACCAGTGATAAAAAATAAAATAATAAATTTTGATGAGTAGTTCACAAATAGTATTCACAAAAGGTAGTACCTCTATTTACAAAGTGGTGTCTGTGTACACAAAAATTGTGATGAAAAAATGTAGTCGTCCGATGATAACAGATTGATCAGATTCTAAAGTTGCATTTACTTGTCATTGAGAGATTAGTAGTGCATGAGTACTTTCATATACGCATAACGTTATTCCTTGATCTGAATCAATAACCTAACGGATATTCGATTTGATAACCTGATAAGCTAAGGATAGTTTTTATTTTAAAAAAATAAATTAATATCAAAAGAGAAAGGCAAATAATTATTATAAAGTATAAAATTACAAATACATGGACTTTTGGAGTCTAATTTACAAAAGCATGAAGTCAAAGTCATGAAATTTCAAAAAACTAAATTCTCCTAAAATGCTGGTGTGGATATGAAAAAATACTGTTTATTTTATTCAAGTTCACAAGCTACTCTTAATATTTTGACATCAGTGATGAAAAACAAAATAAAAACAAAAAACTAAAATTTGATCAATAGTTGTCAAAATAGTCTTCACAAAAAGTAATACCTCTATTCACAAAACTGGTTCATACGTGCACAAAACTGGTGAAGAAAAAATGGAGTCATCTGACGATGATAATTTGATCAGATTCTCAAATTGCCTTTATTTGTCGTTGAGAGATTACTAGTGCATGACTACTTTTATATATGCATAAAGGTTATTTCTTGATCTAATCCAATAACCCAACGAATATCTGATTTAATAACTTGATCGACTAAGGGTTGTTTTTTCAAAAAAATATAATAAAATAAATTGATATCAAAAGAAAAGGGCAAATTGTGATTAGAATACAAAAAATTACAAATAGATGGACTTTCGGATTCTAATTTACAATTGCATGAAGTCAAATTAATGGAATTTCAAAAAAATCAATTGTCCGATAATGTTGATGTGGATCTAAAAAAATACAGTTTATTTTATTCTGGTACACAAAGTTATCATACCATTTTGACCATCTGTAATAAAAAAAAATAAAAAAACTAAATTTCGAAATATTTTTCACAAAAAGTTGAACCTCTATCCACAAAAGTGGTCCATACTTGCAGAAAACTGGTAATGAGAAATTTGAGTCATCTAATGATGATAATTTGATCACATTCTAAAATTATATTTATTGGTCATTGAAAGATTACCATAACATGAGTACTTTCATATATGTTCAATGTTATTAGTTTTTTCGATCTAATAACCCAACAGATATCTGATTTGATAACCTGATCGACTAAGGATTGTTTTTTTAAAAAAATAAAATAAAATCAATTGATATCAAAAGAGAAGGGAAAATAATGATTAGAATACAAAAAATTACAAATACATGGACTTTTGGATTCTAACTTACAAACGCATGTAGTCAAATTTATGGAATTTCAAAAAAATCAATTGTCCGAAAATGTTGATTTGGATCTGAAAAAACACGGTTGATTTTATTCTAGTACACAAACTATTCATACTATTTTGACCTCCTGTAATAAAAAATAAAAAACTAAATTTTGAAATATTTTTCACAAAAAGTTGAACCTCTATCCAAAAAAGTGATGCGTAAGTGCACAAAATTGGTAATGAAAAATTTGAGTCATCTGATGATGATAATTTGATCAGATTCTAAAATTATACTTGTTGGTCGTTGAGAAATTACTACTAAATGAGTACTTTCATATATGTTTAATGTTATTCCTTTTTTCAATCTAATAACTCAACGGATATCTGATTTGATAACCTGATCGACTAAGGATTGTTTTTTTTAAAAAAAATAATAAAATAAGTTGATATCAAAAGAGAAGGGCAAAAATGATTAGAATACAAAAAATTACAAATACATGGACTTTTGGATTCTAATTTACAAATTCATGAAGTCAAATTAATGGAATTTCAAAAAAATCAATTGTCCAATAATGTTGATGTGGATCTAAAAAAATACGTTTTATTTTATTCTATTACACAAACTATGCATATTATTTTGACAACGTTTGATAAAAAAAAAAAAGTTAAATATTTTTCACAAAAAGTTGTACCTCTATCCACAAAAGTGGTGCATACGTGCACAAAACTGGTAATGAAAAATTTGAGTCATCTGATATTGATAATTTGATCAGATTGTCAAATTATATTTATTGGTCATTGAGAGATTAGTAATACATGAGTACTTTCATATATGTTTAATGTTATTCTTTGTTTCGGTCTAATAATCGAACCGATATCTGATTTGATAACCTGATCGACAATGGATTATTTTTAAAAAAAATATAATAAAACAAAATAAATTGATATTAGAAGAAAAGAGCAAATAACGATTAGAGTAGGGAAAATTACAAAAATGTGGACTTTTGGAGTTTAATTTACAAATACATGAAGTCAAAGTCATGAAATTTCAAAAAAATGAATTGTTCGAAAATGATGATGTGGATATGAAAACTTAACGTTTATTTTATTCACGTACGCAAAATAGTCCTACTATTTTGACAACCAGTGATAAAAAAAAATCAATTAAATTGTGATCACGAGTTTTCAAAATAGTCTTGCCTATGTGCACAAATTGGTGATGGAAAAATGGAGTTATCTATTGATGATAATTTGATCAAATTTTCAAATTACATTTATTTGTCATTGTATTATTCCTAGTACATGAGTACTTTCATATGTGCATAAGGTTTAGTCCTTTATCCGATCCAATTTTATAACCAAATCGGCTAAGGATAGTTTATTTAATAAGTACAATAAAATAAATTGATAACAAAAGAGAAGGGCAAATAATGATTAGAATAGGGAAAATTACAAATACATGGACTTTTGGAGTCAAACTTACAAACGCATGAAGTCAAAGTCATGAAATTTTAAAAAAATGAATTGTCTTAAAATGGTGATGTAGATATGAAAAAATACTGTTTATTTTATTCAAGTACGCAAACTACGCTTAATATTTTCACAACTAGTGATAAATAAAAAATAAAAAAATAAAGAGAGAAAAAACTAAAATTTGATCACTTGTTAACAAAATAGTCTTCACAAAAAGGGGTACCTCTAGTCATAAAAGTGGTGCCGATGAGCAAAAAAATAGTCATCTGATGATGATAATTCGATCATATTTTCAAATTGCATTACCTGTCATTGAGAGATTATTAGTACACGAGTACTTTCATATACGCATAATGTTGTTCCCAGATCTGATCCAATAACCCAACGAATATTCGATTTATTACCTGATTGGTTAAAGATAGATTTTATTAAAAATCAAATAAAATAAAAAAAATTAATATCAAAAGAGAAGGAAACATAATTAATCACACGGAGTTTTGGAGTCTAATTTACAAATGCATGAAGTTAAAGTCATGAAATTTCAAGAAATTAAAATGTCCAAAAAAGCTGATGCGATTTTGAAAAAAAATTGTTTATTTTATTCAAGTAGCCAAACTACTCTTACTATTTTGACAACCAGTGATAAAAAATAAAATAATAAATTTTGATGACTAGTTAACAAATAGTATTCACAAAAGGTAGTACCTCTATTTACAAAGTGGTGCCTGCGTACACAAAAATTGTGATGAAAAAATGTAGTCGTCCGGTGATAACAGATTGATCAGATTCTCAAGTTACATTTACTTGTCATTGAGAGATTAGTAGTGCATTAGTACTTTCATATACGCATAACGTTATTCCTTGATCTGATCCAATAACCTAACGGATAGTCGATTTGATAACCTGATAAACTAAGGATAGTTTTATTTTAAAAAAATAAATTAATATCAAACGAGAAAGGCAAATAATTATTAAAATGTATAAAATTACAAATACATGGACTTTTGGGGTCTAATTTACAAATGCATTAAGTCAAAGTCAAAGTCATGAAATTTCAAAAATCTAAATTCTCCTAAAATGCTGATGTGGATATGAAAAACTACTGTTTATTTTATTCAAGTTCACACGCTACTCTTAATATTTTGACATCAGTGATGAAAAAAAAAATAAAAACAAAAAACTGAAATTTGATGAATAGTTGTCAAAATAGTCTTCACAAAAAGTAGTACCTCTATTCACAAAACTGGTTCATACGTGCACAAAACTGGTGAAGAAAAAATGGAGTCATCTGACGATGATAATTTGATCAGATTCTCAAATTGCCTTTATTTGTCGTTGAGAGATTACTAGTGCATGACTACTTTTATATATGCATAAAGGTTATTTCTTGATCTAATCCAATAACCCAACGAATATCTGATTTAATAACTTGATCGACTAAGGGTTGTTTTTTCAAAAAAATATAATAAAATAAATTGATATCAAAAGAAAAGGGCAAATTGTGATTAGAATACAAAAAATTACAAATAGATGGACTTTCGGATTCTAATTTACAATTGCATGAAGTCAAATTAATGGAATTTCAAAAAAATCAATTGTCCGATAATGTTGATGTGGATCTAAAAAAATACAGTTTATTTTATTCTGGTACACAAAGTTATCATACCATTTTGACCATCTGTAATAAAAAAAAATAAAAAAACTAAATTTCGAAATATTTTTCACAAAAAGTTGAACCTCTATCCACAAAAGTGGTCCATACTTGCAGAAAACTGGTAATGAGAAATTTGAGTCATCTAATGATGATAATTTGATCACATTCTAAAATTATATTTATTGGTCATTGAAAGATTACCATAACATGAGTACTTTCATATATGTTCAATGTTATTAGTTTTTTCGATCTAATAACCCAACAGATATCTGATTTGATAACCTGATCGACTAAGGATTGTTTTTTTAAAAAAATAAAATAAAATCAATTGATATCAAAAGAGAAGGGAAAATAATGATTAGAATACAAAAAATTACAAATACATGGACTTTTGGATTCTAACTTA
Source organism: Cornus controversa (assembly GCA_026545225.1). Taxonomy (NCBI): domain Eukaryota; kingdom Viridiplantae; phylum Streptophyta; class Magnoliopsida; order Cornales; family Cornaceae; genus Cornus; species Cornus controversa. Next base: position 41,718,789 of record CM048849.1, read on the forward strand.
CAAACGCATGTAGTCAAATTTATGGAATTTCAAAAAAATCAATTGTCCGAAAATGTTGATTTGGATCTGAAAAAACACGGTTGATTTTATTCTAGTACACAAACTATTCATACTATTTTGACCTCCTGTAATAAAAAATAAAAAACTAAATTTTGAAATATTTTTCACAAAAAGTTGAACCTCTATCCAAAAAAGTGATGCGTAAGTGCACAAAATTGGTAATGAAAAATTTGAGTCATCTGATGATGATAATTTGATCAGATTCTAAAATTATACTTGTTGGTCGTTGAGAAATTACTACTAAATGAGTACTTTCATATATGTTTAATGTTATTCCTTTTTTCAATCTAATAACTCAACGGATATCTGATTTGATAACCTGATCGACTAAGGATTGTTTTTTTTAAAAAAAATAATAAAATAAGTTGATATCAAAAGAGAAGGGCAAAAATGATTAGAATACAAAAAATTACAAATACATGGACTTTTGGATTCTAATTTACAAATTCATGAAGTCAAATTAATGGAATTTCAAAAAAATCAATTGTCCAATAATGTTGATGTGGATCTAAAAAAATACGTTTTATTTTATTCTATTACACAAACTATGCATATTATTTTGACAACGTTTGATAAAAAAAAAAAAGTTAAATATTTTTCACAAAAAGTTGTACCTCTATCCACAAAAGTGGTGCATACGTGCACAAAACTGGTAATGAAAAATTTGAGTCATCTGATATTGATAATTTGATCAGATTGTCAAATTATATTTATTGGTCATTGAGAGATTAGTAATACATGAGTACTTTCATATATGTTTAATGTTATTCTTTGTTTCGGTCTAATAATCGAACCGATATCTGATTTGATAACCTGATCGACAATGGATTATTTTTAAAAAAAATATAATAAAACAAAATAAATTGATATTAGAAGAAAAGAGCAAATAACGATTAGAGTAGGGAAAATTACAAAAATGTGGACTTTTGGAGTTTAATTTACAAATACATGAAGTCAAAGTCATGAAATTTCAAAAAAATGAATTGTTCGAAAATGATGATGTGGATATGAAAACTTAACGTTTATTTTATTCACGTACGCAAAATAGTCCTACTATTTTGACAACCAGTGATAAAAAAAAATCAATTAAATTGTGATCACGAGTTTTCAAAATAGTCTTGCCTATGTGCACAAATTGGTGATGGAAAAATGGAGTTATCTATTGATGATAATTTGATCAAATTTTCAAATTACATTTATTTGTCATTGTATTATTCCTAGTACATGAGTACTTTCATATGTGCATAAGGTTTAGTCCTTTATCCGATCCAATTTTATAACCAAATCGGCTAAGGATAGTTTATTTAATAAGTACAATAAAATAAATTGATAACAAAAGAGAAGGGCAAATAATGATTAGAATAGGGAAAATTACAAATACATGGACTTTTGGAGTCAAACTTACAAACGCATGAAGTCAAAGTCATGAAATTTTAAAAAAATGAATTGTCTTAAAATGGTGATGTAGATATGAAAAAATACTGTTTATTTTATTCAAGTACGCAAACTACGCTTAATATTTTCACAACTAGTGATAAATAAAAAATAAAAAAATAAAGAGAGAAAAAACTAAAATTTGATCACTTGTTAACAAAATAGTCTTCACAAAAAGGGGTACCTCTAGTCATAAAAGTGGTGCCGATGAGCAAAAAAATAGTCATCTGATGATGATAATTCGATCATATTTTCAAATTGCATTACCTGTCATTGAGAGATTATTAGTACACGAGTACTTTCATATACGCATAATGTTGTTCCCAGATCTGATCCAATAACCCAACGAATATTCGATTTATTACCTGATTGGTTAAAGATAGATTTTATTAAAAATCAAATAAAATAAAAAAAATTAATATCAAAAGAGAAGGAAACATAATTAATCACACGGAGTTTTGGAGTCTAATTTACAAATGCATGAAGTTAAAGTCATGAAATTTCAAGAAATTAAAATGTCCAAAAAAGCTGATGCGATTTTGAAAAAAAATTGTTTATTTTATTCAAGTAGCCAAACTACTCTTACTATTTTGACAACCAGTGATAAAAAATAAAATAATAAATTTTGATGACTAGTTAACAAATAGTATTCACAAAAGGTAGTACCTCTATTTACAAAGTGGTGCCTGCGTACACAAAAATTGTGATGAAAAAATGTAGTCGTCCGGTGATAACAGATTGATCAGATTCTCAAGTTACATTTACTTGTCATTGAGAGATTAGTAGTGCATTAGTACTTTCATATACGCATAACGTTATTCCTTGATCTGATCCAATAACCTAACGGATAGTCGATTTGATAACCTGATAAACTAAGGATAGTTTTATTTTAAAAAAATAAATTAATATCAAACGAGAAAGGCAAATAATTATTAAAATGTATAAAATTACAAATACATGGACTTTTGGGGTCTAATTTACAAATGCATTAAGTCAAAGTCAAAGTCATGAAATTTCAAAAATCTAAATTCTCCTAAAATGCTGATGTGGATATGAAAAACTACTGTTTATTTTATTCAAGTTCACACGCTACTCTTAATATTTTGACATCAGTGATGAAAAAAAAAATAAAAACAAAAAACTGAAATTTGATGAATAGTTGTCAAAATAGTCTTCACAAAAAGTAGTACCTCTATTCACAAAACTGGTTCATACGTGCACAAAACTGGTGAAGAAAAAATGGAGTCATTTAATGATGACAATTTGATCAGATTCTCAAATTGCCTTTATTTGTCGTTGAGAGATTACTAGTGCAGGAGTACTTTTATATATGCATAAAGGTTATTCCTTGATCTGATCCAATAACCCGACGGATATCTGATTTAACAACTTGATCGACTAAGGGTTGTTTTTTTAAAAAAATATAATAAAATAAATTGATATCAAAAGAGAAGGGCAAATTGTGATTAGAATACAAAAAATTACAAATACATGGACTTTCGGATTCTAATTTACAAATGCATGAAGTAAAATTAATGGAATTTCAAAAAAATCAATTGTCCGATAATGTTGACGTGGATCTAAAAAAATGCAGTTTATTTTATTCTACTACGCAAACTATTCATACTATTTTGACCATCTGTAATAAAAAATAAAAAAAACTAAATTTTGAAATATTTTTCACAAAAAGTTGAACCTCCGGCCACAAAAGTGGTCCATACTTGCACAAAATTGGTAATGAGAAATTTGAGTCATCTATTGATGATAATTTGATCATATTCTAAAATTATATTTATTAGTCATTGAAAGATTACTACAACATGAGTACATTCATATATGTTCAAGTTTATTAGTTTTTTCGATCTAATAACCGAACGGATATCTGATTTGATAACCTCGTCGACTAAGGATTATTTTTTTTAAAAAATAAAATAAAATCAATTGATATCAAAAGAGATGGGAAAATAATGATTAGAATACAAAAAATTACAAATACATGGACTTTTGGATTCTAACTTACAAACGCATGTAGTCAAATTTATGGAATTTCAAAAAAATCAATTGTCCGATAATGTTGATTTCGATCTGAAAAAACACGGTTTGTTTTATTCTAGTAAACAAACTATTCATACTATTTTGACCTCCTGCAATAAAAAATAAAAAACTAAATTTCGAAATATTTTTTACAAAAGGTTGAACCTCTATCCAAAAAAGTGATGCGTAAGTGCACAAAATTGGTAATGAAAAAATTGAGTCATCTGATGATGATAATTTGATCAGATTCTAAAATTATACTTGTTGGTCGTTGAGAAATTAATACTACATGAGTACTTTCATATATGTTTAATGTTATTCCTTTTTTCAATCTAATAACTCAACGGATATCTGATTTGATAACCTGATCGACTAAGGATTGTTTTTTTAAAAAAATATAATAAAATAAGTTGATATCAAAAGGGAAGGGCAAAAATGATTAGAATACAAAAAATTACAAATACATGGACTTTTGGATTCTAATTTACAAATTCATGAAGTCAAATTAATGGAATTTCAAAAAAATCAATTGTCCAATAATGTTGATGTGGATCTGTAAAAATACGGTATATTTTATTCTAGTTCACAAACTATGCATATTATTTTAACAAACTGTGATAAAAAAAAAAAAAATTTGAAATATTTTTCACAAAAAGTTGTACCTCTATCCACAAAAGTGGTGCATACGTGCACAAAACAGGTAATGAAAAATTTGAGTCATCTGATATTGATAATTTGATCAGATTGTCAAATTATATTTATTGGTCATTGAGAGATTAGTAGTACATGAGTACTTTCATATATGTTTAATGTTATTCTTTGTTTCGATCTAATAATCGAACCGATATCTGATTTGATAAGCTGATCGACAATGGATTTTTTTTTAAAAAAAATATAATAAAACAAAATAAATTGATATTAGAAGAAAAGAGCAAATAACGATTAGAATAGGGAAAATTACAAAAACGTGGACTTTTGGAGTTTAATTTACAAATGCATGAAGTCAAAATCATGAAATTTCAAAAAAATGAATTGTTCGAAAATGATGATGTGGATATGAAAACTTAACGTTTATTTTATTCACTTACGCAAAATAGTCCTACTATTTTGACAACCAGTGATAAAAAAAAAATCAATTAAATTGTGATCACGAGTTTTCAAAATAGTCTTGCCTATGTGCACAAATTGGTGATGGAAAAATGGAGTTATCTATTGATGATAATTTGATCAAATTTTCAAATTACATTTATTTGTCATTGTATGATTCCTAGTACATGAGTACTTTCATATGTGCATAAGGTTTATTCCATTATCCGATCCAATTTCATAACCAAATCGGCTAAGGATAGTTTATTTAATAAGTACAATAAAATAAATTGATAACAAAAGAGAAGGGCAAATAATGATTAGAATAGGGAAAATTACAAATACATGGACTTTTGGAGTCAAACTTACAAACGCATGAAGTCAAAGTCATGAAATTTTAAAAAAATGAGGTGTCCTAAAATGGTGATGTAGATATGAAAAAATACTGTTTATTTTATTCAAGTACACAAACTACTCTTAATATTTTCACAACTAGTGATAAAAAAAAAAATAAAAAAAAGAGAGAAAAAACTAAATTTTGATCACTTGTTAACAAAATAGTCTTCACAAAAAGGGGTACCTCTAGTCATAAAAGTGGTGCCGACGAGCAAAAAAATAGTCATCTGATGATGATAATTTGATCATATTTTCAAATTGCATTACCTGTCATTGAGAGATTATTAGTACACGAGTACTTTCATATACGCATAATGTTGTTCCCTGATCTGATCCAATAACCCAACGAATATTCGATTTGATTACCTGATTGGTTAAAGATAGATTTTATTAAAAATAAAAAAAAATAAAAAAATTTAATATCAAAAGAGAAGGAAACATAATTAATGACATGGAGTTTTGGAGCCAATTTACAAATGCATTAAGTTAAAGTCATGAAATTTCAAAAAATTGAAATGTCCAAAAAAGCTGATGCGGATTTGAAAAAAAATTGTTTATTTTATACAAGTACCCAAACTACTCTTACTATTTTGACAACCAGTGATAAAAAATAAAATAATAAATTATGATGAGTAGTTCACAAATAGTATTCACAAAAGGTAGTACCTCTATTTACAAAGTGGTGTCTGTGTACACAAAAATTGTGATGAAAAAATGTAGTCGTTCGATGATAACAGATTGATCAGATTCTAAAGTTACATTTACTTGTCATTGAGAGATTAGTAGGGCATGAGTACTTTCATATACGCATAACGTTATTCCTTAATCTGATCCAATAACCTAACGGATATTCGATTTGATAACCTGATAAGCTAAGGATAGTTTTTATTTTAAAAAAATAAATTAATATCAAAAGAGAAAGGCAAATAATTATTATAAAGTATAAAATTACAAATACATGGACTTTTGGAGTCTAATTTACAAAAGCATGAAGTCAAAGTCATGAAATTTCAAAAAACTAAATTCTCCTAAAATGCTGGTGTGGATATGAAAAAATACTGTTTATTTTATTCAAGTTCACAAGCTACTCTTAATATTTTGACATCAGTGATGAAAAACAAAATAAAAACAAAAAACTAAAATTTGATCAATAGTTGTCAAAATAGTCTTCACAAAAAGTAATACCTCTATTCACAAAACTGGTTCATACGTGCACAAAACTGGTGAAGAAAAAATGGAGTCATCTGACGATGATAATTTGATCAGATTCTCAAATTGCCTTTATTTGTCGTTGAGAGATTACTAGTGCATGACTACTTTTATATATGCATAAAGGTTATTCCTTGATCTAATCCAATAACCCAACGAATATCTGATTTAATAACTTGATCGACTAAGGGTTGTTTTTTCAAAAAAATATAATAAAATAAATTGATATCAAAAGAAAAGGGCAAATTGTGATTAGAATACAAAAAATTACAAATAGATGGACTTTCGGATTCTAATTTACAATTGCATGAAGTCAAATTAATGGAATTTCAAAAAAATCAATTGTCCGATAATGTTGATGTGGATCTAAAAAAATACAGTTTATTTTATTCTGGTACACAAAGTTATCATACCATTTTGACCATCTGTAATAAAAAAAAATAAAAAAACTAAATTTCGAAATATTTTTCACAAAAAGTTGAACCTCTATCCACAAAAGTGGTCCATACTTGCAGAAAACTGGTAATGAGAAATTTGAGTCATCTAATGATGATAATTTGATCATATTCTAAAATTATATTTATTGGTCATTGAAAGATTACCATAACATGAGTACTTTCATATATGTTCAATGTTATTAGTTTTTTCGATCTAATAACACAACAGATATCTGATTTGATAACCTGATCGACTAAGGATTGTTTTTTTAAAAAAATAAAATAAAATCAATTGATATCAAAGAGAAGGGAAATAATGATTAGAATACAAAAAATTACAAATACATGGACTTTTGGATTCTAATTTACAAATTCATGAAGTCAAATTAATGGAATTTCAAAAAAATCAATTGTCCAATAATGTTGATGTGGATCTAAAAAAATACGTTTTATTTTATTCTAGTACACAAACTATGCATATTATTTTGACAACGATTGATAAAAAAAAAAAAAAAAAGTTAAATATTTTTCACAAAAAGTTGTACCTCTATCCACAAAAGTGGAGCATACGTGCACAAAACTGGTAATGAAAAATTTGAGTCATCTGAGATTGTCAAATTATATTTATTGGTCATTGAGAGATTAGTAGTACATGAGTACTTTCATATATGTTTAATGTTATTCTTTGTTTCGGTCTAATAATCGAACCGATATCTGATTTGATAACCTGATCGACAATGGATTATTTTTTAAAAGAATATAATAAAACAAAATAAATTGATATCAGAAGAAAAGAGCAAATAACGATTAGAATAGGGAAAATTACAAAAAAAAAATGGAGTTATCTATTAATGATAATTTGATCAAATTTTCAAATTACATTTATTTGTCATTGTAGGATTCCTAGTACATGAGTACTTTCAAATGTGCATAAGGTTTATTCCATTATCCGATCCAATTTTATAACCAAATCGGCTAAGGATAGTTTATTTAATAAGTACAATAAAATAAATTGATAACAAAAGAGAAGGGCAAATAATGATTAGAATAGGGAAAATTACAAATACATGGACTTTTGGAGTCAAACTTACAAACGCATGAAGTCAAAGTCATGAAATTTTAAAAAAATGAATTGTCCTAAAATGGTGATGTAGATATGAAAAAATACTGTTTATTTTATTCAAGTACACAAACTACTCTTAATATTTTCACAACTAGTGATAAAAAAAAAAAAAAACAGAGAGAGAAAAAACTAAATTTTGATCACTTGTTAACAAAATAGTCTTCACAAAAAGGGGTACCTCTAGTCATAAAAGTGGTGCCGACGAGCAAAAAAATAGTCATCTGATGATGATAATTCGATCATATTTTCAAATTGCATTACCTGTCATTGAGAGATTGTTAGTACACGAGTACTTTCATATACGCATAATGTTGTTCCCTGATCTGATCCAATAACCCAACGAATATTCGATTTGATTACCTGATTGGTTAAAGATAGATTTTATTAAAAATAAAAAAAAATAAAATAAATTAATATCTAAAGAGAAGGAAACATAATTAATCACATGGAGTTTTGGAGTCTAATTTACAAATGCATGAAGTTAAAGTCATGAAATTTCAAGAAATTAAAATGTCCAAAAAAGCTGATGCGATTTTGAAAAAAAATTGTTTATTTTATTCAAGTACCCAAACTACTCTTACTATTTTGACAACCAGTGATAAAAAATAAAATAATAAATTTTGATGACTAGTTAACAAATAGTATTCACAAAAGGTAGTACCTTTATTTACAAAGTGGTGCCTGCGTACACAAAAATTGTGATGAAAAAATGTAGTCGTCCGATGATAACAGATTGATCAGATTCTCAAGTTACATTTAGTTGTCATTGAGAGATTACTAGTGCATGAGTACTTTCATATACGCATAATGTTATTCCTTGATCTGAGCCAATAACCTAACGGATATTCGATTTGATAACCTGATAAGCTAAGGATAGTTTTATTTTAAAAAATAAATTAATATCAAAAGGGAAAGGCAAATAATTATTAGAAAGTATTAAATTACAAATACAAGGACTTTTGGAGTCTAATTTACAAAAGCATGAAGTCAAAGTCATGAAATTTCAAAAAACTAAATTCCCCTAAAATGCTGATGTGGATATGAAAAAATACTGTTTATTTTATTCAAGTTCACAAGCTACTCTTAATATTTTGACATCAGTGATGAAAAAAAAAAAAAAAACTAAAATTTGATGAATAGTTGTCAAAATAGTCTTCACAAAAAGTAGTACCTCTATTCACAAAACTGGTTCAAACGTGCACAAAACTGGTGAAGAAAAAATGGAGTCATCTGATGATGATAATTTGATCAGATTCTCAAATTGCCTTTATTTGTCGTCCAGAGATTACTAGTGCACGAGTACTTTTATATATGCATAAAGGTTATTTCTTGATCTGATCCAATAATCCAACTGATATCTGATTTAATAACTTGATCGACTAAGGGTTGTTTTTTAAAAAAAATATAATAAGATAAATTGATATCAAAAGAAAAGGGCAAATTGTGATTAGAATACAAAAAATTACAAATAGATGGACTTTCGGATTCTAATTTACAATTGCATGAAGTCAAATTAATGGAATTTCAAAAAAATCAATTGTCCGATAATGTTGATGTGGATCTAAAAAAATACAGTTTATTTTATTCTGGTACACAAAGTTATCATACCATTTTGACCATCTGTAATAAAAAAAAATAAAAAAAACTAAATTTCGAAATATTTTTCACAAAAAGTTGAACCTCTATCCACAAAAGTGGTCCATACTTGCAGAAAACTGGTAATGAGAAATTTGAGTCATCTAATGATGATAATTTGATCATATTCTAAAATTATATTTATTGGTCATTGAAAGATTACCATAACATGAGTACTTTCATATATGTTCAATGTTATTAGTTTTTTCGATCTAATAACACAACAGATATCTGATTTGATAACCTGATCGACTAAGGATTGTTTTTTTAAAAAAATAAAATAAAATCAATTGATATCAAAGAGAAGGGAAATAATGATTAGAATACAAAAAATTACAAATACATGGACTTTTGGATTCTAACTTACAAACGCATGTAGTCAAATTTATGGAATTTCAAAAAAATCAATTGTCCGAAAATGTTGATTTGGATCTGAAAAAACACGGTTGATTTTATTCTAGTACACAAACTATTCATACTATTTTGACCTCCTGTAATAAAAAATAAAAAACTAAATTTTGAAATATTTTTCACAAAAAGTTGAACCTCTATCCAAAAAAGTGATGCGTAAGTGCACAAAATTGGTAATGAAAAATTTGAGTCATCTGATGATGATAATTTGATCAGATTCTAAAATTATACTTGTTGGTCGTTGAGAAATTACTACTAAATGAGTACTTTCATATATGTTTAATGTTATTCCTTTTTTCAATCTAATAACTCAACGGATATCTGATTTGATAACCTGATCGACTAAGGATTGTTTTTTTTAAAAAAAATAATAAAATAAGTTGATATCAAAAGAGAAGGGCAAAAATGATTAGAATACAAAAAATTACAAATACATGGACTTTTGGATTCTAATTTACAAATTCATGAAGTCAAATTAATGGAATTTCAAAAAAATCAATTGTCCAATAATGTTGATGTGGATCTAAAAAAATACGTTTTATTTTATTCTATTACACAAACTATGCATATTATTTTGACAACGTTTGATAAAAAAAAAAAAGTTAAATATTTTTCACAAAAAGTTGTACCTCTATCCACAAAAGTGGTGCATACGTGCACAAAACTGGTAATGAAAAATTTGAGTCATCTGATATTGATAATTTGATCAGATTGTCAAATTATATTTATTGGTCATTGAGAGATTAGTAATACATGAGTACTTTCATATATGTTTAATGTTATTCTTTGTTTCGGTCTAATAATCGAACCGATATCTGATTTGATAACCTGATCGACAATGGATTATTTTTAAAAAAAATATAATAAAACAAAATAAATTGATATTAGAAGAAAAGAGCAAATAACGATTAGAGTAGGGAAAATTACAAAAATGTGGACTTTTGGAGTTTAATTTACAAATACATGAAGTCAAAGTCATGAAATTTCAAAAAAATGAATTGTTCGAAAATGATGATGTGGATATGAAAACTTAACGTTTATTTTATTCACGTACGCAAAATAGTCCTACTATTTTGACAACCAGTGATAAAAAAAAATCAATTAAATTGTGATCACGAGTTTTCAAAATAGTCTTGCCTATGTGCACAAATTGGTGATGGAAAAATGGAGTTATCTATTGATGATAATTTGATCAAATTTTCAAATTACATTTATTTGTCATTGTATTATTCCTAGTACATGAGTACTTTCATATGTGCATAAGGTTTAGTCCTTTATCCGATCCAATTTTATAACCAAATCGGCTAAGGATAGTTTATTTAATAAGTACAATAAAATAAATTGATAACAAAAGAGAAGGGCAAATAATGATTAGAATAGGGAAAATTACAAATACATGGACTTTTGGAGTCAAACTTACAAACGCATGAAGTCAAAGTCATGAAATTTTAAAAAAATGAATTGTCTTAAAATGGTGATGTAGATATGAAAAAATACTGTTTATTTTATTCAAGTACGCAAACTACGCTTAATATTTTCACAACTAGTGATAAATAAAAAATAAAAAAATAAAGAGAGAAAAAACTAAAATTTGATCACTTGTTAACAAAATAGTCTTCACAAAAAGGGGTACCTCTAGTCATAAAAGTGGTGCCGATGAGCAAAAAAATAGTCATCTGATGATGATAATTCGATCATATTTTCAAATTGCATTACCTGTCATTGAGAGATTATTAGTACACGAGTACTTTCATATACGCATAATGTTGTTCCCAGATCTGATCCAATAACCCAACGAATATTCGATTTATTACCTGATTGGTTAAAGATAGATTTTATTAAAAATCAAATAAAATAAAAAAAATTAATATCAAAAGAGAAGGAAACATAATTAATCACACGGAGTTTTGGAGTCTAATTTACAAATGCATGAAGTTAAAGTCATGAAATTTCAAGAAATTAAAATGTCCAAAAAAGCTGATGCGATTTTGAAAAAAAATTGTTTATTTTATTCAAGTAGCCAAACTACTCTTACTATTTTGACAACCAGTGATAAAAAATAAAATAATAAATTTTGATGACTAGTTAACAAATAGTATTCACAAAAGGTAGTACCTCTATTTACAAAGTGGTGCCTGCGTACACAAAAATTGTGATGAAAAAATGTAGTCGTCCGGTGATAACAGATTGATCAGATTCTCAAGTTACATTTACTTGTCATTGAGAGATTAGTAGTGCATTAGTACTTTCATATACGCATAACGTTATTCCTTGATCTGATCCAATAACCTAACGGATAGTCGATTTGATAACCTGATAAACTAAGGATAGTTTTATTTTAAAAAAATAAATTAATATCAAACGAGAAAGGCAAATAATTATTAAAATGTATAAAATTACAAATACATGGACTTTTGGGGTCTAATTTACAAATGCATTAAGTCAAAGTCAAAGTCATGAAATTTCAAAAATCTAAATTCTCCTAAAATGCTGATGTGGATATGAAAAACTACTGTTTATTTTATTCAAGTTCACACGCTACTCTTAATATTTTGACATCAGTGATGAAAAAAAAAATAAAAACAAAAAACTGAAATTTGATGAATAGTTGTCAAAATAGTCTTCACAAAAAGTAGTACCTCTATTCACAAAACTGGTTCATACGTGCACAAAACTGGTGAAGAAAAAATGGAGTCATTTAATGATGACAATTTGATCAGATTCTCAAATTGCCTTTATTTGTCGTTGAGAGATTACTAGTGCAGGAGTACTTTTATATATGCATAAAGGTTATTCCTTGATCTGATCCAATAACCCGACGGATATCTGATTTAACAACTTGATCGACTAAGGGTTGTTTTTTTAAAAAAATATAATAAAATAAATTGATATCAAAAGAGAAGGGCAAATTGTGATTAGAATACAAAAAATTACAAATACATGGACTTTCGGATTCTAATTTACAAATGCATGAAGTAAAATTAATGGAATTTCAAAAAAATCAATTGTCCGATAATGTTGACGTGGATCTAAAAAAATGCAGTTTATTTTATTCTACTACGCAAACTATTCATACTATTTTGACCATCTGTAATAAAAAATAAAAAAAACTAAATTTTGAAATATTTTTCACAAAAAGTTGAACCTCCGGCCACAAAAGTGGTCCATACTTGCACAAAATTGGTAATGAGAAATTTGAGTCATCTATTGATGATAATTTGATCATATTCTAAAATTATATTTATTAGTCATTGAAAGATTACTACAACATGAGTACATTCATATATGTTCAAGTTTATTAGTTTTTTCGATCTAATAACCGAACGGATATCTGATTTGATAACCTCGTCGACTAAGGATTATTTTTTTTAAAAAATAAAATAAAATCAATTGATATCAAAAGAGATGGGAAAATAATGATTAGAATACAAAAAATTACAAATACATGGACTTTTGGATTCTAACTTACAAACGCATGTAGTCAAATTTATGGAATTTCAAAAAAATCAATTGTCCGATAATGTTGATTTCGATCTGAAAAAACACGGTTTGTTTTATTCTAGTAAACAAACTATTCATACTATTTTGACCTCCTGCAATAAAAAATAAAAAACTAAATTTCGAAATATTTTTTACAAAAGGTTGAACCTCTATCCAAAAAAGTGATGCGTAAGTGCACAAAATTGGTAATGAAAAAATTGAGTCATCTGATGATGATAATTTGATCAGATTCTAAAATTATACTTGTTGGTCGTTGAGAAATTAATACTACATGAGTACTTTCATATATGTTTAATGTTATTCCTTTTTTCAATCTAATAACTCAACGGATATCTGATTTGATAACCTGATCGACTAAGGATTGTTTTTTTAAAAAAATATAATAAAATAAGTTGATATCAAAAGGGAAGGGCAAAAATGATTAGAATACAAAAAATTACAAATACATGGACTTTTGGATTCTAATTTACAAATTCATGAAGTCAAATTAATGGAATTTCAAAAAAATCAATTGTCCAATAATGTTGATGTGGATCTGTAAAAATACGGTATATTTTATTCTAGTTCACAAACTATGCATATTATTTTAACAAACTGTGATAAAAAAAAAAAAAATTTGAAATATTTTTCACAAAAAGTTGTACCTCTATCCACAAAAGTGGTGCATACGTGCACAAAACAGGTAATGAAAAATTTGAGTCATCTGATATTGATAATTTGATCAGATTGTCAAATTATATTTATTGGTCATTGAGAGATTAGTAGTACATGAGTACTTTCATATATGTTTAATGTTATTCTTTGTTTCGATCTAATAATCGAACCGATATCTGATTTGATAAGCTGATCGACAATGGATTTTTTTTTAAAAAAAATATAATAAAACAAAATAAATTGATATTAGAAGAAAAGAGCAAATAACGATTAGAATAGGGAAAATTACAAAAACGTGGACTTTTGGAGTTTAATTTACAAATGCATGAAGTCAAAATCATGAAATTTCAAAAAAATGAATTGTTCGAAAATGATGATGTGGATATGAAAACTTAACGTTTATTTTATTCACTTACGCAAAATAGTCCTACTATTTTGACAACCAGTGATAAAAAAAAAATCAATTAAATTGTGATCACGAGTTTTCAAAATAGTCTTGCCTATGTGCACAAATTGGTGATGGAAAAATGGAGTTATCTATTGATGATAATTTGATCAAATTTTCAAATTACATTTATTTGTCATTGTATGATTCCTAGTACATGAGTACTTTCATATGTGCATAAGGTTTATTCCATTATCCGATCCAATTTCATAACCAAATCGGCTAAGGATAGTTTATTTAATAAGTACAATAAAATAAATTGATAACAAAAGAGAAGGGCAAATAATGATTAGAATAGGGAAAATTACAAATACATGGACTTTTGGAGTCAAACTTACAAACGCATGAAGTCAAAGTCATGAAATTTTAAAAAAATGAGGTGTCCTAAAATGGTGATGTAGATATGAAAAAATACTGTTTATTTTATTCAAGTACACAAACTACTCTTAATATTTTCACAACTAGTGATAAAAAAAAAAATAAAAAAAAGAGAGAAAAAACTAAATTTTGATCACTTGTTAACAAAATAGTCTTCACAAAAAGGGGTACCTCTAGTCATAAAAGTGGTGCCGACGAGCAAAAAAATAGTCATCTGATGATGATAATTTGATCATATTTTCAAATTGCATTACCTGTCATTGAGAGATTATTAGTACACGAGTACTTTCATATACGCATAATGTTGTTCCCTGATCTGATCCAATAACCCAACGAATATTCGATTTGATTACCTGATTGGTTAAAGATAGATTTTATTAAAAATAAAAAAAAATAAAAAAATTTAATATCAAAAGAGAAGGAAACATAATTAATGACATGGAGTTTTGGAGCCAATTTACAAATGCATTAAGTTAAAGTCATGAAATTTCAAAAAATTGAAATGTCCAAAAAAGCTGATGCGGATTTGAAAAAAAATTGTTTATTTTATACAAGTACCCAAACTACTCTTACTATTTTGACAACCAGTGATAAAAAATAAAATAATAAATTATGATGAGTAGTTCACAAATAGTATTCACAAAAGGTAGTACCTCTATTTACAAAGTGGTGTCTGTGTACACAAAAATTGTGATGAAAAAATGTAGTCGTTCGATGATAACAGATTGATCAGATTCTAAAGTTACATTTACTTGTCATTGAGAGATTAGTAGGGCATGAGTACTTTCATATACGCATAACGTTATTCCTTAATCTGATCCAATAACCTAACGGATATTCGATTTGATAACCTGATAAGCTAAGGATAGTTTTTATTTTAAAAAAATAAATTAATATCAAAAGAGAAAGGCAAATAATTATTATAAAGTATAAAATTACAAATACATGGACTTTTGGAGTCTAATTTACAAAAGCATGAAGTCAAAGTCATGAAATTTCAAAAAACTAAATTCTCCTAAAATGCTGGTGTGGATATGAAAAAATACTGTTTATTTTATTCAAGTTCACAAGCTACTCTTAATATTTTGACATCAGTGATGAAAAACAAAATAAAAACAAAAAACTAAAATTTGATCAATAGTTGTCAAAATAGTCTTCACAAAAAGTAATACCTCTATTCACAAAACTGGTTCATACGTGCACAAAACTGGTGAAGAAAAAATGGAGTCATCTGACGATGATAATTTGATCAGATTCTCAAATTGCCTTTATTTGTCGTTGAGAGATTACTAGTGCATGACTACTTTTATATATGCATAAAGGTTATTCCTTGATCTAATCCAATAACCCAACGAATATCTGATTTAATAACTTGATCGACTAAGGGTTGTTTTTTCAAAAAAATATAATAAAATAAATTGATATCAAAAGAAAAGGGCAAATTGTGATTAGAATACAAAAAATTACAAATAGATGGACTTTCGGATTCTAATTTACAATTGCATGAAGTCAAATTAATGGAATTTCAAAAAAATCAATTGTCCGATAATGTTGATGTGGATCTAAAAAAATACAGTTTATTTTATTCTGGTACACAAAGTTATCATACCATTTTGACCATCTGTAATAAAAAAAAATAAAAAAAACTAAATTTCGAAATATTTTTCACAAAAAGTTGAACCTCTATCCACAAAAGTGGTCCATACTTGCAGAAAACTGGTAATGAGAAATTTGAGTCATCTAATGATGATAATTTGATCATATTCTAAAATTATATTTATTGGTCATTGAAAGATTACCATAACATGAGTACTTTCATATATGTTCAATGTTATTAGTTTTTTCGATCTAATAACACAACAGATATCTGATTTGATAACCTGATCGACTAAGGATTGTTTTTTTAAAAAAATAAAATAAAATCAATTGATATCAAAGAGAAGGGAAATAATGATTAGAATACAAAAAATTACAAATACATGGACTTTTGGATTCTAATTTACAAATTCATGAAGTCAAATTAATGGAATTTCAAAAAAATCAATTGTCCAATAATGTTGATGTGGATCTAAAAAAATACGTTTTATTTTATTCTAGTACACAAACTATGCATATTATTTTGACAACCTTTGATAAAAAAAAAAAAAAAAGTTAAATATTTTTCACAAAAAGTTGTACCTCTATCCACAAAAGTGGAGCATACGTGCACAAAACTGGTAATGAAAAATTTGAGTCATCTGATATTGATAATTTGATCAGATTGTCAAATTATATTTATTGGTCATTGAGAGATTAGTAGTACATGAGTACTTTCATATATGTTTAATGTTATTCTTTGTTTCGGTCTAATAATCGAACCGATATCTGATTTGATAACCTGATCGACAAAGGATTATTTTTTTAAAAAATATAATAAAACAAAATAAATTGATATCAGAAGAAAAGAGCAAATAACGATTAGAATAGGGAAAATTACAAAAACGTGGACTTTTGGAGTTTAATTTACAAATGCATGAAGTCAAAGTCATGAAATTTCAAAAAAATGAATTGTTCGAAAATGATGATGTGGATATGAAAACTTAACGTTTATTTTATTCACGTACGCAAAATAGTCCTACTATTTTGACAACCAGTGATAAAAAAAAAATCAATTAAATTGTGATCACGAGTTTTCAAAATAGTCTTGCCTATGTGCACAAATTGGTGATGGAAAAATGGAGTTATCTATTGATGATAATTTGATCAAATTTTCAAATTACATTTATTTGTCATTGTATGATTCCTAGTACATGAGTACTTTCATATGTGCATAAGGTTTATTCCATTATCCGATCCAATTTTATAACCAAATCGGCTAAGGATAGTTTATTTAATAAGTACAATAAAATAAATTGATAACAAAAGAGAAGGGCAAATAATGATTAGAATAGGGAAAATTACAAATACATGGACTTTTGGAGTCAAACTTACAAACGCATGAAGTCAAAGTCATGAAATTTTAAAAAAATGAATTGTCCTAAAATGGTGATGTAGATATGAAAAAATACTGTTTATTTTATTCAAGTACACAAACTACTCTTAATATTTTCACAATTAGTGATAAAAAAAAATAAAAAAATAAAGAGAGAAAAAACTAAAATTTGATCACTTGTTAACAAAATAGTCTTCACAAAAAGGGGTACCTCTAGTCATAAAAGTGGTGCCGACGAGCAAAAAAATAGTCATCTGATGATGATAATTCGATCATATTTTCAAATTGCATTACCTGTCATTGAGAGATTATTAGTACATGAGTACTTTCATATACGCATAATGTTGTTCCCAGATCTGATCCAATAACCCAACGAATATTCGATTTGATTACCTGATTGGTTAAAGATAGATTTTATTAAAAATCAAATAAAATAAAAAAAAATTAATATCAAAAGAGAAGGAAACATAATTAATCACACGGAGTTTTGGAGTCTAATGTACAAATGCATGAAGTTAAAGTCATGAAATTTCAAGAAATTAAAATGTCCAAAAAAGCTGATGCGGTTTTGAAAAAAAATTGTTTATTTTATTCAAGTACCCAAACTACTCTTACTATTTTGACAACTAGTGATAAAAAAATATAATAATAAATTTTGATGACTAGTTAACAAATAGTATTCACAAAAGGTAGTACCTCTATTTACAAAGTGGTGCCTGCGTACACAAAAATTGTGATGAAAAAATGTAGTCGTCCAGTGACAACAGATTGATCAGATTCTCAAGTTACATTTACTTGTCATTGAGAGATTAGTAGTGCATTAGTACTTTCATATACGCATAACGTTATTCCTTGATCTGATCCAATAACCTAACGGATATTCGATTTGATAACCTGATAAGCTAAGGATAGTTTTATTTTAAAAAAATAAATTAATATCAAAAGAGAAAGGCAAATAATTATTAGAATGTATAAAATTACAAAGACATGGACTTTTGGGGTCTAATTTACAAATGCATTAAGTCGAAGTCAAAGTCATGAAATTTCAAAAAACTAAATTCTCCTAAAATGCTGATGTGGATATGAAAAACTACTGTTTATTTTATTCAAGTTCACACGCTACTCTTAATATTTTGACATCAGTGATGAAAAAAAAAATAAAAACGAAAAACTAAAATTTGATGAATAGTTGTCAAAATAGTCTTCACAAAAAGTAGTACCTCTATTCACAAAACTGGTTCAAACGTGCACAAAACTGGTGAAGAAAAAATGGAGTCATCTGATGATGATAATTTGATCAGATTCTCAAATTGCCTTTATTTGTCGTCCAGAGATTACTAGTGCACGAGTACTTTTATATATGCATAAAGGTTATTCCTTGATCAGATCCAATAACCCAACGGATATCTGATTTAATAACTTAATCGACTAAGGGTTGTTTTTTTTAAAAAATATAATAAGATAAATTGATATCAAAAGAGAAGGGCAAATTGTGATTAGAATACAAAAAATTACAAATACATGGACTTTCAGATTCTAATTTACAAATGCATGAAGTCAAATTAATGGAATTTCAAAAAAATCAATTGTCCGATAATGTTGATGTGGATCTGAAAAAATACAGTTTATTTTATTCTAGTACACAAACTATTAATACTATTTTGACAATCTGTAATAAAAAAAATAAAAAAACTAAATTTTGTAATATTTTTCCCAAAAAGTTGAACCTCTATCCACAAAAGTGGTCCACACTTGCACAAAACTGGTAATGAGAAATTTGAGTCATCTAATGATGTTAATTTGATCACATTCTAAAATTATATTTATTGGTCATTGAAAGATTACTACAACATGAGTACCTTCATATATGTTCAATGTTATTAGTTTTTTCGATCTAATAACCCAACGGATATCTGATTTGATAACCTGATCGACTAAGGATGGTTTTTTTAGAAAAATAAAATAAAATCAATTGATATCAAAAGAGAAGGGAAAATAATGATTAGAATACAAAAAATTACAAATACATGGACTTTTGGATTCTAACTTACAAACGCATGTAGTCAAATTTATGGAATTTCAAAAAAATCAATTGTCCGATAATGTTGATTTGGATCTGAAAAAACACGGTTGATTTTATTCTAGTACACAAACTATTCATACTATTTTGACCTCCTGTAATAAAAAATAAAAAATTAAATTTTGAAATATTTTTCACAAAAAGTTGAACCTCTATCCAAAAAAGTGATGCGTAAGTGCACAAAATTGGTAATGAAAAATTTGAGTCATCTGATGATGATAATTTGATCAGATTCTAAAATTATACTTGTTGGTCGTTGAGAAATTACTACTACATGAGTACTTTCATATATGTTTAATGTTATTCCTTTTTTCAATCTAATAACTCAACGGATATCTGATTTGATAACCTGATCGACTAAGGATTGTTTTTTTAAAAAAAATAATAAAATAAGTTGATATCAAAAGAGAAGGGCAAAAATGATTAGAATACAAAAAATTACAAATACATGGACTTTTGGATTCTAATTTACAAATTCATGAAGTCAAATTAATGGAATTTCAAATAAATCAATTGTCCAATAATGTTGATGTGGATCTGAAAAAATATGGTTTATTTTATTCTAGTACACAAACTATGCATATTATTTTGACAACCTGTGATAAAAAAAAATAAATTTTGAAATATTTTTCACAAAAAGTTGTACCTCTATCCACAAAAGTGGTGCATACGTGCACAAAACTGGTAATAAAAAATTTGAGTCATCTGATATTGATAATTTGATCAGATTCTCAAATTATAATTATTGGTCATTGAGAGATTAGTAGTACATGAGTACTTTCATATAAGTTTAATGTTATTCTTTATTTCGATCTAATAATCGAACCGATATCTGATTTGATAACCTGATCGACAATGGATTATTTTTAAAAAAATATATAATAAAATAAAATAAATTGATATCAAAAGAAAAGAGCAAATAACGATTAGAATAGGAAAAATTACAAAAGCATGGACTTTTGGAGTTTAATTTACAAATGCATGAAGTCAAAGTCATGAAATTTCAAAAAAATGAATTGTTCGAAAATGCTGATGTGGATATGAAAACTTAACGTTTATTTTATTCAAGTACGCAAAATACTCCTACTATTTTGACAACCAGTGATAAAAAAAAAAAAATCAACTAAATTGTGATCACGAGTTTTCAAAATAGTCTTGCCTACGTGCACAAATTGGTAGGGGTGACCACGGATCGGATCGGATCGGATTATGCATAATCCTAATCTGATCCGCGGATTACAGATTGGCAAAAATTTAATCCGATCCGATCCGTGGCAATCCACCAATTCGATCCGATCCGTGATTGAACGAATCGGATCGGATCGGATTGACGGATTGGCCTACTACTCCTATTTAAATTTTTTTTTTCCTACTTCAAAAATTCCAAAAAAAAATTGTCCAACAAACACAACACTTTTTAAATGAACACAATTGTTAAATAAACAAATATAATATATATTAAATTTTTAGGTTTACCCATGTAAGTATGTAGCATATTATATTATTATACATATAATTGCTAATTATATATATAAATATATTGCCAAGGATCGGATTGCGGATCGGATCGGATTTCTAATCCTCCAATTCGCAGTCCGATCCGTGGCTAACGGATTTTAATTTTTTAATCCGCCACCAATCCATTAGCTAACGGATTAGATTGGATTCGTCCGGATCGGATTGGATCGGATCGGATTTGCGGATTCACGAATTTTTTGTGCACCCCTACAAATTGGTGATGGAAAAATGGAGTTATCTATTGATGATAATTTGATCAAATTTTCAAATTACATTTATTTGTCATTGTATGATTCCTAGTACATGAGTACTTTCATATACGCATAAGGTTTATTCCATTATCCGATTCAATAACCCAATGGATATCCAATTTTATAACCTAATCGGCTAAGGATAGTTTATTTAATAAGTACAATAAAATAAATTGATAACAAAAGGGAAGGGCAAATAATGATTAGAATAGGGAAAATTACAAATACATGGACTTTTGGAGTCAAATTTACAAATGCATGAAGTCAAAGTCATGAAATTTTAAAAAAATGAATTGTCCTAAAATGGTGATGTAGATATGAAAAAATACTGTTTATTTTATTCAAGTACACAAACTACTCTTAATATTTTCACAACTAGTGATAAAAAAAAAAAAAGAGAGAAAAAACTAAATTTTGATCACTTGTTAATTGATGGGAGATTCTTAAAATCAGTTGCAGTATTACTCCATTTAAGGGTTGAATTTAAATGAAAATAAAATTTGAGATTTTTTTATTTATTTTAAAAATGAAGTGTTTAGTATTCAGTGTGATAACTAAAATCACTGTCACTTGTAATTTTTTTTTTTTCATTTTCATTGATGACATTTTGTAAGTGATACAAAAATTGCGTTATCAGTTAAAGTGAAGAGTGTCAGGCCTGTGTTCAATATGCCTATGAGTATAGTGTTACATCCAACTAATCCAAGTATTGTGAGCATAGACTTGTTCTGGCTCCTTTAAATCCATTCCTTCATCTTAAACAATCTAAGTTCAAGATTATGCTCAATCTTAAATACCCACTCTCTTGTTTCAGCACTTTGCTTTTCCTTGTGCCATGTGTCATCCCATGATATCTCCTCATTGGAAAAATTATACACCGGAGTATTGTAGCCGGGAACATCCAACCGTGTATGCGTGTTGTACAAGGGCGGTCTATGTGGCCCGAATACCACTCTCCTGGGTAGCCTAAAATTTCTCCGCTTCTTGTAACTACTTCCACTATTTTAGTATGCGGCATAATAACTTTTCTTTTTTCTTTTGAAAATTCAGATAATTGTATAAAAAGAAAAATTGTGCAATATAAAGGGAAAGATCTACAATACACCAGGTGTAAATACACTCGATGAATTTGGACCGTGCGTGTACGACATGTGCTGTAAATTTTATTGCACATGTATAACATGCACGATTCAGATACATCCGGTGTATTGTAGACGTACTCGGTATAAAAGACCATACAACCAAATAAACTTGAAAAGTCCAGTCAACAGGCCCAAAGACAAACAACTCAAGTACAATAGAACCCAAATTTAGGCCCAACAAGCCCAGCCCCAACCCCAGTCAAATAAATAAACGTTGAAGCAACTTGAGCTTAACAGTTTTAATACTATTGGTTATATTTCACCCTTCTTTAGAATTTGTATTTATATAGGTTTTCATCAACAAGGTCCTCAAGAGAATGAGCTTTTAATTACCAAGTGCTAACTATTTGACAAGCAACGTCTTTCTAAATACAGTTACACCCTTTGCAGGTCACAAATAGCATTCTTGATATGCCACTGTCACAATATTTGCATTTGATGATGTGGCAATATACTTGGGCCTTTGTTATTTTTGTCGCCAAACAACTTTTTTGTGTTTTCAAAAGTTACAAAAAGTCTCTTTTTGTATGACCATTGGGTAATGCTACTCAGGCAGAATTCGTAGGCAGAAACATTTACATCCATTGGATGCATGTGTTGAGTGTATGTGATAGGGCCTACCACATGCATCTAATGGATGTAAATGTTTCTACCTACGAATTCTGCCTAAGAATTCTGCCTGAGTAGCATTACCCATGAACATTTTATCCTTTCGTGATCATAAAAAAAAAAATTTTTAAAAAAGAGAGAAGATGGTCTTTTTTTATTAAGTTTTTTTTCTTTTACCTTAATAAAAAAAGAGGAGTTTTTTTTTCCGGAAACAATTTCTAGGGGAAAAAAAAATCTAGATAAACACAATTACTCAATAAAAATGTTCGGTTTTTTTTTTTTTGTTTCTGGAAATATCCCTCCCTTTCTAGTGATTTTTTTTTTTTTGGAAACTATTTCCGGAAAAAAAAATCAAAATTTTTTATTATATAATTGTGCTTAATTATCTGGTGCTTTTTGTTTTTGTTTTTCAGACGTTGTTTTTGATTTTTTTTTTTGTTTTCAGAGAAAGCTCTTCTTTTTTTCTTATTAAAGTAAAAAAAAAAAAACCTCTTCTCTCTATTTTTTTTATAACCATGGAAAGAGTAAAATAGTCAAACAAAAGGAAATTTTTTTGCAAAAGAGAGATTTTTTCAACTTTTAAAAGCGCAAGGAAATTATTTGTTGACAAAAATAGTTTATGGGAGTATTTTGTCACTTTTTGAAAATACTGGAGTTTAGTGCAATTTGATGTCTTCCCAAATTCATTATCAATTAGCCATGTTAAGGAATCTTCTCTTTTAATATTAAAACCATTTTATGAGGTGGATATTATCCAGTATGATGTCCCACATAAGGCTTTGTTTCTTTCTATTTGGAGCAGCGATGTGGGTGCACAAAAAGGGAAAGATTTACGAGGGGTGAATTTGGATAGTAGGAGTTGTTCACGCGTAGTGAATTTTATATTATATATTAAATATATATAGATAAAATTTATTTGATACATTTATATCCGGTATATTTACACCCGACATATTATAGATTTTTTTCATAAAATGAGAGTTACCAGTATCTATATAGAATTCATGTCTTTTTTTCGGAAAGTACAGAATTCATTTCTCGAAACACATTTATGTACATATGCATATTTGTAGTTCAAAATCATGAAATCTAGACATTATGGAGTCTGAACTTCAAAAGAACCAAGACAAAGCCAATTTCAATTGTGTTGGGTATAAAATTTCACTTTACGAAATATTTTATAATCTTATGATCGAATTGAGTCTAACTCTTCCTCATCCTTAAAGACGTACTAATCATTAGTGCTTTTTTCTTTTCTAATTTTGTATTAAAAAGTTATTATTCTTCAATAATTTTTCATTCCAAGTATTTTTAAAATAACATCTAACGATTGAAAACGTGTCATGTCATGATTTCTTTGTTACCATTAAATTGTGCATAAAACTATACATAGTGGATAGTTTCGCTTGGCACGTTCCTATTCATAGGATATTGCCTTGGACAGGCTTGGAGTCGTGTCATAAGTGTAGTTTATGTTTTGATGTACGACCGAGTTATATTCACACACAAAAATTATGCTGCAATACAATTTTATTAGCTAATATTTGATGTCAAGAACCTAGCTCCTTAATAGCTAACATGACTGTTACCATCAATGGCTATTATTTTTTTTCTGGCAAAGATAAAATTTATTCATTAAGAAGAAAGTGAGGTACAATAAGATTCAACCTCCAACCTCACAAACGATGAGTGATTTGCAATGTCCTCATCTATAAAAGCTGAGAGAAACAAAGCCTACAAATTAACTAGCTAGACACTTTGACTAATGGGATACAAAATTATTAGCCTGGCCTGCATTGATCAGAACCAATTATGCCCATCATTCATAACAACTAAAATATGCAGATAAAGAGCCTTTTGGTTCCAATAACAACTAGTACTAGTAGAGCCTAAAGAAGATTAAAACAAAAACATGTGAAAAATCAATACAAAGGAGTGGCCAAACCGTGCAGGCTAGCTTTGCTTGTTGCACAGGCCATGCTAAAATTGCCATGGACATCATCTAAGTCCCACAAGCTACCATCCCACAAAATGTCCTCGTTAAAGGCCTCCCCGGGCACAGATGGATAGCCATTGAACATGGAATGCAAGAAGACTTGTTCCTCAGCTGTGCCAGGGTATATTGTGGCCATGTCATGCCTCACTTGAGGTAAAAATGGCACCCTATTGTCACTTTCATCGAGTAATGACATGATCTTTTTCATGTCCGCTTGGTTTTGTAGTTGTTGTAGTTGCTGTTGCTGCTGCTGCTGCTGCTGAAACTGTTGTCTTGCTAGAAGGCGACTTTTCAACTTTTCAGTGTTATTTGGGGAGAATTTTGCTTTCTTCTTGAAATGAGTCCTCCAGTAGTTCTTGATCTCGTTATCGGTCCTTCCTGGCAAGCTTCGCGCAATTGTTGACCACCTAAATTTTGAGTACAATACATACCATTAGTGACCAAGTTTTTTACCAGAATTTTTGTTAATCAAGCTTCAAAAAAGTTCAATCTTTAGCTGATGTTGTTTGTTACCTGTTCCCCCACCTAGCATGTAGCTCTAGAATTATACTCTCTTCGTGAGGGGTTATTTGCCCCCTCTTGAGGTCTGGCCTCAAGTAGTTCACCCACCTCAATCTGCAGCTTTTTCCATTCCTTCTCAATCCTGTATAGGCAACAACAAAGGTTAAATATTAGTAGTTGAAGAAAAAATAAAACATCTTCATTTAGTGGAATTAAATTAATTTGCAGTGACCAAGCTAGTCACAGTTTGGTCCAAATTAAATTCGACAACCAATTGAGAAAGGCTACACATTCAAGGTATATAATTGACTCCTGATCAATCACACATATAGTGAGGGCCGGATCTAGCCTTTAGCGACAGTTTTGGGACTTTTAGCTTACCGTCGCTAAAGCCCAGAAATCTTGTAGTGCTTTTAAAGAGTCACACTTATAATTGATAAGTTGAAAGAAATAGCTAGAATGTTAAAGTCTTTGAAAAATTGGTGTTGAATTGATTACCTGCAAGCCTAGCCACAGAGTTCCATCTTCCTTCACCATGCAACTTGACATACCCAATGAGCAGCCTATCTTCTTCTGCAGTCCAAGGGCCCTTCCTCCACCCTTCTATAACCCCCCAACTCAAATGTCCTTCCATAACTCCACAAGACATAAAATGGAATACTATGATAAATTAGGTAGTCTTGTCTTCAATATTCTGTGACATAAAGAGCTAGTGTTTGTTTCATATTTATATATGCACAAGAGCCTTAGTACTTCACCCATCATTCAGTACAATGTCCTTGTCAAAGAATCCCTATCCTTTCTCCATTTAAGGTAAAGGTTATCACTATAAAATAAAATATAAAAAAGAAACATTGAATTTTACCAAAATATCCTTACCCATTTTTTTTTTTTTTCATGAGTGAAATATTGTTTAATGCGATTTTGCCATGGACCTAACTAATGATATTATCTCCACCATTTACTTCTCAGTCAACTGCATACTACAAAATATGATGCAAATTAAGAAATAATCTGTAATTAAATGTGTCTGCATTATTTAATTTTTAATTGCATAACTTTGTGTGACTTATCAAAATCATGTGATTGCGGACTACCTAATATTTTATTGTCCCAAGGCTTTGATCAAAAGTCATTATTGTGCGAGGATGTCCAAGCAAATAGTTATAGCATATGAGGGCATTTGAGGAATCTAAAAAAATGTTAAGGCAATGGGTGACATCTTCTTATATGGATCAAATCAATCAATGTATATTTAGTGATGCTGAAGTGAGCGAAAGAGAGAGAGAGGAATTTAATGAACAAAGGACACGTATAGCCTAGGGCTTATGCATATGGACAACAACAACACATAGCTCTAGAGCATTGTCTTATTATTCTAATTAAAGTATTAGTGGGTGGCCAATTTTTTTAACTTGAAAGCCACAACATGACCAATTGGTCTTAACCAGGTGTTGGATTTGCTTACTTCTCAAGAAGATAGATAGAGCGTAATCACCATCAAGTTTTAATTAATTATTATTTGTTGGATGCCATGTTGGGTATTGGATTCATTAAATATTGAAGTAACCATGGCTTTTATGCGTCACTTAGGGAACAGCTGGTGTTTATGTGATGATTTTGCATGGCAGCAATACATTCACTATATGAGTCATACACTTTTCATGCTACTAGGCTTCCATATCAACAGGTGTCCTTCCCCCACCTAAAACCTAAAAAAAAAATCAATTGAGTTGGTCAAGTTAATTTGAAGCTACTATCTAATGTGACTTGATCAGATGGGATCATATTCTGTGTCATGCTTAAGAACAATCTAGTTAGAAATTTTTGTAATCAAATGATTAGGTATATGATCAATGTTTGTAAACAATTAGGACTACAAAAATTTAAGAACATGACTATAATTACTTTAGATCGAGCTCATCATAGATTTTATTAGCTGTAAAATAAAATAAAAATAAAAGTATAACCATAAACATATTAATCTTTTCATTCCTAAGCTATTGTATCATTTGGAAATGATTTATTATTAGTTTTTTTTTTAATAGATCACACTGTATTGATCTTATGTACGGATGGGTGAAAAGAATGAAATCTTATGAATCTTAATTTAGTAGACAAATTAATAAGCATGCTTGAGTGACATAAGATTTAGTGCTTCAACAATTATCAAAAATTTACATAAAGTAGATCTCTGATTCTCTATGTAGTTTTGTTCTTGGACCTTTTCAGAAAGTAGATTAGGATAAGAAGTTTCAAGATGTTTGGAAAGGGACCTTTTTATAAACTATTATTGCCTTTTGTTTTGCTTAAGCCAAAGGGAATTTTGTTAGGACGTGTCAGTGCATGAGTTTCTAGAAACTCATGTAGCTTTTAATTTAAAAAATGTGATATTATCCAAATTATACGATTCGCAATATCTTTAGTTGGATACTCCCACTTCACTGTGTTACACTTCAAATCAGTTTTAACTAGTTAAGTGAACTTGTCAAAGTGAGAAAAATCTCTTTGTATTGAATTGTGGCTGAGAATAGTACATAAATGATCTATTTATAAATATATAGTCTTGGAAGTTAAGTAAAAGTATTGTAGTATATATACAATTGTGTATGTTAGAAATAAAGAGAAAATATCAATTCAATTCAAATCAAATACAATTACCTTTCTTTATTTTTAACATGGTATCAGAGCCTATAAATTTCTGTTAGTCTTCATTGTCGATCATTCTCACCGTTGGAGATGACACCATCCGTTTCATCCCCAACGGGCAATCATAGAAAATAACTTTCGCCTTATATATATATATATATATATATATATATATATATATATATAAGTTTTCATTTGCGTTTCATAGCCACTAACTTCATTATCTAGCTCTTCCTTGGTGGCTATGTCCAAGATAAGTTCGTTTCATCAGTCTATTAGTTTTGGTGTATGTTTTCCGGCTAGTTTCACGCGACGTCTCCAACACCGCATGCATCATCACCAGTCTACGGTGAGCTACGAAGAAAGTCTGTCTTCTTGCGATGAGACTGTTGATGTTCGTCGATTTGTTCTTCAGGAGTTTTGTTCTCAGGAGATTTTTTGGCCCTTTTTTTGGCATGTGATGCCATGACACTTTTCTTTGACGAGTTTTTTATTTGTCACCGTGAATCGATTGCTCTCTTGTTGTTCGTTCTAGACTAAATCGAATGATTGTTGTCATGGGTTGGATCGAGTCATTATCATCTTTTGTTTGCCGTCTTCATCGAAAAAATTCAAATTGCTTGGCTTCCGTCAAACCGCATGTATTCAAGATTTTGCTCCAAACTCAAGTTAGTTTCATATAACACATATTAAGTTTGAGGGGCTGTTAGATAATATATTTAATAGTATGTTCCTTACTTACTATTTTAGTTTTATCCTAAATCACCTAAGATTTCTTATACCTTTTTCTAAACCATCTAGGATTAAGATTTCTTGTCTCATAAGTTTACTTAGCCTCCAAGATTATGTGCCTATAAATAAGCCTTTATGTATTGTTCACAATATATCAATTTAATTCAAATCAAATACAATTATCTTTCTTTATTTCTAACAGTGTAATATACAAGAAACCCTAATATAGTATATATAATCTAATAACCCCTCTCAAACTCAATGTGGTTTATATGAAGCCAGCTTGAGTTTGGAGACAAGATCATGAAAGCGGTTTAGTGGATGAGATTTTGTGAAGATAATCTACTCGTTGATCTTTATAAGCAATATACTGCAATTGTAAGATACCCTGAAGAACATAATGATGCACAAAATGACAATCAATCTCAATGTGTTTGGTGCGCTCGTAGAAAACATCATTATATGATATTTGAATTACACTCCTATTATCACAGTAGATAAGAGTGGCAAAACAAAAAAACTCAAATGTCTTGAAGAATCCAACGCAACCACGGAACCTCAAATGTAGTATTAACAAGTGTCATGTATTCAACTTCTATGCTAGATCAAGCAACCACAATCTTCTTTTTGCTACACCAAGAGATGAGTGAATTACCAAACAAAAAAAAAACTCTGCAGTGGAACGACGATTTGTGAGGTCACTTGCCCAGTTTGCATCAGTGTAAGCACGGATTACAAGAGGTGACTGTGAAGAAAAATAAAGTCCATGAAACATAGTGCATTTGAGATAGTGAATAATGCAAAGTACTACTGCAAAATGAGTGAATCACAATGTAGCCATGAGCTGACTAACAATGTGGACTACATGGGAAGTGTCTTGATGAGTGACAATGAGATATACCAAGCTACTAATCAAGTGTCGATACAGAGTCTGAAGAGGTTCGTCATCATGTGAAGTGAATTATGTATTGAACTCAAGAGGTGTATCAATAATCTTACTATCAGTTATCCTGGCTCTAGAAAGAAGATCTGAAGAATATTTCGCCTGAGTGAGATAGTAACCATCAGAAGCTGTAGTGATCTCTAAACCAAAGAAATAGCTGAGAGGTCCAAAATAATTCATTTCAAACTGATGAATGACAAATTGTTTGAGCTCTTGAATACCATGCAAATCATCTCTAGTGACAAAGCATTCTTGACATCCATCTGAAAGAGATCCAAGTGACGAGAGGCAACCACAACAATAAGAATGTGAACAAAAAAAAAGGCAAGCAACAACGATAAATACTTTTTCAAAATCGATGTCATACTCTTGTGTGAACCTTTTGGCTACAAAACAAGACTTATAGAGCTAAATAGAATCATATGAGCGAGTCTTAATCTTGTATATCCATTTGCATCCTACGGGGGATTAAAACAGAGTCATAAGAGCTTCAAAATTAATCAAGGGGAGAAATAGTGGAGTTGAATTTTGCAAACCAAGCTTGAAGCACCTGTTTAAGTCCATACAAGGCACGAGACGCCTGTTTTATGTCTATACAAGGCATGACAGAGTCAGCACACCAAATTAAGAGGATAAGAAAAACTTGGAGAAGGCTGCATATAGACTTTCTTAAAAAGGTCACCATTGAGGAAGACATTCTTGACATTCATATAAAAGAGATCCCAGTGTTGAGGGGTAGCCACAACAATAAGAATGCGACCAAAAGAAAGACGAGCAATACGGGCAAATGTTACTTCAAAATCAATATCATACTTATGTGTGAACTATTTGGCTACAATGCGAGCCTTATAGAGCTCAACAGAACCATATGAGCAAGTCTTAATTTTGTATACATATTTGCATCCTGCAACAGACTTTATAGGAGGTAAATCAACTAAATCTCATGTTTGAGTTTTGGTAAGTGTAAGGACCATAATTATTTTTGGCCAGTTTTTCTTTAATTTCATTTATTGTCATAATGATACTTTAAATGATTATTTATGTGTTTTAAATGTAAAATAGATGTTTAGATAACTTATTTGAGTTTTGGAGAAATTTTCAGAGCGTTTGGCAAAAGTTGACTTTGCCCTTTCTAAGAGTTGTAATTGTTGCTAAGGATAAGGGAGAATATTGTCAAGAAAAAAATAATTTAAAAGTTAAAATATATTTAAAAAATATACTAGTCAAACGTCTTTTTTCTCCCAAATTCCTTCTAACAAATTTCTTTTTATGAAGGCATTATCAATTAAATCCTTTTCATATTAGGAAGCTCCCCCAAACGAGACCTAAGAGGTTTTACAACTTTCGCTTCATTAAAATTTATTTTACTAATTCTATGTTTTATTATTATTTTAGGATTTAATTGGTTATTATTATTATTATTTGTTACTATAGTGGTGTTGGACCTCTTAAAACACTAACGAAAAATTGGTCGTTTATGATTATTGAATGAGCTTATGAAAAAATTTACCCACAATATCTAGTACAAACTTCTTGTACTCAAACTAAAAATCATAAAAACTATGATCAAAATGACATTATATAAAGGAGCGATTGTCTTTGACATTGTTTGCCTAAAGTGATGATTGTTTGTGAGGGTATAATCCGCAATCTTACACACAATAACAGTCTTTTCATTGCACCAAGACCTGTCTCTTGTCTAAGCATATCGGACTGACCCTGGCCACATAATTAGAAACTCTTTGAAGACCTGAACAAATAAAAACTTGACACGTGTCTAAATAAAAAATTCTCACTTTTCCATATTATCTTCCTCTCTCTCCTCTCGGGCATTAAAAATCTCTCACATCTATTCATAAATTATTTCTCCATTAAAAAAATATATATAACAAATCATCAAATATTTAAAAAGTAATACATGGAAGCTTTGAAATTCTGCTGCTTTTATTCTTTTAGCGTTAACTAACGAACTTTTTTTTGTTTTTGCACTCAGAAAAAATATATATATATATATTCTTATTTTTCTGAATGAAAACAAAAAAACAAAAATAACATTCTTAAATTTGTTATTTTCACATTTTTAAGAACAAAAAACAGTGTTTAGTAACATATTTGTTACACATTTTTTTACTTTTTTTATATTTGAACCTTGAACTATTAGACAATACAAAAAAACTTTTCAGTAGAACTAGTCTTCTATAAGTATGATATCATATATATGTAAAAATTAAATCAAATTATAATTGATATCATATATATGTGAAAATTAAATTAAAAAATATGATACAAGTTAAAAGATAATAATATATCTAACATGTATATTATAAAGAGTTATAATTTGTAAGTGCATTTGTTTTTAAAAGAAGATGAAAGTTAGAGCATTTCAAAGTGTTTTTTTATTTTAATATAGATAAATTATGCACATTATATATTATCATATTAATTCATCATACATTATTTAACTAAATAGATAAGAAAACGATTACAATATGTAAATAAGAAAACAATTGTGCAAAAATTATGGATAGTGAAAGTTATGTTTAATTTTATATATTATTTAACTAAATGGATCGTGCTATAGGGGAGAGAATATTTTCCTGCTACAGTGAAGAAACGGAAAAAAATATACATATTTTTTTATTTCCTTCTCCTTTCACAAAAATAAGAAACATTTTTCATTACAGAGAACAGAAACATTTTATTAAACATAATCTTTACTTTTGTTTTTACCTTCTTAAAAAATAGAAACAGAAAAACCAAGAAATATTTTCGTTAATGAGCACCACCTTATTTGTCCTTAATTTCCAATTTCCAAACCTCTTTCAACCTGGAGATAAATTATATGTTTGTATTGCATAATGAGGTTTTTGGCTGCCATATTCTCATGTTACGACTTCGCTTTTATTCCTTTATTTGTCATTTCCAAACCTCTTTCAGTCTAGAGATGTGTATATATGTAAATACTAGGGGTGGCAATTCGTGTTTCTGTGTTGTGTCCGTGTCGTGTCGATGTATTCTACTAAACAGCTCAATCATAGCCCGATCTATTTAATAATTGTGTTAGAGACCCTCAACACTAACTCAAACCATTTATTAAACGTGTTATTCATGTGACTCATGTAACACTTTTAATAAACATGTCATATAATGGCACGACTTGTTTAATAACATTTTTAATCCGTTTAACTTATATCATATGAGTTTCTCCACCCCTAAAAATCTCTCTAAAGATCATATAAGAAATAAAGTACATATCAATACATAAATCCTAAAATCAATCTATATTATAAATTTTGTATCTATATATAAACTCAAAAATATATTAAGGTAATTCAACAACTAAAAAGACACCATAACAATCTCATCCTTACATTTTATGACTATATCAATCCTATAAAAAATAAATAAATTACAAACAACTGTAATATATATAACTATGTATATATAAGTTTGTATAAAACCATAATATATAAATAATTCATGTTATAATCGTGTCACGGGTTAGACAACTTAAATTCAAACTCAATCCAATTTTTTGCGTGTAGTGTTCATGTCGACTCATTTATTAAACATTTTAGCTTACCTCAAACCTAAACTCGCTTAATTCGTGTCGTGTTATCGTGTCGTGTCTAATTTTGCCACTCTAGCAAATACTATATATGTGTGAATTTTACATAGTGAGGTTTTTGGCCACCTTGGTCTCATGTTACAACTCAATACTCAGTCTTACGACTCACTGTGGTGGTAGGAGGTTCAGAGGAGATTGGAGAGAGAGAGAGAGACAAAAAGGGGGAAAGAAAGATATTGGAGAGAGATGGGTGGTGTAATGGACCCGTATTGTGTTAGGATGACGCACACACTATTGACAAATAAAATAGATAAAAACACACAAAAAAAACACGAGATTTATGTAGTCCTGAAAAGTACCTTCGTTCACAGATAAAAAACGAAAAAATTACCAAATAAATTAAAATTTTAAAATAGAAATATAATTATAATAGGAATGTGAGACAATTCCTAACATATTGATCATGTGACTGAGTTTTTTTCTCCTGGTGTAGTGTGATATGACATGAAGCAAATATTATCCTTTAAATTAATGATGAATATATTGGATAAATGACCCAACATTTTCTTTAACAAATAGAGTACAAGATAATAAACTTTACATATAAAAAACGATTTTCTTTATTTTAATACTTTAGTTACACACTCTCTCTCTCTCTCTCTGCTCATATTTCTCTACCACTTCTCTTATCAACCTCACTTAGAGCCTTTGAACCACTTTCTTGTCGGATAAGGATTATAATTATTTGAATTCCAACACCAAACCTAACAAAAAAAAAATACCAAATAAATTAAAATTTTAAAATAGAAATATAATTATAATAGGAATGTGAGACAATTCCTAACATATTGATTATGTGACGAGTTTTTTTTGTCCATAGTGTAGTGTGATATGACACGAGGCAAATATTCTCCTTTAAATTAATGATGAATATATTGGATAAATGACCCAACATTTTCTTTAACAAATAGATTACAAGATAATGAACTTCTTTGACCAAATAAACGTGATTTCACTATCTTCGTATTAATAGATGAGACAATTAGAAAAGTCCAAACCCTTGAATATATATAACACTTTTTTGAAAAGTTTCACTGGAATTGTCAAGTTTGTGCAGCATATTGTCCCTTAATGTTGTGCCTTGTGAGGTCCCATGATTGACATGTTGAGCTAATCGCAGGCTTCCAAAATGCAGCCTAACGCCAAGGGTGATTGATTGAATGTGTGGGTAGCTATCTTGAACTGAATAATCGATGGAAAAGTTCTTAGTACTGAACATCAAACATATTCTGAACTGAAGCTAGCTTTTTGACTTGAAGTCTCAAGGTTTTGGCCGTCCCAATCAAGGCAGGTAAAAATCAAAATGAATATCACAACTTGAGATCAAAATATTGGAGAGAGATGGTCTTATGTGTGAGTTGAGACTTGAGATTCTCTGGTGTAACAGTATTGTGTTGTACAACAGAGGATGATTGTCATTGATCACACGTGTGAGTAATCTCAACCGTTCCCCGCTGCACACTACTCTTGTGAGCCATCTCAATCGTCTCCTTTTGCAAACCATGCTCCTTATGCCCATCCCTTTTGTTCAACTATTTTGAGACACCGTCAACTCTTCTAGTAAAACTTTAATTGACCTAATTTATTGATGTCACTGTATCTTTTTTTTTTTTTTTTTTGATTCTTTAATATTTTAGTTGAAATGTTGTCGTTTAGTTTTGTTCTCAAATTTTAATTAGGAAATTGTATTTAACATAATTCAATCATCATCATTATTTATTTATTGAATAATTGTGAAATCCACCCCCATCTAATGGAATAATGACACGATGGATAGTTTATAAAAGTGTGGTGCATATCCAAAACCTATAACAAAAAGGGAAAAAAAACATTACCCAATTGTTAGCTAATCTTTGTACCAAACCATGTCATGTAGGTTGTGTATTGAGTAGGCCCTTGTCCCTCTTAGTGCCCTATTCAAAGTCAAGTTAGGTAGTGAAGTATCCCATATGGTTCTCTGTATGGGAAAACTTGAGAAGATCAGCAGAGAAGAAGCTTGTTATTGTGCTGTTAGGCACTACTAATCCAGCCAAGTGTTTTGTAGTTTGACCGACCATATCTGTTAACGAGGAAAGCATAAAAAGGGCCCCTAAGAGATAGAATAAATAAATGTTCTTTGCACTTTAATGTCCACTTCCATTGAATTTTATTGAGTCCCCACTTCAAGCATGTACTCTATCTTACTTTGACCATATCTTGCATTGTTTAAAGGCAAACCTTTTTGACCGGGTCAACGACTCAATACTTGGGATTTAGACACTCTCCCTCCCTCCCTCATTACTTTAGGAGTAGGTCTAGAATACAATGTGTCTAAATTTGGGCTTTATATGTCTAGCAAATACATGTAAAATTTATATTTATCCGATATATTTATATAGGATATATTATAAATCTTTTCGAATATCATTGTCAGTGACAATAATAAATGCTACAACGAACACATAAATCTATGAGAATTAATTCTTCAAACTAATTTTATTTTAATCATTGAAGTGAAACGATTTTTGAAATCTCGTGTCTTATTTTATGAGAGAACTCTCTTCATATCATTGATGTACCTTCGCTTCTATTATTTTGTCCGTTTCAAAAATTTTGTCCCATTTTTCATTTGGGTAATACTACTCAGGCAAAATTCATAGACAAAATTTATAGACAGAAACTTTTACATCCATTGGATGCATGTGGTAGACCCCACCAAATACACTAACCACATGCATCCAATGGATATAAAAGTTTCTACCTATGAATTCTGCTCGAGTAGCATTACCCTTTTTATTTTTAGCTGTCTCAAAGTTTTTGCCTTAATTGAATAGTCAAAACTCAATAAAAAATGATAATTTACTTTTCAAAATATCTTTAACTTTTTGAAAACTTACCCTAACTAACCCATATTTAAATAGATAATTTTGCAATTTTAAAAAATGATAATGCATTAAATACTTGTACTTTTAAAAACTTGAAATTTCGAAGTGGGAGAACAATATATTTTGAGAGTCACAAGAATAATTACATCATAACTTTGATTCAGTCAACAAAGGACTTGTGCTGATTTATGCCGAAAAATCTATCATATTAGCAGCATACACATGGGATACTTCAAAACACCACTAAAATAAAATAATTTTAGAAAGTATATATCCAAGGGAGGACCTATACTATGACATGGAAGTTTTTTTATTAATGGTCACCCAAAATAGTTAATAATACTAACTTGTGGCCCCAAAACTTAGAGAAAAATTCAATTCCCTACCTCCCCAGAAATTTTCAAAAACCTATTTATTAATTGGCCCGAAAATAGTTAATTTAGAAATAAACGTAAGGAGATGAAATTGGCACTTCAACAATTTTCTTAGGTGCTCCACTACTATCTTTTAAAAAAAAAAAAAAATTACAAAAGAATCCCTACACTATACAATGTTTGATACTTATATTTTTAATACCAAAATTGTCCTTCTAAATCAATACTCAATTCCAATTCTTTTTTACTTTCGTAGAATTTCCATTCATTCAAACAAATAAAGCAAGACAATTATAAAGAAAATATATAAAAAAAAGGGAGGCGATATTCGCACTCCCCTTATCTCCTATTGCACTCCACTTGCCTTTTTCTTTTAAAAGAAATGACAAAAAAATTCATAAACTCATTAATACATCATTTTATTTTATAATACCATAGCTACCCTTTATCTTATAAACTTTAACTCTTTTTACATTCTTTAGTACTTTTTTTATTGTTTTTTGAAGTAATGTCAAAAGATATAATATATTCAATAGATAAATTTTTTTGGATCCTTTTCTTGTGTAGTATATTTTTTTTTCTCAAATGAGATTATTTATTCTACATATGATGACTTTTTTTGAGTTATGTCAAAAGAAATAATTAAGTTACCTTTTTTGGGGCTTTTTTTCTCTGGTTCTTGTCAAAAGAGATCTTTTTATTATATTAATAACTTTTTTTTAATCCGGTAAAAATAGATAATCTATTTAGCATAAATAACTTTTTTTTTTGTCTTGTTACGAGAACATATTTAGAAGAGATAACTTTTTTTTTTTAATTCTCTCAAAAGAAACCTAAAATATTAAAGATGAAAAACAAAGAGGGGTTATTTTAGAGGGTAGTTGTGTAATTTGATAAAAAATAATAATCATTCACTTATAAAGTTAGGATTATAGTGTCTTTCATTTAAAATGGGAGTGCAAATGCATAAAAAGGGAGTGCAAATATCGTCTCCCAAAAAAAAATTTCTTAAATTAAAATAACAAATAGTTTCATTGACAACTCAATATATATATATAAAGATCATACATTGCCGTCCTTATTTGAATGAGTCATCGATCTTTACCAGTAATTTTGAAACTACTTTGTTCTTTTGTTTCTTGTATTTTTGCTTCTTCCTTTTTGTCCCCAACAACAAATATATAAGGATTATGCGATTGTTGCTAAACTGTAAATGAAACCAAGCTTAGCTTTGTGGTCAAATTTTAATGTAAGAGACAACGTGAATGAATTGAATTTCTAAAAAAAGTAAAAAAATAATTAAAATTATAAGAGTCTAAAGGGAGGGAGAGATTGTGAGACAAAATGAATTCTAAGAAAGGTAAAAAAGGAGCTATGGTATTAAGAATATAAGAATGCGTAGGTCTCTTTTATAACTTTATTTTAAAAAAAAGATAGAAGTAGAGCCGTTAAGGGTACTGATGGATGGCTAATAGTACTACTACCATAAAATATAACTTGTATCCCCTAAAAAATCATATAAAATTTGAGTCGGACCTTTTTATCCTTTCTTTCAAATTACAAATTTTGTAAAAAAATGAAAGTTTATTGTTATAGAAGTTCTTACTTTAATATATCATTAATTCATTCATACTTAAATGCACACATGTTTAATACTTATTATATGCATTTAAGAGAGAGAAAATAAAAGATTAAATTACACTAATGTCCCTCATATTTAAATTACACTAGAAAGGAGGGAAAAGTAAAGTGTTGAGACCAAAAAGGTTAGAATGTCAATATTTTTAGTTTATTGCCAAGGAAACTAAAACAGGCCAATATACATGGGTAAATGGGTGTGTGAGCTTTTTGCCATAAAAAAAAAAATTATTAATATCTTTACAAAAAATGGTAGTCATTAGAATAGTTAGGCCTACACTTTTACGTCCATTGAATTAATGTGGTAGATCTTATCACATGCATCCAATGGATGTAAAAAATTTTACATAACTATTATGCCTCAATAACATAGTCCTATTTTTAGTTGTCACTTTGTTAAATAATAAATTGTATAGCTATTCCTCACTTAAAGTTCTGAAACTTCTCTATTTTCTTCTTAGTAACGGTTAAAATTTGTGACAATATTTAGATTATGTTTGGTTATAATGATATATCTTTTCTAAATGCAGAATCAAAGTATAAAAAAATATATTCAAAATTTGTATTTTTGAAAAAAATGAAACAATTTATAAAAAAAAACTTCCAATAATGCTCCAAATTGAGCTTGATTATTTTCTCTTCTCTCTACTTTTCGTTCTCACATCAGTTTTTTCATCTTTATATATTTATGAATAAATTACATTAGCATCCCCTGATATTAGATCTAATTACACATGAATGAATGTATAATTTGAAAAAAAAAAACTACACGCACCTGTCAGAGTTGTGAAAAGTCATTTTAACGGTATTTTAATGAAAAGGTGTTTGATGTGAAAAGACTAAATCACCCCGTCTTTCTTTTATCAAAATTTACCTCACTCACCCTCTTCTCTCTCTTCAGCGCCCTTTACCAAGATGTTGGCACCAAAACTTCAACCATTTGAGAACCTTGAAGAAACCTTTCGATCGTATGTATGAACGAGCCTGTATAGGCCTTGTACACAATGTATTTAAATTTGCTCTCTTACAACACAATATATGATTGTTTAGGTACGTATATGTGGGTTATATAGCACAAATTAAGCTTTAATGTGCACTCCATTCCAACTAAGTTAGCTCAAAACTGCTACGTAAATCAAACATTGGCTCCAGCCGGCCCTCTCCCAACGTGGTCGGTGTAACCGGGACCAAGACTGGTAATAAAAACACCACCATGAAGCAACAAGAGATAGAGGAGTTGGGTGAATGTTAGAGCTATTATAAATGCTTCCAAGACCTTTAGCCTCCACCCTCTGAACCCTCCTATGTATATCTCCTTGCATGCCAACCTGCACATTGAAGTTGATTATAAGTTAGTGTAATTAGTGATTTGCATGGTTTAATAAATGAAAAAAAGAGAACTTCAACATTAATTAATATTTTAATTAAAAATTGCTCATACTTATTTTTAAATTATTTTGTTAGGTAAATACTTCCATCTCAATTATTATCAAGCTAACATATAGAATAATTTTAGGGAAAAACTACACTTAAATAAAGTTACGAGGCCTAAATTACAAAGTGGTCTATTTTAAAATTTTATTTTTCACTTTGGTTGAATTAAACAAAATAATTACATATGCATTGAAAATTATTATTCAGTCCAAAATGCCCTTCAATCTCTTATTCCAAAATATCAAATTATCTTTCTTAAATCAAATAATTCATTCACTCAAGAAATTAAGAAAATATCTAAATGATTGTTTGGTTTCTGAAAATTTGCAAAAATATAAAAGAAATCAAGTAAAAATGAACAAACCCATAAAGTAAAGCAAAATATACGTTATTCAAATACTTGTGAGATTGCTATTATGTCGTAAAATAGTCAAAATTAAATCGCCTGATATGACCCTGAATGACAGCCAACTTCTTTTCCCTCTTAGATTAATACAAGTGGATACACTTGTGGTATCATAACACATCAACTATATCTCGATGAGAATGAAATAGATTTTTTAGATGTACTTGGGTATACCTTAAAAAATATGAGC
The DNA here is from genome assembly GCA_026545225.1 of Cornus controversa. Lineage (NCBI taxonomy): Eukaryota > Viridiplantae > Streptophyta > Magnoliopsida > Cornales > Cornaceae > Cornus > Cornus controversa. Next base: position 41,759,518 of record CM048849.1, read on the forward strand.
ATTAAAAAGAAAATATTACATCAAAACATGAGACATAAATATTAGAAAAATTCAAATTTCACAAGTAAACTCCTATAAATTTCAAGTATGCCTGCAAATGCAAACAAAATTTGAGCTTTATCAGCAAATGAGTTATAAGTCATTCTACATAAAATATGTCTGTTCACTAAATCAAATTAAGAACATATTTAAACAAGCAAATATGAATTTGATAGTTGATAATAACAACTTAAAAAAGTGACTAGTAAAATCGTTCATCACACAAAATCTAGAACCATTGGCACATGAATTTGTCATACAATTCAAAAATTAGTTCACTAATTTATTATTTTTTTTTTTTTGAAAAGTAAAAAGGTAGTTCACTAAAGCAAAATAAGAAACCATATTTTTGTGATGAGAGATGATCAACGACTAATAATTTATCCAGGCAATGGTGCTTTGTAATGAATTCGATTTTCTTCTGGTATGACGAAAAGACAATGATCTGTTAAATTTTCTTTAGTCACGCATAATGGTCCTTCAGTCGGACAGGAACCAAATGGGGTTTAGTATAGGTTGTAATAAGAGATTGAAGGGCATTTTGAACTTGAATAATATTTTTCAATGCATATGTGATTATTTTGTTTAATTCAACAAAGTGAAAAACAAACTTTTAAAATAGACCACTTTTATAATTTAGGTCTCCTAACTAAATGAAAGTGTAGTTTTTTCCATAATTTTACATACGTTAGATAAATAAAGAAAATTTTACTAGGGCGACCCGTATGTAAGAGTGTGTTACAAAAAAATTAGTAGGGCGTTATTAGAATTTTAGCAAAATTTTAGGCCCGTAATATAAATAACTCCGTCCCTGCATGGTTGGATGGTTATATTATTGATGAAGGAATGTGATGTAATTACCCGAATGCTAGTGCGGTCACAGCCCATGCCACCATTGCTACTGCTGATGCTGAAGCTGAACTGTCGGGCCTCCAAGCGCCGATATGGCTGGCCCCTGCAAATTTTGATGCCACGCCGAGGACACCGGCTAGTATGGAGAAGATCACGAAGAACATTGTTGCACCATTCCCTCCAAAACCTACAAATTTTTTTGGTACAAAAGAAACCAGCTATATAAGTTTCAACTTTGGCAATTGTGACATATATATATGCTTATGAGTTATGCAAACATAATAAATTATTGACAAAAAATAAAAAATAAAAAATATCATGCGACACTCCTTGCCCCATCTATTGAATCAAAAAAAGTTTATCATCCAACAGTTAAGAGAGTTCGCCCAGAGCGGTCATAGACTTGTTATAAAATAAACTTCTACTAAACAATATACATTGACCTAAGATGGTTAATAAATGAAAGGATAATGATTTTTTTGACCTAATAATCTCAATGAAAGACTTAGATAGAGTTTTTATCGAATGTATTGAATAAGATCAAAACTTTGACCTTATCTAATGCATTCAATAAATAACAAACCCTCGGCTAGGATTCTTGGTGACTGAAGAACAGTAAAGGAAAGAAGGCTTTTAGGATCATATCACCACTCTTAAGGTTTGCAATAGCTTCCTAGCTCCTTGTGTGCTCTCAGTGCTCATCATTAGGAATTCTGTGGTGAAAACAGCATATAGAGGAGGAGGAGGGGGGGGAGGTGTGAAACTATAATTCCCCTTACACGCGCGCGCACACTTGATATAAGTATATTTATAGAGAGAGTCTATACTTACCAGGATGGTAAGTTTGGCCATTGATTAACTTGTTAAGATACCAACTAGCAAAACCCAACACAACACAGTACATCATGAAATTGAGAAACAGCAATGGAGCTGCTATGCTCCTTCCTAACATGGACATCCTTCTTCCCTCTTATATATATATCTTCCTCTCAAACTCAAAAAAGCTATATATGGTACATGCACTTTTCCTAGTAACGAACACTATAAAACTTTCACCAACTTCTCTTTGTTTCTATTCTTCTTATACATCTATCTCTACTCCTTAATTGGGAAACAAATGGTGAAGCTATATAGAGGTGCTAAGGCCATATATAGTTACATGATACGTGTCATGCTTATTAGCTTTTTCCATGAGCATGTGGTTATAGCTAGTGGGACACTCTCATGGAGCATAATTTATTTCGGAGCAACCTTACCACGAGATATTATCTTAGAGCTCATTTGACCTTGTCTCTCGAAGTTGATTTAATTAGGACAGAGAGAAGGATTTTTGAATTAGTATTTCACCAATTTTTCTATGCTCTTAAAGAATGGAATCAATGGGAGTAAATTTTAGTTGATTGATTCTATGTTCTTTCAACTGAGGTAAAAATTGAGTGGACCTTATCTAATAAATCCCTTTTAATTTAATTCATACGATTAGATTGGTCATGTGTGTGTTAAAAGTTTTTGATAAAGTAGTTGGATTCCTTGGACATTATATGAGGGATGTAAATTATAATAGGATAAATTATAGTGACTTCTATTGAGATAAGCTTTCATTATAGGGGGCTTTTTTGTGATTTTCAAAATGACACTCACATAAAAATGATTTTACTTTAATACCCTCACATAGTAACATTAATTAAACTATTAGAATGCCTTCACCTAATGGGTTTAATTAATCTATCATGTGACATTAACCTCTCATTGTTTATACATACACATATATATATATACACACACACATATGCACGCACACACAAAACTTGGGTAACTGAGAAATTGATGAATTGGGGATGCTAAATCAAGACCAATATTAGACAGCATCTCCGATGGCACTGCCGGCAAGTCCTTCTACGATCTCAGCGGCGCCTATATCATGTTCACCAACAAGGATGCAACCAAAGTTCTGGGAGGACTTCTTTATACATATATGAAGTCCAGAGGATTTCTTTACTCAGATATCGTTACACAAAAATTAATCTAGCCAACAATTGGGGAAAAGAATTTCAGAGCTAATTACCCCATTCTTATTACACATATATTATGCATATGTACACACAAATTTCGTGTCCGAAAATCTAAGAACGAAAATTAGTGACAAATAAACAATTTTATTAATTTAAGAAAAAGGTACAATCCTCTGTAAATCTTTACAAAACAAATATGAAGATAAGGTCCTCTGATTCAATCTCCTTGGTAATCAGGCTTCAAGGGCTGCAAGAGCTTGATCTTGAGTTGGATTGAAACTTTAGTGAAGAACGGCACGTGGATGATGTGCTTGTTGTACTTCTCCTTCAGGGTTTAGATGCTTTGGAGTTTTGGACTTTGAGTGAAGAGTTCTGCAGAGTTTCAGCTTTTTCTGAGAGTCTTCTGATCCTCCTTCTCCCACCTCTGGACCTTTATTTATAGGCTCACTGGAGGGGTAGATTTATAACTTTCTTTTCCTTTAATAATTATCCTATAATTATCTTTTATGATAATTTTGATAATTATTCAATATATATATATATATATATATATATATATATATCCATTAGAGCCATTTTCAAGTGAGCTTTGACTTCTTAGACAATTTAGACCAACCCATAACTCATTTATTTGTGGTGGGTCTGGGCTTCAAATTATCTGACTCATTGGGCCACATTTTAAAGTGGGCTAAACTGAAGATTAATCCAAATTGTATTTTGGGTCCATCATGTAATTTTTTAATGTCTACAAATTGCCCCCACTTTAAGTCTCGCGCCATGTTGAGTTTGTCACGTATTTAAAGCGGGACTTGAAGTATTTAAATTTCGCTTTTTTTTTGTGTGCGAAAGTTCAACTGTAAAAAGGATATATTCTTTGTCAAGTTGAATCAAAGACTTGAGGATCCTATTGCCAATAGGATTTTTTTCTTATCCAAGTGGAATTAAACACTTGAAAATCCTATTGCAAATAGGATTTTTTTCTGGTCCAAACTGAGTTGGAGTCTTGAAAATCTTATTGTCAATAGGATTTTTTTTTTTCTTGTCCAATTTGAAATAGGATTTGATGTTTTCCATGTTCAAATGGATTTTGGAGTCTTGAAAATCCTATGTGAAATAGGATTAACCCACCACTATATATATGTAGCCTACACTTCAAACTTTTCATATCAGAGAATAATTGAGAAATTTTTCATCAACTACAGCGTAAGTTCTGCTTTATTTCTTTCTTTTACAATTTTTTTTTCTTCTTTTTTTTTTCTTTCTTTCTTTCTCTCTCCTCTTTCTTCCTTCTCTTCACGCCACTTTTTCCTTTTCTTTTTTTTTCTTTTCTTTTCTTTTCTCTCTTTCTTCCTTCTCTTCAAGGCACCCCTTTTTTTTTCTTCTTTCTTTCTTCTTCTTTCTTTTCTTCTTTTCTTCCAGGCACATTTTTTTTTTTCTTTTTCTTTTTTTTTTCCTTTTTCTTCTTCTTTCTTTTCTTCTCCAGCCGCCACCTCCTCTTTTTTTTTTCTTTTCTTTTTTTTTTCTTCTTCTCTTCTTTCTCCAGCCGCCACTTCTTCTCTTCTTTCTCTCACGTTACTCCTTCTCTCTCTTTTTGTTTTTTTTTTTCTTTCTCTTTTTTTTTTCTCTTTTTTTTTTCTTCTTCTCTTCTTTCTCTCACGTTACTCCTTCTCTCTTTTTCTTTTCTTTTTTTTCTTCTTTTTTTTTTTTTTCTTCTTCTCTTCTTTCTCTCACGCTACTCCTTCTCTCTCTCCCTCTTTTTTTTTCCTTCTTTCTTTTTTTTTTTTTTCGGTGTCACACTTTCGTCCCTTTGGGGTCCCTTAGTGCACTTCGGTGTCACTCTTTCGTCCCTTCGGGGTCCCTTAGTGCACTTTGGTGTCACTCTTATTGTCCCTTCGGGGTCAAGCCAAGTCACCACGATGCAGCAGACATCCGTCAATATCTTGGCAGCAGGTCAAGTCACCCAACTCTTCTCTTGCAAGCTTCAATTTTTTTTTTTGTAAAGATAGTTTATACTCATATCAAGAAGTGATTTTTTTTTTCATGCAGACAGTTTATACTCATGTCATGAGTGTTTTTTTTTTTTTTGGTAGACAGTTTATACTCTTATCAAGGAGTATTTTTTTTTTTTAGACAATTTATACTCGTGTCAAGGAGTGTCATTTTTTTTTTTTTTTTGGTAGACAGTTTATACTCGTGTCAAGGAGTGTTATCTTTTTTTTTTTTTTTGGTAAACAGTTTATACTCGTGTCAAGGAGTGTCATTTTTTTTTTTTTGGTAGACAGTTTATACTCGTGTCAAGGAATGTTTATTTTTTTATTTTTTGTAGACAGTTTATACTCGTGTCATAGAGTATCATCGACAGTTTAGGCTCGTATCGGGGAGCACTTTTAGCTTTAATTAGTCTTTAGCTTTGCAAGACTCAGGAGACAGTACAAGCTTGTGTTGAAAGGTGTGAATCAGCTTGGCGTCAATTTGAAGATTTTCTTCTTGTTTTATTTCTTCATTATACTCTTCTCGTACTTGAGAAGAAACATCGTCTTCGAACTCGTCTCCCCACCCAGAAGGAAGAGGTATTTCATTCGTCGTGGTCCATGCCGGAGGTTTGAACCTCACCCAATATGCTTTTATTCTGCTACGAGATTCGATCCAGACAGCATCTTCGGGCTTTGGTCCCCACACTTTTCCTTCTTCTAGTCTTTTGATTTTTCGAGCCTCTTGTTCCATCTGGGATTGTAGACGATTTTCTTCTTGTTCCTCGTTTTCTTCTTTGAGACCTTCGTTTCGCTGATTGTTAGAGACAGTTCGAGAAACTGTCTCTTGAGACATCACTTGTGTGTTTATGGGCAATGATTCATGCGAGATCATTGCAAGACTATTCACATCTTGAACTTTCTTTTTTGGCCTCCATGTGAACACAATTTTCAGATTATTTCTTTTTGAAGTTGCTTGAGGAGAGCTTGAATGAGCTTTATATGGAGGGTTTGCCCCCTGTCTGCCCAGTCTTCTACCTATGTTTTCTTGACTCAATGTCTTATGTAACTGAGAACTTTCAGATAAAGTTACTGAAGCAACACGATGTGTTTCTTGATACAAGTTGTTAGAGATGATACTTGTAACATAACATGTATTTATTTCATTGTCCGAGTTAGGAAGTATTTCGTCTTCCTCTTCAGACTCAACCTCTTCATCTTTAAGACAGTTGTCAGACATGTTGGGAAAGGCAAAATCCTTTGCACCACGACTTGTTATGCTGAGCTCCATATCATGGGCACGAGTAACCAATTCTTCAAATGTACGAGGCTTGATTCCTTGCAGAATGTAAAGAAGCTCCTAATGCATGCCTTGCATACACATTTCGACTGCTGATACTTCAGAAAGACGGTCTTTGCAATCAAGACTTAAAGCTCGCCAGCGGTTGATATAGTCGACCACAAGCTCATCCTTAATTTGTTTTATGCTAGTGAGTTCTAGCATGCTTATTGTTCTACGAGTACTGTAGAAGCGGTTAAGAAACTCTCGCTCCATCTGCTCCCAACAGTCAATACTTCGAGCTTTGAGATCCGTGTACCAATCAAATGCATTCCCTTTGAGGGAACGAACAAATTGCTTGACCAAGAGGTCCCCTTCGGTGCCAGCATTATTGCAGGTCTCCACAAAGTGTGCAACATGTTGTTTGGGATTGCCTCTTCCATCAAATTGTTAAAACTTTGGCGGTTGATATCCTACTAGCGTCTTTAAGTTGTCAATTCTTTCAGTGTAGGGTTTTGAGTACACGAGAATGCTCTGAGGGGCGTCGTCATACTGTGCTCGGATTGTGTTCGTTATTATATCCTGCAACTGTTGGACAGATAGCAAAGCGATTGGCGAAGCAGGGTTAGTTTCGTCAGCCATGTGTCTTGACGCAGATGTGTGACGACGCTCTTTTGATTGGGCACCTTGAAGAGAGGAATTTGAAGTATTCGTAGGCAAATGTGTTGACTTGTCAAGATTTTGGATTTCAAGCTTCCTCATTAGCGCAGCGATCTGCAAGTCCTTCTCTTCGACAGTCTTTGTGAGGTTTTCGATTGCGCGTGCCATGACTGCCAGTTGGTCTTCCGTCAAAATTATTCCAGTCATCATAGCTGCGACAACATTCGAATAAGAAAGACCTTGAGGGCCAACATTCTTTGAAGGGATCGATTGCTCTGAAATCTCAAGTAACAACTCTAAGAGCGAACCGACGCTAGAGTTGGCGTCAGAGACGGAGTTGGGTGAATGTGGTGGCGCCGACTCTTCTGAAACTACGTCAGAGTTCTTTGCCCCCTGAGGACCAATAGTGTTAACATGTTTAGTTTTCACATCCATTGGTTTAGCAGGATTGGTTTTCACCAAATCTTGATGATTCTTGAGCGAAGCAATTGCTTTGGTCTTGCTACGCGTCATAGGACTTGCTGAGGTGCTGCTGGCACTTGACAGGTTCCTAGTGTTCTTGTCACTGCTTGCGGCAACTTTGGTGTTAGCCATTGCAGCAGCGGTTTCTTTTGAGTTTTTCTTGTTTGTCGTCTGAACTTTGGTAGGAGCCATTGATTCTGATGAACAGAGTTTTAGAGGTATGATGTAGGAGACAGAGATGAGAGGCAGAGATGGTCCCACAAGGCGTGCCAGAAATTTGTACACACAAATTTCGTGTCCGAAAATCTAGGAACGAAAATTAGTGACAAATAAACAATTTTATTAATTTAAGAAAAAAGGTACAATCCTCTGTAAATCTTTACAAAACAAATATGAAGATAAGGTCCTCTGATTCAATCTCCTTGGTAATCCAACTTCAAGGGCTGCAAGAGCTTGATCTTAAGTTGGATTGAAACTTTAGTGAAGAACGGCACGTGGATGATGTGCTTGTTGTTCTTCTCCTTCAGGGTTCAGATGCTTTGGAGTTTTGGACTTTGAGTGAAGAGTTCTGCAGAGCTTCAGCTTTTTCTGAGAGTCTTCTGGTCCTCCTTCTTCCACCTCTGGACCTTTATTTATAGGCTCACTGGAGGGGTAGATTTATAACTTTCTTTTCCTTTAATAATTATCCTATAATTATCTTTTATGATAATTTTGATAATTATCCAATATATATATATATATATATATATATATATATATATATATATATATAATTATCCATTAGACCCATTTTCAAGTGGGCTTTGACTTCTTAGATAATTTAGATCAGCCTATAACTCATTTATTTGTGGTGGGTCTGGGTTTCAAATTATCTGACTCATTGGGCCACATTTCAAAGTGGGCTAAACTGAAGATAATCCAAATTGTATTTTGGGTCCATCATGTAATTTTTTAATGTCTACAGCATATATCTGTGTGTGTAAAACAAAAGCTTAATGTCAGAATACAAAGATCACAACGCAGGCTTTAGTGGTTGCAATTGAGAAATTGACAATTAGACCACCGAAGCCTGCGTCGTGATCTTTGTATTATGACATTAAGCTTTTGTTTTACACACACAGATATATGTATATATAAATACTATACATATATACACACACAAATATTGGATTTTTTTAATTAACTTTTATTTACCAAGGTTGAAATGGGCTTTGCATTTGATATAAGGGCAATATTGAAATTTAATCATTTAAAGTTGTATGACATCAGCCATTATCATCTCTCACTAACGGTAATCGTTAAAAAGAAAAATCTGTGTCACAAACTTTCGTTTTTAGGAGAGGTCAGTGTCATTTTGAAAATTATACGAGAAGTCCATGTAATGAAGGTTTACCTTAGGGGAGATCACAGTAATTTACCCATTATAATAATATTTCATGTACTTCAAGAGAATACAACTTAGATTGCCCCCTGTATAATCATGTTTTATCTTATAAGGGTCAACTTTAAGGAAATAGTCTAACGTTAGAATCAAGATCACCTCTTGTGGCATGGGATTATAATTATAGTATATGCATCTAAGGTAGGTGTTACATAAGTGATGTGAAATTGTTGCATAATTGATGTAAAATTGTTACAATGTGCTCTGTGGTGGATTATGGGGTGCTCTAAAAGACCTGACACCACCATTATCAGAGAAAAAATAAATGGGACCAACTATATGGTTCGTCGAACCAGCCAGTATTGCGATTTTAGCAGACGTTTCACTAAGAAGAGTCGGTTCGTGATGTCATATAACATCATCAGGTGAATAATTCTATCACCACTAAAACTTTTAAGAGTAAATTACAGTGACATCCCTTGAGATTTAGACTTATGACACACGAAGACAAGCTTTGTTTATAGTGATTGTAAAAACTCAAACGTTTTGCAACGTCTATTAGAGAGACTCCAAACCATGTATAGGCAGGCCTAACACCATCTGACACCATGCAAAAAGATGTTGATACCCTTTGATCCTTTACATGAGGTATGAAATTACCTAAGTACCCCTTTGTCTACCCTTTTCAACTAATACCCTTTGACCATTTATATATTTTTATAGATATTTTTGTATATATTATTCTTGTTATATATTTATTTTCTTAACATATATATTTTTATTTATGCCCATAGATTTTTATATTTGTAGGATATTATATATATATATATATATATACACACACACACACACACACACACACTATTCATCATCAAAAACCCACCACCTGGGCATTATCTTCAACCTCTCCTGTCACGCCCCGATTTTCATGTCCCTAAAGTTGTGGGGTGATCCGTTCACACGTTATCAACTCATATCAATAATCCCCCTATGACATCTCATTCGGATACCAAGTTGTCACGCCCCGATTTCCGACATCCGAAAACTGAGGGCAAATCCATGCATCAAACCCTAATGAACCATTTTAACCTTTAAATCACCGCGTAAGCTTAATCACATTCTTGCATATGGATATATACAATCCAACATCAACTAATCTCAATGGGCCCCACACGTAGTCATACATGCACATCCAACATGGTTGTGGACTGCAAGTTTTGATTGAACGAAATATTCCCTTCGATCAATCGAAATGGGTATATCACACAATCAAATTAGGACTTTCAATTAATTGAAAGTCTCGATCAATAGATGATGTCTTGAAGTTCTATCGAGATCCTGCTGGAATTGGAGCCTATATAACTGAACAATTTTTTATATAAGTTCACACAATCAAAGGCTTTCGATTATTCGAAAATGGGTTCTTGATCAATCAAAATGCCCTTCGACAGAATTTCTGTTATTCCACACTTAGACAACTTTATGCTCAATTCCCATTCTATCACCTTAGAATCAACCATACAACATTATAATCATCAATGAAATACTATATCATCATATACTTAATCCGAATCATACATTTCATTGAACATACTTCCATAATCCCCAAGCCATCCTCATATACCTACATAAGGGTCCAAATGAACACAAATTACATATAGTTCAAGTATAACTAAAGCATCACCAAGGTCCACATGCCACAAGCTAGCATGGATAACCATATACATCATATCCAAATTAAACATCAAAAAGTTATAAGAAGTTCCACTTGGATGCTCAAATTCAGTCCATCATCAGTGTTTTATCTGTAAAAAGGTTTGGCGGGAAAGGGGTGAGCAAATCAACGAGCTCAGAAAGAATGCCCCAACCCACGTAGGTATCGACTCGACACTAACCTACATGATATGCAACCATAATGTCACTGCACTACATGACACATTCAGTCTTCTCATGTTCAATCAACGTAAATACCATTCAAGAATAAATGCATTTAACCCATAACTCATGCTTAACAGTTTAAACACACGAGTAACAAGATATTTACACTTTCTTCAGTCATAATCCGATACATAGACATGATTGGGCAACTCTTATGATCATGTGGTGTTAGAAAACTCTGACAACACCAAAGTATTGGTCAACTCCGACAAGACTCGTATGATGGGGCAACTCCAACAATCATACATTTATGGCATTATATAAGCCTTGCACTCGTAATTGGGAAACTCCGACAATCACTATACATGGGGTATGATTGGACATCTCCAACAATCATCCCATTGTGGATGTTCTCACCACTTCAAGTACATGGTTGGTCATCTTAGAATGCCATGTGTTGAACCAAGGTTATCCCAGTTATTTTGATGATAACAAAACATTGTGAGTGTTAGGATTTAATGTCTACTTGAGTTTGTGCTTAAACAGGTTACGTTGTAACAAGACTCAAAGTAAGATAAGAGGATCAATGGCACATTGTAAAGGTATCCAAAGCTCACATTGATCATGCCCATCTATGTTCAAAAGCTCATATCAAGGACATGAGAAAAGGATGAAGGTAATAATATCAAAGAAAGAAGACTTCACCCAATGCACATCAAGATCAATGAAGATATTGAAGATTGGGTAGTTTAGTCTTGGTGAGTGTATAGGTAATCTTTGTAAAGTTACTTTGATGTTCTCACTTGAAAGCTCTAGGATTAATGCATATCATTTATATAATTCATAAGTCCTTTTAGCATAAGCAATAGGCCATGAACATCATTTATAACATCATGAGGCCTTTACTAAGGTTGAGTTAGTTCAAGTTTTCATAAGCTTTGGAAAAACTCAATTATTAAGTCATAACTAGGACCATGTATTTCACTCATATCATTTGAAATGGTCTATAGAAATTAGAGCAATAAGATTTGGATCAAATTGATTCATAAGGAATTTTTTGACTTGAGTTGGTATAAACGTTTTATATCTTTTGAAAAACTCAATTCTATGATAGGACCATGCATTCACATTCATATCATTTCTTGGTCACTAAAATTCATCAAAAATGTCTTGATCTTTACATATTGACATCTTAAGACCATACATGCTCATAAATCCTAACATTTGCTTTGAAATCTGACTCTTTAAAGGTTAGAAAACTTTGAGGTGCCTCAAACTTGACTTTGACCCACCTCAAACTCACTTTGAGCCACCTCAAAGTTACAGAAAGAATCAGAGTATTTGAGAAGGCTTTTGAGGTGCCTCAAACTCACTTTGAGCCACCTCAAACTCATTTCAAGTCACCTCAAACTCACTTTGAGCCACCTCAAAGTTTATGAGACGTCTCAAACTCACTTTGAGGTGCCTCAAAGATGCTGGATCTGAATCTAACGGCTAGTTTAGATCATTTAATGCTCCCAACAACCCTCAACAACTTTAAAACGGCCATATCTCTTAAAGGGGCTATAAATACACCTTGTATGTGTATTTTTCAGAGATGAGAGTCTACCATAACCCTTCATGATCATATTATGTTGGTAGAATTCACCTCCATGCTTAGATTTCATATTATATAGAGGTAGAAACCACACATGAGCTTAATTCTTCATTCTTGTGGTTATTCATCATTCTAGAGTTGAGCTTTCATATTAATTCATCAATTGTAACTCTAGATTTGAGAGAGCTTTGAATTTGTATATCTTGTCTATTTGAGAGACACTCATTGTACACAAATTTCTTATTCTTGAGAGAAGAAGACCAAGATGTTCTCTTGGCATGGGTAGCTTGAAGAAGATTTGTAAGGGTTTTTCTCCAAGCCCGAAAAAGAGAAAGGTTCATTCTCTACCTTAAAAGGAGAAGGATTGGGTAGCGCTCTCCACCTTTAAGAGTGAGCAATGGTTATCTCTTAACCATCAAAAGAGGGATGAAGCCCAAGTCATGAGCTTGGCAAAGAAGTCTTGGTGAGGTTGTCATTGAGCAAGAAAGACCAAGTCATGAGCTTGGCAAAGAAGTCTTGGTGAGGTTTTCATTGAGTAAGGAAGCCCAAGCGTTGGACTTGGCAATTGTAAAGGTTTGCTTTCCACCTTTAAGGGAAGCTTCATAGTGGATACCTCAAGATGAGCTCTTGAGGCATGGACGTAGGCCAGAGTTGCCGAACCATGTAAATATTGTGGTGTTGCTTGGTTTGCATTTCTCTAACCCTTAACTCCTTTACTTAATAGCATTTTATATATTTAATTTCATAATACTTTATATATGAATGTTATGAGTTTATATGCTTTAATTCATATGAGGAGGATGGGATGAATGCTTGGAGTAAGTTGCACACCATGTGTTTGATAGAATGTCTATATGAGCTTTAATTCCTTTTTAGCATTGATAGACATATATTCAATTAGCTCATTTCATTCCTTATCCAATGAATAATCTTATGAATGAATGAGTAGCACTCCAAGTGCATGATAGATCAACTTCTTTATTTTTCTAGCATTTATTTTATAATTGTTTATTTAATGAATGCTGTTTAAATGCTTCATATGAGGAGGATGGGATGTATGCTTGGAGTATATTGGTTGAGTTGATGAATTGATTATTTTGTAAATTGATTGAGTATTTGTTTGATTATCTTTTGTAAATCAATTTACATATCATGTGTTTGATAAAATGCTCAACCAACATTTTCACACACTTCAAGCATAATATGTTGCACTTGCATGAACACTTCATTTGTTGTATCCACTAGATTATTTAAGTGCATCATAAATAAAGCATTCTCACTCTCACTTGTTGAATAAATAAGTTTATCAAGTGTTTGACAAAAGCCCAAAGAATCCTACTTTTGTCAAAATGAGCTAAACCGAAAAAGTTGCATCGTTTGCCTATTGTCCCTATTCACCCCCCCCCCCTCTAGGGACAATTCTTGGGTAACACCATGTATTTCACGCTTAGACAATACTCCGATATACATGTATACATGCTCATATGACACATATACTTCACATAGCATATATTTCTCATGCTTTTCCAATGCGCATTCTTGCTATATTTATTTCTAGCATGCATCCTCTCAACACATTCTACATATAACCACATATATGTCTCAAAACATGCATATGATTTATATATACATATAATTGACAATCTAGCATATATTTTTTATGTTTTCCAATGCACACTCTTGCTGTTTTTAAATCTAGCATGCATTTCATCAACACAATTCCCATATAGTCACAAATATGCTTCAATTCATGCACATTAACCACATATGTATACAATACACTACATAATTATACATGCTCTCATCTCATACACATTGCATGTACACACTCAACACATCATATATAACAATATAAACTTAACTAGCATGTTGAAATCATAAGAAAAGAGGGATATAAATATAATCACAGCCCCACAAATTCTCTCACACGTGTTAACTCAACCAAAACCTTCTCAAATTCACCGAAACTCTAGAATTGATGATTAAGAAGGAAGAAACACCCCTACCTCGAAATTGAAAGCTTTTCTATCAACTTCCAAGAATTCCTCCAAGTTTTATGTTGCCAAAATCCAAGTTTTTTCGGTTTAAACAGAAGCCCTTGTCAAGCACTACAAGTTGTCCATCACCGACAACTTTCGAATCCAAGCATACGACCTCCAAAATGAAGAGAGAATGAAGAGAGATGAAAAAGGGAGAGAGTTGGCCTGTTGCTGGGTCAAGAGAGGATGAGATAATCTCTTTATACAGATATTTAAAATATTTAGGGGCACAAAATGCCCTTGGGCTACTTAACGTTCCCTCCTGACCTCCGTTTTCGATTTCAAAAGCGCTTACGGTTCTGAAATCACTTCCTTAATTCTTTAAACATTTAATTTGGTCTAAAATTAAAAATAATTATTTTTCAAAAAAAATTCTAGATTCTCGAGTCCACCCGACCCACGTCCCAGGCCCCGCTAACCCAAAATTCTCAAATCTTCCCAAACGTTCCCAAAACTTTCCAAAACCTTTAAACAAGTCCCCAAACATATTTTCCACACTTAGAACATGTTAAACATCATTTAAAATGCATTTATGGTAGAAATGATGAATAAACATAAAACCAATCAAAATTAGACCCAATCTTTATGTCTCTAAGATTGGCCAACCGAAGCACCATTGTCAACTCCATGGCCAACCATGGAAGCCATGATTTTCGACCACACCACCCTCACCGATTATCTCCTCTGGCGAATCTCACTATCGGAGCAACCCAATTCCTGCCACCACCAAACAACATCACGACACTTCCATTATCACCACCACTCACTACCAAGATTCAGTTTGGCACAATTTGAAAACCCATATGCACTTTCATTTCCAGTGAGCTCCATGGACAGACCAAGCACTAAAGCTCCACCATGAAGACTCCAAAGTCCATCATGAAGCTCACCCACCATGTTTCCACCGTCGACCAAACCTCCATCACTAAGATTCAATTGCGACCACCATGCATAGCCAAATTGAAGCACCCATGCGAAGACCTACAACCAACTTCAGCTGAGCTCAACCTCCATCATCATCATAGACCAACCTCCATTGAAGCATAATTGTCGGGTTTTCTTCACCAGCCACCATTATCATCCTATTAACGATATGGTTACCTCTTGAAGCTCCACCGGAAAAGACCCATTTTCATTTTCAACTGAACCTTCATTGAAGACTATGAAGCCGAAGACCCATCACTGTCATATTCTCGACATTGAACAGTGGCTGGCCGGAGCTTGGCTTCTAATAGGAATGCGGGTTAATTCTCGGACGGTGGAGTCACCAGTTGGTTATGGTGTTGAGCTCTATTTTGATGAAATTTCTTGGTTGGAAGTGGATAGTGGAGCTTTAATGATAGATTTGGTAGTGCATGGAGATGGAGACCCTTTTGGTGAACAATAAATGGTGGCTGGATTTGGACATTGATAATGAAGATAAATAGTGAGTTGAAGTATCATGTGTATTTATATATATATCTACACACACCTTATACAGAATATATTTTTTATATATAATATATTACATATATGAATATGCAATGTATAGAGAGAAATGGGTTCATTAGCGTTTCAGAGAGGGAGAGCGTGTGTGAGGGGTAAAATGGTAAATGTACATAAAAGATATTTTATAATTAAAAATAATATAATAATGGGGGTATATTGGACATTTCACAGGTAATGTAACGGCGTTAGGAACGAAAATAGCACTTAAGGTGTGTATGAAAGTTATAAGCAAAGTTTCTCTCTATGCGCTATAAGTCCAAACCTTAAAGGGTGTCAATGATATTTACCCAAATTTTAAAGTTGCGTTGAGCGATTCAAACTTTGGACTTTAGACAGGTATAGTTATCTCCTCTACCACCCGAGCACATTGTGCTCTAGTTAATGTATGGACAACTATTTTATTTATACTATATCTTTTTTCATATCTATGAAATATAATGAAATAATAAATAACTAGTTTAATATGATAATCCCGTATATTAATAAAGTATTTATTTTCAACAAATAAAAATGCTAAAGCGGTTTTCAAAATTCATTAATATAATGAAATAATAAATTCATGATTAAGTTTATTTTTATTCATTAATTTCGTAAAAAGTATAATACTTAGAATTTTTAATTACCATATTGACTTATAATTCATTAATAGGTCATTACTTGTGCTAAATAATCTTACAAAATTTAATAAAATTCACTAAATATCCATCTTTAATGAATTATGTTGTAAAACATCGTGTATTGGTGCATTTTGGTCAGTATGTCCAAGGTTGAAATAAATTCACGACTGCGATAACCAATTCTATTACATTACACCAATACGAGCCCGAGTCCATTACACCACGTCCGTTATTGCATACTATTATCAAATATTCTCAATTGTAAATTAAAGAACTCTAATTATAAATTCCTACCATCAGCGACAACTAATTTAAAGAAACTTCTTGTGCGCATATAATGGATGTACCTTGGCTAGCAATATTTATTGTTTTGAAGCCATGTGCATATGCTAATCTATATACTAATGTTGCATTTGATACGCTTGAATGAAATTGAATGAAGCTGAGAATAGAATGAAAATGGGAATGAAATAGAATGACTATTCTCATTTTATTGTTTGGTTGCAAATATAAAATTAGGTGGGAATGAAATAAATTATACATCAAATTCTCTCAAATAACCGTTCAAGTGAAAAATAAATTAAACCAACAAATATGTGGTGGTGGAGGAAGGTTGCAATGGAGGTGGTGGCAAGGTGTGGTGGTGGTGGTGATGAAGGAAGGTGGTGATGTGGAGGTGGTGGCGGTGGAGGAAAGCATGTGGAGGTGGTGGTGGTGTGGTGGTGGAGGAAGGTGGCGATGTGGAGGAAGTGGTGTGGTGGGGGTGGCGGTGGAGGAAGGCATGTGGAGGTAGTTGTGGTGTGGTGGTGGAAAAAGGTGGCGATGTGGAAGTGGTGGAGTGATGTGGTGGCAGTGGCAGTGGCAGTGGAGGAAGGTAGCGATGTGGTGGTGGTGCTTTAATGGTGGTGGCGGTGATGTAGAGGTGGTGGCAGTGGTGTGGTGGGGGTGAAGGTGGCGATGAAGGTGGTAGTGATGCAATGTGGTGGTGGTGATGGTGGTGGTGGAGGAAGGTGGCAATATGGAGGTGGTGGTGTGGTGGAGTAGAAAGGTGGCGACGTGGGGATGGAGGTGGTGGAGGCAATGGTGGTGGTGGTGGTGGTGATGGAGGTGAAGGGTTTTTTGGTCATATGAATTTTTTTTTAATCTTACTAGGAATGGAATGCCCATTCCATAGGTTTAACTTTGGAATGGATTTTCATTCCAAGTAAATGACCATTCTCACCTTAAAATTTATACCAAACAAATGAATGGTTGGAATGGGCATTCCATTCCTGTGTACCAAACGTAGCATAAGTATCTTCTTTCTCTCACGTCAAATTCAAATAGAAAAGAGATAAGGTATAATTGGGCAGGTAGGCAACAATATCCAATAGCTTAGGCTTTCAGGTCATTGGTAAGCGCTCCACCCGTTACAATTGGTATTAGAGCCAGAGCCAGACCCAGACCCAGTTCTTGATCTGGTGCCATGCCTAGCGTTCACCCGAGTGGAGTTCGGGTCCGGGTCGTTTCTGAGTCCTCCCATTGTTAGGGGGGACAGGTAGGTAAGGTGGTCCGAGTGCAACGAGGGCATTGCGAGTTTGGATGAGAGAAAATGTTAGAGGGTTCTTCTTTGTCCCACATCGGATCCAAATGAGAAAGAGAATGGGTAAGGCCCAACCTGATATGTTTTATCTTTTGATAAGGTAAATATTCTAGTTTAAAGGCAGATTAACATATGTATATACTTTTGAGGATAGTAATTATCATGACTTAACCTCGATAAATAAATATTTGATAAATTAATAACCTTGTTTAAATAATAAAATCTTTTGGTCTCCATTAGGCTAGTATAATAAATTAATAACCTTGCTAAATGAATAAGATAATATATTTTTTTAGAAATCGTTAAGGACCCAATGAAATATAAATTAATAATTGATTAAGTACATAAAAAAATAGCAAACAAAAATTCATAATACAGTATTGAGTAACTTTTTACTTGACAACTTTTATTTTCTCAATTCAATTATTTCTCAAAATATGCATTTAAAGTTGTCTGCATTTTCTTTGTACCTAAGCTGAACTCAACCTCATCCTTAATTTTTTACAATGGATACACCACTTCTGGAGGCTAAGAATCTAAAACTAATGATTATATATTGAGTTTATCTTCTATATACTTGAAACATCTTTATATTCTACTTGAAACCTCTTTATCATCTAGGTCATTAAGTTTTGACACTACATCTCTTCCTTTTAGAAGTCTTTTTATCTTCTAAAATTAATAATCATCTCTTCTTTTTTAGAAGCTCTTGGGCTTCTATGTATTAACCTTTGACCGCATCCTTTGTTTTTATATTTATAAGCCATACTTATACAAGTAGTAGAAACATAATACTCTCTCTAAATTAATAATTATTCATTTATCAATAAATTATTCATTTATTGATAAATCAATAATCCTTCTCTTGATCTGAAGAGTATTATTTGATAGGGGTTTTACTGTAATTACCAATCCAAATCACACCTTATATCTCTTTTGCTAAATATGGGTAAGGTGTTAATATTTACAGGCATCCATATATTGATTTGGATTGGGCTGGGAGGCCCAACCCGATCAATGCTAACCAACAAAAGTTGTAAAAATGGACTTTCCTGCCATATGGACAATACTAGAAATGAAGTTATGCCCGACCCAAGCAACAAAATAGGCCCAACCCATATTACAAAAAAGACCGTTAGGTGTAACGGGTTACGGCTACGTGGCAGCTGTCATTCAACTCGGTATCCAAATGTCATATCTAAACTCGGCGTTATTGCTGGCATGACTCGCATAAACTTGTGCAGGTTCTTTGATATTATTAATATTAAATAGACTGACGTCAAATTGTTACACTCCAAATTTCGAGATACAGGTTTCATTGTAATTCAAGGGTGATTAACCATGATAATCGTATAATTTAACACTGATTATAAGGTCTAGTCTTCAAGATATAACGTTACAAAATAGACACTAGTACATTACAAAATATAACTAAATAGTCCATAAATATCCTTTAGTATTTATTTATCAAATTCCAAATTGCCACATGCTTGCTGCCAAGAACTGACTTACTGGTCTTATTTTAATTTTTGAGAATTATTTATTTCGAATCTATTTACAATATTTACGTTTTCAAAAAATATCTTTCTAAGATTTCCAACCATATATAAATGATAATATTTTGAAATCGTTACGTCCTTAAAATAATTTTCTAAAATCAAGGAATTTGCAGTAGAGTTCATGTCATAACTGCAATTGTTATGTCACATTGCGTAATTCATCGAAAATAGCATATGCTTTGAAAATTGATGAAATTTTACCGAAAGTTGGTCATTTCTCCTATGTTATGTTTGGTTAGAAGAAAATATTGAGGAAGGAAGGATAAAAGAAGTTTCTCTTATTTGGTTGAAAGGAATGGAAGAGATAGAGGAAGCAAGAGGAGAGATGCAGAATCACTCCTTACTTTTGTTTTTTTTATCCATCCAAAATTGGGAGGAAGAGAGGAGGGAAAGAAACAAAAACTATCTTTTAAATATGTAATATTAATTTTAACCTTTAATTATTTACAAAATCACTTATTAATGAGGGAATATTGTTTAAAAATTATAAAAACTCTCATTCCCTTACTTCCAAATAAATAAATAAAATATGTCACCTCATCCATCATTTATATTATTCTTTTCATTCAAGCAAATAAAAAATGAGAGAAACACCTTCTCTTCTCTAAAGATAGCTCCTTCATCCCTCTTTCTCTCTTCTATCCATTTTTCCATCCCTCCGGCCAAACAAAACTTTAGTTATCAAATCCAACTTGTTACAAATCAAAATGACTTTCCTACCGGAAGTTAGGAATTTTTAAATCTAAATTGTTCAGTCTGCCAATCGGTATCAACACAAACTATATTTAGTATTCATTAATTTCATAAATAAATATCCATAATGTTCTCGGCAGTGAACAGTGTCCTAAAAAAAAAACCTTTTTCTGAAAGTAATTTTGAATTCTTTTTTATTGTATTGATAATAATTAAATTTTCGATTTTTTCTTTGTTGAAAAGTGTAGCTGAGTATGACGTTTGTCCTTTAACTCAAAAGCCTAAATTATTAGATAATGTTGCATATGTCATAGTTCTTTCTCATCGAGATCTAATGTGGGACAAGTTAGCCTCTTTAATATTCTCTTTCACTCAAACTCGCAGCGCTCTAGTTGTAGTCGGGTCATCCTGCCTAATCAAGTGGACACATCCAAATACTTTTAGACCGAGCACTTAACCTGACATTAGATCAAGAATTAAAATTAACTCTTATACCAAATGTAACAGATCGATTACTTGTCCTCTAATCTAAAAGTTTAAGTTATAAAAATAAAAAATGCTATATATCCATTCTTATATATCTGAATAATTTTCATTTAGATCTAAAATAGGAGAAGTTAGCTATTCAAACAAAAAGACACTACTACACTTTTTTACTGGACATAATAGATGGCAAATTTTAGAAAAGGAATTCAATAGGACCGGGTAGGAGTTTAATTAATGAACTTTGCACCAATTGGGTTCTAGTTTCAAGAAAAATAATGGTGGGCATTAAATAAGGTAATATGGCATTCAAATGCATTAAAGTATATCGGATGAGAATGAGTAATGTTATCGCTTTAAATTCACGGAGGTGTTAAATATGGATTGAAATAGCAGAAAATGACAACTTTTATGTTATTGATCATTGTATAAGAGTTTTTGACCCACACCGCTTGTTAGAGTCAACTAAAAAAAATAAATGCATACCCACTCTTATATGTTTCAAGTCTTTTTATATTTGGATTTGATGTGGAACAAAGTTAGCTTCATCCGAAGACTTTCATGCCGAGCGTTTGGCATGACATCAGATCAAAAATTGGATTTAGCTTGATAGCAAATATAACGGATTGAGCGCTTCCCCTCTACTAAAAAGCTTAAATTGTTAGGTAGTGCTGCATACCCATCCTTATATATTCAAATCTTTCTCCATCCGAATTTAATGTAGGACAACGTTAGCCCCTCTAACACTTAACTATATCTAGGGGTGCACAAAAAACCGATAGAATCGTAATCGGAACCTGAACCGAACCGAATCAAACCTTTCACTACGGTTCTAGTTCTGGTTTCGGTTCCAAATTTTAGGAACCATTCACTACGGTTCCGGTTCCAAGTCAAAGAACCGGAACAGTTAGATAATATATATATATATACAAGGAACCAGAACTGTTAGAAATATATATATATATATATATATATATAATATATAAATGAATAATAATAGCTTATAAGTTATAGTGTTTTATATAAATATACAAAGTATAAAATAGATAATATATAAATAAATACTATTACATTCTAAATTTTAGTGTTCTATTTATATATAAAGTATAAAATATATAATATATAGATAAATACATTTAGTTTCTAAGTTCTAATGTTCTATATATTTATATAATATAAGATATATAAATAAATACTAATAACTTCTAATCTATTGTTATAACTAGAGGTGCACAAGTATAAATGTGTATCTTGTTAATGTTTAAAAAAAAAAAATTGACAAAGAATCGTTGAGGAACTGAAACCTGAACCGCAAAAAATGGGAACCGAACCGAACTCAACGGTTCCGGTTCCGGTTCCAAAATTAAGGAACCGTTGAGAACAGTTCCGATTTCAATTCCACCAAGAACCGTAACCTGTGCACTCCTAACCATATCTACAAAAGCAAAAGGTTCGCAACAGATTCAATATGCATCGACATTACTGGTCCCGCTAAACAAAATAGCAAGAATCGCAAAGCTGGTTGTAAAGGCCCAATTTAAGATTATATACATAATTAATAATAAAATATTTTAATGGTGTGGAAACACTATCATACCCTAAGTTCGAGATTAAACAAGTTAAATCTACTGAGAAAATTCTAATATTAGAATATTTTTGTGGACTTTTTGAGGGTTGGTTTGGTCAGATGGAAAATAATACTGAAAAATAAAAATAAAAGAATGTGAAATAAACTAAAGTGAATGAAAGGAAAATAATTTTTTTGCCATGTATTTGTTTAGCACGAAATTCTTTTAAGAAAGTAATAGGAAATTGCAATTTTTTTAGTTTGGAATGCATTAAACTTATAAGAAAATAAAGGGTGTGTTTTTTTGTAGAAAAATTTTGTAAGAAAGCTAGGTAGTTATGGAAAGTTGCTTTCTCACAAAAAAAAATTTCTTTTTCTCCTAATCAAACTTCTAAAATATTCAGAAAAATAAATCATTTCTTTTCCTTTTCTACTATTTTTGCTAACCAAACATAGCTTAAAAGAAGAAAGCTATACCGCTATACAAGTTGTAACTTGTAAATAATAGAGGTAAGTGAACGTTGTATTCTTCGTCTAGAGTTAAACTCAATATATTATTAGTAATTAATATTAAAATAGTGTTGCAAAATCCATGAATATATATATATATATATATATATATATTTTTTTTTTTTTTTTTTTTTTTTTTGAGGTGTTGTAGCATGACTAGCCCTATATTGCTTAACTAGTGAAGCAATAGATCTGAGAAAAATGGATGATTGGTAATTTAGAAAAAAAAAGTAGTTTTTTTCAGTTGCCATTGTAGATTAATATATTATTTGAAAGAAGACATTATTGATACATATATAAATCTGTATGTGTGGGTACTTGTATATGTTTGTCTCGATATGTATTATTGGTTGGTTCAATTGTTATTTGAAGATGCGAATTAACAATAATTGTCACTTGAAATATGTATGTTTGTCTAGGGCTTTAAATCCTGATTGATAGTTTAAATAGGGACTGCATATTAGTTGATATCATAGTCATTAAGTGTTAAAAAAAATATAATAATAATAATAAATAGAATAGAATAGACATAAATGAATAATAAATTAAGAGATTAAAATATTAAATGAGACAGAATAGTATTTCAAGTTAGGAGGACAATGTTTACTAACCCAAAAAAAAAAACAAAAAAAAAAAAAACCATAAATGAATATGATTACAAAAACAAAAATTGTCAACTATTACTCTTGTGAACAGTACTTGAAAGTCATAAAATAATAGTAATTAAAAAATATTTACATGTATGTCATTAATTTTCATGTATTAAATTAGTGCAATCAATTAGTAGTGACAACATTTTAAGTATTCTTGAACTGATATGTGCTTGAGGATTGCAAATGAACTGTTTTTGAACAATTCAAACCCAATTTAAAATTATTCTAAATACAAATATAGTCTATGCATAATTTTTCATATTCAAAACATGTTAATTTAAGAGAGTGATCATGACAATTGGCATGAAGTACATCCCATGATAGTCTTAAGTATTTAAAAATGTTATAAAAAAAAAAAAAAAAGTAATGCTGCTGTGAGGAGACTCTCATGGAGGAGACTCTCATGGCTCTCATAAGCCCTCGCTCAAAATAAATGTTTTTGAATATAAAAAAAAATGCAAAAAAAATATCATCACGTAATCAATACTAAAATCATTTGACACAAAAAATATATAAATAAAAAATCAACTCAAAATATCATAAATTGAATTTATAGGAGACAGTCAAAGTTTGATATAAAAAAAAAGTAAAGAAAATAGGATGTAAAACTTTGACCGTGTCCTATAAATTTAATTTATGATATAAATAAAAAAATATCATCACGTAGCCTATACTAAAATCATCTCATACAAAGCAAAATTAGTTCAAAATATCATAAATTAAATTTATAGGACACGGTCAAAGTTTTACATCCTATTTCTTTTACTTTTTTTTTTTATATCAAACTTTGACTATTAAATAAAAAAAATATCATCACGTAGCCTATACTAAAATCATCTCATACAAACAAAATCAGCTCAAATATCATAAATTGATATTTTTTTAGAGTAATGCTACCATGAGGACCCCTCACACTAGCATTACTCTAAAAAAATACTGTATGTATTTTTGAAACTTAAAAAAATGAGAAAGTAGACAAAAAATTCATCAATCCGTGAATCCGATCCAATTCATGTGAATCGGATTGGATGACTAATAAATCGATTGCGAATTTAGAAAATAAGAATTCATAAATCACGAATTGAATTACAAATTAGGAGGGGTCAGAAATACAATCTCATATGTGAAAATCTATTAGAATTTATATATATATATATATAATATCTTATAACTTTTAATAATAATATTATAATATCTTATATCTTTTAGACTAAAAACTTATTATTGAACCCTAATTAAAAATAATTATATTAAATAGTTTAAATTAAACTCATTCCGTCAATTCGATCCGATCCAATTCATTATTTCAACGATCGAAATGGATCAGATGCATCTTTTTCACGGATTGGATTATTCTTAATTCGATCCGTGATTACCTCTAGTAGATATTTGATTATGTGTTATATTCGGCTAATGAAAATTTAATATTTTAATTTATTAAAAGTAATTTTGATATGCAAGTGAGATTCTTTGTACTATGTGATATATTTTTTGTGACAGGAGATGCCAATGATATGATATGGTCGGGTCACCAAATTTGTACTCGCCAGTGTGAATGTGATTGAAACATTTCATCTTTAATTTGAATCTTAATAATGTCGTGGTAGGTCTAAGTTTACATCTAAAGTTGACATCACCATTGTATATTCTCCACACCACTTTGTAACGGAGAGCACGTGACTTTCACACCACAACACGCTCTGCAATTTCCAAAACACTAAGGGCCATTGATTTGTAGACGGGTTTTATCTAACGGCTATAAACCTCTGCACCATATTGTTTTGAGTGCGGCAAAACATCCAATTTTACCCCCAAACTCAAATTTTGTTGGGAGTACACTATAGAAACTATACTACTCTAAATGACTAAAATACCCTTTAAACCTACCTGAATCTAAGAGCCAGGTTACTTCTATATTCGAGGAATGTTTTTGCAAGAGGTCATCGACAAATTGACTTTTATGTCCCTACGGTATTTTAGCTTCCTAATCACAAGGACAATTTGGAGACAAGGTTTGTCTACCTACTCCTTGTTTGAAGGTCAAATAATTCTCATTGTTTCGAGTGCAAATGACAAATGGAATGGGAGTAATAATCTGGGATCCATTTGGATCGGATTAGGCTTGAATCTGATAAAAATTATAGGTAATTTAATTTGATAATTCGATAGATTATATATAATTAAATTTATATTTGATTTATTATTAATTGGATACTCAATCTGAAAAAAATATAATTTTTAAAAAAAAAAAATTAATTTCAAAAGAGATTAACAAATAATTATTAGAAAAAAAATAGAAAAGAAAAATAAAATATAAAAAAAAAAGTAGTAGAAAAGTAAATATTTAACTTTTTATTAAAGAAAAAAACTATAAAGAAAGACAACAGAGAAAGGGAAAAATAAGAAGGAAATAATGATAAAAAATATTTTAATATTATGTATTATAATGTTATATAATATATTTATAATAAATTATATATTATATTATTTCGGATTAGATTATTATCGGATCGAATCGAATCGACTATAATTCATATCTGATTTGTTTAACTAATGCATTATCGAATTCAAATTGTTAACAAATTATTGGACTGAATATTCAATTCATATTATAATTATTGGCTCGAATTCAGATCAAAATCTGATTCATTGACGGGACTAATAATATTTGCATGCTTCTTTACAATTGTCATAGTCCAAATAAGGTGGCATTTGAACTCGTGACTACAACTTAATCACTAGTGAATAAAAATTATAAGTTCTGAAATAATGATACATATGTCAAATTTAATGATTTTTAAAATTTATTTATGTAAGTGAAGTAGTAGACCCCACTACATTATAAATATATTTATTGGTGACCGTTCATTTGTAGCATTCACACCAACTGTCATAACTACACTATTTTGTACATAACATTATACTTATTTATGAACAAATAAAATGCCCAAAAAATCATTCCATTTTTAGAGATAATTGTTCACTGTGAACGTTTTTAAAAAAATAATTACTTTTCATCATAAAAAGAAAATAATTACAGTGTAACACTACAGAAGGAGAGAGTGTCACCTTCCTTTACATTTTGTCATGGTCTATAAAAGAAAATAATTCATTTTTTAAAGGACAACAATAGCATTTATTATTTTATTTTTTTGTAAAAAAAAAATCATAGAATGTGAGAATATTTGCACTTCCCATGAAAAAATAGATAAAATATGAGTGGTTAGAAAATTCTTTTGTAATGAATAACCAATCATTTAAGTTTTATCGTATTATGAAATTAGTATTTTAAATAAAATATGAGTAGATTACAATCAACAGAGTTTTAAATTGATTATAAGATATGGAAAATTGTTAAATTTAATGTAACTTGTGCATTACAAAGTTTATAAACTAGTGTTCAAGTGGACTAGAAGTCACATCTGCAAGTTTTACAACTGCAATCTATAGGTTTTGTTTAAGTGTTAATTGACTATTTACCTTTTCAAGAAGGTCTTCTACTCTCCATTTAATGGACCTTATTATAAAGATTAATGTGGATTAAAATATATTTAGAAACTATTTAATTTATTCTATTTGAAACTCGGAGGTGAGATAGAAGTAAAAAAGAATTACTAAGAATTTCGTTCTTTATTTGGTCTTAGTTAAAAAAAAAAAAAAAATTAGGATGCAAAAGAAAAGATTAGAGAAAATAGAGAAACTTATGACTATGAAGAAAATTATTTTTTAAATAAAAATAATAAACACATGGAAAAACTTATGAGGATAGAACTTAAGTAATTCATAAATGATTCATTTCTTTCTCACATTTTTTATTTTTGTTTAACCTTTGGCAAGTAAGTCACGCACCAAATTTTGTCATAACGGAGATTTAAACCATTCACCTTCTATTTTGAAGGCAGAAGAGATACAATTGTGAGTAGCGCGCTGTGCAATTGATTGCGTCCAACTGCTGTAAACTTCAAACTAATGTTACAATCCTTGCAAAAGGGTAATTGGAAGAATACAAACACTATGCAAATATTATGTCACCTTTCGTAGTGCGATCTTCTCCTCATCCCTCACCAACGAACAATTGAGAAGAAACTAAACAAACCAATGACTTAATTAAGAAGAAATCTCTGAAGTGATCGTCGAACGATTGATCAAGTAATGAGAGTCATAACCCTAATCATTCAGTGTATGTGTGCTCTCAAAAATAAATCAGAAGATAATTTTCTAAGCTAAAAATAACTCGATGCTAATAATTTTGTTCTTTATTTGGTGTTAGTTAAAAAGATGTCCTTATATGTAGTGTGTTCTCTTCAAATGGTATGAGACCTTTTGGGGTAAAATGCAATAGCAAAATCGTGCGGGTTCAGGTCCAAAGTAGACAATATCATACCATATGTTGGAGCGGGATATTACAGTATCATACCATGTGTTGGAGCGGGGTATTACAGTTGGTATCAGAGCCAGAAGTGTGCCGATGAGGACGTCGGGCCTCGTAAGGGGGTGGCCACACTGACAGGGTACAGGGTGCTCAATCCCACATCACCTGGGTGTGAAAAAGGGGATGTATTTATATGTAGTGTGTTCTCTTAAAATGGTGTGAGGCATTTTGGGGTAAAACCCAAGAGAAAATCATGCGGGCTTAGGCCCAAAGCGGACTATATCATATCATGTGTTGGAGCGGGGTATTACAATCCCAGACTCATGCCCACTCCACTTTGCTAAAAATTTGATATTGAATACCTCAGGTTTACTCTTGTGACTCTACGTCCAATTGCTACAGATTTTAGGCTAAAATCATAATCCTTGCAGAAGGGTAACTCGCTGCAAATTTTAAACTAATGTCACAATCCTTGCAGAAGGGTAACTCAAAGAACATAAACACTCTGCAAATATTTTGTCCCATTCGTAGTGCGATTTTCTCCTCCTTTCTCACCAACGAACAGTTGAGAAGAAACCAAACGAACCAGTGACTTGATCAAGAAGAAATCTCTGAAGCGATCTTCGAACAATTGATCAAGTAATGAGAGGCATAACCCTAATCACTTAGTGGATGTGTGCTCTTAAAAATAAATCAGAAGATAATTTTCTGACCTAAAAATAACTCAATACATTCTCTCTCTAAAAATAATAATTTTTTGAAATCGTAATTAGAGAGAAAACATATGTATGTATTTATAAATGATAAAGTCCTATTATTTCTTGAAAAACAAGTTAGAAAATGATTAGGAGTGTTTTCCAATGTTTAAGGAATTTGAGTCAAACCGAGAGTTCCAAATCAAAAATACCAGTTCACCAAAGTTGAACCGGTCTATGCTTCATCTGGACCGGTTCAACTAAGTTGAACATAGTTGGATCGACCTGGCCCTCAACTGGACCGGTTCACTGAGGCCAAAACTTAGTTATAAGCAACCGAGACTAGTTAGACCGGTTTAGGGTTCATCTGGACCAATCCAACTTTGAAAATTTGTGAAAAAAATAGCTTCAAAATCCTAATTTTCAAAGTTGGACTTCACTTAATAAAATACTAAGTGTTCTCACACACTTACCTGAACTATGTGATGCTCTTACTTGATTAACGATGTCCATGCACATGTTCGTTACCTTCATGATCGATTATAAATAATAGAATGAAAAATACAACTTGATCAACTTAGTTTTGACACCGAAATTTGTCAATTACAAACATATACGTCACAACAACTAGGTTACTTACTTGTTTGTGTTTTTTTCCCTCTTTCCTTAATTTTGCATGTTTTTCTTTGATTAATTTTAAAAACTCATAGCCATGGAATTTTATTTATAGATTCTAATAAAACTGCTTAGAAGTTGAAAAACAAAGAAAACATATTTGGTGGTGCATTTATTGATACTAGTAAAAAACACATGCGAAGCACGTAAGTGAAGTCTTTGTATCAATGTAATTATAAAAATTACAATTGACAAAAAATAAAGATATAAGAATAATTTAGTTTTTCTGCGTAGTTCCTTTTTATAAATTGTTTTCTTCTTTAGGATATGAAGTATTTTCTCCAACATCTATTAGTATCATTATCATAACGAGTCATATACTATATATGCATTAATCTTTTGTATTTTTATTTATTGAATATTGGATCAAAGAGCTATAAGGATGTATTCAATTAATAATAATTCAAATTTTCATTATCCCTTTTAGAAAACACAAAGCACAACTCCAAATGAGATCCTCTTCAAAAAAATCGCCAATAAATGATATAAATCTTTCTTAACCATGCACTTTGTTGTTAAAAATTCAAAAGACATTATTCTATATATATACTTTAACAAAAAATTAAATTTCATAAAATTTGAAATCCCAAAATATAATGTTCTCAAATATAATTAATAAGGATGATACCCAAAGGGTTTGTAGTCAAAAAGAAGGGGACCGAAATTCGAGCCCGACATGGACAAAAAAGTGTGAGTCTCTAGGAAAAAAATTACTAAGGATGATATAGTGGTAAAAGTAATATTTCTTTTAAATTTCAGCTTATTCCCAACACATAAATGGGAGTTCATTTCAAACTCAACCTTTTTTTTTTTTCCTTTTTCTTTACTAATTCACAAGAGATAGCCAAATTGTTGTATTAGAAAATTAGCCTAATTTAAATTAAAATATATATATATATATATATATATATATAATAAATGGAAATTTTGATTTTAGTAACCAAAATAAAAAGAAAATTTTTGCTTTATAGTGATTTTGAATTTAAGAAAATGTAAATAGTGATCAAACTCAAAAAATATTTGCTAATGAGTGACAATTTAATTTTAATGTTCAAAGTACCATTCTTTTTATCCAGAGATTTTCAATCTACTCTCTTCTTCGCTTTCTTCTCCAACCCAACTCCCAAATATCATAAGTTTCAGAAGTCATAATATATATATATATATATATATATATTAAACACATGAAACAAAGAAGTTGGGTAGTCATAGATTTCAAATTCAAAGAAGAAAATGATAAAATGAAACTAACACAATCAAAGTGTATATCTAGTTATCAACCTTATTGTGTCATAGACTCTCCCATGATGTCATTGACATATTTATATATTACTCTATTCCCAAACCTTTTTTTTCCCGGTAAGTAAACTACTTGATCCAACTTCAGTTACAAAGAAAGGAAATGAAAAGGGATGAGTTTGACATTTTCAAAATAGCAATAAAAATTGAGTATATATATCTTAACCCTAATGATGAAAATCCATGAATGAATACAATAGTATCCGCAAACAATGGAACATGTTTAATTGTTTGTCAGACCACTATCGCCCCCCTCAAACCACTGTTATCAAAAGTCACGTTCATTAAAAAAAATTGAGTTTATCATATTGCCTTTTTAGTTTATAATATTTGGGAGTGGGGTAGTTCTCCCTCCGTTCCATAATTTTAGTCCACTAATTTTTTTTTGAGATGTCCCAAAATAAATGTTCATTTCCTAAAATAGATTATATGATTCCTAAATTACCCTTTTCAAACTCTATTATCCTAAAAAGTGGGCCCACTATATAATAATAATACTAACTTTTAAACAAGGACTAATATGTAAATTCATGCATTATTATACTAAAAAGTGTCTTACCATAAAAAATTAGAATTCTCAAACATGCCAAGATTTATGGGACGGAGGTAGTAGAAAACTAAGAAAAGATTAAAAATAGCTGAATAAAAAGAAAGATATTTTAGACATTAAATTTAAATGATCACTCATCGATAATAATTTTTCAAGTTTGATCACTATTTACTTTTTATTGAGTTTAAGGTCACTGTAAAGCACACTTTTTAAATTTTGGTCACCAAAATTTAATTTTTTCAAAAAGAAAATGCATATATATATATATATAGAGAGAGAGAGAGAGAGAGAAAGTGATAATGACTATAATAGAAAATTATTACATTAGGAAATTATTACCCTACCTTAAATTTAAAAATTATAAAGTATAAAGAAAAAAAAGTAGAAAAAAAAACATCATTACCATGAGCATTAGAAGGGTCGAATGATTCATAGATTTTTGAAATTTCTTCATTAGTTCTTGTCTTAACAAGTTCAATACCTTCCTCGAACTTAAACATTATATGATTATATCATTAGTGAGATTCTTCATTTTTGCGCAAAGAGAAGGGGAGAGCCCGTGAGAGAGAATATAAAGGAATTTGTATTTTCGCGCCAAGAGTTCTAATTTTAACAAAGAAGGACAATTATGACATGAAAAATGCAATCACCAAATATTGTTTGATGTAGGGATCTTTTTGTAATTTCATTTTAAGTAAAAAATATTGTGAAGCGCTTGAGAATATTAGTCGAGCACCGATATCAATTCCCAACACTTAATAATACTATAATAGTGTGTGTGTATATATATATATATATGTTAGTGTATTGTCCGTACTTACGACACTATCATGTACTATCAATCGTAATCATTAGATAGAATAATTTTAGATCGTAGATAGAAAAAAATATTTTGGACCATAAAATTGATTTTTTAAGACTTTTTGTCCTTATTATATCGTTCTTAAATATAATATAGATATAGATATATCTTTGGGATTAAATGAAATATTAATTTATCTCGTTCTCCAAAATAAACCTAATTACAAAATAAACACAAATAATATAATCAAATTTATCTTCCTAGATTCTGTAAATGTGACAATAGTGTTTCAAATTACAAACTCAATAATAAGGCATTTGTGAACAAAACCAATATGAAATGATCAAATTTGAGTTTTAAAATAAATAAATAAAACAGTGTATGAAAAATTATAAAATGAAAATGAAAAAAAAAAAACTGCTGTTAACAATAAAAAAAACAATCTTACCTTCGAGATAGGCTCTGCCGAGACCCTAGTCGAGAGAGAGTCTGTTGAACAAAAAGTCTGGGAATAGAGTAAGAACTAGAGTCTCGCAGTGTTTTGGCACTCGGATCGATGAGTAATGATGAATTTGGAGAGAGACTAGTGAGAGAAAATGTAAGAGAGAGAAACTAATCAGACCCTGCAAGTGTTTTAAACCTATGGTTCACTTACAAGTGTTTTGGTTCTAAGCTAACGCATCCGATTAGGATTAAACTGTGAAAACGGACCAAAGTATTTAATTAATTATTTTCACCTTCCGACAATTTTGAAAAAGTGTCCTATTAATTTCGTATATCTACTTAAATCACCAGTATTCCTAGTAATTTTCGGCGAATTCTAATAACCGTCGTTAATATCGGCAAGTCTTCAACACTGCTAATATCGTCGGTAAAAAAATATCGCCAGAAAACTAAATGTTTTGTAGTGATAAAGGGGTCATTTAGAAAAACAAAGGCAATTTATCCTTTAATTCTTTTTTGCATAGTGAAGAACGGTGATAAAAAATAAATAAAATGAGCCCATATACTATATGAACAAAATGGAGTAATTTTATTTGACTGTGGTATCCTTTACATGTCATAAGCCTTGTTTAGCAGAACTTTTGCTTTGGCTTTTAAGCAAATAAAAAAGAGAAGCAGAAGCTAAATCAGGAAGCTGGTATCCTCCAGCTTCCTTTAAACGCTCTTTTTTGACTCCGAAGTTTTTCCGCCTTACCAATCCAAACACTCTTAAAATGACTTTTGAGCTTGAAAAGTCAAAAATCGCTTTTCAAACGCCAATTTAAACAAGACCTTAGTTTAGTATACCCGCTTTTTAACCGGAAAGTGCCACAACTTCCAACATCAACAGCCATGTCTAGTTTAGTAAAATCATTGTTTGTCACTAAACATGCAAGGACATGCCTAGCTTATGTGGAGGGAGAACATGACATCTTACATTAAAAAAAAAAAAATAGAAAAGCTTTAGACTTTCATATGCAGTATATATATAGATAATTAAAATTAATTATATAATTAACAAATGAAAGGGTTAAATGGAGTCAGAATATAGAAATAAAAGAAAAAGAAAAAGTAAAGGTTTAACTCATTTCATTATTAAAAAGGCAAATTGCATTAAATCATTTTGACTTGTGATGTTTTGCATTAAACTCTCTTTTAATATATATATATATATATATATATATATATATATATATATATATATATATTATTTTTTGCCAAAAACACCCTCGCAATTAACGGAAAAGGAATAATTACTAAAATATCCTCACCAAGTCAAGGGTTTTTTATGCTTTTATCTAAAAGATTATGCTTTTTTTTTTTTCTTCAATAATAATATTTGAACATTTTATCCTACTTTTAATTAAAGAAAAAATCATAAAAAATTTTAAAAGTAAAAATTCATAGTTATGAGTGCAACTATGTATAAGTTCAAATTTTATATGTTTACTTTATATTATATATACTATTATTAATATTATATTTTTGATTTTATACAATGGGTATATATATATATATATATATATGAGATGGACATTTGATCAAACAATTAGATTGATAAAAATGAATTTTAATTTCAAAAAGTAATTAAATGACATAAAATAACTATTAATCTTACACTAGTTTTACTTTCTTGTACCATATATATATAAATATATATGTGTGTGCGCACGTGCGCATTTGCTCTTATGGATGAAAAAAATAGAATGTCGATCATTGATGTATCTTTTATAATTTACCTTTTTAATATAGTAAGTTTTTCTCTTATATATAAAAAAAAAATGTAGGTAGGCTTTTTTCTCATTTTGTTTAGTTGAATAAAAAAAAATAAGAAAAAATGATATTGCAAAATTTAACTATGCTAGACATATGTTAAAGAAATAACACGTAGTTACACTCATAATTTTGAATTTTTTTTTTATGTTTTTTTTTAATTAAAAGTAGGGTGATGCATATAACAAAATAATACGTTCAAATATTATTATTCAAGATAGGAAAAAAAATAAAATATTATAGCTAAATTCACACAATTAGGTGAATTGCATAAAAAACTCCCTTGAATTGGTTTTTTTTTTTATTTGCCCCTTAAAATTAAAAGAAGAGTAATATAATCAGAATATCTCCATTTTCATAAAGATAAGGTAAGTTTATTATGTGGACGCCCTTCTAATGAGTTGGGTCGTTAAATCATTAATTTTTAATAAGCGAGTTTATGTTAGAAAGCTCTTATTATAGTTTATTATGCAATTATAGTCTCATATTTTGAAAATAATATTTCATATTTAGTCTCAGATTTAGAA
Source organism: Cornus controversa (assembly GCA_026545225.1). Classification (NCBI taxonomy): domain Eukaryota; kingdom Viridiplantae; phylum Streptophyta; class Magnoliopsida; order Cornales; family Cornaceae; genus Cornus; species Cornus controversa. Next base: position 41,794,015 of record CM048849.1, read on the forward strand.
AATAATATTTCTTATTTTTTCTGTTGAGCATTAAAGACTGTAAGCTATATTTTCGATAAAATACCTCACATACCATTAACAATTTTCAAAGTTTTTGAAGAAATTATTGTATTAAAAGTCTATACTATAAAATATATTAATCCTCCCTCTTTTATTTATTTCTTTTTTATTATTTTGGGTAGGATTTTTTAAACTGTCTCTCATAAAAAAAATATTCTGAGTATACTTATAACATAACTTTTTTTCTATATCTTAGATAACCTTATCTTGATTCAATTAGAATAATATATCAAATTCCCCTTTTTCTTTTTTATTATTTGGCTGAATTGTTCAAATTCTCTCAAACCAACCCACCCAATAAAAAAAATTAAAAACTTGACCACATAATCAGAATTTCTTATATTTTTTATAATTGAAGTTTAGGAGCTGTAAAATTTTTGTGTAACTCTACTGTTACTATAATATCACCCTGAACTAAGCCAAACTCAGTCAAGCAATTTCAATCAAACAACTAACTAAATCTAAGTGCCTCCCGAGCTTTCTGAGACCTCAAAAATCCTTTTAGGCATAAAAATTGGTGATTAGAAAGTCTATTTTAGAGAAGTAAAAAAATATTGCTTTTAGAATCTCCTTTTAATAAGCCAAATTTTCATTTGAAATAAATTTATTATTTTACTAATTTGTCCATATACTTTTTATATACTAATAAGATTGTGCTACATTCTCTTTTGGTCCCTTATTCCTCCACTGCCACCTCTATCGCCGCCTTCCACCACCACCTCTACCACTGCCACTAGTACCTCCACCGCCACCACCTCCCCCATCACTATCGCCACCACTGCTTTCCATCCACCACCACCACCACCACTACTGTCACCACCTTCCACCACCACCACCACTACCGTCACCACTACCTCCACTTCCACCTCCACCACCACCTCCCACCACTACCTCCATCAACACCGTCACTTCCACCACTGTCACCACAGCTTTCTTTTATTGTCGACTTAGTGTTTTCTAAGGGTTGTAATCGTTAGTAAGGATAAAGAATAATATTATCAATAAAAAAATAATTTAAAAATTAAAGTATATTTAAAAAATACACTAGTCAATCGTATTTTTTCTCTTAAATTCTTTCTAATAAAATTCCTTTTATGAAGACCTTGTCAATAAAATTCTTTCGATATTAAGAAGCTCTTTCGAACGGAAGCCTAGTTTTACTTGCATTTTTCAATTCTGATTCTAAATTCTCACCTAACTTGTACTTTCTCTCTCTCATCATCTTCCATTTTTTTTCAGCAAAAACTTCTCCATTGGACGCACATTCAAACCCTACCTCCAAAACCCTAACCAATTCTTTTCTAAGAATTATTTTTATATAGAGCATATTTGGCTTTTTCGCTTTTTGTTTTGTGTGTCGGTTCTTCTTTGAATTTTTCATGGATTATATTTCTTTTATAAGTTTCCACATGTTTAGGGTACATTACATTGGACCACCATATACGTGCTTTTAAGTATATATTATTTAATCTATTACAAATTAAAATATTTAACATGAACAACAATAATAGTAATTCAACCTAAATAGAGCAGAAAAAAAATATGATAAAGCAATTGATAAAATGCTAAAATAATAAAAAATGATAGATGAATATCATGAATTATAAGTAAAGGATATTGAGGGCAACAATGTAAGGGGTATAATTTTCAGATTTCAACTTTTGTATTTAAAAAAAATCTTAATGAATTGAAGATTTTAACTTTCGTATTTAGAAAAAATCTTGATGAATTGAACGCTTAAAATTAAGACAATATTTAATAGAATTTTAAATTAATAAGGGAGACGATATTCACACTCATATTTTCGATTCGTTAAGAATTTAACACTAAATTCATAAGTGAATGTTTTTTTTTTCAAATTACAGAACTAACCTCTCATATATCCTCTCTCCAATATTTAATATTTTCGGTCTCTTTTGACAGGATAAAAAAAGGACCCGAAAAAACATAATCTCTTTAACGTTATCTATGTTGAATAAATTATCTCTTTTAACAGGATTCCAAAAACAAATGTACCATAAAAAAGTTCTCTCCATTGAATAAATAATCGGCAAAAGAGCAAAAAAGTCACTTGGAGTTTTTCAGATTTGCAAATTCATCTGAAGTATTTTTTTAAGTAAGTCAGTTCCTTATCTTACAAAAGTTGATAGCTTGACCCTTTGATAGAATTATAAGGACATGTATACCCTTTATGTCCATTATGTCATTTTTTTCTCAAAATATAGTGTTTTCTAAATAAAAATTTAGAAAAATAAAAAATAGATATATAAAATTCATAAACAATATGTTTAGAAACATAAAAAAGTAAAAAGGCCAATAGAATTTATTTAATTTTTTTATCTAAATATATATTTTTTATTTTTTAAAATTTTTATTTAGAAAATACTATACTTATAGAGAAAAGAGTATGTCATTATAGTTGATTAAATTTTTATTTTTAAAAAATATTAAATAAAGTTCTATTAGCCTTTTATTTATTTTTTTATGTTTCTAAACTAATTATTTAGGATTTTATCTAACTATTTTTTTTTTGAAATTTTAGAAAACACTATATTTACAGAGAAAACGACATAATGGTCATAGTAAAAGGGTATATATGTCATTATAGTTTTGTCAGGGGATCAACATGCTAACTTTTGTAAGACAAAGGACTAACTTGCTTCAAAAATTAGTTCAGGGGTGAATTTGCACATCTGAAAAAAAGTACCCGGCCAAAAATTTATTCAACAGATGTGAGAATTTGCACCTTTGTTAAAGAACTTGGCTTTAGTGGCTAACAAGCAATGGGTCTAAGGATCAAGTCTTCTTGGTACAAACAATTCGTTAGGGGTGAGTTTGTGTACCAACTGGGATTTTCTTTTTATCTATTTTGATAGAGCACGAAAAAAGTATTGTATGCTAAAAAAAATCCAAAAAAAGGTTGTCAATTTTGAATAAATTATCTCATTTGATAGAAAAAAAAAGTACAAAAAAAGAAAAAATAATCCAATAAAAAATTATCTCTTCTGAGAGGATCCGAGAAAATTACCAAAGGAAGTAAAGAAGTTAAAAAAAAGTTAAAGTTTATACTATTAATGCTGAGTTTGGTATGCAGGAATGGAAGGGAATAAAACTAGGAATGGAATGAAATGATCATTCTCATTCTATTTAGGGATGGCAACGGGTCGGTTATGGGGCGGGGATCCCCATCCCCATAACCGTTTGATTTTAGAATCTCCATAACTGCCCCATAACTAGTTATAAATTTCCCTCTTCATCCCATCCCCGCCCCATAATCAACAGAACTCATCCCGCCCCAAACCGCCCCACCCTATAATCGGTTAAAACTCAAATATTTCGAAAATTAATTTTTTTTTGAAGTTCCAACAAAACCATATAAAACTAACCATACATTCCTCTAACATAAAACTAATATAGAATATTATCTTTCATGGCAAGAATAAGGAAAGAATCACAATCATATCATCGTAAACTAGGAGAGAAGAGTAAGATTAGGGTTAGGATTTTCTATTTAAGTATATATACACATAAGTAATATAATATAATAACATATTAAGTGTAGTATAATCAGGGCGGGTTTTAAATGGGACGGGGCGACCTTGCCCAGTCCCTGCCCCAAAACCGATTGTATTTTAACTAACAAAACTCACCCTCGTTCCATTAACATAAATGATTCCCCAAACCCGTTTTAAACGGGTTGGGGCAGGGTGGGTCCCCGCCGGGTTAAAATTTTTTGCCATCCCTAATTCTAATATTTAGTTGCAAATATGAAATGAGGTAGGAATGAAATAAATTTTAAATCAAATTCTCTAAAATACCCCTCTGACAAATAATTTAAACCAATAAATGTGTGGTAGTGGAAGAAGGTGGCGATGTGGAGGTGGTGGCGACGGTGTGTTGGTGGTGGAAGGTGGCGATGTAGAAGTGGTGGATGACGGTGAAGGAAGGTAGCGATGTGGAGGTGGTGGATGAATATGGCGGTGGCGGTGGAGGAATGTGGCGATGTAGAGGTGGTGGCGGTGGAGTAATGTGTTGACGTGAAAGTGGTGGTGGAGGAAGGTGGCGATGTGGAGGTGGTGGCGATGTGATGTGTCAACAACAACGGTGGTGAAAGAAAGTGGCATTATGGAGGTGGTGGTGTGGTGGAGTAGGAAGGTAGGGATATGAAGGTGGTGGGGTGACGGTGGTGGAGGCGGCGGCCGTGGAAGTGGTGGTGGTGGTGGTGGTTGTAGGGCCGATGGTAGCGGTGGTGGTGGTAGAGCCGGTGTGGTGGTGGTGGAGGTGAGTGATTTTTTGGTAATATAATTTTTTTAAAAAAAATCTTATTGAAAATAGAATGCCTATTCCATAGGTTTAACTATGAAATGAATTTTCATTCCAAGAGAATGAATATTCTCACCTTAAAATTCATATCAAACAAAGGAATAGTTGGAATGAGCATTCCATTCATGCATACCAAACCCAGCATAAGAGTAGCTATGATATTATAAAATAAGGAATGATGCATTAATGAGTTTAGGAACTTATTTGTCAATTTTTTTTTTTTTGGTAAAATTCCCTTGAACTATTACTCTTTTACAAATAACCCCCTTGAAATATAAACTGCCTCATTGAACCAATGATTTGTTGCAATTAAGGACATACCCATTACAAAAGACAATTTTACCCATTCTTATAAAATTTGTTCTTTATTATTAAATTATCTTTTCTCTTATAAAAATATTAATTATACCATTTACTTTAATTTTATTATTGGTATTAATTAATCATAACAATGAAAAAAATATAAAGAGTTGTAATTACCACAAAATTTAGCCATTTTCTAAAATAATTAACTTATTATTAAAACTTTACTATTTATAATAAAACTTATTATATTAAGTTTAAAATTTTTTATGAAAAAATAAATATTTTTCCATACAATATATTTATAAAAAATTAATAAATTACTTAAATAAAAAATACATTATTTTTCATGCAGTATATTAATGAAAAATTAATAAATTACTTATATATTTTTTAAAAATTTACTTAATATTTTTATTAAAAAATAATTTCAAGAATTAAATGTAAATTTATGCAAATTTAATAGAGAATATGTTATCAAAATATTATGAATTTTTTTAATAATTTATTTTACTAAGAAAAATAAGTTAACTGTAATTTAATAAAAAATGATATTATGATCATTTAATAAAAAATAATTTGGCATTTGAAATATTTTGTAACATGTGATGAAGAAATTTTATATATTATTTAAAAATTTGGACATAGTTTAGGAATTTTTTTTTCAATAAAAAAAAAGACAAGTGAGAGTCCAAATATTACTTCCCATTCATAAATTCAGGAGTGCTTTTAGAATTGTATAAATTTTCATGCTTAAATTTCAATTGTATGAATGGTGAACTAAGCCAAACTCAGACGAGGGCAATTCAGTCCACTAAGAACTAAATCTAGTTTTACTCCAGTTCTGACACTAATGTCTTCTTGTACTTTCTCTCTCTAAAATTCTATCTGTCATCTTCCATTTTTTTTAAGCAAAAAGCTCAGCCATGGACACACCTTCAATCTGTCTCTCCAAAACCCTATACATCTCTTTTTCATGACCAGAACCTCAACCACCCTCCCCTCCCTCTCTCAAATTCTTTCAGCTTTTTTTTTTTTTTTTTTCTCTCTCTCACTCTCTCTCTCTAAAAAATGGGCTCTCTCATAGACCTCAACCTCTTCCCTGACCCCACTACAACCACCGCCACGGCCACTGCTGCTGCCGCCGTAACAGTCATCGTCCCTAAAATTGAACCGAAACTCGAGCCCCTCGAAGAACCACCCCACCAATTACCCCATTTTTCAAGCCCTAACCCTACCATTTCCTCCTTCATTTCTCAGCTAAGCTCGCCCTTCTCTGATCCAAACACATACCCTAACACTCTCTCTCAAGCACTGGAAGACAATCCCACCGAAGAAAACAACGTTTACTCTGAATTCTGCCGAGTTTCCGAGCTTTTCCGATCTGCTTTCGCCAGTCAGTCCGGCGATGTACACATTTCCGATCCTGATTCGAGGGCAATCGTTCCAGTGCCGGAGGAGAATCAGCTCTCCATTGATGTCGTTTCGTCGCGGCGGAGAAATGTACGCTCATCCGAATTGGTTCGAATCACAGATCTCAAGCTTGAAGACCGGAGGTACTTCCGTGACATGGTGAGGAGGACGAGGATGCTCTACGATTCGCTGCGAGTATTTTGGGTTGCCGAGGAGGAGAAGAGAAGGGGTGGGCTAGGAAGGCAGGCTCGGGGCGATTTGAAGGCGGCACAGGTGTTGAAGGACCGTGGGATGTGGTTGAACCGCGATAAACGGATTGTGGGTTCGATCCCAGGGGTTCACATTGGGGATTTGTTCTTTTTCCGGATGGAACTGTGTGTTGTTGGATTGCATGGTCAGCCTCAGGCCGGAATTGACTACTTGACTTCGAGCCAGAGCTCGAACGGGGAGCCGATTGCGACGAGTATCATTGTGTCAGGTGGTTATGAGGACGACGAGGACAGAGGCGATGTAATTATATATACAGGGCAAGGCGGGCAAGATAAGCATTCGAGGCAAGTTGTTCATCAGAAGCTGGAACGTGGGAATTTGGCGTTGGAGCGCAGCATGCATTACGGCATTGAAGTGAGGGTAATTCGAGGGTTTAGATATCAGGGCAGCGTTAATGGTAAGGTTTATGTTTATGATGGATTATATAGAATTATTGATTCATGGTTTGATGTGGGTAAGTCTGGTTTTGGAGTATATAAGTTTAAGCTTATAAGAATGGATAATCAACCCGAAATGGGAAGCTCAATACTCAGGTTTGCTGGCAATCTGAGGACTAGACCGTTGACGGTTAGACCAATGGGTTATATTAGTTTTGATATTTCAATGAAGAAGGAGAAAGTACCAGTTTTTCTATATAATGATATAGATAATGATCATGAGCCGTTGTATTATGAATATCTTGCGACAACTGTTTTCCCTCCTTATGCATATTATCAGGGTGGTAATGGTAGTGGGTGTGATTGTGTTGCTGGATGTTTGGATGATTGCTTGTGTGCTGTGAAAAATGGAGGTGAGTTTGCTTACGATAGAAATGGGATTCTCTTGAGAGGGAAACCATTAATTTTCGAATGTGGGACTCATTGTCGTTGTCCGCCAACTTGTCGGAATCGTGTGAGCCAAAAAGGGGTGACAAATAGATTTGAAGTGTTTAGGTCGAGGGAAACTGGTTGGGGAGTTAGATCGTTGGATTTGATTCAAGCTGGTGCTTTTATCTGTGAATATGCTGGAGTCGTTCTCACAAGGGAGCAAGCTGAAGTTTTTACTATGAATGGTGATAGATTGGTTTACCCACATCGGTTTTCTGAGAGATGGGCAGAATGGGGGGATTTATCACAAATATTTTCTGATTACGTCCGTCCAGCATATCCATCTATTCCTCCTTTGGATTTTGCAATGGATGTGTCTAGGATGAGGAATGTTGCTTGTTACATGAGCCACAGTTCGGCTCCTAATGTTCTGGTGCAGTTTGTTTTATATGATCACAATAATTTATTGTTCCCACACCTTATGCTGTTCGCGATGGAGAACATCCCTCCTTTGAGGGAAATCAGTCTTGATTATGGGGTGGCTGATGAATGGATGGGGAAGCTTCGCATCTGTAACTAACTAATAGTCTAAGGTGTTGCTACATTTTTTATTGTGGTGCAATGCAGATTGAGGAATCTGATACCCTGAGGTAAGCCCTACTTCCTATCTTGGTAGCAGTATAAAAATTTATTTGCAGTTATCACTTATATTAGCTTGTCGTGTCACTTATTTCTCTTTCTAAAGTTTGAGATCCATATGTACTTCCTCTTTTGTGTTGTAGCTTTAGTCCAGTATTCACTGTTTTACCTATTTGGCATTGATCTTGTTATTCAGTGTGCTATTTCAAAATGCAGTTGTCTTTTCTGTGAAGCATTTGATGGAGAATGAAATCTATTGGCATTTCTGAGGGGCAGAGAATTGAATGCATCTTTCTACAGTATTATTGCTGGTGATGAAAAACTGTGGTGCTATTTGATAAACTGAAATTAAGTGCCGTAAAATTTTAGTGCTGAACTAGTAGTACTGACTGAACTGCAAATTTGAGGATAAATTTTGAAAAGTTAAAACCCCCTTTTTACTTGTTACATTCAGCATTCCGTGATTTTTAATATAACATTCAATTCCTTTTGAAGTGGAATTTTCTTTTTAAGTGATAATTAATTGTTCAATATCAAATACAGTTAATAGAATAAGCATCGGAAATTTAACTGTTAAGCTTTTAATTGAGTTATCAATTACACCTGTCTGTTTAAGTTTATGTTTCTTTGGAGATGCAGTTCTTTCTTGTAATCCCTCTAATCCTTATCGATCTATTGATACCTTCCTTTTTTAAGTTTTGGTAGTGGTGACTCTTATGTCTATTATAACTTAATTGAGGAACATATTTGGCCTTAATGATACTAAGATAACACTTTGGTGCTAACATGTGAAAATTCTGTTAATGGCACTGTTGTTTCCATTTTTGTTTCTATCTTTTCAAAGTACCCAGTGATGTGCGCTTATTGTATGAAGTACTTCATTCATTCTTTGTCAAATAATGTGGAATAGTTTTTTATTTGACCAAGCATGATTAAAATAGTGTTTGGTCAACTAAATATATGATTACTTTACTTAATTATATGAAATCTGTTGGTGTGATGGCATCAAAAGATTTAGAAAATTTAAGGGCATATTGACTGCCATTTGTAAAATCTTCTTTTTCCTTGCATAGTTTTAGGTTTGAGAAGTTTTGGGACATGATTTCCTCAACTCTACTCAACAAAGCTTTTTCAATCTACTCGGCATCTACTACATGAAAATTTTTTCTCTCTTTTTGATAAATAACGATATCATAGAACGGGGAGCACATCCTGTATAAAACTATACAAAGAACAAAAGATCCACTATGGTCTCAAACTATCCAAAAAATATATAAGATCCTCCACAGATTTGCAATACCGACTATGCACCCAAATATTTTTTTTCATTATACTCTATGGCTTTAGTCAAACCACAAATTGTCATATATTTCTTTACTAACTCTACCCATATAAATTTTGGTCCTTCCCGTTCTCCTAGCATTTCCTTCAATGTGGAATATGTCACTCTTTCTAACTGGTCCCTTAGTGGTCTTCTTTGTACATGTCCATGTCATCTTAATTGATTTTTTCTCATTTTATCTCTAGGAAGTGTTATTCAATAATCTTATGAACATGCTTATTTCTAATTATATCCTTCTCATCTTGCTAACGTTCATTTCAACATTGGCATTTCTGCCACACCCACTTTATACATATTTTTGCTGTCCAACATTTTGTACCGTAAAGAATGTCTGGTCTAATAATTGTTTTGTAGAACTTCTCTTTCAGTCTTAGTGGGATACGACGATCGCACAATATTCCAGAAGCACTCCTCTATTTAACCAATTCTGTCCTGATTATATGATTAACATTATCTCCAATTTCTAATTACTACATAACTATTATATTTCTTGATTTACTGAAGTTACACTGTATATTGTATTTTATTGCTACTTATCTTAAAACCTTTTACTCTAGAGCTTTCCTCCAAACCTTCCATTTATCACTTACCCCTTTTTCTAGTTTTATCAATTAAAACAATATTATCAACAATTTTACATGATAACCATGTCTATATATATATGTAGATAACCTTTTTTTTTGTGGTGTTTTTTGGGTCGAGTTGGGGAAGAAAGGCTGGCCATCTAGGAGACTTAAGTAGCTGGTTGGGCAGTTTTATTGGAATATGTAAAGTATTAATCAGCGCAGTTTTCTAAACGAATTATACCTGAGTTATTTGTTCAACTTTGTTATAATGCGTAATTGTGTATTAACCACTAACCCTCCTCACATGTTTCTATTATCACATTTTGAAGAACCGATAACCATATAATATTTCATTGTCTTCTTGCTAACTAAAAGATATGTCATGAGACTAAAGTTATGGAATAAGTCATAACACTGCGTCCTTGCCGAACCGTGATTTGGATAGCGTTTTCCAGAAATATAGGACACTTACATTTACTGAGATTGATAGGTTCAAATAAAATTTCTTATTTCTTCCCTAATTTTCCTTTTAAGCGGGGATAGTAGGCAGACATGAGATTAGCAAATTGAGGGCTCAAATACAAGTTGTGTCCGTTTAGTTCAATGCTTGTACAAATATCATTCAACTATTGCAAGATCCATAACTATATAGGCAATTTGCACTCAAATAGAGCTCATTATCGTTATTTCTTGTTAGGTTATTAGAAAACTACTCTAGAAAGTAGAAACATCTCCATAGCATTCCAGTTACGTTCCATCTATAAATGCGTATGTTGTAGTGTTGTACAATATCTAAAGTGAGGCCTACATTTCATTGTTCCAGTTCCTGCATGGGTAATGTTGGGTTGGCTCAAATTTCTATTGTGATTAGGTTTCTATTATAGAGTTGTATCTTATTAGGTAATTTCTTAGTAGACATGTCTTGGTCTCAAGGAAGGAAAGTTCTTGTTAGGCAAGTCTATGTAATTCTTGTCCATCGAGGAATTGGGTTTTGGACTCTAAGGAATTGTAATCCTTGTCCACCAAGGAATTGGGTTTTGGGCTCTATAAAATAGTTACCTATGTTATAGGTTAGATGAGTGAAAAGAGAGGACACTTAGAGAGAGAATTCTTGTTTAGAATTTATGATTTCCTTTTGAGTGAGATTGGGTGTATAAGGGTTGAGAGTTGAACGTACTCTTGATACAATCTTTATACTTGTACTGTTACAATCAATATAGTGAAATCGGGCTCTCCGTGGACGCAAGCTTGTTTAGCCAAACCACGTATAATTCTTGGGTTGAGAGTTGTCCGAGCCTCCCAGCTTCGCTTCTTAGTCACAGATCAATCTCTCCATCTCTCTCCTCCCTTTCCTTCTGCTGCTCGCCTCAATATATAGAGATCCTTTAGGGTTTTCTTCAAGAGAAAGTAAATAGGAATGGAAACAGAAATCTCCAAAATTTCAATAACTTGCAGCCCAATTTGACAAATTTGCCTTGTGTTTCACGAAATCTTCAATAACCTAAAAAGACACAAAAACACATTTATTAAATAAAATAATCTAAAATAAACTACTAACAAATATAATTTCGGAGGTCAATTATGTACAAATTATGCTCTTATCAACATGCTTCTTTTAAGGATGGAGATCGGCACCTGATAGTCTCCATTAAGGAGATCAAATATATAATGATAGTATCTTTTTGTCACAAAGCATAGTGATAATGAATTGTTTTATCTCGTCAAATTCAGTTGATATAGTGTCTTATCATTATACGGCTGGTCCCAAACTCGGGAGGAGGGTTATTAGGTAGCTTGACAGCTAACATAAAATTTTTGTCAGGATTATATGAATATGAATCCTTAGAATATTTAACTTTACATTACACTTTTGGGCAGCTAAGAAACAATATATTTATAAAATGTGTAGCAGGAATGTGAATGCTGTTAGGTGGTTTTCTTTTGCCCCCTCAAATGCAAGGCCACCACCCATTTATAATCATTGAGTAAAAGTAAACCGATTCCTGAGTCTATTAGATGATTATGAATTATACCATTGTGTAGATAATGGTGAAGCCACTGATCATGTGATGGTGTCATTTAATTTCCTACTAAGAAGCACGAAAACGGATATGGGACATGGATACGACATGACACGGACATGGCGACACGACAAATCCTAAAAAATTAGGACATGGACATGGCGAATAATAAATATATTATACATATATGATGTTGTACTTTAAGAAATTAAGAGTAAATTATTTTTTATCAACTTAACAAAGAATTTTGTTGCGTTTTGTTGGATTATAGAATTTGTGCTTTACTAGGAAAAAGAAACAAAGATAGAAAGAGGGTTAAGAAAGATAAAAAAAAAAAAAAAAAAGAGAAACATAGAGGATCAGAGTTTTGTTAGAAAAATAATTAGGGCTAAGTTGAAAATAAAGGTAGAATCCATAGAAGAGAAAAAGTTCATGGAAACAAGAGGAAAAAGGAAAAAGCGACAAAAAAAGAATTTTGTTGAGAAAGGAAAAAAAGAAGTATCTAGGGTTTTTGAAGAACAGGAAGAAGGAAAAGAGGAGGAAGAAGCAGAAGAAAGAAAAGAGAGAGAGATTGACCTGGAGAGAGTGATCATTCACTGGCAGCAAAGGTTGGTCAGTGGGACAACAAGAGAGAGCCAAAGTTGATTATGCATGAGTTTGAATCTTTGAACTAAAATATGAGGCTAAATATATGATTTTTTTAATATAAAATTGTTTTATAAACCAATTACTTTTAAGTAATTATGTAATGACCACCATATTATTCAAAGTTTCTAAAGAACTCCTCATATTTACACTTTAACCTAGTTTTCTTTCTAAACTTTCTTAAAAATTTTGAAGAATGCGACACGCGTGTCGGACACGTATCCATGGTGTGTCCACGGCGTGTCCGTGTTGTGTGCCTACCATGTTCGAATATTCAAAAAATAAAAAAATTGTTTGACACGTTTGATATATAGCTGTGCCAACAAGAAGAATCTTCCATATCGGTGTGTGTCGGTGTCAAACATGTCTAACACGGATTCTTTGACCTTTTATGCGTGTCCATGCTTCCTATATTTCCTATTTAAGAGCAGCTTTTTAGTTCTTGTAAGTAGTATATGATTAGGGTGATATATAGCTATGCCAACAAGAAGAATCTTCCATATCAGTTGAAGGCTCTAAAAGGTTGAGAGATTAGTGAACAGTTTGTAGATGGAAGTATTCAGAAAATTTAGGAGACCTACAATAGGCAGCTAGGAAAAGAACATTTGAGGCATAGTTTTGTAGGAATGTTTTGTGGCAGAAAATTTCCTTCTGAATCTGCATGCGTGGTGAAAAATCTGTAATGTGCTGGCGAAAATGAATGTGAAAAAAAGAACAGTTATTATGGAGTAATGTGGGGAAATGGATTTTAAATGGAACTACTCAGATATTGTAGACAGGAGATTTGTTTAGAGAAATAAGGGATGGGAACCAGTTTCGAAGTATGGATACTTCTATGAGGGAGTTGTATCAGACGAACTTGCAACAGATTCGTGTCCAATACTTCCTAAATGCACCCAAAATTTGAAGGGAAATCTTTTTAGTTTTAAATTACTTCTTGGATATTTCAACACTCGTCTAACATATCGAACATTGAGAGACAACGTTTCATGTGGCATCATCTTATAACTGTTAGAAGGATGACAAAGGTTAAATACTTCGATTATTTCTTAGAGAAGAATAATTGAGAAACAGGGGTAATTATGTCTGATTTTGTTCAAAGTCCATATTTATGAACACCCGCAATGTTTCGTGTGGCATCATGGTAAACTTGTTAGAAGGATGACAAAGGTTAAATACTTAGATTATTTCTTAGAGAAGAATAATTGAGAAACAGGGGTAATTATGTCTAACATTATGGAACATAAACCTCAGTTTCCTCATTTGAATTTGAGTACCATGAATTGGAAATATATATTTTATAGATTCATGAAAATTATGATTGCTAGTCATAGTATTATATTGGCTAATTTTCCTGTCGTGTGTTTGTCATAAAATACGTAACATGTAAAATAAAGTGAAAGCATTGAATTCTATTGACATTGTTGCATATTTTTATAGAAAGTTGTATTCGTTGAAATGCCATGCTTTGCAGCCATTTTTGACATTTGGTGAAGGGGATGGCCAATGATCGTTAATTATTTTTTTAATTGGTGGGCTTGTGCAGATGGGGATTGAGCAATCTGCTGGCAACAGTTTTGCAGCCCAGATTCCCAACTTTATGGTCCTCAGGTTTTGCACAAAATTGAATTCTGTGAATGTGGACTCTCCAGCACCAGAGTCTCAGAAATTTCAGTCTTACCCTACACTGCTGTGGTTTTATCTTGCCATTTTCTGATCTTTCAGTTCACGATGCTTCATAGATTCCCATATGGTGGAGAAAAATGGAAGTAAATTGACTGGTATTGAAAGATCATGCTCAGTGCTATGCTGCAGCCACTGGTAGTGATTTTATTAGATGTCATCCTTAATTGATGGCACGTCAGAAAGAAACTCCTGTACCAGCAAATCTCACTGGGAAAAGATGTAATGAGGTTTGCAGACTTGTACTCATGACTATGATCTGTTGTATTGCTAGCTTGTATATATGAATTCCAATTTAGATGAAGTTTGTACAGGAAATATATTGGTGCATGCACAGATAGCTTAATGCCAGTTAAGTTCATCTAATGATTTGAATGCTTCTCTTCTCAGGTGAATTAGACGGCAGATCTGCAATTTATGCAGAAGCAGATAAATGCTATGTTTTCTCTCTCTTTTTTTTTTTTTGGTGTAAATAGAAATCAATATTTCAATAAAAAGTGATTATGAAGAGAAGGGATGTAGAGTTTGTTTTCAGCTTCTTTGTGCCTACTACCTAACCGGATTGAGGTAAACAGTAGCTGTTGTCGTGTTATGGTATGTTAAGTAAGTTCAGCAATTTTTTCTATAGATTTTGTTCTTGTTTCTGCAATTTTGGTCCAAGCTGTTCATATTGGAAGTACATGGTAAAGTTCATGGAACAGCAGTTGGAGAAGATTTACACGGTGTTTTCCTTGTGCGAAGATTAGCTATACGCGATGCCAAGGGGATTTATATGGAGCAGGGACCAGCTTCTCCTCTTCAAAGACTAAAGCCGAATCATTTGTTTGTCATTACAGGGTAATAGTATGGTGGTATGCTCAGTCTATGTATTGAAAGTGAAGATTATGAGGACATTTTATAGACTCAGAGCTGTACAGTTGATTAATTTTGCAAACTGGAAGAGTTTTGTTCAATTACATACGAGTTTGGGTGTTTGTGCATAAACAATTACCCGATTTATTTAAGACTGCGGATATATGGTACAGAGCTGAGCCACCATGTATTTCTTTGAGTGTAAACAATTACAATTATATTCTTCAATATTTTTTTGTTGTACAAGTTTAATGCAGTGAATTTGATCTTGCAGATTACAGGAGAAGATTTCTGAGTCTCAATAAACTAGTTGCATTATACACATAACTATGTTTTAGGCCATGACCGATATTACAAGGCTTGTGATTCTAATATAGAAATCTATTCTAAGGCTGCATGAAGTGGCTCCTATGCTTTTTACTTTTCTCCTTTATTATTTTTTAATTCTTTTTTCTTGTTCTCCCCCACTACATTCACAGTTTAGTATTGATGGGCCAAAGTTGAGTTTTTTCAATTATTTATTTTAGCATTGGTAAGGAGGAGGTGACAGAAATTAGACCTGAGCATTGGTCCGAAGCCAATTTTATCAGTAGTCTAAGTTGACAATTGTATCAATAGATTCACATATGGCATATAATGTCCATCCATTGAAGAATGAAAAACTAAGCTCTTATCCATCAAAAGATTGAAGATGTGAATATAAAAAACATATATGTATGTATGCCATTCAAAAATTGACCTCCAGTGTTGATACACAAAATTATATCCCATAAGAGAACAGAAAAGGAAAAAGGCTGCTGCATCACATCTTAGGGTGTCTCTCCTACCTACCATGGATTAGGAACAAGCCAAATGGGTAATAGTTGAATCTTCTGCAAATCATCTTCATCAGAATCTTCATTAATCAGCTCTATACTATGATCCTTTAAATCAAACCTACCTGTGTCATGACCTCCATACATGTCTTGCTCATCCATTTGATCCCAATAATCATCCGTGAAGTAAATAGAATTTCCTTTACAGAATGGAAAACTCTTTGACGGGAGTGACACGGATTGATTTCTACCCAAAAACAGCGTGCAATCATCACCCAATGAATCTAGTCTCACCCATTTTTCTGAATTGAAATCCATCTTGTAAACATGAAATAGCTTTGTGATGCAGGGACGAATCAAGTATTGCTTCTGTTCATCATCAAGAAGATCTGCCTCATGAACAAGGACACCGTCCTCGCGAACAAAATTACCAATATACCTCATAATAAGGAGAAGATCACCATTGGATTCCACTATGTAACTTCGAGTAAAATAAAGCCCATCTCCAAGGGAGTTTTCAAACTCCACCATTTTATTAGGAAAAGAAGGCTTAATAATGTCCATCTCTTTTACAGGGATACAACTTCTGAAATTCCAAATTTCAACAGAACCTGTTTCAGCTAAAGCAATTAAATGATGATGGTAGGAGATGATATCACAGTAATGTTGATTTGCACCACTGAGTGTAGTCCAATTAGTGTCTCCAGACTTTGAAAAGGCAAGCTTTGATTTTACACCATAAATCACCACAACCCAATAATTGTTGTCGCTGTGAATTGGGTCCGATGACAGTATAGCTTTCTCAATATGGGTAAAGGAAAAGAGAGGAGGAAGTTGAAGCCGAACCTCCAAGAATGGACTGAACATGCATGGGATTGATTTTTGGTAGTCAAAAAAGATGAGCCACCCATGTGATGATCCGATGCAACCAGTGTGACCCAAGTCTTGTGGGATATTCATCGTCAGCTGCTTGTAGACCTTTTTCTCTGTTGGATTGTATAAGCAATGTCGGCTATTAATTTGATCGGCTTGGTCAGTAGGAAGCATGAGCATTAATGGTGGTTCATCAAACAATGGACTCTCTAGAGATGAAATTCGGGCTTTTGCAAGAGAGCACCAAGAATGGCACACTGCTCTGACACGAAGCAAGTCGGCGATAGACAATCGGTTCAAGATTGATTCCCACAAGTCAGTGTGAAATCCAGACCAATCCGGTGATGATGATGATGTTTTTCTTCTTTTCGTGGGATGACCCAAATGGGTTTTGTTGGCTATCATCGTCATGTGTATCACTAGGCTTCAATTGATGTGCAAGGATATATATGTTGAGTGTGTGTGTATATATATATATATGCTTATGCTTGATAGAAATAAAGAAAGAGAACCTATTTGATTAAATTGATGAATACATCAACCTTATTTATAAGTACACCGTCTTAGAGATCAAGTTTACTTGAAGATAAGAATGTTTCCTTGAGAGATAAGAAACTTAAAATAGATAAGAAATCCTAATCTCAGTCTAATATGGCTGCAACTCGGGCGGGTCGGGCCGGCCCGAACCCATTCTGTAAATCGTCAAAAATTTATTCTGCTGATATAAGGAATCGAACATCAACCTTTGTACAAGACTTTGGATTTATTTATACATCCCTACCACTTTTCCAACAATGCCTTTTGTCTATATAGTACACAATAACAATATTTAATATATAAAACTGAAAGTTTGGACCATTTACTAAAATAAATTTAAAACATTAATTAAATTACAATAATATTTCCTCCTTTTAAATATAACAAAAAAATATTATAAATTATATTATTAACTAAATCAATGACACAATTTTCACTGTATCTTAAAATCAAATAAAAACAATAATCTCACTCAGAGCATTAAGAACAAATATTAAATATATATCTCATTGAATTAACATATTTTTTAGATTCTCGTTAACATCTTTCGACATTAATACAATATTAATATTCTAATATATATTAATATTGAAGTATTATTGACAAAAAAATAAAGAAGTGGTATAACTTATATTACTTTAACTAATGTGTTATACTATATATCTGGGACACTAAAGAAAAAATTAATTTCATAAAATTAAATATTCAAATTAAATGGTTTAAACTCATCAATTAATCTAATTGAATTTTTAGACACATGACTAATTAATTAGAATAATATACTATATATCTTGGGACACTGTAACTCTTAAATGGTCGGATTGTCGAAAATGAGATCTGCAGTGATCATTAATTAGTTCCATTTGGTTATCTTCCGGATTTGTGAAATAGATACACGTATATATTATAAAGCTAGGAATAAAATGTGTATAAGTATGTTATATAGATTATTTACATTTCAATTGTGGATTTTTATTAATTGATGTATAAATCATGCAAGCTAGTGTAGATCTTTGGTTGTACTAATGATTTGAATTGTAAGTGTTATATTAATTTTCAATTCAACTTTATCTTGTCTTGAAATTGATTTATTGTTGATTAATCTCATACATTGTTACTCTTTGTAAACGAGCATTTATACAATATATATTATATAACATGTTGGAAAATAAAAAATCTTATAAATTTAAAAATAAATTAATAAATATTAACACTAAGGTATTATTAAAAAAAAAAAAACTTATACTAGTATTTTTGTAGTGATTAGCTTTCCAAGATAAATTAAATAAATATATTTATTGATTTAATACTACATAAAGAAGATGTTGGCATTATGGTAAGAGTATCTACATTTAGAGCATTAGAGCTAGGTTTGTTTCTTCATGACAAAAATTTTTTTAGACATATTGAGGTCGGTTACTCGGGTTCCAAAATTTCAGTTCGGGCCCGGCCCGTGATTCAATATACACAGCCCAGGCCCGAAAATTTTCGGGCTGGTTCAGGTAAGAATCCTAGGTTGATGGCAGAGCTGATCCGAAAATGAAAAGGGGCCCAAAGTAAGTTTTCAAATAAGGGGCCATTTTTACATAAAATTTCACAAATGCAAAAAAATTATAACAGTGTACATATTTTATTAAAATGCCGTAATTGACACATTTTGTTTGTGTATTATTTTGTAAAAAATTTAAGAATGCTCCTTTTCTAAATTGAATCAAGCAATTGTCAAACTTCAAGTTATTAATCTCTATTTGATTCGAATTTGGGGCTACAAAAAATATAAATAAAAAATTATCGAATATCAATAAGGTTCATTTATCTTAAATAAAATAGAAAAATAGATAATTAAAAAAAACAACACAAATCACTTAAATTAATTTAAACAAAAAAATGGATTAAAAAACACAACATAAATCACTTAAATTAATTAAAACATAAAAATATATATATATAGATAGAATGCATGAATCTGCAGAAGAAGAAGAATAGCAGATGTCTTTGTCCTCGTTCTCATTTCTCTCTGTCTACAATAGTCAACAGATGGTATATTTGAGTTTTTTTATTATTCATCTCTTGCTTCTTTTTTATTTTTTATTCTTTTTTCCATGCCAACATTTATTTCTTTAATATAATTATCTCTCTCCCCCATCATTCTTTTATTTTATCTTCCACTCATGACTATATATATATATATATATATATATATAGTGATCTCTCTCTCCCCTCCCATCACTATTTATTCTACTTATATCTCTTTTTTTTCGAAAGGCAAATCTATCTCTAATTCATATTGCATACATACATATATATATATATATATATATATATATATAAACTATTATTTTCCCTCATATATATATATATATATATATATATATACACATTTACATTTATATAAAAAAATTTGAGGCCCCTTTAAATTTGGGCGCCCAAAGCGGCCGCCTAGGTGGCATGAGCCTAAATTGAGTATTTCGAAGTCATCTTTTTAATGAAAATAGTTTTCAGAACAAATTTTAAGTGCATAGAGCCTAGTTATTTAAATTTTGAGAAAAATAAATTTCTTTTATTTGAAGGAAAAAAAATAATTTGATCAAGTTTCAAGGGCATTGACAATTGAGTTTCGACTTTTAATTTAATTCTTTTTATTACACCGGGTTTGAAAATCTGGGGCGTGACAACGTTATATCAAAGCATAGTTATACCTTTTCATTTCTGAAGAAAAAAAAAACCTTCCAAAGTTAACAATAACTCATTTTCTCTATTCGTGATTTCACTTCAGTGGCCTCTTTATGACTGTGTTACAACTTTCTTTCTGAGTTTGCGAATGAGAGATAGAGAGAGCAAATCAACCTTATGTAATTCTGTTTCTTTATCACCAACCCACTACAAGCTTGATTATTCATTTCTTTTGTAGTAAAATACATTTATTTTTCATAGAATATGAAAATCCTAAATAGCTAGATGTAAATCTTTCTTTACATTTAATTTTTTTTTAAGCTTTGATACTTTAACTCTCTAAGAATTCTATTTCTAATTTTCTTTCAATAACATCAAATTACGTTGCCCCTATTTCATTATATTGGTTTTCCGTTTCCTCGTTGATAATCATTATATCTAACAAAGAAACAAAATTGACTAAATTCATTTTTTTAAGGTAAATTGAGAGTCAACACAAATCGTTTTTGTTATGCAAATTTGTTAAACCTGTCAAATGGTTTGGATACAATAGATTAAGAATATTATACTACTCATTGAAAAAATAGTGATTTTGTTGTGTTTTTTCATTTTTTATTAGTCTTTTACGTGAAAAATTTATATTTGTAATTTTTTTTTCTCCACCAAAATACACTAAGCCCCCCTAAACTGAAATCCTGGCTCCGCCCTTGCTTCTAGAACTAATCAATTTCACATAATGTTAATAAGTTCAAATAAATAAAATTGACAAAAAAGAAAAAGAAAAGAAAGAACAATCCTATTGTTGATAACTTATAAATTTACATTTATAAAAATTCTGAAACAATAAAAAAGGTCAAAAATTAAATTTATATTCAATCATATCCCAAAATAAATTTGTTCTTCATAAATTATGTCTCTTTCTCACTAGAAATAAAATTTGTCTGATCAAACTTGAAAATTTTCAAATTATTAAAAATTAATTATAATTTTTTATCACTTTAATTAATACAAGATTTTTATGTTATGTTAAGTAAAAAATGAACAAGAATTAACGTAATACCTCAAAATCTTTTGTACAAGGGTAGTATAACTTAAAAGGTATAATCTTGTTCAAGTTAGTTAGAAACCTCATTCTCTTTTAGGTTCACATATTAAATATACATATTATATTATGACAATAAAATTAAAACATAATTGTATATAAAATTATAAGATTAGCTACCGTATACACTGAATTCAACGTTAAAAAATTATTGACTTTCGTTTCAAAATGATACTGAAGCCGTTGGTGTCAAAAACCAATCTTTGCCAAAAGGAAAGTGATTGATTGCGGTGAGCGTGGATCGAACACGCGGCCTTCAGATCTTCAGTCTGACGCTCTCCCAACTGAGCTATCCCCGCTCAATGACTCCTTTTGAGAAATATTTATAACTTTTATCTTAGTCTATTTGATTGATGACCACCTCCATCAATTTCCAACAATAACCTTGATTAATTAATTTTATGTATAAAAAAAAGAAAATGACTTCTTGTTACATGATTAATCTTGTGAAATAAAAGTGTTTCCACATTTAGGTTGTGAATCAACATATTTCTTTTTTATTTTAACATGGTAGCTAGGTTTTTAGTGATTACTTATTGATGATGCCCCATTAAAAAATACTCTACGTCTCTACCAGTGATTTTAGTATAAAAAATGTGGAGTGGAATAATAAAATTCTCTCTCATTGGATCGATCCAACTTCTATGTAGATTATTTATGTTCAAAATGGATCATGACAATATACCGCAATAAAAAAAAAATTTGTTTGGAGGAAGGTTGTATTAATTGATGTGTGAATTTTTCTTTTCTCTTGTAAATTATTGGTTATTTTTCTTATGAAGGACTCTGAACAAATGAAATGGATCATATTAAATTTTTGATTTTTTTCTTTTCTGAGGGCAAAGCCCACATGATTTCTAGTCATGCCCGATAACCACTTTGGCACACCCACACAACCATATATAGATATTTGATTAAGAATAATTATTTTCTGAATTACTAGGTATATTATTCCATTCTTTTTTTTTTTTCAAAATAAAAATTGATAAAGAAATTTATTAGTAGAATTGTTCAATTTATTTTTTTTACTTTAGCAAAAAACACATTCACATACCCATTTTGTCATTATTGGGACTCGAACCCTTGACCTTTTTTAAAAGGTAAGAACTATCACCATGCTAAATACTTTGATAGTAGAATTGTCCAATAAATGACTCAAAAAATATATATATATATATATATTTTAGAATTTAAATAAGAAAAGTACCCATAATACTCTATTCTTCTTCTTTGTGAGTTGAGGAAACTATGGTCATTTCATTTTGAAAAATGATACAAAAATTGAATTTTCTTGCCGAAATGCCTGGCATACTATTATGCATTCAACACCATTGGATATAATACAATAAGATTCATGTGAGTCCCAAAGTATTGCATCTAAGGGATGCCAATCAATATGCCAAGTGTTTTGGCAAGACATTGACTATCATTGTCCTTCCACTTTAAAAGTGAAGTCATTTTTTAAAGTTTTGAACCATACTATTCGGGCATAACAAACACTTGGGCGGAAGTGTTGTGTTTTGCATTTATAGGATAATGTGGTGGACTCAAAGTAGATCTCATCATAATGCATCTCATTCTGTTCCACATTTGTACCTCTCTCACAAGGGTAAGACTTTTGGACATGTTGCTTCCATGTGAAAATGCTACGTTAGGCTTTCTAAGTAATGCAGGTTAGTTAGCCCACTAAGAGCATGTACATTGGACTGACGAGCCCAATCTGGTGATGCAAGCCCACATTTTGCCAGAATCATGGGCCCCATTGTGAGTTAGCCAAGCAGATCGTCGAATTTGACGATTGCGGACTCGATGTTGCCTTTTATTTTGGGTAAATTGCATTAAACTCCCTCATAGTTTGAAAAATGTGAAAAAAACATCCCTTATGTTCACTTTCCACCCTTATAGTTTGTATTAGGTGCAAAAAAACCCTTTTGAACTATAAAATTATCTTTATGCACACTTATTTTCTTTTCCTTTTTTTTGTCATTTTCTCTCACCGTCTCTCTCTCTCTCTCTCTCTCTCTCACACACACACACACATATATATATATTATTTTCTTTTTCTTTATCTGAGAGCCCCCTCTCTCTCTCTCTTTCTCTCTCTCTCTCTCTCACACACACACACATATATTATTTTATTTTCATTTCTTTGTTCTTTTCTTCCACTTTCTCTCTTTTCACCACTCTCCCTGTGGGTCTTCTAAGTTCTAATGGAGCTTATGGTTATTTGGTTTAGGTGGAGGTTGGTGGGTCTTCATAGGAGGTGGAGTTGGACGGTGGAGAGGAGCTCCGACCATGGTGGAAACAAAGATGGGTTGGTTGTAATACCCCGCTCCAACACATGGTATGATATTGTCTGCTTTGGACTTAAGCCCGTACGGTTTTGCTCTTGGGTTTTACCCTAAAAGGCCTTACTGTAATACCTCGCTTCAACATATGGTATGATATTATCTGCTTTGGGCCAGCCCGCACGATTTTGCTCTTGGATTTTACCCCAAAATGCCTCATACCATTTGAAGAGAATATACTACATATAAGCACATCCCCTTTTTTACACCCAGGCGATGTGGGATTGAGCACCCTGTACCCTGTCAGTGTGGTAGCTCAGTTCAGTGTCTGTCTTCGCACCCGCCCACTCACATCCGCCCACAAGGGTTACTACAATCCACCCCCCTAGGAGGCCCGACGTCCTCGTCGACACACTTCCAGCTGGGTTCAGGCTCTGATACCAACTGTAATACCCTGCTCCAACACATGGTATGATATTATCCGCTTTGGCCTAAGCCCGCATTGTAGTAACCCTTGTAGGCGGGTGTGAGTGGGCAGGTGAGAAAACAGACACTGGACTGGACTACCACACTGACAAGGTACAGGGTGTTCAATTCCACATCACCTGAGTGTGGAAAAGGGGATGTGCTTATATGTAGTATGTTCTCTTCAAATGGTATGAGGCATTTTGGGGTAAAATCTAAGAGCAAAATTGTGCGGGCTTAGGTCCAAAGCAGACAATATCACATCATGTGTTGGAGCGGGGTATTAAAGTTGGTATCAGAGCTTGAACCCAACCAGAAGTGTGCCGACAAGGACGTCGGGCTTCCTAGGGGGTGGATTGTAGTAACCTTGTGGGCGGGTGTGAGTGGGAGGGTGCAAAGACAGACATTGGGCTGAACTACTACACTGACAGGGTACAGGGTGCTCAATCTCCCATCGTCTGAGTGTGGAAAAGTGTAATACCTCGCTCCAACACATGGTATGATATTGTCCGCTTTGGGCCTGAGCCCGCACGGTTTTGCTCTTGGGTTTACCCCAAAAGGCCTCATACCATTTGAAGAGAACATACTACATATAAGCACATCCCCTTTTCCACACCCAGACGATGTGGGATTGAGCACCCTGTACCCTGTCAGTGTGGTAGCTCAGCCCAGTGTCTGTCTTCGCACCCGCCCACTCACACCCGTCCACAAGGGTTACTACAAAAAGGGAATGTGCTTTTATGTAGTATGTTCTATTCAAATGGTATGAAGCATTTTGAGGTAAAACCTAAGAGCAAAATCGTGCGGGCTTAGGCCCAAAGTGGACAATATCATACCATGTATTGGAGCGGGGTATTACATTGGTGATGATGGTGCCGAGGTGAGGCTTTTCTCTCTCCTCTCACACCGTGGCAGTGGGCTGATGATGGTTTGATCGACGGTGGTCGGCGAAGACAGCAACGATAGAGAGGACCCATGGCTCCATCGTGAACAGTGGTGAGAAGGGAGAGAAAGTGGAAGAAAAAGAAGAAAAAAAATGAAAAGAAAATAATATATATATATATGTGTGTGTGTGTGTGTGTGTGTGAGATTGAAGAGAGAGAGAGAGAGGGGGGGTGTCTCAGGTGAGAGAGTGAAAAAGAAAATAATATATATATATATATATATATATTATTATATATATGTTTGTGTATGTGTGTGAGAGATTGAAGAGACGGTGAGAGAGGAGAGAGAAAATGAGAAAAAGAAAAGAGGAGAGAGAAAATGAGAAAAAGAAAAGAAGAGAGAGAAAGTGGAAGAAAAAGAAAAAAGAAATGAAAAGAAAATAATATATATATATATATGTGTGTGTGTGTGTGTGTGTGAGAGAGGGGTGTCTCCGGTGAGAGAGAGAAAAAGAAAATAATATATATATATATATATATATATATATATATATATATAAGGCTTCAAAAGTAAAAAGGATGAGCCTGCCGAAGATTCAAAAGTAAAAAGGATGAGCCTGCCGAAGATTACCCGTCGTAAGGATAAGTAATTGTCCGAGCTGGAAAAACCTCCGTCCGAACAGGACAATGCGATTGTGATCTCATTGCGGGAGAAACACGTTTAGGAGGAGTTGGCAAAGAGAAAATCTCCTTCAGAATCCCCATCAGTCCAAAGGGAGAAGATCAGTTCTACATCCAAATCTCTGAGGACATATGTTCAGGCTTCTCCTACTTCGGGCAAGACTGCTGAGGATGACTCTTTTCCTACTTAAGGAGCCGAGAAGGAATCTGCTCCTGCCCCACCTCTGGCTTCTAGATCTGGAGCCCCGAGCTCTTCTTCCGTGGTGCCTTGTGTTCATAAAATGGTAAAGGAAAATAGAGTTCCCCTCTCTGTGGAGGCACTTGTTTTGCATGTGGGAGAATGTACACAAATTGAATATTCTAATATCTTTATTAGTATTCTAATACATTTCCTTTGCATGTGAGAAAATGTACACAAATTGATATGATAACAACCAAGTCTGGAAAAATATATATATATTTTTTGCTTATCTATGAACTGTGAGTTGAATATATACATCCTTAAGCTCATTGAATGAATTTTCTGCAGAACCTAATAATCTTCGTGCTTTTAATTTATTAGGAATATCATATGACTAATATTAGGGCTTGGTTGAATTTCATTGGGTTTGAATTTGTGCACACTCACATGCCCACATTATTGAGCTTTATTTGTTATATAAATCTGCGTATGCTCACTCTTCAGAGGCGTATAGTTATATCATGGTATTAGTTCATTCCCTCAAATATGTAGTGGTTTTTGACACATGTTTTCATTGAAAAAGAACTGATTTGACTTTGAGCGTATTAAAAAAATGAGATTAGTTTACTGCTTCTCAAAGTTTATCATTGCTGTCCAACATAGCTTGTGCTGTGAACTTGGTGTTGAATTGTTATGCTTGGCAAACATTTTTTAATCCATTTTGATGCCTACTTATGGTGGTATGTGGCTATTGGGCAATGACATCAACTTATCTGTCATTGGCTTTTTGGTGGTTAGGCTGCTACACTACATTGATGCAATTGGATTATATATATAGTTGCTGCTGTCATTACTTATCATTGCTAAGTTTTGAATTGGTGTTGAATTGCTATGCTTGGCAAGTAATTTTAATCTATTTTGATGCCTACTTGTCTTTGCATGTGGCTTAGTTTTTAGGGCTATTGAGCAATAACATCAACTTATCTGTCATTGGCTTTTTGGTGTTTGGGCTGCTACACCTATATTGATGCAATTGAATCATATAGTTGCTGCTGTCATTAGTTAACATTGCTTAAGTTTTGAATTAGTGTTGAATTGCTATGCTTGACAAGCATGAAAAAATGACTTGTGTTTATAAAGAAATGTCATGACTATATATGATTTTCTCCCTCAAGCTTATGGCACAAGATAAGTTCAGAAGCCAAAGAGCTTGAAATTTTTTAATTATCAGTCGGCTACTGCCATCCTTCATTTGCTAAATAATGTGATTGTCATTTTGTTTAAGTTTTAGTGATTTAGTAGTTTGCAAATGTTACGAGTCCAGTATAAAGAAAAAAAATTATTTAAATTTTAGTGATTTAGTAGATTCATTGGCTGAAATGATTGAATGATTCTATTTTCTTTCTTGTTTACTTTCTTTTTTTCTTTATTTCTTTATTTTTTTTCTTGAATGAGTTCGGCTGTTTGATTCACTGGTGCACTTTTTTTTTTAAAATTTCTTGAATGGCATTGCAAGGATTAGTAAAACCAGATATAATAGTACTAGGGCGGGTTAGAGGTACAACTCGGGCTCAACCCTACATATGAAATGTTTAACCCTAACCCTACTTCCAACCCTAACTACTCAACCCTAGCCCAATCCATCCTTAAATTTTTAAACTCGAGTTTGCAATCTGGGTTTAGATTTCGGGTTAGAAAGCAGTTGGGTTAATTCGGGTTATCTATATCACCAATCTTCATGTTAAAAATTTAAAGTGATCTTTAATAAGTTTCACATTAGATTACTCCTAAACACACAAAAAATTAAGAACTTAATGCAAATTTTTAAAAAATTATAAACAAATTTATAAGAATTTAATTATCCAAAGTGTTAACATACAATAAATTAAGATTTAAATAAAAGAAGTTGAAAAGAAAAAGTTTATCATAATTTGAATATTATATATAATATATTTAAAATAAAAAGTATGTATAAAAATAATATTACAATTCAGGTTCAGATTTGGCTCGGGTTATTAGAACCTCAATTCAAGTTCAACCCTAATTAAGTTTGGATTGAGATTTTTCAACTTAAGCTCAACCCTAATTGTAAAAATAGTTGCTCAAGCCCGTAAATAATCGGGCTGGCCTCAGGTTGGGTTCGGGTTGCTTAACCCAAATTGCACCCCTATATAATACTAAATTGTTAGTGAAATAGAAATTCCATATCGAAACTTTTTTGTTTTGGGTTCCATGTATATATTGATAGCTATTTAAGTGAGGTCAGTGACAGTTGTATCTAAATAGAAATGGAAAATGAAAATAATAGCTTATTTGCTAAAACTGTTAATTTTATACTTAGTAAACTAATTTGATTTTATTTTTCCTGAAATACTTTACCTTTTCCCACAGTTTTTATTAGCTTTGATCTAAATATTTGCAGCCCAAAGCTCTTTCCTGAAACACATGCAAGGTTGGACTCAGCATTGGAACCAATTCTGAAATGTTTGGAGACTTCTTGAAATTTCAGTTCCAATTAGTTTCAGCACTTATCCGAGGACTTATTACTTAAAAATAAAAGGGGAATGAAGGAAGGGAAACTATCATATTATATATAAGAAACCAATAATAGTACGGTTTAAACAAATAAAATTCAAACAAGAAATTTAAAATTTTAAAATTTGGTCTTAAAAAGGACCAAGTTTTTGTTTGAGGAACATGCAAAAAAAATTATGTGTCAAGTTTTTTTAAAAGTCATTACAAAATGATGAGTCTTTAATCTAATTAATATTTAAAATTAATAAAAATATTGTCATAAATTATAATACATTGCCTTTATACTATCTATCTTTCTATCTATATAAAATTTTAAGTTATAAGATTATATAAATAGTGTCAAGGATAATTAAAAAAATATTTTGTATACAAAATTTCCCAATCAACTACTAAATTATGTCTATTAGATAAATAATTAATTATATAGATAATTTTTTAAAATGAATAACAAATTAGAAACATGCAGTAGCTAACATATATATATTTTTTTGCTTCTTATATTTTTTGCAATAGTTGCAGTTACCAAACATGTTTTAAGTGTTATGTTTTCAAAATATTTTTCAATACTAATGTTACGTTTGGTACGAAAGAATGGAATGGAATGGAATGTCAGTATTACCTTTTTTGATTCATTCATTTGTTTGGTAAGAAAAATAAAAGTGGGAATGACCATTCCGCGTCATTCCTTTAGAATGAAAAAGAATGAAAATTCATTCCACTACTCAACCTATGGAATGGTCATTCCATTTCCAATAAACATTAAAAAAAAAAATTAGTTACCAAAAATAATATAATCATCATTTCATTCCTGCATCATTTCATGTTTGAAACAAAATAATAGAATGAGAATGATCATTCCATTCCATTCTCATTCTCATTCAATTCTCACTTTAATGGAATTCTCATTCCATTCCATTGTTGCATACCAAACATAGCATTATAAATGTGTTTTACATGTTTCTGCTTCAGTAATTTTTACAACGAAATTTTGTCACCAAATATATTTTCGCTTTTAATTCAAAATATCATACAACAAAAACGTTTTTTTCTATTTCACCTAAAAACAAAACACCTGAAACAAAACGTATATCAAACTGGGCCTTATTCTCTAATCTATAAGCATAAATGCTTTTATATAAACTAATTGTAAAATACAAAAACTGTTTGATTACCCTGCCTGGTGATTTATGCCTACAAACTCGAACAATGGGCAAAAAAAATAGATGCAACCTGACATCAAAACTGATGAATCTTGATAAAAAAAATGGTCTGCAGCCTCCTTGGACTTTTTTTCTTTTAGATTTATAAATACGGAGGATTTGATTTTAAGGTCCCACCGGGAGTCGAACCCAGGTCGCTGGATTCAAAGTCCAGAGTGCTAACCACTACACCATGGAACCAACAACTGATGTAAAATCACCCAAAAAAAGGGAAACACACAAAGCAACTCACAGAAACTACCTTTACCTAACCAGTGCCATATATAAGATAAAAACACAAAGAGCTTGTTCTTCCATTGTTCTCAGTATTTCCTTCATGGACTTTTCTTGTTCTTCTCCGGTGGTTCGAAACATTGTCCAAATAGTACGATCCTATATGTATCATAATCAAGAAAACAAAAGCAAACAAGAATAACTTACTGAGCTTCTTTTAATTGGGTTGCTAATTTTATTTAAGTTATATGGCTAGAGAAAAAAAGAACCTTTCATAGGACATAAGAAACATGTGAATGCATGGACTGACTTTTGATAGAGCTAACTAAATTGTGTGAACCGCCTTCTCATAGATACATAGACACCCTTAAATATTGCATTTCTCTGTGCAGTGAGAAGATTGTGTAGTCAAAATGATAATTATAGCATGCATTTTGACATAGAAATAGAGTTCAAATGAATGATATATATATATATATTCTTCTTCTTAATTACAAGTAAAAGAACTGCTAAAGTAAAAACATATATTTACCTTGCAGCCATGTGTCTTCGATGTATTCAAAGATGATCAAGGACTCACAAATTGGTTTTCCACACTGAACAAGCACTGGGATCTTCTTGTGAACTGGGTTGTATTGTAGAAGCAGTGAACTTTTATTGGACAAGTCTTCTTCTATGAATTCATAAGGAATGGACTACGCCATGTTCCAAGTAGCTTCACCTCTTCCATCTTTGAAAGTTTAATGGAATAAAGGGCGCGTCCTTAAAATTTTTGATCCAAGCATGCAAGCTAGGGAACTTGTGAGCTTCAATAGCTTCACCCCTAACACATCTTCTTCGATAACTTCCAACCAAACAATAATTCCTCCTGTTAGAATTGAAGAAAGATAATTGTATTTGATTGAATTAATATGAATTGATATTAATGAACAATACATAAAAACTTATTTATAGGCACATAATCTTAGAGGCTAAGTAAAATTAGGAGACAAGAAATTTTAGTGGTTGAGGAGATGGTGTAAGAAACCTATTAAGAAGAGATATATAATCTATAATAGATTATATATAATCTAACACCTCCAAAGGCTATGTCAACTATACCAATGATCTCTCCACTGAAAAATTTCTTCCCTACAAGAGCATGTTCTTCTATTGTTCTCAGCATTTCAAGGCTGTCCTTCATGGCCTTTTTGTGTTCTTCTCCAGTGGTTCGAAGCATTGTAGAAATAGTAGGCCCTATATGAATCATAATCAAGAAAATAATCAAACAAGAAAGTTATATCAATTCAAAAAAAAAAAAAAAACATACTTAGCCTTTAATTGGGTTGTTAATTTTTTTTTAAGTTATATGCCTAGAGAAAAAGG
Organism: Cornus controversa; assembly: GCA_026545225.1. NCBI lineage: Eukaryota > Viridiplantae > Streptophyta > Magnoliopsida > Cornales > Cornaceae > Cornus > Cornus controversa. The sequence continues at coordinate 41,824,770 of CM048849.1, forward strand.
AACCTTTCATATACAAGACATAAGAAATATGTGAATGGACTGACTTTTGATAGAGCCATAGAGGTAACTAAATTTTGTGAATTGCCTTCTTTTATACACATAGATGCTCTTAAATATAGCATTTCTATGTGCAGTGAGAAAATTATAACCTTAGATATGTGCAATCACTTGCAAATCCTATATATATCATTTAAACTCGAGTATTTTTGTACCTGTGAGAGTCAAACCTAGAATGTTCGAGTATACGAGTAACTCATGAGATCCCTTATCCTGAACCACCCGTGGAAGTTATGCTTTAAGCATTTTGTTTTTCAGAGGTAAATCTCCTGTTAAAATGAAACTATTTATCTTGTCCTCAGCAAATTTAGCCCAAAACCGAGCCACGGCTCTGTCATGAGGATCATTTGGCAGCAAGGGATTTTGCAGCCATGTGTCTTCGATGTATTCAAGGATGATATCAAGGACCCACAGATTGTTTTTCCACAATGAACAAGCACTGGAATCTTCTTGTGAACTGGGTTGTATTGTAGAAGTTGTGCACTTTTATTGGACAAATCTTCTTCTATGTAGGCATAAGGTACACCCTTTAGTTTGAGAGCCCATATTACTCTGTAAAGATATGAACTAGGCCATGTTCCAAGTAGCTTCACTTCTTCCGTCTTTGGAAGATCAACTGAAGAGCCCTTCTCTCGCATAGAGCCATTTATAGTGATTATTGAAAAACTCTTACGTGGGCATCAAGCTCTAATGCACACATTTTCAACTACTACATGTCCAGGGGAACACACGGTACCATTTCTCATTTGGCAGCAAGATTCACACTCATACTTGTGCAACTATAGCTATAAAAATAGATTAAAAATTATTAGTATTTATTTATATATCTTATATTATATAAATATATAAAACATTATAACATGGAAGCTAAATGTATTTATCTATGTATTATATATTTTATACTTCATATATAAATAGAACTCTAAAATTTAGAAGGTATTAGTGTTTATTTATATATTATATATTTTATACTTTATATATATTTATTTATATAAAACACTAGAATTCAGAAGTTATTATTATTCATATATATATATATATATATATATATATATATATTTTAATAGTTTCGATTCAAATTCTTTAATTTAGAACTGAAATCAAAACGATTCAATCCTGTTCAGTTATAATTTTTTAGAATTGCAAAATGTATCAAAAGAAGAATAATCCCAGCACTACTAGCACATAATCAGTATCATATTGTCCTTCCATAATTTTCTGTAAGAGCATTATCATTCAGGACTCAGGAGTTCTTCTTAAGAAAATGCTATAGTTGTCAGTTTCAACTTTTGCACTTTCCAACTTGCAGAAAAGTGGTTCATTTCTTTTTTAGTTTGATCAGTTGTTTTCTCAGTTGATATATGATACTATAGATATTTCTCAGTTATTTTTTTGGAATTAAAATTATAATAAAGAAAAGAAAGCCATATAGTCTTTGAACATGGTCGAGCTGAGCTCGAAAATTGATTAAGCCGAGCTCTAACCAACCCCTACTCGGCTTGATTTGACTCGTTTGCAAGTCTAAGGCTGACCTCTTAGCCTATTCAATTAATTACTCTTACGTCTATACATCTATTTTACCTTTCAGGAAAAAAGAAAAAAAAATATATACAATCCTAAAGAATTAAAATTACAAAATAAAATACAAATACATGTTGGTTGGGGTAGAATTGATTCTCATGTAAAGAGTGACTTTTTTTTGTTCGATGTAATAGAGTTGGTCAACTCATTTTTTGATGTGACGAGGACGAGTCCGACTTAAACTATCAAACAAACAACCACTTTTTACTAACTTGTCACTTCATAGATAGATGGAATGTCTTATACTTAAGTAATTTAACATGAGAGATTGAGAGCATCTTATAATAATGATGCTAAGGCAAAAATTTAAAGAAAATATTTTATTTTTATTTTAAATATATTACTATAAATAATATTAATTAGATTTATTTTTAAGTTAGAATCTAATTAATCATATTTATATAGTCTTTCTATTTAACCTTACTTAAATGGGACATTTTTATTAAAGAGTAGTGTTTCTATTAAACCTTACTTAAATAAGATTTTTTTATTCAAGGATGTTTACATGAGGTCTAAGATAACCCGCCTCAATCGTCTAGTGATTTAGTCGGCCTTGTTTATAAAAGACCAATGGCGCTTTGTTGTTGGAGAGTTGACTCTCAGTCTTGATCACTTGTCATGGGAGGGCCTGAGGTCTAAGACAACCGCATCAATCATCTAGTGATTAAGCCAGCATTGTTTATAATAGGCCGATGATGCTTTGTTGTTGGAGAGTTGATCCTCAGTCTTGATCACTTGTCATGGGAGGGCCTGAGAGTAACATTATGGAAGTGTCTCTTATGCATGTCATGCCACTCCCAATGCATACAGTTGATGGAACTAAAAATACTCGAGAATTCTCTATGCTTCCCTTCTTGAAGCAGTCGTGCTATATCAATTTCGTTCAACGGGCACATTTATTCTTCCACATACACAAAAACAACATCATTACAAAATACCGTTAAGCTTTTAATGGTAGTGCTTTGGCTGATTTTAATATAGTCGTCACAGTTATCGACTGCACAACCATATGCGAGTATACGTATTGTACTTGTCATATTGTGTATAAAAAATAATTTCAAATGACTAGTCACATCCCTTTTTTTCGATGAAGTAGTCGTCATAAGCTTTAACATCATTGATGATATAAAGAAATAGTCTCGTCGCATCCTGAATCGTCTATGAAATATCTCGTGTATATGTGCAATTCTCATTAAAGTAATATTTCATTAGCTAATGGTGGTTTTCTTCTAGCTGTTTGATTCACTGGTGCACTTTTTTTTTTTAAATTTCTTGAATGGCATTGCAAGGATTAGTAAAACCAGATATAATAGTGCTAGGGCGGGTTAGAGGTACAACTCAGGCTCAATCCTACATATGAAATGTTCAACCCTAACCCTACTTTCAACCCTAACTACTTAACCCTAACCCAATCCATCCTTAAATTTTTAAACTCGAGTTTGCAATCTGGGTTGAGATTTCGGGTTAGAAAGCAGTCGGGTTAATTCGGGTTATTTATATCATCAATTTTCATGTTAAAAATTTAAAGTGATCTTTAATAAGTTTCACATTAGATTACTCCTAAACACATAAAAAATTAAGAACTTAATGCAAATTTCTAAAAAATTACAAACAAATTTATAAGAATTTAATTATCCAAAGTGTTAACATACAATAAATTAAGATTTAAATAAAGGAAGTTGAAAAGAAAAAGTTTATCATAATTTGAATATTATATATAATATATTTAAAATAAAAAATATGTATAAAAATAATATTACAATTCGGGTTCAGATTGGACTCGGGTTATTGGAACCTCAATTCAAGTCCAACCCTAATTAAGTTCGGATTAAGGTTTTTCAACCCAAGCTCAACCATAATTGTAAAAATAGTTGCTCAAGCCTGTAAATAATCGGGCTGGCCTTCGGTTGGGTTCGGGTTGCCTAACCTAAATTGCACCCCTATATAATACTAAATTGTTAGTGAAATAGAAATTCCATATCGAAACTTTTTTGTTTTGGGTTCCATGTATATATTGATAGCTATTTAAGTGAGGTCAGTGACAGTTATATCTTAAATAGAAATGGAAAATGAAAATAATAGCTTATTTGCTAAAACTGTTAATTTTATACTTGAGTAAACTAATTTGATTTTATTTTCCTCAAATACTTAACCTTTTCCCACAGTTTTTATTAGCTTTGATCTAAATATTTGCAGCCCAAAGCTCTTTCCTGAAACACATGCAAGGTTGGACTCAGCATTGGAACCAATTCTGAAATGTTTGGAGACTTCTTGAAATTTCAGTTCCAATTAGTTTCAGCACTTATCCGAGGACTTGTTACTAAAAAATAAAAGGGGAATGAAGGAAGGGAAACTATCATATTATATATAAGAAACCAATAATAGTACGGTTTAAACAAATAAAATTCAAACAAGAAATTTAAAATTTTAAAATTTGGTCTTAAAAAGGACCAAGTTTTTGTTTGAGGAAGATGCAAAAAAATTATGTGTCAAGTTTTTTTAAAAGTCATTACAAAATGATGAGTTTTTAATCTAATTAATATTTAAAATTAATAAAAATATTGTCATAAATTAAAACACATTGCCTTTATACTATCCATCTTTCTATCTATAGAAAATTTTAAGTTATAAGATTATATAAATAGTGTCAAGGATAATTAAAAAAATATTATGTATACAAAATTTCCCAATCAACTACTAAATTATGTCTATTATATAAATAATTAATTATATAGATAATTTTTTAAAATGAAATAACAAATTAGAAACATGGAGTAGCTAACATATATATATATTTTTTGCTTCTTATATTTTTAGCAACAGTTGCAGTTACCAAACATGTTTTAAGTGTTATGTTTTCAAAATATTTTTCAATACTAAATATGTTTTGCATGTTTCTCCTTGAGTAATTTTCAAGTCACCAAATATATTTTCGCTTTTAATTCAAAATATCATACAACAAAAACGTTTTCTTCTATTTCACCTAAAAACAAAACACCTGAAACAAAACGTATATCGAACTGGGCCTTATTCTCTAATCTATAAGCATAAATGCTTTTATATAAACTAATTGTAAAATACAAAAACTGTTTGATTACCCTGCCTGGTGATTTATGCCTACAAACTCGAACAATGGGCAAAAAAAATAGATGCAACCTGACATCAAAACTGATGAATCTTGATAAAAAATGGTCTGCAGCCTCCTTGCACTTTTTATTTTAAGATTTATAAATACAGAGGATTTGATTTTAAGGTCCCACCGGGAGTCAAACCCAGGTCGCTGGATTCAAAGTCCAGAGTGCTAACCACTACACCATGGAACCAACAACTGATGTAAAATCACCCAAAAAAAGGGAAACACACAAAGCAACTCACAGAAACTACCTTTACCTAACCAGTGCCATATATAAGATAAAAACACAAAGAACATACAATGGAAACTCAAGATTAGCCAAAATTATATAGCTCTCATGGAGATGCCAGCAACTTCTCCCTCAGGTGCTTGAAATACATGAGCATTTCATCGCCATCGCTATCCGGGAGGTTGTCTTTGATGAAGGGTGCTTCTTTAAAATTTTTGATCCATGCATGCAAGCGAGGGAACGTGTGGGCTTCAAGTAGCTTCACCCCTATCACATCTTCTATGATTCCCAACCAAAGAAAAATTCCTCCAAAGACTATGTCAACTATATACAAGACATAAGAAATATGTGAATGGACTGACTTTTGATAGAGCCATAGAGGTAACTAAATTTTGTGAATTGCCTTCTTTTATACACATAGATGCCCTTAAATATAGTATTTCTATGTGCAGTGAGAAAATTATAACCTTAGATATGTGCAATTACCTGCAAATCATATATATATCATTTAAACTCGAGTATTTTTGTACCTGTGAGAGTCAAACCTAGAATGTTCGAGTATACGAGTAACTCATGAGATCCCTTATCCTGAACCACCCGTGGAAGTTATATTTCAGAGGCAAATGTCCTGTTAAAAATGAAACTATTTATCTTGTCCTCAGCAAATTTAGCCCAAAACCGAGCCACGGCTCTGTCATGAGGATCATTTGGCAGCAAGGGATTTTGCAGCCATGTGTCTTCGATGTATTCAAGGATGATCAAGGACCCATAGGTTGTTTTTCCACAATGAACAAGCACTGGGATCTTCTTGTGAATTGGGTTGTATTGTAGAAGTTGTGCACTTTTATTGGACAAATCTTCTTCTATGTAGGCATAAGGTACACCCTTTAGTTTGAGAGCACATATATTACTCTGTAAAGATATGAACTAGGCCATGTTCCAAGTAGCTTCACTTCTTCCGTCTTTGAAAGATCAACTGAAGAGCCCTTCTCTCCCATAGAGCCATTTTATAGTGATTATTGAAAATTTCTTACGTGGGCATCAAGCTGTAATGCACACATTTTCAACTAGTACATGTGCAGGGGAACACACGGTACGAGATCTCATTGTGAAATCATTTTTAACGATTCTTAATTTTGGAACTGAACCAAAATCGTTGAGTTCGGTTCGATTCCGATTCTAGTTTTCCAACGATTCTTTGTCAACTTTTTATTTTTTTTATTTTTTAAACATTGACAAGCTACGCACTCATACTTGAGCAACTATAGCTATAAGAATAAATTAGAAGTTATTAATATTTATTTATATATCTTATATTATATAAATATATAAAACATTATAACATAGAAGCTAAATATATTTATTTATGTATTATATATTTTATACTTCATATATAAATAGAACTCTAAAATTTAGAAGGTATTAGTGTTTATTTATATATTATATATTTTATACTTTATATATATATATTTATTTATTTAAAACACTAGAACTCAAAAGTTATTATTATTCATTTATATATATATATATATATATTTTAATAATTTTGGTTCAAATTCCTTCACTTAGAATTGAAATTGAAACCATTCAGTGGTGTTCAGTTATAATTTTTTACCATTGCAATTTCAGTTCGAATTTCACCCATTGTTTGTGCGCCCTAACTACGAGTCGAATTCAAAAGTAGTATAATTTATCTTCCTTTTTGTAGTTAAAGATAAAGTCTCTCTTCTTTTGCAGGGGCAATTACTTTGGGCCTTGAGGTGTCAACTTTGTGGTGGTTTGCTATCCTGACAAAATGTGTTTTTATTTTTCCAACTTTGTGATGGTATGACATAACACACCGGTAAAGTCCTTTTAGCTGTCTCCAACCATTGGGCCAGAGGGGTTAATACATCAACAAATGGTGCAAATGTGCATGATGAGAGTTGTACGAAAATTCAAAGTACAATGCACAGATATGATAAGTTCAGCAAAACTATGTGCTAGCTTTTTTTTATTCAAGGATGTTTACATGAGGTCTAAGATTACCCGCCTCAATCGTCTAGTGATTTAGTCGGCCTTGTTTATAAAAGACCAATGGCGCTTTGTTGTTGGAGAGTTGACTCTCAGTCTTGATCACTTGTCATGGGAGGGCCTGAGGTCTAGGACAACCGCATCAATCATCTAGTGATTAAGCCAGCATTGTTTATAATAGGCCGATGATGCTTTGTTGTTGGAGAGTTGATCCTCAGTCTTGATCACTTGTCATGGGAGGGCCTGAGAGTAACATTATGGAAGCGTCTCTTATGCCATGTCATGCCACTCCCAATGCATACAGTTGATGGAACTAAAAATACCCGAGAATTCTCTATGCTTCTCTTCTTGAAGCAGTCGTGCTACATCAATTTCGTTCAACGGGCACATTTACTCTTCCACATACACAAAAACAACATCATTACAAAATGCCGTTAAGCTTTTAATGGTAGTGCTTTGGCTGATTTTAATATAGTCGCCACAGTTATCGACTGCACAACCATATGCGAATATACGTATTGTACTTGTCATATTGTGTATAAAAGATAACTCCAAATGACCAGTCACATCCCTTTTTTTGGATGAAGTAGTCGTCATAAGCTTTAACATCATTGATGATATGAAAAGATAGTTCTCGTCGCATCTTGAATCGTCTATGAAATATCTCGTGGATATGTGCAATTCTCGTCAAAGTAATCTTTTATTAGCTAATGGTGGTTTTCTTCTCAGTCACGATGAATGTAGTGCCTGTTAGGTGGTTGAAAGATTTGTGCTACTATCTCTAGCATCACACAATTAAAAACCGATTTGCAAGCGTCTAGATTCTATTAATCAACGTGTTAAAATCTATTGATGAGGAGGATGACAAAGAAGATGAAGAATTAGAGTCTGACAAAAGAAAATATCATGATGACGAAGCCATTGGAATTTCGAAATTGAATGAGATCGATGGTGAATGATATTTTGCTAGAATAAAAGAGATTAACATAATGATGATTTTATAAATGAGCAAATTAGTATTTATATAAGATGAAAAATATAGCCATTAAGTATATAACTATTTGAAATATAGTCGTTTGGAATATAGCCGCTATGAAGAAAGCACATGGAAAAAAGTAAAACAAAACTTAAAAAAATTAAATTTATTAAAATATTATTATTTTTGACTAGCGAAAATTTGAAGAGTCCAATGTGAAGCATCCTTTTACCAAAATATAGAGATTCCAAAATGGTGATGTAAATCTCCATGTCCCTAATTTAATTTTTCAGATTTGTTACATGGATTTTGGAGAGCCCAATACGGATACTCCAACGTCGATGCTCTAAGCTTTGTGTTGCTTAGCTTCTTTGAGAAGCTAAAGGCATGAATGAATTGAATTTCTAATAAATATCCATTATCATCTCATTTCATTTCCATGCAATCGACAACCTGTCAACAGCAAAGTGGTCCACATCATGAAACCTTCCTTTGTTGTCCTTCTAGCCCTTGCCCAAATGCGCAATTTGAGTACAAACACAATGAATAAGCGTTGGGATCTTCTTGTGAACTGGATTGTATCGTAGAAGCAGAGTAGCCGTACACTTTCAACACCCATATTACTATGTAACTATATGAACCTCTTTCATTTTTGATTGGCCATATGAAAGAGCCCTTTAGTCCCATAGAGCACTCGCATCCCCACATACACAGATTTGGTTCAACAGCTAGTCAACTACAGGTTGAATTCAAATGTAATGTAAATTATCTTCCTTTTTTTTTAAAAAAAAAAAGAAGTAAAAATTGTTTTCGTGTTAATAATTAATAAGTTCTATTAATTTCTTTTTTAATAGCACAAGTCAATGAGGTGAGGCATTATTAATATCTTCATATTTTGAATTTGAATACTAGTTAGGACGGTTGAGAGTGAAATACAGGCAAGTTATCTGAATCATTGATGGATGACTGTAGCTTTCAGTTGATTAATTAATTAATAACATTTTGCTTTGAGTTAAGAGAAAAATTGTGTTTGTTGTCCTTAATTTCCAGTCTTGTTCTAATCTATAAGCATAAAATCTTTTAGATAAACTAATTATAAAGTACATGAACTGTTTAATTACCCTCCCTAGTGATTTATGCCTACAAACTCATATAATTGGCAAAAAAGTAGATGCAACATAAGTGAATTTTTTGATGTATTTTTGTTCCAAGTGACTTTTATTCTTACTAGGATCGGATATGGATGTATCGGCCATAATCCATATCCGATTTGTTTGACTATCGGGTTATCTAATTGAATATTTTAATTCATATCCTAATCAGTAATTATTAGCTTAGATTCGGATCACACAGATGTCTAACTGACTTTCACATCGAGCAAAAGATCCGGTGGTTTTGAAACTTAACATCTACTTGGTACACTTAGAGCATAGTTATTTGACTTTTTATTAAAGAAAAAAACAATAAATGGAGACAAAATAGAGAAAGGGAAAAAGAAAAAAATAATGATAAAAATATTTTAGTACTGTATAAATATTATATATTATATTATATTGGATAAGATTATTATTGGGCTATATGGACTATAATTTATATCCGATTTTTTAGTTAACGAATTATCAGATTCAAATTACTAACGGGTTATCGAATTATTATCGGACAGAATCGACTATAATTCATATCGAATTTTTTAGTTAACGAATGATCGGGTTCAAATCGCTAATGAATTATCGGATTAAATGTTTTAATTCATATATTAATTATTAATTCAAATTCGAATCAAAATTTAATTCATCGACTTGATTTAGTTCTCTCCCCCACCCCCCAAAACATAACCGCGGAGGATGGGACTCGCCAAAATACTCATCCTGACAACGAAACCGCAAGTAGGCACCTCCTTGCACACTTGGATTTTGCCTTGAAGCCTGTCCATAGTGTACATGATTGGAAGGGTTCCATGTCATAAAAAATAATAAATAAATAGAAACTTAAATTCTCTTTACCTGAAAAAAAAAAAAGAAAAAAGAAAAAAAAAGAAAGTAACTTCATTCTATTTAATTAGTGACAGATAACTTTGTCCAGCCCAATTTACATTCTTTCTGGTCATCCAAAACAACAACATTACTTTCTATTCTTGAGTCCTCTTTTTTATTCAAACACTTACAGGATACAAGACAACAGGTTTTAAGCCACCAAAAAAACAAAACAAAAAAAGGGAAACACACAACCCCTCAGAGATCGAAGATAAATACAGAGAACATACAATGAAAAACTCAAGATTAGCCAACATTATATAGCTAGGTATCATGGAGATGCCAGCAACTTCTCCTTCAGGTGCTTAAAATACATGAACATTTCATCGCGATCTGGAAGGTTGTCTTTGATTAAGGGTGCTTCCTTAAAATTGTTGATCCATGCATGCAAGCGAGGGAAGGAGTGGGCTTCAAGTAGCTTCACCCCTAACACATCTTCTATAACTTCCAACCAAACAACAATTCCTCCAAAGGCTATGTCAACTATACTGATGATCTCTCCACTGAAAAATTTCTTCTCTCCAAGGGCGTGTTCTTCTATTGTTCTCAGCATTTCAAGGCTATCCTTCACAGCCTTTTCGTGTTCTTCTCCTCCGATGGTTTGAAACATTGTAAAAATAGTAAAACCCTATATGTATCATAAAAAAATAAAAAATAAAGAAATACTCAGCTTCTTTTAAATGGGTTGCTAATTTTATTCAAGTAATATGCCTAGTAAAAAAAGAACCTTTCATAAGACATGAGAAACATGTGAATGTGAATGGACCGAATTTTGATAGAGGTAATTACTAAATTATGGTATAGTCAAAATGATGTTTATAGGATTTTGACATAGAAATAGAGTTCAAAGACATGAAATATGCTGCTGTTGATGTGTTTTTAAGTATTTATTTATTTATTTTTAACAAGTAAAAGAACTGCTAAAATAAAACCATATATTTACCTTGTCGTCAGCAAATTTAGCCCAAAATCGAGCCACGGCCTTGTCATAAGGATCATTTGGCAGCAGGGGATGTTGCAGCCATGTGTCTTCGATGTATTCAAGGATGATCAATGACTCACAAATTGGTTTTCCACGATGAACAAGCACTGGGATCTTCTTGTGAACTGGGTTGTAGTGTAGAAGCTGTGCACTTTTATTGGACAAATCTTCTTCTATGTAGTCATAAGGTACACCCTTTAGTTTCAGAGCCCATATTACTCTGTAAAGAAATGGACTAGGCCATTTTCCAAGTAGCTTCACTTCTTCCATCTTTGAAAGATCAATGGAATTAAGAGCCCTTCTCTCCCTTAGAGCCATTTTATAGTGATTATTGGATAACTCTTACTCGGCCACCAAGCTGTAATGCACACATTTTCAACTACTACAAGTTGAATTCAAAAGTAGTGTTATTTATCTTCCTTTTTGTAGTTATATGAGATGGCAAAGCAAATTTTGCTTTTGCAGGTGAATGCACACATGCTTTTGCACACATTTGGTCTTTGGGCCATGAGGTGTCAACTTTGTGGCTGTTGTTTTTCTATCTTGACAAAATGTATTTTCATTTTTTTAACTTTGTAGTGGTGCGGTTAAAGTGACATAATTCTTTTAAATATATATCGGTTTTTCATTGCATGCATGCATTCTTTTAAATAGGTGTCAGTTTCGTATTGCGTGCATGCTTTCACTCTTGTGCTCGATGCATGCTCTCTCTCCCTCACTCTTTCTATATGATATAAAATTTGTTGTTTTTGTCTTCCCCTTCTAACTTAGGTATGAATAGTATAATAATATGATATAACACACTGGTAAACTCCTTTTAGCTGTCTATATCCCGTTAGAACTAATAGGGAGAAAATGAATATCGATCAAGTCCAAATATATATATATATATATTTATATATACAATATCCAGAGTATAACAATAACACAATAATTAAAGAGAAATGCTAAACGTCACAATTTTATTTCATGAATTTTAATTCGAATATACATGGCAGGTGATAATACCATAAAGACTCCGTGTATGGGGGAATCCCACCAATAATAACTTATCATTTAATTTTATCTCCTAAAATAATGGACTATATCACCTGCCACATAGATTCGAGTTAAAATTTGTGATATTTATTCGAGACGTGTAGCATTGCTCATAATTAAAAGTGATAATACATGAAAGAACAAATTTATGACAGAGTAAAGTAGTATATTGGAAATGATTGGCCTGGATAAGGAGGCACATATCAAGTCAAATAAAATAAAGAGCAATGCTACACGTCATGAAAATATTTCATGAATTTTTAGCTTGAATGATATGGCAATTAAATGGTGAGTTAGTATTGGTGGAATTTCCCCCATACACGAAATGCCAATGGTATTATCACTTGCCACATCATTCATGAAGGCAATTCATGATAAAATTTCATGACGTTTAGCATTTCCCTAAAATAAAATAACAAATTTTAAAAACTTTCCTAACATATCCATTGGGCCCGAGGGTTATGTCCGTTTTTTATTTCTTTGACCTCTAACCCAATACAAAAATTATCCAAATGTGCATGTAGGATCCCCAAATTAGAGTTATATGAAAATTTAAAGTTCAATGCACAGAAATGCCAAGTTCAGCAAAACTATGTGCCAGCTATTTAAAGACTATGTGCCAGCAGCCATTTTAAAAATCATCATTAAGACCATGTTATCTATCTATTAAAGTAGCTATCTAAAGATTATATATTAATTTTTTAGTACTCCAGATATCCACCAAGAAAGAAAATTTTTCACTAAAGTAGATATTTAAAGAATGAATAATGTTTTAGTACTCTGTTCTTATTACTGCACAGGCTTTGAAGACAAAATGTATCAGAAAAAGAAGAATCCCAGCATATAATCAGTAGCATATTATTGTCCTTCCATCATTAAGGAGTTCTTCTTCAGCAAATACTATATTTGTCTGTTTTAAGTTGCAGAGAAATGGGGCATGCAAGAAAGTCTATTACTGTAATTAATCCAGAGAAGTTCTTTCAAAGAACACAAGAGCTGGAAGTTTTTTTTGCCTCCACATTAGTTGCTTTAAGTTTGTTTGTGTCTCTTGTTTTGGTTTATTAGTATTCTCAGTTAATAGCTGATACTAGAGTGCCTATTTGGCATGTTGTAGGGGTAAAATTCTCACTCAATTCAATAGGTCGAACTGGTACACAAACGGACCAAGCCCAAGTCGATTTGAGCCCAAGTATCAAAAGTTTCAGAGAATTGGTTTGAGAAGAGTAACGGGCCTAGTCGCCCCATCAAAAGGCCAAAACGGCCCAACCCAGATGTAAAGTCAAAACTCTAAAAGGAATTTAAATCCTTTAGAGAAAAGCTAGCTACAAAAAAGGGAATTTGAATCCTAGAATTCCAACTTGTATAAATATCCAAAGACAATGAATGAAAAGGATCAGGGAATCCTCTTTTGAAATTCACTCTCAAAAAATATTGTGTTCCTAGTTTTATTGGGTGTGTGCATTGAGTTATTTAGTAAGAATTGGCTGAAAAAATTCTTACACTTTGGCTCCGTTTGTGGAAAACGCTCAATCGTTTTTTAGAACTTGAAAAACTTCCAATCATGGTGGACACAAGAAGAAATACTTACGATGTTGCAAATCTGGGTAGACCCTTTAGGAATCAAAGGGGAGTACCGCCTATACGACCGAACCCCTAGGATCCTTTGGCACAGCCCAGCGTTCAGCAATGGACTCAGCAGAACGAGGCATTGCGTCAGCAAATCGCTAATCTCCAAGCAAGGGTCGAACACGCCAAAGCATGAGAGACCTTGGACGACAGCGGAATGAAGGAGCCAAATCGAGCAACCAATCATTGAGTGCCTCCCATTATAACCAGCCCACTAGCAGGCAGCCTCACCTTCGTCGACCCAACAAAGATCAGATCAATCCTGCGTAGTTTTACCCAAAGTGGAGGGCTCAGATGCAACGAGAGATCGATGAATTGAAGGGCGACTGGTATTGCTATCCAGCCAATCGAGCTCTCGCTACCACTAGGCTAACCGAGCCTCCTTTTACCGAGAATATAAGCCGAGGAGGTTTACCCTACCAACGTTTGCTACCTTCGATGGAAAGACAGATCTGGTGGAGCACATCTACCAATATTAACAGAAGATAACACTGAATGCTGAAAATGATGCACTCATGTGCAAAATCTTTTCGCCTAGTCTAGCTGGGCTAACATTACTATGGTTCAAACAACAACTGCCTCGTTCGATATCGAACTTCAACAGGCCAACAGGCTATGCGAGCTATTCGTGGCCTAGTACATGGGGAACCATGAGCATAAAAAGGACAATCTCCTTGTTATTCACCATGAGGCAAGCTAAAGGGGAGACATTGAAATCCTTCCTAAATCGCTTCAACTTGGAAATGTCCATGATAGATCAGTGCAATCAGACTGCGGCAGTGGAAGCTTTCAAGATAGTAGTCTCTCCAGAAAAAAGGCTTCCACCGATCCCTACTAAAAAGCGCCCCAAAAAATATGGGCGAACTGAACTTCCGAGCTCAAAAGTATCAAAGGATACAGGAAGATGAGGTAGCCAGAAGACAGTGATCGACTTTAATCATTGTAGCGCAACAGACAAAGACCCAAATTTCTAAAGCAAAACCACCTCGGGTTATTCCCTCGTTTGCACCAGAGATCACGAAAAAATAGAAAGTTGAGGAGAAGATCACCCCTCTAAAGGTGTCTATGGCCAGGCTCTGCTACGAAAATAAGGGCAAATGAATCTTTCGCACACCTTCGGCTATCAGACAACCCCCAGAATAGAGGGACAAGAACAAGTAATGTTCCCTCCACAGTGACTTCGGCCATACCCCCAATGAGTGCAGGAGCCTAAGACAATAAGTGGAGGTTTTGATCGCTAAGAGCAGCTTGTCGGAGTACGTGTTCGAGAAGAGCAAGCCAAATCCTTTGACAAATCCCAACAAAAGGCAAATAAACAACTGAACCATGCTCCCGCTCGTATTATCAATGTTATTCATAGCCGATCGGCCTCAGATCGAGAGAGCGAATCCGAAAGGTGGTCACACCTCAAGAACGTCTAGAAATTTTAGAGGATCAGAGAAATCCACTCAGTACATAATCATTCGGCCAGCATGTCGATCACCTTTATTTTTTAGGTAATTTTTTTTAGAATTTTTTTGTAAATTACTCTTTTTTTATTTTATTTTTTTATGAGAGTATTTTCGTCATTTTACATCAATTCTGAACCCAAATAGTGTAAAATATGGACAAATTGCACTAATTTATAAGTTGGAGGGTGTTTGTTGCACTCAAAAAAGGAGAGGGGAGTATTGTGCACAATTTTAAAAATAGAGAGGGGTTTATTGTACTTTAACCTAAATAAATCTATGTAAAATAAATAATTATATGATATTTGCTTAATAAAAATTAGTATTTCAACAGAAAATAAATTAATGAAAGGGATTGTGTGCGCTAGAGAGATTAGTCTAGATTCAAAATGGGTCATAACAATCTAAGCAGAACCAAAAAACTTTGTTTGGATGAAGGTTGTATTAATTGATGCATAGTACACACTACACGGTAACTCTTAATGTTAGGGAAGTGCAATTTACTTGAAAGGGACAATAGAGAAAGCTTCCGTATGGTCACGTGATAATATGAATTTAAGTAAAAAATCATTAAAAATTTTTGTGAATGTATCATTAAAAATGAAAAATGATAAAAATGAAAAATGATAAAAGTCCCGAATCGTCCATCATTCATTTAAACTTATCCGTTACTTATTAATTAGAGTTGTTATTTGGACACGAGTGATTGAAGTTCAGGAAAAAAAAAATAACCGATCATCAAGTGTAGTGTTATTCTAAAAAAATAAAAAATTGAAAGATGAAAATCATTTTCCTAACAACTGAGATTTTTATCATCAGCTGCTTGTAGACCTTTTTCTCTATAGGATTGTATAAGCAATATTGGCTATTAATTTGATTGACTTGGTCACTAGCAAGCATGAGCATTAATGGTGGTTCATCAACAATGGAGTACTCTCTAATGATGATGATGATGTTCTTGTTCTTTTGGTGGGCTGATCAAAATAGTTTCTAAGGTAGTATGTTGAAGGTTATGCTGATCTTCTAGATGTACAGAAAACAAAAGGGTTAGGGCTGAAATAGTATATATATAATATATATATACACACACACGCACGAAGTTAGGGAAGTTCATGGCTAAAAAGGAAACAAGGTGTTCTTTTAAACTTAGAAACTTCATGTCCAAGATACAGAAGACTTCAAATTTAGAACCCTAACCAGCAGATTGATTAATCTCGAAGAATTGTGGCATACATATACCGATATACGTTTCCATATTGTTATCCAATGGCAATGGATTTCCTGTACACATGACACAATCTTGGAAACGTATAATTTTTTTGGAATAAGTTACTCTTAACCTCTCCTTAAATTTGACTTAATTACCTTCAAATTAAAGTTTCTTCAAAATTACTCTAACATCCAGTGAGACCAATCATCTGTTAAACAAAATAATATCTAATACACAATTACAAAACTACCCTCAAGGTATAATATTTTTGTATAAAAATAATTTCAATTTCAATTTCTAATTCTTTGACATCAATGCAACCGCCATCGAGATAGTTTACCATTTTGATTTTTTTTATTAATTGACTTTAACAGAAGAGTCAGAGTAAAGTCAACCAAATCTCAAGAGAGGTTGACCACCATATTTTAAAATTTTGAATTCAAGGATAATAAGACAAAATTTCAGGAGAGATTTGAGTAATTTATCCTAATTTTTTTTTCCTAAATTATTAGGTATTTTGTTAGGTTCATTTTTCTTTAATTTAAATAATAAAAGTGCCCATAGTACTTGATTATTTCCAATTCGTTGTAATCGAATAATAGGAAACAGAGACTTCAGATTTGGAAACCTATAAAAATGGATTCATTTCTCACCAAGCAACACTAATATAGCCAATGATTTAGTGCCATCTTCCTATTTATGTATTCTTTTGGGTTTAAGGTTTAAGATTATGCCTAATGTCACAGCAGTTAGTAGAGGACTCACCAATAGGGGAACATTTGCGAGACACCTTGTGTAAATACAGTGAAGGATTCACCGATAGGAGAACATTTACAATACATCTTATATAAATACATTGGGTGAATTTGGACCGTACATGTTGTATACACGCGATAGGACCTATCATACGTGTTATACACACATAGTTCAGATTCACCCGATATATTTACACCGGCATGTGAAATTTTCTTTTCTCGCGTAAATTATTGGTTGTTTGTCCTGTGAAGAAAAAATTATTAAATATTACGAAAATCCTGAGCTTTAAGATTATGCCTAATGTCATAGCAGTTAGTGATGGACTCACCAATAGATCATGTGAAATTTTCTTTTCTCGGATAAATTATTGGTTGTTTGTCTTGTGAAGAGAAAATTATTAAATATTACAAAAAAAATTTGTATAGGAGAATTCACCACTAATAATATTCTATTTTTTATGATTTTTTTTAATAATGAAAAATAGTGAAGGCCTCTCTCTCTCAACAATGATCATGTTAAATTTTCTATTTTTTTCTTTTTTATTTTTTGAAATTCAAATCAGATATGAAAATAAAAAAGGAAAAAAAAAGTGTGGAAAAATGAAAGAATAAAAATCAAGAAGAGGCATGGGTGGCAGGATTCGAACCTACGCGGGCAAAGCCCACATGATTTCTAGTCATGCCCGATAACCACTCCGCCACACCCACAGGACCATTTATATATATTTAATTAAGCATTATTCTTTTATCAATTATTAGGTATATTATTCCATTCATTTGTTTTTTTTAAATAAAAATTGATAAGGAAATTTATTAGTAGAATTGTTCAATTTATTTTTTACCTTGACAAAATACAAGCTCACATATCCACTTTGTTTTTATGCAGACTCGAACTCTTGATCTTCTACTTTAGAAGACAAGGAACTAAAACTGACTACCGACTTTGGTAGTAGAATTGTTCAATAAATGACTCAATTTTTTTATTTTTTATTTTTAGAATTTAAATAAGAAAAGTAGTCATAATACTTGATTCTCATTATGGGTGAACAAAGAAATAGAGAAACTAGAATCGAAACAACCGTAACTGAACCGAACTGAACCGTTCACTACGGTTCCGGTTTCAAATTTTAAAAATTGTTCACTACGATTCTGGTTCTTGGCTTAAGAACTGGAACCGTTGAATATATATATATATAAGTTTTAGCGGCAGGCTGGCAACGACTATCCTTCCTATTGGTATAACTGCAACCGCTATAGAGTTTAAGGCTATAGCGGCATTTATAACTGCTACTAAAGTTTGTAATTTTGCCAGAAAAAAGTTACATTGTTTAGGGCTGTAGCGGCAGCTATAACCGTCGCTAAAGCTCGTAATATCAAATGTTATTTTAGCGGCGGTTTAATTCATGTAAAAATAATAATAATCTCTAACGTCATAAAACCTGATGAAGAATCCAATTCCAAATTAAACTGTTCTATAAAGGATTTAATTTAAAACTAATTTCGTCTATAAAGTTTCCAATTCCAAATTAAATTCTTATATAAATAGTCCAATTCCAACGCATCCACATTCCAAATAAAGAATAGTCCAACTCCAATGCATCTACATTTCAAATTAAACTCCTTAATAAAGAAAAGACTATTTTTCTCATCAAAATAAAATTTAAATTACATCTAATGTAACAAAATAGAGAAATATCAATAGTTTAATTGTTACATATTTCTAGAATGCCAAGAATATTTCTTTTGAATGTCTTTCCAATTTAGCAACTCTTTTGTGCCTCTTGGCTTTGCAATATCCATTTGTTCTATGTGACAACAAAAACCATAATATAATGAACAAAAATTAAATCTTTTAGGATAATGGTTACCTAAATAATAGTGGACGTACGCAACATACTAAAAATACAATGAAATGAGAAATCTAGAAAAATAGGATAGTACAACATGATAATAAATTTTAAATTAAATCCTTAAAGCAAAAAAATTGAAATCGAAAATAACTCATCACTTAAACTGATATGGGAAAAGAAATTGTTAAGCCATGACACGACCATGCAAATGTAAATGCATCAAAAACATTAATGTGTATATAATATTTTGAATATATATATATATATATATAGTCTATCTTTTTCCAAATTTTATTTACATATCTCTCAAGACATAAATGTTGCATCAGTAAGTGGAGGATAAATCTGTCCATCAATTATACATCTTCTTTTTAAACAAAAATAAGAAACAAAAAGCCAAATATAATTAAACCAACTTTTGGCAATAGGATACTTGTCTGGCATGTCTGGTTGGAATGCAAACACTAACCATATCTAATATTTCAATATTTCTATAAAATTCTATTATTATGACTTTATCACATAATTGCTTGAAAATAAGTTAAAAGTATCCATGTTGGATGCTTTATCTTCTATAAAGCAGAGGAGGAAAAAAATTTGAAGGTTCACAATCAGTTGTATAGCAACTGTTTTAACTACATGTTTAATCATATCACAGGCAGAGCATGGAATATGGAATCCTTTCATAGTTTTGCAAGTATTAAGAGTGAGAATATGTTGATATGCTATGACCATTAAGGTTTAAGATTTCTTTTAAGCATATTAATATGTTAGGGCCTTCAAGGATTAAACATGGCGACAATCAATCAATCCAAGCACCAAAAATTAGTAAGTTACTTGCATTACCACACCAGCAACAGCACACTGTGTAGCTTTGGCCCAAGACTGCATTTCCTGATGTGCGTCACCTGGATGCAACAGCCACATTCTGAATGAATATTTTGTAATGTGTAATATATACACATTACAAAATATATATATAGAGCTTGACAGCTGAGCTAATAACAAGTAAATTAAGGGCTTGAAGATTTACCAAAAATTATTCATACATGTTTACAATCAGTCTACACCATTCAAACCATCCAGACATTACACGAAACATGTTACGAGCATACAGAACATTATAATAAAATAACATATTTAATTTCTTTATATTACCTTTCAATGAACTCTCGCACCCAACCGTATGTCACAACATACACTACTTAATTAAATAAATTCAGACCCTAAGCTTTGATATTTGGTCCAATCCTCAATTTAAAATAATCAAAATTCGATTTAGAGTTATCATAAGGTCAGGTCAGGTCACTCTAGGGCTCTGAATATTGTTGAATTACCTAAATGATAGATTTTTGTGGCCGAGAAAGCAAAATATTTCGATCTCTTTCTCGCTCGCGTTGAGTCGATCAACATGGAACACCAAACGAAAAAGGGCAAGAGAACAAAATTGGAAAAATTACTATGAAGTCCTACTTTTTCCATTAAAAGGAAAATAAGTCCTAATTTTTTTTCTTTAGGGCCAACAAGTCCTACTTTTCCCATAAATTTCTATTAGAACAAATTTCTTATCAGTGTGTCTGAGTTGACCATGTGACTAATTTTTTTGAGTCTGGTAGGATGGTCAGAACAACATTCAAAAAGAAGGCCATTTTTAAGCACAGATTGTAGTGAATCAAAAACTAAGCTCTTACCAATCAAAACATTAAAGATTCCAATATCAAAAACATATATATATATATGCCATTCAAAAATTAACCTCCAGTATTAATGCACAAAATCATAGCCCATAAGAAAACAGGAAAGAAAATAGGCTGCTACATTATATCTTATGGTGTCTTTATTACCATGGATTAGGAACAAGCCAAATGGGTACTAGTTCAATCTTCTGCAAATCATCTTCATGACAATCTTCATTAATCAGTTCTATACTATCATCCTCCAAATCGAACCTGCCTGTGTCATGACCTCCATACATGTCATGCTCATCCATTCCATCCCAATAATCATCTGTGAAATAAATCGAATTCCCTTTACAAAATGGAGAACTCTTTGTTGAGAGCGACGCTGATTGATTTCTACCCAAAAACAGCATGCAATCACTGCCCAATGATTCCAATTTCACCCATTTTTCTGAATTAAAATCCAGCTTGTAAACATGAAATAGCTTTGTCATGTAGGGTCGAATCGAGTATTGCTTCTGTTCATCATCAAGAAGATCTGCCTCGTGAACAAGTACTCCGTCCTCACGGACAAAATTCCCAATATACCTCATAATTAGCAGAAGATCACCATTTGATTCCACCATGTAACACTGACTAGAATAAAGACCATCTCCTAGAGTTTTTTCAACTTCTACCTTTTTTGTAGGAAAAGAAGGCTTAATGTCCATCTTCTTTACAGGGATAGAAGAATTGAGATCCCAAATTTCAATCGAACCAGTTTCAGCTAAAGCAAATATATGATCATCGTAGGATATAATATCACAATAAGACTGATGTGCACCGTTGAGGGCAGTCCAATCAGTGTCTCCACACTTTGAAAACGCAAGCTTTGATTTTACACCATATATTACTACAACCCAGTAGTGGTTGTCACTGTGAATTGGGTCTGATGATAGTATAACTTTCTCAATATGGTCTGATAACAAACCATCAATGAAGCTTTTGCAATCGTCACCTGTAACGCGAAAGAGAGGAAGTTGAATCCAAACCTCCAATAATGGAGTCAAGATATATGGGATTGATTTTTGGTCGTCGAAAAATATGAGCCACCCATGAGATGATCCAATGCAACGAGTGTGATCCAAGTCTTCTGGGAGATTCGTCAGCTTGTAGACCTTTTTCTGTATAGGATTGTATAAGCAACGGCTATATTTATTGCCTTGGTCAGTAGGAAGCATGAGCAATAGTGGTAATTGATCAAACAATGGACTCTCTAATGATGATGATGATGATGTTTTTCTTCTTTTGGTGGGAGGACCCAAACTGGTAAATTTGGGTATCATTGTCATGTGTACGTCTAGGCTTCAATTGATGTGCAAAGAAGAGACTCAGCAGAGATTATCAAAATATATAGGTTTGAGTATGTTGAAGGTTATGCTTATTTGCTAGATGTACAGAAAACATAAGGGTTAGGGCTGAAATAGTTTCTAGGGTTAGGGATTCAATTTCAGAAAAAAAAAAGAGTGTAGGGATTCTGTCGACAATACACTGTCTATATATATATATATACACACACACACACGCACGAAGGTAGGGAAGTCATGTCCAGAAAGGAAACAAGGAATTCTTTTACACTTGGGAAACTTGAAGTCCAAGATACAAATAATATAGAAACCTAATCCGGTGGATTGATTAATGCAGAAGAATTGCGAGTATATGGTAATATGTTATCCAATGGCAATGGGACTCGCTATACACATAACACAATCTTGGAAACTTATAATTTTTTTAATTTTATTTTCTAACCATTCAAATGTTTTTTTTTATTATCTTTTTAAAAAAATTTTATGAGTGAAATTGATAAGAAAATTTATTAGTAGAATTGTGGGAAAGTTATATTTGCACTCTTTTTTCAAATAAATGCACTTAATTAATTTTTTATTATCTTATTTTGTAATTGGCAGAAATAAAAGTACCCATAATACTTAGATTATTTCCAATACGGTGTAATAAAAAAATAGGAAACAGAGACTTCAGATATGGAAACCTATAAAAATGGGTTGATTTGTCTCCAAGCAACAATCTGGCCAATGATTTAGTGCCATGTCATCAAACGCAACTCCAATAAAAATGGGTTGATTTCTCTCCAACCAACATTAACATGGACACCGTAGTCATTTCACTTTAGAAGTGGAGTCATTTTTATTAGAGAAAATTACCTCTAAATCTTACTTTTCCTTGCAAAGGACAAGCATGTCCTATAAAAATTTTCACATGACCAATAAGTACTACTTTTCAAAAAAAAAAAAATACTGAATTTCTAAACTACTCAACTTTCCACTTATACCTTATCAAACATAGACTTAAAATTTTGCAATTATAATTTTCATTCAAAAATTGATATGTATTGCTTTTTTATGTTTTAGTTGATTAATGACTATTATATTATAAATTTAAATTATAATTAATTTAATTAAAGTTCAATTCCAAAAATATTTTGTAGATTTTATGACAAATATTTTTCATATATAACAATTAAAAATTAATAAAATATTATAATTTTTCTATTGAAACAAATTGAATAAAATTTTATCCTTTTGAATTATTAATGAAGGTAACACATTTGTAGTCATTAGTATACAATGATTAAATAATTAGTAATTACTAATTTAATTATTCAATTAGTAACTTATATACTAATATTCAGTTAGTAATTACTAATAGTTTAATATGTTAATATATTCTAACCAAGACTGTGTGGAAAGAAAAAAATAATATATATATATATATATATATATATATATATATCATATAATTTATAATGTAGTATATCTAAAACTAGTCAATCACTACCAATAACAAAATTAATCATTGTTAGACAATGAAAAATAGGACAAAACTTACGAGAAAAAAAGAAAGGATAGAAACTAAAATAAATAAGCAGCTAATAAAAAAATAATAATTTAGATTCTAATAATAAAAAAAATATATTAACAAACTTACTACTTAAATATTTCTATTGTAATTGCACACGTTATGCTTTGTATAAGTGTATAACTAGCGTAAAGGATCATTAATTACTGTGAATTTGAAAGCCACCGATAAAGGGAACATTAATTAACCTTATCTTTGTTTAATGGCTATTATGGTGTGTATATATATATATATCAATGAAAAAAATTAATTGCTAATAAAAAAAAAATTAGACATGTTTAAGTAGTCAAATAGAAAATTTTGACTTACATATCAATTTTTAAATAAAAATTATAATTGCAAAATTTTAAATATAATGTGATAAGGGTATAAGTGAAAAGTTAAGTGGTTTAGAACTTAAATGAAAAGGTTTAGAAATTAAATGGAAAAGAGTTTCAAAAATAGGACTTATTGGTCTTACAAAATTGTTAAGGACTTAGTTGTTTTTTGGAAGAAAAAGTAGGACTTAGTTGTAATTTTTTCTTTTTATTATTGTTGTATTTGTTTCACCTTAAAATAATTTTTAGTTATTTTCCGGTGTTTGGGATAGTTCAAAATGGGTAAATCATTTTTATTGTAAATAATTTTCCACCAAATGACGAAAATGATTTACCAAAAAACTCTCAATAAATTGTTTTACCAAATTTAAACAAGCTTCATTTGGCCGTCATCTTTTCACAATATGTAGACACAGGGGCGTAGCTACATAGGCACCGGTGGGTACATTAGTACCCACTTAATTTTATAAAAAAAAATTTATACATGTAAATATAATTTTTTTGGGTTTAGAACTGGGAGGTCTTATTAAGACCCAAGTGATGTATCCACTTAGTTACTAAGTATCTCTGTCTCTCTCTATTTTCTTTGTTACTCTGCAACTGCAAGTGTCATCTATTTCCTTCATTTACTCCCTTAGAATATATTATTCAACGTTTTCAGAATATGAAGTCTTGAAGAGATGTTATAAACAATAGTTAGAATATCATATTATTTTGGCATTTTGTTGTGTAAAAGATATTAGATCTATATATGTGTTATTTTATTTTGTCGTATTTTTAGTACTTAAAAAAAAATTATTTTACTTGAGCTCCTACGTTCGTACCTAGTTGTATAAATTTTTGGTTTCGCCTGTGTGTAGACATATATCTTCAGTCTTTTCAATATCTCTCTCTCTCTCTCTCTCTATATATATATATATATATATATATATATATGCATGTATAGATATACTCGATCGTCTCTCTATACACACACATACATATATCCTTAGTCTTCTTCATCTATCAGTCTCTCTCTTTATATACACATGTATATATACATATAAATTACATAATCTAGTTTGATTTGTTTGTTCTTTCTAAATTCAGGACTGGAGATCGTGGCCAATGCTTGTTTTCGTGTACATAATATACAGTTTGATTTTTCTTTTTATACTTTTGTGTTGAATTCATTTCCTGTTCTTCTAGTTTGTTCACCAACTCTTAGACCAAATATCTCAACTAAACAACTAAATTCATGGAATACACAAGTTTAATTAATAAAAGTTAATAATCAGGGCCTGGCCTGGGTACATGCCACCCAGGCAGCCGCTTTGGGCCCCCACATTTCAAGGGGCCCAATTATATATATATATATATATAATGAATCAGAGACACATTTGTCTTTTAAAAAAAAGAATGAGAAATATATGTAGAATAAATAGTGATGGGAAGAGAGAGTGAGCGCTATATGTGTGTGTGTGTGTGTGTGTGTGTGTGTGTTTGTGTATGTAGTCATGAGTGGAAGAAAAAATCAAAGAATGATGGGAGGAGAGAGAGAGAGTTGTATTAAAGAAAGAAATGTTGGTATGGAAAAAAGAATGAAAAAATAAAAAAGAAGCAAGAGAGGAATAAATAAACTTAAATACACCATTTTGTTGATTATTGTATTTTTTTAATCTATTTTTTTTCTATTTTAATTATTTAAGTGATTTCTGTTGTGTTTTTTTTTCTATTTTAATTAATTTAACTGATTTATGTTGTGTTTATTTTATTATTTGTTTTACTGTTTTATTTAAGATAAATGAACCTTATTAATGTTCGGTAATTTTTTTATTTATATTTTTTGGAGCTCCAAATTTGAATCAAAGAGAGATTGATAGCTTGGAGTTTGAAGATTGTTTGGATTATCTACTTATAAGATTAGTTATTTTTCTTATGTCTACTTGAAAATTTGAATCTAGGTAAGAAAAATAAATAAAAAAATTTGATTCAATCTAATAAAAAAAGTTCTTCCTAAGTTTTTTAAAAAATAATAAACAAACAAAATGTGTCGATTCTATCATTTTAATGAAACATGTGCACTGTTATCATTTTTTTGCATTTGTGAAATTATATGTATAAAGGACCCCTTATTTGAAAAATTGCTTTGGGCCCCTTTTTATTTTAGGATTCTCAGGGCAGCCCTGAGTTAATTTTAGGATATCAGCCAAAAATAAAAACATTTTTCACATAAAAGATTTTATATGGAAAATATTTTATGATGAAAATAATTTACCTTGAAACAAACTGAGCCTACACAAAAAGTATTTTCACACTAATATGTTTTAAGGGGAAAAATAATGAAAAAACCCAAGATCTGAGGCCCACAAACCAGAAAGCATCTCTTTATACTCATGAAAGTCCGGCCCAATTTTGACCCTAAAGTTAGGCTGTTGTAGTTGGAAAGCCCAATCCGATTATGCACAAATCCTGCCGCAAGTAAAGATATATACGCCGAATTCAACAGTTTTCAAAATTCATTTATGTAAACCATATAACCTCATGATCTCACTAAAACACACATTCTGATTTTTCGAAAAAAAATCATTATCCTTTTAAATAGGAATTAAACTATTTTCTTTGTCTTAACACGCATCACACATTTCTCCTCGTTTACACTCAAGTTCTCATTACAATTTTCAAGCACTAAATCCCTTTCATTTTTTGCATTTTATTATACAATTATTTCATATATGCCTGATCAGATTTAATACTAATGAATAATTTGACTTTCTCAATTTCAAGTAATGTTTGACTCTCCACTTCCAAATCCTATTCTAGTACTATTTTAATTTTTAATCATTTTATTTGTGTGATCATTGTGAAACTGTTAGTTTTGTTGATTATTTTGTTTTAATATTTATATCATATTGTTACATGATCTATTAAAAAGATTCCGCTGCAAAATCTTAAAAAATTACCGTGAGTAACCACTTAAGTACAATGTTAAACAAGTTATATATATATATAGACACACTGAAATGATCTTTTGCTCATCGGTGAACAAAAAATTCTTCCACACCAAATATAGTAACTATTAAATATGATTATTATATTTTTTTGTAACTATTTTTTTTACACTTAGATTATATCTAACAGTTACTATGTTTGGTGTGTAAAAAATTTTTTGCTCACAAGTAAGCAATAGATCATTACCAATATATATACATAAGGTATCTATACATTTTTTTAATGACAAAACTAGTATTCTCGCCCTTTTAGGTGAGACTAATCTCATACGTTGCCTCAAGCAACAATAATTGCTAACCTCATCTCCATTTAACAAAGCTCACTCCATTCCTGCCCCAAACCATTTGTTAAATGGGGCTAAGCGAGGGAGGTTTTTTTTTTTTTTTGAACTTTATTTTTAAGAGAGTACGTTTTGTAATTGTACTCTTTCTTAGTCTTTACACTATTATGTAATAAGGTCTTTGGTAATTTACATATGCACCACTAATAAGATTTGAACAATTAAATGTTATATATATAATTATATAAGGCTAATTTTGTATGTGTATAATATATATAAGGGTAATATAATTAATATAAAATATAAATTGGGGGAGAGGGGTAGGGGTGTGGTGGGTTTTTCCCTCTCATCCCCATAACCGTCTTAAAATTATTTAGATTTAAATGGGACGGAGCGGGGCGAATTGTAATCCTTACAATAGCATATAAGTTTCGTCTAAAGTTTACTTAGAAATATCCTAATCTTTTGACTAATTGTTCTACTCTTTAATTTTGTATGAATAACTTGTAAAAACATATGCATTATAAATATACATAATTTACATTAATACTATTTACTTTAATTAATAATACTATACTTATAATATTTACAATATAAGCAACTCTTATAATTATGCAAAAACATGTTAAAAAATGGGTGATTACTCAAGAGTCAAGATACCATGACAATTGTATGGGTTGACCCGAGATTCAATTCAAGTTAAAAGTCCATTTTTAATGGGTTTAAATCCGAATTAAAAAAGATCAAATATGGACACTCATTAAAAGATCCGTCACAAATATTAGGACATATATGAATTTGGATCATTCTTAAATATATGGATCGAGTTTTGCCCTAGATCCAATGCAGATATTTGGATCATGTTTCAATTATATGGGTTGTAAAATTATATTTGCGAGATTTGAATCGGATCCAAATATGGGTCCTCCAATTAATATTAATTTGATTATGATTCTAGATTTCCTTGAATTCGCTCTAAATCGGCTCTCTTCCGAGTCCTAATGACAACCTTAAGAAAATATCACTAGGCATTTACAAGCTTTTGATGTTATTATAAAATAGTTTTCAAATTTAGCATTTTGACAAACTTATAATAATGATTTGTGTCTTCAAAGAAAAACATTCCTCTCTTTTAATCGTGAAAGAAGAACCAAGTCACATTAAAATCAAAGTAATAAATTTGTTTTGACTAAAAAACCAAATACAACCCTTTAAAGTAAGGGCTCGTTTGGTAACCGTTAATGTTTATTGTTTATAAAAATAAATTTTTACGGTAAACATGTTTGATAATTTTTGTTTTATTTATAAATTGTCAAAACGCTTTTAAAACAACACTGTTCATAAGCCTTCAAATCCTAAACACCAAAATGATGTTTATTGTTTATGTTTATTAAAAAAAAACTTTTTTTTTCTTTTTTATCTAAAATGGTGATTATATTATTTTAATTAAAAATTAAAACTAAAAGTGAGAAAATGAAAAAAAAAATTATAAAAGGCTATTGTTTGATACAACGATAAAAATATTAGAATTATCAAGTGTGGACAGAATTAAAGAGATATTTACTTAGGGACACCCAATGTAAAAAAAAATCTTATTTGATGAAAAAAAAAACAAATAAGTCTCAACCATCTCCTTATCAAAGAAACAAAAATGATATTTTGTACTCATATCATTTATTCATTTTCAGTGTTGAAAGAAAAATAGAAATCAGAAAAATGAAAAAGAAAGTAATAGCATAAGAAGTTCAAGAGAAAGAGTATGCTCTCAAAATCTCTCTTCTCAGTTCATACAAATTGGACCGAACCGAACCGTTTATTACGGTTCCGACTCTAAATTTTAGGAATCGTTCACTACGATTCCAGTTCCAAGTCTTGGAACAGGAATTGAAACCGTTGAATATATATATATATATATATATATATATATTTTGTTATGTAAAAAATTTTAAACAATGAAGTTATTATAACTATTATAAGGTTAAATATAACTCCTATAATAACCGAATTGAATTGAACTTATTTATTCCGGTTTCAAAATTAAACGGTTCTTGGTTCCGGTTCTCCTAATAATTGAAAAGAACCGAATCTTGTGCATCCCCCTACTTGTTAAGACATTCTAAGTTGTGGGTCATTGTAGTTTTACAATATCATTTGCAGTGTGTAGATATATATGTGACCCAATATTATTTATTTCTTTTTTATGCATATTTTTTGCTTTATTATTGTTGTATAGATTTGTTGTAGCATAAACTTGACTTTTTATGCAGTTTATTGTGTTGATTTTTTTTTTTTAAAATAAAAACAGTTTAGGGTTAACAAATATATTTTTCTGTCATAACATAAACATAAACGGTTATTAAACGAGCCTAAGTAGTTGATGGATGACACGTTCTAATTTTTTTTGAACATAAATCAAAAACGTGGGTGGCAGGATTCTCAAAAACGTGGGCGGCAGGATTCGAACCTGCGC
Source organism: Cornus controversa (assembly GCA_026545225.1). NCBI lineage: Eukaryota > Viridiplantae > Streptophyta > Magnoliopsida > Cornales > Cornaceae > Cornus > Cornus controversa. The sequence goes on from CM048849.1 coordinate 41,854,354, forward strand.
GGGCAGAGCCCACATGATTTCTAGTCATGCCCGATAACCACTCCGGCACGCCCACTAGATGGTTCTTTAGTCTGCAATAATTATATTAATTAGTTTAAAGAATATATATTTTCTTTTATTTTTTTATACCAAATCCTAATACTCTGGTTTCAATCGTTCTACAAAATCAAATCTTAAGCAGTATCAGCTCTCTCTCTCTCGCTCTCTCTCTTATGTCTAACTTGTTCCACATAAAAATCCCAATCTGGATACACTTTAAAACCAATCTTCTCCAAATTTCTCACTGAAATTTTTCTGCCACATATTGGGTTATTTGTGGGTATTCGTCAAGCTTTATCATTTGTATAGTTTTCATTGGCTTTCCAAGGTTTGTAATCAATGTAGTTTCTGGGTGTCCAATAGTTTGGGTTCTTGTGATCAATTTTAGCTCAAAATTTCATTTTTTATGGTGAAATTTTGATGGGCCCACATACAAATGTGTGTATTTTCACTCTCGTTGCTCATGAGTTCTATATTTGATGCTCTGCAGGCACTTTACATGGATTGATATTCAAATCGGACTTCAGTCACCAGTGAGATGGCTTTGACATTCTTTAGAGGGATTCAAACTCGTCCTTTTTTGCTATACCCATCTGTGTTTTCTGTTAGAAAATATGGTGTTTTATATTGCTCTATGGGAAGCACACAAACACAACCTGCAGCACATGAGAAGCAAAAGCCCCAATTGAAAGTTTCAACAAGTACCCAATCCAAAAAACTTGATAAAGTTTCAAAAGATTATGAGGCAATCATTGGTATAGAGACCCATGTACAGCTCTTCACTCTCACCAAGGCCTTTTGTGGTTGCCCTTACAATTATGGGTCCAAACCAAACACCAGTGTTTGCCCAACTTGCATGGGTTTGCCCGGTGCATTGCCGGTTTTGAACTCGAAGGTTATTGAGTTTGCAGTAAAATTGGGTCTTGCACTCAATTGTAAATTGTCTTTGAACTCGAAGTTCGATAGGAAACAGTACTTCTATCCTGATCTTCCAAAGGGATACCAAATATCTCAGTTTGATGTCCCAATTGCAACTGCTGGGTTCATTGATTTGGATCTTCCACTCGAGTTTGGTGGTGGGCATAGGAGGTTTGGGATTACAAGAGTACATATGGAAGAGGATGCCGGGAAGTTGCTTCATACGGGAAATGGGAGCTACTCACAGGAAATTACTTCCCCCCTTTAAATTCATTATTAGTCATTTAGCTATTATGCTCTCAATGAAATTCTTATTCAATCATGAAATTGTGATATGCTAAATGGCTCAATCTTGATATGCAATAGGACAATTTTTGTTTTTATTTAGTTGATAATGTAAGTATACTGAGTTTGTGATAGATATTATCCTTTTTGGAAGGTTTTATTGCTCTTGCATACATTGTATGAAGAAGGGTTGCACTCCTTTGGTGCACATCAGATGCTTGTAGAATTTATTCATTGGCTTATGAGTTAGACTCTTGCCCAAGAGCTATTTAGTTGGATGTGATTGATGATTATGATGAAAGTTGTAGATTTGTTAATTTTGTTGGTTTCCTTGTGCAGGTTGATTTGAACAGGGCAGGGGTGCCTTTGCTTGAGATTGTTTCTGAACCTGATATGAGAACTGGTATTGAAGCTGCAGAGTATGCAGCAGAAATACAGAGGGTGGTTCGGTATTTGGGTGTGAGTAATGGCAATATGCAAGAAGGTTCACTTCGTTGTGATGTCAATGTCTCGGTTCGACCTGTTGGGCAGTTAGAGTTTGGGACAAAGGTTACGAAATGGCAATTATTTAGTCTATTTAGTTGTTTTTTTGTTTTCTGATGTGGTTTGGAGTATAGTGTGATATGAATGAGCAATTATAGTGGTTGTGAAACTTAGTTGCTAAGAGTGCTGTATAATTTTGAAATCAACAGCAAAATGGTTTTAGTATGGTTGTGTGAATCATCAAAAATCGAAACCATAAACTCTGAACAATCACAATCAAGTGTTTGAGTTGATTCATGGATACTGATACTGCTGCGTTTACTTCCCATTTTGGTTCCTTCACAATGAGCTAATTTGTTATTGTTGAGATTGACCATTTCATTGTATCAATCACTTTTTCAAATTGTGTTACTGACTAAATTCTAAATGTGGTTGTGTCATCAAATTTTTTATAAAAGATAAAAATGTATGATCTTTTCCCAGATATTGTAAAATGTCCTTTTCAATTATACAAGTGTACATGCATTCTGGCAGCTGATTTCTTTTATCCCATTTTTGCACTGACAGGTTGAGATAAAAAATTTGAACTCATTTTCGGCAATGAATAGGGCCATAGATTTTGAGATCTCAAGACAGGTGCTTCTCCATAGGCAAGGCCAGAGTGATGAAATTGTACAAGAGACTCGTCTTTGGGAAGAGGGCGCTCAGGTTGTAGCTACATATGTCTTTGTTGTTCTTACATGTATAGTATATATTCCACCTTGGTCTCTCTATGTCTACTTATATGATCCATTAACCTTTGTGCACTTTAGAAAACAGTTACAATGAGGAAAAAGGAAGGACTTTCTGATTATCGTTATTTCCCAGAGCCTGATCTTCCAGAAGTTATTCTCACAAAGGAATATGTTGATACTATTCGTGATTGTTTACCGGAACTTCCGGAAATGAAGCGTCGCAGGTATGAAGAACTGGGTCTGAGCATGCAGGACGTTCTTTTCCTTGCCAATGACATAAATGTAAGTCTAGTTCAACAAAATTTCAAGTGCTGTTACCAATTGTATCTGGGTCCATTGGCATATCAAATTGTATGATTTCAAAATTTAGACAGTTGAAGTAAAACAGAAACTGAATCATTTAATATAGTGCTAATGTAGATGTAATGATATAACTGTAGAAGGCCTGTGTTTTGGTTAGTGTCTCTAGACCATGAAAAATTACCTTAAAAGTGAACTGTCCAATATTATATATTTATATGTATGCATTAAATATTACTTGTGAAAATTCAGACAAACAGAAAAAAATTGAAAAGTCCACTTTTTTAATCCATATCAGGTTTATGATGTGAACAATTTATTTTTGTTTCCATGAGAGAAAAATGATGATCATATGCAAGCATCAATGACATAGCATGTACATTTAGTGTGCCTCACAAGTTCTGGCTTGAGCAACTGATTATGTAAGCATGGGAGGCTGTGCCTCGAGGCATTTCTTTCAAGTATAAGCTCAAGGCAAGCTTCAATGCTTTAGACAAGCATTCCTTCTAAAATAATGTTCCTACCTAGTGTTGGCCATCATTGCTTTGTAGCATTTCCTAACACAGTATTATGCTAGAATGATCTAATATTGATTGCTCTTTATTAAATGAATGTCTCAGGTTGCAGATTTTTTTGATGCAACTATTGCTAAGGGTGCTGATATAAAGCTAGCTGCCAATTGGATAATGGGTGATATCGCTGCCTATATGAAAAATGAAAAGCTGTCTATAAATGAGATCAAACTTACGCCACAGGAGCTAGCTGAACTCATAGCTTCAATCAAAGGTGGGACGATTAGCGGAAAGATTGGGAAAGAGGTATATTTATACTTTGGCACTAATACGAAGAAAGTGATTATATCATCAAGTTGAACAGGACATTATGACTTTATGATATTTCACCACAGAGCAGTTGATATTTGGGTGAGGGTACTTGTGTAGGTCCATCTCTCAAGTTCTCCAGGTCAAGAATGGTTCATTGTGCCAAGGACCATAAGCAGAAACTTTAAGAGAGTCCTAATTATGAATAAAAAAAATTCTTTGAGCATATTATTATTATTCTTTTTTTTTTTCTAAGTTTTTCCTTCAAAAAAATTTGCAGATACTATTTGAGCTAATAGCTAAAGGTGGAACAGTCAATGGACTGATTAAAGAAAAGGATCTGGTTCAGGTAAGTTCTTTCACTTTATTGTAAGAGATTTACTGGAAAAGACTCTCAAATGGTCAAATGCACGGTGTATTATGTGATTTAGTGTTATGCTAATAGTCTATCTTAGTTCAAGATCCCAAATTCCTGTGAAGAATGTGATGCTTAATTTTGAAAAGTTCGCTCGTTCTTGGTTATAACAAGTGTGCCAGTGACATAATGTACATGTTAATTGCATTACCTTATAGTAAATATCTTATCTAAGGACTGCATTACTAATTTTCTTTTTCTGTAACGGGCCGGGCACTTGCCCTCTAACCCCAAAGCTTAAACTATTGTGTGGTGCTGCATCCCCACCCATATAAGCCCATGACCTTACCCATCCAAATTCAATGTGGGACAAGAACCTCTAACATTAGGATTTAAATATTAAAGTTGCACCCTCTCTAACAGTTTAAGCTTTTAGAGTAGATGGTAGTTAACACTTTTAATTGAGGAAAAAGAGAAACAAGAGAGGAAGAAAATCAAAGAGATGTAAGTAGGCAAGATTTGATATCTAAATTGAGGAGAGTTGTTTAAGTTTATTATCAAATAGCTCTTTACCTACCTTTGAAATTCTCATGCTTCTTGACAGAATAGTTGGCCAAGAGTTGATGATTGAAGCTTAATGCATTTTAGGAAATTGATCCAAGAAATGTAATTGAAGTTGCAAAACCACCATATTATTCGCCTGCTCCACAACACTTTTCGTATTTCGTTGACATCAACTCTGGTTGTTTCCAGATTGATAGGAAGTGGCTTCCTTTTTGCCGTGTTTTATTATATAGACCTGGAGTATTTTCCCTATTTATTTTTTACTATGCAAAAATTTCAAATTATATGGGTTGTCAATATTGCATTCACATTTAGGTGCCCTCCCTGCCATACCAAAGAAAAATGGAACTATTAGGGCAGTAATAGGTGTGCTTGTCCAAGCAACAAGGTGCCTGTGCTTTACCGAGTTTGTTTTGCAGTAACAAAATAACTACAGTGCTGTTTCTTTTCTTTAAATGCACATGTTCCAGTCCTCATTTAACATTTTTTTTTGCTATATTTGAATTTGCTGCTCCGATCAGGAGGAGGTTTGAGATTATTCTGTTTCTGTTTCTACATATTTGTTCTCTTGATTAATGGAACTAGGTACATGTTGCTGCAAACATCATAATACCAGTAAATGGTTACATATTTAAGAATTCAACATAAGTGGGTGACCACGGATCAGATCGGATTAGGCATCAATCCTAAAATGATTCGTGGTCTACAGATTGGATCGGATCGGTTCTACAGATTGGGCTTGTTCCAAATAGCCCAATATTATTATTTTTTAAGCATGACCCAATATCAAATTTTAACTGTAATTTAGAATAATTAACATTTAAAATTCTCACTTACACAACAGCCTATTTCAGGCTTTAAACCAATTTTTGTACAACAGCCACAATATAACATGATAACCATTTTTCAAATCAGCCAAATCAAGTGAACAAACCAATTTCAAATCATGTACAACAGCCACAAGAGAACATCATAACCAACAAACAGTAGACAATTACAAAGTTTTTATACTTCAGTTAGCCTGTTTTCCAAAGTTTGAATAGTTTCTAATTCTCCTATTTTCATTAGGCTTGCAAGTATGAAAGTATTAAACTGAAGGATCCTGTTTTCCAAAGTGTTTATTGTGTGTGTGTGTGTATATATATATAATAATAAATAATAATTTAAATTGAAATATACTTAACAGATTGCCACAGATCGGATCGGATTTCTGACACTCTAATCCGTAATCTGATCTGTGGCCTACGGATTCCTATTTTATGAATCCGCCACCGATCCATTAGCCTATCAATCCGATCCAATCTGCACAGATCGGATCGGATTGACAGATTTGCGGATTAAATGAACACCCCTAAGTTAGTTAAACCTAGAAATTTATGTGGATTGCGACCTCTTAAAAAAACATGCACACTGATGAGAAGTTGGTTACTTTTAAAGACCATGAACACCATATTAGCATTGCCAGTCTCAATATCACGAAAGAATAAAGAAGGGCCACGCTCAGTGAGGAGCACTACCTGGTAAGAACTGGTTCTCAAGTGGAGTTGTGCATTTGGAGTCCTATGCTGAAGACTTCATTAATCATTGGAATCATTATTCTAATATTCTAAAAAGTTAAATAGAAAGGACAAGATTTTAAATAAAAACACATGAGATGTTGGAATTGGTGCACAAGATCTAGCTGAGCCAAATGTTGAACTGCTTGAACTTGCAAACTCAATTCAACCCAACAGTTTAGGGTCGACTGAAGATTCAGCTATTTAGCCTAAGAAAGTCATAACCTCAATCAGACACATGCTCTCATGTCTTTCCTTACAATCTCAACCCATATTAGTTTTTGATTTTCCTTAACTTTAGCATTGCCCTGAATATGGATCACATCACTCTTCCTCACAGTGTACTTATTGGTCTCTGCTTTTATTGCCAAACCATATTCTGGAAGCATACTTCCACACAACTGATTTGTGTTTGATGATGTTTCTTTTGAAGTTTTCGGAGTTAAGTTGCTTAAAGATTACGTCATTACAGTTGCATTAACTTGCTCAATTATTCAAAAACCATTTTAAGTAAAGCCTGAACTACTCATGCTTGGCACTCTAAATAATGAAGCAGCATTTTCAAACATGAAATTCCTGCGTAAAGCACAGGTGAATGAGCCCAAATGTTCTTCTTAGGTGAGTCTGTATTGTTTTGAGTTCTTTAACAGCTCTAAATATGGGATTAATAGACAAGTTGATTTGATACGAGATAGAATTTGTACAGCCAATTCATTTAGCTGAAACATTCTGTACGTGCTTGATAATATTGATTGGAATATAATGATTTTAGTAGAAATTTATGTGGGCGCATCTCATATTTTAAAAATAACAGATAACCAACCCTGTTGAGATTGAGAAAATGGTGGACAAAGTAATTGCAGAAAATCCCAAGCAGCTGGAACAATTTCGCAAGGGAAAAACTAAATTACAAGGTTTCTTTGCTGGGCAGGTATGGAAATGATTGTGAAATTTGACAAGTATGTTTTCTCGGTTGTGTTATTTAGACTTTTGGACTTTTAATGAGATGACTCTGAACATCATAACTGAATTCTCAGGTGATGAAGGAATCAAAAGGTAAGGCAAATCCAGGTCTTCTGAACAAGATCCTTGTAGAGAAATTAAACGCCACAGCTTGATCTTATCGTTGGTGGGTAACTGCATATGCTTTCGTATTTGCTAAATTACGTCGCTGTTTTTATTATTTTTTCATCGTTATATCTGATCTTTCCTTTAACCAGCCAGACAATGCATAATATGCTCAACCAAGTGGAAGAAGACCAACTCAGGCACTTCTCTTTGATCTCTCTCTCGTATGAACTTGTATACTATATGGCAACCTGTAGTTTTAACCTGTGCTGTGCTACGTAGAGGAAAGGAACTGTTTGGATAGAGTGGTAGGTTTTAAATAGCTTGACATTTTTTTCTTTAATCTGCAACCATTTAGTTAGACTCCCATGTTATTTGTAAGAAGGGTTAAACTTGTTTTGTTACCTCATTTTGACTTGATATTGGTTAATATTAATTGTACATTTCAGTTGTTTATGACTTAGCAGCTCTCTCTCTCACTCTCAGAGAAAACTATCTCTAGAGACCCTTAAAAAAGAAAAAGGACATGATGATCTCAAGTGACTAGGGGAAGACTTCTTGAGTTAAAACTTTCTCAGAAAAAGTTTCTAGAGACCCCAAATATATATATATATATATATATATAAACTAATCGCAAATCATATCCGTAGAGACCCCACACACACATCAAGCAACATGAAAATTTAACATTGTGCTTCAATTGTCAATCAACAGATTAGTGTATGTTCATTTAAGGGTCATTAATTGATCTATGGACACATGGCGTCATAATTGGATTGCAATAGAAACTTTGCGGTGGTCTGTTTGTTGCGAGAATAATTATAAGGATCATTAATTGATACACATGGCATTGAATTAGGTTTACAACCGTAACGTGCTAAAAGAATTGCACAGACAGGAGAATTGAATAGGTATTGAATTCACAATAATTACGTGTTGTAAAAGGAAGATATAAAGTGTAAATCACAAAAATTATACGACTATTAACCAAAAGTAGGGACGTTAAATTAATTCGTTCAGTTTCTGTTGAAACAGATTTTAAAAGAGAGATTAAAATTCGCCAAGTCACAATTAATAATAATGGGTGTTAAATACTTGATTATATATATATTTTTATAAAATTTATTTTAATTTTTTAAAATTTTGAAATTTTTTTTTTTTAAAATATGTATAACGGAACTAGATGAATTTGAAAAATAATTTTTATTTATGAGATGAGTTTAAAAACGAGGTGTTCATCGCATCCTGAACCGACCCGGTTGATATTCCTAACCAAAACAAGACTTATTTCACTAATACCAAGAACTAAATGTATCAATTCAAATCATTATAATATTATGGATTCTCCCACACCACTGAAATTTTGATGTGTCCTTGTATTAATCAACCGTATTGATATCAAATGTGTTTATTACCGTTAACTCATCTCAACCCTATATCAAAACAAAATAATATAGTAAATATTATTATATTAGATGGACAAAAATGTTATTTTATATATATAAATATTTTAATTTTTATATCAATATAATATTAAGGATATAAAAGATATTTTACTCAAAAGTTAACGTCGATTAGTTCATTTATGTTACAAGGGAGGTCATTGTAGCAAAATCAATTACTTTGATGCGAGGTGTAATTAGGTCAAACCTCAAGGGAGATCCGTGTAATTTATTCCAAACCTCAAGGGGGGAGACCAGTGTAATTTACCATAATAATTTTGACAAAACTAACAGAATTTTGGACGGAGGGGGTTCTTTGTCTAACAGAGCAAACCTCAGAGAAGGTCATTGTAACAAAATCCATTAGTTTGATGCCGGGTGTAATTAGGTCAAACCTCATGAAAGGTCAGTGTATTTAATACTAATTTTTTTGACAAAATTAACAGAATTTTGGATGGAGGGGATTTTTGTCTAACGGAGCAAATCTCAGGGGATGTCATTGTAACAAAATCTATTAGTGTGATGCCGGGTGTAATTATGCCAAACCTCAGGAGAGGTCAGTGTATTTTACCCATTTTAATATAACCAATATCAAGTTATATTAGTTATTTTTTAAGAAATTAGTATTTATGTTATTATTAATATATTAAAATTATAATTTTAACATAGGAGACAAAACTTTCCCTGCTCATTTTTTTAATAATATTTATTTTTATAATTATTATTTTTAACCATAAAAAATTAATAATTAAGTTAAAATTAAATTATTCAACAAAATTAATATAGATTTTCAAAATTTTAATAAATCTACTAAAATTTTTCAAGTTAATTTTTTCCAACAAACTTAAACTTTGAATCAACACCCTTAGGTGTACCTTCATCACCCTTAAATTCATATTTTACCACCCTAAATTTTAAAATACTTAAAATATTTCAAATTATTTTTTTTTGTAAACACAATTAATCTCTGTTTCACCAATTTTAAATCTACCTTCACCACCCTTAAATTTACTTTTCTCCACCCTTAAATTTTGAAAAACTTGAAATATTTCAAATTAATTTTTTCTGTCAACAAAGTTAATCTAGGACTTACTATCCTAGTACCCTTAAACCTACCTTTACAACCATTAAATATTAAAAAAATATGAAATATTCCAAGTTAAAATTATTTGTCAACACAGATAATCTAGATTTCATCACTCTTAAACTACTTTCACCACTTTTACATTCACATTTCACCACCCTTAAGCTTACATCTATAAAATTTTAAATTCATTCTAAGTTAGTTTTTTTATAATACATTTAATCTAGATTGTATCAACCTTAAACTTACTTTCACTACTGTTAAATTCACTATTAAAAGGTAAAAGGTGACATATATAATATTAATAAAATACTAATATAATTATTAAAAGGTAAGATGTAATGGATTTTGTATAATATAACATTAGTAATAATAAAGTGCACCTTTATTGATTTATAATGCGCACACACAGAAATAACTCTTGCATCTTTAATGGTTTGTGTATGGAAAACTACACCTAAATGAAGTTAAGAGGACTAAATTACAAAGTAATCTATTTTAAAATTTTATTTTTCACTTTGGTTGAATTAAACAAAATAATTACATATGCATTGAAAATTATTATTTATGTCCAAAATGTCCTTCAGTCACTTATTCCAAAATATGAAATTATCATTCTTAAATTAAATAATTCATTCACTCAAGAAATTAAAAAAATATCTGAAATGTCGTTTGGTTTCTAAAAAATTGCAAGAATATAAAAGTAATATAGTAAAAGTGAACAAAAACATAAAGTAAAGCAACATATGTGTTATACAAGCACTTGTGAACATGATATTATGTCGTAAAGTAGTCAAAATTAGACCGTCTGATACGACCTTGAATGACAACTAACTTCTTTTCACTCTTATATACAAGTGGATACATTTGTGGTATCGCAAGTTTCACAATACGTACATCAACTATATTTGGATGAGAATGAAGTAGATTTTTCATATGTGCTTAAGTAACTTTTTGGTCTAGTATGCCCAAAGATATATGAGTATCAGGAAGAGATATTATATCAAAACATGAGGTATAAAGATAAGGAAAATTTAAATTTCAAGCGTTAACTCTCATAAAATTTCAAGTATGCCTGCAAATGCAAATAAAATTTGAGCTTTATCAACAAATGAATTATGAGTCATTCTACATAGAATATGCATTTTCACTAAATCAAATTAAGAACATATTTAAACAAGCAAATATGAATTAGATAGTTGATAATAATAACTTAAAAAAGTGATTAGTGAAACCGTTCATCACATTTAAAAAATCTCAAAATTAAGAACCATTGGCACATGAATATGCCATACAATTCAAAAATTAGTTCACTATTTTTTTTTTGAAAAGTAAAAAAAATAGTTCACTAAAGTAAAATAAGAGATCATATATTTTGTGATGAGAAGTGATTAACTACCAATAATTTATCCAGGCAGTAGTGCTTTATAATGAATTCAATTTTCTTGTAGTGAGACGAAAAGACAATGATCTGTTGGATTTTCTTTAGTTACGTACAATTCCCACAGGAATCAAACGAAGTTTAGTGTGAATTGGAATAAGACATTGAAGAGCATTTTGTACTTGAATAATAATTTTCAATGCATATATAATTATTTTATTTAATTCAATCAAAGAGAAAAATAATTCTCTCCTCGCATGTTCTCAATAGTGCAAGCAAACATGAAGTCACTAACTTGAACAACCAAGTGAAAAATACATCACAAAAACACGAACTATATATATGAGAAAGGACAATCATTGATTAAGACATGAAACGTAAATATGGTTCTGTATCCATAATTATGCAATTATATATTAATATATAGGAAAATGCTAAACTTTATGAAATTATTTTATGAAATACTATCATGAATGATGTTGCAGGTGATAATATTATTGGGACTTCGTGTATGGGTGGAATCCCACCAATACTAATTCACCATTTAATTGTCACATCATTCATGATAAAAATTTATGAAATAATTTAATGATGTGTAGCATTGCTTTAATATATATATATTGTTTCTTATATTTGTCTAGTTGGCTAGATCGATGTTGAAACACGAAAGTCTTGTATAGGTTGAAATTGAGTCTCACAGAATGCTGCAGCATGGGTTGGAGGCAACGTTGACTCTAAACTCCAAAGCTTTAAAAGCAGCACTCTTTTTACTCTGAAAGAATAAACACAAGCGTGGATTGTTAAGAAGAAATATATATATTCAGAGAAACCTCATGTAAAGTTCATATAGATTAATTATGTGTCTGTGTGTGTATATATATATAAGGAAAGAAAAAAGGAAGGACAAACAACTTACTGCCATAGATTCTAAGACAATATCTTGGGATTTGGAAGTGGTTTGCCACTCAAATTGGTCAGTTGCTACATCAAAGAGTAGTTCATCGTTAGCAAGAGTTTCTGTATTTATAGAAATAGAATTTTATTTTGACTCCTATATATATATATATATATATATATATATATATATATCGTCCATTTGATCCATAAACTTTCAATTAAGGTCTTCAAAAATGAATGTGGATGCAGTTAGTGCGACATCAAAGAGAAATCAAACACGTAGGCGCGCGCATGCATATATAGATATATATATATATAGTTGACAAGGAAGAATTCATTGAAAATATTTGATCCCATGCATGATCAACCATAAATTACCTCATTCCTCTTCTTTATAAATTCTGGAGCCTCTGCATCAGCGAAAACTTTGTTTCTCATGGCTTCGAGCAAAGTATAGTTGTCAAGGAAATTGGTGTGTTGATGAATACAACGTTGTTCTCCAGTTGTATTGAAACACTCAAAACAAAGATTGAATGTAGGGCTTCATTTTGTTTGGAAGCATTTAACACACGAGAAGTAGAGCCCCATGACAAAGACTCCACAATGGTCACAAAATGGCACTTTTCACTATATAGTAGATAGTCAAGACATCCCAAAAGTCGAGAAAGTCACTCCCATCTTTGGCTACTTCTTTGAACAAGTGAGGATTGTTCAAGCGCGAACACCCACACCCAGCAGCTTCTTGCCTCGTGAATGCCAAGAACTCATGAAGGCTTATTTTGTTGTCTTTGTTTTCATCCATTGACTTGAAGAATTCATCTGCCAGTTGCTTCCATTCCTCGGATGCGGCATTGTAATACGCCTTAGCAACCTGGTTAATCTCCTCCATCGACCCTCCTAATTAGTAATTATGAATCTAAGCAAGCCTTGATATATATAGTGTGTGTGTCTATATATATAGGCATATTGACATAAGTACACTCAGGTTCATATTTATGAAACTAATAAAGTATGGTCACCTACCTTGAAATTTGTTGTAACTATGTGGTCGTTAATGAGGCTGTATGTCAAATTGGTGACGTCAAAAATTATTTTATGCCCTTATATAATTTTTATATATTATTATAATACAAAACATTCTATCAAGGAAAATGACTAAAATACCCATGCATATTAGTGATGACTTGGTCTCAGAAACCAATCTCATACCCCCTTCATTTTTCTCTGGTATAGCTAGTGGTGCACACGGTACGGTTCCTTATGATTCTTAGTAAAATTGGAACCTGATCCGTTTTCAATGGTTCCTTAATTTTGGAACTGGAACAGTTGAATTCGGTTCAGTTTGATTCAGTTCTGGGTCTTTGCGGTTCCGATTCCCCAACGATTCTTTATCTACTTTTTTTTTTTTTAAATATTGGGAAGATACACACTCATACTAGTATACCCCTAGTTATAACAATAGATTAGAAGCTATTAGTATTTATTTATATATATATATATATATATTATATAAATATATATAACTTAGAAGTTAAAAGTATTTATCTATATATTATATATTTTATACTTTATATATAAATAGAACACTAGAATTTAGAAAATATTAGTATTTATTTATATATTTTATATTTTATACTTTATATATATATATATATATATATATATATATTTATATAGGACACTAGAATTTAGAAGCTATTATTATTAATTTATATATTATATTATATATATATATATATATATATATATATATATTTTAACGGTTCCTGTTTCGGCTCTAGTTCCTTGACATGAACCTAAATCGTAATAAATGGCTTCTAAAATTTGGAATCAGAATCAAAACCGTAGTGAGCGGTTCAATTTGGTTCAACTACTATTGATTACGATTCCGATTCCGGTTCCACCGATTCTTTGTGCACCCTTAGGTATAGTGGTGGGATCTTGTTTGCCACGCAACCCAACTAGTTTGAGTTCATTTTGTACCAACCATTGCGGAGTTTTTCCATTTTTCTTTTTTTAAGTTGGAAAAGAAACTTGGACCTGACAACCTTCCAAGTGTAGACAAGCCCTCCACCATGTCACACTTCAACTCTTTTAAATAATATTCCACTAATTATACTAAGGTCAAAGTGCAATAAACTCCCCATTGGATTCAAAATGGTACACAATACCCCCTTTTTTTTTTTTTTGGTTGTTTCAAACACCCTCCAACTTACAAATTGGTGCAATTTGTCCATATTTGGTACTATTTGGATTAAAAATTAATGTAAAATGATAAATATACCCTCACAGATAAAAAAATAAAAATAGTGATTAATTTAACGAAAAAACAAAAAAAAATTAACCAAAAAAAGAACTTTAATTCACCAATTTCTTTTCTCGGTAAATTTTTTCGATATATTTTGGCAAATTAAAGTTCTTTTTTTATTTTTCGATATTTTTCAATAATTTGTTTATGTATTTTTCAACAAATTAAAGTTCTTTTTTATTTTTTTATTAATTTTTGGTAAATTGCACTTTTTTTTTCTTTTTTATCTGAGGGTATTTTCATCATTTTATGTCAATTCTTAACCCAAATAGTGTAAAATAGGGACAAATTGCTCCAATTTGTAAGTTGGAGGGTGTTTGTTGCACCCAAAAAAAGGATAACGGGGGGTATTGTGCACCATTTTGAAATTAGAGGAAGGTTTATTGCACTTTAGCTTTATACTAATTTTAGATAGGGTTATAAAGTGCAAAAAAAAACCCTGATATATGGAAAATGTGCAAATATCCCCTGTTGTGCGCAAAAACTCCTACATTTTTCAATTTGTACAAATAAGGACAAATCTTCAATTTGGGAGAAATTGAACAATGAAATGACTAAAGTACCCTTACTTTATGAATTTTTTTTTATTTAAAAAAGGGTAAAGTACAAAAAATACCCCGTTATATACAAAATGTTGAAAAAACCCCTCTATGCAATTTATTATATGCATATAACCTTCTACATTTTTACAATCTGTGCAAACACTCCCTCCGTCAAATTTTTTTTTTTTAAATGACCAAAATTCCCCTCACAACCTTTAAAACCCTTGTGCCATGTTTGGATACAATATTTCTTATTTTTTAAATTTTTATATTGACTAAATATATATTTTAATTATTTATTGTTTCAGATGGGCTCAACAAGTGAAAATAAGGCAGTATTCGCTCATTTTTTAAATAAATAAGAAATTAATATTCGGATGAGCCCTTTTTGAACATCCAAACATGACATTAGAGTATAAGAGTATTTTAGTCGTTAAGTTGACAAAATGTCCTTATTTGCATATTTTGTAAACTGTGTGTGTGTGTGTTGGGGGGGGGGGGTCTGCACTGTTGGATTTTTTTTACACATTTGGTATATAGTGAGGATGTTTTTTGCACTTTACCCTTTTAAAAAAACTAAAAAGTGAAATAACAAAAGATGTACTTTTGTATTTTTTTTTAAAATCTGACATTATCATATGCAATAGAGGATAATTTGCTCCAAATTTTGAAATTATAGGGATTTATATGTACATACCAAATAACATGAGTGACTTTTTTACACATTTTTCATATAGCGGGGGGAGGGGTTTGCACTTTACCCTTTTAGATGTTTGTAAAGTGCAATAATTGAAACCAGCTTCTGCAACTTCCTAAGAATGACCATATAAATTATCATTTTTCACATTGTAACTTCTTTCTATCTAATAAGTTTTTTATTTAATCTAAATAGAATTATATAGTTTTTTTTATATAAAAAACAATAAACATTGATTATTAATTATATTAACTAAATAATTACTAACTAAAAACGCATTATATAATATATAAGTTAGGCTTCATATTGTTTTTGTACTATTGACTTGTATTATATATATATATATTTATTTATATATATATAAATAAAGATGTACTTTTGTATTTTTTTTTAAAATCTGACATTATCATATGCAATAGAGGATAATTTGCTCCAAATTTTGAAATTATAGGGATTTATATGTACATACCAAATAACATGAGTGACTTTTTTACACATTTTTCATATAGCGGGGGGAGGGGTTTGCACTTTACCCTTTTAGATGTTTGTAAAGTGCAATAATTGAAACCAGCTTCTGCAACTTCCTAAGAATGACCATATAAATTATCATTTTTCACATTGTAACTTCTTTCTATCTAATAAGTTTTTTATTTAATCTAAATAGAATTATATAGTTTTTTTTATATAAAAAACAATAAACATTGATTATTAATTATATTAACTAAATAATTACTAACTAAAAACACATTATATAATATATAAGTTAGGCTTCATATTGTTTTTGTACTATTGACTTGTATTATATATATATATATATATATATATATATATATATATTTATTTATTTATTTATTTATTTTCTTCTCACATGTTATATGGTATTAATGTTCATTTATTTAACATTTAAATTTATTCCTGTCCATTAATTTAGTAAAAACTATAATTAGAACAACGATTTAAAAATTATAAATAGGTCATTATTTGTATTAAATGGTTTTCAAAAATTAAATAAAAATCACTAAAATTCTCTTAAAAATCATTTTTATTGGATTATGTTGTAAAAAGTTGTATATCAGTGCATTTTTGACCTCACGTGCGAGAACGAAAAAAATTTATGACTACGATAACCAATTCCATTACGTAACGTCGATATGGGCCCAATTCCACTAAACCGTGACTGCGAATCTTGTCCTCTATCTCTCTCTATTACTTATATATATATATATATCAATTGGGGGCTTATAAATTTATTTTTTGAATAAAATACACTAACCTCCTTAATGTTTGACCTAATTACCTATGACAGTCATGTAATATAAATACCTATATATTTCTTACATAGAATTGCTTATATTATGAAATGGATACATATTTTGATTGAACAGTGGATACGACTATACTTAATTATGTGTGGAATTGCTTTTATTATGTTTGGTTTTGGTTGAAAAACCAATTAATCTGCAAGTATAAAAGTACAAAGTTAGTACTAGCTTGCAAACATGTGTATGTGCGTGTGGGGTTCAATCACTTGAAAAGTGTAAGTGCAGGTGAAACAGTGCCAACTGCAAAGTTTTAAGTGTAAGTGAAAGTAAAGTTTTCGAGAAGCCACAAAGATGACGCAACGAAAATTTCCTCACCATCAAGCCGTTTTACATGCAAGGACGGAGCCAATTAAGGCTTGGCATCAAGACCACCCTCCCACCCACCCACCCCAACAACCCAAAGCCACAGCATTTAAGGACGGAGCCAATTATGTACTGTCGAACATTATTTAAGTTGGAACGCTAGTCCTCATTAATGCAAATAAGATCAATTTGTGGACTATATTTATGTATGTATGTTATTATTATTATTATTATTATTACAATTTTTGCCAATATGACTTGTGCAAAAGACTTGACCTCCTCACATTCTACTTTAAAATATATCACTAAACTATAGCCGTTGTTAACTTAATATTTTATATCAACTATATATCATAACATAAAATCCAAACATGTGGAAATAACAAATGATATAATAAAAAGTTTTTACAACATCTGCTTATGTTATATATCAAAAAGTCCGAAAATATTAAATTTCCAACTATGCAAAGTAATCATACTAAAATCTTCCCGAAATAAAAGTAATACTAAATAAAAGAAAATAAAGCTTCGATATTCAGAATCCTTCGGTTCAGTTAGTATATATATAAAGAATTCTGTACGTAAATATATATTTGCTAGCACCAAGAGAATCCAATTCTCCTGTTTGTATGTAATAATTTAGATCATGTTTGGGAGAACTTTTTAATATTAGAAAGACTTCATTGATAAGCCTTTCAAAAACGAATTTTTGTTAGAAGGAATTTAGGAAGAAAAAAAAAGACGTTTGGCGAGTTCATTTTTAAAATATACTTCAACTTTAAATTGTTTTTTTCTTGACAATAAAATAAAATTTATATAAATATATATATAAGAAGAAAATACAATAAAATAAAATTTATATATAAATACGAATATATTGAATATAACAATATAAAAGAAAACAAAAAGAGTATACATAATAATATATAATAATATATGACAATAACCAAAAACATGTTAATTTAGACTACAATTTGGAGATTAGACCCTAGCTTGAATTGATGACAATTACCAAAAACATGCAAATGCATAAAAATATATTTATTAATTAAAATAAAGTCCTAATCAATATAATTTTGGAGGAAAGAATATACTTAAAATATGTAATATCAAATTTATGTTGGTTAAAATGAGTTGGAACATATTACTCAAACACAATTTTTAGTCAAATGTATTACTATTTTGTTTTGGAAAATTAATTTTGGATTATCAAACATATTTTCAAATTTCTGATTTCAAATTTTAAACAGAAGATGACGTTACCAAATGGATTCAACTTTTGACAGAAATGGCAGCATAACAGATTTCTAGATTCCATTTTTCAAGAATCAAAAAATGAAATCTTTTACCAAACAGCCCCTAGTGTGTTACTCTTTGAATTTTACATTAGACTACTCTCTCTCTCTACCCCTGCACTATGGACCAATGAACACGGGAGTGTATCCCAGCTACTTTCTTACCTTTCGTAATAGAAAGTAAATTGTTCAAGTCCTCGAGAGATCAAAGTGAATGTGCAACTTTCAAATAATAATAAATAAATAAAATATAAGACTTCATTTATTTATTTGGTTGTGTAGAATCATTGATTTCATTCTATATTGATAGCGCAGTAGTAAGTAGGCAATAGGCATGACAGGTTCGTAGTCGGCATCTGAAATATGATACTTCATTTTACTACTTCTATCATAATATTAATTTCTAATATTACCTTACTACTTCTATCATAATATTAATTTCTAATATTATCTGTCTATATCTATCTATCTATGGATATATATACAAGGAAAGGAAAAGGAAGGACAAACAATTTACTGCCATAGATGCCAAGACGATAGCCTGGGATGAGGAAGTTCTTTGCAACTCTGAAATGGTCAGCTGTTACACATCAAAGATATAGTCATCGTTACAATAAGAGTTTTTCTTGACTCCTACGTATATCTATTATATATTTCAAGATCTATGGACACATGGCGTCATAATTGGATTGCAATAGAAGCTTTGCGGTGGTCTGTTTGTTGCGAGAATAATTATACGGATCCTTAATTGATACATATGGCATTGAATTAGGTTTACAACCCTAACGTGCTAAAAGAATTGCACAGACAAGAGAATTGAATGGGTATTGAATTCACAGTAATTACGTGTTGTAAAAGGAAGATATAAAGTGTAAATCACAAAAAGTATACGACTATTAACCAAAAGTAGGGATGTTAAATTAATTCGTTCCGTTTCTATTTGAAATAGATTTCAAAAGAGAGATTAAAATTCGACAAGTCACGATTAATAATAATGGGTGTTAAATACTTGATTATATATATATTTTATAAAATTTATTTTAATTTTTTAAAAATTTGAATTGTTTTTTATTTTTAAAATATGTATAACGGAACGAGACAAATTTAAAAAATAATTTTTATTTATGAGATGAGTTTAAAAAAGAGGTGCTCATCCCGACCTCAACCGACCCTGTTGATATTCCTAACCAAAACAACTAGACTTATTTCACTAATACCAAGAGCTAAATGTATCAATTCAAATCATTATAATATTATGGATTCTCCCACACCAATGAAATTTTGATCTGTCCTTGTATTAATCAACCGTATTGATATCAAATGTGTTTATTGCCGTTAACTCGTCTCAAACCTATATCAAAACAAAATAATATAGTAAATATTATTATATTAGATGGACAAAAGTGTTATTTCATATATATAAATATTTTAATTTTTATATTAATATAATATTAAGGATAGAATAGATATTTCACTCAAAAGTTAACGTCGATTAGTTCATTTATGTTACAGGGGAGGTCATTGTAGCAAAATCAATTAGTTTGATGCGAGGTGTAATTAGGTCAAACCTCAGGAGAGGTCCGTGTAATTTATTCCAAACCTCAAGGGGGGAGGTCAGTGTAATTTACCATAATTTTTTTGACAAAATAACAGAATTTTGGTCAGAGGGGGTTCTTTGTCTAACAGAGCAAACTTCAGAGAAAGTCATTGTAACAAAATCCATTAGTTTGTTATCGGGTGTAATTACGTCAAACATCATCGGAGGTCAATGTATTTTATACTAATTTTTTTGACAAAACTAACAGAATTTTGGATGGAAGGGGTCTTTGTCTAACGGAGCAAACCTTAGGGGAGGTCATTATAACAAAATTTATTAGTTTGATACCGGGTGTAATTAGACCAAACCTCAGAAGAGGTCAGTGTATTTTACCCATTTTAATATAACCAATATCAAGTTATATTAATTATTTTTTAAGAAATTAGAACTTATGTTATTATTAATATATTAAAATGATAATTTTAACATAGGAGACAAAACTTTGCCTGCTCTTTTTTTTAATAATAGTTATTTTTAACCATAAATTTTTTTAAATAATTTAAAATTAAATTATTCAACAAAATTAATATAGATTTCCAAAAATTTAATAAATCTACTAAAAATTTTCAAGCTAATTTTTTCCAACAAACTTAAACTTTGAATCAACACCCTTAGGCGTACCTTTGTCACCCTTAAATTCATATTTTACCACCCTTAAATTTTAAAATACTTAAAATATTTCAAATTATTTTTTTTGTAAACACAATTAATCTCTGTTTCACCAATTTTAAATCTACCTTCACCACCTTTAATTATTAAAAGGTAAGATGTAATGGATTTTGTATAATATAACATTAGTAATAATAAAGTGCACCTTTATTGATTTATAATGCGCACACACAGAAATAACTCTTGCAGCTTTATTGGTTTATGTATATGAGAAAACTACACCTAAATGAAGTTAAGAGGTCTAAATTACAAAATAGTCTATTTTAAAAGTTTATTTTTCACTTTGGTTGAATTAAGCAAAATAATTACATATGCATTGAAAATTATTATTTATGTCCAAAATGTCCTTCAATCTCTTATTCCAAAATATGAAATTATCATTCTTAAATTAAATAATTCATTCACTCAAGAAATTAAAAAAATATCTGGAATATATTGTTTGGTTTCTAAAAAATTGCAAGAATATAAAAGTAATCTAGTAAAAGTGAACAAAAACATAAAGTAAAGCAACGTATGTTTTATACAAGCATTTGTGAACATGATATTATGTCGTAAAGTATAAAATTAGACCGTCTGATACGACCCTAAATGATAACTAACTTCTTTTCACTATTGGATTAATGCAAGTGGATACATTTGTAGTATCGCAAGTTTCACAATACATCAACAATATTTGGGTGAGAATGAAGTAGATTTTTCAAATGTGCTTGAGTAACTTTTTGGTCTAGTATGCCCAAAAATATATGAGCATCAGGAAGAGATATTATATCAAAACATGATGTACAAAGATAAGGAAAATTTAAATTTCAAGCGTTAACTCTCATAAAATTTCAAGTTTGCCTACAAATGTAAACAAAATTTGAGTTTTATCAACAAATGAATTATGAGTCATTCTACATAGAATATGCATGTTCACTAAATCAAATTAAGAACATATTTAAACAATCAAATATGAATTAGATAGTTGATAATGACAACTTAAAAAAGTAATTAGTGAAACCGTTCATCATATTTTAAAAATCTCAAAATTAAGAATCATTGGCACATTAATTTGCCATACAATTCAAAAATTAGTTTACTATTTTTTTTTTAAAAATAAAAAAAATAGTTCACTAAAGTAAAATAAGAGACCATATTTTTGTGATGAGAAGTGATCGACTACCAATAATTTATCCAGATAGTAGTGCTTTATAATGAATTCAATTTTCTTGTAGTGAGCGAAAAGACAATGATCTGTTGAATTTTTTTTAGTCACGTACAATTTGCACAGGAACCAAATGAAGTTTAGTGTAAATTGGAATAAGACATTGAAGAACATTTTGTACTTGAATAATAATTTTCAATGCATATATAATTATTTTATTTAATTCAATCAAAGAGAAAAATAATTCTCTCCTCGCATGTTCTCAATAGTGTAAGCAAACATGAAGTCACTAACTTGAACAACCAAGTAAAAAATACATCCCAAAAACACAGACTATATATATGAGAAAGGACAATCGTTGATTAAGACACGAAACGTAAATATGGTTCTGTATCCATAATTATGCAATTATATATTAATATATAGGAAAATGCTAAATTTCATAAAATTATTTTATGAAATACTATCATGAATGATGTTGCAGGTGATAATATTATTGGGACTTTGGGTATGGGGAAATCCCACTAATACTAATTCTCCATTTAATTGACACATCATTCGTAATAAAAATTCATGAAATAATTTAATGATTTGTAACATTGCTTTAATATATATATTGTTTCTTATATTTTTCTAGTTGGTAGATCGATGTTGAAACACGAAAGTCTTGTATAGGTTGAAATGGAGTCTCACAGAATGCTGCAGCATGGGTTGGAGGCAACGTTGACTCTAAACTCCAAAGCTTTAAAAATAGCACTCTTTTTACTCTGAAAGAATCAACACAAGCGTGGATTGTTAAGAAGAAATATATATATTCAGAGAAACCTCATGTAAAGTTCATATAGATTAATTATGTGTGTGTGTATATATATATATATATATAAGGAAAAGAAAAGGAAGGACAAACAACTTACTGCCACAGATTCCAAGACAATATCTTGGGATTTGGAAGTGGTTTGCCACACAAAATTGGTCCGCTGCTACATCAAAGAGTAGTTCATCGTTAGCAAGAGTTTTTGCATTTATAGAAATAGAATTTTATTTTGACTCCTATATATATATATATATATATATATATATATATATATATATATATATCTCGCCCATTTGATCCATACACTTTCAATTAAGGTGTTCAAAAATGAATGTGGATGCAGTTAGTGCGACATCAAAGAGAAATCAAACACGCAGGCGTGCGCATATATATATATATATAGTTGACAAGGAAGAATTCATTGAAAATATTTGATCCCATGCATGATCAACCATAAATTACCTCATTCCTCTTTTTTATAAATTCTGCAGCCTCTGCATCAGCGAAAACTTTGTTTCTCATGGCTTCGAGCAACGTATAGTTGTTAAGGAAATGGGTGTGTTGATGAATACAACGTTGTTCTCCAGTTGTATTGAAACACTCAAAACAAAGATTGAATGTAGGGCTACATTTTGTTTGGAAGCATTTGACACAAGAGAAGTAGAGCCCCATGACAAAGACTCCACAACGGTCACAAAATGGTCGACCACTTTTCACTATATAGTAGATGGTCAAGACATCCCAAAAGTCGAGAAAGTCACTCCCATCTTTGGCTACTTCTTTGAACAAGTGAGGATTGTTCAAGCGCGAACACCCACACCCAGCAGCTTCTTGCCTCATGAATGCCAAGAACTCTTGAAGGCTTATTTTGTTGTCTTTGTTTTCATCCATTGACTTGAAGAATTCATCTGCCAGTTGCTTCCATTCCTCGGATGTGGCATCGTAATACGCCCTAGCAACCTAGCGCATCTCCTCCATCGACCCTCCTAATTAGTAATTATGAATCTAAGCAAGCCTTGATATATATAGTGTGTGTATATATATATATATATATATATATATATATATATATATATATATATGAGGAGTGCTTGCGTCAGTCGCTCCACCGATTGGTGGAAATCAATTCCAAAAAGTAAATGTTTTCCTGCAATAAATGTCCTACTTTTTGATCAATTAATATACCCTCCCAGTTCTAAAGTATTTACACTGGTGCCATCAACTAACAAATAAAATTATAAAAATAAAGTATTAAAATATTAATATTTTAAAATAAAACATCAATCCATATAGATTATTAAAAATATTAATAAAAATAAAATTATAAACATAAAGTATATAGATTAATTGAATAAGTATATAGATTATTAAAAATATTTAAAAGCAGGAAAATATAAAAAAAATATTAATAAAAATATTTTAATACTTTAAAAATATGTTCTTTAATTCAATTAACCATAATAACAAAATTTTAAAAATTATATAGGAAATGATTATAATAAGTATATAGATTATTAAAAATATTTAAAAGTAGGACAATATAAAAAAGTTATTAATAAAAATATTTTAATACTTTATTTTTATAATTTTATTTGTTAGTAGTGTAAATACTTTAGAACTGTGAGAGTATATTAATTGATAAAAAAGTAGGACATTTATTATAGGAAAACATTTAATTTTTGGAATTGATTTTCACCAAAATATATATATATATATATATATATATATATATATATAGAATGTTTTGTATTATAATAATATATAAAATTTATATAAGGGCATAAAATAATTTTTGACGTCACCAATTTGACGTACAGCCGACCACATAGTTACAACAAATTTCAAGGTAGGTTACCTATATATATATATATAGAGGCATACTGGGACAAGTATACTCAGGTTCATATTTATGAAACTAATAAAGTATGGTAACCTACCTTGAAATTTGTTGTAACTATGTGGTCGGCTGTACGTCAAATTGGTGACGTCAAAAATTATTTTATGCCCTTATATAAATTTTATATATTATTATAATACAAAACATTCTATCAAGGAAAATGACTAAAATACCCATGCATATTAGTGATGACTTCGGTCTCAGAAAGCAATCTCATACCCCTTCATTTTTCTCTGGTATAGTACAAAGTTAGGACTAGCTTGCAGACATGTGTACTTTCAATCACTTGAAAAGTGTAAGTGAAAGTGAAGCAGTGCCAACTGCAAAGTTTTAAGTGCAAGTGAAAGGAAAGTTTTCGAGAAGCGACAAAGATGATGAAACGATAATTTCCTCACCATCAAGCCGTCTTGCATGCAAGGACGGAGCCAATTAATATATAGATATATATATATATATATTACTTAAAACCCAAAGAAGACCCTCCCACCCACCCACCCACCCCAACAACCCAAAACCACAGCTGGCCCCAAAAGAAAAGAAAGTTATGTTCCTATGAAATAGGCAAATATTTGATATCTAAATTCAGGTGAGATGCAAAAGTTTACTGTTTATATAGTAGTACCATGTACTGTTGCACAGTATTTAAGTTGGAAAGCTAGTCCTCGTTAATGCAAATAAGACCCATTAGAGCATCCACTGTGGGATCTCCAAATTTGGTTCTCCAAATTTGAATTTTAGCTATCCACCTCATCATTTTAGCCAGTCACATCATCATATCAGGATCTCTAAATTTTGACTCCACAACAGGTTCTCCAGATTTGAATTTTAGCCAGCCATCTCAACATTTTAGCCAGCCACACCATGATCTCTAAATTTTGACTCCACAACAAGTTCTCCAGATTTTTATTACCCACACAATTAAATAATGTTACACAATTAAATTAATATAAAATTATATATATATACACATATATGTTAAAATTTTTAATACTTTTTTAACTTAAAAAATTCATAATTTTTTCGTTTAAAGTAAAAAAATAGGCAAAGTGGTACTCAAATTAAAGCTCTAGAAATTATCTTTCTAACAGAATTAGTTTCATTAAAAAATTCAATTTGTAGTGAAAGTTATTAAGATTTAAGTGAATGATACATATATATATATATACATGACACGGATTACGAAAAACAAAAAAAACTAATAAACTAAACTTTGGTTCGCCAGTGCTTCGCCCGATTAAGCGAAGCATATAGCTAACCGCATATTGGGGCCACCATTTTTAGCCAATGCATTGTAGGTGAATAGTTAACTTTGGTTTGCCAAACATGCCTTTAGCTATCCCGTTGCTCATGGGCTTAGTGGAGTTCCGATGTTACTGTTGAGAAAACGAGGACTATATTTATGTATGTATGTTATTATTATTGTTATTACAATTTTTGCCAATATGACTTGTGCAAAAGACTTGATCTCCTCACATTCTACTTTAAAATATCAAAATATATCACTAAACTATAACCGTTGTTAACTTAATATTTATATCAACTATCATAACATAAAATCCAAACATGTGGAAATAACAAATGATATAATAAAAAGTTTTTACAACATCTGCTTATGTTATATATCAAAAAGTCCGAAAATATTAAATTTCCAACTATGCAAAGTAATCATACTAAAATCTTCCCGAAATAAAAGTAATACTAAATAAAAGAAAATAAAGCTTCGATATTCAGAATCCTTCGGTTCAGTTAGTATATATATAAAGAATTCTGTACGTAAATATATATTTGCTAGCACCAAGAGAATCCAATTCTCCTGTTTGTATGTAATAATTTAGATCATGTTTGGGAGAACTTTTTAATATTAGAAAGACTTCATTGATAAGCCTTTCAAAAACGAATTTTTGTTAGAAGGAATTTAGGAAGAAAAAAAAAGACGTTTGACGAGTTCATTTTTAAAATATACTTTAACTTTAAATTATTATTTTTTGACAATATTATCCCTTATCTTTAACAATGATTGGAACTCTTAAAAAGTGCAAAGTCCACAATGGAGGTGGAGATGATAGTAGTGGAAGGCAGTAATGAAAGTGGTAGTGACTGTGGAGGTAGTAGTGTTGGTAATGGTGGTGGAAGGCGGCGACAACGATGGGGATATTAGAAGTGGTGGTGGTGGAGGAAGGTAGCAACAACCGTGACACTAGTGGTGGTGGAAGTTGGTGGTGGTGGAGGAGGAGGTGGTGGTGGAGGAGGAGGTGCTGGTGGTGGTAGAGGTGGAGGTGGCGGGAGGTGGAGGAGGTAAGGTGGTGGTGGTGGTGGTGTAAGAATTTTTGGGCTTCCTTTGATTATAATTCCTTTAAATACATAAAGAAAATCCGAATTGAGGATTGAGACTAAATAGAGAATTACCAGATGCCCTATATATATGTGATTATAAATACTTATTGTGATACATTGTACCTTAGTCACATGTTATCATGGATAAGGATATATATATATATATATATATATATATATAGGAGAGGATAATGGTAACGTTAGTTACCATGATCTGATAAAGGTAACGTAAAGTGATTATAATCTAATCGTTCCCTTGATGGGAGAGATTTGATCAAATATCTTTATATATATAGATTGGTCCCCACTCTTACATAATACGCTCAATTACAGTTACTCTTGCCCCCATTGAATAGACATGTGAGTTAAGTATAGAAAGTGGAAGACCTAGTAAGAGGAGTTTCTTTGGTTTCAGACTTCATTCTCAATTTAGCAATGCCTTCAGCAGATATGTGTACACAAAAATTTTCAGTCTGAGAATAAGATCAAAATATGTAGACAAATATATCAAATATATTAATTTTGAGAAATATAGGTTACAAATCTCTGTAGATCTTTTCAAAAGAAAGATAAATTCCTCTGATTCAATATCCTTGGTGATTTGGATTCAATGGCTTCTATAGCTTGATCTTGAATTGAATTGAAACTTTGGTGAAGAGTGATACGTGGATGATGTGCTTGTTATTCTTCTCCTTTAGGGTTTAGATGCTTTGAAACTTTGGGTTTCAAGTGAAGAATCCGACAGAGTGTTAGCTTTCTCTGAGAGTCTTCTGGTTGTCTTCTCCCTCCTCCTCTCCGCTATCCACATCTATTTATAGACTTCTTGGAGAGGTAAACTAGTAACTTCTTATACCCTTGATAATTATCTTTGTTGATACTTATTTTTTGTGATAATTATCTAATTAATATATATATATATATATCTTTACTGATATATATTTGTACATATATATCAATTATCCTTTGACCTATTTTCTAGGGGACTTGGATTTCTTAGACAATTTGGATCAACCCATGACTCATTTATTTGTGGTGGGTCTAGATTTTGAATTTTCTGACTCAATAGACCACAATCAAAAGTAGGCTAAACTATAGATAAGCCCAAATTATATTTTGGATCCATCATGTAATTTTTTTCATGTCTACAAATTACCCCCACTTCAAGTCTCGCGCTATATTGAACTTGTCACGTGATATGCGTTGAATGTTGTACATTCTCGCGCCTTTACTTACGTATTTTGATCCCATAGTTGCACATATTGTATAATTTTTACGTGTTT
This sequence comes from Cornus controversa, assembly GCA_026545225.1. Classification (NCBI taxonomy): domain Eukaryota; kingdom Viridiplantae; phylum Streptophyta; class Magnoliopsida; order Cornales; family Cornaceae; genus Cornus; species Cornus controversa. The sequence continues at coordinate 41,882,483 of CM048849.1, forward strand.
TTGTTTATTTTAGGTTCTATTCCAAAAACCGGCCTAATCCGACTCTGCTATTATTTCAAGAATGCATTCCAAGTTCAAGATTATATGATAGAATGCTTGCAATGAGGATTAGCGGAATGCGTGCGAAGCAAAAGCCAATGCAAGATGAAATCAAGTTTCAAAAGCAAGGAATTACGATGCATCATAATGGTAGTTAAGATGCATCATAATTACAATGCATCGTAATGCCAATTACAATGCATCGCCAATCTACAAAAAATAAAACAACTGGCAGAAGATATTCCAGCCACTTGACACTTGTCACCAATCATTTCTAAGAAGCATTTGTACATAATTTTTGGGATACTTTGAGTTAGAAATAAGATGTATACACAACTTTGAGTCATATAGTGATAAAAAAGTAGTTAGTTGGTAATAGAGAGTAATTATTAGATTTTCTAGATAGAGCAGAAAAGTTCTAGAGAAGGAAAGCTTTAAAGGAGGTTTTGACAAATCCTTGAAGACCATATGGAGATGGAATCATCTCTGTCTATGGAGCGTTTCATCACTATCATGATCAACTAACTCCTTCTCTAAAATTTGGACAAAACCCTAGCCATGTAACTATGTTTATTTTGTTATGAATTGGGGGTTTTTTGTGTAATTATGTGTATATGTACTTAGCCTCGTGCCTTGTCTTCAATACAAGTTTACAAATTCCTTATGTTCATGTGTGTTAATTCATCTTTCTTGTCTTAGAATTATTAGTTGTTTCACATGATCCTCAAACACTTATAATTTCACAAGAGCTATGAATGATGGCTTTGTGCTTATATTCACTTGAATATGTTAATTCTTAGGTTTCATAATTCATACTTAGAAAAAGTAATTTCACTACACCTAGGTAATTAGATTAATGTAGTTAGGTTGGTAAATTACGCCTATCGAAGATGAATTATCATTAGTTAGGTTTCAAGTATCCTCTTGTTGACGTCGTTGTAGGTAGCACTTGCCAAACGCGTCTTTTGTACACATTTTTATACATTTTTCAACTTAGTACAATGGCATGGTTATGAGGCTAGTGGTGACATCTAAGCCCTTGTTCTTTAACCTTTTCTCAAACTCCTTTTCAATTATTGCATTTTTTATAATTCAAGTAGTTTAAGCAAACTAACAATCACCGTTTACTAATTGAACCGGAACCAATCTTCGATTATAACTATTAGACCAACATAGTCTCTGTGGGATTGACACCCTCTACATAGAGCCTAGAGCCTTATCCTACTAAGGATTTGTTCCATTGTGAGTGATAAATAATATTTTGATTACCAAACATAAAAGAGTTTGAAAACCACGCATCAATTTTTAGCGTCATTGTCGGGGACTATGATTTAATTGCTAAAATCATAAGATTGAGTCTAGTCTGATTTTTAACAGAACTCATTCTTTAAATACTTTATTTGTAATTATTTTTGTTTTTGTTTATTAAGTGTTACATTTTAGGTATTTATTACTCATTCAAAATGTTGGTACTTAAGCTTGGACTCTTTGTGAATATAGTATCCAATTTTGTGCACTTAATTGTTTAAATTTTATTTTTGTTTATAATTTAGGAGTGTTACTCTCACATGCAAGGTAGGAGATCCTTGTCATTGCCATTGTTGCCTTATGATCTTGAACTTGAACGAACTCTTAGACAAAATAGTAACATCCCTAGGGACCCTATATTGTTTAGAGAAACCAGGAGAGAAAACATGGCACATACTGATAATATACATGCACAGCAAATTCCAGTCATTCAACCACCACCCCCTCTAGGTGTGGAGGTTCATAGGAATTTCTATGTTCCAACTACCTATGCATCACCATCGTGTATTCATTTCCCAAATGTGGCGACGAATCACTTTGAAATCAAAACCTCCACCAATAGTCTTCTTAATTGTTTTCATGGGCTACCTAATGAAGACTCTTACAAACACATAGATGACTTCTTGGAAGTATGTTCAACCCTCCGGTTGAACAACTTCGTGGAAGATGACCTAAGGTTTCGTCTCTTCTCCTTCTCACTCAAGGATAAAGTCAAACAATGGTTCAATTCCTTGGAGCCTCATTCTATTAATTCTTGAGCAGAAATGCAACAGGAGTTTCTAAAAAAATACTTTCCAATGGGAAAGACTTATGATGTGTGAAAAGCCATCATTGGCTTTTCTCAATGAGATGGAGAAGCTTTCTATGAAACGTGGGAGAGAATGAAAGACTTTTTGCAATCTTGCCTACAACATGTTATTCTTAAATGGCAATTGGTACAAGGTTTCTATGATGGTCTAGGTGATCCCTATAAGCAAATGGTAGATGCTAGTTGTGGGGGTATGTTCTTTCTTAAAAGTCTCGATAAGGCGTGGACTCTTTTCGAGAACTTGAGCGAAAATTTGTCTCAACGTTTTTCAATTGAAAGAAAGGGTAAGACTTTTGTCCCCTCCAATGCCAAGGCTGAGAGTATCTTTGAATTGCTTAAAAAACACACAACCGAAATGAAGAAAAATGTTCTTTCTAAAAAACTGGACCAAGTTATATTGGCGAGAACTTCTTCCTCTTCTCTTACTCATTCGAGTTCCATTCCTACTCCTACACACGACGAGTGTTCCTTCTACTCTAGTCATTCTCATTACATTAGGAATTGTCTTCATGCGGGACAATGCCCCCAATTTACTCAAGACCTAGTGAATGCACTTTATTCTAGGTTGGGCCAAAATTCTTATCAAAACTCTTATAATCCGGGTTGGAGAGATTAAACATATGAAAACCAATGTCACTACTAAAATCAAGGACCTCAAGGGCAACAAGGACTATCCCATTTCCAACTTAGACCTTATCAACCAAATTCAAGTTTCTATACTACTCGACTACCTCCACCTTGGAATCTAAATTTTGAGGACAATATTTTGGCAGCTTTAGGCAACCTTGAGTCCAATACTCAACTGTTGCATTCCCACTCTCAATCCATGTCAAAACTAGAATCTCAAATGGGACCATTAGTAAATGCATTAAATAAAAGAGAGGATAGGAGATTGATGAGCCAACCGGTGGTAAATCCTAAAGGAGTACACGTAATTGATGAGCCTTCTGTGAGTTGCGCGGTGCGGAAGCGGTTGCGAAAAATATTTTAGAACCTAGAGGGGTGAATAGGATCACTTGCTCGTTTGCATAATTTTTAATTAAATCAATTTTAAGTCTAATTAATCAAACAATTAAAGCAAACAAATAAATAAAGTGCAATTAAAGAAGAGAATGCACCAGATATACGTGAAAACCCAAGGCGGGAAAAACCACGGAGGGAGGCGGCACGCCTCAGGGAACCAATTCACTATGATGAAGCAAAGTACAACAGACTCTGTCTCAGTCTCACACCCCTCTTCACTCTGTCAAGGATCTGATGCGGAACACCTCAGGCTTATGATTGCGACAACACGTCCAATTGCTGCAGACTTCCGGCTAACGTCACCACCCTTACAGAAAGGTTGCTGGAAGAACCAAAAGACTCAGCAAGTATTTTGTTCCATTCGTAGTGCAATCTGGTCATCTTTCTTCCTCAGCAAGCAAGCAAGCGAAGAACCATCAATCCAATGTTCTGATCAGCAAATAGATTTGATACAGTCTCTGAGCAGCTAATCAGAAGTAGAACACCATCCTAAATATCACTCGTGTAGTATGGATGTGTGTTCTTAAAAATAGATAGTCCTACTTATACTGTATATATTTTTTCTCTCTAAAAATATGTTTCAGGCATATATTACTTGCTTATTTTGTAGAGAAAATATGAATACATATATATAGGCAAGGAAGTTCTAATTCTACTTGGAAAAGAAGTTAAATACTAAAATAGAACTTTCCTAGAAGTTTCAAACCCAATAGAAATCAGAATTTTCGTCAAAAGTTGCTTCCTATTTGGAACAGGCTAAGTGGGACCGGTGCCAAATAAATAAGACCGGTGGGACTTTTTGAAAACCTGCAGAAACTAAACTGCCGAGAAAAGTTGGACCGGTCCTAAATATTGGGGACCGGTTCTACTTTGAAAAACACTAATATTTTTATTTAAACCCTGGTTTTTCAAAATAGGCTCGGAAATAAAAAGTGCAAAGTGTCCTCACCATACTTACCTGTACTATATGGTGTTCTAACTGATTTGTTAGCTTCCATGCACTTGAATATCAGCTCCAAGTTGTCGATGATCGATACAAGGAATAAATCGAAAATTACAACTCGATCAATCAGGTTTTGATCACCGAAATATGCCAATTACAAATTTATATCTCACAATCTCTCCCTTTGGCAATTTCGTGAGAAAATCACTTAGACAATTATAACCTAACCCATTGGAAAAATTAGATTACAATGTTACCCAAAAATACATAGAAATAAAAGGCTGATCATCAGAAGCTTCACATGTGTGTTCAAGATGGTTAAAATAAAACCTGTTGTACCTGCACATCCCTTAAACAACACAACCTGTGAAAAGCTTAATAAAGAAATATAATCACAACTTTGTAATACTCAAATCTATAATGATCCCCCTTAATCTCCCAAGCAAAAATATCTAATATATGATATAAATATATCTCCCCATTTGTTAAAGAATCTCATGTCATCTCACCCTTTTTGGAACAAATTGACAAAGTAATACCCAAGAGATTTATATAAACAGATAAATCATGAAGCACATAGAGAGATTAAGACAATAATGAAACAAAAATAATCATCATCACTGATCAAATAAATATCTAAAACATATCAGTTGATGGAATAAACAAAAATAAATAATCTAGACATCGAACCTAGACAAAATAGAGTTAACTACTCAAAGTCTAGCAAAACATAACTAAGTCTATCATCAAGACCTAATCCTCATCATCATCATGAGCTCTAAAAACTAGATATCAACCTCTATCAAAAAGATATCCTTAAACATATAACTCCATCTATTGAAATTTGTATCAAAGTCCACAAAAGTATAATTCAAACATAAATATGGTATCCATAAGATCAACATGCAACCTAATCAAAGATACCATGAGTATCCAAAAATAACCAAGTCTAAATCATAAACCTAGCAAACAGATGAACTAGTCTGAATCATCAAAACATCAAACCCTTAAAAACTAGTTATCATCAGTGATGTAGGAGAGCGAATGATGTCCATTATCAAAGATATATTGGGTACTCATAAGGCTCGAATCATTATCCTCTATAGGTGGTCTATCAATATTTGTCCTCAAATATTACAAAATAATACCACCTGTTAAGATCAAGAATACTAACAATTGAGTCATAACAGTTGTATTCACCTCAATGATAATGACAAACACTTTGATTACGAAAGATAAAATATCCAAATATGTTACCCAAATCACATAAGGACTCTCAACCAAGATATTTCAAATCAAAACTCCTTTTACTTTTAAAAGCACTCCCCTAGCTCTTTTAGACCTAATCATGAAAGTCACAATGAATGGAAGTATAAACAAGATCACAAGCTCTATTAAAGAATTCTGTCAAACACTTGGAAAGCAAAGCTTCAATCCTCAAACTTCAAAGATATTTGTTCGATTAATTTACTACAAAACTCAATAAACAATCAATATACCAACAATCACCACAATCCTCTAAAAATATAATCCTAACCTCCAATAGTTAATAATCACAAGAAATATAGAAGAGGAAGAGAATGTATATGATATGAGTGTGTGAGAGTTTTGAGATAGAGTGCTATAAGAGTGTGTGCATGCATATATGAGGAATGCAACATAAAACAACAAGGTGCACGCGAATTCTATCAAAATTGGGCATCCGCTAAGTGTGATCGGTCCTCATATTTGGGGACGGGTCCAATTTCTCTCAGTTCGTTAGAATCTGTAGAAGTGCGACCGGTGCTCAATAATGGGGACCGGTTCAACTTTGTAAATTACGCAAAAATTACACTTTGGACCAATAATTCACCAAATACACCTCATCTCAGCTTAATTTAGCAATTAAGCACACATAATATGAAAAATAAACACAAAATCAAAATAAAATATATTTTTGGATTTTTGAAAATTTTTCAAAGAAGAAAAAAAATAAAACATGAATAATCTTATAAGAATAATCAAAACATATTTTTCAGAGAATAACATGAGTTCTGAAAATTTCTGAAAATTTCAAACATTTATAAATGCAGAATTTTAAAACCCATAATTTATCCATAAAATTCATTCTCAAATTCATGATCATGACACAACTTCCAACACACAAATATTTATAAAAATTTAGAAATTCATCTAATAAATTCATGTGTGTGTGTGTGCAATCCAACTTCATCAAAAATTAATCAAATTCTTTTGATTCATCTTCTAAAACATATTGGATAATAAGAAAATATAGCTACACATAATCAAACATTTTTTTTTACTGAATTTCATCATCATTTTTTTATTTATTTCTAAGACGGTGGCTTTCACTCTTACGGGCAGCCAACTATTTTTCTCAAAACAACTCTTTAATTTTTTAAAGATATCTCATTGGAGATTTACATTGTAGTGGAAGCTACGAACACATCCCGAAGGTAGCCTTTTCCTTTTGTCTTAGATATTCAGCAAATTTTCACATTTTTTTTTCATGCTGAATAAAAATATAAATTTTTTTTCATAAATTTTTTTCATTGATCATTTAAGCTTTCAATGCTACTCATACAATATACTCTAGTCAACTTCTCATTAGTTTTCAATCAATTCTCTCAGAGTTGGACTAGTGCACAATTTTGTATGGACTCAGAAGATTTACCTCTAAAAAGAAATAAATACAGCACATTGGTTATCGATGTCAAAATCATAAAATCAAGCACTTCATTCATTGACAAACTAAGTGTCCCAATTATGCATTCACAAATCAAAGTGAAATTAAAAAGAAATATAAAGAATTCACATTATTTCTCAAAAAAATATAATTCTCATAATCTCATATGATTATTACTAAAAATAAACAAAACATATCCTAACAAAAAAAAAATATGGTCCAATGGAAAACAAATAATGAACATAAACTCAGTCCATGACCATCAAAGTCCTAAATGACTTAGTTAGGGAGTTTTGCACCCAAAGACCTATTAGGAATAAATCCCATAGTATCAATAGGCACAAACTTCTCAAAATCTTCCTTTTTCATCTAGATAGTTTTAACATGCAATTTATCAGGAAAAAATTGTGAAGAAACAAAACCATTCTTCTTTTTATTTGAATTCTTTTTACCTTGAGAATTTTTGGGTTTGTTCCAATAATATGACTTTGTAGCATGAACCCTATTCTTAGCAAAAGAATTATGCACATAAAAATTAGAATTAGAATGTCTTCTCTTTTTATAGCAATAGTGTTGACTATATCCATTCTTACCACAAAAAGAACAATAAAGCACGTTGACACAACATTAGAATGCACAGACTCAACTTGAGACATAGGTTTGGGTTCAGACACAATCAAATTCTTGGGTTTAACAAAAATAGTTTTTCCCTTAGATGATGACCCAACAAAACCTAATCCAGTCTTATCTCCTACAGGCTTACCAACACTAATCATGCCATCAAGCTTAATCTGTCCAGAAGTAAAAACAATTAATTTCTCTTGTGATTTTTTCAATTCAGGCTCAAGAAAATTAATTCTAGCAAGAAGAGAATCTCTAACAGAAATAACTTGACTTACATCGCTTTCGAGAAACTTGACTTTGCCTTGAAGATTTAGAATTTCAGCTTTACTTTCTTCAATTAACTTCACTTGATCTTCATTCTTTTTCTTCAAAGTCTCTTTCTCAGATTTTTCTTGCTTCAGCTTCTCAGATTTTTTATTATAAGCTTCCAGCAATTTCTCAAAAAGTTCTGGCAGCTTGCTTTCACATGGTTCTACATCAGATTGCTCATCTTCTGAATCATCAGACCCTACTTGACTGAGAGTAGTGTATATCTCTGTTTCACTTACATCAGAAGAAGAATCATTAGCAGTATCATGATTCAATAAAGCAACAAAAGCAAGAGAATCATTCTCAACAGATGAATCACTATCAGAGTTAGAAGATTCAGACTCAGAAATAATACCTTTCATAACTTTCTTGTTTGAAAATTTCTTTGCACTAAAGCTATTTTTCTTAGGACTTGGACATTGATTATATGTATGACCTTTACCACCACATATCCAACAAGTAACCTCAATTTTCTTAGAGTTATCTTCTTTCTCTTTCCTTTCCTTACCTTTGGATGATGAGCTTTGATTCCGAAATTTAGAAGGATTTCCTTTTCTCAAATTTTTACCTTTTTCATATTCAAGAATCTTTCTAAATTTTTTAGCAAGGAGTGCAACATCATTATCTGAATCATATTCAAAACTTTCAATTTTTTTCAACTTCAGATTTTGAAGAATTTGAACAATTTGACAAACTTGAAGACTTCAAAGTCTTTGATGTTTTTAAAGCCAAAATTTTTGATTTCCGAAGCTTTGGATATTTCATCTCAAAAGTTTGAATTGATCCAACTAACTCAGCCACCTCCATAGAGTCTACATCTCTGCTCTCATCTAAGGCTTCCAACTTAGCTTGGAACCTATCAGGCAATGATTTCATGAGTTTTCTGATAATCTGAAAAGAATGAATTTTCTCACCAAGGTTAGCACTACTTTGAACAATATCATTAAGTCTAGAATAAAAATTAGAAAACGTCTCATCTTCATCCATTCTAATTGTTTCAAATTTAGTAGCAAGCATTTGTAACTTAGATCTCCTTACCTTGGTGGTACCCTCATGAGTTACTTGTAAAATATCCCATGCTTCTTTCGAAGTGGAACAAGCAGAAATTCTAGCAAATTCAGAAGGAATAACAGAATTAAATATAGCATATAAACCCTCGTTGTTATTATTAGCTTCTTCATGTTCAGCATTAGATCATGTTGCTTTATCCTTCTCTACAGTCACAACAGTATCACCATCACCAGTGGTAGTGGTAGGAATTTTATAGCCATTCTCTACAGCCATCCAAACTCTCTCTCCTTGAGATTTAAAAAAAGCTTTCATGCGACACTTTCAGAAAGTATAATTTGAACCATCAAACAAAGGAGTTCGCTGAATCGATCCACCCTCTTTCATACTAGATTCCATGATAATTTTTGAAAACAAAAATAAATTTTAATTTTAAAAATACTTAGCAAAGAACTACTCACAAATTAGAGAACACTGCTCTGATACCAATTGTGAGTTGCGCGGTGCGGAAGCGATTGCGAAAAGTATTTTAGAACCTAGAGGGGGGGTGAATAGGATCACTTGCTCGTTTGCTTAATTTTTAATTAAATCAATTTTAAGTCCAATTAATCAAATAATTAAAGCAAGCAAATAAATAAAATACAAGTAAAGAGGAGAATGCACCAAATATACGTGAAAATCCAAGGCGAGAAAAACCACGGAGGGAGGCGGCACGCCTCAGGGAACCAATTCACTATGATGAAGCAAAGTTCAACAGATTCTGTCTTATTCTCACACCCCTCTTCACTCTGTCAAGGATCTGATGCGGAACACCTCAGGCTTATGATTGCGACAACACGTCCAACTGCTGCAGACTTTCAGCTAACGTCACCACCCTTACAGAAAGGTTGCTGGAAGAACCAAAAGACTCAACAAGTATTTTATTCCCACCGTGTAGTATGAATGTGTGTTCTTAAAAATAGATAGTCCTAATTATACTGTATATATTTTCTCTCTCTAAAAATATGTTTCAGGCATATATTACTTGCTTATTTTGTAGAGAAAATATGAATACATATATATAGGCAAGAAAGTTCTAATTCTACTTGAAAAAGAAGTTAAATACCAAAATAGAACTTTCCTAGAAGTTTCAAACCCAATAAGAATCAGAATTTTCGTCAAAAGTTGCTTCCTATTTGGAACAGGCTAAGTGGGACCGGTGCCAAATAAATAGGACCGATGGGACTTTTTGAAAACTTGCAGAAACTAAACTGCCGAGAAAAGTTGGACCGGTCCTAAATATTGGGGACCGGTTTTACTTTGAAAAACACTAATATTTTTATTTAAAACCTGATTTTTCAAAATAGGCTCGGAAATAAAAAGTGCAAAGTGTCCTCACCATACTTACCTGTACTATATGGTGTTCTAACTGATTTGTTAGCTTCCATGCAGTTGAATATCAGCTCCAAATTGTCGATGATCGATACAAGAAATAAATCGAAAATTACAACTCGATCAATCAGGTTTTGATCACCGAAATATGCCAATTACAAATTTATATCTCACACCTTCTTCTTTCGTAAATATGCACCAAGAACAAGCTTAATCAATTACAACTCTAAGGAGTGGTAGGATTTTAGAAAATCAAGTGGATAAATTAAGAGAGAAAGAATGTGAGAACTCTTTAAATCCAGATTTTCTCATTTTAAATCCAAATTTAGCTCATTCGATTCCAATTGTTTCTTCCAAACATCTAAATTTACCAAAAGATAAAGAAAAGGCAAATGAAGCCCAATTATCATCTATTCCAAATCAGGAAGCTAGGTTCATTGAACCTAAAATTTCATTTCCATAAAGACTAAGTGAGCCTTCTCATTTTGGGAAGCAAAGAGAGAAAATTTCTGATATGATGGAGATTTTCATACAAGTCAAAATTAATCTCCCTTTCCTTGATGATATAAGGCAAATTCTCCCATATGCTAAACTTCTAAAGGACTTGTGCACGCAAAAGCGTAAATCTAGGAACCAAATTCTTAAGAAATTCCTTCTAATTGAGCAATTAAGTTTCATCTTTCAACATAACACCCTCATAAATTCAAAGATCCGGATGACCCGACAATATCTTGTGTCATTGGTGACCAAGAATTCGAGCTTGCCCTCCTTGATTTTGGAGCAAGTGTTAAGTTACTTTCTTATTCAGTTTACAAACAATTAGGACTATATTTTGGCTTGAGCTTCTAAGAAGCCCCAATTGAGCCCAGGTGAAAATGTTTGGGTCAATGTTGATATCTTGATGACCCATGACATTTCTGGGCCTGGGTCGTTTGGAATCTTCAAGAGAGAGTTTGGCCAAAATGCAAAGGTATAGAAATTGTTACAGCTTACTGTGTTGTTATCGTGTCCTTCTATTTTCATTTATGAACTCAATTAAGCATTTGATAACTGGTTATATTATTAATTTGCTAAATTAACTATTAGGAGGACCTTGGATTAAAATGTCTTGGAATATATTGCTTAACTAAGCTGTATTATGATGGATGAGGATGCATCAGCATGAACACCTAACTATTGAAATCTAAAGTGCCCTTTTGTTTATTTAAGATGATAATTTCTAAACTTCATAAAAGCTCAACGGGTTCATTTATAGTTCCCAATTCTATACTGACCATGATAAACTGAGAAAATATTAATTGAAGTTTTGAACTCTAACCATGTTTCTAGCTTAAGCTAATACATTGTCAAGTCAGTGCGGCAATTTGGGTTAGTTTAGTCCGGAACATCCAGTCAAGTCATGAGAGTCTTAAACTTTGAAGTTTCAATCACTTTGACTATGGCGATCGGTCCTTTGAATGTATTAAGTATTTAATCCTTTATTTTCTACTTACTTAAATGGAAATGAATTCATGATATTCTTGTGACCACAAACACCTATTTATTTCTTGTCTGCTTTTTATAATCACATTACTATATATATATAATGAGAGTCTTATACTTTGAAGTTTCAATCACCCTCCCATCCACCCACCCCAACAACCCAAGGCCACAGCTGGCCCCAAAAGAAAAGAAAGTGATGAAATAGGCAAATATTTGATATCTAAATTCAGGAGAGATGCAAAAGTCTAGTGTTTATATCCAGGGTTGAAGATGGAGTAAAGCAGTACCATGTACTGTTGAACAGTTTTAAGTTGGAACGCTAGTCCTCATTAATGCAAATAAGATCAATTTGTGGAGTTCCAATGTTACTTTTGAGAAAACAAGGACTATACTTTTAACTTTAATTTTTTTTTTCTTGACAATAAAATAAAATTTATGTAAATATATATATAAGAAGAAAATACAAGAAAATAAAATTTATATATAAATACAAATATATTGAATATAACAATATAAAAGAAAACAAAAAGAGTATATATAATAATATATGACAATAACCAAAAACATGTTAATTTAGACTACAATTTGGAGATTAGACCGGTAAATAGCTTGAATTGATGAGAATTACCAAAAACATACAAATGCATAAAATATATTTATAATTAAAATAAAGTTCTAACAAATATAATTTCAAAAGAAAGAATATACATAAAATATGTAATATCACATTTATGTTGGTTAAAATGAATTGAAACCATATTACTCAAATACAATTTTTAGTCAAATGTATTATTATTTTGGTTTTGAAAATTAATTTTGGGTTATCAAACATATTTTCAAATTTTTGGTTTCAAATTTTAAACAACAGATGACGTTACCAAATGGATTCAACTTTTGACAGAAACGAGAGAATAACAGATTTCTAGATTCGATTTTTCAAGAATAAAAAAATGAAATCTTTTACCAAACAGCCCCTAGTGTGTTACTCTTTGAATTTTACATATGTGAGACTACTCTCTCTCACTACCGCTGCACTATGGAGCAATGAACACGGGAGTGTATCCCAGCTACTTTCTTACCTTTCGTAATAGAAAGTCAATTGTTCAAGTCCTCGAGAGATCAAAGTGAGTGTGCAACTTTCAAATAATAATAAATAAATAAAACATAAGACTTCATTTATTTTTTTGGTTGTGTAGAATCATTGGTTTCATTCTATATTGATAGCGCAGTGGTAAGTAGGCTAACATATACGAATACTATATATATATATATATATATATAGGTGACAAGGAAGAATGTCATCGTAAATATTTGATCCCATGATCAACCATAAATAAATGACCTGATCATTCCTCCTCCTTATTTCTGCATCCTCTGCATATGCGAAAGCTTTGTGTCTCATGGCTTTGAGCAATGTATAGTTGTCAAAGAACCTGGTGTGCGTGTCCATTAGAATATTGTCTGCTATGTATTGAAACAATCAAAACAAAGATTGAATGTGCCACCTTTTGTGTGGAAGCATTCGACACAAAAGAAGAACAGCCCCTTGACCAAATCTCCACAAGCATCGCAAAATGTTCTACTTTTGACTATATATATATAGTAGATAGTCATGACATCCCAAAAGTCCAGATTGCTATTTCCATCTTTGGCTACTTCTTTGAAGAAGTGACGATTGTTCATGCGTGAATACCCATCAGCTTCCTCCTCCATGAATGCCAAGAACTCATGAAGGCTTATTTTATGGTCTTTGTTCTATATGCATATATATATTGGCATACTGGCATGCCTATAACCAGTTCATATTTATGAAAATAATAAAATACACTCGCCTCCCATGAGCTTCAATTTAATTACACGCGGGTGACAAGAATGCTAATATTCATACTAGAATTAGATTATTCAACTAGATATTGAAAAGGTCATGTAAAGCTACACATGACACTGTTTGTATGCTATGGAACTAGGGAACGCCCTTAAGAAAATTCTCTAAAGTTGAAATCATTTCTAAGAGACACTTATAGATGGTTTAAACAAACAATGTGATATTGGCGCTCCTCTTTTCTACAATTGGAGTCCACCTACCTTTTTCTTTTAAAGAAAATGATAAGATGGTCCCTAAACTAATTAATACATTATCACTTATTTTATAATACCACAACTACCCTTTATACTATCAAGTTAAACTCTTTTTTACCTTCTTTATTTCCTTTTTTTTTTAATACTATCAAAAGAAATAAATTTTTTTACTTTTTTTAGTACTTTTTTTTTTGTCTTGTCAAAATGGATAATTTATTCAACAAAAATAATTTTTTTTTTGCTTCTTCCAATAGAGATAAATTTTTTTTAAAACCTATCAAGAGATATAATTTATTGAATAAAAAAAGAGACTCTCAATGTAGATCGTTTATTCAACAAGAATAAAATTTTTTATGATCTTTTTTTTTTGGGTCCTCTTAAGAGAAAATTTATTCAACAAGGATAACTATTTTTTGGGTACTATTTAATTTTTAATTCCTACCAAAAGAAATAATTTATTCAACAAAGATATTTTTTTTATTTAATGCCAAAAGATATAATTTCTTTAACAGATATATATCTATATATATTTTGGTCTTGTCAAAAGAAATAATTTATTTAATATAGATAACTTTTTTTGGGTCTTGTATAAAGAGAGAAATTTTTTTTTTGATTAATTTTTTCCGAGTATTTTTTTGAATCCGATAAAAAAAATCAAAAACATTAAAGATAAGAGACAAATATGATGTTTGAAAGAGTAGTTTAGTATTTTGATAAAAGTTAATCATTCACATTTGAAGTAAATATTAGAAGTGACATTTCTCCTAAGATGAGAGTGCAAACGCAAAAAATAGGAGTGCGAATATCGCCTCCCTAAAAATTATATTATTCATTAATATAAAAAAAATATAAGTCCTTTTTATTAATAAAGACATTGCTTACTTGTGTTTCTTAAAAAAATCAATAAAACTCACTAAAATTCATATTTATCGAATTATATTTTAAAAAGTTATGTATGGTAAACTTTGAGTGCAACGTCAAAAAAAAAACAAAATATTATGAATGCAAACAATCGATTCCGTTACATTATAGAGTCCATTACACTGCAACTGCAAAATATAATCTAATTTGATTCTAGTCATATATTGTCTTGTTGCATGGCTATGTCATCCTATTATATATTATTGTAATTTTATTTTAGCAAAAGTCCCGAGTGTCGATAGTATGTTACGGGTCTCATGACTGACTTAGCTTTAGTCGTGGTTGTCCCAACATCTTGTTGTTATTGTTTAGAGGTATGCTATTGTCCTAAGCATAATTTTTGATGCTAATGCTATCATATCATTAGGGTCCGAGCCAGAAAGCTTGATTTATATAAATTTAAGAAGGCCAAATATCAAATTTTTTAAAAATTTAATACTTAAAAGAGGCTACTTAGGGTAATTTTTAAAAAAATTTTTTTGGGGGGGGGGGGGGGGGGATGGTCCCTCTTACGGTCCGTCATGGCTACCATATATATTAATTTATTCTTTTTAATTTGTAAAGCATCATGTCATTTCAATTATTGTTCCGTTCCTAAGATTGTCCAAGTCAAGCATAGACTTCAGTATTTTGGGAGTAAAAAACATTAATTTCAGTTTCTTAGAAAATCCATGGCCACATACATTGACATTGACTTTTTCTGATAAATTTCCATGTATAATCTTGCTTAAATGTTTGATAATGAGATGTTCACACTGAAAGTACTCATCGATCAATTGGCCTTTTCGGAAGGCCATAAACAAAAACTTGTTCAAAGTCAAGTTGAACTTGGATTCGTAAAAAGTTAAAAATAAGGTTTCAAAAAGCCTTATTTTTCCATGAAAGGGCAAATTTTAGGCACACCACTTTGCTTTTCACCATTATTATTATTATTTTTTTCCACAAAAACTATCTACGCATTTAGAAAACTTACAACGAATAGATACTTCTTGCTTTGAACGAAATTGTGGCAAAATTGCTGTATTGGGCTCTGTACATTTTATATATTTATACAATCAACATTTATATTTCGAATGAAAGAAAATAACTGTGGCAAAAGCTTTCAAGAAGCCGTATTCTTTGATGAAAGGTCAAATATTAAGCACACCTCTTTGCTTGTCGCCATTAGTTATTTTTTACCACAAACAATGAAAAAATGTCTTTTTTTTCATTTTAAAATAATTTTTTTCATTCAAAATATCAACCACCTGTGCTAATAGCATGATAGTTTATGCACTTTATTTAACCACAATTTTTTTTCCCGAAGATGATTTATTTATCCACATTGAAAAAAGGGTGTGGATTGCGAACTGATCGGATCGATCCCCTCCTATGCGAAGGGATTCTGTGCACAACATAGAACTCAATGCGGGTTGTGCGGAGCCCTCACACGGGACTCTATGCATGTACACTGAGACGACTTAGTTTTGATGCACATGATTTGCACAGGAGGGAACACTGATCCGTGAATTGCTGAGTTAGAAAGGGTTTCATATTGCACAAACTGAAGACTTCTCCAAGACAATGAATACCTATTTTAATCAGGGTTCTATGAGCTCCAGTCTTTGGGCAAGAGTTATAAGCAAAAAAGCCAACTCTTGCTCCAAGAACCACCTTGTTAGTCTTATGAACATGATCATGTATGATACACACAAGGTTGCTAGTAATTTGTGTTGATATATATATTTCTTATTATCAATGGAAATTCATATTGCAGCTAGAGAAAGAACCAATAGAGAGAGAACAAAAGAGGCACCAGAGAATTCTTTATCATTTGTGTGCAATTTAGATACCTTTGATGAGAGGAGAGGAATTAACCTGTACAAGTTGTAAAATAGGAAAAAATTGATTCTCTCCAGTACTGTTCTCAATAGTTATAAGCAAACATATGGAGTCACCCACTTCAACAACCATGTGAAAATTAAATACATCACAAACTAAGAAAGGACAAACATTGGTTTATAAGACAAGAAAGTATGGTTCTGTATCCATATAATTGTACAATTATTGTCTCTTGTAATTGTATATAGAGTTGACTATATCTTGAACCATGAAAGTCTGCATAGGTTGAAATTAAGCTTCTCACATAATGCTGCATTGCATAGTATTGGAGGCAATACCCCCAATGCCGACTGCCAACTCGAAAGCTTTAAAAGCAGCATGCCTTCGTCCCTGAAAGCATACACACACAGAAATTAATCAATTATATATATATATGTGTGTGTGTGTGTGTGTGTGAATGACCACACTACTGCATATATACTTGTTTCTCTTCTCTCTCTTTCTACATCATCTCCCATCTTCTCTCTCTCTCTCTCTCCCCTATGGTACACTACAAAACACCATTTTTCTGATAGCACAATAATTAGGCATGACAATTTCGTAGAACCCATCTGAAATTAATGATAGTACTTCATGCTACTACTTCTACCCACATTCTCTAAATTTATTTCCTCGATTGAATCAGTTAATTAATCGATCAAATTATATGTTTGTCTATCTATCTACTATCAATCGATGTACAAGGAAAAGAAAAAAGAAGACAAAGAACTTACAGTAATATTTGATGCCTCGGATGTGGAAGCTGTGCTTGGCTGCTGTATCAAAGATATAGTCCTCGTTACAAGAGTTTTTTTGCATTTAAGTTTAATCGAGTAGTACTTAAGTAATAGATTTTTATTTTGGCTCCTATATATATATATCCCATATAGTAATCAAGTAGATTATACATGTTCTATTATGTCAGCATTAGGGGTTTAAAATCGAAGCAAGACCATTTCATATATATATATATATATAAGAAGAAGAATCTTACTGTAACTGTGGTCGCATCTGTTGCCGCTTTATGACTGCTCCATTTAAGCTTCTTTGCTATCCTGTGCCGCTTCAATAGAAGAAAAAAACAAGGTATATGGTTAGTCTGTCTATTCCATATGTGGGTACTGATTTCAGAATTGATTTCTTACTTGAATTTAATCTTCTCCATCCAATAGTATTGATGGCGTTTTTGTCTAGCTAGGGTCATAGTTAGTTGTTTAATCTGTGTTTAAAGCTGATCAACATGATTTAACTCTATATACACATGATAACGTTATTCCATTTGATCCTTAACTTTCAAATTTTGATCCTTTAACTTTCAAAAATGAATCTGGACGCAGTTAGTGTAGCGTCAAAGAGGATTCAAACCAAGGTTTGTAGTTGAGGTCACAGCCGCGGTGTAATAGAATCGGTTATGACAGTGGTGAATTTTTTTCAACCTCAAACAAAGGGACCAAAATCCAACGAAAAGCAGTTCATTCTCATGCATGAATCTTCCAATCATTTCAGTTAGCTTGTTGATTGAGCAAACACAATGACTGGCATGAAGGAGTGCGGTGAGGTCGAAGTTCCCACGGAACATAGGATTTTTTTATAACATAATTCAATAAAAATAAAATATTAGTGAATTTTATTAAATTTTTAAAGACTAATTAGCACAATTATTGAACTATATTTGAATTTTAAGTCGTTGTCAAAATTAATAAGTCTTAGTGATTATACTTTTTACTAAATTAAAAAAAGAGATATTTTTAAGTATAAAATAAATGAAAAACCATATCATATATAATATGTGAGAATTGGAAAACAGAAAAAATAAAATTTTGAAAGTTAAAATAAATAAATATAGCACAACGCAAAAGTATCAAAAAATTATAAATCATAACACATGTAACATATATACATCACAAGAGTTACAATTTATTTGTGAAAATTAAAAAATAAATAAAAAAAAGATTTTGAAAGTGTCTTTGACATTATTTTTTGAAAGTAAATATTTTATTCACATAATGTACCACCATATTAAATTGATTATTTATTATTGGGTAAAGTGCATAAAATGTTCCGCTATAAAGAAAATGTGCAAGAAACACCCCTGCTATTTGGTATGTGCGTATAATTTTCTATAATTTCAAAATTCAGAGCAAATTGTCTCCTATTGTAAATTGATGATGTCATACTTTTTTGAAAATCCAAAAGTACTCTTTAATTTTGTCATTTCACGATTTGGCTTTAATTTTTTAATTATTTATTTATAAAGTCACGGTATTTTAGTTATTTCATTATTCAAATTATTCAAATTGAAGATTTGCCCTTATTTGTTCAAATTCTATATAGCGAGGGATTTCATGCATTTTACCCTTTATTATTTCATTATATTTAAAAACTATAAGATCTAAATAGCAGATGTGAAAAGAGAATATAGAATAAATTTAAAAATTGTCCATAGGATTTACCAAGAGCACAAATTACCTTACTTTCCTTCTTTTTATCTTTTGTTGCCTCTGCGTCTGCCAAAGCTTTTTTTCTGGTGGCTTCAAGCAATGCATGGTTGTTCAAGAAATTGGTGTGTCCATGAACAATATTTCCGGCGCAGAAACAATCAGAGCAAAGATCGAATGTGCCATCGTTTGTATGGAAGCATTCGACACAAGTGAAGTACAGCCCATTGAGAATTAGATCTCCACAACCGCCGCAAAAAGGTCGACCAATTTTGACTATATAGTAGACTATCATGACATCCCAAAAGTCCAGCTTGCCATTTTGATCCCTGTTTAGTTTTTCGAAGAAGTGACGATTGTTCATGCGCGAATACCCTTCCTGCGTCATGAATGCCTCGAACTCTTGAAGGCTTATAAAATTGTCATGGTTGTCATCCATTGAGTTAAAAAAAAGTATTGCCTTTTCCTTCACCTCCGTAGACGCGTCGTTGAAATAGGCCTCAGCAACCTTGCGCATCTCCTCCATCGATCCTGACCTCCTAATGAATCAAAGCAAGCCTAGCTTGATGGTATACTATATTATAATCTCTCAATTTCGAAACCAAAAAGGTTTATATAACGTACTATGTATACTGATATGCCTTGCCTTTATGATCGATTACATCTACTCCCATTTGTAATGACCTCAATATGTAAATTCTGGTATAATCTCATTATTGGGGTGGTCCTAAGTGGGGGTCTTGAAAATGATGAGGAAATTGTAGGGAAGCAACAAAGATCATACCGAGTCAAAACCGTCATAAAGCTTGCTTAATTCCACAACTGTATGTATGGTAGAAAGAAATATATGAATCAATTGGTCAGCATCGTAGCCCAAACCTGCATTCATGTTCTAGGAAACCAGTTTGAGTCTGACTTTGATAGAGACTCATAATTAATCAATTCAGAGAGAGAGAGAGGAGAACATCTAAATTACATTGGTGCACAGGGTGAATTTCAGCTATACGTGTACAATACGCGCGGTGAGATCCATCAATCGTGTACAACACGCATAGTGTACATGCACGGTGAGAACCATCATTGTGTATAACACGCATAACTCAAATTCATGGGATGTATAATAGACCTTAGTGAGTGAGTGAGAGAGAGAGAGAGAGAGAGAGTCACTTAAACATATCCACTAGTTGTACTTAACAGTTTTGTGTTTGTGAAAGATGGTCTTGCAAGAACCAACCTCAACAGTTCCATCTAATCACTGGGGGACTTCATGGTCACGGATTAGACCTTTTCAACATCTCTATGCTTATAACAAGTGAAAGGAACATATAACAGTTTGGTTTATGTTTATTGACTTTTCAATTTTGAAATGTCCAATACTAATTTAAAATTTTGTTACTCAGTCTTGGTGGTTATGCTTACCCTAAACATTAAAAGAGAACCACCCACCATTTGGCCCAAATCTTTCCTCTCCCAACGAGAAGTTAGAGATTCCATTTCCAAGTGATCTTGGAAATGTGTAGGTATGTGCTTTTACTTTAAAGTCCAAAGAAAAATATTATATAAAAATTTAAAATTGTAAGAAAAGGTTTCAAAAAGCCTTATTTTTCCATGAACTATGTCGTGGCAAAAGGTCAAATACAAAGCACACCTTTGTGCTTGTCGCCAATAATGATTCTTGACCAATAACACTAGCTAGGCACCAAAAATGTCTTTTTTTCATTTTAAAATATATTTTTTTAATTCACAAATATCAACAACCTGTGTTAATATATATATATATATATATATATATATATATATATATATATATATATATAGCCTGGTATCATACCGACGTTGGGCCTAGGGAGCCCACGCGGCCACCTAGGGTCCCCAATTTTGAAAGCCTTATTTTTTTAATCAAACTCAATACTACTATTGGCTCTCAATTTTATTTAAGTTTTTTTTATTAATTATAGTTCATTTTATATACCAAACCAAATATTACTAGACCTTATTTAAATTTTTTTTATTAACTATATTCCATTTAATCAAACCCAACACTACTGGACGTCATTTTAAAAAACAAAAAATTATTAACTTGGTTCATTTAACTAAACCCAATACTACTAGACCTATTTTTTTTTATAAAACAAAATTATTAACTAATGATCCAATTTTTTGTAATAATTGTAATTTCAGTTGTGTCATATCAAATGTTGTCCTGTTCCTAAGTGTACGAGGAAAGAAACAATTACTTCATTTTCATAGAATATTTTCTGACAAATATCCAGAGGATCCTTACCGACAATGTGTTAAGAGTCTGATGTTAACATGTTCACACGGAAAGCTTTAGGCCATAAACAAAAAAATATCGACTCATGTCAAGTCAAGCTCAAATTGGATCTCACCACTTAACAATAGAGAGCCAAATCAAGCTAGCTTATAACCAATTAAGTCTGATATTAGACTCAAGTTCAACTTAGAAATAATTTTTGCACAAAAACATTATAATTTAAAAATAATTAAGTCAAATTTTAGAAAAAATCAGAATAATAATTTATGTTATTTATTACACGAAAGAATGGAGAGGGAGAGAAAAATATGATTATTAGACAGAAGATTAGCTATCGCACCAAAAATATAAAGTACATAACATCAGTCATCCCATTCTTTTAGCAGCAGACAAAAAAAAAATGTTGCCTCATATTACAGTAATTTTAAATAACTACTGCCAAATATCTGCCATGAGAAAATTGTGCGCCTTTGAAATGTTTCAGAAGTAGACCCTTTAAGATGGTATTTGTACGCTGATATCTTATGAAATGACTCAGAAACGCAACACAATTAAGCTAGTATCCACTCCAATTCTCACAGCATATTGAATTCGATTAATGAATACCAAACTAAATAATGATTAAAATATTTAAAAAATAATAATAAATAAATAAAAGAACTTCAATATTTGAGAATTGAGATATATATCTCAGTCTAATACATATATAGTTTCATACCTTTCTATTCATCCATGAGAGTTGTGATTTAACAGAAGTCAATACAGTTCTCATCACATTAACTGGAACTCAAATTATGAAAACAACTATACAAACTCATCATGGATATCATCATTATCATTACCATAAACTCACAAGAATTCTCTCGCTTCAATCTTTTACATGTCATTTCCCCTGCAATGTCATGTGACAAATTCACATGACATGGTCATATAATACAAACTGTCATATGACAAGTTCACATATTTGTAGAATAGTGTTCCTTTACATTTATCTCAAGATTTAGATAAGTAGCAATATAGATTTTAGACCCTAAACTTCTATATATAAAACTTATTATTTGCAGTTGAATAGTTGCAATGAAGTACTAGCCCCCTCACATAATGCTACAAACACTAGCCTTCCTCCACTCTGTTGTCTAAAAACTTCTTGTGTTGATGAGCATATTGTTTGCTCTTGAAACACTCTAAGCAAAGATTGAATGCATGTGCTACCTTTGGCAGCTCCTCCATCTCTCCTAATCAAGATAAGCCTTCATGATAATATATATGTTCATCTAATCTCTCAATTTGGAAACTATATATGGCTTTAGATTATGTACGTTGGTTGGTAAGAAATGGAAGGATAAGAAAAGAAAGGAAATAGAGGGTTACGGATTTTTGTGTTTGGTATGAAATTTTGGAAGGAAAAGAAAGGGAATGGAAAGATTTGGAGAGTTAGATCAAAGCATGAAGAGCAAGTGTTTTTATTATCCTCCCAAAAATAAAATAAAAGAAAAAGAAAGGCTGGCATTTTTAATAAAATTTTGTTAATACCAACTTTGTCTTTATATATATATATATATATATATAAGATAAAACTTCATTTCCTAGATAAGTTAATTATCATTTCTTTTATTTTTCTTTATTAATCAATCAAACATGATAAAATGTTAACAATATTCTTTTATTTTCTTTCTTTTCTTTTATATCATAACTAATGTTATTCTTTTTTTTCTTTTCCACGTACCAAACATAGTCTAGGGAATGAACTCCTCTATGTATTTTACTCTATTTATGATTGATCGAAATTACTGTTGATTCGTACAATAAAATCAAATTATATCAAATCAAATTAAATTGCTATTTGGACCAATTGATTCATCTGACCTGGAGGTTATTATCATACTTTTGGAAGTAAGACAAGTCTGCTATATAGTCTTTCGTTGAATGATCATTGTCGCTTGCAGAAAATTTCCTCATCACCAAGACCCCACCTAGGAACAACAACCCCAATGGCCCTACTCGTGAAAGTTATATATGGAGGTCATTGAGCTTACTAACTGGCCTCCATTTACGTACAATCATAAAGGCATATTGACTTAAAAGTCGTCTTCCCCACTTGTACTTGGGATGGTAATTTGTCTCATTCTGTCAAATACCAATCCTATCTCGTCTCATTTAAAATCTGTTTACGGAACCGTTTTATGAAACGGAATAGGAATGGGGTTAAGAAAAATAACCCGGACTTAAACGGGGCGGGGACAGGGTAAGACCCTACCCCGACGGGTACCCACCCCGTTTAAGTATATATATATATTTATACTTATATATATAATATATAAAGAAAATATTAATATTATATATATCATACAACTATACAAGTTTATTATATCAGTAATAAATGACTCAATATTAGACATTGTGTTGCATGTACCTAAATATGTGTTTTTGTTGTATATGTATCAAAATATCAGATTTATTATTATAAAAAATTTTGCATTAAAAAAAAATGTATAAACGAGGCGGGGCGGGGAAAGTTAAACGGTTATAGAAATGAGAAAGTCAAAACCCGCCCCACCCCGCCCCGTTTATACACGGTTACGGGGCGCAGAAAGTTAAACGGTTGCAGAGACGGGAAAATCAAAACCCGCCCCGCCCCACCCCGTTGCCATCCCTACTTGTACTGAGCAGTATCCTAGTAATTTCCTTCTCTAGGTCAATTTATTAATAGAGTAAAGTACCTTTATCGTTTCTCAAATTTGTCTTAATCACACATGAGTAACAAGAATGTTCAATATTGTACCATTTGATTTGACGTCCGTCAGTTTACTAACGGCCATAGAGGTACACAGGATAATATTGGTCATTCTTGTCACCCGCCAATGATTAAAACAAACTTCACAGGAGTCTAGTGTATTTTATTATTTTTATGAATATGAATTGGGTATAGGTATGTCCACGCGTGTGTGTGTGTATATATATATATATATAAATTTGTGTATGTGTTAATTTTTTTTTATTATTCTTTGATTTAACATTGGTATGATCGTATCATCATCATTGGTACGATTTACCAATATAGTGAATTTTTGTTATGTCCTAGTACGATCGTATCATCATCATCATCATCCTCATCATTTTTGTTCCCTCAATTAACTCTTTGTAATACCCCGTTCCACCTGATGGTATGATATTGTCCGTTTTGGGTCTAAGCCTGCACAGTTTTTCTCTTGGGTTTTACCCCAAAAGGTCTCATACCATTTGGAGAGAACACACTACATATAAGCACATCCCCTTTTCCACACCCAGACGATGTGGGATTGAGCACCCTGTAGCTGCCAGTGTGGTAGTTCGCCAAGTGTCTCTTATTGCACCTGCCCACATCATACCCACCCACAAGGGTTACTACAATCCACCCCCTAGGAGGCCCGACGTCCTCGTCGGGACATTTCCAGCTGGGCTCTGGCTTTGATACCAACTGTACTATCCCGCTTCACCTGATGGTATGATATTATCCACTTTGGGCCTAAGTCCGTACAGTTTTGTTATTAGGTTTTACCTCAAAATGTCCCATACCATTTGGAGAGAACACACTACATATAAGCACATCCCCTTCTCCACACTCAAGCGATGTGGGATTGAGCACCCTGTATCATGTTAGTGTGGTAGCTCGCCCCAGTGTCTCTTCTTACACCTGCCCACATCACACTCGCCCACAATGGTCACTACAATCCACCCCCTTAGGAGACCCGACGTCCTCGTCGACACACTTCCAGCTGGGTTCCAGCTCTGATACCAACTGTAATACCCCGCTCCACCTGATGATATGATATTGTCCGCTTTGGGCCTAAGCTCACACAGTTTTGCTCTTGAGTTTTACCCTAAAAGGCCTCATACTATTTGGAGAGAACACACTCCATATAAGCACATCCCCTTCTCCACACCCAGGCGATGTGAGATTGAGCACCCTGTAACATGCTAGTGTGGTAGCTCACCCAATGTCTCTTCTTGCACCCGCCCACATCACACCTGCCCACAAAGGTCACTACACTTTCTCTCTCTCTCTCTATCTCTAAAATGGCTATCACTTACTCTACTTTAGGGTTCAAACCTCCTCAATTAACGAAAAATTTCATCCTTTATTTTACTCATCAAACGTGACCTTCAATTGCTCCTCAAAACACACATAATATATATATATATAAAGAGAAAGATAAAGAGAGATGAACCTTCAGTTACTTCTCAAAATTGATGAAATTGAGGCTTATCTATTTGAAAACTAATGAAATCGTCACTCCAAATTGATGATTGCATGCGATGTTAGAATCCTATGAAATAATTCCATTTGAGATGGTGTCCTCTGCTCAGCAATTATGAAGTTACTCCTAAAGCGCGGAATCCGATGAGTATAAGAGAGAAAATTGATAATAACCCTAAAAATCAACCACCTTTCATCACTTAACTAAGAAACACAATCAGCTATGCGAAAGAAAAAGAGAATCATTATGGATTGATTTGTAGATAAGTCTAACCTGATGTCCTAATCGAACACATGCAATGATAAATTTGAGTTTCATCGAACACATGCACAGATAAATTTGTGCATTATCGAACACATTCATAATATTTATAATGGATAGATACACAAATTATAGTTCACATACCTAGAGTTAGCAATGAAATACTCAATTGAAAGCTCTTCACTAGGATTTTGCCACTATGAATAATACTCAAATGTTTGGCTCAATAGTGGTGACTACCAATAGATGAATGATATGAAGATTTAAGTTTTAATGTAGTATCTACCAACAATATATGATCATAGAGGGTTATGGTAGTTTCTCTCACTTGTATAATACATATACAAGGTGTATATACAACATAAGAATAGATTCTGGCCGTTTGGAAGTGGTTGGGAAGTATTTAATCCAGAAATTAGTCGTTGAATTCAAAATTTGTCAGTATTGGTTGATGAATTCATCGGTCGGCTAATGACATTGTTTCGGCCAGCTGAAACTACTTTTTGGCCAATTGAAATAATGTTTCAGGAGTTCCTGCTTTGCACAACATACTGATGGGATTCATCAGGCGATTAAAAGTCTACCATCAGGCGGCCGGAAATCTCCTGGTCGAAACTGTTTTCAGACTCAGCCATTTTCTCCTGCATCAGCACACTGCTTACTTATTTACCAATATTTCCCACTAGTCTGACTGTTGCTGAGTAGTTTTTGGATATCAAATACACCTCCCCATAAGGTAATTTTAATGTGGCCAATTTTTCCTCTTTTGTAATCAGTTTCGCTACAGCACCCGCTGCTCTAGCTAATTGTCCACCCTTTCCAAGTGTGATTTTTATGTTATGTATGATCGTGCCTAAGGGCATATCGGTTGAAGTAAATTCTTCTTTTTGATCAATCAAAACCCCTTCCCAAACTTTACAAGCTTCTTCTAAAGCATACGACTTTCTAGATGTAGATAATGATATTTATACAAATGGATCTTATATATATCGTATAATGAAATACCACACGAGTGGATATACAGGAATCCAAATCTACTGAATCACTCATGTTATAATCTTTTACATCCTAGGTCTTCATGTTCCGTCATCTTATATTTTGATTTATTTTAAGTTATTCAATGTAAATAAGCAAAGTAACCCCCATTTGGATTCAAGAAAAATAGGTTCAAAATCAAATTCCAAGTGAATCAAAATCTATTTTTTTAGTTTTAGTACAAAACGAATTTTCACAACTTTAATATAAAAATTCATCATGCAATATGAATGACCAAATTAACACATTTGAGACTGAGAAAATTCATATGATTATGATAAATCATGGAGCACTATTACTGAGACTTTTTATGTCAAGACTCATTAAAAAAACTCATATTTATATTTTTACCCCTAGAATCCAACAGTTAGCTAAATTTCTAAGCTAAGTCCCTAAAACAGCAATTAATTGTGAATGACCAGACTTTATAAAGTAAATCAACTGAGTTCAAATCCTAAGTCAATGTATCTAAGAATCATATATGATATTTTCTAATTCAAGTGAAGGTTCTAGAATTTTTTTACTCAAGAATTAAATTTCTTCAAAGCTAATCATAAACTTGAATTAACTCAATCTTATCAAATGCCTTCAAAATGATTCAATGAAGTTCATGGCCTAATTCTAAGTGTCCAAGAAATCATGATATGATATGAATGATATGCATTGTTCCTTTATAGTCTAATAGGTCAATAGATGAGTTTTCAAAAGAAGTTACCTCAAAATAACTTTACACTAAATACTAGCACTCACTCAAGACTAGGCTACCCAAGTCATTTGATCTACAAACCTTTAATCTCTTGGGTTACTTCATCATGTGGCTTGAACTTTCTTCAACTTCGTCATTAATCTTGATTATTGATCTTTGAGTTCTATAATCATGTGGCTTCAGATATTTTCTTTTCTACCTTATTGTGTGTGTGTATATATATGTTTTTTTATTTTTTTTTTCTTACTTTCACTTAAAAGTCCATAACTTCTACTACAAATGAAATTTTTTATGAAACTATTTTGTTAAATAGAACATTCCGAGAGCTTCAATTTAAATAATAGTTAGGCTATGTTTTGACTTAAGACACAAAAGTTATGATTTTTTCCAAGTCATGTCCACACACTTAAATAACTATTCACACCATTAAAGTCATTTTACACCCAATTAAAATATTTCTTCACATACTTAAAATATATATATTAAAAAAAAAATTTCAAAATGTTTCAAAAACAATTGTGTGCCCAAATATTTCTAAAAAAATTAGAAAAAAGTACATAAAAAATTATTTACTTTTAGTGTGTGTATAATGACTTTAAGTGTGTGGAAAAGTACTTTAAATCCGTGGAAGTGTATTTTAGGTGCATGGAGGTGACGTTTAAAAATGTAAACATCAACTATTATGATTTATTTGTGTGGAAACGTCTTTTAAGTCTGCCTGAATGTTGCTAAAAAATTGGAAAGAAAAAACATAAAAAAAAATTTATTTTTTGTTCATGAAAAATTCTTTAAGTCTGTGAAAAAATACTTTAACTGTGTGAAAATTTACTTTAAGTATGTGAACATGAGTCCCAATAATATAAAAATCAAAGCAAAATGAGAATAATTTGTTATTACCATTGTATTTATAACGTTTGTTTATCTAATATATTTGCATGGTAATAATGTAATTTAAAATTTTTATAGTAGCATTGCTTCATTCCTTTTCACTATTCAAGTGTTATTTTCTAATTGTGTGAAAACTTACTTTTAAATGTTATATATGTTATAATTGTGTAAAAACTTACTTTAAGTGTTATGTTTTCATTGTGTGGAAAGACAGTTTAAGTATGCCTAAATGTTTCTAAAAAATTTGGAAAGAAATACATAGAAAATTATTTATTTTCAATGTGTGGATAATGACTCTAAGTGTGTGGAAAAGTACTTTAAATCTGTGAAAGTGTACTTTAAGTATGTGAAAAGTGATTTTAAATGTGTGGAAGTGACGCTTAAAAATATGAACATCAACTGTTATGATTTATTTGTGTGAAAACATCTTTTAAGTGTGCTTGATTAATGTTGCTAAAAAATTGGAAATAAAAAAATAAAAATTTATTTATTTTCTATGTATTAAAAATTACTTTAAGTGTGAAAAAATACTTTAAATCTGTGGAAGTGTACATTAAGTATGTGAAAAGTTATTTTAAGTGTGTGGAAGTGACGCTTAAAATGTGAACATCAACTGTACGTTATGATTTATTTGTGAGGAAATATCTTTCATATGTGCTTGAATGTTTCTAAAAAATTGGAAAGAAAAAACATAAAATTTTATTTATTTTCTGTAAAAAATTACTTTAACTATGTGAAAATTTACTTCAAGTGAGTGGAGATGCGAGTCCCAATAATATAAAAATCGAAGCAAAATAAATATAATTTATTTTTACCATTGTACCCATAACTTTACTATACCTAATATATATGCATGGTAACATTGTAATTTAAAATTTTTATAGTAGTCTTGCTTCTTTCCTTTTCACTCTTCAAGTATTATGTTTTAAATGTGTGAAAACTTACTTTTAAATGTTGAGTTTTAATTGTATGAAAAATTACTTTAAATGTTATTTTTTCATTGTGTGAAAAGACAGGTTAAGTGTGCCTAAATGTTTCAAAAAAAAAATTAGAAAGAAAAAACATAGAAAATTATTCATTTTCAACTGTGGATAATGATTTTAAGTGTGTGAAAAATCACTTTAATTGCGTGTAAATGTTGCGAAAAAATTTTGAAAAGAGAAAAACAATTGAAATGTATATGTTTTAAGAGTGTGAAAAAAATATCGTAATTGTGTAAAAATGACTTTAATTGTGTGGACACAATTCATCAAAATGTGAAAATCAAATACAATGAGAATAATTTATTTTTTCCATTGTAACCATCACTTTAGTTTATCTTAAAATTGTGAATGATTGTTCGTCAAAGTATTGAGACATAACACTTGGCGAAGGAACACTATTATGAAAAGAAAAGTTTTCACATTTGAAAAGTGAAAAGGAAAAAATAAGTCTATATTGAAAATTTGAGAGGGTCAACTCTTGCAATGAGGAGTATTGTATGTGCCAGAAAATAGTACCTTAATTTCTTGGAGGCAAAGACCAGTGCGAGACACATTTTCTCAATCGGAGGGTACTTCAGCTTTGTTGGCGTGAGCCTATGACTTAAGTAATATAATGCATTCTCCTTGTGCTCTTCATTATTATGTGTAAGAAGGGTGCCAAGAGATTCTTCTTGCGCGACAATGTAAAGTATGAGAGGTTTTTCAAGTACAGGTGCCCCCAACACTGGAGGATCGAGAAGGTATTTCTTAATACTATCAAAAGCATTTTGACAAGCTTAATCCCACTCGAATGGGACATCCTTCTTCATGAGTCGGTTGAAAGGTTGACAACGGCCAGCCAAATTTGAGATAAACCAACGGATGAAAGCAAGCTAGCCTTACAGGCTTCGAAGCTTGCGTAAATTCTTCGGTGGTGGCATCTTTTGTATGACATCAACTTTAGATGGATCGATTTCAATACCGCGATGGCGAACCACGTACCCAAGGAATTTTCCCGAATTAACACTAAACGCACACTTGAGAGGATTTATTTTGAGTTGGTATTTTCTACGACGATTGAAAACTGTACGAAGATCTTATAAATGAACCCTTTTTTTCTTGTCTTAAGCACAAGGTGATCGACATAACACTCAAAAATTTTGTGAAGTATGTCATCGAAGATCCTTTGCATGGTGCATTGGTATGTTGCCCCCGCGTTCTTAAGTCCAAAAGGCATAACATTGTAATAATAAATACCTTTTGGGGTGCGAAATACAGTTAGTTCTTCATCTTTTGGAGTTATCTTAATCTGGTTATACCTAGAATAACAATCCATGAAAGAGAGAGCTTCATGTCCGGTTGTTATGTCGATAGTGAGCTCCAGGATAAGAAGAGAAAATTTATCTTTTGGACATACCTCGTTTAGGTCATGAAAATTTACACAGATTCTTATCTGCAAATTCTTTTTTTTCACTGGCACAATACTCAAAATCCATGTCGGATACTTGACCTCCCGAATAAATCCCATGCCAATCAATTTTTTGAGTTCTTCTTCTATCTTTGGGATAAGTTCTGGACGAAAGAAACATTGAGATTGTTTAATTAGATGTGTCTCATGATTGACAAACATGGCATTTTCTTGTATGTCCAAGCGAATACATCCTTGTATTCTGACAGTAATTGAAAGTAGTCATTTTCTTCTAAGGCACTTAAGAATGAACTAAGAAAAATTGGCTTGGGCTGGTCCATCGTCCCCAAATTGAATTCCTTAAGTTGATCAACAGTCGTTTGCCCCCATCTTCAAGTGTTGAGGGAGCTTCCTTGACCTCATCATCTAGAAGATCAGAATCTGATTGCTCTTCGACAGCAATGTGATAAGTAGTGGCATAAAATACTTTATCCTTCCTTTCATCAATGTCAGACTCCTCAGACTGGGTAGTGAACACAATAGTCCGTCTTTTGCTTTTAGTGTAACGTCATTAGTGACGTCCACCTTTGTTCTACATTTCATTCGTGAGGGAATCAAACTCCAAACTTCACTACCTTTCACCATGTTAGCACCAGTTCTCCCCAGTTCTTTTCCCTCATTTCATGTTACCAATGCCTCTCTCGGAGCTTTAATTCGAGAAAAGAGAGACTTTCGAGGTTGAGGCTGTCAAGATCTTCTTCTTTGGGTAGGAGAATTTATTCTTTTGAAGACAGAAATACATGGTGAATTATTGAAATGAGAACTTGAGGTATCGAATATTTGAGTTGACAGGCCCAACCTGTCGAATGCAGATACTCTAGTGCGTGAAACTTCTATACGATCAAAAACTGACTTATTGGAAACAGAATGTCGATCTTCGCTGTCACCAACCTCTTCAATGCCAATGTACAAAGTGTTCAACTTTTTATCCTTCTTTGTGATTTGGATTCGGATAGGTTGAGTCGATGCGAAACCAAGCCCAGTCTTGGGCAGAATTATCATATGCCCTTGTTCCCTCAATTTCTTTTGTGTCTCATTGAGGCCGTGTATTTTCTCACCATTAAGTTTCAGACTGAGTTTTTCAGGGCCTGTGGGATTTGCAAAATCATACCCGAACTTAGCCAAAAGTTTGTATGCATTTGGATCAAACCCTTTATCAGTTCTTTGTATTGGAAGGAATCTATGTCCAACTAGAGCTTTTAAAGGTCGGATGAATCCTTTCAACGGAAGTTTAGTAAGAGTAGATTTTTCAATCTTTGTGAGGGGAAGAGTTAATTCTTCTCTCAGGCTTTGTAGATCTTCTTTTTCTTTTCTGTGGGACAACTTTAACTTAACTTTTTTAGTTTCAAGTATCTCCACGACCGGTAATTGCCCTTCTCGTCGTTGAGATTTTGGAATGTACTTGAAAAGTGGTGTAGTACGATGTGTTTTAACCACAACCTCTAGCTTTTGGGTTACCTTTGTACAATCTGTCATCGAGACATCTAGAGGGATGAACAATACTTCTTTTGCTTTTGTAGACTCAACCTCTTGTGTAGACAGAAGGTTTGTTGTAGAGACACCAAAGATGTGTCATATTCAATGTAAAACTTTGCATCTGCAAATTAAGTTTCTACTTCAGTAAATGGCTTGTTATCGTCCACCACTATCTGTACACCATTCTTGCAGGACTTGAAACACTGATGAAGAGTTGATGGAACAACACCGTTATTATGAACCTAGGGTCATCCCAATAACAAATTGTAGGACGTCTTCGCATCGATTATGTGGGATAATGTTTCAGCTTGTAACCCTCCAATTGTTAGGTCTACATGAATGATATCAATAGTTCTTTGCCCAACTTAATTAAAACCTTGAATAATGAGGCGACTGCAAGCCAAGTCATCAATTGTAATACCAAGATTTTTCATTATAAATTTTGGCATGAGATTCACCACGGAACCCCTTTCAATAAGAATGTGATTAACCTTTGCTCCTTTATGTATTCAGAGACAAAAATAGGACGATTGTGTGGCTTTGATCCCAGTTGAAGGTCTTCGTCAGTGAAGGTAATTGTTACACAATATAAGCCAGAGATGTAGCTCCAACTACCTATTCGTCATTAGATTATTTGATGGTGGTCATGTGTTTCTCAAACTCTCCTATACTTTGGACTTCATTTTGAATTTTACCACTTTCAACCTCCGAATCAATCTTCACAGTTGACACCATGTAAGTTGGCACAACTTCATCATCGAGATATCCTTTTGGAAACAAATCACATAAAGTAATGGGCTAGCAAATTTCTTCACCTAATATTGTGTGTTCTGTCAATCCATCTTATTAGCACTTTTTCCGTTCTGGACACCTTTCTTAGGGATATATCGAGACTTATTTTTCTTTTGCCCCCTGTCGAAGTGGCCGATCAGAGTAACATGAGCTTGTTATTTTCGTCATCTCCTCGTCACTAAGGTCCATCCTTCATCATCGTGTCAGAGAAGTTTCTTCTCATTCGTTGGATTGTCAAGAATCCTACCTTGAGAGAGATATATCTGAATAGGGTCGAAAAAGCCAAATTGAATAGTTGTGGAGTAGATACCAGAGTTTAAAAATAATTGATGATAAGCACAGGTCCGCTCGAACTTTGAAAACAGGAATATGACAGCGGTATGATATGAAGTTGTTATCTCATCTGTGTCCAACAAGATATTTCCCTACTTCGCCAAGTTCATCACTATTTCCTTGAAAATGAAACACTTTTCAGTCGAGTGACTGACAATACGATGATATTTGTAATATTTTGGGTCATCAACACGTCCCATTTCTCGAGGGTGCTTACATTCTAGGAGTTCAATAACTTTGCTTTCAAGTAAGCATTCCAATATGCCAAGAACATCAGAGTCTGGGAATGGGTATTCCTTCATCTCTAATTCTTTGAGCGTCGGGCATTGGTTTTGCTTCTCTTGAAACTGTCGTGGCTTATTGTCTTCTTTTATCTTATCTTTGACAGTAACCTTCATCGGGACGGTGGAGACAATCATAGATTCTTTAACAACACCCTTTGACAATTTTACAACCTTGTTTTCATCCTCTCTGTCTTGCGTGGCTTTAAAATCAAAGGATCTTTACATCCACACATTTTAATGCTAATCTCCATATCATAGGAACGTGTAGCCAATTCTTCGAAGGTACAAGGCTTTATACCTTGAAGAATATAAAGGAAGTCCCAATGCATACCTTGCATACACATTTCAACAGTAGTGAAATACCCCCCAGAAAATTTCGCGCATGAGGTGACCAGTCTCATACACAAAACCTGGAAGATACATACAACTGGTAGCAACAAGCATAGAATACAAAAGATATAATGAACAATTTTCTAAAAGCAGAAAAGAAAGTTCCTCTGAATTAAAATAACTGCTAACTAAATAAGTATATGTCCGGTAATACAATTTGGAAGTCCTGTAACCCAAAGACCCCTTAACCAAAATGAACAAAAGTTTTTAATTCTAAAATTAATACCAACAATCAAAGTCTCAAAAGTTCATAGTATGACTCTTGAAGAAGACAAGTTCCTACCCTGTAACTGATGAGATGAGACGTCTACTACAACCAAACCCTAAAACTCTATCCTCGCTGTGGAACTTGTCTGAAACCTGAAATATCAACAAAGTGGGTTAAACCCACGAGCAAGTTCTATCTACTACATCCCAATCAGAGAACCAATATACATACCCTCAGTATAAGGGACACAAAAATAAATTCATAGATTTAACATACAAGTTATTCTTTTATCCAGTTTCATGTTTCCAAAACAACAGTCATTATTTATAATATTCCACCCAAACCCTTATTATGCAAAAGTGAACACATTCCTTAAGTTCAGCAGAAATAAACATAACATGAAATACTATCAAGTTTAAGCAATCCTAACATGTCACCATTTTATCCTTTGATACCTTAATAGGTATAGGTATATAAATACTGGTCATTCCCTACCTAGTTCATGTTTTCAGAAATCAAAATCATCTTATACGTTATCCCAACGAACCCTTATCATTCAACAATGAACACCTTCTTTAAGTTCAAAGTAAAGAAACATATGCATGCATTTTATTAAATCTAGGCAATCATGACAAAGCAAATATAATGTATAGATACCATGGGCGATCCTGACACGCCGGGCAATCCTGACATGTGAAATAAAATGTATAGATACCTTATTAGGTATGGGCGATCCTGACACGCCGGGCAATCCTTACATGCCAAAATAAAATGCATAGATACCTTATTAGGTATGGGCGATCCTGACACGCCGGACAATCCTTACATGCCAAAATAAAATGCATAGATACCTTATTAGGTATGGGCGATCCTAACATGCCGGGCAATCCTTACATGCCAAATAAAAACGTATAGATGCATTCCAATATGAAACATAAAATAAACAAGGTGCATTATGATTTAAATTTGCACAAACCAGTATCTCAAATTATCCAACATGAAATTATCACCATAAGACAAATCGTTCACAAGTAAACTATAATCACGTATTTGATGGGCATTTATATCCTTAAAGAAAAATACATTCAAGTAAACCAAATAACCCAAGCATCCATTATAGAAGCAATTTCCCAACTCAACCTCCAATGCACCCAATTCTACGAGGGAGTCTAAACCTAACTTTTATCTAGGTTTCTGGGCCTATTCTACTTCTCAGAACCCTGTTAAATCATTCTGGAATTTTCTAGAATTTTTGGAAATTTTAAAAATTATTTTTCTCTCAAAAAGAAAATAAAACATAATTCGAAGCATACGTTTACAATCAACACAATCACAAGGGAGACTCATCTTCACATGAAATTTAAAACCCAAGTGCATTTTAACCCTATAAAGTTACCTAAATTTTTCTAGAATTTTCTGAAATTTTAAAATATTTTCTAAAAATAAAAGAAGGTGAAAATCCAACTTTTAGACACTTTAAAAATCAATTAAACAACAAGGAAAGATTATTTAAGTTGAAAATTTAAACCCAAGTGTATTCAGCCTCCAGAGAGTTACAGTAAAAATTTCGGAATTTTTGGAAATTTCTAACTATTTTCTAAAATTAAAGAGACCAAAAAAAACAGTTTTTAGACACTTTAAAAATTAATTGAAAGAGAATGGTAAATCATTTCGATATGAAATTTAAACCCCAAGCCCCTTAAGCTCCCAGGAAGTTGACATAAAATTTTGGGAATTTTTAGAATTATAAAAGTATTTTTAAAAAATGATTTTTCCAAAATTTCAAGTTTTCCCAAAAATTTCAAAAATACAAAATAAATATCAAAACAATTCGGAATGGGCCCGTATTTGACCCAGAGGTGGGCCCCCGCGAGTGGGGCCCGAAAATCCTTTTTCGATCACCGGCCAGCTCCGGCGCCGGCCGGACGCGCCCCCACTCGCCGGCGGCGCGTGTGGGGGACGCGCTGCCGCTGGACCATCTTCCCCAAACGCGCCCTTGCTGGGCTGCGTTTTTTCCA
Source organism: Cornus controversa (assembly GCA_026545225.1). NCBI lineage: Eukaryota > Viridiplantae > Streptophyta > Magnoliopsida > Cornales > Cornaceae > Cornus > Cornus controversa. The sequence goes on from CM048849.1 coordinate 41,918,716, forward strand.
GCCGCGAATGGCCCTTTTCCCAGCCACTTTTGAGTCATCTCCAGCCACTAAAAACCATGTTTAAATATACCAAATTACTCCCCTTGATCTAAGCTATCATTTGGTACAAGAATTTCCTTCATTTATGGTCTAAATCAAAAATCCCCAAATCTTAAGTTCTAGGGTTCTTCGTTCAATCCTTTTAAATTCAACCACATTCCTCCACAATTTACATCCTAACTCTAAAGGATTATTCACAGAGGGTAGGAGCATGTTTTATTCGGATCAAATTCAAACAATCTAACATAAATTGTTCATAAGAAAATTATCATTCATGTAAACTTATACATATAAATATATATATATATATATATATATATTCTTGTAAACCTATACATATATGCATATCTATATATGTTTACACCTATAATCTCACAATATAGGCTTCTCTACAAACTAAACACAGTCACCCACCAAGTATTCAACTACACATATAAGTTATACATATTCAGCTATACATATATATAAATCTCCAACAGTGCAACCATGTATATGCGCATGTACCAAGCATTCAACTATATAGAATTACATAGAATTTCAACAGGGAACCATCAACTTACATACCCAGTTCTATACTCGCATAACACAATTAAACAAATGTAAAAATTTAGACTATGCATACAGGATCAAAGGGGAAGAGAAAAATAAAACTTGCCTCTTTGACGAATCAACTTGTTCACCCGATCGTCACTCCCTTCTCTCTTTCGTTTACTCTCTGAGTTCTGTGCGTAAAGCAACGACAAAAACCCTAATTTCTTTTTTTTCCTTTTTGTCTTAATTATTATTCTATTATTGATTTTTCTAAAACTAAATAAAATAAAAAAATAATAATAAATATAATAACAACAATAATAACAATGATAATATAATTATAACCCTGGCCCAACAATTTAAACATATCCTTAGCCTAACCATTCCAGCCCAAATTCCTCCCTAGCCCAAACCAAAGCATTTAAAAGATTTAAATAAAACAACACATAATAAATAACAATTCACATAAAATGATGAAAATAAATAAATAAACAGAGAAGTTTACATGAAATGATTGGAATCTATAAAATATAACAATCCACATAAAATGATAACAGTCAAACTTATCAATTCACATGAAATGATAAAATGCATATAAAGGAAAATCAACTCACATAAAACGATAAAATATAGAGACAATGCATTTCACATGAATTAATAATAATAAAAATAAAATAATAATAATATAAAGCAATTCAAATTTCTTTAAAATAATTGCCGTCCAAATTTTCGGGGTATTAGAAGTAAAGAATTTTGTCAACCTATCTTTGCAATCCAAGTTAAGTGCTCGCCACTGATTAATATAGTCTATTACAGGCTCGTCTTTTCATTGTTTTATGTTAGTCAACTCTATCAAACTAACAGTGCGACTAGTGCTGTAGAACCCGTTTAGAAATTCTCGTTCCATTTGTTCCCAACTATCAATCGATTCGGACTTTAAATCAATATACCACTCAAAGGCATTTCCCTTAAGGGAACGAACAAACTGTTTAACCAGTAAATCCCCCTCAATCCCAGCATTGTTGCAGGTCTCGAGGAAATGAGCAATGTGTTATTTTGGGTTGCCCTTTCCATCAAACTGTTAGATCTTTGGAGGTTGGTACCCTACAGGCATCCTCATACTATCAGTTCTCCTTGTGTAGGGCTTTGAGTACATGAGAGTGCTTTGAGGAGCACCGCCATACTGTGCTCGGATTGTGTTCGTTATCATATCCTGTAATTTTTGGACAGATAGCAAAGTGACGGCGAGGTATGGTTAGTTTCATCAGCCACATATCTTAACGTAGATGTGTGACGATGATCTTTTGATTGGGCACCTTGAATGGCTGAATTTGAGGTATTCACAAGCAGTTGTGTTGACTCATTAGGATTTTGGATTTCAGCTTATTCAATAGCGCAGCGATCTGCAAGTCCTTCTTTTCAATAGCTTTTGTAAGGTTCTCAATTGCGCACGCCATCGTCGCCAATTGGTCTTCCACCGAGGTTGTTCCAGTCATCATGGCTGCGACAATATTCGAATAGGAAAGGCCCTAAGAATCAACATTCTTTGTAGTGATCGATTGTTCTGAAATCTCATGTAACGAGTTTGAGAGCAAACCAACGCTAGAGTTGGCGTCAGAGACGGAGTGAGGTGAATGTGGTGGCACCGATTTTTCTAGAACAACGTCAAAGTTCTTTGTCGTCTGAGGATCAATGGTGTTCACATGTTGAATTTTCACACCCATTGGTTTAACAGGATTGGTTTTCACCAAATCTTGCTGATTCTTGAGTGAAGCAATTGCTTTAGTCTTGCTACGCGTCATTGGACCTGCTGAGGTGCTGCTAGCGCTTGACAGGTTCCTGATGTTCTTGCCACTGCTTGCGACAGTTTTGATGTTGGCCAGTGCAACAAAATTGTCTTTTGTAGATTTTTTGTTTGTAACCAGAACCTTGGTAAGAGCCATAGATTCTGATGAACGGAGTTTGGGATATATGATGTAGGAGATAGAGATGAGAGGAAGAGATGGTCCCACCGAGCGTGCCAGAAATTTGTACACACAAATTTCGTGTCCGAAAATCCAAGAACGAAAATCAGTAACAAATAATCAATTTTATTAATTTAAGAAAAATGAGTACAATCCTTTGTGGATCTTTACAAAAGAAAGATAAATTCCTCAAATTCGATCTCCTTGGTGATCCGGCTTCAAGGGTTACTAGAGCTTAATCTTGAATTGGATTGAAACTTTGGTAAAAAATGGCACGTGGATAATGTGTTTGTTCTTCTCCTTCAGGGTTTAGATGCTTTGGGGCTTTGGATTTTGAGTGAATACTTTTGCAGAGTTTCAACTTTTTCTGAGAGTCTTCTGGTCCTTCTTTCTCCCACCCCTAGATCTTTATTTATAGGCTCACTAGAGGGGTAGATTTGTAACTTTATGTTTTTCTGATAATTATCCTTTATATGATAATTATCTAATATATACATAATAATTATCTTTGATGATAATTATATATATATATATATATATCTATTTGACCCATTTTCAAGTGGGCTTGGACTTATTTAGACAATTTGGATCAGCCCATAACCTATTTATTTGTAGTGGGTCTGATCTTTAAATTATCTAACTCATTGGACCTCATTCCAAAGTGAGCTAAATTAAAGATAAGCCCAAATTATATATTGGGTTCATCATATAATTTTTTAATGTCTACAGTGTCACTTTTGACACATTGCAAAAGAATGTGCCACTAAATATTAGTAATTGTGTGATATGGGAGCCAAATTGCTAAGAAATAACATGGTATCAGAGTCAAAGGTTTCGAGTTCAAAAAAAGACCACACATAAGAAAGCGCATTAAAGGACTTTTATATATTTAAATTACACCATTCTCTAATATCTTAAGCTTTTACAGTAGGTAGTCGTTAACCTGTTCCATAACATTTTTCTGGCTTTATATAAATAGCTAGTAATCTAGATTTTAGACCCATTATTTCTAAAATACTTATTTGTAGCTGAATAGTTTGCACAGAAGTAGTAGCCCCACATAATGCTGCAAACAGAGGCAATTACAACAGCAACACCTCCAATATTGTACCCCATCTCGAATGCTTCAAGTGCTGCCTTCATTTTCTCCTACAAGCATAATAATTCACAAGCACAATTATGACTATACAAATAAAGTATTAAAGGTAATACTATATTATTTTGTTAATGAATTCAATGCATGTTTGACCAAATTGTCCCTTAAATTCATTACTTAATGAGAAAAGTAGATTTTAGTGACCAAAATTAAAAAAAAAATTTATTTTTTCGTGACTTTAAACTTAATAAAAACTAATTCTTGGCTATCTTATTTATGAAGCTAGGAATAATACTGTCAGTGTATTTATAGAAAGGAAGTGCAAAAATACACAAGTACCTCTAACTCGTAAGTAAGAATGTAAGATAATCAAATATTATGGGTATTTTTGTCACATAAATCAAGGAAAAAAATAAGTACATGTATTTATAGACAGGAAGTGCAAAAATACACAAGTACAATATATATATATATATATATATAAAGTTGAAAAAGAAAATTACCCTTTTAGATCCACTGCGATTGTTTTGCAAAGATCTAGATGTCATGTCTACCTGTAGCATCAAATTGTTTTTATTAGTGAACTATTTTTAAATTTTGTATAAAAGATATGAAACCATATAAAGAAAATTTTGTTCCAAAGAATAACCGTCAATGCCATCAGCATTAAGTCAAGGCCATCAGTATGAGTTAAAAGAGATAACTCGTCACTGTAGTATGTAGAGAGGATTAGATGTATGTAATCTTATTTTATCTTTACATTTGAAGAAGCTATTTTTTGTTTTGAACAGGTGACATTCAAGTCACAATAGAATACCTTTACTAATGTGTCAAAGTTTACCCTCTCAAGATCACTGTAGCACTAATAAATAAATATATAAATTGAAGAAAAATAAAGTTTTTCATAAAAATCAAAAAAACAAAACAAAAAATAGAAGAAGAAAAAATTGAATTTTTTTTCTCCTATGAAGTTTCTCTTGAATTCTAACGTCCTTTTATCCACTTAACAAAAAGCATATTTTACAAACTTGCCATATATTCCATTGCATACCAAAAACAGAGCGACCTGACATTTTTAGCATGTGTATTTTTTGAATTTCTCTATTATAAATGAAAGGGAGACGATATTCGTACTCCTCTTTTATACATTTGCACTCCTATTTTAAATGAAATGACACTACAATCCTAACTTTACAAGTGAATGATTATTATTTTTATCAAATTACACAACTACCCTATAAAATATCCCCTCTTTGTTTTTCATCTTTAATATTTTAGGTTTCTTTTGAGAGAATCTAAAAAAAAAAAATTATCTCTTCAAAATATGTTCTCTTGTGACATGACAAAAAAATAAAAATTATTTATGCTAAATAAATTATCTATTTTTACCGGATTAAAAAAAAAAGTTAACTCTTTTGATAAGAACCGAAAAAAAAAAACCCAAAAAAAGGTAATTGAATTATTTATTTTGACATCACCCACAAAAAGTTATCATATGTAGAATAAATAATCTCATTTGAGGAAAAAAAATATACTACACAAAAGAAGGACCCAAAAAAATTTATCTCTACTGAATAAATTATATCTTTTGACATTACTCCAAAAAACAAAAAAAAAATGAACTAAAGAATGTAAAAAGAGTTAAAGTTTATAGGATAAAGGATATCTATGGTATTATAAAATAAAATATGATGCATTAATGAATTTATGATTTTTTTTGTCATTTCTTTTAAAAGAGAAAGGTAAGTGGAGTGCAATAGGAGAGAAGGAGAGTGTGAATATCACCTCCCTAAATGAAATGACTTTACCAAGAGAATTGATAGTACATAGTAGTGTCTTCCTTTAACAAACAATAGTTATGGGTAATTTTTTATTCGTTATAATAAATAGGATAATTGCAAAAAAAAAAATATATGGAGTTATCAACCCTTTTGTATATACTCCCTTTGGCTTAGAAAATAACCCTCTAAACAATTAAAATTTTGTACATATGAATTTCGTTAATGAGAAAACAAAGTTAAAGAAATAACCCTTTTTTGCTTAGTTTTTCAAATAATTAAAAGCAGATAGAATGTATCAATTTACAAGATTATCTCACGTATCAAAAGAAATTATAGGATTATCTCATATATAAAAAGAAATTAGCATGCAACATTAATTTAAAATACAAAAGCTAATGGAAACAATCATAGATATATTGAATAAAAATATTATCAATAAATATTTATTTTTTCTATATTTAATTTGCTAAAAAGAAATATCTTGGCATTCGCCCTAGCAAGTAAAATTCTTGACTTCCCCACTTTTCGAAAGTTCAAGCAAACGAACACACACCCATTATTGCTCCTGTCGGGCTCGAATCCTCACTGTCATTAAGGAGGAGAGCTTATATCATCTAAGCTAGAGCCCATTAATTCTTGACTCCCCCACAACCCACTATCATTGTTGACATTAAGTCTAGTCCTAGCCTGTCACTAGTCGATCATTACTCACAAGCGTTACAAGTGGTATCAAAGTAGACCCAGTACGTTCCTTATCTAAGTATCACACCAAGTTCCTATTCAAATTTGTTCAGGTGTACGTGTTCATTTGATCCATGAATCCAATCTATGCGGATCGGATCGGATCAATTTATAACTCATCGGTTTGATAGCAGATTCATAAAATAGAAAGTCGCAAGGATTGGATCAGTTCATGGATGATGGTCTCAAAAATTCGATCTGATCCGTTAATAATATAATATATACAAATATTATACATATATTATTTTTATAACCCTAAACCTAAATCCACGACCTACACCCTTTAATATATACAAATATAATAAGTTTTTAAATTCCAATTCGCTTTTATTTTAAATTGGTTATAATGATGTGGGGCTACAACTTTGGTTACTACAAATTGAATGTTTCAATGATCATTTGGTATTGGGTCGTGCTCAAGAAAAAAATTAGTGGGCTACTTAGAAAAGCCCAATCCATATAAGCAAATTGAATCAAATCGGATTAACATTTTTCATAAATTGGATCGGATTCAATTTTCACCATTCCGTAGAAATCGGTTTAGGTTTAATGTCGATCCAATCCATGATCACCCCTAGTTTGGGTCATTACTTGGTCTCCATTGCTGGAGTGGGTGGATAAACAAGTTGATCTAATCGCGTTGTAGTAAATAAAAGAACAAGTATGCAGCTCCACCTAACAACTTAAATTTTTAGAGTGAATAACAAACGTCTAGTTATAAATAGTATCAAAGCAGACCTAGTCTCATATCTAATATCACTCCAAGCCCCACTTGAATGTGTTTGAGTTGTTACTGTGGTGGACGAAGGAGTAGGCAGAGTGATTCAATCGCATCAAAGTATAATTGCTGGTACGCAACGCCTCCTAATAAGTCAAGTTTTTCAGTCGATTGACAAGTGTCCGGCCATAACTAATTTAATCATGGTTTTGATTGCTAATTAAATGGTTGATGGCTCTAAACATCATATATACATATAAATCACCTCAAATATAATCAATAAAGCTAATCTTTGTATATAATGCAACCAACAGTCAGATTTTCCCCCACAATTTCTAATCTCTTCCCCAAGCATTGCTCTTTTAGTAAGGACCGTAGAATAATTCACCCATTGGAAAATTTGTTACAATAAATTTTATCATATATATACTAAAAACAGTGAGCATACCATTTGATATTGAGCTCCAGGGACTTGGTAGGGCATAGAAGTGTTGCTCTGCATCAACAAAAAAAATTTAACGAGTATTATATATATGAAAGAATGTCAAGATATACTTACTATATACTCCATAAATAAGAATAATGCCTTCTGAACAAAATTAGATGTGAGAGAGGGTAATAATGTCATCACATGATAATATTATCATCTCTCTCACGTACACCCATTGGAAAACTATGGAGAATTTATCATATTTATATACATATATATACGAATTGGCTTAAATACCTGGCCAGGGGTTGACAGTGCCAATGTTGTAGCCGAAAACGAAGGTCGCTTGGATCGCAGCAATGTGTAGTTGTCTAAGAACTGTTTATGTTGAAAAACATTGTACCTCTTGTTGCGATAACAATTGCAGCAGAGGTCGTAGGTGTTATCGGCTTGGTCGAAGCATTTGACACAAGTGAAGTAGAGTCCCTTGATGAAAATCCCACACCCATATCAGAAAATCAACCTGCTGGCCCTAACCATGTAGTAAAAGGTGAGCACTTCCTCGAAATCAAGAATGCCATCACCGTTCTTGTCGAGCTCTCTGAAGAAGCTGGGTTGTATACATCTTCCATAGCCTGCCTCTCTCATGAAATCCATGTACTCTTGGAGACTTACATTTCCATCTCCATCTGTATCTAGTGCTCGGTAAAAATTCCATGCAAGTATCTTCTGCTCCGTTGACAGGTTTTCATAGTATGCCAAAGCGGCTTCGCGAATCTCCTCCATCCCTCAGCTTCTCTCTCTCTCTCTCTCTCTCTCTTTTTTTTTTTGCAGGTAATAGAAAATTAATCTAATCAAGCAGGCCTATAAATCTTGCAAAGTTATGAGATGAGCTCTTGCTCAAACGATCTTTGTATGAATGAATTTAGACCCTTATTCTAATTTTATATCTGTATAACAACATATATATATATATATATATATATATATATATATAAGCATGAGTGATTGTCCAACGTCTTGAATATTATTGTATTCAACGACTTAAAACTGCTAAGAAATTAATTGTTCTTTTTTGTATTTGTGAAATTTTATATATATATATATATATATATATATATATATATATATATTGTCGGCATGTTGTTAACGTCGTACCAATCAAGCATTGACTTCAGTTATTTACGTGAGTGTGATGTTTTGATGCTCTCACTGAAGATAGCAGACTCTTCGCTGGTGTAAAGTTTTAAACGCAATTAATTCAAGTTTTAACACATTAAATTTAATTAAAAGTAATGTGTTAGAAACTATTTTTTTTTTCCAACAGAAAAGCAAATCAGATCAAGTTTCAACACCTTGAATCTAATTAAAAGTAATGTAAATGTTGAAACTATTTTATTTTATTTTATTATTTTTAACAGAGCAAATCCGGTTATAAAAATAAAAACTAGATTTTTTTAAACTAAATTAAAGCGCATCTACTTTCAATGCACATCAATTGACTTTTTCACGAGACAATAAATAAAGAATTGACTACTTCAAGTCCAGTGATAAAATATGGATTCCAAAAATTAGTTAAAAGGAAAATTCTTTTCTTTGCCGTCAAGAATCAAATAATTTAGAGCCCGTCAACTTTAATGAATCAAAAATAATTGAGAGTCACCATCGCAGTTTCGTTGAATATAATCACACAATATATATATATATATATATAAAGTTATCACCAAATAAGTAACTGAATGTTTCTTTATTGAATGGTGGAAGTGAAATAAATATTTGAATCTCATATGCATTCTCTAATAAATGAGAATGATTTGAATTTTCTATTCAGTAATATCTTTCACTGTACCTATCATTATTCCAATTACAAAGCATATTATCACTCAAAATTGTGCACACCTATAATATTGTCCCTTGACAAGCTTTAATGCTCAATTTTTTCTCTTGAGAGAAAGAGGTGCACACCGAGCCAAACACTCAAAATTTTCTTTTGAGAGAAGAAATCATTCCAGACATGCACACTTATAATATTGCACCTTACAGAGCTCGAACATTCATTTTTTTCTTTTAAAAAGAGAAATCATATCATCTGAATTAATGTTGATTAATAACTTGGCCTCTTATTTATAAAATGTTATATTAGTCTTTGGATTGAGAGGTTGAAGAAACAATTCCTCGATCCACCGGCTGAGAAAGCACTCTCTCTATAAGAAAAGTGCACTCTCTCTATAAGAAAAGTGCTTTTATCTTAAAATTTATTTTTAAATGTGTTTGATAACGCAAAAAAAAAAAAAAAAAAAAAAAAAACACTTTTCAATGGTAAAGATTTTTTAACTCACAAAAGCTTTTAAGTGAAACTAAAATTTAAAGCACGTCGTATTTATGAGTTGAAGTCCTAGACAATTTTACTTACCTTTTTAAAAGACAATTTTCTTCATTCTTTTATAAATTCCTACTTGTTATTATCAAATATATTGAAGCCAGCTAAAAGTCAATGGAATTTTATAAGAATCAACCTGATCCTCATGCAATTATTAAATCCAATGAAATTTTATAGGAATCAATTTAATATTAATTAGGTAATGAAGATATTTGCTAGTGCAAAACACTCTGTTAAAGTGCTGTAAAATTAGTAATAAAAATGTTTTAAGCAATATATTTACCAAATAGATTATAAAGTACTTTATAAAAATATTACAAAATACCTAACATTGATGACAACATTTTCATGAAAGTATTGCTGATAAAAATGTTTTTTTCATTATAGTAGGAATTACAAAAAGGGTCCCACCAGTGAAAACGAACATCGGTAATCAATTGTTTCATTTGTACATTTGTTTGTTGGGTAGTACTACACTCAACGATTAAAAAAACTGAAACACACCCGACTCAACATGTGTGGACAACAACTTTTGCTACATCACTACTCTTTGATATTAATAATATGGGTAGTGCTACACTCAACGACTAAAAAAACTGAAAACACACCCGACTCAACATGTGAAGACAACAACTTTTGCCACATCACTACTCTTTGATATTAATAATATTTTTTCTTTTTGGATGTCTCCGTCACTCTATTCTCTCTCTCTGTTTCCTTCTCTACCAGGCAACCAAGAATCTCAAACCTACTTCTATTTTTTTCCTGATTCATAAAATCAAATAATTCCCTAATGAAAATTTTCATTCAAATGGATAATTTTGGGCAGAAATTGAAAAAAAAAATTGGGAAAAAAAGGAAGAATGAAAGTAGGGAAAAGAAATGATAAACAAAACCTTAATGGGTTTGCAATTGAACATATATATGTAATGGAAAAATTGCTTCAAAGAGAGAGATGACATGTGTGTGTGTGTGTATATATATATATATATATATATATATATATATATATATATATGAATGAAATAACATATAAAAGAGAGGAAAATGAAATGAAATGAATGGTATTTTCGGATACATAAAGCCTCGTCAGGGAAGAAAAGATTGGTGGAGAATTTAGGAGGAGGAGTTAACTCAGTTAAGTACCATCATTCTTATTAACCCTAGGTTTTTCAATCATGGATTGTTGTTGATATTCAAAAACTCCAAATGTAATGATATTCAGAAACTCCAAATGCAATTTATGTTTAAGATTTATACAAATCAATTTCTTTAGACCCAATAAATTTAAGAGAGATGCAAATCCAATTTGAGTTTTTGTACAGATCTTCTTATACAGTGATACTTGCTATGGGAACTTAAAAGAGACGAAAAGATACCGTTTGAGTTGGAATTTTAGGATAACCACGTCAGATTTTTATATCAGTCGGTTTTAGTCGGGACACTAAAGTCGTTATTTCTATCATTTTCCTTGTTTGTTTGTGGCAAGTCTTTTGTTTAGTCGTCGTCATCGACAATGACGAGAACATCAATGAAGAGGTCATTCTTGTCTTCCAACATCTAGATATCATTTTCTCTGTGTGTTTCGACCTATTGCTACGACAGCATAAGTATAAGTTTAGTTATCATTGAGCTAATTAAAAGGGTTTAAATGTCTTTTAAGTTAATATAACAGGAAAGAATAGAGAAGGCATATATATAACAAAGGGAACAACAAATAGAAAAAAAAATGCATGAACTGAAAATTTTCAACTGTTCAATGAGTTTAAACTAGATTACATAGTGTAATACCCCGCTCCAACACATGGTATGATATTGTCCGCTTTGGGCCTGAGCCCGCACGATTTTGCTCTTGAATTTTATCCCAAAAGGCCTCATACCATTTGAAGAGAACATACTACATATAAGCACATTTCTCTTTTTCACACCCAGGCGATGTGGGATTGAGCACCCTGTACCCTGTCAGTGTGGTACCTTAGCCCAGTGTCTATCTTCGTACCTACCCACTCACACCCCTCCACAAGGGTTACTACAATCCACCCCCCTATTGGCCTCAAAAAAATACACACCCAATTTTAGCTAGGTGCCCACGATGTGCGCGTCGAACCAAGCTTTCTGAATTGTGGTCATAAAGGCGATTCTGACACCTGTAGCCAAAGTTATGGCCAAAATACTGAAGCGCATCCAAAAATACCCTAATTAGTGACAAGGTCACGGTTTTCTGCCATCTTTACGCTGATCTGCCAACTCAAGATGATTCAGTGCCATCAACGTGTTGTCTGACAGCTCAGCATCATCTGACTCGGATGCTCCTGCATCAGTCACCTCGGGTTGGAAAGAACTCGTCCTCGAGTTTACAGTAGCTTCATCGGAATCCATAAAACAAGGACTCAGATGTTTCACATTAAAGACGTCAGAAGTCCTCAAATGACTGGGGAGGCACAGTCTGTAGGCGTTATCATTGATCTTCTGTAGGATCTCATAAGGACCAATCTTTCGCTCCTTTAGCTTGTTATACTCTCCAACAGGGAAACGATCACGAGTTAATACTGCCCAAACAAAATCACCAACGTCAAAAAGTACTTAACGACGGTGGCTGTCAGCCTGAACCTTGTACTTGGCATTACTCTCGTGAATGGCCAGCTTGACCTGCTCATGGATACCTCGAAGATGTTCTGCCATCTCATCTGCCTTGCGATTGAAACGACCCACGCGCGGAATAGGGGCTAAGTCAAGTACCCCAGATGGGTTCTGACCATAGACAATCTCAAATGGGCTCATTCCTATTGATCTGTTCTTCGACCTGTTATAAGCAAATTCTGCTTGAGGTAATGCCAAATCCCATTGCTTTGGTTTAGTTCCTGCCAAACTCCTCAAAAGGTTCCCCAAACTCCGGTTCACCACCTCTGTCTGACCATTTGTCTGAGGATGGTAGGCGCTGCTAAAATTCAACTTTGTTCCCAGTTTCTCCCATAGACTCTTCCAGAATTGACTCATGAACTTGGTATCACGATCTGAGGTAATGGATTGGGGAACACCATGTAAACGCATAATCTCCTTGAAGTAAAGATGGGCGACCTGGGCAGCATCCATTGTTTTCCTGTAAGCAACAAAATGGGCCATCTTGGAAAACCGGTCGACCACAACCAAAATAGAATCCACGACCCGTTGGGTACGAGGTAAGCCCAACACAAAGTCCATATTGACATCAAGCCAAGGAGCTTCAGGGACCGGTAAAGGTGTGTACAGGCCCGCATTAGTGAGAACTCCCTTAGACCGCTGACACACATAACAACGCTCCACATAATGAGCCACGTCACTGGTCAACTTGGGCCAATAATAGTTGGAAGAGATCAGACCCAACGTCTTGTCTCGCCCAAAATGACCCTCGTTATGAAGTTCACTAATAATTTGTTGCCTTAGTGAATAGTCTGGGATGCACAACTTTAATCCACGAAACAGGCAACCATTGTGTAAAATAAAATCATGACGTTGACCATCAGTTACCTCCTGAATTATCCTCCCGAAGGAAGGATCTGTAGCATACATATCAAAGAATGTATCGAAACCTGCAACTCTGGTGCTCATGGTGGTGAGGAGCAACGTACGACGGCTCAGTGCATCTGCAACACGGTTCAGACTCCCTGCCTGGTGCCTCAGCGCAAATGTGAACTCTTGCAAGTATGCCACCCACTTGGGATGCCGTCTACTCAGCTTGTGCTGGCCATTGATGTATTTCAAGGCCTCATGATCAGTGAGGAGAATGAATTCCCTTTGTATTAGGTAGTGACGCCAATGCTTTAGGGACTGAATGATGGCATAAAACTCCAGATCATAGGTGGAATAATTTTTCTTCGATCCTGATAGCTTCTCACTGAAAAAAGCTATTGGACGCCCCTCCTAACTCAGAACACCACCAATGCCCATCCCAGATGTATCACAGTTTACCTCAAACACCTTCTCAAAGTCGGGAAGTGCCAAAACTGGTGCCTCTGTCATCTTCTGCTTGACCAGATGAAAATTGGCCTCTGCCTCCTCGGACCAATGGAAATCACGTCCCTTAAGGCACTCTGTGACGGGAGCAATCAGAGTGCTGAAGTTTCTGATGAACCGACGGTCGAAAGATGCCAATCCATGGAAACTTCAGACACCGTGCAAGGTTTTCGGTTTGGGCCACTCCAAAACCGCGTCTATCTTCGATGGATCTGCATGAACACCATCAATAGACACCACAAAACCCAGAAAAGTTACAGAAGTAGTGAAGAAAGCACACTTCTTCTGATTGACGAACAGGTGCTATGTGCTCAACATATCAAAGACAGCACGGAGGTGATCAAAGTGTGACGTCCATGTCGGGCTATAGATGAGGATGTCATCGAAGTAAACTACGATGAATTTCCCCATAAAAGGTCGTAAAACCTGATACATAAACCTCATAAATATGCTGGGCGCATTGGACAGCCCAAAAGGCATGACCATTCACTCATACAACCCATGTTGCGCCTTAAACGCTGTCTTCCACTCATCCCCAGGCCTTATTCTGATCTGGTGGTAGCCGCTTTTAAGGTCGATTTTTGAGAAGACCTTAGAACCGGACAACTGGTCTAACATATCATCCAGACGGGGAATTGGAAACATGTACTTCACTGTAATCCTGTTGATTGCTCGGCTATCAACACACATACGCCAAGAGCCATCTTTCTTCGGCATTAGCAGAGCAGGAACTGCACATGGCTCATACTCTCACGGATGTAGCCCCTCTCCAGCAACTCTACCACTTGCCGCTGCAACTCCTCAGATTCCTTGGGACTGAGGTGATACGCCGGTCGATTAGGCAAACTGGACCCCGGAACAAGGTCAATCTGATGCTGAATATCCCTCATAGGCGGTAGCCTAGGAGGAAGATCTTCTGGCATCAGGTAAGAAAACTTTGTTAGCAGTTGCTGCACCTCTGCTGGTAAGTCTGGGTTCTCGTTCACGTCCGTTGCGCTATTCCCACAAGGCAGTAGAGCATAGACCACGTCCCCATGCTCAATTTTAGTTAAAAACCTGGACATAGAAAACAGGTTAGTAGTTTTGGCTACCAGGGTAGGACTGGCTCCTTCCTGACGAGGAGCCAACACAATCTTCTTTCTCTTGATGCTAAGGGAATATGTGTTCTTTCGCCCGTCATGAGTAACACTGCGATCATACTGCCAAGGCCTGCCTAACAGTACATGACAAGCATCCATAGCAATAACATCACACCAAGCATTATCAAAATATTTCTTGCCAATCGAGAAAGACACTAGGCATCTCCTATCCACCTTTACCTCATTGCCTTTATTCAGCCATGACAATTTGTACGGGTTGGGATGACGATCTGTCTTCAACTGTAATTTCTGGACAGCCTCTTCAGACACTACGTTCTCACAACTGCCACTATCAATGATCATCTTGCAGACTTTATCTACAACTGTGCAGGTCGTGTGAAAAATATTTGTTCTCAACCAATCATCTCCTGAATCGCCCCTGGGAGTCAGTAGACTCTTACGAATGACCAGATTCTCACGGCCATCTCCATACAGCACATCTCCATCTTCATCATCATCATACATAGGCTCTCCAGTCTCCTCAGTTTCGTCTACCACGTCTTCCTTAATCAGGAGATTTTTGCCCTTCTGACTAGCAGGCTTCCTGCACTCATTCGCTCTGTGTCCCTGTTCACCACATCTGAAACATCTAATGTTCGAGTGAGAATTACCCTGTGGTGTCGGCTGGATAGGACGAGGTTCTTGAGGTCGAACTGGCCGATTGTTTTGATCTCTCCTGATCACTGGCCTCCGATTCTGCTGTTTTTCCACAGCAAGTGCGCGTTGGTATGCTTCAGAAATAGTCCACAACGAGTGAAAGCTGAGGACATCTTACAAGGGCTACCGCAATCCTCCCAAATACCGCGCCACCGTCTGCTCTTCTGTCTCAAATAAATCATTCCGGGCTATCAATTGATAGAACTCCTCTGTGTAATCATCAATTGATCTCGTTCCTTGCCTCAACGACTGAACTCGCTGAAACAGGGTTTGAATGTAGCCGAAAGGAAGGAAGTGACCCTTCATCTTCTTCTTCATCTTCTCCCAATCAGTGATCTTGGCCTTGCCCTGCCTGTCTCATGATCGCCTCAACTACTCCCACCATGCAGAGGCTCTGCCTTTGAGTTTGATGGCGACCAATTTCACCTTGACACGATCTGGGACTTCTTTATATTCAAAGATACGCTCCACTTCGTTCATCCGATCGACAAATCCTTCGGCCTGTAACGTACCAGAAAACTCGGGCAGATCCACTTTGAAACCGAGATCTCCATGACGTTCCTCCCGACCACGGTGCCCCCAGAATCGAGCACGATTGTGAAACGGGTTGTCAGAACTGGAATCGGATTCTTGATCTTCCACCTCACGGTCACTGATAGTCTGCGCCGTTAGACGCTGGGTTAACTCTGCAACTTGCCTCTGTAAATCCTCAATCATCAAATCCTGAACACTACGATCACGGTGTGGGACTTCCTCGTTCGGAACCTGCCCACGACGACCACGATCACGACCACCAGCCATGAAAACTGATGAAATCTTACCCAGGAAGATGCTGAAAGCTTTGATACCAACTGACGCGGGACAGAATAGTGATTATTCTGTACGCTAAGGGCAACAGAAAATAAACAGAAAGAAATCACGAGAATTGCCCAAAAACTCAGAGAAAAGTCTCTGGTATTCAACATTATTATTCAAAATCAAAAGTGCCTTCGAATCAACCCACAAGCCGGGTTATATAGCTAAACCTCGTCATAGCAAAAACCTAATATTCTTGCCAAAATAAAATACGAAATAAAAGAAGGAAGTTGCCAGAATTCTGGCCCAAATCAAGCCCAGAACCTCTTCCTAATCAACAAAATAAATATTACCAAAAAGGAAACAAATAACTAAAATTAGGGATTCGGAGGGGAAAACAGTGGATTTTGGCCTCGAAAAAATACTCACCCAGCTTTAGCTGATCTGCCAACTCAAGATTTTGGCCACGACATGCGCGCCGAACCAAGCTTTCCGAATTGTGGTCATAAAGGCGATTCTGACACCTGTAGCCAAAGTTATGGCCAAAATACTGAAACGTATCCAAAAATACCCTAATTAGTGACAAGGTCACGGTTTCCTGCCATCTTTACACTGATCTGCCAACTCAAGATAATTCAGTGCCATCAACGTGTTGTCTGACAGCTCAGCATCATCTGACTCGGATGCTCCTGCATCAAATGTTGTGTCAATTCGATCCAAACCCTAAACTCAGTGAACTACGACATAGTTCTCCAAAATGCCGACACATCAAAGCCGAATGCGAAGTCTAGGTCTCGAACAAAGATTCGGAAACTGAAACACACCGATGATAGAGCTACTACTACTACTACTGCTACTGCTGCCATTGGTGATGGTTCTGAATCTTGTAGTGGCGGCGATGTTGGAGGTTTACAATCGGCTTGTTCGACGGCGATCGTTGAGTATGGTGCGATGAAGTTGAAACCGAGGAGGAAGAAGAAGACTACTGCAGTTATTTGACCGAGTCTAGTTGTTGTTGAAGCCTATATTAATTGCTCCAACAGTGGGTTTCTACTTCTTGTCGGTTCTCTTTCTGGCATCTGTTTCTACAATTTTGGCTCAAAACGTTGAAGATGCAATAATTGTAGTCAATGGGACTAACGTAGTTGCTAACACAGATCCTCATCTTATCTGTGCTACTATTGATTGGTGGCCTCGTTATAAGTGTAACTACAACCATTGCCCTTTGGGATGTTCATCCTTGATAAATCTGGAGTTGTTGGTTTGAAACTTTCAAGTGAGACACAAATAGAAGAAGAGCACCATGATGACCTGATTGCAAGTAAAAAAAAAAACTAACTTCTATCGGTAGTTTTTTTTGTTAACTGCCGGTAAAAGCAACATATTAAGTGAATTATCGATGGTTCATAAAAAATTGTCTGTAAAAATTAATCATTATCGACACTTTAAAGATATTTATCGGCGGATAAAACTGCCGGTATAATACCGGCGGCTGCAAAAAAATGTCAGGTAATTACCGGCAGTTTATTAAAACCGCCTGGATGTTTTCCGGTAAATTTTTTAATCGCCGGTGAACCTTCAGTGAAAGATTTTCCGGCAGTTTTGGCGGCATTTTCTGGCGGTTTAAAACGCCGGTGATATAAAAAAAAATTTGTAGTATAAAAAACATTAATTTCAGTTTCTTAGAAATTTCTTCTGATAAATTTCCACGTATAATCTTGCTTAAATGTCTGATAATGAGATGTTCACACTGAAAGCACTCATCAATTGGCTTTTTCGGAAGGCCATAAACAAAAACTTATTCAAAGTCAAGTTGAACTTGGATTCGTAAAAAGTTAAAAATAAGGTTTCAAAAAGCCTTATTTTTTCATGAAAGGTCAAATTTTAGGCACACCACTTTGCTTTTCACCATTAATTTTTTTTTACCACAAATACTAGCTACACATTTAGAAGACTTATAACAAATAGATACTCCTTGCTTTGAACGAAATTGTGGCAAAATTGTTGTATTGGGCTCTGTACATTTTATACATTTATACAATCAACATTTAAATTTCGTAAGAAAAAAAAAAAAGTGTTGCAGAAGCTTTCAAAAAGCCTTATTCTTTCATGAAAGGTCAAATATTAAGCACACCTCTTTGCTTGTCGCCATTAGTTATTTTTTACCACAAACAATGAAAAAATGTATTTTTTTTTTCTATTTTAAAATAATTTTTTTCATTCAAAAATATCAACAACCTGTGTTAATAGCATGATAGTTTATGCACTTTATTTAACCACAATTTTTTTTTCCCGAAGATGATTTATTTAACCACATTGAAAAAAGGAAAAAGGAAAGGAGTTCAGTATTTTTGTAAATTGTGTACAAGTCATGAAGGGTGTGGATTGTGAACTCGGATCTCCTCCATTGTGAAGGGGACTCTGTGCACAACATAGAACTCAATGCAGGTTGTGCGGAGCCCTCACACGGGACTGTGTGCATGTACACTGAAATGACTCAATTTCGATGCACATGATTTGCATAGGAGGGAATTCTGATCCGTGAATTGCTGAGTTAGAAAGGGTTTCATGTCGTACAAAGTGAAGACTTCTCCAAGACAATGAATACCTATTTTAATCAGGGTTTTATGAGCTCCAGTCTTTGGGCAATGGTTATAAGCAAAAAAGCCAAGTCTTGCTCCAAGAACCATCTTGTTAGTCTTATGAATATGATCATGTAATGATTTGTGTCCAGTACTACTGTATGATACACACAAGATTGCTAGTAATTTGTGTTGATATGTATATTTCTTATTATCAATGGAAATTCATATTGCAGCTAGAGAAAGAACCAATAGAGAGAGAACAAAAGAGGCACCCGAGAATTCTTTATCATTTGTGTGCAATTTAGATACCTTTGATGAGAGGAGAGGAATTAACCTGTACAAGTTGTAAAAAAGGAAAACATTTATTCTCTCCAGTACTGTTTTCAATAGTTTAAGCAAACATGAAGTCACCCACTTCAACAACCTTGTAAAAATTAAATACATCACAAACTAAGAAAGGACAAACATTGTTTTATAAGATAAGAAAGTATGGTTCTGTATCCATATAATTGTACAATTATTATTTCTTGTAGTTGTATATAGAGTTGACTATATCTTGAACCATGAAAGTCTGCATAGGTTGAAATTGAGCTTCTCACAGAATGATGCATTGCATAGTATTGGAGGCAATAGCCCCAATGCCGACTGCCAACTCCAAAGTTTTAAAAGCAGCATGCGTTGGTCCCTGAAAGCATAAACACACAGAAATTAATCAATTATATATATATATATATGAATGACCACAGTACTGCATATATACTTGTTTCTCTTCTCTCTCTTTCTACAACATCTCCCATCTTTTCTCTTTCTCTTCTATGGTACACTTCAAAACACCATTTTTATGAGGAAATGTTAAACGTCATGAAATTTTATCATGAATTGTCATCATGAATGATGTGGCAGGTGATAATACCATTAGGATTCCGTATATGAGGGAAATTCCACCAATACTAACTCACCATTTAATTGTCATATCATTCAAGATAAAAATTCATGAAATATTTTCATGACGTGTAGTATTGCTCATTTTTCTGATAGCACAATAATTAGGCATAACAATTTCGTAGAACCCATCTGGAAATTAATGATAGTACTTCATGCTACTACTTCTACCCACATTCTCTAAATTTATTTCCTCCATTGAATCAGTTAATTAATCGATCAAATTATATGTTTGTTTATCTATCTACTATGAATCGATATACAAGGAAAAGAAAAAAGAGGACAAAGAACTGACTATATTTGATGCCGGGACGATAGCCTCGGATGCGGAAGCTGTGCTTGGCTGCTGTATCGAAGAAATAGTCATCGTTACAAGAGTTTTTTTGCATTTAAGTTTAATCGAGTAGTACTTAAGTAATAGATTTTTATTTTGGCTCCTATATATATATATCCCATATAGTAATCAAGTAGATTATACATGTTCTATTATGTCAGCATTAGGGGTTTAAAATCGAAGCAAGACCATTTCATATATATATATATATATAAGAAGAAGAATCTTACTGTAACTGTGGTCGCATCTGTTGCTCTGCTCCGTTTAAACTTGTTTGCAAACCTCTGCCGCTTCAATAGAAGAAAAAAACAAGGTATATGGTTAGTCTGTCTATTCCATATGTGGGTACTGATTTCAGAATTTTATTAAAATTTTAAAGACTAATTAGCACAATTATTGAACTATATATGAATTTTATTAAAATTTTAAAGACTAATTAGCACAATTATTGAACTATATATGAATTTTAAGTCGTCGTCAAAATTAATAAGTTTTAGTAATAATATTTTTAACTAAATTAAAAAAAAAAGACACTTTCAAGTATAAAATAAATGAAAAACCATATCATATATAATATGTGAGAATTGGTAAACAGAAAAAATAAAAATTTGAAAGTTAAAATAAATAAATAAATATAACAAAAGGCAAAAGTATCAAAAAATTATAAATCATAACGCATGTAACATATATACATCACAAGAGTTACAATTTATTTGTGAAAATTAAAAAATAAAATAAAAATAAAGATTTTGAAAGTGTCTTTGACACTATTTGTTTAAAGTAAATATTTTATTCACATAATGTATCATCATATTAAATTGATTATTTATTATTGGGTAAAGTGCATAAAATCTTCCGCTATAAAGAAAATGTGCAAGAAACACCCTGTTATTTGGTATGTACATATAATTTTCTATAATTTTAAAATTCTCTATTGTAAATTGATGATGTCATATTTTTTTAAAAACCCAAAAGTACTCTTTAATTTTGTCATTTAATGATTTGGCTTCCTTTTTTTAATTATTTATTTATAAAGTCAAGGTATTTTAGTTCTTTCATTATTCAAATTGAAGATTTGCCCTTATTTGTCCAAATTGAATTTTGTGGGAGGTTTTACAAACAAAATGAGAGTCTTTGGATATTTTCTATATAACAAGCGATTTTATGCATTTTACCCTTTATTATTTCATTATATTTAAAAACTATAAGATGTAACTAGTAGATGTGAAAAGAGAATATAGAATAAATTTAAAAATTGTCCATAGCATTTACCAAGAGCACAAATTACCTTACTTTCCTTCTTTTTATCTTTTGTTGCCTCTGCCTCTGCCTCTGCCAAAGCTTTTTTTCTGTTGGCTTCGAGCAATGCATAGTTGTCCAAGAAATTGGTGTGTCCATGAACAAAATTTTGGCTGCGGAAACAACTAAAGCAAAGATTGAATGTGTCGTCTTTTGTATGGAAGCATTCGACACAAGTGAAGTACAGCCCATTGAGAATTAGAACTGCACAACCGTCGCAAAATGGTCGACCACTTTTGATTATATAGTAGAGTGTCATGACATCCCAAAAGTTCAGATTGCCACTTTTATCGCTGTTTAGTTGTTTGAAGATGTCAGGATTGTTCATGCGCGAGTACCCTTCCTGCCTCATGAATGCCACGAACTCTGGACGGCTTATAAGATTGTCATGGTTGTCATCCATTGAGTTAAAAAAATTTATTGCCATTTGCTGCACCTCCTTAGACGCGACATTGAAATAGGCCTGGGCAACCTCGCGCATCTCCTCCATCGATCCTGACCTAATGAATCAAAGAAAGCCTAGCTTGATGGTATACTATATTATAATCTCTCAATTTCGAAACTATATATATGTGTGTGTGTGTGGATCGAGGAACCAAAAAGGTTTATATAACTATATATTCTTATATGCCATGCCTTTATGATTACATCTACTTAAATCTACTCCCATTTGTAATGACCTCAATATGTAAATTCTGGTATAACCTCATTATTGGGGTGGTCCTAAGTGGGGTCTTGAAAATGATGAGGAAATTGTAGGGAAGCAACCGAGTCAAAACCGTCACAAAGCTTGCTTAATTCCACAACTGAATGGTAGAAAGAAAGATATGAATCAATTGGTCAGCACCGTAACCCAAACCTGCATTGCATGTTCTAGAAAACCAATTTGAGTCTGGCTTTGATAGAGACTCCTAATTCATCAATTAAGAGAGAGAGAGAGAGAGGAGAACAATTAAATTACATCGGTGCACCGGTTGAATTTCAGCTATGCGTGTGCAATATGTGCGGTGAGATCCATCACTCGTATACAACAAGCATAGTGTACACGCACGGTAAGAACCATCATTGTGTATAACACGCACAACTCAAATTCACCAAATGTATAATAGATGTTTGAGAGAGAGAGAGAGAGACATTTAAACATATCCACTAGTTGTACTTTAACAGTTTTGTGTTTGTGAAAGATGGTCTTGCAAGAAGCAACCTCAACAGTTTCATCTAATCACTGGGGGACTTCATGGTCACGGATTAGACCTTTTCAACATCTATATGCTTATAACAAGTGAAAGAAACATATAACAGTTTGGTTTTTGTTTATTGACTTTTCAATTTTGAAATGTCCAAAACTAATTTAAAATTTTGTTACTCAGTCGTGGTGGTTATGCTTACCCTAAACATTAAAAGAGAAAATCACCCACCATTGTAGGTATGTGCCTTTGCTTTAACATCCAAAGAATATTATATAAAAATTTAAAATTGTAAGAAAAGGTTTCAAAAAGCCTTATTTTTCCATGAACTTTGTCGTGGCAAAAGGTCAAATACAAAGCACGCCTTTGTGCTTGTTCACAAATTTCAACAACTCGTGTTAATATATATATATATATATATAGCGTGGTATCAGGCTGGTCCTGGGCCTAGGGGGCCCATGCGGTCACCTAGGATCCCCTCATTTTTTTAACCAAACTCAATGTTACTACTTGTTCTCAATTTTTAAAATTTTTTTTTATTAAGTATGGTCCATTTTACCAAACCCAATACTACTGGATCTCATTTAAATTTTTTTTATTAACTATGGTCCACTAAATCAAACCCGATGCTACTGGACCTCATTTTAAAAAACAAAAATTTATTAACTTGGTTCATGTAACCAAATCCAATACTACTAGACCTATTTTTTTTATAAAAGGAAATTAATAACTAATGATCCAATTTTGGGATTTGCCATATTATTGTTTGCATTTTCTCCTTTTCTTTTCTTCTTTCTTCACGGCTCATTTGCTCTCATTTTCTTCTTCTTTCTTCACGGTCAAACAGCAGAGGTTGTGGTTCACCAAAGTCTAATTTGTCTCTTAGGTATATATCTCTCTCATTTCTAGTTCTATACTTCTAGTCTTTTATTCATTATTTGTTTCACTTTCATCTCTCATTTCTAGTTTTATACTTCTAGTCTTTTATACATCATCTGTTTCACTTTCACTCCAAAATTGAAAGCCTCTTGTTGTATCATTACCCGTGGGCAAAAATTATTTTTTGCGGTAATTGTAATTTTTTACAACGAGTCTTTAACATTTACAATTATTTGCTACTATTATACTGTTTATTCATAAGTGATAAAAAAATTTAAAAAAAATAAAATTACTGTAATGACACTTTTACTTGAAGTCTTACAAATTATAGCTCCTCGATCTTTTTATAAAATAATCCTAGCTAGATCCTTCTTGTTGCTTCTCTAGTAAACAATTTCTTTTCTAAATAAAATTTCTGTAGTAATCTATACAACCCTTTCTTGGGGTGATGGTTTTATTATGTACCAGTAGTGAGTTTGAATCAATTCTTATCTGCTGAGTGGCATAATGGTAAATTGATTGTGTTGTTTTCTTTTCAAACAATAATACAATTACATTCTTATTGTTTATGTGGGTTTACTTTACATAGTCAAAATTTTTAAGTGTAGGAGGAAACAATGATTTCATTTTAATAGAATTTTTTCTGACAAATATCCAGAGGATACTTACAGACAATGTGTTAAGAATCAGATGTTAACATGTTCACTGAAAGCTTTAGGCCATAAACAAAAAAATATCTACTCATGTCGAGTCAAGCTCAAATTGGATTTCACCGCCTAATTAACAATAGTGAGCCAAATCAAGCTAGCTTATAACCAATTAAGTCTGGTATTAGACTCCAAGTTCAACTTCCAAATAATTTTTTTACAAAAGCATTATAATTTAAGAGTACTTTTGTAATTATATATTATATGTAATTTTATTTAAAGAATCATTAGTTTAATAAGAGTGTTAGAATAATTTTATAAAAAATTTAATTTGAAAGTACTTATGTCCAATCTCAGAAAAAATCAAAATAATATATCTTATTTATTACACGAAAGAATGGAGAGGGAGAGAAAAATATGATTATTAGACAGAAGATTACCTATTGCACCAAAAATATAAAGTACATAACATCAGTCATCCCATTCTTTTAGCAGCAGACAAAAAAAAAATGCTGCCTCATACTGCTTTTTACAGTAATTTTAAATAACTACTGCCAAATATCTGCCATGAGAAAATTGTGTGCCTTTGAAATGTTTCAATATTTGAGGATTTAGATATATATCTCAGTCTAATACATATATAGTTTCATACCTTTCTATTCATCCATCAGAGTTACAATTTAACAGAAGCCAATACAGTTCTCATAACATTAAGTGGAACTCAAATTATGAAAACAACATTACAAACTCATCATATATATATATATATATATATATATATATATATATATATATATATAGTTGCAATGAAGTACTAGCCCCCTCACATAATGCTACAAACACTAGCCTTCCTCCACTCTGTTGTCTAAAAACTTGTTGTGTTGATGAGCATATTCTTTCCTCTTGAAACACTCTAAACAACGATTGAATTCATGTGCTACCTTTCGCAGCTCCTCCATCTCTCCTAATCAAGTCAAGCCTTCATGATAATATATTTGTTCATCTAATCTCTCAATTTGGAAACTATATATGGCTTTAGATTATGTACGTTGGTTGGTAAGAAATGGAAGCATAAGAAAAGAAAGGAAATAGAGGGTTATGGATTTTTGTGTTTGGTATGAAATTTTGGAAAGAAAAGAAAGGGAATGGAAAGATTTGGAGAGTTAGATCAAAGCATGAAGAGCAAGTATTTTTATTATCCTCCCAAAAATAAAATAAAAGAAAAAGAAAGGCCAGCATTTTTAATAAAATTTTGATAATACCAACTTTGTCTTTATATATATATATATAAGATAAAACTTCATTTCCTAAACAAGTTAATTATCATTTCTTTTATTTATTTTTATTAATCAATCAAACACGATAAAAGGTTGACAATATCCTTTTATTTTCTTTCTTTTCTTTTCAATCATAACTAATGTTATTCTTTCTTTTTTTTTCCATGTACCAATCATAGTCTAAGGGAACGGACTCCTCTATATATTTTACTCTATTTATGATTGATCGGACTTACTAGGATGTTGATTCTTACAAGTCGCGGAGACCTTTTAAGTCAATAAAATCAAATTATATCAAATCAAATTAAATTGTTGTTTGGACCAATTGATTCATCTGACTTAGAGGTTATTATCGTACTTTTGGAAGTAAGACAAGTCTGCTAAATAGTCTTTCGTTGCATGGTCTTTGTCGCTTGCTGAAAATTTCCTCATCACCAAGACCCCACTTAGGAACAACCACCCCAGTGGCCTTACTCGTGGAAGTTATATATGGAGGTCATTGGGCTTACTAACTGGCCACCATTTACCTACAATCATAAAGGCATATTGACTTAAAGGTCGTCCTCCCCACTTGTACCGAGCAACATCCTAGTAATTTCCTTCTCTAGATCAATTTATTAATCGAGTAAAGTACCTTTATTGTTTCACAAATTTGTCTTAATCACACATGAGCAGCAAGAATGTTCAATATAGTACCATTTGATTTGTCGTCCGTCAGTTTACTAATGGCCACAGAGGTACAGGATAATATTGGTCATTCTTGTCACCCACCAATGAATAGAACAAACTTCACACGAGTCTAGTGTATTTTATTATTTTTATGAATATGAATTGGGTGTGTATGTGTTAATTTTTCTAATTATTCTTTAATTTAACATTGGTACGATCGTATCATCATCATCATCATCATCATTTTTGTTCCCTCAATCAACTCTCTCTCTCTATCTAAAATTGCTATCACTTACTCTACTTTAGGGCTCAAACCTCCTCAATAAACGAAAAACTTCATCCTTCATTTTACTTGTCAAACGTGACCTTCAGTTGCTCCTCAAAACACACATAATATATATAGAGAAAGAGATGAGGTTGCTCCCAAAATTGATGAAATTGAGGCTTATCTGTTTGAAAACTGACAATATCATCACTCAAAATTGATGACTGCGATGTTAAAATCCGATGAAATAATTCCATTCGAGATGGTGTCCTCTGTTCAGCGATTATAGAGTTACTCCTAAAACGCGGAATCCGATGAGTATAGGAGAGGAAATTGATAATAACCCTTAAAATTAATCACATTTCATCACTTAACTAAGAAACACAATCAGCTATGCGAAAGAAAAAGAGAATCGCTATGGATTGATTTGTAGATAAGTCGGACCTGATGTCCTAATCAAACACATGCAATGATAAATTTGAGTTTCATCAAACACATGCACTGATAAATTTGTGCAGTACCTAACAAATTCACAATATTCATAATGGATAGATACACAAATTATAGTTTACATACCTAGAGTTAGCAATGAAATACTCAATTGAAAGTTCTTCACTAGGATTTTGCCACTATGAATAATATGCAAATGTTTGTCTCAATAGTGGTGATTACCAATAGATGAATTATATGAAGATTTAAGCTTTAATGTAGTATCTACCAACAATATATGATCATAGAGGGTTATGGTAGTCTCTCTCACTTGTATAATACATATACAAGGTGTATATATAACACAAGAACAGATTTTGGCCGTTTGAAAGTGATTGAAAAGTATTTAATGCAAAAATTAGCCGTTGAATTCAAAATCTGTCAGTATTGGCTGATGAATTTATCCGTCGGCTAATGACATTGTTTCGGCCAGCTGAAGCTACTTTTCGGCCGATTGAAATAATGTTTCAGCAGTTTCAACTTTGCACAACCGATTGGATTCAATTCCAGCTCCTACCAGCCTACTGATGGGATTCATCAGGCGATTAAAAGTCTACCATCAGGCGGCCAACAATCTCCTGGTTGAAACTGTTTTCAGACTTAGCCATTTTATCCTGCATTAGCACACTGCTTACTTATTTACCAACATTTCCCACTTGTCCAACTGTTGTTGAGTAGTTTTTGGATATCAAATGGACCTCCCCATAAGGTAATTAATTTTAATGTGACCAGTTTTTCCTCTTTTTTAATCAGTTTCGCTACAGTACCCTCTGCTCTAGCTAATTGTCTATCCTTTCCAAGTGTGATTTTTATGTTATATATGATCATGTCTAAGGGCATCACTACAAGAAAATAGACTTTTTACGGTGGGCAAAAAAGACTTTTACGACGAATTTGGCCCGTCGTGGTATCCGGTGTCGTAGTTGATGAATGACTTTCTACCACGGGCTGAAGGACTTTCTACCACGGGCTGAAGGACGTGGTAGAAAGTATTATTTTTAACCACAGCCCAGCCCGTGGTAGAAAGTATATGTTTTCTACAACGTGCTCAGACCGTGGCAGAAAGTGTACCTTCTAACACGGGATGAGCCCACTGTAGAAAGTGTATTTTTTTAAATATATATATATATTTGCCTTCTTATACATTTTTTCCAACCAAACTCCACCCAAAGCCTACACAACCAATATCACTCACCAAGCTTCGCAATCAAACGACACAAATTTACACGCTTCAATCTCAATCTGCCATGGTCCATAGAATCCATACAAAAATTCAACTTAACTTTATATAAATAAAGAATTCATCCACAACCTATAGAGCTCAATGGAAGATTTTGTGATACTGCATTAGAAGAATCATAAATAGAGGCCAGATTTGAAACCCTCAAGTGCCAATATTTTAGAACTACATCTTAAAGAAGCACTATGGAATTAAATAGGAGTCCTAAGTAGCGATTTCACTTGGAGCTATACAAGAAAAAATAAAAGAAAATAAAATGAAAAAGGAACTAATACTAGGCTGAAATAGAGAGCTACCTACAAAATGTGATTAATGCTTTTCAATCAAAATTACAATATAGTTGTACGGTTCTCTAAGCACAGCTAGAACATTCTTTCGATATATCTTGTAAGTTGTAACCTCCTGTAAAACACTATAATAATAAAAATATATATATGTAAACATATATGTCATACTTAAATGCATAATAAATTGAATCAAGTAAGCAAAAGAGGGAAGGGAAAGAAAGCAAATTTTTTCTTTGTTTCATAGAACCTTACATTTAGGTTCAAACATTTATTATACAATCAAAAGTAAATTAATGATGTTCTCAGATGATAACATTTGAAATTTGGAATTGAGCAAGTACCAGAGATCTTGCTAAAGAGACTACAGTATAATGCAAACCAGAAGATGCAGGCAAGTAGTGAGAATAAAAACAAAATACTAAAAATGGCATTGGAAATAATAATTTTCTCATTAAAACAAATAAAATACCATTAACTATTAATTGTGATACACTTGCTAAAAAAAACTATTGGATCATATCTCAATCAATTTCACACTAATATGGTAGCAACTATTCAATGACAATTTCTAGAAATGATCACCATGAGGCCAACCTCAACTGGGTCAATTTATAAATACTAGAATAATATTGACAGTAGAATCACTTAAATGAGGCAGCATAAGTCAACAAAATTAGCAGCAAGTATACAATTCAAAATGCAGGTGCCTGCAAGGTTTAAGATAAGTGAAACTAGTTCAAATGTATCTAATTTAATTGATTGAAAACTCTTATAACAGATCAAAACTTTTCAAAGTATTCAAAGGCAGCACATAACTTTTCTGCAAGGTGGGTTTATGGTTTAAAAAGAGAAAATAACTCTGTTGAATTTCATGTATTTCAATGCACACATTGGGCAGTCATTTCTTGCATCATATGTAGGACAATATAGAATTTTCTATTTGATATATTTCATGTACGGTTTGTCAAATTTATTTTTGAAATTTTTTCTTCATTTTTCTTCTTAGGGTTTGTCAAAAAAAATTTTGGAAGTTTTTCTTCTTACTATTTGTTGTTTGGAAGGATGCATATTCATATTTAAAGATTCTACTTCATTAAATTAAAATAACAGAGAGTCTGCAGTGGAAACTCTATGAAATTTATATAGTTACACGTAGCATTAAAAACAACAACCAGTTGCAACTTTTGTTAGTTTCAACTTTTTTTAATGTTAGTTACACGTACTTAATGCTGATAGATCAATACTGTGGTTGTAGTTTTACACCATTCTCTACTAAGAAGCATAGTAAAGCATTCTTTGCACAAACAACCTTTTTCTTTTGTTGTTCTGTTTTTTCTGTACATTGTGTTCATTATTTTCTTTATTGTCTTTTTATCTTTCAATTTATTTTTGTTCTATTTAGTTGATAATAGTTATTAGTTTTCATTACAGGTCTTCTCTTGTGGGTTTTAGTTAAAATTTTGTTTTTAAATGACAAGGCCCTGTTAAATAATGTACAATTTGACTTGTTCAAATTTCTATGTAGTGATTTTTTTTTATATTTTCTTCTTCTTTCTGTGAAAGATAGTTGATATTTATTGGATGGTGAATTTGTAGTGTTTGCTAGTTGGCATAGATAGAATCTAGTGGGATTCTTATTCTAGACAACAAAATGAAAGTGAGAAAATTTTAATTTTAATTAAAATCGAACGATACTCTAGCTCTTTTATTAAATTTTTGTCCTAGTACTATTTGTAGTTGTTACGAAACAGGAATATAAATTACTAAAAATCATCCTAATCAATATGATAATTCAACTAACTGCAAGCTTAAAATGCAACAAAAATAAAGAAAATGAAACATTAAAAAAAGTTGAAACTAACAAAATAATAGATTAAAATACACCAAGATATTTATATAGTTACACATAGCATTAAAAAGATGAGAGAGAGCAAGAGGAATAATAAAGAGTTGTGAGTGTTGCGAGATACCTTCAAACTTAGAGTTGGAGGGGAAGAAATAATTTTTCCCTGATTATATTTGTGAGAAATGGCTAAAATTGCCGGATGCTTTAAAAATTAATCAACGTACTTGCTCCAAAGGAAGATGAATTGAAGTAAGAGCATTGACAACAAAGAAAGAGAGAATGAGGAAACTAACCAGAAAAGTAGCTTTGCTAAGTAGTCCCGAGAAGTGCCTATGGTATCATGGAATTCATCACCATAACTTTGGTAGTTCTCTGCGCTCCTTATAACTGAATCTCCCAAAAAAACTAGAGATAGTATCATTTTTAAAGAATCTCTTCAATATGTTTTGAACAAGTTCATGAATAATTTCCTCCACCTCTAGATGATAGCTAAGATAGTTCAGTCACCTATTGAAACAAATTATAATTTTTGAAAAATCCAACTTCAAGCAAAGAGGCAATAGTCACATGAAAAAAAATTAAGGATATATCATACCATATCAAATTCCAAGAACCTTAAATACTCCAACAAATCATTGTTACTTTCTCTAATATGTTCAATTCTCATATGTTTCTGCTTCTGAGAATTTAGTTCCTGCAAAATCATATACAGATCAACTTAAAGAATGTGATTCTCTGCCCATTTACTCCCCATTGCCTATCATGGGCTTTGAACAAGCCTATAGATTTTTCAACAACCTATAGAATATGAAGGCATGAAGTGATCTTTGGTCTCTAGTATAAAACTTATAGATTTTACAAGTAGATCATATGGCGCCTTTAAAATCCTAAATTCAATTGATTGCATGTTTTTCTTGGAAGTATAAGTTTTTAGTTTCTTATTAACCCCTAGAATATCTGGTAAAGATCTTGAAGAAAAACTTTTACATACTCTATAAAACAATTTACATACAGTGGGAGAAAAAATTCTCACTAGTAACTACTTGAAGCTGAATGAATTGAAAAGTTTTGAATACATATTTATTTATCAAGGATAAATCATAGTTAAGGTGAGACCTTTATCATAGCTAATCTGGCTAAAAATGTTGCTTAAAATTCATGGTGCTCAAGGTCAATATTACACGTTCAAGATAAACAGGTGCAAATTAATTATTTGAATGTAATTTTGAACAACACCATGATTTCTATTTTTTCTTCATTTTATAATTGTAAGGGCTTCTTTTTTAATCAATAATCAGAAGTTTGACTAAAGTGTTGGTCTTTTGTTGTTCTGATTCTAAAAACAGCCCAGAGAGCTTCAAAAGCCTATTTGAGGTCTCTTTGCTCAAATTCATTCAACAATATACTAGGAATCACAAAATGATATAGAACATTTCTATTCCTAAGAATCCAAAATACACCTACCCTATGAACTCTGTTTTATCGAAACGAAATTTCACATGACAAATGTAATAGATGAACAATTCCATGGGACATTCATTCGGGATGAGAAAAGAGTGATATGTCTGATTACTATCTAGATGAAGAAAATAAATTTGTAAAGCTCGTGATCTCTATATTTTAAGAACATTTGAATAACCTGCCCTGCAATTAGCTTCTTTAAAATCTAATACATTATCGATAATTTGTAAATAACAACTTAAGCTTCATAGTTATGTAATCCCGAAACCTTTCATTTTCACCAAAACTCATTGACAAGTATTGAGTCAAATACAAACTTTTCAATTTCATAACTGAGTTTTCTTGCTCTTAAATTTTCATTTCAATTTACCATTTACTAAAATCCAGTTTCACATTAATTTTGCAATCTAAATGTGGAAGATGTGAGTGTGTACAGAGTGTGTCTTGGTAGAGAAAGAGTAAAATCTTCACCTTCTTAGATGTGGATAGCTCTAATTCCGGCTGCTGAATGTAGCTGACAACCTCAAGCGACAAATCACCAATACTCTAAAAGTTTACTCTCTCCTCATCTTCAACATCAACACCAACAACCTCACCTTTCTCATGCTGTACTTCCTAAACATCATTCTCTTGCGAAAAACTTGACCTTTCTGAACTCTCCGATGATATATGGAATTTCCTCATCAATGAAATCTGATCTTCCACGTTCCATAAAGTGTAGCTAACAATTCAACAATCAAATCATTTTCTATAACAATTCAATTTTAAGCACAAATAAGAACAACATATACACACATATATGAGTGAAATGAAGCAGAGAATAAGTCTTTACCTGGTAATTATAGAAGAGACGAGGAGACGATCCAGAGGACGCTTTGAAACCCTAACCGTGATAGAAAATTGATCCGACGGGAGCAATCCTAGCATTGTTGAGATGGTCTGCTTCATAGAGTCTTTAATGGAATCAAAAATCCCCTTGGAGATAACGGAAGTGTCTAAAGGTTCAATTTTTTTAAGCATATCAGCAATTACAAAGAATTCTTGATCGAATCCAGATTTTGTGGTGGAGACAAAGTCATCCGAGACTCCACCGTCGTCGACGCCGAAAACCAGGCAGCTAACGGCGAGAAGCAATGGTCAAAAAAGGGACAGAGAGGGTTAGAGTATCAAAGGTGTTTGGGTAATGTTTGGTAATGACAGGGAATTTGTTTGCAGAATCGAAAATAATTTCACCGCGAAGATTCTCTAAAGAAAAGTAACACCTTCTATCACGGGCGTAGCACGTGATAAAAATAAAACTTTTCACCACAGGCTAAGCCCGTGATGGAATGAGACTTTCTACGACTAGTTCAAGTAGACCATAGTAAAAAATTCTTTCTATAGCGGGCTAATTAGGCCTGCAGTAGAAAGTCACTTTCTACTACAGACTACATGGGCCCGCCATAAAAAGCCTGTCATTGAAAGCTAAAATTCTTGTAGTGCATATCGGTTGAAGTATATTCTTCTTTTTGATCAATCAAAACCCCATCCCAAACTTTACAAGCTTCTTCTAAAGCATACTACTTTCTTGATGTAGATAATGATATTTATACAAATGGATCTTATATATATCGTATAATGAAGTATCACGCGAGTGGATATATAGGAATCCAAATCTACCGAATCACTCATGTTATAATCTTCTACATCTTAGGTCTTCCCGTTTCGTCATCTTATATTTCGATTTACTTGAAGTTGTTCAATGTAAATAAGCAAAGTACCCCCCATTTGGATTCAATAAAAATAGTTTCAAAATCAAATTTCAAGTGAATCAAAATCTAATTTTTCAGTTTTAGTACAAAATGAATTTTCATAACTTTAATATAAAAATTCATCATGCAATATGAATGACCAAATCAACACATTTGAGACTAAGAAAATTCATATGATTAAGATAAATCATGGAGCACTATTAGTGAGACTTTTTATGTCAAGACTCATTAAAAAAACTTATATTTACGTTTTTATCCCTAAAATCCAACAGTTAACTAAATTTCTACGCTAAGTCCCTAAAACAGTAATTATGAATGACAAGACTTTATAAAGTGAATCAATTGAGTTCAAATCCTAAGCCAATGTATCTAAGAACCATAAATGATATTTCCTAATTCAAGTAAAGGTTCTAGAAATTTTTTACTCAAGAATTGAATTTCTTCAAAGCTAATCATTAGCTTGAATTAACTCAATCTTATGAAATGCATTCAAAATGATTCAATGTAGTTCATGGCCTAATTCTAAGTGTCCAAGAAATCATGATATGATATGAATGATATGCATTGTTCTTATATAGTCCATTAGGTCAATAGATGAGTTTTCAAAAAAAGTTACTTCAAAAATAACTTTACACTAAATACTAGCACTCACTCAAGACTAGCCTACCCAAGTCTTTTGATCTCCAAATCATTAATCTCTTAGGTTACTTTATTATGTGGCTTGAATTTTCTTCAACTTCGCCATTAATCTTGATTATTGATCATTGAGTTCTATGATCATGTGGTTTCAGATATTTTCTTTTCTACCTTCTTGTGTGTATATATATGTTTTATTTTTTTTCTTTCACTTAAAAGTCCATAACTTCTACTACAAATGAAATTTTTTATGAAAATATTTTGTTAAATAGAACATTCCGAGAGCTTCAATTTAAATAATAGTTAGGCTATGTTTTGACTTAAGACACAAAAGTTATGATTTTTTCAAGTCATGTCCACACACTTAAATAACTATTCACACCATTAAAGTCATTTTACACCCAATTAAAATATTTCTCCACATACTTAAAACATATATATTTTAATTATTTTTTTTCAAAATGTTTCTAAAACAATTGTGTGCCTAAATATATCTAAAAAAATTAGAAAAAAAGTACATAAAAAATTATTTACTTTTAGTGTGTGTATAATGACTTTAAGTGTGTGGAAAAGTACTTTAAATCCGTGGAAGTGTATTTTAGGTGCGTGGAAGTGACGTCTAAAAATGTAAACATCAACTGTTATGATTTATTTGCGTGGAAACAGCTTTTAAGTCTGCCTGAATGTTGCTAAAAAATTGGAAAGAAAAAACATAAAAATTTATTTATTTTCTGTGCATGAAAAATTCTTTAAGTGTGTGAAAATTTACATTAAGTGTGTGAACATGAGTACCAATAATGTAAAAATCAAAGCAAAATGAGAATAATTTGTTATTACCATTGTACTTATAACTTTTGTTTATCTAATATATGTGCACGGTAATAATGTAATTTAAAAATTTTATAGTAGCATTGCTTCATTCCTTTTCACTATTCAAGTGTTATTTTCTAATTATGTGAAAACTTACTTTTAAATGTTATATATGTTTTAATTGTTTGAAAACATACTTTAATGGTTATCTTTTCATTGTGTGGAAAGACAGTTTAAGTGTGCCTAAATGTTTCTAAAAAAATTGGAAAGAAATACATAGAAATTTAATTATTTTAAATGTGTGGATAATAACTTTAAGTGTGTGGAAAAGTACTTTAAATCTCTAAAAGTGTACTTTTAATGCCTGAAAAGTGATTTTAAATTTGTGGAAGTGAAGCTTAAAAATGTGAACATCAACTGTTATGATTTATTTGTGTGAAAACATCTTTTAAGTGTGCTTGATTAATGTTGCTAAAAAATTAGAAATAAAAATATATTTATTTTCTATGTATGAAAAATTACTTTAAGTGTGTGAAAAAATATTTTAAATCTGTGAAAGTGTACATTAAGTATGTGAAACGTGATTTTAAGTGTGGAAGTGACGCTTAAAATGTGAATATCAACTATACGTTATGATTTATTTGTATGGAAATATTTTTCAAATGTGCTTGAATGTTTCTAAATCATTGGAAAGAAAAAACATAAAAATTTATTTATTTTTTGTGTGTAGAAAATTACTTTAAATTTGTAAAAAAATACTTTAACTATGTGAAAAATTACTTCAAGTGTGTGGAGATGAATCCCAATCATATAAAAATCAAAGCAAAATGAAAATAATTTGTTTTTACCATTATTGTATCCATAACTTTACTTTATCTAATATATGTGCATGGTAATATTGTAATGTAAAATTTTTATAGTAGTCTTGCTTCTTTCCTTTTCACTCTTCAAGTATTATGTTTTAATTGTGTGAAAACTTACTTTTAAATGTTGTGTTCTAATTCTGTGAAAACTTACTTTAAGTGTTTTCTTAGCATTGTCTGAAAAGACAGGTTAAGTGTGCCTAAATGTTTCAAAAAAAATTAGAAAGAAAAAACATAGAAAATTATTCATTTTCAATTGTGAATAATGACTTTAAGTGTGTGAAAAATCACTTTAATTGCGTGTAAATGTTGCTAAAAAATTTGAAAAGAGAAAAACAATTGAAATGTATATGTTTTAAGAGTGTGAAAAAATATTGTAATTGTGTAAAAATGACTTTAATTGTGTGGACACAATTCATCAAAATGTGAAAATCAAATACAATGAGAATAATTTATTTTTTCCATTGTAACCATCACTTTAGTTTATCTTCAAATTATGAATGATTGTTCGTCAAAGTATTGAGACATAAGACTTGGAGAAGGAACACTATTATGAAAAGAAAAGTTTTCACATTTGAAAAGTGAAAATGAAAAAACAAGTCTATATTGAAAATTTTAATATAATATACTACCATTCAAATTTTAAGATAAAATAAAGTGATGAGTACAATGAAAAAAATAAATTATTCTCATAATATTTGATTTTTACATTTTGAAGACTCTTGCCCACATATTTAAAGTTAGTTTTCACACAATTAAAGTGGACATGGGAAAAACATTGTTCATTTTATTAAATTGCCCAAACTATCCTTTTTACTATTGTTGCAAAATAACCTAGCTACCCTCCCACTAACTTTACTAAGCCATGCACCCGCTATTTCTCTCTTATTCACATTTTCACTCTACCAACTTAAACCCATTCTCTCTCTCTCTCTCTCTCTCTCTCTCTCTAACACACACACACAATCTGTAATATTCCTTACCCCAGAAAGGCTTAACATCCTCTCTCATTCGATTTGCACTCGCTCTAAGATATTTGAGGGTTAGCACTCACAAGAGAGAGAGAGTGCAGATCGCGTGTGCCCTAGGTGCGTGTGTGTGTGTGTGTGTGTGAGTGAGAGAGAGAGAGAGAGAGAGAATAAGACAGATAAAATGGGTTCAAGTTGGTTGAGTGAAAGTGTGAATAAGAGAGAAAAAAAAAGGTGGGTGGGTTAGTAAATTTAATAGAAGGGTAGTTAGGTCATTTTGCAGTAACAGTAAATGGAAAGTTTGAACACTTCAATAAAATGATCAGTGTTTTTTCATATTAACACCAACATTTTAGGAGAATTCATTTTTTTGAAATATCATAACTTTAACTCAATGTATTTGTAAATTAGGCTCCAAAAGTCCATGCATTTCTCATATTTCCTTAAATTAAATAGGAAGTGTGGTTTGTGATAGAACCAACGTTTGTAGGTCATTAGAGATCATTTGGTTTTGAATTGCATTTTTAGATCAAACAATAAATCAATTTTTTTTTCTTTTTCTTTTTTTTGATGGATAAAAAAGACATGTATGGAAAGATTTAGTCTATTTGATTGAGACCAATAATATCATGTTGATAATGATTTTTCACTAGCTCATCGAGGAGCATATGGTATTAAAGGAAATTAGAGAACAATTAACGTACTTCACATTCCACAACTTTTGAAATACAATAATTAATCACTTAATTTATTGGCATAATTAAGAAGCTCCTATTAAATCAAAGGTTTTGGAAATTTTTTGTTTAAGAAGGGTCTTACAAGTAGTGTCACACAACACTAAATAAAGTCAATAAACTCAACATCATGCAAGAGCCATAAAATTAAGAATTTGTAAATATACAAACAAATACACACACACATACATGTATTTTCAATTTTGAATCAGCTGGCTGATATCTTCTGTTGTGTCACTTTTGACACATATTGCAAAAGAATGCGCCACAAAATATTAGTAATTGTGTGATGTGGGAGCCAAATTGCTAAAAAATAACACAGTATCAGAGTCAAAGGTTTCGAGTCCAAAAGAAGGTCACACGTGACAAGACGTGTTGAAGTACTTATATATATTTAAATTACACGCTTCTCTGTTATATTAAGCTTTTAAAGTAAATAGTCGTTAACATATTCCATAACATTTTTCTGGCTTTATATAAATAGCTAGTAATCTAGATTTTAGACCCAGTATTTCTAAAATACTTATTTGTAGCTGAATAGTTTGCACTGAAGTGGTAGCCCCCCTCACATAATGCTGCAAACAGAGGCAATTACAACAGCAGTACCTCCAATATTGTACCCCATCTCGAATACTTCAAGTGCTGCCTTCATTTTCTCCTACAAGCATAATAATTCACAAGCACAATTATGACTATACAAATAAAGTATCAATGGTAAGACTATATTAGTTTTTGTTAATGAATTCAATGCATGTTTGACCAAATTGTCCCTTAAATTCTTTACTTAATGGGAAAAGTAGATTTTAGTGACCAAAATTAAAAAAAAAATTTATTTTTTAGTGACTTTAAACTTGATAAAAGCTGGACAGTGGCCAAACTTAAAAATTAATTCTTGGCTATCTTATTTAGGAAGCTAGGAATAATACTGTCAGTGTATTTATAGAAAGGAAGTGCAAAAATACACAAGTACCTCTAACTCGTAAGTAAGATAATCAAATATTATGGGTATTTTTGTCACATAAATCAAGGAAAAAAATAATTACGTGTATTTATAGACAGGAAGTGCAAAAATACACAAGTACAATATTACATATACATAGACATATATATATACATATACATATATATAAAGTTGAAAAAGAAAATTACCCTTTTAGATCCACTGCGATTGTTTTGCAAAGATCTAGAAGTCATGTCTACCTGTAGCAACAAATTGTTTTTATTAGTGAACTATTTTTAAATTTTGTATAAAAGATATGAAACAATATAAAGAAAATTGGGAAAATTAGATTTTGGTGACCAAAATTAAAAAAAAAATTGACTTACAATGACCTTAAACTCAATAAAAGGTAAATAGTGACCAATCTTGAAAACTAATTGCCAATGAGTGACCATTTAATTATAATGTCCAAAATACCCTCCATTTTATTTAGAAATTCTCAATCCCTTATTCATCTTCTCCAATCTCAATTCTAAATATCAAATCTTCAAAAGACATACAAAGATTCTAGAAAAGAAAGTATATATAGAGAGAGAATATATATATATATATATATATATATAGACATATATGTTCATCTTACAATTAATCCATGTGCATGTATGGATTTTTTTTTCTTTAGTAGATTTTAGGGCTCCAAAGATACAACAAGAGTTATAACTTGAAATGAATTAACTATGGGATACCTGATATAAAAAAAAGAAAAATATGAGGCAGTAGGTAATATGTTTATTAGCCAAGTCTATTCATATCCTCCAATATTCCTTATTAATAATTAATTGCACCCAAATTAGGTTTTTTTATTTTTTTATCTTTTTGTTAATGAGATATTAATATACAAGAATATATATATATAAATTATATCTTCTTTAGAATGTATATATGTTCATATATTGTATACAAGTCATTGGATTCTTTAAATTTTTTGATATTTGGGTTTGAAAAAAATGAAGAAAAGATGAGGATTATGGACAGAATAAAGGGTATTTTGGGTTTTAAGATTAAATGGTCACTTATTAGCAATTATTTTTTAAGTTTGGTCACTATTTACCTTTTATTAAATTTAAGGTCACTAAATAGCAATATTTTTTTAATTTTGGTCACTGAAATCTAATTTTCCCAAGAAAATTTTGTTCCAAAGAATAACCTTCAATGCCATCAGTATGAGTTAAAGGACTAATTTAGCACCGGTCATTCTGAGGGGATTAGATGTATGTAATTTTATCTTATCTTTACATTTGAAGAAGTTATTTTCTGTTTTGAACACGTGACTTTCAAGTCACAATAGAATAATTTTACTATGCGTCAAAGCTCACCCTCTCAAGATCACTGTAGCACTAATAAATAAATATATATATTGAAGAAAAATAAAGTTTTTCATAAAAATCAAAAAAACAAAACAAAAAATGGAAGAAGAAGAAATTGAATTTTTTTCTCCTTTGAAGTTTCTCTTGAATGCTAACGTCCTTTTATCCACTTAACAAAAAGCATATTTTACAAACTTGCGATATATTCCATTGCATACCAAAAACAGAGCGACCTAACATTTTTAGCATGTGTATTTTTTGAATTTCTCTATTATAAATGAAATGACTTTACCAAGAGAATTGACAGTACATAGTAGTGTCTTCCTTTAACAAACAATAGTTATGGGTAATTTTTTATTCGTTATAATATATAGAATAAATTGCAAAAAAAAAAAAAAATGGAATTATCAACCCTTTTGTATATACTCCCTTTGGCTTAGAAAATAACCCTCTAAACAATTAAAATTTTGTATATCTGAATTTCGTTAATGAGAAAACAAAGTTAAAGAAATAACCATTTTTTTCTTAGTTTTTCAAATAATTAAAAGTAGTTAGAATGTATCATTTTACCAGGATTATCTCACGTATCAAAAGAAATTATAGGATTATCTCATATATAAAAAGAAATTAGCATGCAACATTAATTTAAAATACAAAAGCTAATGGAAACTGATAGAGTATTTGACTAGAATTATGAAACGTGTAACGTGAAGAATGAGTTCGAAGTGACGTGGATAGGAAGTCTATTTTAACCAGGACTTCCTATCTCCAAGAGCCAGTCTCTCACTAGGAAACAGCCTCACTTGACTGCTATAAATACAAGAGACGATCCACATACCAGGTACGCAATTAAGACCCCCTGAGTTCCTTTATAGCTTGAAAAAGCTCTTTCGATTTCTGACTTGATCGTCGGAGCGTAGTCGGCCGGCACCGCGCCGGTGCCCTCTCGATCACCCTTCTCTTGTCCTTTTTTACAGGTTGGCGTTTGACCGGTTCGGGGTGAATTTTTGCTTCATCAGTTGTGAATTTTTGCTTCATCAGAAACAATCATAGATATATATCATATATTGAGTAAAAATATTATAAATAAATATTTATTTTTTCTATATTTAATTTGCTAAAAAGAAATATCTTGGCATTCGCCCCACCAAGTAAAATTCTTGACTTCCCCACTTTTCGAAAGTTCAAGTAAACGTACATACACTCATTATTGCTCTTGTCGGGCTCGAATACTCACTGTCATTGAGGAAGAGAGCTTATATCATCTAGGCTAGAGCCCATTGATTCTTGACTCCCCCACAACCCACTATCATTGTTGACATTAAGTCTAGTCCTAGCCTGTCACTAGTCATTACTCACAAGCGTTAGAAGTGGTATCAAAGTAGACCCAATTCCTTATCTAGTATCACACCAAGTTCCTATTCAAAGTTGTTCAGGCGTACGTGTTCATTTGATCCATGAATCCAACCTGTGCGGATCGGATCAATTTCATAACTCATCGGTTTGGTAGCAGATTCATAAAATAGAAATTCGCAAGGATTGGATCAGTTCACAGATTATGGTCTCAAAAATTCGATCTCATCTGTTAATAATATAATATATACAAATATTATACATATATTATTTTTACAACCCTAAACCTAAATCCACAACCTACACCCTTTAATATATACGAATATAATAAGTTTTTAAATTCCAATTCGCTGTTATTTTAAATTGGTTATAATGATATGGGGGCTACAACTTTGGTTACTGCAAATTGAATGTTTCAATGATCATTTGGTATTGGGTCGTGCTCAAGAAAAAAAATTAGTGGGTATTTAGAAAAGTCCAATCCATATAAGCAAATTGAATCAAATCGAAATTAGATTAGTTTAGGTTTAATGTCGATCCAATCCATGGTCACCCCTAGTTCCGGTCATTGCTTGGTCTCCATTGTTGGAGTGGGTGGATAAACAAGTTGATCTAATCGCGTTGTAGTAAATATAAGAACATGTATGCAGCACCACCTAACAACTTAAATTTTTAGAGTGAATAACAAACGTCTAGTTATAAATAGTATCAAAGCAAACTCAGTCTCTTATCTAATATCACTCCAAGCCCCACTTGAACGTGTTTGAGTTGTTACTGTAGTGGACGAGTAGGCAGAATGATTCAATCGCATCACAATATAATTGCTGGTAAACAATGCCTCCTAATAAGTTAAGTTTTTCAATCGGTTGACAAGTGTCTGCCCACAACTAATTTAATCATGGTTTTGATTGCTAATTAAATGGTTGATGGCTCTAAACATCATATATACATATAAATCACCTCAAATATGATCAATAAAGCTAATCTTTGTAGATAATGCAACCAACAGTCAGATTTTCCCCCACAATTTCTAATCTCTTCCCCAAGCATTGCTCTTTTTTTAAGGACCATAGAATAATTCACCCATTGGAAAATTTGTTACAATAAATTTTATCATATATATACTAAAAACAGTGAGCATACCATTTGATATTGAGCTCCAGGGACTTGGTAGGGGATAGAAGTGTTGCTCTACTATATACTCCATAAATAAGAATAATGCCTTCTGAACAAAATTAGATGTGAGAGAGGGTAATATTGTCATCACATGATAATATTATCACCTTTCTCACGTACACATCCATTGGAAAACAATGGAGAATTTATCATTTTTCTATATATATATATATACTAATTGGCTTAAATACCTGGACAGGGGTTGACAGTGCCAATGTTGTAGCCGAAAACGAAGGTCGCTTGGATCGCAGCAATGTGTAGTTGTCTAAGAACTGAGTATGTTGAAAAACATTGTACCACTTGTTGCGATAACAATTGCAGCAGAGGTCGTAGGTGTCATCGGCTCGGTCGAAGCATTCGACACAAGTGAAGAAGAGTCCCTTGATGAAAATCCCACACCCATCACAGAAAATCAACCTGCTGGCCCTAACCATGTAGTAAAAGGTGAGCACTTCCTCGAAATCAAGAATGCCATCACCGTTCTTGTCGAGCTCTCTGAAGAAGCTGGGTTGTATACATCCTCCATAGCCTGCCTCTCTCATGAAATCCATGTACTCTTGGAGACTTACATTTCCATCTCCATCTGTATCTAGTGCTCGGTAAAAATTACATGCAAGTGTCTTTTGCTCCGTTGACAGGTTTTCATAGTATGCCAAAGCGGCTTCGCGAATCTCCTCCATCCCTCAGCTTCTCTCTCTCTCTCTCTCTCTCTCGTCTAGAGATATGCGTGTGTGTGTGTGTTGTTGGGGTGAATGGGTGTGTCTTAGTGCACGAGATAGCTATAGTATTATATAGAGCTATGATCGATACATTATTGAAATAACAAAGATGGGAGTCGAACAAGTCAC
Source organism: Cornus controversa (assembly GCA_026545225.1). Classification (NCBI taxonomy): domain Eukaryota; kingdom Viridiplantae; phylum Streptophyta; class Magnoliopsida; order Cornales; family Cornaceae; genus Cornus; species Cornus controversa. The sequence continues at coordinate 41,961,833 of CM048849.1, forward strand.
CCTTTAATGCACTTGGGTAATCTCATAGAAATAACTTTAACGGCAAAGAATTTGAATCCTTTGGAGTCACTTTCTAGAGAATTTATACGTAGAAAGGTACTTTTTTTTGTCGCGGAGCCTATGCAACAGTGAACAATTTCAAGCAATCGTTTATTTCATTAAACAATGGTTAATATTAGATTCTTTGTGTCTGCTGGTGACTGTCATGGTAATGTGCATCATTGCTAAGGACTTGAATGTAACACCTAACCTCTATGATTTCAAGTTGATTCAAATAATTAGGACCTTAAATGTCAAGCATCAAGAGTAATTACACTATGACTTGCAACGCCCAGCTTGCTCTGACTCAGTTTCAGCCAGAGATTTTGTGTACTGATCTGATCTGATCACATCACATACTGTACAGTGTCAATATCACACTTGCAATAAATTGGAATAAGCTATAAAGGAATACACTGTGAATCACCAATGAGAATTTTAGACATAGTCACCCTTCATATTTAATTACATGAAACCAAAACACTTGTGTTATAATGGATTATATGCCTAATATCATATTGCAGTTGATGTAGGTCCAGTGAGCAAGAGATGGACATATTTTGTCAGCACAAGAAGACAGAGTGAAAGTGCATACTGCAAACTCATGTACTATTATATATGTGTATATATGCATTATATAAAATGAAAAGATTTAATCCCATTTCTGGACAAAAAAAGATCAGGTTGAGAATTACATCACCAACTCCAAGTGGTATATCAAAGATTGACAGAGCGCCGCGCCCAGAAAGTTACATCACCAACTCCTCTGTTTTCTCTGTTTTTCTTGATTACGTCTCCATGGGATGGCTTGCTTGATGCTTCCATAGATGCTTGCCTGCAATGCCACCAAGATCAACAAGTGCTTAAACACATTGCTATTTTGGTGAATCAAATGGGCACTAAACTATATAAGAATTTACCAGTTGACAGTCATTACTATTTTTTTTTAAGTGGCCTTTTATGCTTGCCTTTTGAACTATAGCAAATTGAAAATCGCATTTTGTTTTCTGGCTCTATACTTTGAAATAAAAATTAATCTCATGTAAAATAAAGCTACTGATGAATTATAAGGTGCCGATTTGGAAAAAACGATATGTTTGTCAAAATAGTTGGTATATGGTGACAAATGGGATTATTTAAAACTTTTGAAAGTACAGAAAACTTATTTGGTGACAAAAATAATACAGGAGTATTTTCCCACTTCCTAAAAACCCAAGGAAATTTACTACAATTTGGCGTTTTAAAAAAAACAACAATGCAATTGTTAAAAAGTGAAGTGAGCATCAACTCTCTACTAACGTGAAAAGTGAGTTATGAAAAGACCTAATTTCATACCACTACAATTTTTGAAGATACTTGAAATTTGTTTACGTTGCATTTCTGAGCATTCATGAATTAGCGCTTTGTAATTGAAATTGAAAGAAATTTAATTCAAACTTTGACATAAATTTCTTCCAATTTCAATTTTAAGACGCAATTCCATTCTTCCAAACATAGCTTTAATGTTTTTAAAGTTTGTTGGAAATTGTTTTTAAAAAATTGAATCATTGAGAGAAGAACTTGCCATTTTTTTTTTTTTTGCAGGTAATAGAAAATTAATCTAATCAAGCAGGCCTATAAATCTTGCAAAGTTATGAGATGAGCTCTTGCTCAAACGATCTTTGTATGAATGAATTTAGACCCTTATTCTAATTTTATATCTGTATAACAACATATATATATATATATATATATATATATAGATATATATATATATGGCTATGTCACCATATTATTGTCCCACTAGCAGAGCTATAATATTATAATAACGTAAGCATGAGTGATTGTCCAACGTCTTGAATATTATTGTGTTCAACTACTTAATTAATAGCTCTGCTAGTGGGACAATAATATGGTGTATATATATATATATATTGTCGGCATGTTGTTAACGTTGTACCAATCAAGCACTGACTTCAGTTATATTCGTGAGTGTGATGTTTTGATGCTCTGACTGAAGCTCTTCGCTGATGTAAGTTTTAAACGCAATTAATTCAAGTTTTAACACATTAAATTTAATTAAAAGTAATGTGTTAGAAACTATATATATATTTTTTTCTAACAGAAAAACAAATTAGATCAAGTTTCAACGCCTTGAATCTAATTAAAAGTAATATACGAGTTGAAACTATTATATTTTATTATTTTTAACACACTGGCAAATCGGGTTATAAAAATAAAAACTACAATTTTTTAAACTAAATTAAAGTGCATCTACTTTCAATGCACATCAATTGACTTTTTCACAGGACAATAAATAAAGACTTGACTACGTCAAGTCATAAAACATGGATTCCAAAATTTAGTTAAAAGGAAAATTCTTTTCTTTGCCGTCAAGAATCAAATAATTTAGAGGCCGTCAACTTTAATGAGTCAAAAATAATTGAGAGTCACCATCGCAGTTTTGTTGAATATATATATATATATATATATATATATATATATATATATATGTATATGCATGAAAAGTACGTTATCACCCAAATGAGTAAGTGAATGTTTCTTTATTTGTTGGTGAAATTAAAATAAATATTTGAATCTTATATGCATTCTCTTCGAATTTTCTATTCGGTAATATCTTTCACTTTGTCTATCATTATTTCAATTACAAAGCATATTATCATTCAAAATCGTGCACACCTATATTATTGTCCCTTGACGAGCTTTAATGTTCAATTTTTTCTTTTGAGAGAAAGAGGGACACACCGAGCCAAACACTCAAAATTTTCTTTTGAGAGAAGAAATCATTTCAGACGTGTACACTTATAATATTGCTCCTTCCAGAGCTCGAATATTCAATTTTTTCTTTCAAAAAAAGAAATCATATCATGTGGACTAATGTTGATTAATAACTTGGACTTTTATTTATAAAATGTTATATTAGTCTTTGGATTGAGAGGTTGAAGAAACAATTCCTCGATCCACAAGCTGAGAAAACACACTCTCTACGAGAAAAGTACTTTTATATTAGAAGTTATTTTTAAATGTGTTTGACAACGCAAAAAAAAAAAAAAAACCTTTTCAATAGTAAAGATTTTTTAACTCACAAAAGCTTTTAAGTGAAACTAAAATTTAAAGCATGTGGTATTTATGAGTTGAAGTCCTAGACAATTTCACTTACCTTTTTAAAATACAATTTTCTTCATTGTTTTATAAATTCCTACTTGCTATTATCAAATATATTGAAGCCAACTAAAAGTCAATGAAATTTTATAAGAATCAACTTGATCCTCATGCAATTATTAAATCCAATGAAATTTTATAGGAATCCATTTAATATTAATTAGGTAATGATGCTTGCTAGTGCAAAACACTCTGTCGAAGTAAATTATTTTAAAATTAGTAATAGAAATGTTTTAAGCAATATATTTACCAAATAGATTATAATGTACTTTATAAAAATATTACAAAATACCTAACATTGATGACAACATTTTCATGAAAGTTTGCTGATCAAAATGTTTTTTTCATTACAGTAGGAATTACAAAAAGGGTCCCACCAGTGAAAACGAACATGGTAAATTGGTAATCAATTGTTTCATTTGTACATTTGTTTGTAGGGTAGTGCTACACTGAAAAGAGTCGAAATTAAAAAAAATTGAAAACACACCCGACTCAACATGTGTGGACAAAAACTTTTGCCACATCACTACTCTTTGATATTAATAATATGGGTAGTGCTACACTCAACAACTAAAAAAATCGAAAACACAATCGACTCAACATGTGTGGACAACAATTTTTGCCACATCACTACTTTTTAATATTAATAATATTTTTTCTTTTTGGATGTCTCCGTCATTCTATTCTCTCTCTCTCTCTTTGTTTCCTTCTCTACCAGGCAATCAAGAATCTCAAACCTATTTCTATTTTTTTCCTGATTCATAAAATCAAATAATTCCCTAATGAAAATTTTCATTCAAATGGATAATTTTGGGCAAAAATTGAAAAAGAGAAATTTGAAAAAAAGAAAGAATGAAAGTAGGAAAAAGAAATGATAAACAAAACCATAATGGGTCTGCAATTGAACATATGTAATGGAAGAATTGCTTCAAAGAGAGATGACATGCGTATATAATATATATATATATATATATATATATGAATGAAATAACATATAAAAGAGAGAGGAAAATTAAATGAAATGAATGGTATTTTCAGATACATAAAACCTCACCAGGGAAGAAAAGATTGGAGGAGAGTTTAGGAGGAGGAGTTAACTCAGTAAAGTGCTATCATTCTTATCAACCCTAGGTTTTTCAATCATGGATTGTTGTTGATATCCAAAAACTCCAAATGTAATCTTGAACTGATTGCTGTGATTGCTATGATATTCAGAAACTCCAAATGCAATTTATGTTTAAGATTTATACAAATCAATTTCTTTAGACCTAATAAATTTAAGAGAGATGCAAACCCAATTTGAGTTTTTGTACAGATCTTCTTATATAGTGATACCTGCTGTGAAAACTTAAAAGAGACGAAAAGATACCGTTTGAGTTAGAATTTTAGGATAGTCACGTCAGATTTTTATATCAGTTGGTTTTAGTCAGGACACTAAAGTCGTCATTTCTATCATTTTCCTTGTTTGTTTGTGAAAAGTCTTTTGTTTAGTCGTCATCAACGACGAGAACATCAATGAAGAGGTCATTCTTGTCTTCCAACATCTAGATATCATTTTGTCTGTGCGTTTCGACCCATTGCTACGACTGCATAAGGATAAGTTTAGTTATCATTGAGCTAATTAAAAGGGTTTAAATGTCTTTTAAGTTGATATAACAGGAAAGAATAGAGAAGGCATATAATATAACAAAGGGAACAACAAATAGAAAAGAAAAAAAAATGCATGAACTGAAAATTTTCAACTGTTCAATGAGTTTAAACCAGATTACATAGATATATATATATATATATATATATATATATATATATATATATATATATATATATATAAATGCAAAGTTGAATCACTTCAACTTCGTATAGGGATACTTCTACACACACTGAGAGAGATGAAAACTTCAATTTTGTGATAAATTCGTAAATTCAAAGTAGAAAAATCGACCTGAGAATCACTTGAGGTTAAATACGAAGCCATGAGAGAGTGGAGCTTAGCAACAGGAATTGATCATAGAAGTCGAGTAACCAAACGAACAATTCCAATCTGAGAACTTGCTAAATTCGAAGAGTGATTGAAATGTGGCACTCTAATTTTTTCTAAAACACTCTCGAGTGAGACTCTTTGTAAAACAACTAAGAATGAAAAAATTGTAGGAAAAATAAGACTCCCAACGCGACAAATGTAACAAGGGTGTGAATGTATTAACATTCATATGATTTGATTTAATGAACTAGATGAATTGATTCGAGTGTCTGATTATATAAAATAAAAAAAATGATTTCAAATAATTTCTTAAGACTTATTTGAGTATCTAATTATACATAATTTGACAACCATGCATGCTCATACTTATGCAAGGTTGTCAAATTATTTCAGATAAGTTCTTATGTGTGTGTAATTAGAGTGCGATGTAAAAGCTTGTGAGATTTCTTACTAATTTAGCCCTTCAAAAATAAGAATACACCTATTTTGAAGACCTAACCTTATACGCATTAGGCACAATGCATATGGTTGTTTCACCTACGTGTCGACTCGTACCAATTAATGGCGTGAATAGTAAGGATGCCCTAATTATTAAATGTATGAAATGCATAATATAATTGACAATAACTAAGAATTGGACAAATTAAATGATTTCCATACCTCTAGCCGAACTAAAGTGTGGCTTTAGGATGCCTAGGTATCACATATGGGGAAAAAAAAAATCAAGTTTAGTTCAGAAACATATATCTCTATCGCAGTTCTGACAGAATTTAGTTTTGAAAATATTGCAAAAAGTTTTCACATTGAAGGCTTTGTTTGGATTAATGGAATTGGAAAGAAAAAAAGAAAAGAAAAGGAGAATAGTTATTTTCATGTTTGGTTTGTTACTGTAAAAAGAAAAGAAGAGAAGAGAAAAGAAAATGAGAGATTTGAAGAAATAGTTTAATTCCTCTTATTGAATTTTTATTATCCTTCCAAATAGGATTTGGAGAGAAATGAGGCACTTTCATGAAATTTTCAAAATATAAAAAATAGACTTAAAATTTTAAAGCAGAAAAAGTAAAAGACATTCGAGTTCAAGGCATTATATCGATTTACGTTGTTGTTTGATAATTTAATTTAATACTTAATTCTGAACATGTTAAGTACTTATCACTAAAAATGATAAACACCGGTTAAAATGTGATAAAATTTTACGTGAGAATCACATCATTTATCAGTAAATGCTCAACACTAAAAATTTTAAAAATATAAAAAAATATTTATTTTTTAATTACCCTCTTCAAATTATCAGTTTATCAACAGCACCTTGGTTTCAAACAGTGTACTGAAAACGATCCAAGACATCAAAGAGATCATAAAAACTGTTTTCCAAAATTAAAATAAAATTTAAAAGTTCTCTAAAAATACAACCAATGAAACAATTTCTTCACCTTCTGAAAACAGCAATTTTGAGGACTATACACAAATTCGTCAATGGCTTCCTCTTCTATTGCATCAACGTCCACGTCTCTCATGAACAAGGCACTCTCATCAATGCTTTTCCGATTCCCAAACTTTCTCATGAACATCTCACTAACCCACTTTTTTTTAAGGGTGATGGTGGGGGAATTTGGTTTCAGAAAGATGTTGGCTTCTCTGCTCTATCTTCACAACCCTCCTGTTCCATTCAAAATTCCAGGAAAAAAGGAGTTTCCAGGAAAATTGTTTCCGTCATGGCACCGCAGCAATCTGAGCGCAAATCCTCCACTACTGATTCAGTTGGGTTTCGATTTGTTTTAATCAAATTGATTTTTTTACTATGTGGGTTTGAGAATTGGTGTATTTTAATGGTGTTTTTTTGTTTGATTTTGTTTAGGTCAAGACGGCAATGACGATTACTCGGAAGATTTTGGCTAGAGCTTCTGAGAAGCCCCAGTTGAGCCCAGGTGAAAATGTTTGGGTCAATGTTGATGTCTTGATGACCCATGACATTTCCGGGCCTGGGTCGTTTGGAATCTTCAAGAGAGAGTTTGGCCAAAATGCAAAGGTACAGAAATTGTTACAGCTTACTGTGTTGTTATCATGTCCTTCTATTTTCATTTATGAACTCAATTAAGCATTTGATAACTGGTTATATTATTATTTTGTTAAATTAACCAGTAGGAGGACCTTGGATTAAAATGTCTTGGAATATATTGCTGAGCTAAGCTGTATTATGATGGATGAGGATGGATCAGCATGAACACCTAACTATTGAAATCTAAAGTGCCCTTTTGTTTATTTAAGATGATAATTTCTAAACTTCATAAAAGCTTAACGGGTTCATTTATAGTTCCCACTTCTATACTGACCATGATAAACTGAGAAAATATTAATTGAAGTTTTGAACTTTAACCATGTTTCTAGCTTGAGCTAATACATTTGTCGAGTCAGTTCTTGGATCATTATGGCAATTTGCGTTAGTTTAGTCCGGAACATCCAGTCAAGTCATGAGAGTCTTAAACTTTGAAGTTTCAGTCACTTTGAATATGGCGATCGGTGCTTTGAATATATTAAGTATTTAATCCTTTATTTTCTACTTACTTAAATGGAAATGAATTCATGATATTCTTGTGACCACAAACACCTATTTATTTCTTGTCTGCTTTTTATAATCACATTACTATTAATATATATATATTTTTTACAGAATGAGACAACATTTCATTTTCATTAGAGAATCTGTTATGAAACATCCATTTCAGTGGTCCATTGAGATTATGCAATTCATAATTGATGCCTTCTTAGTAAGGGCAAAAAGCAACGGATTGAGCTGCACGAAAGCCGTTGCGCTAACGCGCTCCATTTTCTTGCTCGGTAGCGCTTTAGTTTTCAATAAGGACGCTCAGCGGCTCCAATGATCTGGACCTTACTAAAACAAAACCGAAACCACTTCTGATAGACTTGTACTAGAAACTAGCGGTGAATAACGGAGCACTCCACCCCGTCCCTCCAACCCAAACCTCATTTAGTCCGGAACATCCAGTCAAGTCATGAGAGTCTTAAACTTTGAAGTTTCAATCACTTTGAATATGGCGATTGGTGCTTTGAATTTATTAAGTACTTAATCCTTTTTATTCCACCTACTTAAAAGGAAATGAATTCATGATATTATTATTGTTTGGCCTGTAAAAATCTTCTAGTGGAAGCACGGGCATGCCAGGAACTTGCTCATTTCCAATTGAAGATCCAAACTAGATTCCAGTTGCAATGTGAGGATCAAGCGATTGTTAGGAAGGTTTGGAATGACCACCTTCCAAAAGTTCTTTTTTGCCTTTGAGAACAAAAGACTTTTAAGGTTTTCTATGACGGGAAAGTTAAAGGGAAATGGAGTACAAAAACAAGGAAATTAAATGAATTGAAATGACTGAACAAGGAAAGTAAATAATTGAAGGGCAATTGCTAGAATTAAAGTATGAAAGTGTTGGATTTGGAAGGAGTTTCAACAAAACATAACATCTAATCGAAAGTGCAGGACCTTGGATTAAAATGTCTTGGAATATATTGCTGAAATGTAAAGATAACAAAGTGCAGGACTTTGAATTGGATTGAAGTGTTGTTGTTGTGTGCGTTGAACAGGCTTTTCAATGTATGTCATGGTACTCTATTTATAGACTTTTCTAATGACAGTTTTTGCTAGCAGTTTCCACTGGCAGTTATCACTTTCCATATGGATCAGTCAATTTTCGCCACCTGTCCCATGTCTCTCTTTGAGCTTCTGATCATGTTTACATATTTAACTACATGTCTCCTTGTGTGTTAAAACTTCTTGAATCGCGGGCTAACTGGTTTGATTCAAGTGGCATGTTTTTTGCCACTTTCCTGAATTGCAAATGGAACCTTCCCACGTTTCAGCAACTTCCCTCAGTGGCGACCCCATGATTTCTTAAAACCCTTGATCATTTGCCTTATTCAGGCAACTGCATGTACAATTTCTCTGTTGATTCATTGAATTGAGACACTTCTCAGACGTAAGTGCTAGATTTTCTCTATAACTGTTATAGCACGTCTCCTTGCAATTCTCCAATTCTTGTATCGGCTTCTATAATTTCTCCACCAACTTAAAATGGCGATCCAATCTTCTTATTCGATAAACTCCTATAATCTCTCCACATTCTCAAATTGGAAGAAGTAATTCACATGATTATAGGGATCTATTCAACCAACTTTGGTAGGTGGATTATCTCTCAAAACAACACGTAGCCCACAAAGTTAAATCTGATTGTATGTCCTCTCTATGACTTTTAAGATTGCCACGTGGAAATAATTCCCTATAACGGTGCCATGTATACCTTCTTCTGGTAGAAAGCATCTCATGGAATCGTCTCTCTCATTTATCTTGCATTTTAGGCCACGTGTCAATGGCCTATAAACTCAAGATTTATTCTCTTGGGTCAGCCATGTTGTAGGGAATTATAGCAACATGTTTATTCCCCAGAGACTTCTGTTGTTGGGAATTCTCTATGGCAAGTTCCATTGGAACTCACCAAGTGTCACTTTCCTGGTTGGAGTTGAGGCAACTAAAATAATGATATTAACACGTATGACCACAAACACCAATTTATTTCTTGTCTGCTTTTTATTATCACATTACTATATATATATATTAATATTACGGAATGAGATGTTATATTTCATTTTCATTAGAGAATCTGTTATGAAACATCCCTTTCAGTGGTCTATTGAGATTATACAGTTCATAATTGATGCCAAGGGGAAAATTGTCTAAACTTGTGTGGTTGCTTCTTTCTTTGTACATTACAGGTTTGGGACCATGAAAAGATTGTCATTATACCTGACCACTATATATTCACGAATGATGAAAGGGCAAACCGTAATGTGGATGTCTTGAGGGAATTATGTATTGAGTAAAATATTAAGTACTTCTATGATATTAAGGATATTGGGAATTTCAAGGTATGGCTTTCCAGTCTTTAATGACGCCAGCTGCTAATTTACCTTGCTAAATGACTTCTTGTCTTTTGCATGTCTATTTATATGGGAAATAGAATTTATGCAATGAATTCAACAGGCTAACCCAGATTATAAAGGTGTATGTCATGTTGCACTTGCCCAAGAAGGTCATTGCAGACCTGGAAAGGTGCATTTTTTATTGTTTTGGTTTATTTATTTATTTATTTTTATTAATGTCGAACTACTAAAAATTATTCATAATTTTACACTTTAACATCCACACTAGTTGCTGAATTCTATACTCTTGCCTTCAGGTCCTGCTAGGTACAGACTCCCACACATGTACAGCAGGAGCATTTGGCCAGTTTGCTACTGGAATTGGCAATACTGATGCGGGTGGGCACTGGAAAGGTTTTGCTTAAGGTTTGTGTGTGCTCTTTTTCTGGGATCTTATATTTAAGTTAGTCAATTCTGCTATATATATATATATATACATATAGTATGTACAGTGAATTTTTTGTGGTGGCTTCGTCTAATGTATCTTCACTTTGCATCATTTCCTGCTGAAATCTGGGGTTACACATTCTCCAATATTTTTGTTGTCATTTATTGCACATAAGATGATCTTGTCAAGTTGTGTGTGTGCTCATGTGCATGCTTATTTGCTCATGATATGCATGGTTCAAGCATTCACTGCCTTCCCTTGAAGCTTGGAAGGGAGCTTGTACCTTCTTTTCTGCCGATTGGAAGTTTTGAAATTTATTATTGGAATTCATGTGTTATCTTCTATATTTCAATATGTCAGCATTGAATTAAATATTGAAAATGCCAACAATTGGGTGTGTAATGGAGGACACTGTTTTTTCCACAAGTCTCCAGAAAAACCAGTTATGATTGCAATATTTATGGTATTGTCACTTTTTAGTCTAAAATAATTATGGAGTCCTGTGACTCCTATCTCTATAAAAGCACAAAACTGTTATGTGTAAACAGGAATAGGATGACTGGCTTGAAGATCTCGCTGTGCCATGCTTTGGAAATTTTCATTGATCCAAATATGTTAACTTTTTCAAGGGTATGTGTTTACCTGTTAATTTCTACAGTTCTTAAGTATTTTCTATTTTATGCCTCAGCAATTTTAAATGAACTATATGTGTTTGCCAACATTTTCTAGGGTTTATGCCTACTTGTAAACTATACTATTCCTTTTACTTGTGACACAGTTCTGACTATATCCTTCCATGCTTGCCTGCATCAATTACTTGTAATTTCTTTGCCTTTTAATTGCAGGTGCCTCCAACTCTGAAATTTTTAATGGATGGGGAAATGCTTGATTATTTGCTCGCGAAAGATTTGATTTTGCAAGTAAGTTTGCTGGGTCTTGAGGCACGATTCCCCTTGCTATTTTCATGGGCACAATTTTCCCTCTGACAAAATATATCATCTTTAAGATATGCCCTAATTTTAAATATGGTTTATTTTTTATTTTCAATCAATTGTGCAGCCTCCAACATTTGTTGTTTCACTCATTGGTTTCAGCATTGCAGATTATCGGTGAAATATCTGTGTCTGGTGCAACTTATAAATCGATGGAATTTGTTGGCACTGCTGTTGAAAGTTTAACTGTAAGTACTTAATATTCCATTGCAAGGATCTGAAATCCTGCCATATCTCTATATGAAGTAGTTAAATTGCACTTCATTGGAACATATTATGATTACTATTCTATTGTTGTGTACTGGAAAGATGGAAGAAAGGATGACTCTATGCAACATGGTTGTTGAAGCTGGGGGGAAGAATGGGATTGCAGTTTTAACTTTTGTTTTGCACAGGATAAGGCATCTGTGCCATATGAACCAGTTTCTAGCGATGAGCAAGCAAGGTAATCAAGAGTTGAATCTTTTTCCTACTGCTCGAAACTATTTCCCTCTGCTCTATACCAGTTTATCCTCTGTTTTGATGTTTCTATATATTCATTTGGATTTAGGAAATTCTAATTACATTATCTAAGGCAATCTTTGGACATCCCATTCCCTGGGGAATGGATTAGTTTATCTCATTTTCCATTAACTGAGGGGGAAATCCATTCATTTAGCATGAAACCAGACAGAAATCAAGCATCAGTGCAAATGATAAAATAAAAATAGTTGATTTTACACATGTGGCAGAATAAACTCTTTTCAAATGCTTAGGAAATGACCTCATATCAGATTATCTTACAAAACACCAGGGAACGATTTCAATTCATGAGACAATTACAATAATTCTAACAATTTTCCTTTTAATAAAATAGTGAGGGCGGGTCTTGACACGATAGTAAGGTTGCTCTATTGTGACATGGAGGTCTCAAAATGGGAAACAACCTCTTGGCATGCAGATGTAAGGCTGTGTACATCTGACCCTCCCCAAATTCTACAGTAGTAGGGGCCTCATGCACTGGGCTAGCCCTTTTAAAAAGAGGCCGACCCCATCCATATGGGATAAAGGCAAGAATGATGATGAAAATAAAATAGTGAGTTATTTGTGAAGGTTTCTTATCTATTCTTGGTGTCTTCTCATCGAATCTGGTAGTTGTTCTTGTTCACCGGTTTCATCATCTACGCACTTTTAAGCATCCCATGATCTGGATGGTAGGAATTGATAATTGACATCTTATGGTCATAACTCATAAGTTTGTTGGAACTAAAGTGGTTTCATAATCTAATTGTCAACTTAAATTTAGAAAGCCGGGTAGTGGGTAGAGTTCTTGCAATATTCATTCCCCATTGATAGAAACCTTGGTCATAGCCTGCTTGCCACTGTTTCGAAATTTGAAGTTCCAATTCCATTATTATGAGTGCAGAGGGCTGGCAGGACCTACCTACTGTATAAGTAACTCTTTATCTAATTGGTTGTGCTTGTTTTATGCTATATAACCTAATACACTCCATTGCTATCCCAATTTTAGATACGTATAGTTTTGCACCTCCTTCGGATCTCTAATACTATTGTTGTCATGTTGTGCTTTATTTGTTCTTTTTTTCCTTCACAATGTGCTATATAACCTAGTGCACACCACTGCTATCCCAATTTTAGTTATTTCTAAAATTTATTTTGTACCACTTTCCAGTCTCCAAAACCAGTTTCTAGTTTATATTGTTTTCCCCAAAACTCACTTCTGACAATTGAATTCTTTGCTTTGGTGCAGCTTATTACATCCTTGTCCACTAAGGCGTCTTTAATTTTTTTTGTTTTAGTAGATGTTTGCCACCCTATGGGATTTTTTCAAGTAGACATGGCACTGAAGTGAAGGCAAGTGGCTTATTTTATATATACTTGTTGTATATTTATATATTTTAACCATAATATCCCAAAATCTTAACAGAGGTTTTTCCTACTGTTGGGTTGAACTAGTGAAAAGTGAGTTGCTAGTTTGGCATCTTTTGAGTCTTCTAATGTTCTAACTTTATCATTTTCCAAGTCAGTTTCTGCCACTATGCTCTTCCTCAAATTCACTTTAAGGCTGTATAAAAGTTGCTGAACAATCTAAGTGAAATTGCTCCCAATTTTCCTTGTCATCTGCAGGATGGCACCATCTAGTTAGACCTCCTTTTGCTCTATGAATTATCCTGTCAAGAAAATCTGTTTCTAAAATGACTGGAGTGGAGTGGTGGTTTCCTTTGTGAATTATTTTGCATCCTCACTAAACTCACTGTCAAAAGTAACCTGGAATCTAACTCCCCTTGCTTGGGAACCTTAAGTTCAAGAACATAGTCTGGAAACCTAGTTCATCTCATCATACTAATTGAACATCAAAGTATCTATCTTTCATATTAATATGGTTCTATTTATAATCTATGTTACATGGACTCTTAAAATTGCATGAAGTACCAGTGTTGGACACACGACACTCAGACTTGATTTGGGATATATGTCTAACATATTTCGTTGGACATGTACTTAATAAGTATATTCAATAATTCAAATTTCTAATTATTTTATATGAAACTCTCTTATTATGTTCCTTTTGTTACTTTATTGCTTCAAACCAGGCAAAGTGTTTATGCCCTATGGTACATAAAAATATTATTATACTCTAACAAGCTTTTAGCAGGAGAGGAATAGGAGATCCTTTGATGGGAAGGAGACTCCTATATTGATGCTCAAGTTCGATATTCTTAGATCTTTATTTTTTTTAGATTCATGGTTGATACTGTAAATCTATGGAGGAGGTTTTGATATTTGTTGATAGTTTGAGATTATAGTGGTTTTTTTGTTCTTTTGCCTTGTAAGCGGGATGCGCTCCCCCTTTTGAGTGCCTTTCTAATATACTTTACTTATAAAAAAAAAAATGGGAATATTAAATAATTTGATTATTAAGCTGCCTCTTCATGTCCTTGTCCATGTAATACAGTTTGTATTTGCATTAATGGTCATTCCCCTTGTGTGTCTTTATAGCAAAAAAGCCAAAAACCATTTCCAACCTGAATGCACTTCTTGTACTGAGAAAGTGTTATTGCTTCTTGCTTTGTATTGTCAATATTGCTTGATTTTAAATCATTCGACTTGGCAAGAGGAATGAATCTCCTAAGGGGGAAAACATTGGTGTGTGATGATAAATTTTGTTAACTTGTCTTTGTCTCCTAATTGAAAGCGAAATTTCTTCCGCTAACACATACATTTCTTTGTGGTCGCATCTGAAACATCCTTACCACCCCTGTTCTATAGAGGATTTCATAAGCTGGACTTTTTAGAAAGAATGTTAGTCTTCAATAATGGAAAAAGAATGTTATAAATTAGCAATTGCACATGCCCTTTCTCAATGCTCAATATTGTAGAGTTTTATCAACAAAAACTAGGGTTGAGATCAAATTCGGACTAAAACTAGGGATGTAAAATGAACTGAGGCTTGTAAATGAACTGAGTTGTTCTTCAACTTGTTTATATTTTATATGAGTTCCTTTTTTTTCTTTTCTTTTTTGTATTTAATTAAAATTTCACTTATTTACCAATGAAAAAAGTGATAAAATATAAAAAAATATTATTATAAATGTACTCTTACTTGAGCTTCGCCCTCAGTTAGATTGAGAGGTTGTAAGAGTGTACCTCATGATCCAACAACTTAATGATATGCTCATATGAGCCCACATAATAAACTTGCTATAAAATAGAATAAAACTAGAAGAAATTAATTAAAAAATATATAATAAATAGGCTCCATGTGTTCACGAGCATAAAGAGGGGCGGAACTATGTTTAAACCAAGGCCCCCAAAAAAATTTAATTAGGGCTCTAAAATAGGTAAAATTAAAAATACTAAAAAGATTTACTTACCAAATTTTGGACAATCCTATTCAATAGAACCCTATGAATTGTTGAAATTAAAAGTATTACAAAGATTTACTTACCAAAAAAATATTACTTAATATGTATTTTACAGCCTTTTGTGAAATTTTTTGCATATATAACTAGGGGTGCACACGGTACGGTTCCTCATGGTTCTTGGTGGAACCGGAACCGGAACCGTTACCAACGGTTTCTGATTTTCGGAACCGGAACC
Organism: Cornus controversa; assembly: GCA_026545225.1. Lineage (NCBI taxonomy): Eukaryota > Viridiplantae > Streptophyta > Magnoliopsida > Cornales > Cornaceae > Cornus > Cornus controversa. Next base: position 41,977,488 of record CM048849.1, read on the forward strand.
CGAACCGTTGGGGGTTGGAACCATGAGGAACCGTACCGCGGTTCTCGGTACGGTTCCGGTTCCGAACCGCGGTTCCTTAGGATTTTTTTATTTTTTATTTTTTTTTTTTTTTTTTTTTTTTAATGAAGCTTGAAAATACAAAATATATATATATATATTCATTAAATAAATGTGAGACCTACAATCTAAAAATGGCACCCTATATATATATAATTATTATATTATATTATAGATATATATACATTACATATAATGTATATATATTATGTATAGTAATTATATTATAATATAATTATTATATATAATATATGATAATATAATTATTATATGTAATGTATATATATATATATATTATATATAGTTATTATATTATATATATATATACACATATTTAATATAAAACGGTTCCGGTTCCGGTTCCGGTTCCAAGGAACCGTTATCCCCAACGGTTCCGGTTCCGGTACGGTTCTACTGGTCCTGGAACCGGAACCGGAACCGTTGGTAACGGTTCCTAATTTTAGGAACCGGAACCGTAGCCACGGTTCGGTACGGTTCCGGTACGGTTCCCCTCGGTTCCGGTTCCGGTTCCGGTTCCGGTTCCGACGGTTCTTTGTGCACCCTATATATAACTAGAAAGTAAAAACTATTTATATGGCATGTGAAAGAATGATATAAATTAGTTTTTCCTACAATAGTCAGCTCAATATGAAGTGTTACTTAAACTTAGCTCTCTCTCTTTCTATACATATATTTGACATAATGTCACTTTCTGCCATTCTGAGTTTAAGCTATCACACCAGTTTTGAACGTTGGGCATTAATTCCATCTTACCTAGCATAACTTTAAAATAATTTATAGTATAAAAAAAAGTAGCAATGCTACATGTTCCGAATAAATATTTTGAATTATATCTCAAATTTATGTGGCATGTGATATAATCTATTATTTTAAGAAATAAAATTAAATGATGAGTTAGTATTGGTGGCATTCCTTCCATACACAAAGTTTCGGTGATGGTATACATGTTGATGTCTACTTTTAGATAAGCACCATATCACCTGTCAGATAGATTCGAGATATACTTTGAAATATTTATTCGAGACATGTAACATTTTTCTAAAAAAAAATTATAGACGAACTTGACTCTGGTTCATTACAATTTTCGATAGTATTTGGGAGCATTGAATCGGTTTTTTAGAATTTTCTCCAATTCCAAATATAATGTGCCAATTGAGTGCTTTCGTAAAATTTTTTACCAATTGTCGTCATTTCATAAGGTGAGAAATGAACACAAAAAAAACTCTAATATCATGTGATTAATTTATGCAACACCAGTGATTCTCCATGAAAAATACAATCATCCCCATTGTTAATGATGAAAATTAAAAGATAATAACAATTCAGGATAACAGCCAATATACCAATAATACCCATACTATGGTTAGATTAACAAATGCATGTACAATACAATACATATTAAAACCCTAGTCCCTATACACCACATTATTAAATATTTTCATAAATATTAGGAGACCACCATTATGATGGTTTTTTCTCTCCTTTTTTATATTTTTGCACTTTTGTATATCATTCTTGTGGTTGCAAATAGTAAATAAAACATTAAAAAAAAAAAAAAGAAACCAAAGAAGGGAAGAATGGCCTAATTTAGCAACCCCCTTATCCTTCACCACCAGTGCGTACAGGCCCTCTCTCTAACACCCTAGCTCACGTTAGCCACACCACACACCCTCCCAAATTTGACATTTTCCAATAAACACTATGGGTTGAAAAGTGAAACAAATTCGAGGGACATAAGCAATAGATATGTGTGAGCCACATAAATATATCTACAGGGAATGGACCACCCCATGCATTCGGCGCACGTTAGGGTCGTCCAATAGTATATGAATTCGGGTCGGCTGATCGGGTCACTAAAACGAGTGGTTCCCACTATGTGATGGGCTTTGCAACCGACCACTAAGGCTTTTCTTCCCACCTTGGGGCTTACCACAAATGCATTGACACTCGTATCCATATATGTTGCCAAAGCATGAAAACAAACCACTTCCACCTTCACTTTGTCGCCGGAAATGTTGACTCGTCGACCGGAAACTCGCGGAGAAGCCTCGGTCGTAGAGCGGCGGAAACTCCGTCCGCCACCGCTCCAGTTTGGACCGCAGCCCTTCCACGCTCTCGTCCAAGCTCCATCCGTCCAATACTGAGCTCTGGTTCTCGTTAAATGTGTATCTCTCAGTCGCCTTCGCCGCCGCCACTTCCGACGGCGATGGACCCACCTCGGAGTCCGACAGAATCGAATTCGGCTTCCCCGGGCCACCAAACACAAATTTTCCGTTCTTCATCTCGAACCCATTAATCTTGGAACCGGTTTTTCCGACCAAATGCGGCGGCGGCGGCGGCTCTTTCGGCGGCGACCTCATGAGTTTGCCGGCGAATGGCTTATTCGGCAAGGACCCACTGATTTCCGAACCGGGTTTTTCATTGGAGACTTTGTTTTTCGGGTCGTTGTTTAAGAACCCAACACGCTTTTCATCATTTTTGACCATCTCTTTAACTTGGTTTTTGAGTTCTGAAGCGCTGAGTAACGAACTTGCCTTTCCTTTCTTTCCCTTCTCACTGGATCGACCCGACGTACCGCTGATTAACGAATTTGCCTTTCCCTTTTTACTCTTTCCTTTGGGTGGGGCTCCGGAATCAGACCCGCTGAGGCTGGATCCACCCTTTTTTGGGGTCCCCTTTTTTGGTGGAGTCCTCAACGATGACCCGGTGGTTGATGATGAAATATCACTGGAGATCAGACGGTCGCTACGTTCGCTTTGAGATCTACGTAACACGGGTTTCACAGCAGATGGATTACTACCTGTGTTGTTACTCTGATTATCATTAGTATTTTGATTATTTGATAAGTTCTCTTCACCCATCAAATCACGATATCCAACGGCTGACGTGCTAAGCTGAGTGTACAATGGCATGCTTCGCATGGAGCTATCAAGTACTGCCACTCCAATATTCAATATCCCCTGGGGACGACCCGAGGGACGTCGCACATGAAGTGCAAAAAACCTCATCCCAACATGGTTGTTGTTGTGGTGGCGGGCGTTGGGTCGGGTTTGAGGAGGGATGAGGTTACCCACGAGGCAACGAACCGTGCCCACATGGGAGTCCCGGAACCAATGAACCGAATAAACCTCAATCATTACTGCAGATGTGTCACCCCGAAGGAACTCGTCGTCCACCCGGAACACAAACTTGTCATTCCAAGTCGGGTTATTGTGGCCTTCCTTGTCAACCCGGGTAGTGAGCTTCCGATTCGGATGGACCCATGCAGTTGCATAGGTTCGCATGTTCTTTGACGTCGGATGCAAATCCTGAGCCGATATGACGTTTATTTCTAAAAGTTGAAATGGTGCCTTCACCGACATGGTTGACGATGGAGGCACGGGTCGGGTGGTGGTGGTAATCTTCACGTCGCAACAGTATTTTTTTTATAATTCTTGATAATGATTGTGGTGGTGAATGGAGATTCCGCTCGCCGTCCGGAGATATGACGACGAGGGAAGACCAGACATTAACAAAGAGAGAGAGAGAGAGAGATACCAAGCAAAACTGTAGATGAATGAGGAGACTTCTGAATATGAAATCAATATGAGCGAAGAAAATGGGAGGAGAGAGAAACTATTATTGACCGCAGGAGGATAAATGTTGTAAATTTTCAGGTACTCAAATTAGTCCAAGTCTAATTTAGGAAGGTTTTGGATTCAAACTCCTAAGCAAAATTTCAGGGAACAGGCTATTGTCTATAAAAGGCATAACAAACCTCTTTCTGGATTAGGCTACATCAACACAAATCTTTTTGGACAAGTTCACTATTAGCAAGTGTCATTCCCTAAACCTCGGAATGCCAACCATCGTAAGAATTGTCTTATAAAAAATGGTCATTGGTTTAACCTCTCTAATTTCAGAATTTCATCTCCTAAACCCATCAATTTTAAATTCAGCAAATTGAATTCTGGAGACACCTAATATAGAATATTTAAAAAAAATAGTTACACTCGTATCCATAGTAGAATGAGATATAAACCATTTCACCAATTGATGAAAATTCCTAGTATTACTCCAATCCCAGTTGAACAGATCAACAAACTATCTCCAAATGTGTTGACCAAATTTACAGCTTAAAAATAAATGACCCCTTCAATCAGAATTCCTCGTGCAATTATGGTAGACAGGAGTGGCACATATAGCTGCAGGTTTGAAAGAGTTGACAGTTTATTTTGGAGATTGGAGAGCCAAACAAGTAGTTACACTAGCAGATGGTCTCCCTCCTTTTCAAAATACACCAATATTTCCTAGGAGCTTCAATTATGTAATGCTTCCAAAAGGATTTAAAAGAGGCATTCCCATCTCATACTGTCAAACCCTTGTTTAATAGGAACTAGGTTCCATCTGATACTGTCAAACCCTTGTTTAATAGGAACTTGGGCTGGCAAATGAACGGGTTGGATCGGGTCAAATATGGGGTTATGACCCATATTCAACCCGCTTGTAGCCAGCGTGTCAAATATGAATTGGGTCAACCCAACCTTTTTTTTTATATGTATTTTGTATGCATACAAATATTGATTTTATCCAACCCGTTGCCTGGGCGGGTTAACGGTCCCAGTATATTTTGCCAGGCCTAATAGGAACAAGAGCAGTTTGGTGATGACCACCCTTTAAAGTTATTTTTGGATCCTTGGGGACCATCACCAACCTGAAAGGCTGAAACAGAACATTAGCTGTCATGAATTCTCTGACCTCTAACAGATGCTTCCGAAACATAGTGTGTTTAGCTGCCATGAATGAGAGATCCTGTTGGAACGGATTTAGGCAGTTAAGGTGAACAACTTGAGATTCACAATAAGAAAATATTGCATTAATCAGCAAGAACTACAAAAATCTAAGCCAGATTAAATTCTTATGCAGTTTTAGATTTCAGTAGATGTTAAATGTATATGCAATTACATGCAAGACTTTCTAATATTACTTGATTCCTGCGCTCAACAGTTAGTTCCCTTGGGAAGACATTCAACAAGGAAGATCATATAGTATATGCTAACACCCAGAAAAGCTTCATAACATTTTCAACTCGACTAGGTTCGATAGACAAAACTGCAACATGTTAAATTCAATACCAACCAGAATACCTCAAAATTGCATATAAATTATTCCCTCGTAAGTTAGGAAGTCTATCTAGGGAAGAAATTTTGAAATTCCCTCCCAAAAAAGTATATTGTGCTGCAATCTTCCTCTGATCATCTAATTTGAAAATAAAAGCTGTTGTAACCTTTAGAGCTGAATTTGCTGAAACAAAAGGTATCAAAACTGCCCCCCTGTGCTTGCAAAGACGGTCCTTCATTCTGAAGCATGCTGTCCATTTCTCGAGACTTGGTAGCCAGAAACCCCTCTGTCTTGACGGGGAGCTTGCCGATAGAAACCATTTCCCCTCGGTCTGTTGTAGTCCCTGTCACCTCCATCCTGGTTACTTCCCCTGCCAAAACTCCGACTGCCAAAACGTCCTCTTGGTGCGTCTGTGTGGTAGCTACCCCTGCCTCTACCCCTTCCTGTTCAGAAAAACAATCTAATCATTAACAAATGTGCAAGAAAGAAACATCCAAACCCGCTTGTTGGGTGGGCTATGCTAGGTACAGACCAAACCTCCAGCTTTTATCAAACTAATAGTCTGTTTTATAAAGGGAAGAGTGGGAAGAAGAAAGGAAGGAAAAAATTAAAAAAATTGATAGAATTTTCATAGGAGGGAGAGAGGAAAGGACAAGAAGGGAGGAGGAGGATAACCTCAGTCTCCACACCTACCATATTCGAGAGGAAAAAGGTTAAAAGGCCTCTCCTATTTTACAGTCTTGCCCTAAAAAATATGTACTGGTACAGTTTCAAATCATACAATCTGATGCAAGAGCAACTAGTTAGGGAACACGAAAACACAGTAGCAGTGTTGTTTACAGATTACAGTAGCATTATCATTCATGCTACATTAACTCGAGTTTTTTACGGCCCCTTTCTCATTTGTAGACCAAACTATACGCCAACTGACAGTTGACTAATTTCTGTTAACTAAAATGCCTCAGACTTTTTCCTCATTATTTCCCTCTACTTCTCTCTTTAGTTCTACTTCACTTTGTCTCTTCAACCAAACCCACCACATCATTGCAAAACCATCCACAACCAACACTTCTTCAAGAAAATTTGTTGAATATTAAACCCCTAAATAGAAATTAATATTATTTAAACAAAGAGAGTGAGATTTGAAAGGGGCTGATAAAGAACTAAAAACCGCAGCAACTAGGAATTTCAGGAGTTTTAAATTCACTTTTAATTCTCACTTCTTCTATCCACCCTAGCTCCAAATATTGCAATCAATTAAGGCCCTTAGAAAATAACTAAAAAAATTAAAATAGAAATAGTTAACTTTTCACCGGCATTTCTTCCTTTTCCTCCCACTTTTTGGTGGTAGAACCCATGATACTTGGTGTAGAACTCGTGGTGCTAAAGAGAGAGTTGTAGTTGTGTGCGCTTTTGCAAGGATGTAAAGATGTAAATAGTTAACTTTTCACCGGCATTTCTTCCATTTCCTCCCACTTTTTGGTGGTAGAACCCATGATAGTTGGTGTAGAACTCGTGGTGCTAAAGAGAGAGTTGTAGTTGTGTGCGCTTTTCCAAGGATGTAAAGATGTTGAGGTAGGAAGATAAGAACCAGAGACAGATAAAAGGGAAACAACAGGGAAAAAATTTTAAAAGGAAATTTTTGTAAATCCATCCTTTAGTTATCAAAAACTGGTCAGTCGTCAAATAATAAATGATTTGGGTATAAATGAGAATAATCCCAAACTAATTTTTAAAAATGGATCCATGTCATAGCACTTGTAAAAGAATTTGCTGGAGCTGATCAAGTTTTGGTATACTTCAAAAAGCAGAAGCTTCTTGAGGGAGCATATCATAAGCTGAAGGCCAGGAAGGTTGCTCTGTGCAAGCTTCTAGAAAAGGTAGGTTCGAATGCTTATCTGGTCAAGCTATTCAGTAACCAACAGATCTATCCTATCTTCATGTGACGGATTAATTTGATTTCCATTGGTTGGATGGTGAAATTGAGCAGCCAACAGCTGGGAGTTGGATTGACACAATATACCAAAGAAGCCTAGGGATGTGATTGAAGTGGTGCTTGACCTGAAGTAGGTTCTATCTAGAAGGGGTAATCAGTATTGTCAACTTATTGTAAACAAATCCAGTAAACCTCCTACAGAAAGTACTTAAATTTCAGAGGAGCAGTTGAAGCAAATAGACCTGCCAATTTATGCAGTATATGCAAAACTCTTGCCATTGATGAGTTCACTCTGTCCCAGGGAATGCAAGAGCAACTGTGTACAGGAATTGTTCACAGTTACTCTAGCAGTACTCTACACACTACAGTTCCTTTTATTATTAGGGTTTTTTTACTTATTTTTCTCATTTATATTAAATATGAACTGTATGAATATGACTGAACGTTATTAGGGTTTTAACATATAATGATCACCTAGTGTTTGGATTTTTCAAATGAAATTATCCAACATTAATAATATAGATATACTACAGGCTGAAACGCTTAAACAGGAACATATTAGCTAAATATTTGAGCAAGGCATATTGAAAGATGAAATCACAGTAAGGATACATAGCAACAGTGATGAAGAATAATACAGAATAAGCTACAGCCTTCTGTTGGAGAAATATGTTAAAATCATTATATAGTTACCTATCAGAAGAAGAATTTAGAAGGGTCTTAGGTCAATTAATTCTGATGGCGAGACCATGGCTAATAGAGAAGCAATCATTCTTAAATTCGAGACAAATACTATCCCCCATAAGGTGTGTCTGCCTTTTTGGGAGTTGTTTTGTCGGAAGCAGTTTCTTTAATTCATATTGTTTGTAGTGGTTTTCCATTATTATTATTATTATTTCTTTTTGGAAAGATACCACATCCTTCCCTTGTTAGCTTTATCTTTCTCTAATGAGGTTCTTGTCCTTTCTCTAATAGAAAGGTATATAATAAAACTTGACTTTGACTCAATTAAAAATTCAGGTATCCAGATACAAGATTGAATGTAGCAGGATTAAATTAAGGATAAATGTATCTTTTGCACCGGTCCCTTTGAAACTAAAATAAGACTACTACCAAATGGGGCTGCTGTTGTAGAGGGTAACAAGAGATACCACTCAAAATTAAGAATATGAACTGGCTATAACTTGAAAAAAAGATACCTATATCTAATTCAAATGGTTTTAGGCAACTTGTAGAGGGTAACAAATGATACTGCTTACAATGAGACAATCCATAGATACATACTAGGACGCACGGATACGGATACAGCGATATGACAAATCTCAAAAAAAATAGGACACAGACACAAGTATACGTCAAAAAAATAATAACATAATATATTATATACACCCAAAAATATTTTTGATCTTTACTCATTTTATCCACAATTATCATGAATGTAATCACTAATTTAGAGCTTAATGTTAGATGCATATTGTTTTGGTTTTCTAAAACTTTATAGTATTTTTCTAATTAACCCATATGTTTTAAAAATGCATTAGAAATCCTTTTTTTTAATAAAAGTAAAAATTTGTAAAACTACCACTTCATGTCCTGAAAGTGTAATCACTAATTTAGAGCTTAGAGTTAGATGCATATTGTTTTGGTTCTCTAAATCTTTATAATATTTTTCTAATTAACCCATAATATGTTTTAAAAATGCATTAGAAAACCTTTTTTTAATAAAAGTAAATATTTGTAAAACTACCGCTTCATGTCCTGAAAGCATAGTTGTCAAAGGCTCATGGTGCACAAAGTCGCTAAGGCCTCCTAGAGCCTAAGGCGCAGGCCTTATTGAAGCGAGGCGCAAGTTGAAAATAAAATAAAATTTGTAACCAATAATACAAAACTAGCAGCAACAGTTTCTCAACATCCTCAAACTACTGTTTAGCCAAAAGCATGAGAACATCAAACCACAAAATGAGAATACATAATATTTCAATTTCATGATTTTCAGTGTTTTTTGTGATAATATGTTTTAGTAATTGTTACACGGATTAGAGAAACAAACTACAACACATAAAGAAATTAAGATTTTATAAAAAAAATAAAAGAAAAAAAGAAAGAGAAAAGATCAGAAATACCATAAAAAGAAAAAAAAAAGTGAACAGAGAATAAAAAAATAGCGCAATAAGGATGAAAAAAAAGAAACAAAAAATAGAGAAGTTGTCGGAGAACATGTCCCACACATCCCATTATGTATTAACTTTCAGAAAGTCCTAAATCGATTGATTGTATTGAATCTATCGATCGACTATTTTATGTTTTTTACCGTTAGGGACTGTATTATATGGTTAGAGTCCACTGTAATACAAAAATACACCACATACTAACAAGTAGGGGAAAAAAATATGTGTTTTATATTAGGCATGCCTGAGGCGCGACTTGTGCCTGGGCCTCAGATGTAGTCCACGCGCAATTACTGAGCCTTGAGCCTAAGGCGCACCAGGGGCGCGCCTTTGACAACTATGCCTAAAAGTGTCCCAAATGTGTCGATCTAATGCTCCAACTGTGTCGATGCCATGTCCTAACCATATCCAACCAAGAAAAAACAAAATCAAATTCCAAGACACCTAGTCGTGTTGAGCATCCTGTGTATCCCACAAGTGTCAGACACATGTCCAGCACAGCCATGGCACTCTTAGAAGAGTATCCACGCTTCCTAGGATACATATGTACATTCATCTAATATCCAGCAATGTTTTGAACCTAATCACTTTACAAAATCTTCTTCCTCCAGAAGTTAGCTAGTTTTCATCAAAAAGGAATCTAAGCAAAACAAAAACCAATGGGCACAACCAATGGCCGCTTTGGCTTCTGTGTATTCTCTTGGGACGCGATACACTTTTGAGTGCTCTTTATACAATATTTACTTATCAAAAAAATAATAAACCAATGGGTACAACTACCACTCCATAGCAATCTGCATTCACCTAAAATTAACATGTGAGGCCAATGGAATGTGTAGGATGACTATAACTAATGATGACAAAATGTTGACGCACTAGTTCATCAACTGTCAGAGAATGTGTCATTCCATATAATTGATGAATAATAACAATTGAAAGAAAATTGAAGTACATACTTCCTCCTCGAGATGAGTTGATTCTGTTCGCTCTCCGCTCTTCTATGTATACTTGATGTCCAGCAATCTGAACTGTAGATGTCTACAAAGAATTGAAAAAAACACATTGAAAAAAACACAAAAGCTGACTCATACAAAATCAAGGCTAAAAAGGTGTAGAGAAAGGGATCATGGTAAGCTACAGAGCTTGGTCCAAAACAATACCACCTATTATGACACACAAATATAATCTTGAATTTGAAAATTCAATAAAAGGAAAATAAAAGTTATATTCCAGCATGAACCCGAAAATTCAGATGTGACAGATTTTTCCAAGATCAGACATAACTGAAGCTCATAAAAGCCACTATAAGATTAAACATAAGTTGCTACAGAACTTTGGCAAAAGAAAAAGAAATCTCATATCCATCCATAACAAGAAACAAGACAAAGGTTTGTTTTTATCCCTGATAAAAAAATAAGAAAAAAGTAGATGGAAGGATCCAAAGGAAGATATGGAATGAATAGCAAAAAGTACGAAATATATGAGCTTCTTACAATGAAATTTTAAATTTTTCGTAAATTTGAACTTTTAAATCTAGAGCTGAAAACAGATCTGTGGATCATGCACGCGCACACACACACAGATATATATTCGGACCTTGATTGCATTTTGAACACCAGTAGTATCTTCAAATTCAACAAATGCATAGCAAACACCAATTTCCTGCATATAAATTTGCACATATCCTCCATTAGTTTAGATTCCTTTGAGGAAGATAAATTCAAAAGGGAACCACAAGAATGAACCTTCCGGTTTCGAATAGCCACGCCATTCAGACTAAGTTTACCAAATTTCTTAAATTCCTCCTCGATTTCGGAAGCAGACACAGTAGATGGTAAGTTTCTCACGTAAACAGACTTTATTTCACCTGAGTTCATTTAAATATATTGAAAATCAAGGCCACAACATGCATTAATAGTATACAAAAAAATCTAAATGCGTGAATATTTAACTTTAGAGGGAAAACAAAAAAATGGAACTCCGAGGAGTCAGAAAATTATCTTAATCAATTTTTCATCAATCAAATTTAAGGTTTAAATTGATTTTCTAAACAAAACATTGTTATTAACAATATAAAGTAAGATGCTGGTAACAAATCAAAGGTCTAGGGAAAGTCAACCAACCTTCATCTTCTACGGCAGAAAATTCTTCCGCAACCTCAGCCCCAGACCTTTCAAAAGCAGTTGATGCAAAGGACTGCTGAGTAGTTGGCTCTGGAACATGATGCCACTCTGAAGCAGGAGGTGTGGTCTTAGTAACAGAGGTCTGAAGGGGTACTGATGATTGAGATTGTCCTTTAGCATCCCGTAACTTCCAACGACAGTCAATTAGAAAATAGTCAGTCTCAAAAAAATAAAATCGTAAATCACTATATTTTAAATAAAAATTATTTATTTATTTATACATAATGTGAAAATGGGTAGAACTAAAAGATATAGTGCATACAACAGAAGCATAAGTGTGCTTTGGGGGCTCCCCAACAGGTTCTTCAAAAGGCGTAGACAGGTTGTCTTGTATCGGGTTCATTGAACTTTGAGGTGAACCATTTGACTGTACTGCAGAATTATCTTCTAGAATGTTTTCAGCCTCAGGGACTTGCTGTAGCCCTTGATCTGGGAAACTGTAATTGTCAACTGGACCATTTTCTTGAATATCAGCAGCAGCCGCAAATTCCCTGGCCTGGAGTTCTCTGCCCAGCATGTAGTTGGATACTGCAAAGCAACCACTCTTTTACCATATTTTTTATTTTTAGGAAAAAAAACATAGTATATAGATGTCAAATTAGAATTAACTGCCTGATTTTTGCAGAGACAAATGATCTACAGCAAATCCAAAGCAAGGTTTTTTTTTTTTAATATAAACAGGTGCTGCTATCAGATTCAAATACTATGTAATTGGCATCCATATTAGAGTCATCAGTTATTTTATAAGTCCATTTGAATAAAATTCAAATTATGATTGTTCAAAGCTCTTGGAATGGGAAAGTATAGTCATATATATTTTGTGAAGATAAAATAAAAAGCTTTTTGCCTTTTTGTGGAATTCAAGATTATTATTTTATGTCCAATGAAGAAGACTTCTCTTCCACATTCAGGTTTAAGAACAATACCTTGATCTCGAATAACAGTTGAAGTGTTTAATTTGGAATCAAGATTGGTCTGCGATAAATAAGCTGCCGGATGCTGGTGAATGGGTTCCTCATCAACAAAGTGAAAGATATCATTGAGAACAAAGTAGCCTTTCTCCTGGGGGCCAAGGAAAAAAGTCTGCATAAACTTTCTCCTGTTATTCAAATCCTTTAAATGCACAGAACCCGAAACCATCACCAGAACACCTCCATTCCAAGATTCCAGGGAATGTGCTGTCCTGATTTCTATCCCAGTATAATTGAGAGACATAACAAGTGAATGGATTTGCTGCCAGGAAAGAAGAGAAGAAAAGGGTCAAAATATTTGACTTGCAACTATATGGATGACAAACCATAAAAAATGACAAGAAACAAGCAGAAAAGTAGTACTAGAAATAGAAGTACACTATGGTAGGATAATTTGAAAGAAGATTACCAATTCCAGAATTATAGAAGGGGTTAGGAGACATTTAAGAGAATAAAGGATAATTTGATGATAATCCTGATGTGAAGTATTGAACGATCATTCAACAATTCAACACATATAATAGAGAAGCAATATTAACAATGTTTCAGTTTCTTTTTTCTTTCACTCCTAACAGCAATTAGTATGTCACCACATCCACATGATTTATTCAATGAATAATAGCTGTTTGACAAAACTTTGAATCACACTTTCAGTGTCAGGCAAAAGGTCCCACATCTACACACATCCTTCAGGTACAGGTCTCTGAGGTAATGAACAACATACAGAGATGGTGTAGCTTATAGAAAAGAAGTTTTTGTAATTGGTACATGTTTGTTAAACATATTCTGGAGAATATTCAACAATAGTTTTCATTGAATGAATAATGATCTGGACCACAAAACTTCACTGAAAATGATTATAAAAATCAAAGGAACGGAGGACAAAAAGAATATTGGCTATGCTTCAGGGATAAGTGCAGAGAAAACTAGTGGAGGAAGCAAAAGGCTTGATAAAGGTTGCTATTTAAACAATCTAAACATTTGAGCAATTTTTTTATCTTATATGTAAGGAATAGAAACAATTTATGGTTTAATGCACTAAGACCAAACAGTAATATTAAGGATGGACTTCAAAATCTAAGCGGTCATTTAATTTTACATGTCAAAAGAAAACACACACACACACAAGGGTTGACACCTAGAAGTGTTACAGTTCATTGGAAGCAAAAAGATGAATATTCCCAATAAAAAGGGAAGGGTAGAATTTATGGCTATTTTTAAAATAAATAGGGATACCATCAAAACCTTTCTCATACCTAAAAAGAGCTGAAAAGTAATTTTTCTAATTTCTATTAGTTTCTAACTCAAGGAACTCAAGATATAACCTTTGAAGACTATATTTGCCGCATATATAGAATTTTTAGTAGCAAATAGTAACATATTAGCATAGGAGCACCATAACTACACCACAAGGGGGGGAAATTACAAGGAAAGAGAGAGAAAATCAACAAAAGAAACATGTGACATGCTTAAAGCTTCTAATTTATTACCTTCTAAAAAGAGCATACAAGCAAAGGCCTTTTTTCCTTTTTGGGTAATTAATTATATAACCAGGGACTTTTAATAGGTGTCCTTCTAATTGCTAATGAAAGAAAGTCCCAAGGTATCAGCTTCAAAATTTTCTTCAGTAAGCGAGATATTCGACTTGTAAGATAATTATATAATCCCACAAAAGATAAACCTCAAGGCTCACAATGTTTCAAATACAGCTACTTATAAGTATTGACCCAAAATTCAAATAAAAGCAAACAAAAAGAATTTTTTTAGTATGAAATTATAAATCCACAAATGGATCTTCACTAAATAACAGCAACTAACAGATGATCTAAAGAATTCAGCAGCCATCTTAACACATATAATTATACTAAATTTGTGAATGCATGAAAAAGGGATGCAGATTCACCGTAACTAGGGTGCAATAAATGTTTTGTGCCCAATTTGCATTTTCATAACTCATAAAGAGAAAAAAGAGAGAAACATGGAAGACGAAGACAAAATTCATAAAGGCTGGCAACATTGTTAGAAAGAAGTTTTAATGTTCCACGAGATATGCTGGAATTACTATCTTGGATCGACAATATGCCTTTTTCAAGTTGATCAGATACCCCAAAATCTGTCAAATTTTCTCTACACATTTCTCTCCACCATCAGGCCACCTCAGATCCTGACCTCTCTCCTTTTGTTCTAAGTTTTAATGTTCCAGGGGATATGCCGAAATTACTACCTTGGATCAACAATATGCCTTTCCAAGTCGATCAGATACCCCAAAATCTGTCGATCTTTCTCTACATATTTCACTCCACCATCAGACTTCACCTCCAATCTTGACCTCTCTCCTCTTGTTTTTGATCACCATCATAATCCTTCGCCATCTTCAACAATGAAGAAATCACCATCACCACCAGGTTTCAATCTCCGCCATCAGAATAGAAATTACTTTGCACCCACTTGTTCCTTTTAGAAGATCGTATTTATTTTTGTTTTGTGGTGTTCAATTAATAACCACCTTGTCTCCTTATGAATTAATCTAGTCTGGTGTAATGTCTATCCTAGTCTGGACGTCCCCATGAAATATGTGAAAGCCTTGATTAGCTTTAAATATAGATACTTTTTAAAATTCAAACAAGATTCTCATAATTCCAGAAATACAGTTGTTACTCAATTAAATTTTTCATTGCAAGTTCATCTTCAAAAATAACAACATGGATTTACTCCGCTTCTCTCCTTAATCAGTAACATCTATTTCATTCTGAATTTTGACGTCACAGAAGATATAAATAGATGCAATGAAATAACGACATAATGGGCAGTTCTGCAACATTGAGAGTAGAAACGATAATATAGGTGAAATTGTAATTTCACTGTCGTTAGGAGGTGAAAGGTTGGTGATTTTTCCTTCTTGGTGGTGGCAATTATAACCCCAGTGCTGAGTAAAAGAGAAAAAAAAAATTATACAAGTAATATTTCATTAAAAGCGCTCAAAAGGAGAGTGCATCTCAAAGAACTACACAAGGGCGAAAAAGGCCACTATACTGATGATGTGTCCACAAAATCCACTATAACCCACAAGCGCTCAAAAGAGAAATATTGAAAGATATAGAGAGAGTCAATAGTCATGTCAGTGACAGCAAAATGATGTCACTGAAAATATCGATGATGGCCACGAAGAATTGAAAAATATGAGAGAGAGTGGAGGAGCAAGAGGAGGAGTTGAGGTCCTAAATAAATTTATTTGACTTGAAAGGGTATTTGTCCATATAAAATACTTTAAACATGATGAAGAGGCAAAAGATTATACCATCCATTACTTACATTAATATTTCAACTGTCTCTCTCTTCCCTTCCTTGTCAAGTTAGTTTTAACAGCTTCTCAGGGTTTCATGCAAAGTAGGGTAACTTTAATTTGAATTATCTACATAACCATGCCCATAACAATCTCAAATGGGATGATAACTATAGGATGCCTTTACATAGAATAGCTGGTTTTTTCAAAAGAAAAAGTGGAATGTGGCTTCAATAAAGAGGGAACACCAAGAGGGTGTTCTCGCCTTATATAATAATAGTATAAATATATATATGCATTTACAGATGCAATGTATACATACCATATTTAATCATAGTTTCATTGGAATTTCAGTTAACACCTTCTCTAATCTATTTATTTCACAAACTATATACAAAATTTGGTTCTCCAACCGCCGCTAGCAGAACATAAACATCATAAAATCAGTTTTATTCTTATCACACCCTTTTTAATTTTGTATATGGCATCGTTTCAGAAGTAAAAAACTTGGTATTTCTGTTCTACTCAATGTTCCTCCTGCATAGATTCTTTTTTTTTTTGATAAGTTCCTCCTGCATAGATAATTGTGAGTCATAAGTTAATTGCACAGAGAAGCTCACATTCAACAATGCATAAGCTCTTCTTAGGTGCATTCATCTTATCACTAAACCTCCTCCTAAACCAGAACAATCAATCCAACAGTGGAGATTGAATGATGAGAGTGCAAATGCCATGAGCAATGAGTAGAAATGGCTGTAGCTGTATCCGACAGATGTCCTACACGGACACAACTGGACATGTGTCCAATACGGCCGAGAAATATCCAGAATTTAAATTTTAAAAAAAAAATCGAAATGCACCCAGGATAAGCCAAGGGATACACATGGGATATGCCAAAGATATGGTGGATCAGCTTGGCAAATATTTTTCTAATATGTAGTTTCAAAACCTGCTAGTTTAACAAAAAATAAAAATGACTTAAAAGCCTATCATTCCCAGACAACAATTCAGGTCACAGTTCTCAACTTCTTCAAAAGTAAAACAGCTGAAGTGGAAAAGAGAGAAGGAGGAGGAGAAGAAGAAGAGGAGGAAGGAAAAGAAAGGGAAAAAAGAAGAAAAAAAAAAAAGAAGAGTTGAAAAAGCACTGTGCAGCATCTAATATATTACCAGTTCTTTTTTCTTTTCTTTTTTTTTTTTACTTTTTTAGTCTTCTACGTTCTAGGGTTGAGCTTTCCTCTTCTTCTTCTCTTGACTCTTTCTTTCCTTCTCCCAAGGGTTTTTATCTCTCAAATCATTATTTAATGTATTGGAGATATATTGTATTTGCAAGGGAGAGAAATTAAACTCATGTTGCAGAGGGTTTGGAAAGGCGATGAGAAATATTTTTCACCATAAAATGAGTTCGTAGACAGTGATGAGTTCATAATTATGGCCAAAGAAATTGGAACTCTCTCTCTCTCACACACACACAGCGATGAGTTGTGCATATGCATATTTGAATATGTACATAAGCTCAAATAAAAATATGTTTTTATACATGTGTAATCATATATATATATATATATATATATATATATATATATATATATATATATATATCTTGGGCTAACACTCGGATACATACTCGCACCCAACACATGTACCCAAGTTCATGTAAGATAGACTTCATCAATAACATGGTCCCCAAGATAGTTGTTACAATAAATTCTCGAAAAAGAAAATGGATTAATGATTTTATATTAAAAAATAATATATTATTGAAAAAAAAGGATTAATGCTTTTACATAAAATAATATGATATACTATTATTTTATTGTCATATCCATACCATGTTTGCATCCTATTTTTTTGAAATTTACCATCACACCGAATCCATATCATGTCGTACATGTGTCCGTTATGATTCCTAGTAAATGAGTGACACAAGGTTGATAAAGGAAAGAGCAAAGGCCATAAGGATATATCTTCCAAGTCCCCTACCAAAACTAGTGGGGTTAGGATATATCTTCCAAGTCCCCTACCAAAACTAGTGGGGTTGGCTTTAGAGGCATGGTGTAAGAAATCCAAGGTAAAGGGCATATCTCCTGAAGCTGTGAACACTTTTTTCATTCCACAATTCCCAAGAATGTACCAAAATAACACATGTTTTTAATCCTAGAATCCCATACTAATTTATAATACCTTTTGTTAAATTTATAAATATGAAAAAGGATTGATGACAAATTTTATATTGAATTTTAAGTCACTGTTAATGAGGAAAGCTTAATAATTTTTACGTTTCACTACTTTCATGGCAAAAAATACACTTACTTACAAAATGAAAATTAAACTTGATCGTGAGTTGTTTACAATGTAAACATGGAAGGTGTCAAAAAAACCATGTGAAGATGCCTATTTACAAGTCTCATACTAATCAAACATAATATACAGTGTATATTTATTTAAAAGAATAATGGAATCTAATCTAAATAATAAAAGAAATTTTTCATTACATGCTCATGTCCTCGGTAAAATCAAATTCATGAAAAGTACATACAACTTAAGTTATAGAAATAATCCTTACTTTTCAAAAAACCCTCATTATTATTAATCAATTACATCTACACAACCCATCTCTCATGGAATTATAAAAAAAAAAAGACATCTCTCATGTAAACTCTTTCAATTCTCTCAAAAGAATCTCACAATGACCTTGACCGATGACGTCTGTCACTGTTGGTTCTGCATCCAACCTCCTCTACCCAAAGTCAAACACAATCATCAATTTTTGCCTCCTTTCCCAACCATTGACTCTGAAATTTAAAATAAGATCTACCAACAATTCTTGAACATTTGGCATCAAATAACAACTTTGTAATAAGAAAATGAAAATATATATATATAACAAGAAACTTACTGATTAAATAAAATGTTCTGAACTTTTAATTGAAGATCTGAACTTACATCTTCTGTATTATAACTTTAAGAGAGTATAATTAGTATTAGGGTGTGGGTGTGAATGCGGTGGGTTTATAAGCTGAAATAGTGTGTGTGTGTGTGTGTGTGTGTTTGGGGAGGGAGGAGAGTTGAGAGAAATGATATTTAGAAACATCACTTGCTAAAACTAGCATTAGCCTGTAATGAACATTACAACTAAGATTTTTAGGAAGACCAATATATATCGAGAATCGACCATAATAGTAGCACCTCCTAGCAACATTACTTAATGGTAAAGCCCACTATTTAAAACATGGTCCAATGTGCAACCTAATGGGATCAAAGCTGGGGACAACATGGACCCGAAGAAACTTCCGTAGAACATATCTCCTACCTCTGCTGATGTGAGAGGCTTTGTTGTGTTGGTGTTTTTCTGTGATTTAGAGTAGCTTTGTATGGTTTACATATCCTCGTGTTGTGAGGGTTTTTCTTTTGCTAATAAAATTTTATACTTATCTGCTAAAACTATCCATATGAATTTCAGAGTCTGGCCACCAGAACGAGAATTGTTATACAAAAATTCCTTAACAGAAAAAAAATTGAAAAAATAGAATCACCAAAAAATGAATAGTGCACTCTTCGGAGTACAATCGGGATTAAATGACATCAATATTCCACACCAGTAAGGTTCACGTTATTCAAATAGACGTTTACCTATTCTACAAAGCTAGCAAAATTCCTGTCATAAAATGAAAAAGAAAAGTATCTGCTCCAGCCTCCATAATATCTGACTATCAAAACATAAAACATTTAAATAAACTAAAACAACCCAATAACAGAATGAGGAAGAATAAACAAAATTCATCTGACATGCGTTATACAACAGAGGACTAAAGCCCTGCTTCACACTGTAGTAGTGTTGCAAATACATACAAAAGTGGAAGTCTCCATCATCCAATTGTTGAACCTTTTCTATCAATACTGACAGATAAAAACCTATCAGCAAACATATGTGTCTGTGTCCAAGTGCATAGAGTGGGAGAGAGAGAGAGAATCAGAACTCAATACCAGCATTGCCGAAGCTGTCTCTCTAGTGTTCCCATCAATTCGGAGCATGGTGCTGGCATCGCTGTAAAACTGGTGGACGAAATCAGGCTGGTGCTGAAGAATCTGGTAATACTGCCCAACGAAGTACGTTCCCACCTGAAACCACACAATGAGCTTTAGAGAGAGAGATATAGATAGAGTGTGTGTGTGTGTGTGTGTGTGTGTGAGAGAGAGAGAGAGAGAGAGAGATAGTCGATAGAAACTTCGTGTACATGAGTGTAGAGAGAGAAAACCTGCGCAGCTGTAACGGGCAAGTGAAACGGCGAAGCCATTTTCGCGAACAGAACTCGAAACCCTAAACCCTAGAACTCCAATCGAACCCTAGATCTACAATGCCTCTTAAGATCTGCAAAAATCGTAGCCTAAAATTACAATTACATTTACAAACAAAACTAAAAAAGATTTTAGAGAGAGACAGTAGAGAAGCCAGATAGAGATATATTTTCTAGACTAACATAGAAAAAGATCTGCCATTTGAGAAGGAGGTTTAGAGAGAGAAAAAAGAAGATTTAGAGAGAGAAAAGGACTAAAAACCTGAGATATACTTCATGCAATGCTCTTCTCCACTGGTTTTTTGGCTGCTATTTTCTGTGTACACGGCATAAACTTTGGCGCATCTTAATATCAAACAAGACTAGCTCTATCACTGATGTCTATCTTGCGCTCCTGGTTCAGTATTCAGTATTCAGCTTTGCAACTTTGCGTGGGTGTGCTGAAAAGCCTGCACCGTCCAGCTTAAACCCATTGGGCCACATCTCGGTTTGGTCCGAACTCGGAACATTATTGGGGCAGGCCAAATCCTAAAGCATTTGAAGCCCGGCCCGAACAACAACAAAAAATATGAGGTTAGCGTGAGAGCCCAACAAATTACTGAATCATTTCAAATTGAAATAATGGTGTTGAAGTCCTTTAAACACATTAAATCATGTTTCAACACAATTATTTCGAGGCTCAAAATAATTGTGTTAAAATTTCAAAATAACCGTGTTAAAGCCTCTTTCAACACTATTACTTCAAGTTCGAAATAATTGTGTTAAAACTCGAATTAATGATTTTTTTTTTTTTGTCGACAATGAAGATGTCGGACCTCTTAGAACACCCTATAATTCACCACTGGACACATATAACCCCCCGTCCCACATGTATCGGACAATTATCAAAAAAATTCCCTGAAAATGGCCCCAAGAGAGTAGGTTATTCCCCTTGGGGTGAATTAAATGGTGTTGAGTGCACTACAACACTATAACCCATACAATAGATGATCCAAATCATTTTGCTACTTACTTTGAAGTCAATTTGTTTTATATATTTGTTGGGCTTAAAACACCCCTATTGTAAGGATCCTGACCATTTTTGGCCAATTTTTCTTTATTTTCATTTATTGTCATATAAATGCTTTAAATGATTGTTTATGTGTTTTTAAACATAGAATACATGTTTTGGGAACTTATTTAAGGTTTGAAAAAAAATTCAGAACGTTTGGTAAAAGTTAACTTTTTCGGGTCCGGTTGACTCAGTACGCGGGTCCCGTGGGCCAGAAAATTTGAAAATATTGGAATGACTTCAAATTTGGCAAATAACTTAAATAAAATATTTCACGGTCAACAAAGTTTATTTCCTGTCAATTAAAGTTACGAAAATTGAAAACTGAGTCCAGAAAAGTTTAGTGAAAAGTTAGTGGCATTTTGTAATTAATGACCTAAGATTATAAATAGCAAGGTTAGATATTTCTTTATTCATTCTCTTCAGTCGCATGTTGAAAAATATATACACCTATATTGGGTAACATCATCTTCTTCACTTCTTTATCACATTTGAGGAGCTTAGGCCGGGAATTAGGCAACGCTGAAGAAGAGAGAAACACTCTACGCATTGAGGGCTCAAGATTGGTCCAATCAAAATCAATTTCGGACAAAGTTGGATTTTGGGTGATAATTTGGCTTGGAATTAAGGTAGGGGTATTTTCTCCACATTATCATCGATTTCATAGGAATTGATATGATTTGAATTGATTAGCGTTGTTAGAAAGTGAGTCTTACATCTTTAATTGAGCTAAATCTTGTTAATTAATTATATTGTTGAATTCAAGTTTGTTTAAATATGTATCAAAGTGAATGGTGATGTGAATTGTGTTTACATGTTTAAGTGTTAGCAATTATGGATAAATGTTGCTTAAAAACATGAATTATAGTTGTGGGAACTATGTGATACATGATGCATTTTACATGTTTGATTGAATGTATGAAAATGATCATTTTTATAAATGTTGCATTATTATATGCATGGAAATACATGTTTTAGCATGAAAATTAAGTGGCTTAAGATGCACTTAGAATATGGAATTGTTGAATTGTCATATGCATGGAAATAACATGTTTTAGCATGAAATACAAATGGCTTATGATGCGCTTGGAATTATATGTGTTGTCATACCTGAACCTTATGTGATTGGTTGTTGATTTTTGGAGAAAGTCAAAAAGCAATGAGTGCTTAGATCCCTAGGGTGCAAAACTCGAAACTTAGCCAAGGTGGTTACTCTAGACCGTTAGGTTAGTAGCCCATAAAGATAGATTTGGTTCCTTCTAGATCCTTGGGTTGATCACTTGTTAAGATAGATATTACGGATAATTGGCTCAATTAGCATTTATCCGGTGGTTTTAACTACAACCACCCCTGTGTGATTTCAAAACTTACGTGACTTGGTGTTTAAGTCTTGCTGTTGAATTGTGATATTCATGTTGATGTTTATGTAGCCTTCACTTTATATGAGTATTGTTGAGCATGTATTTCATTAAGCGTTGACTTAAGATTTTCTTAAGTATGTGCATTGTCGTATACCATGTAGTATGTAGAAATGTTATGTTAGCATCTCACGAGCATTGGAAGCATGCTATGTAATATAGGGATGTCATGATTGCATTCATGTAGGTTGCGTCGAGTCGATGCATAAGTTGATTTGGGTATCTCTACTGGGCGTAATTGTACGCTCACCCCTCTCCCCCAACCATTTTTATAGATAAAGAACCAGTCGTTGATAGAACTTGAGGTGCTCGAGTTATGGAATCCACATTTCATTGTTATCTTCTATGTTATGCTTTCACATGTCATGTTTAGGCATTTATCGAACTTGAAATTTGTATTTAAGTATTACATTTAAATACATGTCCAGATTATGGACTGTATGCTTGTATCAAACATTACATGCCTAAACATGTAATGCCAAACGTTCTGAAAACTTTTTTAAACCTTAAATAAGTTCCCAAAACATGTATTTTATGTTTAAAACACATAAATAATCATTTATATGACAACAAATAAAAACAAAGAAAAATCGGCCAAAAATGGTCACAATCCTTACAACCTCCCAACCTTCAAGAAATTGTATCCTTGAAATTAAGACATACCTCAAGTGGCAAATAACTCAGGATACTTTGAGCATTGTTCCCACTCTTGCGTAACCTCCTCGACCCTTTGGTGTCTCCTAAGCACTTTGACAAACAGATTGGTCTTGTCTCGAAGCACTTGCTTCATAGAGTCCATAATCTCTACCGATCACTCCTCATATGATATGATATGTCTTCAGCCACCTCAAGATTTGTCCAATCAAGTACATGTGAAGGATTCAGTTCATACTTCCTTAATATGGAAACATGAAACACATTGTGTACACTTGACATTTGTGGTGGTAATGCCAAGCGGTATGCAACCTCACCAACATGTTCTAAAATCTCAAACGGACCAATGAATTGTGGCAATAGCTTGCCACTATGCCCAAACCACATCAAACCCTTCCGTGGCAAGACCTTAAAGAAAACATGGTCTCCCCACCTCAAATACCAAAGGTCGTCGCCTCCTATCGGCATAGCTTTTTGATGACTTTGAGCTATAATCATCGTTGTCTTATCAACTTGATCTTTTCTATAGTCTCTCGAACAATGTCGGGTCCCAAGGCCACTGTCTCACCAATTTCGGTCCAACACACGGGTGATCTACAGGGTCTACCGTACAAAGCCTCAAAATGTGCCATTTCGATATTAGCTTGATAGCTATTATTGTAAGCAAATTCCGCCAATGGCAGGTAATCCTCCCAACTATCACGAAAATCCAAGGCACAAGCCTGAAACATATCCTCAAGAATCTGAATAGTCCTCTCAGACTGACCATCAATCTGAGGATAAAAAATAATACTAAAATGGAGATCGGTGTTAAGAGCTACCTGACGAGTGTAGAATAGTAGATTTTTGTCGTTGCTTCTCTACACTTTGTACAAAAATAAAACCTGCAAAAACTCTACTAAAAATTGTATAGTAATAAGCAGGGTCGAACCACTCTCAAGTGAGATTCCGAAACTCAAATTCACACACTAATTTATGGAATGAAAAATATTTTTTAAAAAATATTTTTTATTTTGGAATTATAATGAATAAATAAAACTATAATAATAAAATAAATCTCAAGGGAAGGGAATCCACCACCATGAATCCACATAAATAAATTTTTTACTATTCTTATATGATTTTTCCTCCAATAAACAATACACTTCACTAATCCAATTACAACTTGAAAAAATGAAGGAAAATATGACATAAAAAACAAACTTGATTATATATGAGAGAGACATTTCTTTACTTAATCTGATGCACATTGGATAGGTAACAGAGGTAGGCATTCTTCGAATTACCATTATTTGACAAACACGAAGAATCCTCCCTCTAATTTTAGAAAATAAAAATCCAGAATAGAAGAATGCTCTTGGGAGAAAAAATTAGATAAAAAAATAAAATAACTTACTTATATTTCACCCATGGTGGCTTCATCACTCCCTTGAGAGGTGTGTTTACAAGAAAAGAAAATGAATACAAGAAAATACTTACAACTACACTTTATTTTTTTCTATAATTTCTAACTCCCTTCACCATCCCGTAAGACCTCCTATTTATAAAGTTAGAAGGGAATGGTTTAGGTGAAAAAAATTTTAAATACAAAATTCAAAATACAAAATTTAAAAACAAAAATTCAAAATATAAAATTTTGAATTTAAATATCTAATATTTGATCTCCATATCTTTAATTTGAATTCTGGACTGCAGACGTGGCCATGCAAAAAGTATTTTGCAAATGTTTGAACTTGAGACCTCTTGTGAAGTAGATTGCACAGAATACCATCTCTCCTACAATTCTTCTGATGTTTATCTTTGGTTATATATATCCTTTTTAGGCCTTTTCTGCTGCTTTTCTTCTTATTTGAAAATCAACCCCTATAAAACATAAAATACAAAGATAAGAACATTTAAATAAAGTAAAATAATAATTAAAGACTTATTTTGAGATAGAAAATAACATATTTTGTGCACTTATCACTACCTGAAAACTCTGCCAGAATCGTGACGTGAACTATGGGTCTCTATTTGACACAATAGAAATTGGTACACCATGAAGTCTTAGTATCTGCTCAATGTACAACTGACTTAATGCATCCACATCATCAGTCACTCGAATAGGAAAGAAATGAGCCACTTTGCTCAATTTATCCACAAAAACCCATACAGTGTCGTGGCTCTTCCTCGACCTCGAAAGTCCTATCACGAAATCCATGGTGACGTGCTCCCACTTCCATATTGCTACCGGTAATGGTTGTAACAAACCCGCCGATTTTTTATGTTCCGCATTTACTTGTTGACAAGTAAGACATTTTGCCACAAATTAAGCAACATCACTTTTCATTTCTTTCCACCAGTACTGTCAATGTAGATTGTGAAACATTTTGGTCCCACCGGAGTGTACCGCAAGTCTAGAGTGATGAAACTTTCTAAATACATCATCTCTGCAAGGCAATGGTACCATCATCTTCCCTTTAAATCTCAAACCCCCATCAAAATGAACAGTCCAACCCTCTACCATTTCATTGCTCGAAATCTGAGTATAAATGATTTCTATCTCACTATCCCGCCGTTGTTCCTCAATCACCCTACTCACTAGTGTCGGTTGAGCAATAAGTGTGAACAATGTGGTTGATTCTCCATCGTCGCTAAAGTACAACCCCATTTTTGAGATATCATCCATCATCTTCCACTAGCGGATGACAACGCTCACCAAGCTACCATGTGACTTTCTACTTAAAGCATCGGCTACAACATTAGCCTTTTCCGAGTGATATTGCAGATCAAAGTCATAATCCTCCATATACTCCACCCATCTATGTTGCCTTATATTCAAGTCATCTTCTAACTTTCGAAATAATATAATAACTTTACAATAAGAAGTGCTTCCTTTAAAAGTATTTCACTGTCAAAGGACTTGGTCCCACATCGAACAGAAGATTCTGAACTCTGTACTAAAGAAGGAACAGAATAGAAATCCTACAGTCGTGGCAAGGCATGGTTGCTGTGTAAGAATAAATACACAGTGGCAATGCCTTACCCTTTTTTTGGCTTTATTTTAAAGGTATTTAGCCATTAGGCTGCCATGACATATTTTGCAAGTATAATCTCCAAATTTCTTAGGAAAAATTATATGTTTGAAACCCGTCATGGAAAAATTTAGAGTTTTAACTTGGGCAATACAACCTTACCATTTCTAAGGAAAGGAATACATCTTCCTTACGATTGGCCTCAGACTCAATGAGAGTCATGTTTTAGTGTTTATTAAAGAAAAGTATTTGGGCCTAATCCCACACAGAAAAAAATTTCTCGTGTTCTAACTCATATAGAACGAAAGAAACGACCTTGGGGTCACGACGTGGACATGGTACGACGCAAGAAAAAGATGCGTCATAGCATGCCCACGTCTACTTTTGCACCGGCAATAATGGACAACTTTCCTAAAAGTTAAAAAGAGATCATAGGTCAAAATCAAGCTAAGGTCTTAAACGACCGATCGCTTATTGAAGCTAAGGTTTGAACGACCGGTCGCTTAATCAAATAAAAAGAGGTCATAGGCCCAAATCAAGCTAAGGTCTTAAATGACCGATCGCTTATTGAAGCTAAGGTTTGAAATACCGATTGCTTAATCGAAAGACGTCATATGCCCAAAACAAGCTAAGGTCTTAAATGACCGATCGCTTATTAAAGCTAAGGTCTGAACGGCTGATCGGTTAATAAAAGAGGTCATAGGCCCAAATCAAGCTAAGATCTTAAATGACCGATCGCTTATTAAAGCTAAGGTCTGAAAGACTAATCACTTATTAAAAAGAGGCCATAGGTCCAAATTAAGTTAAGGTCTTAAACGACCGATCGCTTAATCAAAAGAGGCCATAGGCCCAAATCAAGTAAGGTCTTAAACGATCAATCGTTTATTGAAGCTAAGGTATGAAAGACCGATCGCTTAATCAAAAGAGGCCATAGGCCCAAATCAAACTAAGGTCTTAAACGACCGATCGCTTATTGAAACTAAAGTTTGAAAGACCGGTCGCTTAATAAAAAGAGGTCATAGGCTTAAAATAAATTAAGGTCTTAAACGACCGATCGCTTATTGAAGCTAAGGTCTGAACAACCGACCACTTAATAAAAAGAGGCCATAGGCCCAAATCAAGCTAAGGTCTTAAACGACGAATTACTTATTGAAGATAAGGTCTGAAAGACCGATTGTTTAATCAAAAGAGATCATAAGCCCAAATCAAGCTAAGGTCTTAAATGACTGATCGCTTATTGAAGATAAGGTCTGAAAGACCGATCGCTTAATCAAAAGAGGTCATAGGCTCAAATCAAGCTAAGGTCTTAAACGACCGATCGCTTATTGAAGCTAAGGTCTGAAAGACTAATAGCTTAATCAAAAGAGGTCATAGGCCCAAATCAAGCTAAAGTCTTAAACGACTGATCGCTTATTGAAACTAAGGTCTGAAAGATCGATTGCTTAATAAAAAGAGGTCATATACCCAAATCAAGCTAAGGTCTTAAACGATCGATCGTTTATTGAAGCTAAGGTCTAAAAGATCGATTGCCTAATAAAATAGGTCATATGGCCAAATCAAGCTAAGGTCTTAAACGACCGATCACTTATTGAAGTTGAGGTCTAAACGATCAATCACTTATCAAATAAAAGAGGCCATAGGCCCAAAAGCAGCCATCATCACAAGCTGATCGCTTGGGTTAGTCCCTTGCTGAATTTTCTTGTAAAAAAAGAAAAAAACATAAAATGCCACATTGATCGTTGACATTACTAAAACTGGAAGGAAGTTTTCAATTGTGAAAAAGGGCTGAAGCCCAACTTGTTGACACAACTATCAGTACAAAGAAGCTATCAAAAGTAGAAATCCAGAGATAAATTTGGAGAACTTCTAGCATCAAAACATTGGTATTTATCAAAATTGGCATTACAAGAATGAGGGTGCAACTTATCCCTCAAGGAAATAAAAAAGCTCCATCTGAGCATTACAAGAAGAAAGAAAAAAAAAAGGGAGGAAGGACTGCACTAGTCAACCTTGGGGAGCCACCCCATCCTCCTTATTGAAGTCCTGGTCAAAGGAATCAACCATCAGACTACCATTCCTAGTAGGAGTGGGCATTCCTGGTATGACCTGATCAGGATGAGGAGGTGCAGAAAGAGCAACCACCGTGAAAGAAGGGGAAAGAACTGAGCACGAACTCTTGAGGAAGTCAACGAACTTGCATTCGGCCTCGCCAAGCACAGGAATGTTATATTCACCGAATGAGTCAATAGCCTGATTAGCATCAAACTCATCAGGATCACCGAACGAGTCAATAGCATGATTAGCATCAAATTCATCAAGATAAGCATAATCTCATTCAGCTTCGGCTTTCTCTCCTTCCTCGAAGTTGTAACGAAAGCCATCAGCAAGCTTCAAAGCTGGAATATTCAAGAATCGCTAGTACATTTCAAGTCCCCCAACCTTGCAGACTTGCAACATTGCCTCAAGCTCAACAGCCCTCTCCTCGACCTCTAGAGCCCTTTGCTCAAAGTAACTGATAAGTAATAAATATTGCATATTCAATGCCCTTAAAATTATATGAATTAGTGTCTTACTAATATTTATTTCGTATTTTTATTAATAATTTTAATCTTTTCAGAATTTCAGGTGATTAAGAGTAATTCTAATTAATAATGGTGCAATTGGGCTACAGATGGTGTTAGGCCTATTGACATTGAAGATTGGGCCAATTCAGGCCTAAAAAGTCTTGGACCCGTTTTGGTATTCAGACCATATCTCCGTACCCGATTGTCAAAACGACCCAAACTCTGCGTGGGTTGAAGGAAATTCAATTCTACACAATTTCATATTTCACGAAAATTTCCTAAAACGGACGTTTTCATCAACTTTCTGCCCTATTTTCGCAGCTGCCACTTTTTGGGCGCAAATGCCATTTTGTGAGGAGCAAGTGCCATTTTCTTATGCGCACTTGCCACTTTGGGAAGGCCAGGTGTCCCGTTGGTTTGTTTTCGCAAAGTAAAAATGACAAAACGAAGAAAAACTAGGGTATTCTGGAAGAGAGAAACACAGAGAGAAATACAGAGGCGATTCGTGACGATACGGACAAAAGGATGGCGATTTCACCATCGTTCAAGCTTGGACATCCGATCATGAGCGGCTAAACACCATTCCGGGGAAGTGATGTAACCCTAACCTGTCTCTCAATGTTTTAAGTTGTATACTAATTTGGGAATGATTTACTGTGTGCATTGATTGTATAACCGAGACGTAAACAACAGCTGTGCTGTTAGTTTCAAATTGAATGTATTGATTCATTGCATGTTTATTCTTGTTCTTGTAGAATGGATCTAAATTTTCAATGATTAGGGTTTGCTCTTTTCAACTTCTGTGATTTTGTTAAGACAGGTTATACAATAGTTTTCATATATCGTTCAATTTAGATTTTTGATAATTCGTACTAAGCAAAGATGGGTTATAACATCATTAATTAGTCAGATGTATAGGCCATGCTAAGCGAAGACGCGTTATACTTAATTGAATGTTGAACGAATTCCCTTGATAGAATTGAATTAGGCTTGTAGCCATTCTTTTCTGAATGCATAGAGTAACGTCCCAATTTAATACAATTGTCATTGTTAGAGGGTTAGTGGTGAAGTCAGTTCCCAGGATCTTCTCTTCCTGATTAAATTTCATAACAACAATTTATAAAAACCTTTAATTTTCTCAATTAATTTCAAGATCAAACATCAACAATTTGTTTCCAATTATTTTAGAATTAATTCAAAGACTGAGTAACATAACAATTCAACCTTGCAAGTCCTTGAGGTTCGACACCCTCTATATAGCCCTGTCCTACGAGGACTCGTTCTATTGCGAGTGGTTAAGTATAATTGAAATCACATCAGTAACCAATAGCCTTCTACTTTTCAACCAAAGACTTGGTTAAAGACTTCACTTTTTCCTCTAGGTTTTCGGTCTTACGTTCGTTCCAATGTTCGACCTCTAGAGCCTTGCAGAGGGAGATGGTCATATATGCGCTCTACAGCGTAAGAAACAAAAACTAAGTCAGAAGGAAGGCTCAAAAATAGAATAAAGTAATGCATAGAAAATGGAGTAGAACAAACCTCCATGGCATAGAGAGGCGCATTGGCAAGGAGCTCATCCCTGTTAGCTCCTTGTTGACGGAGCTCATCCTTGGGAAGTTAGATCCCACAAGAAAGTGTGAGATCTAGATTTGTAATTGGCATATTTCGGTGATCAAAACCTGAGTGATCGAGTTGTAATTTTTATAATTATTTTATGTAATCGATCGTTGACAACTTCAAGCTGATACTCAAGTGCATGGATGCAGATAAATCAGTAAGAACACCATATAGTACCGGTAAGTATGGTGAGGACACTCTGCACTTTTTATTTCTGAGCCTATTTTGAAAAATTAGGGTTTAAATGAAAAATATAGGATTTTTCAAAGTAGGACCGGTCCCCAATATTTAGGACCGGTCCAACTTGTCTCGGCAGTTTGGTTTCTGCAGGTTTTTACAAAGCCCCACCGATCCTATTTATTTGGCACCGGTCTCACTTATCCTGTTCCAAATAGGAAATAGATTTTGACAAAAAATCTTTTTCCTATTAGGTTTGACACTTCTAGGAGAGTTCTATTTTGGTATTTAACTTCTTTTCCAAGTAGAATTAGGACTCCTTTGCCTATATATATGTATTTATATTTTCTCTAATATGGGTGGCCTGAAAAATTAATATTTTTAAAGAGAGAAAATATATACAGTATAATTAGGGATATCTATTTTTAAGAACACACATATGTACTATATGAGTGATATTTAGGATGGTGTTCTACTTCTGATTAACTGCTAAGACTGCATCAAATTTATTTACTGATCAGAACATTGGATTGATGGTTCTTCGTTTGCTTGCTTGCTGAGAAAGAAAGGTGACCAGATCGCACTACGAAGGGAACGAAATATTTGCCGAGTATTGTTGTTCTTCCAGTAACCTTTCTGTAAAGATCATGACGTTAGCCGGAAGTCTGCAGCAGTTGGACATGTTGTCGCAATCATAAGCCTGAAGTGTTCCGCATCAGATTCTTGACAGAGTGAAGAGGGGTGTGAGTTTGAGATAGAGTCTGCTGTACTTTGTTTCATCATAGTGGATTGGTTTCTTGAGGCTTTCCGCCTCCCTTAGTGATTTTTCCCGCCTTGGATTTCCACGTATATCTGGTACATTCTTTTCCTTACTTGCACTTTATTTATTTACTTGCTTTAATTGTTTGGTTAATTGAACTTAAAATTAAATTAATTAAAAATTAAGCAAATGAGTAAGTGATCCAATTCACCCCCTCTAGGTTCTAAAATAATTTTCGCAATCGCTTCCGCACCGCGCAACTCACAGCAAGAGCTCCTATCATTTCACAATGAAGGGCAGCACAGTCCTCCACCATCAAAGAAGAACCATCAGCCTTCTTCAAGTCTAGAATCCACTATTCAGACGAGCCAATGAATGGCTCATCAACTGCATCACCAGCAGAACCAAGTAAAGTCAGAACAGAATAGAAAGAGCTCTGACCCTTCATGGCGTCCGCCATCAGCTTTTGGCACTTGGGTGCCGGAGCAACACTAGAAAAAGCTCTCTTCTGAGGGGAAGGGGGCAGTAGATTTATTTTTATCATGTTGGGCCTTGGACCGCCCCTCATCATTTTTGGCCTTAGCAAAGCCAGAACTGGAGGATCCCCTCCTCGTCTTAGACTTCGATATCTTCATCTTATAATTTGAAGATGGGTACAGAGAAGAAAACTCAACGAAAGCACATCAAACAGTTGCTTGGAGTTGCTGACGCGACAGATACTTCTTTATAGAAAGACAGAGGCTCCAAACCTTCTCCCTCAAAAATTCAATCCGTTCAGCTGTGAAATATAAAAGAACATAACAAAGTTATGAAAATTACAAAGTCTTTACACCAGAAAGAAAAATAAAAGAAGAAGAACGTCCTAAGACTTGCCAGAAAGCTTAAACGAATGGATCACAGCATCGCCAAAAGCAATAGGGATAGGAAATTTTTGGGTGATTCTAACGTTCCAGGTCCCCTTTACTAAAACAAGTTTTTCCTTCCACAACTTGTCAAAAGTGGGAGTGTCATAGCTGATTTTTTTGTCCTTGTTAGGGAACAGATGGTAGCGATTATCTTCTGATCTGACCCGATAAAGAGAGTAGCAGAACAGAAGATTGTTCAAGTGCATGTTAAGCTTATAGACATGGTTCAAGGAAAGTGTACAAGATATAATGTGGAAAAAATTAGGGTTTAACTAGAGCGGCGCAAGCTTCAGTTTGAAAAGAACAAAATTGAAAAAAAGGATA
This sequence comes from Cornus controversa, assembly GCA_026545225.1. Classification (NCBI taxonomy): domain Eukaryota; kingdom Viridiplantae; phylum Streptophyta; class Magnoliopsida; order Cornales; family Cornaceae; genus Cornus; species Cornus controversa. The sequence goes on from CM048849.1 coordinate 42,009,986, forward strand.
AAAGGGAAATATGAAAGTCTTCAAGTGAGAAGCCAAAAAGAGGACCTCGCCCTCCATGACCCCTTCCCCACCACTATAATCAAAATCCAAGGGATAACCCTCAATTATGACTTCATTAGGAATACGGCATTCCTCTCTGACTTTCTCAAGATCAACCATCTGCCTAGTCAATGGAGCAACAACCACACCCTGATCAGATATGACTGATTCTCCAGCCACAATAGTAGGTTAAACAATTTTTGCAACTAGAAGGGAAGAACTAGACATGGTGACTTCTTGGTTGTCAGAAAGAGTACAATCATTATCACTATAAGACATCGTAAAGAAAAGAAAGATGCAAGTGAAAAGATGAAAACTAACCTGAGAAGACAAATCGGTACCAAGAAGATCAAGGGAGAGTAAATCTAGAAGAGAAGACAATCAATAGTAGAAGATTTGTGATGACAAGTATCAAGACAAAATGCAAAGGGTAACATGAAAAAGGTTACTTACGTGCTCAGTGTCGTTGCCAAGTACCTCAGCATTAAATGAAAAATCTCGATATAGGCACCCAAATCATCACAAAACCTATACAAATTTTCTCCATTATGATGAAATTCATAATTGAAGGGAATTGGGGGGCAATGTGTGGGGGCAGAATTTTTGCCTGTGGGTCGAGCTGATACACAAATGGATCAAGCCCAAGTCGGCTTGAACCCAAGTGTTAGTAGAAATCCCAAAAGGCTGGGTCGATGAAGTTAGAGGGCCTAGTCGTCCCATAAAAGGGCTCAGTCACCCTCATTTAAAGGCTAAAATAGCCCAATCCAAATACAAGTCCAAACTCAAAAAGAAATTTAAATTCTTAAAAGTAAAGATAGCTGCAAATAAGAGAACTATAGTCCTAGAATGACTGAGATTCCTACTTGTATAAATATCCAAGGACATGTGAATGAAAAGGATCCTCGAATCCACCTTCTGAAATCTCTTTCTCTCTAAAAAAATATTGTGTTCTTTATTTTGGGTGTGTCATTGAATTAATTATCAATAATTAGCTAAGCAATTTTTTGTACCTACAATAACACATCCTTATTTTAGAACCACAACGTAATAAAAGATAAACAAACAATTACAATGTATATATAATCCACAACTAAAATAATAGCATACAATATACACAAAATCATTTATACATTATTGAAACATAAAAAGTAAATCACATATTGCTATGTACGTATATCAACATAATACCAAATTGATAATGTCCAACATACAACATAATACAATATGTTATGTAATTAACAAATCGTTGAAAAGTCCCAAAATTACAAAGGCAAATTACACTCATACCTCCGGAGGTTTGTATTAATTACACACGGATAGAAAATATATTGTACTCTAAATTACTATATTTGTATGTGTATGTGTGTGTGTGTATATCAAGCTTTTTTCTATCTCTTCTTTCTTCATCTATCTGTGAGAGGGACAAGGATTCTCTTAAGCCAAATCTCTCTCTTAAAATTTGTAAACTTCAATTATGTATTTCAGATTCAAACACATTATCATCTTCTTGTTGAATTCAAATTTAAAATTTCTATTACAACTAAATTGGTAAATACTAAAATTGAACAAGATGATGATGTAACTAAATCTGAATCACATTATTAATATTTGACGGAAAATGATCATTTTTCCTGTCAAAGACCACAGTCACTGACTAGGGATGCAAATTCCTCCGCCCCGCTCCGCCCCTAATGGAGGGGATTTAGTTCGCCCCTAATAGGATTAGAGGCGGGTATGATTTTTATAAAAAAATTCTTGAAGACCAAATATATTGAAGTTTTGACTGTAGGAGTGTTGTATCATCGTTTGGGTACATTTAGGCCAAACATCGAATTCAAAGCAAATAAAGCAAATGATTTTAAGGATTTTGTTATTCCTTTCTTTCTCTAAAAAGGGCGATGGTGGTATACTTACCACAAATCCGTTAGGATTCTTAATGGGAGATAGATTGAATATTTCTTTGATGGAACGGGATAGAGTTTTGGCATAACCGCTCCGTTGCCATCCCTGTCACTTGCATCTGCTTCAACTTCACACCAACATTTCGGCTGAGTATGGGGAATTACAATCAGCCTCTACAGGAGTATAGGAAAAGGACTATCAAAGATATGACATCGCTCGCTACCCAATGGTATCTAAGCTAACCGATAGAGCCACACTTTAGCACCTCTACGCATCTAACAAAGCTGAAATTCAGAATTTTTTACTTCAAAATGTTTTTGAATTCCTCCATCACATTGAATTCTAGAGGAGGAATTTTAGACACCCCACTAGCGAAGGAATAGACCCAAAAGTGGTGGATGAATTTTAGACATACCAAAAGGTTTATATATATATATATATATAAAAGGTCTTTTGAAATGATGAAGAAGATATGAAAAAGAAATGGGGAAGGATTTGAAATTTTTGAGAGAGAGAGATGCAAGTAAAGGGTACTTTTTCATTATATAAATACTCTTCAACAGTTCTAACAGTGAGTCAACCGCAAGGGGTCTTTGAGTATGCGTGTCAAATTTGAGGGAACGATAGTGTAATTAAAGTCATTTTCAATCACCATGTGTAATAAAGATAAATTTGAAGGGTGTGAATATAATTTACCCAAATTACAAACTATAATTTCAACCAAATTCAGTATTTAACCCCAAATTGATGAAAATTGCCAAAATTACAAACCCTATTTTCAACCAAATTCAGTGTTTAATCCCAAATTCATGAAAAGCTCCAAAATTACAAACCCTAATTTCAACCAATTTCAGTGTTTAACCCCAAATTTACTAAAAGCCTCAAATAGTAAAAGAATAATTTCAACCAATTTCAGTTTTTAAACTCAAATTCATGAAAAGTCCCAAACAGAAAAACCATAATTTCAACCAATTTGAAAAACCCTAATTTTAGAAGCCCTATTATATCAAAAAAATATTGAATTTAAAACCCTAATTTTGAAATCACAAATTTAAAATCACCTAGTAAGTTGACAAAGTTTTGTTAGTGTAGATGAAAAATCCTAACACATGACATGTGAAAACGTAACGTGCAACGAACAAGTAAAAACCTAACATGTAACTTACAAGTAAGAAATTGATATAAACATAACATGCAATGGAACAACTAAGAACCTATCACAAAACATAACTTCAAACAATAACAAAAAATCAAACCCTAACACTTGCAACCAACATTTCAACATAAAATGATAAAAGTAATAAAAACTCAACAGAAAACGATATAAGTAATATATATATACAGAAAACTATATAAGTAATATATATATATATATATATATATATATATATATATATATATATATATATAACGAACAAAAAGAACACTAATTGATATTTTCATCGAAAAATGTTCGTACTCTATTTAGATTAAAGTTTTCAATAAATACTCCACTTCAATTTATTATCAAATAACATATTAAAAGAAACCCAAGTTGAAGGATTTCTAGCAAGGCTCGTCTATACTCTTAAACTTCCGAACTTAAAAATTAAGATAAATAGAAATTGTAAACTCATAGATTTGATATGATTAATCTTAGATTTTTTTAAGCCCGACAAATAAAAAAGTTTAGAGAAAGATTAAACAAGGTACAATCCCTAATCTACTCCATATACATATATATTTAAGGGGTTTTACCAAAAAAATAATGGGGGCATTAATAGAATTTTAGAAAAAAACTAGGCATGTAATACAAATAAATGAAATGAACATAGATACAAACACACTGACAGGGGTGTTAGTGTAGGTTTTTTTAATCTTGTCATCTACTTGTAATTAGAGCAAACTTTAAGAGATATTAGTATAATTTATTTGAGTAAGCTATGTACAATAATACAATACAATACAAACAAACATTACAAGCTAGTGTGCTGTAAATTTGACCCTGGTTTGGTCAGTGAACAAATTTAAGAGGCTAGTCAAGCAATGCTAGCAGAAGATATTTATTAGGATGCTGAGTGAACCTAAATCTTTTTAATGAAATATTATAAATAAAATTTCAAAAGTGAAATAAATTAATGTCACCACTAAGAAAGATTTGCTGGATTTTCTACAAAGGATGTTCCATTGAAAATGATCCAGAAGTAAAACCAAGTTATAGACAAAGAGAAAGGAAAGGAGTTTCTTTCAAGAAATTGCACTTGTAATAGCTAAACAAATTTCCTTTCATTTCTTCAATGCCATTCACATTTCACTGCTTAACTTTACACTTCTTCTCACCCTATTGCCGTTTTCCTTGTGCCAGGCTAACACGCATTGCCCGGCCTTCTAACTCCTGAAAATCCATGGAAATGCAGGAGACAATTTATTGATCATCGACGACAAAAACATACAGTATATAATTATATATGGCTAAGGATATATGTGCAGAAAGAGAGAGGCGATTGATACCACTCCGTCAAGAGATGTAAGGGCGGTGTCCATCTCTGATTTCGTTGAGTAGCATACGAAACCATAACCACGAGACCTTCCTGTCTCCCCATCATATAGAACCCTTGCTCCAACCACATTTCCGTATTCTTGGAATACTTGTGACAAGCTTTCAGATGTGACTGACCAGGCTAAATTCCCAACAAAAAGCTTGTACTCGGTTTCTGGATATAGAGGTTCTTTTGGCTTGGGTTTGTCCGACAAGTTGACCCTCAAGGTTCGACCACCATATTCCTGAAACAACATTGTTTCATTACTAAGGCCGCCTTATTTAAAAGGATTCATGTTAATGCGTATGTGCATAAAAGATAGGAAAATTTTGAAGTATCAAATTAATATGTACCAGAAAAATGTTAACCATTTGGTGTCTAATTAATATAAGCAATTTCTTCTGAAGTGACTGACCAGACATTGTTAGATTCTTACCCTTCCGTCGAGATTCTTGATAACTGCATTGCAATCTTCAATGCTGCTCATTGTCACAAAAGCAAATCCTCTACTTCTTCCGGTGTTCCTGTCATAAAGAACCTAAAAAACCAATTGAATAATGAAAAGTAATCAACAATATCAGCAATGTGCTACAGATAATAGCATCCTTTAATGATAATGTATGCCAAAATATGAAGCTTGAGGTATAAATTCAATAATCTTTACAAATTATCAATAAAAAAACAGTTTCATCATGAGAACTTAAGGAATTATATTCATGAGAGGAATCCATATCAAAATTCTAGCTGGTAGAACTTGGAAAAAGAACAAGGCATAGTTGTTTCACTTTTTTATTATTTTTGCTGATTTCATTATATTAAACTTAATTAAGTTGGCAAACAAGAGTAAATTAAACTAGTGCTCTGTTTTTATGACCATATAGGACATATAATGACTATCTCATCGATTAGAACTAGTTTAAGCAGTTGGAACATTTTGTTCTAATTTATTGGTTAAACTAATTATCCCAATCAACTCGTCCTTTAAAGTTAATCTTTCAAAAAGTGCACTTTGGATGTTGAATTGTGGGCTAAGTACTATAAAAGTGGAGTTAAACAACAATGCCTAATAAATAATTTTCAGCCATGAATCCAATTGCTTTAATTAGACTATTACTTAATGATGGCATAGAAGTCTTGAAGGAGACAAGACACTGTCATAACGTTTAACTCCAAGTTTTGAAGTTCTAAACCAAATGATGATATGCCTAACTAGAGAACACCTATTTCTTTTATCCCCGGATCTCATTTACTTTGTTGCTTTGCCTTAAGACTCAGAGTGTGATGCAGGTCCTCGTCGTCTCCCCCACGTTGATGGAGGTGGCCAGAGGTGGAGGTAATATATGGAAAAGACAATTGTGATCTTATTGACTGATTTATCAACACTAGTGACCAATTTAGTACAAGGGGTGGAAAAATTAGAAGTAGGGAAGGTAGTAGGGATGGAAGCAGTTTCCATATGGAAAGAAATGTGTCTTTCTTCTTTGTTGTTTGACCAAGTAACAAGAGGAAAGAAAAGGCAAATGTCATCACATGATTTTGTCGTTGTAGCCTTACATTTTAAAGGAAGACTTTTGTTTTTTGAGGGGAATATATGTAAAAAAAAAAAGAAAAGAAAGAAATGAGATCCTTTTTGCTTCTCCTTTTGTGCCACTTTTGGGGGGAAAATCTGGTTGGCTAGAATGGAAAAGCTCCCTTTCCCCTCTTCCTTTCTCTTCCTCCATTTCATTCCTACCACACCATGGAAGCTCCATTGTTTTCCTGCCTTCAACTTTTCCTTCCTTGAAATGAACCTCACCGAATAAATTTGTTCCTTCGTATTAGCTTGAGAATGCAGGTACAAGGAATTATCTGTATAATCTGAAATGCTCCCATCTCACCCCTTTTCCACTGATTTTCTGCTTGAACCCACCCTAACACAACCCACTTTCCAAAGAAAGAAAAATAAATAAAATATCCCAACGTCCTGTATATCGAGAGTAGAATTCAGTCGTACAAGTTATTTTAGATTACATATGCAGAAAACAACCATTTTACCTGATTTCTTTGTAACTCCTTATGCTACAAAACCCTTTTTTTCTTAGGTATGCTAAACAACCTTCTGTGTGAATACATATGGAAAAGCGAAAAAAAATTAACATAACTTAGAGATCACCCCTACCACACTTGCCTTTATGCATTTGTTACTTACATCCAAGTTTAGGGAATCACCAAATTATTACTCATACTGATACTAAAATCTTATAGGCTGTGCCAATAGCATTCTCTGAAAATACCTGGATTTAAGCAATAATATTGCAAGCAACCCACAAGTATGCACTTCAAAAAGTTTAAACCCCAATGCTGTTAATTGAAGTGTACATTCTATAGACCCACAATACTTCTCATCATCAATCTGAAGCTTTAATTGTGTTAAAACAATAGTAACATACTTTTCATTTTTAGACAAAGATCCAACAACCTCCCACTTGTTTTGTACTAAAACTGTTGTTGGATACCACTCTCATGCTCACGTGGTACTCTTAACAGGATGCGTGTTAGCCCGTAAAAGATTAAAGTTTACCCTCCTTAAAACCAATTGATTTTAGGTGAGATGGCGACTTGAGATATGACAAGTGGTATCGGTATCAGAGCCGGAGATCACGGGTTCGACTTTGCGGGAGTGCCATCATGCCGGGGAGTATTGTTGGATACCACTCTCATGTTCACGTGGTACTCTTAACAAGAGGATGTGTGTTAGCCCGTAAAAGATTAAAGTTTGGCCTCCTTAAAATCAATTGGTTGCTTGAGATCCGATAAGAAAAACATTTTTATAGGTATTAGATTGATCATGTTAAATTAGCAAAATGTAAAAAAAAAAAAAAGTAAAGACAAATTTTCAGTGCAAATATGAAGTTTTCAAACTTGGAGAGCAGAGCCCTTGGAAAGCCACAGCTGAATTGATCCTCTCCATCATTCTTTTTGACTCTCCTCTTTAACCTTGAATCTATCTCTTTCTCTTCATTAAGGCCTCAAGCTCTTCAACTAACCATTCCCATAACCAATATAGCCAATTTAAATATGGAAATGGGAAGACATGTGAATGGAGTTGGGGTTTGGGACTGAGTAATAACATTTCTTGATAAGTGTTCTTAAATTAAGTACTCAATGTACTATGCTCTTTCAGTAGCATGACTCCCACCCAACAAGAGCTGAGCATGGACCTATTTTCAACCTTGGCATTTTAAGTAACTGATATTTAAACTGAAACTTGACCATGGCTTGATTAGGCCAGTGAACAAGCTCATAATATGTTGATGTCAAGCAGAGATGCCCTGTTTATTTAAAGTCTGACCAACAGTAATTAGCCTCGAATGCAGCATATTCAAGTGATTCCTCCAGCAACAAATGATTCACTTTACAAAACATTTACCCAGCTCAAATAGCTCCCTACACCAAAATTTGGACTCAAACATACCTAGTAATGCATATGCTAATACATATCGATGTACTAATCATAACTTAATAAGTAAAGCATTGCCAATAAAAAGCAGAAGTTAAAGATACCCATCAACTTATTGATCTAACTGTTTAATTAGGGCCCCAAGTGCCAATGAAGTGTATCATAATCAATCAGGCTCTCTCTCTCTCTCTCTCTCCGTCTCTCTCTCTCTCTATATATATGAGTAATTACACTGACCTCTCTTAAGGTATCTGCCAACTATAGGGGGATCCCCTCTTGTTTGGAAAAAGTACAGATAACCGCCCCTGCCGGGAACAACAGGTGGTGGACTCAATGAAAATGGTGCTTTTTACACTTCTGCTTCCTCACTTAAGGGCATAGAAATAATTTAGCCTACAGGACAAGTGGTTATGGGAGTCAGGACAGCCTTAAGCTTCAAAAAAGACCGACTCTATTTAACATGTACTATCACCAAATACATGTTTTACGAGCTAAAATTAGATGTTAGATTTCCTATCTGTAGGTATCAGATATGTTTGTATGATGTGGTACACACCACATCATCAATATTGGCTTACATATATAGCAAAAGTCAAATGATCAACGGTCAAGTCCGTGGCACATACTACATCATCAATAAACCTCGAATAGAAGATCTAATACTTGAATGCCTGAGTTGGGAGCAAAACTCAAGAATACTCGGGATCCAAGGAGGTACTTGGTTTGGTGGGTGAAGTCCAGGACCCGTCGAGAAGGCAAACCACTCTCTCATAGTGGTTCAACCAACTCTTGACGTAACTTGTAGAGAAGGAAATACCATTTTGACTCCCATACAACTTATCCTCATCTTAGCTAGCCTTCTTTTGTAATTATTTAAAACATTTTCCTCTTTTAATTATTATAATAAAAATCACATGTGTTGTCAACCTCGCATGACATGGCGCGCCCACTCTCTCACTTGGCCTACAAAAGGAGATACTCCAAGGCTAAGGGAGAGGTAGAAATCACAAGGAAGAAAAGAGGAATTACCCACATTCTGAGCTCTCATGCTCTCTCACCCCCATGTTTTCTCCACACCCACTAAACCTTCACCAAGGGAATCAATGGTGTACTAAGCACACTGTCATCCTCTTTCTCTCTCTCTCAATTGTTTGCATGGGCTTCCACCTCTCTCAGTCCGCTTCGGATCTCTACTATGTTGCAAACAATGCCTCATTATTGTATTTTATAGGAACCCTACACTATCTACTCTCATAAAATAACTTACCAAAAAAATAGACAGCCAAAATCAAACTAATCACTTAAACAACAAATACACTCCAAGAGTCCATCACATAATAACACCACACCCATCTAACCACTAGTTTGCATGCTTGCTAATCTATATTATATATGTATGTTGAACTATATAAAGAAATTAATAATTTGCACCATTAGTTAATTAAAATTGTAAGGGACTGTGCATAACTACATACCTCAACTAGCTCTGGACTACCATAATCTTGAATTATTCCAGCTAGCTGGGCACTGTCACAATGATAAGGCAAATTGCCAACGTAAAGCTTAGTATTTATGAGACTCTGATCAGCCTCTTCCCCACCTGATACTTCCTCCACCGCCTCCGCCTCCGCCTCCACCTCCGCCTCCGCCTCCGCCTCCGCTGCTGCCTCTTCTTGTGCAACCGCGGCCGATATCCTCGGAACTCGCCACTTCTGAGAGGTGGCACCTAAAGAAAGCGTTTCAATTGTGATAGATTGAGATTTGAGTCCAACTTGTAACATGGGCATGGATGCAAATCTAAGGAGATGATTGGATGGACAGTTCTTGGAGCGGATTGAATTAAGGGTCTGCATGGATGTGGAGAAAGAAGAGCCCACGGCGGCGGCGGCAGCCATGTTGCCGGAATTGGCTTCTGAATGGTGGTGGGGTGGAGGGTGAGTTTTTTTTCAGTGTCAAGGGGAAATGTTGGAGTTATAGTTGGTTATTGGTTGTGTGAAAAGAGGAGAGAGAGAGAGAGAGAGAGAGAGAGGTATGGGGTTCCTTGAGCAATCTAAGATTCTAAGCTGATGTGGGGAGATTACGTCCAGTTAGATTTGGAAGAGATATAAAAGGGATAAGGTTTAAGTTACATGTGGAATAGTTTTATATAATAGGCTTTTTTTGGGGCTTTGGTGATGTACTTTCGAGTTTTGAAACACTTATGATAAATATTATTATTATAATTATTATTAGGGTGACGTGAAAAAAATGCCTAGCACTCAGAAAGTTCAATTAGCATTCTTACAATTTTAAACTCGTTCAAATAAATTCATTATGTCAATTTATTAGGGGGATAAAATTGGACACGATACGATATAATAATATGACACGAATTAAGCGAATTTGAGTTTGAAGTAAGCCGACACATTTAATAAATGGGTCGACACGAACACGACACACAAAAATTAGGTTGAATTTGAGTTTAAGCTGTCTAACCCTTGACACGATTACAACATTATTACAATATGAGTTATTCATATATTATTATTTTATACAAACTTACAATTACATAGTTATATATATTGTAATTGTTTGTATTCTATTTATTTGTTTACATGACTGATGTAACCATAAAACGCAATGATGAAATTGTTATAGTGTCTTCCCAGTTATTTAATCACCTTAGTATATTTTTGAGTTTATATATAGATACAAAATTTATAATATAGTTTGATTTTATGATTTAAGTATTGATATGTATTTTATTTTTTATATAATTTTTAAATATTTTTAGGGGTGAAAAAACTCATATTATATAAGTTAAACGGATTAAAAAGATTATTAAACAAGTCGTTCCATTATAAGACATATTTATGAAACGGGTTACACGGATCGACACGGGTAACATGTTTAATAAACAGGTTGAGTTAGTATTGAGGATCTCTGACACGATTATTAATTGAGTCGGATTAGGGTTGAACTGTTTAGTAAAATACTTATAAATTAACACGACACGAACATAGGAACACGAATTGCCACCCCTACAATTTACACTTAATTGACAACTAAAATGCCTATAATACCCTTATAGCAAAATTAAAAGGTGAAGAAATGTAAACGACGTCGTGGCTTCAATCTTTCTCTCTCCCTATCTTTGATCTCTCTCTTCTGTACAAATTTCAATTGTCTCTCCCTGTTCCACCACCACGACTTCCCATCCCCTTTATCTTTACCATTACCAACTTTCTCTTTTCTTTCCCGCCATCTAATCAATCTGATATCAATCCAATAACCAAAACAATCAATGACTAGCTAACGTAGGCTGTGTCTGTTTTTTCTAACATGGGTTGTGTTATGTTTCCTCAAAAATCAATCCACTGAGGGAAAATAATTGACTTTAGATTTTGGGTTTGTCAAATTTTGGGCTTTTACAAGTGGGTTTTTGGTTTGTCATCGATTTGATCTATAAAGAAACTTTATTCCTCAACTGGGTCGGCTTTGGGATCAACTTAATGAATTATTTTGTTCTCATTTGTTGCTGGATGATGATCTGATCTATTCGCTTTCTTTGCCATTCAATTTATAGATTCAAAAATTGTAAGATTGTTTTTTGATGTAGCGAAACTTCTGGCACATATATATATGTATGTACGTACGGGGCAATTTATCAAGCCTGAAGAGGACATTGGAAAAACAAGCATATGCGTAGGAACCCAATAGTGAAAATTATGGTAATATCTAAGAAAGATTGAATGTGTTTTGATCTCTAAGTTGAAACAAGTCCGTCTTCAACGTATTGGAGGTTTGTATAACGAGGGTTTCAAGTAAATTTTATCCAATAATTGGTTCTTGTGATTGGGGCTTGTGTTGGAAAGAGAGAGAGAGAAAGAAAGAGTGTTAAAGAGAAGACAAAGAGAGGTTAAGACAACGAGAAGACCTATGTTCCAGAGGTTTCATGTTAATGGTATAATATATATATATATATATATACATACACTGTCACACATGGATAAGAAAGGAGAGAAGAGATAATAATAGGGTAATTTAAACTTAGATCCTCTGTTGTTTGCCTTTATTACGCTTAAACCTCTCACTTTTGTAAAATTACACTGTCACCCCAGTTATCTACTACTAAAAAGTTAAAATGACTAAACTACCCTTCGTATATTATACCTCTCTCTTTATCCGAAACGGACTTGGTGAGTCACATTCTCCACCACTCATCTATACCCGCGAGTGGGCTTCGTTACCCAATCAATCCATCATCTTCCCCATCTTTTTTACACGCACAAGCAAACCCCTAACAGTCTTGTTCCTGACAGCAATCTCCAGCCACCATTTCTAACCTTCAAACTCCATCAAACTATCCCAATAACCACTTTAACTAACTTCTCTTTCACTAATACATCTAATAAAACAAGAATCTCACACTTCCATGGCCGAAATCAAGAGTTTCCAAATTTGAATTTTTAGGGTTCCACAAACACAATACGTATCCATAACAAATTCACCTCTAAATACATCAAATAAACACAAACAATCTCAATAAAAAAACTAGAGACAATCACTTAAGAAAACAATCAATTTGTCATTACACAACATCTAAGCATGATTTCATAAACTTTTTTCCACGGTATATATATCTATATATACGTATTTGCATAACCTATTTTTTTCAATTCCATTACCAAATTTGGTTTGTGCAAATGTTTTGTCCTCATACTCCATCTCCTGATCTATATACATATTTATACTTATACACCTAATTGAGTTCACAAACTTCCTTCCACGGTGTGTGTATATTTATATATACTACACACATACTTATATATACATATATATACGTATTTGCAGGACCTGATTTTTCAAGTCCATTACCAAATTTGGTTTCTAAATCCATTCAAATTAATGTATGTAAACGTTCGATCCTCATACTCCATCTCCAAATCTATATACATATATAGACTTATACACCTAATATGTTTTCTTATTGGTGACCCAAATTGGTTTATATATATATATATATATATATATATATATATATATATATGTCCTTTCACCATGTATGTTTAAGGGAAGGAAGTGAAAAATTAAGCTTAGAGGGCAATGTGGGTACGTATTAAAACACACTTTTTTGATGATGGAAATAAAATGTTCAAAGGGAGTCAAAGTATTCATTATTTCATAAAGCAAGAGGTGTAAGTGTAATTTGTTAAACCACGGTGGTCTAAGTGTAATAGGTAAACCACAGGGGTTTAAGTGTAAATTACCCATAATAATAATACATAAGGGCAATTTTAAGTTTTTAGTAAAAATTTAAGTGGCAAATAACATTTAAAGGCTAATTACTAACTGCGAGAAGATGGAAGGGCAATTTGCACATATTTGTCAAATTATAGGGAGTTATTATATCCACGAACATTGTTTTGTGCACAATCTCCGCATAAAAGGGGTGTTTTTTTGCACTTTTACCCTTATTATTATTATCATCACCACAAGAAACTCACACATTTATTTTTCTTTTGTCCCAAGTTATATTATATTATGCGAGTGGTTGAAACCAATGAATTGAATTTTGATCCAAATCCAATTCAAATTCGGGCTAATAATTAAGATGTGGATTGATCCATTCAATTTGATAATTCATTAGCGATCTGAATCTCATAATCCATTAATTAAACAAATCAAATATGGATTACTGTTGATTCGATATAATAAAATATATAATATGCTATAAATATATTATCTAATGTTATAATATATAATATTACATATTACTAAAGTATTTTTATCATTATTTTCTTCTTCTATCCTTCTCTCTATTTTGTCTCTCTTTATTTTTTTTCTTAAATAAAAAGTCAAATACATGCCCGCTAAGTATACTAAATAGACGTCTAAGTTCTAAAACCACCTTATTCACTGTGAAGGTTAGTTAGACGTCTGTATGATCTGATTTCGACCTGAATCTAATCCAAATCCGAGTAATTAGAATATGAATTGAAACATTCAATCTAATAATTCGTTAGTGATCTGAATCCAATAATTCATTAGCTTAACAAATCAGATATGAATTATGGTCGATCTAGTTTGAATCTGGTCCATTTACAGACCTATAATCAACAGTGTTTGACCAAGAATTTCAGTTGAAATCCTCAACTTATAAAGTATTATTTTTTTTTGTCTTCAATGGAACTTGATTCTCAACCATTTATTTTAGAAAGTAGAGCAAATGTCAGTTAACATTTTCTTAGTTGATTTTGCGAATTGTTCTTTGATTCCTATATTGTAACAACAATGTCTACGCCTCAATGGTATCTCCTCTCCTTTTAAAGTGAAAGGTAAAGAGTTTAAGTCTCCCAAAAAGTATTAAAAGAATTGAAGGGTAAAGGATGGATGGATTCAGTGGCATCTTGCACAGTAATTTTTTATTCTTTTAAAAGTGAGCAAAAATAGATTGAAATGATAAAATTAATAATTACCAACTTTGCTACCTTATCACTCACAAAATAAAACGAGCATTTCATTTCTTTTCTCTCACTATCTTTTCCTAATATATTTCTCTTCCTCTTAAATTATGTTAGTACTATTTTCTTTCAATTATTTCTCTTTTCTTTTTTCCATTCAGTTATCCAAAAGAAACATACTTGAACTAGTATTGAAAATGATAAAAGAAAAAAATTGCAAATATAATAACATTCTGTGAAAATTTAGGATCACATTATTGGGTTTAAGTTACACAAAACCCTTTCCTTTATCAACTGATTCAATTCAAAGACAAAAAAAGTAATAACCCGCTCCACCTTATGGTATGATATTGTCTGCTTTGGGCCTAAGCCTGCACAGATTTGCTCTTGGGTTTTACCCCAAAAGGCCACATACCATTTGAAGAGAGTACACCACATATATAATATATCATTTTTTCACACCCAGGCAATCGATGTGGGATCGTAAGACCTTGGGGACAAACACACATCTTCCACACAACCAAGGTCTCTACAATCCACCCCCCTTGGAGGCCCAATGTCCTTGTTGGCACACTTTCGGTTCGGTCTAGCTCTAATACCATCTTAATCCTTGTGATCTAATCTATCTATAAATACAAAATTATCATCCAGCCATGGTCTAATTAAGAAATCCCCGAATCCATTTCATGCTTTAGTAGAACATAATCATTCTAGTCAACCTTCTGACCACTATACCGACCACTAAACATGCCCAATCCACACAAATTATCCATCTATTTACTTGTAATATATCAATCTACCCTTTCAATAACTAAATCACCCAAGTATTGTGCCTATGTCCTCTGTTTGTGTCTAACCACTACTGCCAACTTCAGCGATTAATTTCGGCCACCACCCTATCCAATTCAACATCAATTCCACCTAAAACAACTCCTCTTCCATTAATTCAATGATTTAAATAAAGTATTTCACAATCCATGGGTCAAATAAGAAATTCTCAAATTTGTAATTCTAGGATTCTTACTTTAAACTCACATTTCCTTCAAATTCATCACTGATATAATCAAATAACAATTGTATTCATATTTAATGTACAAAACAACATTGAACATCTCAAATAGAATTTAATCAGAAATTTGGGTCATTACATTCTACCCTCCTTAATAGAAATTTTATCCTCAAAATTTGCGTACCTTAATTGAAGAGTTGATATATTTTCATTATTTATGATTCCAGCTCTCATGTGGCTTCCCTCTCATTCTGATGATTCCATTGTACTTTCACTAACGGAATCTCCATTCACCTCAACCGTTTTATCATATGGTCCATAATACGATTCAACACTTCAATATATGAAACATTTAGGCACAGCTCCACTGTGTCTTGTTCAACCACACGTGAATCATCTCTGAGGCACTTTCTCAATATAGACACGTGAAACACATCATGGATTACTAACAAGTTGGGAGGTAGAGCTAGTCTATAAGCCACACATCCAATCCTTTTAGTAATCCCGAATAATCCGATGAATCTCGGTGCTAACTTTTCCATTCGATTCCCAAACCTTATCACCCCCTTCATAGGTGAAACTTTTAATAACACGTAGCCCCCACTTCAAACTCGAGCGGTCTCCTACGCCGATCAACGTAACTCTTTTGATGGCTTTGAGTTGCCCACAATCGCTCTCGAATCACCATCACCTTCTTTGTGGTAGGGGTGCACAAAAATTCGTCCAAATTGGGAATCTAAACTAGACCGGACTGGACAATTCGGTCTAATTTTTTCGTGGTCCGGTGGTTCTAATTTTTTGGAATCGTGTAGTAATAGTCCGGTTACGGTTTCAGGTCCCTCAGGACCGAACCGAATTAGACCGGACCGTTTCTATATATATAAATATAAAATATATTATATCTACTATTTAAATATTATACTTATAATATACTTATAGTATTATATTATAGTCATACTATCAATCATTTAGTCATCCACTCATCCTTTTCTTTCTCAGTTTCCTTTTGCAAAAATACATCGCTAGGGTTTCTGGACCTCTTCCGTTTCAAACTTGTTCTCATCTATTTCTAACTTTCTCCGATTCTGATCTCTCTGCTTCTCACCTTTCTCTCTCTATGTATCTCACCTTCTCTTTCTGTATCTCACGATTTGGCTATCTCTCTCTGTCGATCTCAAGAAGGCACTTCACGGCTCACGCACAACAAACCACAGAGTCATCATCATTTTTCTTAGTTGAGGTAAGAGGTAAATTAATTTATGGTCAAATGACTAAATATGAACCGATCTATATAAATATATATATAATATGTATACTGTGTTTGATGAAGAAAGATAATATATATGTTATTATGTTGTGTTGATGAAGAAAGATATTGATAAACAGAACTTTTAACACTACAAAAAAACATAATTGGGAAAAAAACTAATTTCTCATCCATTTTTTTTTCTTTTGGTGTAGCACTTGTTAACTGCTCAAGTTTTACGATATATATGTATATATATATTAAAGAGAGAAGAACAGTTTCAAAGAGAGAGGTAAGTTTATATATATATATATATATATATATATATATATGCCAACGTATCACCTATTGCTGCTTCGGGCTCCAGGTTCATTTTGACTCTGATACCATGTAAGATTTTTTTGTTACTTTCATATCACTTTTTTTTTATTTTTTATCTTGGTACATTGATACCACTTTGGTGGCTTTAGTTTGATGCGAAATGTATTGGGTAAAATATAATTCTTATTATAAGGAGAGATAAAAGTACATTGATATGACTTTTGCATTTGATTCTTTGATTGTTTCTTGGTTTCTTACATATGAGAGGAGGTGAAAAAATGACTTCTCAAGGCTTTCTAAGAACTTCACTCAATAGATTTTCAATAAATACAATCAATCTCCATTCATCAAAAAATAAAATAAAATTACAATCAATCACAATACACAATAGCCTAGATAGAAAAAGAATTGTGTAGTTTTTCAAAATTAGTTTTCTAACATGTTCATGTATTTCAAAGCTCAATTATGTATATCACCTTTATTAATTGTACTATTAAATTCTACATGGTTCTAGGGATTCAAGTCTTTTACTGAGTTGGGTTTGTAACTGTGATTGTATTTGCTTCATTATGTTCCTCTATTGCAAGATTTGATTGTGAGAATTCTGAAGTATGACTGTAGTAATTTTCTCTTGTCACTTGGTAATTTAAAGGTTTATCTAATCATGTATAATTTGAAATGTGTGTGTGATGCAATGATGATCAAATCATTTTTTACAACAAGATTGAAAATGAAAAGTAAAAAAAACAACCAGAAAATGAGAAGTTAAAAGCAGAATTTTAATTGCTGCAAATTGAACTTGAAAAGTGAATTAACAATTATTCTCCAAGCTATCTAACCCAATATATATGTTTTTTTTTCTATGTTACATGGACCAAGGTATGTATATTAGGTGCAAGTGTGGGTCTAGATGTTGGGCCTCTCTAAATCTTAGGATACATGGAACTGACTTGAAATGGGTTCAAATATAGAAAAACATCTCTGACTCTCACTATGAAAGGTGGCATGCACATTTTTCAATTTATGAAAAATATTTTTCTCCATTTGTTTTTCTCTTTTTTATATATAAATGGAGTGAACAAAGAAAGTAGTAACTGACTATTTCTTTTTCTTTTGTCTTTTTTTTCTTGATGCTAGATGTTAAGTACTGGAGATGGAGATGGAGATGGAGATGCAAGTAATCCTATTTATCTTCCGAAAGAACCCACTGATGTAAAGGTACGTTAAGTTAATAAGAGAAAACAATCTGATGTTTGGGATCATTTTATAGAAATTGAATCAAAAGAAGGAGGAGGTGATAGATGTAAGTATTGTAATGCAACTTATCAATAGAAAGGTGGAAATGGGACTAGTACATTGAGAAAACATTTTAATAAGTGTCGAAAGATCCCAAATCAAGATAATAAATAAACACTTTTATCATTTCAATCTATAACAGAAGAAACTGGTGATAGTACTAGTTTGGGTGTTTGGAAATTTGACCATAATCTTTGTAGGGAAGCACTTGGAAAAAGGATTATCATGGATGAGTTGCCATTCAATTTTGTAGAGTGTGAAGGTTTTCGTTATTTTCTTAGTGTGTTGCAACCTAGGTTCAAAATCATGTCACGTACTACAATAATGAGTGATTGCTTGGTGTTATATATTAGTGAGAAGAATAAGTTGAAGGATTCATTTCTTAAATCAAATCAAAGACTTTTCCTCACTACGGATTGTTGGACCTCACTCCAAAATCTTTCTTACATGTGCCTTACTGCCCACTTTATTGATAGGGATTAGAAATTGCACAAAAGAATTCTGAATTTTTGTGTGATTTATAGTCACAAAGGTGAGGCAATTGGTAAAACGGTGGAGCGATATTTGAATGATTGGGGTATAGACAAACTTTGCACACTTACTATTAACAATACAAGCTCAAATGATCTTGCTATTCAATATTTGAGGACAAAGACTATTAAAAAAAGTGACACTTTCATTTTAGGTGGTGAATTCTTTCACATGAGATGTTGTACACATATTCTTAATTTAATTGTGAGAGATGGGTTAAGTGAATTGAAAGATTCAATAACTCGAATTCATGGGGGTATGAGGTATGTTAGGAGTTCTCCACAAAAAAAGAACAAATTTTCAAGTAATGTGCAGAGATGGCAAAGATAACATCTAAAATTTCTTTGTGTTTAGATGTCCAAACTAGGTGGAACTCCACATATCTCATGCTAAAAGCCACATTAAAGTTTGAAAATGCATTTGAAAAAAAGAAAGATGAAGACCCACATTTTGTCATAGAACTTAAGTATGAGCCTCTCACCAATAGTGATTGGAATGATGCTCGAATTTTCACAAATTTTTTGGAAAAATTCTATGATGCCACCACTCGTATGTCTGATTTTTTATATGTTACTTTTAATGTCTATTTTCATGAAGTGTGTAGCATTGAAAGAAACTTGTCCTTATGGTCAAAGAATTTGGATCCTCGTTTAAGTGTCATGACTATAAAAATGAAGACCAAATTTGACAATTATTGGGGTAATTAACATTGAGAAAGTGAATATGATGTTAGTACTTGCCGTTGTGTTAGATCCTCGCTACAAGTTGAATTATGTGAGTTTTTGTTATTCTAAAGTTTATTCTCCTACCATGGTGAGTGATCTCACTAAAAAAGTAAAGAAAACATTGGATTGTATTTATGGTGAGTATCAAAAGTTTGAGTTGGATACTTCATCTTCAACTCAAACTTGTAATGTCATGGAGGTTGATCAACCAAGTAGTGAAAGTATTGATTTAAAAGATATCCAATCGGAGTATTTACAACATTTGGAACAAGTAGGAAGTGGGGGAAACAAATCAGAAGTGGAGAGATATTTAGAGGAAGCTGGTGCAAAGTATGATAACTTTGACATTTTGAGTTGGTGAGAGGTAAATAGTTCAAGGTATGAGGTTCTTTCCAAAGTTGTACGTGACATTTTAGCTATTCCTGTTTTCACAGTTGCTTCTGAGTCGAATTTTAGTACGGGAGGTCGTGTTTTTGACCCATTTCGTAGTTCTCTTACTCCTAAGATTGTGGAGTGCTTGATTTGTGCACAAGATTGGTACCGTGCCTTACCACTCCCGATTCAAGTTGAAACAAAAGCCGATGAAATTGAAGCAATTGAATCAGGTGATTTTTATTTTATCATATAATTTACTTGCAAGTATTTGTTAATTGTTAACCATTTTTTTTATAAGTATATTTATTAATTATTAACTTGAATAAAATTATTTATTTTTGCAACCATGAGTTGCTTAACAATCACATGAGGACGTTTGAAATTGAGTTAGGGTAGAAACATGTCACAATTGATGGTAAATCATTTTATTATTGATAGATGTTTAGTAATTTTCTAAATACATTTAATTAGAATTTAGTAATTAACTAAATGCATTTTATTTTTCAGTGGACTTCTGTTTTCTCATTGATGCCAATCAAAGAATTTTCGAAGGCTTGGAGCTTGAGAATTGTTGTCTTTATTGTTTGAATTCTAGTTATGAATCTGTATTGTATTGAGATTTTAATTACTTTGAATTTGTGTAACTTTTGGAAGTTTAGTTTTTGCTAGGGATTTCAATTTGTATTGTGTTGGAAGTTTGTTTGATACTAGATATTATGTTTCTATTGGTTGAATTATTATGTTATTACTGTTATTTGTATTAGTTTTTAGTAGTTCTTTAAAAAAAATTTTAAAATATTTAAAATTGATGCTGGAAATTAGTTTGCAGTAGGCTTGAAATTGAGGCTTAAAACAGGTTGGTAAACCGTGAAACAGAACCGGACCAAACCGGTTCTTCGCGGTTCGGTTCGGTCCGATTCCATATGGTTAAACGGTTCGATTCAATTCCATTTTTAGTGGAATCGGACCATACGATTTGGTTCCAAAAAAGGCCAGAACTAGACCGAACCGGACAGTGTGCACCCTTACTTTGTGGTCTCCTGCACTATATTTGGTCCCAACAAGGTGTTATCTCCAATCTCAGCCCAACAAACTGGTGATTGACGCAGCCCGCCATATAATGCCTCATAAGGAACCATACTAATACTCAACTGATAGTTGTTATTATATGCAAACTCGACCAGTACTGGAAGGTAATCTTACCATGAACCTCCAAAATCAAGAATACAAACTCGCAACATATCCTCCAAAATTTGTATGACCCTCTCTGACTGCCCATCAGTCTATGGGTGGAAGGCAGTACTCAAATCAATAAAAGTTCCCATGGCTATTTGGAAACTCTTCCAAAACTGCGAGGTAAAACGTGGGTCTCTATCTGAAACAATAGAGACTAGAACCCCATAGAGACACACTATTTTGTCTATTTACAATTTACTCAATACCTTCATAGGGTCATTAACTCGAATAGGAAAAAAATAAGCTATCTTCATTAGACGATCCACAATGACCCACACTGTATTATGACCTTGCCGAGATCTTGGCAAACCAACTACAAAATCCGTAATCACGTGTTCCCATTTCCACTTAAGTATAGATAGTGACTGTAGAGTTTCTCCAGGCTTTTGGTGCTTAGCCTTCACCTTTTAATATGTGATGCATTTAGACATAAACTCAGAAACGTCTCGCTTCATGCCTTCCCACTAGAGTTGTCTTTTAAGATCATGGTACATCTTAGTGCCTCCTGGATGCACCGTATACCTTGAGTGGTGTGCCTCCTCAAGAATGTCTCTCTTAAGGTCTAATAGATCTGGAACACATAACCTCTTTTTGTTCCTCACACCTCCATCAGTGCCACGTGTCCACTCCACAATACTCCCATCTATGACTGACTTTGTCAAATGAGTCTGCAGTCTATCGTTATTAGATTGTGCTTGAATTATTTTGCTAATAAGCGATGATTGTGCAACAAGGCTGCACAAGAGTGTCCCGGTGCTCTGAGGTGCATACGAAATCAAAAATTTAGCTAAGGATTCAGAAAGTTCCACTCAACCATCATTATAAAAGCTATTATGCCCTTAGGCTTCCAGCTCAATGCATCTGCCCAGGAAGATACTGAATGGTCATGTTAAAATCGGTCAATCGCTCCACCCATCTACATTATCTCATATTCAAATCACTTTGTGAGAACAGGTACTTGAGGCTCTTATGATCTGTGAAGAGTTCACACTTCTCATCATACAGGCAATGTCTCCACACCTTCAGTGCTAACACTATAACTGGCAACTCCAAATCGTGTGTGGGATAATTATGTTCATGCGGTTTGAGTTTCTTGGAAGTATATGTCACCACTTTTCTATTATGCATCAATACACATCCTAATCCATGATGTGAAACATCTGAGTAGACCATGAACCCCTCACCATTGAGTGGTATCGTAAGTACTGGAGTCGATGTCAACTTAGCCTTCAGCCCATTAAACGATTGCTGGCATCAATCATCCCACAATAACTTCACACCCTTCCTAGTCAACTTAGTTATCGGAACGGCAATTCGGGAGAACCCCTCAATAAATCGACAATAGTAACCCAGCAATCCCAAGAAACTACGAATGTCCGTCACTATAGTAGGTTACTCCTAATTTAATACCGCCTTTACTTTGGCAGGGTTAACCGATACACCCTTGCCTGAAATCACATGCCCTAGAAAATCAACTTATTTTTGCCAAAATTCACACTTCGTAAACTTAGCATATAACTAATGATCACGCAAAGTCTGAAGTGCAATCCTCACATGATCCTCATACTCCTTTTTAGACTTGGAGTATATTAGAATATTATCAACAAACACTACCACAAATGAATCCAAATATGGTTTATAGACTATGTTCATCATATCTATGAAGACAGTTGGTGCATTAGTCAGCCCAAAAGGCATGACTGCAAACTCATACAACCCATATCGAGTCCTAAATGTAGTCCTGGGCATATTCTCCTCTCTAACCCTCAACTGTTGATAACCTGTTCTCAAATCAATCTTAGAGAACACTTGTGCACCTTGGAGCTAATTAAACAAATCTTTAATACGAGGGAGTGGGTATTTGTTTTTAATAGCCATTTTGTTCAACTCACGATAATCAATACACAATCGAAGTGAACCATCCTTCTTCTTTACAAATAAAAGAGGTGCACCCCAAGGAGAAGTGCTGGGACGAATAAAGCCTTGATCTTGCAACTCCTGTATCTGACTCTTGAGCTATCTGAGCTCCACAAGTGTCATCCTCTAAAGTGTCTAGATATTGGCAAGGTGTTAGGAATCATATCAATACAATGCTCAGGATATTGTAGACTTACAGGAGAATGAAAATGTATTCATTCTAAAAAAACAATTCAACCTAACATGATGCCAAACTGTAACAGTTCACTCTACATGATAGTATGATATTGTCCGCTTTGGGCCTAAACTTGCATAATTTTGCTCTTGAATTTTATCCCAAAAAGTATCATACCATTTGGAGAGAGCACACCATATATATAGCACATCCTCTTTCTACAACTAGACGATGTGGGATCACAAGACTCTTAGGAACAAGAAGGGACAAACACACCTCTTTCACATAACCATGCAAAAAAAAAAAGACACCCTTCACCATCATTAACTAAAGGCTATGTTTCATAGAATGGAAAAGAAAAGAAAGGATAACATTAGTAATGAGAGAAAAGAAAGGAAAGGAAATGATAGTGTTAAACTTTTATTATGTTTGATTAATTAGTAAAAGAAAAGAAAGGAAATGATAGTTAACATATTTGAGGAAAGAAAGGAAAGGAAACAATTTAAAGATTTTACCATTATACCCTTTTATATTTAAAAGAACAAATTTTAATTTTTATCAAAACAAGGGTAAAGTTGATATTAACAAAGTTTCATTAATAAATGTTGTCGTTCCTTCTCTTTCCTTCCATTTCTTCCTATTTTTGAAAAGATAACAAAAATTACTATTCACCCTTAACTTATCCTTTAAAATTCTTCCATTTCCTTTAAAAATTTCATACTAAACACACAAAACCATAACCCTCAAAATCCTTTCTTTTCTTTTCCTTTTATTTCTTTCCTACCAAACTTATCCTAAAAGTTTCAAATGAAAAAAAATAAAAACATAATATCGGAAATCATCCCTTGCATTCTGGTGAACTTATCTGCACCAACTATAATGATACTTAAATATAATTGTTATATTTTTTTGGTAATTATATTTATCGGTCATTATATCAATTATATCCCCCGATCACATGGTCAGATAGTCGGTGTGGGTAAATTTCTTGGGTGTCCAAAATCATTTCCCAACATAACAATTACTTAAGATTCAAGCTTAGATTCTAGAATTAACTTATCAACCTAACCTAAACCCATGAATCCATGATCACAACTATATCATAGCAAGTGATGATCAGATGGGCTTAAAACTTTAGCTTAGCCAGATTGAATTACAACTGATTTCCATTCAAAGTTCACACTCAAAACAACCCATAACCGTTTGCGTTCTTTGCTTCTGTTTTGACTTCACTTTGATTAGGTCGTTAAACTAATGGAGTATGTTGTTCACATTTCGTCCCATTCAAGCACTCTCGCTCACCAAAACTCTCTCTATGAAATTACTAGCTAAAACCTACACTGAATCAACACTACTCAATTTGAAGCCTCTCAACACAAAGATCTCAAACTACATGAGAAATGGTTTCATCGAAGAAGCCCAAAATCTGTTCGAAGAAATGCCTCAGAAAAACACAGTCACCTGGAATGCAATGATTCGAGGTTTCTTTCAAAATGGGTGTTTTGAAAAAGCGTTTTGCTTGTTCGATCAGATGCCCAATCGTGATTTGTATTCATATAACACGATGATTACGGGGTTAATGCAATGTGGCGATGTGAATGGTGCAAAGGAAGTTTTTGAGTGTACGCAATTCAGAGATGTAGTGACTTGGAATTCGCTGATTGCTGGGTATGTTCGAAATGGGTTGGTGGTTGAAGCAGTTCGAGTGTTTGATAGGATGCCTTCGAAAGATGTTATTTCTTGGAACTTGGTGATTGCAGGTCTAGTGAACTGTGGAGAACTTGATATGGCTGAAGAGTTATTTGGAAAAATGAGTAGTCGGGATACTGCATCTTGGACTATCATGATGTCTGGGCTTGTGCGTGCAGGACGGATTGCTGAAGCTCGTGAACATTTTGAACTTATGCCAGTAAGAGATGTTCAAGCTTGGAATACAATGATAGCTGCTTATATAGAATACAAATGTCTTGAAATTGCACAGGTTTTGTTTCTCAAGATGCCTGATCGGGATTGGAATTCTTGGAATGAGATGATGATCGGATTGCTGAATGGCCAACGGATTAATGACGCCATGAGACTTTTTAATGAAATGCCCCAGAAATGCCAAAAATCATGGAATTTGATCTTGTTGGGATTAATAAAGAATGGGTTTGTCAAAGAAGCGCATGCTATTCTTGAGAAAAGCTGGTTGAGTGATGTTGTGTCACAAACAAATATGATCATTGGATATTTTGAAATAGGTGAGGTTGGGACTGCAGTTGAACTTTTCGAATTGATGCCAACTCGAGATACAACTGTGTGGAATGCTACAATATTTGGATTAGGAGAAAATGATCATGGAGAGGATGGTTTGAAATTGTTTATCAGAATGAGAGAAGGAAGTATGTCCGTGGATGAAGCTACACTTACTAGTGTTCTTACAATATGTTCAAACTTGCCAACCTTACATCTTGGAAAACAAACTCACGCACAAGTCATTAAGACTGGTTTTGATTCTTTCATTTCAGTTTGTAATGCGATGGTTACTATGTATGCGAGGTGCGGTAACATGCATTCTGCCTTGCTTGAATTTTCTTCCATGCCCAACCATGATGTCATTTCTTGGAATTCTGTAATATGCGGATTCGCTCACCATGGACATGGTAAGAAAGCTCTAGAGATGTTCAAACAAATGAGGTTAACAGATGTTAGACCCAATCAGATAACTTTTATAGGTGTTCTATCTGCTTGTAGCCATGCCGGATTAGTAGAACAAGGTAAGTACTACTTTCACTTCATGAAGTACAAGTGTTTTCTTGAGCCAATGAGTGAGCATTATACTTGTATTGTTGATCTCGTGGGTAGATCAGGACTTATAGATGAAGCAATGAAAATTTTGGATCAAATGAGGGCGGATGGAGTTGAGGTACCTGCAAGCGTTTGGGGGGCCTTGCTTGGAGCATGTAGAATACACAAAAACATTGAGGTGGGTGAGATTGCAGGGGAGAGGGTTCTGGAGTTAGAGCCTTATAACTCTGGTGTATATATGATTTTGGTTGAAATGTACCTGGGCAAGGGAAGGAAAAAAGAAGCTGAGAAGATGTGGGTTCGTATGAAAGAGATGGGTGTAAAGAAGCAACCTGGTTGTAGTTGGATTGAGGTAAAAAACAGTGTGCATGTATTTCTTGCCGGAAATGGTTCACACCCTGAGTTTTATAGCATTTTTGCTATTCTAGACTTGCTGCATATGGAGATAGAGATTGAGATTGAGATTGAGATTTTGAAACCAAATCTGGTCTCATTTCAAGATATATATGCCACGTTTTAAATGTTGGATGCCGATATTTGCGCTCCACTTATGACTAGGGGGTGCACACGGTACGGTTCCTTACGGTTTTGGTAGAACCGGAACCTTTCCCAACGGTTCCATAATTTTGGAACCGGAACTGAAACCGTCAAGTTCGGTACGGTTCGGTTCGGTTCCGGTTATAACATGAGGCGCTCCACTCTTTTCCTTTTCTAAATAAAGTTTAAAAAGAGTTTCTAAACTACATAATACTTAATACTAACATCTTTAATGCCATAATTACCATTTTTTTAATTTAAGTTAGAACACTTGAATTCACTCTCAAGTATTTTCTTTTTCATATTGAAATTACACACGGTATATATATAATTATATATACATGCACTATATGTAAAATATATTATATAATAATTAAAAATAAATTTAATCACATAATAATATAATTTCTAAAAGTTTCCTTTTTAAAGCAAACAATATTTCCTTAACTTACTTATTGATGATTTTCAATTCAATTAAATATTATCATGCTTTGTAGAGATTATTTTGTTTTCAATTTAACGTTATAAATAGGTTTTGTTCATTGATATAAAATTTATTTTCAATTCAAATATTTTTATTATTCTAATCACATAGCTTTTTATCATAATCATCGATACTTTTTCGAGTCATTATTTTCAAAATCAACTGAAAAAATATATTTTAAGGAAAATTTTTTTTAGCATTACCATGAGAATTAGAAGTGTTTAATAATTCATAGATTTCTGAGATTTTTTTATATTGTTTATCTTAACAAGTTCAATAACTTCCTCTAAGTCAAACGTTATATGATGACTAAAATGTTTGGTTATTCAAAATATAATAATCAAATATTGTGTGGTGTGTGGACTCTTTTGTAACTTTATTTTAATAAAAAGAAAATGAAGTGCGTAAGAATATCGCCGAAGTGCCAATATTAACTCCCTTGAATGTTATGGATTATGCAATTTTCGTCCCATCTCATTGACACGGTGCCTTATTAAGCGCAATCTGAAACATGGGATGAGTGCACAAAATGAGTGGAGAATGGAGAATGAGACCTGTTTGCAGACTTGCAGGGAAAACATGGACTCAGGAGTCAGGACAATAAATAAATAAATAATAATATAGTTAATAAAAATAGATTGCATATTTTATTCATTAAGCAAACGAACCTGGTAAGCTTGTCTTGTTTTGTATAAGTACCTTGTATTTTTTTTTTATATAAATACAATAAACAATAAAATATCATAAAAAAATCTAAAAAATATGTTTCATGGATTCATAGCATTCAAAGGAATAGTCTAATGAGAAGATTTCAAATATATATATATATCCATGCTTGTGGAACAAGAACACTGCTACACACCGCGTTGTAATGACTATCAAATGGTCATATACCATCCACTATAGGTTGGCTTAATTTGGTTTTCCAAATTTAAATTTTAGCCGGTCACCTTAACATTTTAGCCAGCCACATCATCATGTCAAGATCTCTAAATTTTGGCTTCAGAACTAATTTTCTAGATTTCGGCCAATCAAAAATAATAATATTTTAATAAATATTTTTTTGTATAAATTTAAAATTTAAAAATAACTAAAGATTGAGAAAATAAAAGTGTATTTAGACTTAAGAGGAGAAAATATGAATTTTTGGTTGTGAATTTAGTGAATGTAAGAGTGGTGTATTTGTAGGAATGAAAAAAGTAAAAAAAAAAAAAATATTATTTTAAAGCCAAAAGAGTCGTTTTAGGCACTATTTGGCTCCAAATAGTGCTTTAACGGCTCTTTGGCAGAGCTTAAATTTTTTTTTAAAACAAAAAAGCAAAAAATGTCAAAAAAACACTTTTCTGGGCAACCTTAGGGCCTGTTTGGGAGTGCAACGGTCTTATAACTATTGTAGGACACGCGGCGCCCTGTTAGGGCGCTGCGTGTTTTATTTTTTTAAGTCACTTATCGAAACGACGTCGTTTCAATAAGTGAAACACGCGGTGCCCTAACAGGGCGTCGCGTGCTTTTTTTTTATAATTAAAATCACTTATCGAAACGACGTTGATAAGTGAAATTTTTTCTAAAAAAATATGGGCTTGCATTAAAGTAGGCCCAATGTAAACAGGGTTGGCTAAGTGGTTCGCCCAATCCGGTGAACTACCTAGCCAACCAATGGGCTAGCCCACACTTTTAGCCAACACATTGTTGGGCTACAGTAGAATTTGGATCGCCAAATTGGGCTCTGGCGATTCCATTGTTGTTGCTCTTAGAGACAAACGAAGAGTGATGCTACAAATGAATGAAATTTAGACGACGCGAATAAATAATGTCTAAAATTCTTGTCATTATTTAATAAAAATATTGTCTCTCTTTTATTGATCATTAAATTTTTATATATATACAATAAAAAAAATTATATATATATATATATATATATATATATATATATATATATATTCATTCACTAAGCTTGTGGTTCAACAATATTATTATTATTTTTAAATAAAAAAGTAGAGAGTAATGTATTGCAGAGTTAAATCTTGCCAGGAATTTTTTATTTTTCAGAAAAAGACAAAAACGAAAAAAAAAAAGAAAACTTGTGAACAAATTTACCAGAATATCGAAAGAAAAATAAAAAATATCCCGCACAGACTTGAAGCGACTTGGAGCTCAGTTTAGCATATCAATTAGGGTTTAACAACACCTCCAACTCCCTCCCCTTCTCTCTCTCTAATGGCACCTCAGGGGGGCAAACGATTCTCTCTCAGCAGCGACGGCGAAGGGATCGTATCTAGGGTTTCGAGCGTCGTCTCGCAGTCGACGATCGTGTACCACGGCAAACGAGCGGCGTCGGACGTGGCCTACGTGACGAAGCGCCTAGCGAAGAGCACCGGAAAGGCCGCTTGGATCGCCGGCACGACGTTCCTCATCCTCTTCTTGCCACTCATCGTCGAGATGGACCGCGAACAGCAGCTTAACGAACTCGAGTTGCAGCAGGCCAGTCTACTCGGTGCCCCGCCCGTCGGGTCAACTCCGAAGTGAGATTTGATTCAACGATCGGTCTCTCCGTTGGTCATCTCACATCTCAGGTAGGGTTTCTTGGGATTCATGTTGGTTTCTTTTGTTGGGAGCTGGAATTTTTTGGTATTTTGTTACATGTTAGATGAATGTTGTTACGGATTGTTTTGAAATTCTTATAAGCTTCCATTTGAGAATTGGGGTTTTACAAGGCAATTACTAATTTGTCTCAGTTCAGTTGATGTCATTGTTGAAATCTAACGGTCATTATTATATTGCATTGCTGTGTGTATGTGTATGTATATTGCAAAACCCTGTGTCTCAGAAAAATGATTACAATGTAGGGTTTTGTTTTTACTTTAGGCTCTCTTTTTTCTTTATTTTGTTGAATTAACTAATTGGGGGTTTGATAAGATTTTCTTTGGCCTGCATTGTAACTGTGTTTGGTTATTGGCGGCATGGAATTGGGAAAAATTAGTTTTCTTTTATAGTTACTTTAGGCTCTCTTTTTTCTTTATTTTGTGGAATTAACTAATTGGGGGTTTGATAAGATTTTCTTTGGCCTGCATTGTAACTATGTTTGGTTATTGGTCGCATGGAATTGGGAAAAATTAGTTTCCTCTAATTGCAATTCCAAGGCCCAATTCCATGTTTCCGAACCCTACATAAGGGACGTTTTTCACCTATCTTAATGGAGGATTACTATAGATTATATTTGGATTTCAAGCTGCAATTTTTGAGTGTATATTACATTTGATATATACCATTCAAGTAAATTTTGTTTGACTAGGTTTTGGGGATTATGAAATTGAAGACTCATTATTTGTGTATTGGCAGTTTTTCTTTTTATATCTGAAGAAATTATTAAAGTGTTTAGAAGATTGAATCTATTAATGTCAAGTTTGATTTTGGGGCCTTTTTTTTTTTTTCCCCATGTCCTAGCCTTTTGTATTATGCCTTACTCATAGGAGCTTCAATTGAAATACAAATCAGGTGCATTTAATGAGTAATGTCATCGGGTCTCAAAGACTCCTCAACTTCTTTGTAAAGAAACATTGTGTCATGGGGCTGAAGTAGGGCTGGTACTGGGCTGCCTTTAAGTTGGAGTAGAAATAAGAAAGGAAATCCTGAATTCCTTGATTTTGACCCTGAGCCTTTTCTTGTTCTGTATACACCAATCCATTAAATAGTGTCACCTAGCAGTGCTCCTGGGTTAAGAAATTTAATATCCCCAAAAGTTGACCTTGTGGCATCAATAAGAGTGAGTTGAAGCATCCTTAATCAGGCCTTTCCTGCGCGTGCTTAAGCTTGTTGTATTGACTCTCATTCTATTGTTGTACTATTTTTTCATTGTTACTCCAGTCTATGAGTTCAGCTCCTTAGTTTGGGTTCTTTTGTACCATGAATGCTTTATTAATTTCCATAAATTGTAGTGAACTATTTAACTGAAGCACTTCCCATAATCTTTGGTTACATTTATTTTCCTTGTTTGTATAACATTCATGGAATTGGGTTCAGTTGGTAACAAACCTTTAAAGTGTACATATTCCCCATGCGTAAAGCACACTACCCCTGCCAATATAGTATTATTTGTGTTAATTTTTTAAATTTATCCGCTAGCTATTTTTGCCCTGTAACATATTATTAAAGGATTGCCTCAATTTGGGTGCAACTGATATGATTGCATTGTTTTGTGATGCAACTATAATAGGAGGATGATTTGGATTTGTTTTTTAATAAGGAAGCTTTTTGACACAACCACAATAGGAGAATCATGTTTAGATAAATGAACAAAAAGAATAGTTTTCAATGTATGGTTGAATTTAGTGTATTGAAGATGAGATATGCAGTGAGAGTATTTGGTTAACTTTTTACCAATGTTATCTTTTGTGGAATGTTTTTAGTGAAAACTGTGTATATATATATAATATAATATACTAATATATTTTGCGTTGTCCAGTGGCTGGGAATGTGAGGCCTTTTTTTTTTGGCTCTCTTTGATGTTTAATGGGTCTTGCTTAGTTCCACGATGTGCATGCTTGAGACTTGGAGAGGTTCTATAGTGGGTGGTCAAGTCAGAAAAGCTTGGAGGGTAGCCCCCATTTTCTTGTGACGAGTTTTGTAGCGTGAGAGGAATAAGAGGTTTTCTGATGGGAGAAAGGTCCTATTTGGGTGTTAAAGCATTCCATCTTGAGTTCTCTATTAGTCTATTTTTTGGGGGTTAAATGGTGCTCTTGTAAATCCTTTGAGTTTGAGGACTTTGTAGATTTTGTGAATAGTTTTAGAGTTTTGGGGGCTTGTTGTGGGTCTCTTGTGCAGTTGTTCTCTTGGGCTTATAAAGAATATATTTATGTATCTATTTTTATCTAAGTTCTAAATTTTAAAAAAAATCAAATTTCTAATTGGATAAATTTTATCTTATTCCAATCACATTACTATTATTCTTCTATTCAATAAATTATCTTACCTTCAGGCGTCATTTGGAAATATCCAATTTCATGTTCACCACCTTGAGGCAAGTGAAATCCTTGTTAATTCTTGTGGGGTGAAAGAAACAATACCTTTTGAAAGGGGGTGTTTATCCTCCTGAAAAACACTCATTTAAATCTTCTGACCTATTTCCTTTCTTCGTTCTAGATGCCAATTTTTGTTGCAAAGAAGATTGGAACATCTTTTGGGGTGGGATGGGAGAGCAATTTAAGTACCATCTTGTTAGTTGGGAGCAGGTTTGTAGACCCCGATTCAATTAGGGGGATTGAGGTTTAGGTGGCTCAACATGTTCAATAAAGCTTTGCTGGGCAAAGTGATTTTGGAGGTTTGGGATTGAAGGGCACATAATATGGAGGTGGGTTGTTAGATGTAAGTTTGGGAAAGATAGTGGTGGGTGTTGGTTGTTGGAGGTGAGGCATCCAGCTCGAGTGGGGGTGTGGAAATTTGGAAGGGGTGGAATGAATTTTCAAAACATATGTGGTTTAGAGCAAGGAGTGGGCAACATATTTGGTTTTGGTTGGATGATTAGTGTGGAGGGAGATCGCTAGTGGGTGTTTATCCGAATCTGTTTTGAATTGCTTCGAACATGTTCCCTATAATGCATAGTTGTTAAAGGCTTAAAGCGCACTAAGGCCTTCTAAAGCCTAAGGTGCAAAGCGAGGTGCGAGCTTGATTAAAGCCAGACGCAAGTTGAAAATAAAATAAAATTTGTAGCCAATGATGCAACAACAGTCTCAAATTACTGTTTAGCCAAAAGCATGAGAATATCAAATCACAAAATGAGAATACATAATATTCTAATTTTAAGATTTCTTATGTTTTTTGTGATAATTAAAAAAAAATTATCGAAGAACTCGTCCCACTGTGTATTAATTTTCAGAAAGCCTTAAATCGACTGATTGTGTCCATGAAATACATTATATTCCAATTTCAAGATTTCTTATGTTGTTTGTGATAATTAAAAAAAGGAAGTTGTTAGAGAATTCATCTCATTGTGTATTAACTTTAAAAAAGCCGTAAATGGATTGATTGTATCGAACCTAGCAATCGACTTTTTTTATTTCTTTTACCAGGACTGTATTGTATGGTTAGACTCCACCATAATATAAAAATATATCACATGTTAATAATAGGAGGAAGAAATAAGTGTTTTATATTAGGCGTGCCTGAGGCGCGACTTGCACTTAGGGCTTTAGATGCAAAAGCGCGTGCCTGATTGAAGGAGCCTAACCTGACCTGCCTTTGATCCAAGTGCAACTACTGAGCCTTGAGGAGCTTTGAGCCTAGGCGTGTCTTTGACAACTATGCGCATAGTGGTCATCTACTATTGCCTTGTGGAAGGTTGGTTTTAGACATTCGGTTTGGGAGGTATTTTCAGGATTGGGAGGTGAAGGACCTGTTCAACTCTTATCTAGGTTGTATAGTCAGCAGCAGATTGATGTTGAGGGGACAGATGACTGGGTTTGGGTGCCTTCTTCTAATGGGAGATTCCAGACCCGCTTCATTTATAGGTCATTAGATTACAGGAGAGTCCATCCCTTTGGAGGGCTATTTGGCACATAAAAGTCATGTTGAAGTTGGGTTTTTCGGATGGGTGGCATCTATGGGGAAGATTTTGACAATCGACAATTTGAGGAGGAGACACCATATCATTGTCATTGATATGTGTGAGAGAGATGATGAGTTAGTGAACCGTCTACTTTTGCACTGTTGAGCGGCTAGGGAGGAATGGAGAAATTATTAGGTACTTTTGCAACCATTGGTCCCAGGCCAATTGGAGCTTGACAGAAGTAAGTTTGTCGGCTTTATGTCAATCTTATTTCAAATTTTGCTTGTGTGTCAAACTTTGATTAGCCAGGACCACCTAATAATTTTTTGGGAGGAATGTGAAATGCTTCTTTTCATGTTTGGTATTTGCTGGGCTATGCCATTATCTTTGAGAAGTGCTCGAAGTTTGGAGAGTGTATAGTGATCAAGCCAATTAGTGATGTTTGGAGGTTGCTCATTTGTTTCTTTGGTAGGGTATGTGACAGAAGAGGAATAAGATGGAGATCCTTCAATGGGGAAGGAAAGTTTTATTTGAGCTTTTAAATTCCTTATTCTTTAGTACATTATTTTTTGGGTTAATGAACTTTTTTGTGTGTGGATAGTTTGGGATTATAGCGGCCCTTGTGAGTTGTGACTCTGCAGTTGTATATGGAATGCACTATTATACAATTGCACAGTAAAACCTCGATAAATAAATGTTCGATAAAATAATAACCTCGTTTAAATAATAACATTTTTTGGTCCAACTTGACCAGTGTACTAAATTAATAATCTCGCTAAATACATAAGATAATAATTTAAAAAAAATCCTTAAAGGTCCAATGAAATATAAATTAATAATTGATGAAGTACATAAAAAAATAGCAAACAAAAATTCATAATACAATATTGAGTAACTTTTTACTTGACAATTTTTATTTTTTCAAATCAACTGTTTATCAAAATATGTATCTAAAGTTTCTTTTTGGAGTATTTCTATCTTTTACAATTAATAATCTATCTCTTTTTTTTAGAGTCTCTTGAGCTTCTATGTATTAACTTTTGACCAGATCCATTGTTGGATTT
The DNA here is from genome assembly GCA_026545225.1 of Cornus controversa. Lineage (NCBI taxonomy): Eukaryota > Viridiplantae > Streptophyta > Magnoliopsida > Cornales > Cornaceae > Cornus > Cornus controversa. Next base: position 42,044,572 of record CM048849.1, read on the forward strand.
ATGATAAGCCGTACATGTACAAGTAGTAAAAACATAATACTCTCTCTAAATTAATAAATATTTATTTATCAATAAATTAATAAAATTTTCATTTATCAATAAATCAATAATTCTGTTAAGAATATAATTTATCTTACTCGCAAGAGTATTATTTTACAGAGATTTTACTATAGCAGCAACAAGTAATTAATATCTTGAAGGTGCAAGTATATCAGTATATTGATACTCAAGTACTATATAATACTTTGTACCATAAGTAATTAAGTACTTAAGAGCTTAGTACTCCTTATTATATTAGTACATGCATTAGATATACAATAAGTTATAATGGCACTTATATTTAAATTTATATATATCTAAATTCTAATAAATATTGAATGTTTTAATTTGATTGTTTGATTATATTATATATATTTTTTAATAACGAGAGAAAAGAAAAGAAAACAGATCCAAGATTGGATCAAAATTCGGGTCAAAAACCTCCCCAGATTGGAGCCTGGGCTTAAAAGTTGCAGGCAGACAAGACGCGGCCCACTTGGAATTCTTAGCTGGGTGGTGCCGCCTCAATCACCGTCCAAACCGACGCCACTGACTTGTGTTTTCTTCTCTCATCTTTTTCCACTTCCCTCCCTTTTCTGTAATAACCAAATGTGATTTTAGGTTTTTAACCTAGGCATTTTATTCCTATTAGAAGTAAAAATTGTATAATACAACATATTAACACCTCGGTTGGTAATCGTTTTCGTTTTATTCAAAACAGAAATAGCATTTTTGTCATGATTGGAAATATGTTTGTAATATAAATTTTGTTTCAAGATTTTTGAAAACAAAAACATGAATTGAGAAATAAAGCGAGTATTTAAAAAAGTTACCTAGAATATTTTTTTGTAATGCTTACTGTTACAATGTTTTTGCTACAGCGAAAATATATGGAATTTCTTATTTGACATTCATTCGACAACAAACACAAAATACAACAAAAGTTATCAAAGACAGTGCTAATAACAATAGAAAAACTATCAATATATTGATGAGCGAGACTCTCATGATATTTTCCTTTGTATCGATGGATTTAAAAGCAAACATCGTTCACATTGTCTGTGTCCATTCACATAAGATCCATTAGTGACAGCTCATTGCAACAGTATAAACATTCATAACAGCACACATGACAACCACAACCACCTTCCAGTATGGCCAAATAAGAGCCAAAAGCAATCGAAGGAATGTATATATATATATATATATGTCTATATATATATACAGTGTATTGTCGGTGTCAACAGCACTATAAAAAAAAAATTGTTAAATTAAATCATTTTAGAGGTGTGAAGGTAGGAGAATGTATATGTGAATTTAGTGGTTGAATCGTAACTGTTAAATCGATGATAGAGAGTTATTTTGGACTGTAGATAGGGATAAATATTTGGAACTGTAAAATTAATTTTTTTTAAACATTTTTGACCGTTAGATTGTGATTTTTTTTAAGAGAGATTCAAACACAATACTTAAATATAATATAGATAAGCATTAGGTCCTACCCACATGATTTAAGGGCTGGAGTACCATTCGATTGTCTTTCGGTGTCCCTCTTCGATTTTGAAATAATTTTCAAGTCATGTTCTCGCTCGGTGCACGTTTTCGCTCCATCACTTTCTCTGTATAACATAAAATTTGTTATTTTCGTGATTTCGCTTTGTGTAAGTTTGACTGCTCAAAGAATATATTGAAAAAAGAATGTTATTTCAGTAGATATAATTTTCTTTTATATAAAAATTATTCTCAATAGTAGGGCAATGCTCCTTATATTACTATGTTTTTTAAAGTTTTCTACACTTTACATGCAATAGATATTTAGTGCGTTCGGCACACATGCACCGGATGCATCTGAGCCGTCGGTGTATTACACATACCGTAAACACTATTATATGTGTAACACACCAACGATGCCGATACGTCTAGTGCATGGTTGCCCCGGACGTAACACAACAAATGCCTCCTCACCCCGTTCACATGGTGTATGAATGAAAAGTCCATAAGAAATCAAATTTGAGTGCAGAAACCAAAATATAGACGTCGAATATATTTTATATAGAATGTTATTTTAAAGTTTCTCTCTCTCTCTCACATAAGTTTATGAAAATTACTGAAGTCGTGTTATTCACTTTGTAGTAACCAATTGGTTAAATGATCAAGAAACCATGACTCAATATTTTTATAAGTAAGAATTAAGGTAAAAACAACGTGTTTTTTTCTTGTTGTAAACTAATAATTGAAAGACAAGCCATGTGACCGACTCACACTTGCATGAGATGTTTGTTTTGTTTCAAGATATAGAAAGTGTCTTGTAAGCACATCAATGATTATATAATTCAAATCTACAGAAGGAGTGAAGCAACCATGACCAAACATGTGCTTGCCAAACACTAATTCTCCAATGCCTCTTGGAGCCTTTGTATGCCATTTACCTTTTTCCCTTGAGTTTTGAATCTAAATATTGGAAATTTGGAATGTTTGAGTTTTGATTTCTATGTTGGATAGCCAATTTTTCATAAGCAGGGCCTCAATACAAGTTGAGACCGAAGGTGATGTTAGGGAATAATATAAACAAAACGTGATTAAGAGAGAGAACAATCACACAAGATAACACACAATTTACGTGATTCGGTAATATCTTTTGCCTATATTCACGTAATGCATCAGAAATTTTATTATCAATAAATAATGAGTATTTACAATGGAAAACTATCTTTATATTTAGGATACAAAAGATTCTAAAATTGGACCAATAACAAACGCTAGATGTCTTTATATATAGGGTTTAAAAGATTCTAAAAATGAACCCAAAAACCTACCGAAAAAGCATGTTTTTATTTTCGACGATCAAAGTGCCCGTACTCTTGCGATCGATTGACACTTCAATCGAATGTCTACAAAGTTTCTGCGATCGATGTTGACTATGACTGCGATTGATCGATACTTGTCCGAGTCTCTAAAATCAAAACTTGACAACCTCAACATAGCTTCTGATTTAGGCTCCACAACCTCAACTGGTGAAACTTTTAATTTTTCAAAAGAAAACCTACGATCAAGTTAGCTTCGGATATTTGCAAAGTTGAGTGCAAAAACAATGTCTTATAATATTGGTATTTACAAAAATAAATAAAAATAAAAATCCTTATTTTGTGCACTCATCTGAGCTTGGAAGATTTTCGAGAATTTTCAACCTGACCTAATTCGAATAGGGCTTGAACTGAGGTGCTAGGCAACTCGGGACCAACTTATATCATTATCATCACAATAATAGTAATCCGAGCCTAATTTAAGCAAAATCCAACCATTAAGTTGAGTTGAACTGAAATTTTATAGCCACTTTGCCTTACAGAGACCTGAACCCTCGACCTTGTATGCAGAGACTTGAACCATCGACCTTATATGCGAAGTATCACTAGGCTACAACGGAGTCTTCAAGTAGTTATACTACTATAATAGAGACCTAATTTTCTTATTTTTTATTTTTGAAAAGTGTAACACATACATCCATTTGTATTGACAACAACCATCAACCTCTCTTTTGCAAGGAGGAGAAACCACTTTCAAAGACCTGCATTGATTCAATGCCAGGTAGATATGCAAAATGCACATGTTCTAGTGACAAAGCCAACACACAAAGTTCCTAATAATCACACCTAAAGAATCAGCATGTGTGCAGTGAAAATCAGGCAGTACTACCATAATATTATTCCAATAACAAAGTAAAAATAATAATTTACTTCTATAATTTTCAAGTAAAAAATTATTGGCAAATCAACCCTTTTCAAAAGCCCTCTCTTTCACAAGAGATGCATGTATTTCTATTCTGACAATAGTATCCAGTTAGTTGTAGACAGTGCACTGACAGGACATTTGATCAAGATAGTCAAACCATTGTAATTAAACATACATAAAGAAAACCATGACACACACAAAACACAACATTTTCAAAAAAGCACAAAGAGTTGAGAAGAAAACAGATAAGCATATTCTGGAATGGGAAAAGGAGAAACAACCACATTCAATGAGCCAATAGAGAAGTCCAAAACCAATTGCCACTTTCCCATTTCTTTCACACTTCCCAAATGATAAATATTTATTCAAAACACCCATGGATTCGTTGTTAGCTTACTAGCTTCATATAATTTAGAAAACACTAGTTTTCCGGAAGTTTCTTGTATTCATATCTCTCATCAAGAGGCACTATACAACACTCATGCAACATATTACATCTCGATATGTAACAACTTTATTTTGAGAACACAACACCTTTGAATCGGTGTTATATTCTCGATATAATGAAGTTCCATTCTTAATTTAAATGCACAACAATTTAGAAAATACTAATTTTCTCGAAACTTCTTGTTCATATCACTCGGATGCGCTGTACAACACTGATGCAACACATTAACTCGATATGCAACAACTTCACTTTGAGAACACAACACCTATGAATCAGTGTTGCATTCTCGGTATAATGAAGTTTCGTCCTCAATTTAAATGCACAACAGAGTAGATTATAAAATTTTATATTGGAGAGATTTCGGGTTCGTTTTCTTATATTACCAACATTTTTTTACCAACTACAACAAATTTCTTTCTTTAAAACCTATTCCCTCTTTGGAAAGAAAACAAAATACAAAAAAGAATTCACCGAAAGAAGAATCTTGGTTCTTTAAAATCCATCTCCTCCTTTCAGTAATCTGCACAAAATTTCAACCACAAAAGCATAAGAAAACATTAAATAAATATTAGTCATAGAAACATCCATTTCTTTGTTTCTATTTACTTACCATCATGTTTCTTCATCAAATTTCTAGCAAACAGTAAACAAATAACTAGAAACCCCACTCCAGCTGATCCTCCTAGTATAATTGCTACTGTCTTCCTTGTATTGTGCCCTGTCCCTACATGAACCAAACACATCCCAAATCCCAAATTAAAATATCTCTATATCACTTTCTAGCATTAAAAAACCAGAATATAGAGATAGAGACCACCAATCTAAGTAAGAAAAAAAAAAAACTAAACAATAATAGAGACAAAATTAAAGAAAAATCAACTTCTCAGTGACATTTCTTTCTATCCCAGATTTCAATTTTTCCATATTTTTTCTTTCAATATTACCTGATGAAGTTTCAGATTCAGATTCAGATTCAGATGATGAAGAAGACCTTCTGGGGACCCCATTTGGGTAGTAACTATAGCTAATAAAACACTTGTGCAGATAGATTTGTCCTGAAATAGAGCTTCCACATTCAACCTGAGCTCTCTGGACAGCATTTTTCACACACTCACCACAATCAGCACTACCCACATCACCTTCACATTGCCCTAACATATACATAGATTCATAGCTTGCTGTATAGAACCCATTGCTACTAACAACCCCACTCTCCAACGCCGTAAAGGCGGTGTCTCTTCGCTCTTCAAACCCACTCCCTGCAACATTTGTTCCACCACAAGTCTTGTAAAGCATCTCCATACCAGAGATTTGAGCAAAGCCAGCAACTTCATACAGCATGTAGCACCCAAGGAGCTGTATTCTAGCAGCAACAGGTTTGCCACAGAGCTTGTCAATGAGTATTGGTAGCTTGCTCACACAGTTGTAGCAGTCAACATTAGTGAGGTCACCTCTGCACTGGAAGAGACCAGAGATGGTGGTTTGGGCACTACCAGTGGTGGTCTTGTAGAACTTGGCCTTGGAGGACTGTGAAACCAAAGTGCCAAAAAGGGTTGAGAGAGCTTGTGAGTAAACCCCAGTTGGATCTGACAGAGACTGCTTTGCACAGCCCTTGTAGACCAGGTTAGTGTAATCAGAGGCAGATTCAGAGAGTGGTATGTGCTCAACAATGGCAAAGAAGACCAGAAGAAGAGAGAAGAGGGAAAAGGGTTTGGTGGGTGAAAAACCCATTTGGTGGATTTGAGAGGGAGTGTTGATTGATCAAATCATATTCATGGCTGGTTTTTGTAGATTTTTTATTTATTTTACGAGTTCCAAGAGATTGGGTTTGGATGAAAATGAGATGGGATTGAATTGAAGACCTTGTTTTTGCTTCCTTTGTACTCAAAGGGCACTCAAAGGAGAGAGGGTTTTGGTTTAGGTTTTGTGGTGTTTGGGATTCACTTTACCTTTGGATGGCCTACCTGGCTAACTCTGTCTATCTTTGGATGTCAGAATGTGCAAAGAGGTGGCATCTTTTTCTCTCTTATGCAAGAATATGTGTACAATGTACTACTGGAGAATTGGTAATATAATACAAAAAAAAAAAAAATAAAAAATTCATGGGAATGGTTGACTATTGATTATATTTGAATTAGTATAATTTTTTAACATTTGAAGAGAACGAGAACAAATTGTTTTAATTAAAATACCAGTTTTGCTACTTGGGGATTTAAAAGTTAAAAAAAAAAATTCTTAGGTGAGACTGTGAGAGAGAGTAGGACAGGAGGGAAGATCTCTCTTAAAAGTTAGTTTTCTTGAAGGTTAGTGTGAATTTTTACCAGAAGTGGATCAAGGGATGATTATGAAAGATTTTGAAGTGGTAGGTAAATGTTCAAGTTTACTGGCAAAGTGAGTTTAAACATTAATTGCCCATATAAAATATTAAAATAATTTTTTTTTGAATTTAAATAGAAGGTTAGTCATTTTGAGTATGTATTTTCTATAGTACAGCACGCGTTGGTATTGTTGTACTGCAATGAACAGTCCCGATCACTCACATATATGACCATGTCACACGTTTCAGTGATTCGGACCGTCCAATTATTGTCACACGTTTGAGTGATCCGGATCGTTCATATCAGTATAACAACACGTGTTATAACAACAGATTGATCCCGAATCGAGTCTTTTCATGTAATAGTATTGAATATCATTTGAAGGATGAATGAGATCCATTAAGCAAAATGTTATTTATTTATGGAGCCTGTATTTTGGCTGCAAACTTGAAGCTCGGAGAAAAATCTCGTGACAAATGTTTGATGACATTTTAATCTCCATACTTCGAAATGGGCGAACAGTATACAGAGAAAAATCAACAATCTTAGTCATTATTAATTATTGTAGCTGTTTCATGTCAGTATTGCATTTTTTTTATTACTAATTTTTTCAACTTTCGGAAGAAAAAAAAACTAGCAAATGTAGCAGAATTATCAAGGGACATAAAACTACCATCATTTAGGACACTCACGTTTTTAAAGCTAAATCTATCAAATCCAAAACTTTTAATATCTAATGGTAAAAACTAAGTGCTTTTTTTCTTCAATAGAACTGATTTTTATTTTTGAGATACTTAAAAATAAATGACAACAAAAAACACACATATGTATGTGTGTATAATTGTATATCAAACATGGTATAGAACTTATAAAAAAAATGTTACTATTTTTGTCTTATACAATTTGGTAAAGTACTTATATTTATGAGTGTGAGTGCGTGCGAGAATTGCTACCTATAAAAAAAAATAATAATAAATAAATAAATGATTTAGGCCTTGTTTGCATTGTAACTATGGAAATAATTCTCAAGAAGAGTTTTCAAAGAACTAGAACAAAAGTCAATTTTTAGGTTTTTCAATTTGAAAATTTGTTTGGTTTGAAAAACTACAAAACACTTTTTAGAGAACAAAAACTCATAAATCTATTTGGTTGTACTTATTGTACATATTTCAAATAATAGTTTTTATCATTTTTAGAGAGGTATTTTTGTATTTTCAAACTTATTATGTAGCCCTAGGAGATGCCTATATATATATATATAGTCTAAACTCTCTGTAATTGTATCCCCTTTTTTTCATCATAGTGAAAACTCTACAACACCAATGACATAATCCTAGATTTTGGATGAACCTTGTAAATCTGTGTGTCTTTGCTTCCGTGTTTGATCTTCTTTTCTGTTAATTTTTGCAACAGACACAAGTTTAGCAAAAAATATAATAATAATAATAATATTGTAGCAATTAATGTGTTTGCATCAAGCCCAATGTAGTAATGCTTATAAAATTATGAGAAAACATAGAAAGAAGTTAACTACAACTTTATTGAAGCCAGTGAATTATTATATACACAATTTGGGACAAAATCGATATTGGACAAAACCTCAACAAGAGCATCAATGGACAACAGAACCTCAAAAAAAATCGACAACAGCATCTACACACAAATTTCATGTCCGAAAATCTAGGAACGAAAGTTGGTAACAAATAAATGATTTTATTAATTTAAGAAAAAGGGGTACAATTCTCTGTAAATCTTTACAAAAGAAAGATAAAGATAAAGTCCTCTGATTCGATCTCTTTGGTAATCCGACTTCAAGGGCTGCAAGAGCTTGATCTTGAATTGGATTGAAACTTTAGTGAAGAACGACACGTGGATGATGTGCTTGTTGTTCTTCTCCTTCAGGGTTTAGGTGCTTTGAAGCTTCGAATTTTGAGTGAAGACTTCTGCAGAGTTTCAGCTTTTTTTTCTGAGAATCTTCTAGTCTCCCTCTCCCACCTCTGGACCTTTATTTATAGTCTCATCGGAGGGGTAGATTTGTAACTTTTTTTTCTTCTGATAATTATCCTATAATTATCTTTTATGATAATTTTGATAATTATCCAATATATACATAATAATTATCTTTGTTGATAATTACACACACACTCATATATATATACATATATATAGAGTTAATTATCCATTAAACCCATTTTCAAGTGGGCTTGGACTTCTCAGACAATTTAGATCAGTCCATAACTCATTTATTTGTAGCGGGCGTGATCTTTAAATTATCTAACTCGTTGGGCTACATTTCAAAGTGGGCTAAACTGAAGAAAAACCCAAATTATATTTTGGGTCCATCATGTAATTTTTTAATATCTACAAATTGCCCCCACTTCAAGTCTCGTGCTATATTGAGCTTGTCACGTATTTAAAGCGAGACTTGAAGTATATAATTTTCGCAAAAAAATTTTTCTTACAAAAAATCAATTGCAAAGAGGATGTCTTCTTTGTCAAGTTGAATTGGAGTCTTGAAAACCTTGTTGTAAATATGATTTTTTCCTTGTCCAAGCGGAATTGAAGACTTGAGGATCCTATTGCAAATAGGATTTTTTTTCTTGTTTCAACAGAATTGGAGTATTCAAAATTCAATGTCAAATAGGATTAACTCACCACTATATATATGTAACCTACGCTTCAGACCCTTCACATCAGAGAATAATTGAGAGATATTCTACGAACTGCTATTAAAAGGAAATTGAAAGAAACACGGTAAGCTCTTCTATCTTTCTTTCTTTCTTTTTTCCTGCCGCCACTGCCTTCTTTCTTTCTTTCTCTTTTTTTTTTTCTTTTTTTTTTCTATTTCTTTCTCTTTTTTTCCTCTTCTGCCACCACTCCCTGTAACTTGCCATGGTTACCCCATATGTAATGATGCACTTTAGCTTTACCCATGTCCATGTAAGAGCAACATAGATTTTTTCCTTCTTTTCTTTCTTTGTCTTTTTCCTTTTCTTTCCCCTTTTTTTTTCACACTTCCTCACGTTTTTTTTTCCACTGCTATTTCCCTTTTTTTTTTTTCCTTTTTCTTCTTCTTTCTTTTCTTCTCCTCCAAGCGCCTGTTTGTTTTTTTTTTCTTCATTCTTTTTTTTTTCCTTCTTTCTTTTCTTCTCCTCCACGCCTTTTTGTTTTTTTGTTAATGTGGCAGGAAGTGACGTGGCGGCTGACTAGGCACTGAATACTGATTGCTGACTAGGCACTGAATGCTGATTGGACGATGACATGAAAGATGATTAATGCTGATTGGACGATCCCTGGTTTTGAACCTAAGACCTAGTGATGAGTTATTACAAGACAAAGCCATCTCTCCTGGACTACCCCATGTATTGCAAATCTTCGCAACCACGTATACATGCGGTTGAACTTCAAAAAGAACTATTTTTTTTTCAAATTAGCTTCTACTTGTAGGCTCTACTCGAGCTTTGTGTTGCCTCTTGAAATATACAGATCCATTGAAGTCATCGAGGAAGATAACTTTACGTTAGTCACTCAACTATTCTCTTGCAAGTTTCAATGCCTTTTTTTTTATGTCAATTGTTGTAGGTCAAATCGCTTCTCTCAGAATATGGAGTTGCAGACGGCATTCATTAGTCCCTTCAAGGTCCCTTAGTGCACTTTGGTGTCACTTTTATTGTCCCTTCGAAGTCCCTTTGTGCATTTCAGTGTCACTTTTTTGTCCCTTCGAGGTCCCTTAGTGCACTTCGGTGTCACTTTTATTGTCCCTTTGGAGTCACTTTATCGTCCCTTCGGGGTCAGGCCAAGTCACCACGATGCAGCAGACATCGTCAATATCTCAGCAGTAGGTCAGGTCACCCAACTCTTCTCTTGCAAGCTTCAAATATATATATATATATATATATATATATATATATATATAAATAGTTTATACTCGTATTAAGGAGTGCTTGTTATTTTTTTTGGTAGACAGTTTATATTCGTGTCAAGGAGTATTATTATTATTATTATTTTTTTGTGAACAGTTTATGCTCGTGTCATCTTTTTTTTTTTGTTAGACAGTTTATACTCGTGTTAAGGAGTGTCATTTTTTTTTGTAGACAATTTATACTCGTGTTAAGGAGTCATCTTTTTTTTGTTAGACAGTTTATACTTGTGTCAAGGAGTGTTATTTTTTTTTGTAGACAGTTTATACTCGTGTCATAGAGTATCATCGACAGTTTAGGCTCGTATCGAGGAGCACTTTTAGCTTTAATTAGTCTTTAACTTTGTAAGACTCAGGAGACAGTCCAAGTTTGTGTTGAAAGGTGTGAATCAGCTCGGCGTCAATTTGAAGATTTTCTTCTTACTTTGTTTCTTCATTATACTCTTCTCGTACTTAAGAAGAAACATTTTCTTCAAACTCGTCTCCCCACCCAGAAGGAAGAGGCATTTCATTCGTCGTGGTCCATGTAGGAGGATTGAACCTCAACCAATATGCTTTGATTCAGTTGCGAGATTCGATCCAGACATCATCTTCGGGCTTTGGTCCCCACACTTTTCATTCCTCTAGTCTTTTGATTTTTTGAGCCTTCCGTTCCATCTGGGATTGTAGACGATTTTGTTCTTGTTCCTCGCTTTCTTCTTTGAGACTTTCGTTTCGCTAACTGTTAGAGACAATTTGAGAAAGTGACTCTTGAGACATCACTTGTATGTTTCTGGGTAATGATTCTTGCGAGATCCTTGCAAGACTATTCCCATCTTGAACTTTCTTTCTTTGGCCTCATGTGAACACAATTTTTCGATCACTTCTATTTGAAGTTGTTTGAGGAGAGTTTGAATGAGCTTTGTCTGGAGGGATTGCCCCCAGTCTGCCCAGTCTTCTACCAATATTTTCTTGACTCAATGTCTTATGTAACTGAGAACTTTCATATGAAGTTACTGAAGTAACATGATGTATTTCTTGATATAAGTCTTTAGAGACGACGCTTGTAACATAAGATGTACCTATTTCATCGTCCGAGTTAGGAAGTATTTCGTCTTCTTCTTCGAACTCAACTGAGAGAGACCAAGGTGTCTAAGAAGCGCAGCATCGGGTTTTATTATTCAGGGGCACACATCAAGGATCAGACTCTACGAAGAATGGCGTTTCTGGCCACCAGGTTGGCCCTCGTCTTTAAGATAGTTATCAGACATATTGGAAAAGGCAAGAGCATTTGCACCACGACTTGTTATGCTGAGCTCCATATCATGGGCACGAGTAACTAGCTCTTCAAATGTATAAGACCTGATTCCTTATAGAATGTAGAGAAGCTCCCAGTACATGCCTTGCATACACATTTTGACTATTGAGACTTCAGAAAGGTAATCTTTGAAATCAAGACTTATAGCTCGCCAGCGGTTGATATAGTCGACCACAAACTCGTCATTCATTTGTTTAGCATTAGTGAGTTCTAGCATGCTCACTATTCTGCAAGTACTGTAGAAGCGGTTGAGAAACTTTCATTCCATTTGATCCTAACAGCCAATACTCCCAGCTTTGAGGTCTGTGTATCAATCAAATGCATTCCCTTTGAGGGAACGAACAAATTGTTTGACTAAGAGGTCCCCTTCAGTGCCAGCATTATTGCAGGTCTCCACAAAGTGTGCAACATGTTGTTTGGGATTCCCCTTTCCATCAAATTGTTGGAACTTTGGCGATTGATATCCCATTGGCCTTTTTAAAATGTCAATTCTTTTGGTGTAGGGTTTTGAGTACACAAGAGCATTCTGAAGGGTGCCGTCATATTGTGCTCAGATTGTGTTCGTTATTATATCCTGCAACTGTTGGACAGATAGCAAAACGACTGGCGAAGCAGGGATAGTTTCGTCAGCCATGTGTCTTGATGCGAATGTGTGACGACGCTCTTTTTATTGGGCACCTTGAAGAGAGGAATTTAAATTATTCGTAGGTAGATGTGTTGACTTGTCAGGATTTTGGATTTCAAGCTTACTCATTAGCGCGACGATCTACAAGTCCTTCTCTTTAATAGTCTTTGTGAGATTTTTGATTGCACGTGCCATCACTGTCAGTTGATCTTCCATCGAGGTTGTTCCAGTCATCATAGCTGCAAGAACATTCGAATAAGAAGAAAGACTTTGAGGGCCAATATTTTTTGAAGTGACCGATTGTTTTGAAATCTCTACTAACGACTTCGAGAGTGAACTAACGCTAGAGTTGGCATCAGAGACAGAGTGGGGTGAATGTGGTGGCGCCGACCTTTCTGAAACACTATCAGAATTCTTTGCCCCTTGAGGATCAATGGTGTTAACATGTTTAGTTTTCATATCCATTGGTTTAGCAGGATTGATTTTCACCAAATCTTGCTGATTCTTGAGCGAAGCAATTGCTTTGGTCTTGCTACGTGTCATATGACCTGCTGAGGTGCTGCTGACACTTGACAAGTTCCTAGTGCTCTTGTCACTGCTTGCGGCAAGTTTGGTGTTAGCCATTGCAGCATTGATTTTTTTAAAGTTTTTCTTGTTTGTCGTCTGAACCTTGGGAGGAGCCATAGATTCTGATGAACAGAGTTTTGGATGTATGATGTAGGAGACAGAGATGAGAGGCAGAGATTGTCTCACTGGGCATGCCAGAAATTTGTACACACAAATTTCGTGTCCAAAAATCTAGGAACGAAAATTGGTAACAAATAAATGATTTTATTAATTTAAGAAAAAGTGGTACAATTCTCTGTGAATCTTTACAAAAGAAAGATAAAGATAAAGTCATCTGATTCGATCTCCTTGGTAATCCGGCTTCAAAGGCTGCAAGAGATCTTGAATTGGATTGAAACTTTAGTGAAGAACGACACGTGGATGATGTGCTTGTTCTTCTTCTTCTTCAGGGTTTAGGTGCTTTGGAGCTTCGGATTTTGAGTGAAGACTTCTACAAAGTTTCAGCTTTTTTTTTTTCTGAGAATCTTCTAGTCTCCCTCTCCCACATCTGGACCTTTATTTATAGGCTCATCGGATGGGTATACTTGTAACTTTCTTTTCTTCTGATAATTATCCTATAATTATCTTTTATGATAATTTTGATAATTATCCAATATATACATAATAATTATCTTTGTTAATAATTACATATATATATATATATATATATATATATATATATATACTCCCTCCGTCCCATAATTTTAGTCCACTATATATATATATATATATATATATATATATACTCCATCCGTCCCATAATTTTAGTCCACTATTCCTTTTTGGGATGTCCCAAAATACATGTCCATTTCCTAAAATGGATTATATGATTCCTAAACTATCCTTTCCAAACTCTACTATCCTAAAAGTGAGACCCACCATATAATAATAATACTAACTTTTAAAGAATGACTAATATGTAAATTCATGCATTATTACACTAAAAAGTGGGTCCCACCATAAAAAGTTGGAATCCCTAAACATGCCAAGAATTATAGGACGGAGGTAATATATAGTAATTATCCATTAAAACCCATTTTCAAGTGGGTTTAGACTTCTTATACAATTTAGATCAGCCCATAACTCATTTATTTGTAGCGGGTCTGATCTTTAAATTATTTGACTCATTGGACCACATTTCAAAGTGGGCTAAACTGAAGAAAAACTCAAATTATATTTTGGATCCATCATGTAATTTTTTAATGTCTACAGTATCAATAAAGAAAAAATTGATTCTGGGTTTTGCCTTTCCCCGAATAGATTGATGCAACCTGCCAAGGTCTAATGACACAGACATGGCCAAGGGACTGTGTTGATGGGCTCTTCGTCGTCCTCAATGCATCTAAATCTGGTGGATGGAGGAGTTAAGAAGGCTGATTGGTCATTGATATAGAGAGAGAATCACCTAATCAAGCTTCATGTCTCTCTGTAACATGGCTTCTCGTTAATTTAGAGAGAAAAACAAGTAACATGGATTGATAGAATGAGAGAGAGAGATAATGAGAAAGAGAGAGATTGTTATAAACGAGCATGAGTTACCGTATTTTTAAGTAAATCATCTTCTAGCTCCGTGTTTTCCTTTGTTTTCTCTTTTATCTTCAAAACTCACTAAATAACTTTTTTTGTTCTCTAAAATCCTATACTCAAGTGACTTAGTTCTCTAAAAATTATTCTTTAAAAACAATTCCAAGCAATATAAAAAAGCAATTTTTGTGTTTTTATCACTCCCAAAACAGAAGATACAAACCAAGCAAGGTGATTGTACTTTTACAAAGAATTGCTAAAAAAGAAAACACGAAAAACCACATACCTTAAATATTCAATTACGAAGTCAGTAGTTAAAGGGTTAAATTAAAGAAAATAATTTGCAAGTATTGAAAAGCTAAGATGAGATAACTAGGTCACAACTTGTGATGATCATGATACTTTTTCAAAATCGAAATTCTTAATAAATGAAGGAAGAATATCACCATTTTTGTTCAATGGATGATTGAATCATTCCATACCAGAAATAATTGCAGGAAACCCTTTGATAACATGGATTCCTATTTCTCAATGATATTCCACGATCAAGATAATTGGTTGAATCCCGTGAAACCATTTTATAGAAGTTAATTGATATATTCTTCTTATAAAGCAAATCGACTTCAATTCTCGAGTAATCCACATCATTTATGCTTCTATTGTAACAAGATATTCCCTTTTTATGTGAAAAATGCCCGTATCAGTAATTATGATTTTACGTATGGACAATTCCTCAATATCTTGTTGATTTGCAACAAAATATTTTCGTTGTGTGTTGTAAAAAAAAAACATGCTTTTTGGAGGAGAGATATTATTTCACCAATCAAGTCACAGGTTTCTAACATATTCATACCTAATGATTTTTCACAAAGTAATGACGAAACATATAACTTTTACAAAACTTTTCATTTGTCAAGCCGATCCGATCCATTCATTTGTAGAGTTTTTTACTTGATCGTAGACATTTATGGAACATCTCTAACAGAGGGACAAATTGAATGCTCCAAATTTCACTTGCGCAACTAAACTAGGGTCAATACTGACAAAAACATCTCTATTCAAGGTTGGAGCACCATGTCAAAAGAGTCAAATCAAATTGTAAATAGATGATGAAGAATCTTAATGGGCCATATATCTCTAAAGTTTAATGGACTTTAGCCCATTGAAATGACTCTAACTAGTCCATATTCGACAACTGCTTGAGCTCCTTGGCTCGGGCCCATTTTATCATCAGCAACCTATTTTAATCGAAAGTCCTCTCATGTGGGGTTTTTTTTTATAATTTCATATAATAATGTTTATAACAATTGGTGGTGGCTCATGTTGTTACGGTGGCTGATATCAATGTCACCTATTTCAGAAATCAAACGGGAGAGAATTTTAGTCCTATTTTCAGAACTACATGACTCCATTCTGATTCCACTGTCTGGCACAAGCATTTCAAATGCTGCCTGTTTTTTTTTTTTTTTTTTTGGAAAATTAGAGGTTTTTCTTGGTTTGGTACCAATCCGTGCAGTTTCTATTAATCGAGAATATTGAGAGAGAGAGAGCATATAAATATTTTTTTAATTTACTTTGACTCGTAGTAGATTAAGGCAATCATGTACTATTGTTGTGTTGTGCTCACTTTACGTTATTGTGTTTATTCTTTTCTCGTCTCATTTCTCTTTCCCACTAAAACCTTACATTGAAGCATCTATTGCAAAATGTTGAAACCATAGCAATCTTATGTAAGATTAGAAAAGAATTTAGCTAACCCGAATCCCTTTCGTTTGTTTATAAATTCAGACTCGTAACGAGTTTAAAAAGTTGAGTTCACACAATTTGAAAAGTTCAACTTTGCTCATCTCGTTTAATCAAACGAATTGAGTTTAATCTCATGCTCATGCTCAAGAGGCTAAGAGTTTGGATTAGCATGAATAACTCTTGTATTTGAATTTGAGAAAGACAGGTAAGCCACCTACAATGAATAAGTATATATATATATAGCTGCAATCTGTGAGAATGATCCCCCACCAAACACAATATTTTCATTTTGTAGCCTTTATATTTCATTTCTTTTTTAATACAATCCCGTTCCATGGAACTTAATACATAATATAGTCTCGTAACATAAGCCTTCAAGAATCACATGAGAGACTATCAGCATGCGTATGCAATTTTATAAAAACCAACTTACATGAGTTTATGTTTATGAACAAGTCAACTTTACACAAGTTATATTCATAAGTCGGGTTTAATGTTGTTCGAGATGGACTTGTTTAATAAATGAACTTAAAAATCGAGTTGGTTTGACTCGCTTATTAAACAAGCTTAAATTCGATTCATTTTCTTAAGAAACTAGTTCGAGCCAAGCCTAAAATGTTTATGAACAAATCAGTTCATTTTTAACATTAATCTCATGTACTAAATATATATGGGAATTTCATAAAACTAGTCTTCTATTATGAAAAATGATAGTTCTCATGAACTATATTTTTTTCCAATGATGCACATAAAAAAAAAAAAAATTAATGGCTTACTAGTTTTATCTTATCACATTGATCATATGAATTGAAAAAGGCATAATGGCTTAGGCTTCCATCAATTGTTACTTAATTTTAAATATTTGACAATTTGATCTATACACTTGAATTTCAATACTTTCAAAGGCTTAATGGCTTAGGCTTTGTTAATTAATTTTGAAATATTTGACAATTTCATCTATACACTTGAATTTCAATACTAATATTGAATTGCTCAAATTGAAGTCCATTGACGAAGAATTCACCTTATAACATCAAATAAAACTTAATGGACTCTAGGTGTTGGGCCTTTTAGAACACCTTATATTCTTCGTTTCATATACATCAAACAATTATTAAAAAATTACTTTAGAATGACTCAAAAAAATTCAAATTGATACCTTCGAAATAAAAATCTTACCATTAAACTATCATTTTCGAGTAAATCAACCCTACTCTATAAAATATTCAAAATCATAAATTTATCAGAAAAAAGGGAAAGAAAATTCACCATCTCTAGCAATATTCATTCTATTATTATCCACAATAATAACTTGGAATTTTCCACAAAATTTTATAATAATAAAGTAAGGGTCAGTTTGGTAGGAAAGAAACAGAAGGAAAAGAAAAGAAAGGATTTGGAGGGTTATGGTTTTGTGTGTTTGGTATGAAATTTTTAAAGGAAAGGAAAGGAAATGGAAGGATTTGGAAGAATAAATTAAGGGTGAATAGTAGCTTTTGTTATCCTTCCAAAAATGGGAAGAAATGGAAGGAAAGGGAAGGAAATGTTACCTTTTTTAATGAAACTTTGTTAATACCAACTTTGCCCTTATTTTGATAAAAGTTAAAATTTGTTCTTTTAAATATAAAAGGGTATAATGGTAAATTTTTTAAATTGCTTCCTTTCATTTCTTTCTCCAAACATATTAACTATCATTTCCTTTCTTTTCCTTTACTAATCAACCAAACACGATAAAAATTTAACACTATCCTTCTCTTTCATTTCATTTCATTTCTTTTCTCTCATTAATAATATTATCCTTTTTTTTCTTTTTCTTTACTTTTCCACCCTACCAAACATAGCGTAAACGATTTTACCAACTCTCTGAGTGTTTTAGTGAAGTTTTTAACCTTGTAAATAGGGTAAAAAAGTTACCAATCAAATAATTAGAAAAGAGGATATACCTGTCGGTTGTCCGAAAAGTACCTAACTTTCCGGTTAGTTGCTGGGCTGCGATTGCCACTCGTCTCTCCTTCCCTATTCCCTAACGCTCCTTCCTTTCTCCTCGTCAAATCCATCTCTCTCTAAAAACTCTCTTTTTCTCCCTCTAAAACTCTCGAGATCTAAGACAGAATTAGGGTTTCTGCTTTATCGCAATTCTGATCCCCCTTTTTGCCGTCATTAACGACGACAATGTTGTCGTGGAAAGACAAGGTTACAGAGAAGTTCTCTAATCTCTTCTCCGATTCGCCCTCTTCCACATCTCCAACACTAGATCAACCTCAGGTACTCCCTTACTTCTTCTTCTTCTTCTCATATGATAACATACATCTACACAAACTTTTACACACGCACATATACATATAGTTGTGATCTATTCTGGTTCGTATTGGCTTAAATTGATGTTCCCACACGATTAATGTGGTTTTTGCTTTTGATCTCTCTCTAGAAAGATCGAGATCCGGTTTTCTTTAGATAATGCAGTTGTACGGATGCAAAATTCGAATGCCAAAAAAGAAATTAATTATGAAGCAGTGAACTTTAACTGATAAATTATACTAAGGGAAATTTCACTTGTTTGATTACGGTGTTTCACCAGAAGAACAAGAAAAAAAAAAGAGGAAAAAGCTTTGGTTTGTTTTGTTTGTGTTTATTTTTAGCTTCTTTGTGCGATATGGTATTTTTTTGCTCTCAAAAAGAATTCTGTTGTCTTCCATATTGTGGTCCTTCTCCCAACCTTGACGATATAGCTGGTGCTACCAATTTGCCCACTAATTTAATTGTTGGTGATGTAAACTTTTGCTACTCATGATATTAAAAGATATCAGTATTCATCTATGGATTTTTTAGCTAATTATTTTAGCTAATGTTTTGAATTACATCTCTGTAATTTAGAATTTAGATATTAACTCCCAAATAAAAGTTGGCTATTCACTTTCTGCATCAATACTCCAATTTTATGGTCATCTTGTTCATTTAAGTCTTAGGTGGAGGAATAACTAAACTCTAATTTGATACCCCCTCTCCCCTTCTTTTCTTAGGTAATTATTGTGTTCAGTTAATTTTTGCTTGCTTAGGTGATGTGTTGGAAGTCAAGAAACCTATGTTAGTTTGACAATCGGATGCTGAATTGTGTCCTTTCATTATCATTTTGGTTGCAGTTGAATCTTACAGATTTAAATTTGTAACATTATATTTTAAATGTGTAGGTCAGGCCATATTCTAAGGATGGGAAATCTTTGTCTTCGATACTTTCCTTTATTCTCCCCTCAGCTGGATTGTATGGGTTCAAATCAAACAAGCATCAGCATGATATTAAACCAATTCAATCACTTCCTGTTAGATGGAATAGTAGAAGTTTATCACCCCTGCATATCTATGAGAAATGTGAAAACCAAGATTCTCCGAATTCCCATGAGGAAGATGGAGAGCATGGGTCTGGAAGGAGCACGGACAGTAAGAACAAGGGAGCATTTGGTTCCCATGATGAATATGGAGATGCTGGCTCCGGGGCAAGTACAAATGGCTCTGACATGTTTGAAGATGCAACCGACCGACATTGTATGGAGAAGTCAATGCCATATCTCACAGAAGAATCATCCTTCATTAATTATGATTTGTATGAGTTTTTGCAGTCTTCCCTTCCAAATATAGTGAAAGGGTGTCAATGGGTCTTGTTGTATAGGTAAGATTTTAGTGGAATTCATTGCTTATAATGGAAGTCGTCTTTCTTTCTTGTGACTGGATTTTGATATATTTTTAATTCTTTCAAATGAAGGGCAGTACGATCAAACATGGTATATCACTTCGTACACTTATTCGTAGAAGTGCTGATCTCTCCGGTGTCTGTTTGCTGGTAATTTCACATCTATTTTTTTTAACTGTTTGCTGGTAATTTCAAATCTATTTTTTTTAATTAAAGCTCCTATATGTTGGGAACTTTTTGAGTTTCTCAATAGAAAATTACGATTTTCTGAACTCTTAGGATTATTTCATCAAAATTTTAAGTGGGGAATAATGTGAATCATACTGTTCACTTAGATTGCTGGAGATATGCAAGGTGCTGTGTTCGGTGGGCTGCTAGAGTGCCCTCTGAAACCTACCACAAAGAGAAAGTATCAAGTAAGAATGCAATTATCTTTCTGAAGTTGTTATAAAATAAAAAAAACATACATACATTTTTGTTTTAGTTTTCCTTTTTGTCCTATCTTTGCTTTTAGCATCCAAAGTATGCTGACATTGAACTTTCTTGCCTAATATGTGTTGCAGGGGACAAACCAAACATTTGTTTTCACTACCATATATGGTGAACCAAGAATGTTTAGACCAACTGGTAAGCATTTCATTTACATATCTGAGCTGCAGCTCCACAATAATTGCCAAATAAACTATATTCTTTGTTCCAAATATTGTACATGGGTATACTGTAGCGGGACCAGAACTGGGTAATGTCCCTTTATTGTATATGGGGAATTATATACCAAAGAGGTTGATGTAACATTCTCTGCTACTTTTACATGAAAATGTTTCTGGTTTTGCTTGAAACTTTAGCCATTTACTAATAAAAAAAAAACTTTATGGCCTATTTACAACAACTACTGAACCTTTGATTACGATCAAAGAAATACTAAAGTTGAACTCCTAGGTTTTTCTATGGTAAGGAAAGAAAGATAATTTGACACGACAACAGACTTTTGAACTTTAATGACCTATGTTGAGGAGAGTTCTGATAATTTGGTATAAGGGCATTTAGGGAGTTTGGGGTTCCTAAAGGTTAGAATAAAAAGAGGTGAATGGGTCATACGGGGTTGAACTATGGAAATGTATTAGAATTTAGAAGTGGTTGGGATGAGTTCTTAAATGGGAGATGGGGCAGAATGAGAACTTTTGGCATGAAAATGGTGTGGGATGCAAGTTTGAAAGGATCATTTCCAGATTTGTATGGAATTGCTTTGGGTAAAGATGCTTCTGTGTTGGATTATGTTATATATGATGGGAGATGGAGGCTTCTGGATGTCAAAAAACGTGAGGCAGTTAATGACTGGGAGTCTGTAGCAGCGGTGGATTGTTTGGGAGGAGTAGAGGATGCAATTTGATGAGATAGCACCAAATGTATGTTGCATTCATTTTGCAGAAGACGTCATATGGTGAGATACTCAAGATTAATAATTTTTTAATTTTGACATTGATAAAATCAAACTCCTCATCTACCTCTCCATATTAAATGCCATGTCAATAATTCTATCATGCTATAGGTTTTTATCGCAATTAATAATTTGATTAGAAGTCCATTAATTGATGTTGCATGTGCAAGGAAGATGAGGAGTTAGTGTATAATCTTTTGATTCATTGAGTAGCAAGGGGGTTGTGGGATTTAGTGTTGGCTCGTTTGGAATATTTTGAGAAAGGTTTTTGAAATCGAGATACAATGTTGGATTGATTGGGAGGTCCTTAGGATCAGATTGAGAATCGCAAGTTTCTACAAAACAAGATATATAAAAATATCTAATATGAAGTAAGAACTATTAAAAGATATACTACGAACAAACATAAAACTCATGAAAAAATATGAATTAAGACTTCCAAAACTTTTCTAATAATTTGGAGTACATTAATCCTCGCACAAAATTAAATATTTATTAGGATAAAGAATTTAATTTACATAACATTAACTATTATGGCACCATCCAACATCAGATATAAAACATAAGATTAAAATATCATGAACCATCATTTCTCCATATGATATACATTGCAGGAAAGTCTTCAACTCACATATGAAAATGAAAATTTTATTTTAAAACACTCAAACTACTTGTCCATGAAGGATTTTGTAAGAGAGACTATTGGGAAGATGAAAGAGGTGAATATTAAGATTTCCTTACATAAATGACTTGTTAGTTTGGAGTAAACTTCTTGAGTTTTTCGAGAGGAGATCAAGACTGAAGTCAATGACTTATGTAGTGTTTTTTAAGAAAAAAATTGCCCTCTCATTTGTTACATACCATAGTAAAATAACCATTCAAAAGAAAAAAGAAAAAGAAAATGAAAGAAAGAAGATAACGCGGTACTCATTCTTGTCAATACAAGTATCAAATTGCCTAAATCAGTTAGTAACATAGTTGATTAGTTTGAGAAGACTAGAAGAATTGTTATAAAGTTAAAATAAGAAAATAATTTTGACATGAAAATTATGGCATTTAAATGGGTCTTAATTTTTCATTTTATAATATTATTTGGGTCTCAGGACCTATTTTACCAAAAACAAACAAAATAACATTTTATGATTTTATAGTAGGATTGGTAGAGTCGGTTACCTCCATTTTCACGATTCTTTAGTAATTCAATAGGGATTCTATCTTTCTAGGATTTTTGTGGGATTAGGATATATTCAATTCTTTTTGGGTCGTAAGAACGTAGGATTTTAAGATGATTATAACAACCATGATTGTGGGATTTTACCAAATAAATGGCAACACTTTTTTGTAGTTGCAGAGTGGGAACAATTAACCGAAGGAAACAAGAAGCTTGGATTGTGGCCCTTTTTCACTTAATGTTGTGTTTGGCGCGAGAGAAATGTGTGATTATATAAGGTGTTGAGAAGTTGAATCATCATGTGTCTTATTTTTAGTTTATTATATTGTTGGATGAGGGGCGGGTCTTGGCGCAATGGTAAGGTTGCTCCATTGTTACCAGGGGGTCACAGGTTCGAAACGGAAAACAACCTCTTTGCATGTAGAGGTAAGGCCACGTATATGTGACCCTTCCCAAATCCTATAGTGGCTGGTCTCGTTCACTGGGTTAGCCCTTTTCTATATAGTTGGATGACAAGGAAGATGATCCTTTTCAACAGTCTTTTGCGGATTGTAGAGAATAATAGGATTTTCCTTTGTTCTTTATATGTTCCACTATATGCCCTGTGCACTTCGTTTATGCTCAATTTTAACTGCTGAAATCTTTTACTTATAAAAGAATTTCTTCTTTTATCTCTCTTTTGACCTTATAACATGTATAATAGCATAGGGAAAGAGTTTGCTATTCCTTGCTATTTTTCTTTACCTAGTTGTTATCCTCTTGTTTTCCAAATTATGTGTAAATTTTTCGTACTCTTTCTTATGGTATACCTTCACTAGGAAAAAGTTCTTTTATTTAGGTTTTCAAGAATTCAAAAGACTTAAGTTTCTCTCTCTATATATATATTTGATAAGCGACTTAGTTTCTATTTTAACTCATAAAGATAGATGATTTTGGTTAAAGAACTTTTATTTTTTTTTGGCAACAGTTCTGGATTTCAAATGCAATATGGTTTTGATTGCTGAAAAATTTAGCTTTATTTTAGGAGGTGTGACTCGCAGATGGCAAGGTTCTGGTAGTTTTTGGATAAGGCTAGAAATAGTGATCCATTAAGCCCGAATGCCGAAACTATCCTTCCTAAATGATCTTAGATCCTCTTATTTCTAAAATATAATGATAGTAAACCATCCCTGTTATAGAGGACGTAAAAATGTGCATCGCTTTTCTTTCCTTTCTATATTCGTCTTTATTTTTGTATTTGAATGTTACTCTTTCACCTATCAATAAATACCCTCTGGACAGTGGTTATCATGTGGCACACCTATATTTCTGGAAAATTTTCACTAACAATTTTTTCAACTCGTTTTCTTCTTTGTGTGTCAAATGTGCTGGAGAAAAACATATCTACAATTTAAGCAAATATTTTTTCACTTAACTCTAAAAGAGAACTTGTGGTTTTTTCACGCATGATGCGCACATACACTTGTGCTTGTAGACATGCTCATGACACATATGCATGTTTCATTATAGGCTAATGTTGTGCCTGTTTTATTTGAGTAGGTGCCAACCGATATTTTTACTTGTGTTTAAATGACGTACTAGCACTTGGCGGTGGGGGCAACTTTGCTTTATATATGGATGGGGATCTGTAAGTTTCTTTCTCCATTATTTCATTTTGGAGTTGCTCCAATTGTCTGTTTATAGCAAAGAAACATCGGTGTTATCTTCCATCCTGATATTTGAGTTTTCTATTAAAAGGTTAACTGGAACCAGTGGACCTTGTGAAACATTTGGGAACTTATGCTTGGCTCATAGTCAAGAGTTCGAATTGAAAAATGTTGAGG
The DNA here is from genome assembly GCA_026545225.1 of Cornus controversa. NCBI lineage: Eukaryota > Viridiplantae > Streptophyta > Magnoliopsida > Cornales > Cornaceae > Cornus > Cornus controversa. Next base: position 42,068,940 of record CM048849.1, read on the forward strand.
TAATCCTCAGTTTTCTTAATCCTTGTTCGTGTTTTAAAATATTCTTTCATTTTTTGTATCATTCCCTTTGCATTTTCTATTGATATGAAATTTACCTTAATGGTCTTCGATCTACTAGCAATAACCTAGAATTGAGAAGTTGAGGAATTCATGACAAAAAGGCCCAAGAAAGATTGAGTGAAAGGCCAAATGAGTTGGCTGCCAAAAGTCGTGAATTTCATTTTGGAATGCTTTCATTTGTGCTGCAAATTCCATGTTTGACGATTTCTTCCAAAAGAAAAGTGCAAGTACTAATAGAACTTATTCAACAATACATTTTTGTTTGAGAGTTTTCACCAGTGAGAATATTCAGTTTTTCTCTTTTTCCTGAAGAAGGAAACTACACCAAGACAAAATTAAATAATTTTAAATTTTCCTTAATTGTTACTCGTATGTTCAGTTAGCATAATAGTCTTGGCAGTAAGTTAGGGAAGAATGAGAAGAAGCAGCCTGCAATATATGGGAAAGGCCATTACCCAGTGTTGGTCCTGCCTTCACTTTTGCACAAATTGGAGACAGACCAATCCTTCGACATATTTTGCACAAAGTGGCTTCTCTCAGACTCATAACCACATCTTTATGCTTGTCGGCCTAAGGTTTTTACCATTGTACCAAGCAATGACCTCTAAGCCTGAACAATATGCATATATATATATTTGTGTGTGTATATCAGCCCTCATTTATCTTGTTTCATTGTGATGGATAGAGAATATACTTTATTTTTGAAATGTGATAAGATTTTTTTTGACCACTGTAGTTTTTTAGGAAACAAATAAAAAGAATTGTAAACTTTGTTTCAATCTGCATAAGAGGATTTCTGGTTTCGACAGTCATACTGATATTTGATGCTTATCTCATAGGATTCTTTTTCCCCAATGAAATAATGAACAGAAAATGGATCAAAATGTGGCATATGATGAAGAACCATAGGATTATATAGTTCAGATTGAGTTTTCCTGACATTGGTTTCAATGTGTAGAAATTCCAGTAACATGTGACATTCAGAACTAATGTTGGTTTTGATATTTGGGAAAATAGTAAAGAACTGCTACATGGTAAAGTTATGCAAAGAAAAAGAGTTATGAGTCCAAAAATCCTGCTGATATTAGGCTTCTGATAGAATATTGAGTTAGGGAATTATGAATGGAAGTTAGATTAAATGTACAATTACTACGGTATATGATTGAGAATCATACTATAATATGATCTGAATTGGGAGTTTTGTGACAATGGTCCAATGCATGGTAAATCTGGTAAGATTGTCATATCTTATCTGTACTTGTGTTAAAAACAAGAAACTATGAAGATTGTCATATCTTATCTGTACTTGTGTTAAAAACAAGAAACTATGAAGTTAAATAGAATGGACTATCATGAAGAAGTATTATCTAAAAGCTCTTTAAGTATTTTTTTTTTTGATAATTAAAATTTTCATTAAAAGCGCTCAAAGGGGAGCACACCCAAGAACAAAGAAAAGGAAATACAGGCTAGCTAGAGCCTTAAACTATCAACAAAATCCTCCCTATCCCCCATCGATTTACAATTGCACCCTTTAATCCAAAAGAATAAAGAACTTAGAATGAAGTATTTGAGAGACCAAATAGGTGTTTCCTCTCCATCAAAGGACCTCCTATTTCTCTCTCACCACAACCCCCCACCAAATACAAAGGGGAGTGGCCCTCCACGTGTCTCTGGCTCAGCTCTCCACTTTGCACCCTCTCCAAGCCTCAATCGTATCAAGTGTAGATCCAGGAGACACCCACACCATACCAAACAGTGCCAAAAACATAGTCCAAATGTCTCTCGCTACTGGACAGTGCAAAAGAAGGCAATTCACTGTCTCCTCATCCTTTTTGCACATGCAACACCAATTAATCACGACTAATGACTTATTTCCGCAATCTGAAATGGGTTTATTGTGTTATATATATATATATATATATATATATATATATATATATATATATATATATATATATACCCTTGTCCTTCACTTGTTATTGCTTTATATCTTTTAAGCTGATTGAGATATTATCTGCTCAGATTAAGGAGTAATTTGTAATTTGACAAACCTCAGCTGAAATCCTAGAAGTACACCTATGGTTTTGCTAGTTTAATATTTGAAAGTTTTATTTTTTGATTGAAATTATGTGACTTAAATTTATTATGTTGATACCTAGTGATTGAACTCTACTCTTGCATTTAACATTCCCCTACTTACCATGATCTTTGCCTTTCCCTAAGGTGAGATGAACTAAATGGTAAAGTCTTGGGCACCATTTTGGCATCTCTGTGTCTGTTGGCTGCCAGATTTTTGGAAGGCAATTACTATTAAGATTCAAACGTGATTTCGAAAGCCAGAACTGTATGGTGAGAAACATAAGAAATGAAAGAAAAATGAGAAATCTGGAGAACTAGGTTCCTGAAACAAATGTGAAATAAAAATAATGAAGAACTACCATCCCAAAAATAATAATAATTAAGAACTCCAATTTGGTTTTCTTTCCCACATTTGAATGACCATGGCAACTAGGCAAATGGGATCCCTAAAATTCATGGTTCATTTGTATGGCAAAATTCTATTTGCTAGTTGCAATAATCAAATTCTTTAAGTCACAAAGCTGAACTATAAATTTACTTTGTTGCCATTTATTCACTTTTTTTTTTGAAATGATCTTTTCTTGTCCTTGCAGTTGTGGGGGTTCACACATTCATCACGATACCTTACCTGAGAAGATGCTGAGATGCTTCACTCATATGTTGTTAAAGTATTTATAGTTCCATTCTTTATTGTTTTCAATTTGCTTGTTTTAGCTCTCCTACCCTTTTTAATCTTATGAGGTTTCTGATTGTACATGTAGTAAATTGATTTCAATTAAGATATCTCAATTAACAATGTTGATTATTTTGACCTACATCTGATATTTTAGCTGTTTAATCTGCTGCTTCTAGTGATAGTATGTGCATTCGTGTCCGTGTTCACTCAGCTGCTAGTAAAGTAAAAGTCCCAAGTTGCAAGCAGCAGAGTTGGAACGAAGCTGCAATCGATTCGACTAGTCTTGTTTGCAGGCTAATGTCTTTAGATTCCAGGTTCATGATAAAGGATGTCTCTACAGTTTCATTTCTTGGGTTGCTGATTATGGGTTTATACTCTCTCTCTCTCTCTCTCTCTTGTCGTTATCGTCGTTGTCATCATTCTTGCCTCTGTCCCAAATGAACGGGAGTTGTGTTTTTTCATTCTATTCTATTATACACAATGTCTCCTCTAAATGCATCTCAAATTGAACTCAAGTAGCTCCATGTTTTTTATAATGTATGCTAGATTGCTTGTTAGTTCATCGAGGAATGGGCTTGATGAGTTTAGAACTATGAACAAGTCTGATTCGTTTATTCTGTGATCCAATTCCAAACGAGCTTCTAACCGGGCTGAGCCAATCTCAAGTAGCTTGATTTAAAGGGACAACCACAATTGTGGTTCAACTATAATGGATGAGTATTCAAGTTACCAAAAAAGTTGCAGCTTTAGAATAGCCCCCCCTTGTTTGAACAGTGAAGAGTTTGGCTTTGGATACAGAGGAGCTTGCTGATCAGTTGGGACTAGGATCCAAATTCTAGGTCATAGGCTTCTCTCTCTCTCTCCAATCTGTCTCTTCTCTATTTTCCTAAAATTGCTCTAGTTAAGTCCAAGAGATGTCATTCATGCTTGCCCTTTTTATGATTTGGGATTTGATGGTTGTATTATTTTGAATTGGATCGAGTTTTTGGAGATTGACTACTATATATATATATAGATAGAGTTGGAAGCGGTTTTCGATTAAATCGTTTGGGAATACAGTGTTTGAATGAGGGCAAATTTTCCGTGATGAGGGGAGAGAGAGAAAGACAGGGAGAGAGATAAGGGTATTTTTGTAAATGAAAATAACATCTTTGATGCAATTATATGGATGATAATGTCTTTTTTGGCTGGATTTATGGGTATTTTGGTCACTACAACCAAATTTCTTTTTTGGAGAGCACGGTGCGAAAAATTAAAAAAGTCATAAATATTGGTTTTGTGTAATTACACCAAACTTTAGAGAAGATCGGTGTAATTACTTATTATACAATTTGAAACAAGTCGTGTCTCAATTCAAGCTAACATGATAGAATTATGATATGATTAATTCAACAGACCAAATCTGATTAAAAGGGTTGAAGGCCCAAATTAATTTAACGAGTTTAATTGAATTAACACAACAATGACTTGAAAATATCAATTCAAACCCACTAATTCTCAAAATTTGCCACCCTATCTCTCATCTTTTTGTCTCAAATATCAAACAGAGTACATTTGATAAATTAGTTAAATCAATTTATTATTACATTGTAGAAAAAGTAGACATGAGATGATAGGAAATACTAGTTACTGTTCATGATCTATGTAGTTACTTGGGCCATAGCCCTTTAAAGGATCAGGGTTTAGATAAAGTAGGTCAAGGATGTGAAATTCTTTTAAAACTTTGTATATAATTGAATATTTTAAAACTACAAGGAAAGTTATTTGTTTATTATACTTTAAATGGTTGTTATTGTCTCACAAACATCAAGGTTTTGGCCAAAGGTTCCATCCTTGATTAATCTCTCTTATCATACCAATAGGCGAAGAATCTAGCTCGCTCTGTGTAGGTGACAAAACAGTCAAACAATTTTGGCTAGAAATCCTTCTACCACACTAAGAGCCGAAGAATCGAGGAGTGTAGGTGATAAAAACGAGACATAGTGTCTTCGAAGACAAAGAATAGCAAGAAATGCCAGAACATGTCAATGTCATCCATCAAACATAAAATTCTTGCATGTCTTTATCACATTGAACAAAAGAATAATGCCAGCTAAACATTACATGAGACAAATATAACCAACAATTACATGATGTGTTTCTTCATTATTTTCCTTGGCCTTGATTAATTTAACTTGTATATGTCATCTTATTTTTTAATTTTGAGAAGCATTTTCCTTTGTAAAATACTTAAGATGAGCATATTGGATGATGGGCTCAATGATCAATCCAACCAAAGTAAAAAATAATGGTTTAACTATGGTAGGCTGCAACTTTGGAAATACAGGTTTAATGACTAATATATATATATGTGTGTGTTATATATTTAATTCCTTTCATTCTTCCAAAAACTGAGGGATAGAGAATGGTGATGCAATTGGTGCTGCAAATCACACTATTGTTCTGGCTAACAGAAGCATCATCATCAGCATTAGCAGCATCACTAGCAAAGCCTGGTTGTCAAGACAGGTGTGGAAATGTTATCATTCCATACCCATTTGGTATTGGAGCCAATTGTTTTGGTGATAAGTCTCTTGAGATAAGCTGCAACAAATCTTTCACCCCACCCAAACCTTTCTTGATCACTAGCACCAACCTTGAGGTGCTTGAAATCTCATTATCAGAAGGCACTGTTCGCGTCAACAACCCGGTAATCACTAGTAATTGTGAAAACAGGACCAACAATCAGATTGTGTACTTGATGGAACCTTTTTACTTCTCAGACACCCACAACCGATTCACGGCCATGGGCTGTGACAACGTCGCGTTAATCACCCAGCAAGAAAGGGTCATGGGGGGCTGCATGTCCATCTGCAATGTTACTTTAAGAGATAAAAGTTGCCATGGCATCAACTGCTGCCAAACCACAATCCCTCCATTACTCCACCTTTTCAATGCATCTCTAAGAAGCATAGATTCAAACAATAGTGATACAAAAGAGTGCAAACATGCCTTTATGGTGGACCAAGAATGGTTCACTAACCTGACAGACCCCTATGCCGTGCTGGAAATGGAGAATGTCCCTGCTGTGCTGAATTGGACAACATATTGGGAGTGCCAATCATTCAGTAGTTTCTTTTATTCCCCTATGTCTAATAGCTCATTATGCGGCACTAATGCTTCCTGTTTCAATCAAAGCTCAACTACTCATATATGCCATTGTGACCACGGCTATGAAGGAAATCCATATCTGCCTGATGGATGCCAGGGTAAAAGTTCTGCAGTTAATAAATTTGCACCGAGAATTTTTAGTTTATATATATGGGTAATGCTACTCAAACCAAATAGGTATGCATCCTATGGACACGGCCGGCCCGGGTACATGCCACCCAGGCGGCCGCTTTGGGCCCCATATTTCAAGGGGCCCCAAATTATATATGTGTGTGTGTGTGGGGGGGGGGGGACAAAAAAACAATATATATATATATATATATATATATATATATATATGAATCAGAGACACATTTGTCTTTTAAAAAAAAGAGTAAGAGATATACGTAAAATAAATAGTGATAGGAAGAGAGAGAGATATATATGTGTCTGTGTGTGTGTTTGTGTGTGTGTAGTCATGAGTGGAAGACAAAATCAAAGAATGATGGGAGGAGAGAGAGAGAGAGTTGTATTAAAGAAAGAAACGTTGGTATGGAAAAAAGAATGAAAAATTAAAAAGAAGCAAGAGAGAAATAAACTTAAATATACCATTTTGTTGATTATTGTAGACAGAAGGAAATGACACATGTTATTTTTCTTCTTCTTGAGCAGATTCATGCACGCTATATATGTATTTTTTTAATCTATTTTTTTCTGTTTTAATTATTTAAGTGATTTCTGTTTTGTTTTTTTAAATCAATGTTTTTCTATTTTAATTAATATAAGTAATTTGTGTTGTGTTTATTTTATTATTTGTTTTTCTGTTTTATTTAAGATAAATGAACCTTATTGATGTTCAATAATTTTTTATTTATATTTTTTGGAGCCCCAAATTCGAATCAAAGAGAGATTGATAGTTTGGAATTTGAAGATTGCTTGGATTTATCTACTTATAAGATTAATTATTTTTCCTATGTCTACTTGAAAATTTGAATCTAGGTATAAAAAAAAATTTGATTCATTCTCAAAAAAAAGTTCTTCCTAAGTTTTTTTAAAAACAATAAACAAACAAAATGTGTCGATTTTGTCATTTTAATGAAACATGTGCACTATTATAATTTTTTTGCATTTGTGAAATTATATGTATAAAGGGCCTCTTATTTGAAAATTTGCTTTGGGCCCCTTTTTATTTTAGGATTCTCTGACCTACGGATGGAATTGTTTCTACCTAAGTATTCTGCCTAAGTATCATTTTCATGTGTATATATAAATATACACATACACTAGTGTAGGCACTATTAATGTAGAAGGAACCAGGCCGTTAAATATATTGATTTTAGACGGTAGATAGACAAAGACATTTTGGACCAAGCTTAAATCTAATATAGATATATATGCAATACCGGAACATATCTTCATTACTTGATTACCAACAAAAGCAAACACCTAAAGACTTGTCTGTATAAACTTTTAACTTGCACTATCTACACAAGTAATAATCTATTGTCACTCTTCTGTATTTGGCACAATGTATGCATAGCATAGTCCTGTGCAGGTGTGTAGACAGGCATGTTAATAGCTTATTTTGTTTGATATTTCATGTCAGATATCAATGAATGTGCGATGATTGAAACCAATAACTGTCCGAGTCATCAGACGACCTGTGAGAATACCCCAGGGAGTTACAGGTGCCATTATTGTCCACCTGGGTACGCATCTATTGGAACTGGTTCATCTAGTTGCTATAAAGTCGACTACAATGAAGATAACACAGGTGGGATCGTTATTATAGGTACGTCCTCCTTAACAAGCACAAATTTGGAGGTACTGATTATTGCTTGATTGATTCCTGTGAAAAAAGAACTAAATTTTGAGCTAAACTGAAAAACAAGAAGAAAAAAAGAACACTAGAGTTTTTAATCCATCTGTCAATATGATTTTTTAACACACATAGAATTCAAATTTGCAAAACTTGAATCCCTTCTGACAGTAAAACTACTATAGGAAACATGGTAGCAGTAATTTATTAATAGCTTATTGTCTAGATCAAATTTGTGGACTAATAGCCTCAGGAGGAGGACTTGTCTTTCTTATGGGAATAGATGGGATATGAACTAACCTAGGAAATATTAGCATATCCAAGTATTTTTTGCACTCAAGCTTAAAAATTTTAGGCCGAAAAGGTGATTCTTTCCTATTGAGTTCTGGCACAGGTCTCGGAATACAATTTTCACTTATTGGTGCATGGTGGATGATGAAACTAGCGAGGAGAGGAAGGAAAATTAAGCTCAAGGAAAATTTCTTTAAACAAAATGGAGGTTTGCTACTACAGCAACAATTGTCTTCAGGTGAAGGTAACATTGAGAAAACCAAACTCTTCACTTCAAAGGAGTTGGAAAAAGCCACTCATCGATTTAATGAGAATCGAATACTAGGTCAAGGAGGCCAAGGTACTGTTTACAAAGGCATGTTGACAGATGGTAGAATTGTAGCGGTTAAGAAGTCCAAAATAGTGGATGAAGGCAAACTTGAGCAATTTATTAACGAGGTGGTCATTTTATCACAAATTAACCATAGAAATGTAGTCAAGCTACATGGATGCTGTTTGGAGACACAAGTACCTCTGCTTGTTTATGAATTCATCCCTAATGGAACCCTTTTCCAGTATATCCATGACCAAAATGAAGAGTTCCCTCTTTCCTGGAACATTCGTGTTCGGATTGCTATAGAAGTTGCAGAAGCTCTTTCCTATCTACACTCAGCAGCTTCCATACCCATTTATCATCGAGATATCAAGTCCACAAATATACTGTTGGATGATAAATACAGAGCAAAAGTGTGTGACTTTGGGACTTCAAGATCAATTGCAGTTGATCAAACTCACTTGACCACAAAAGTACAGGGGACTTTTGGTTACTTGGATCCTCAATACTTCCAATCAAGTCAATTTACAGAGAAGAGCGATGTTTATAGCTTTGGAGTAGTTCTTGTTGAGCTCTTAACAGGACAAAAACCGATCTTATCAACCAGACCTGAAGAATGGGAAAGTTTAGCAACATATTTCATATTGACAATGAAGGAGAATTGTTTGTTTGATATTCTTGATGCTCGAGTTGTGAAAGAGGGTGGGAAAGAAGAGATCACACGAGTCGCTAATCTTGCAAAAAGATGCTTAAACTTGAATGGGAGAAAAAGGCCCACAATGAAAGAAGTTGCAATGGAGTTGGAAGCGATTAGAATGTCACATGGAGCATCTACTATTCAACAAAACTCTGAAGAGGTTGAATTTGCTGTAGCTGAACTCACCGAGTCTTGGGATGCTGCTTCAAATTGGACAGGATCTTATCTAGGTAGTACTGTATAATCACAGATGTCCAATAGCTATTGTCCAAGTAAACAAAATGGTTAAGGTTTTGTTTTTCCATATATTACATGTTCTTTTGTGAACAAGGATATAATCAACAAAGATTTTCATACTCCCAGTGTTTAAGAAATCATGATCAGCAAGAAAATTTTATTGTCCTCTATATTATGGTCGACACAACACAGATGCACCAAATTCTAAGAGTTCAGTATCAACCACCCAAAGGAGATGGTCCAAAGACATGCTCCATTTGGTCATATCTAAGAAAAAAAAATATTATGATTATTAAGACATCAATGGGATCTTCGCCCTCAAATCAGACAAGAAAAGAAAGGAATCCCTTTGAGTTCTTACACTTTTATGTAACTATGGCTATTTTTCTGAAGCTGCTCCCTATCAACAAGAGATAGGTGATACAAAAGAATCAGCTCAAAATCAACATCTATTCCAAGAAAAACTCTCTTCCACAACATTTTGGTAGTGTATTATGTCTCCATCAACTCCATGCTTCATCATCTACAACCCAATAAAGGAAAAATGACACACAGAAGTCACATGGAGGACATGTTTGGGCAACTCTTCCGTGGACTTGCAAAAAGAGAGGTTGTTTACAGATTTGGGACTGATAGGAAGTGTAGAGCCTGATTACACTGAACACCTTGGCCAAATTTTCTAGAAGGGTATTTTGGTATTTTTACACTTATTATGTAGCCCTAAGAGGTGCCTATATATACACAGTTTAAACTCTCTGTAATTGTATCCGTTTTTCTCATCATAGTGAAATTCCTGCAACACTAAAGATGTAGTCCTAGATTTTGGGTGAGCGTTGTAAATTTGTGTGCTCGCAAAGTGCTAACATAATAGTTGAAGGTCTTTAATGGTTTCCAAGTTTGTGCAAATAAAAATATATAAGGGCACATAAAGATCCAAATGTTTTTCTTTTCTCTAAGTGTGAGTTGATCCAAATGTATATACATCGTGGACATGTTTCAACTCAATTTACAAAATATTCATCATAACAGCAGTTGTAAAATGTGAAATTTTGGAATGATTGAAGTAAATAAGAACCAAACTATGGAGAATGACAAGTTTAGCTCCATTATTCTCAACTGTGCTGAAGATTCACTCAGAATTGAACAAGTCAACATCCTAAAAACTGAATCTTAAAATTCTCATTTAATTTATGGGTAACGCTTATAGATTAAAATCTAAAGTAGATTACCAAAAGGAAATGATTGAAATTGAGTGGCTATCTATGCTACATGCACTCTTCAAAAGTAGCTAAAGTACCCATGTCGGACACACAATACTCAGACAAGAGTATGTGATATGTGTTCGACATTTTCGGTTGGACACGCACCCAAAAAAAACACATCCAATGATTCAATTTTATTATATTATTGCTTCAAATATATTCAATTTTATTATATTCTATTTGAAAACATGAAAAAGGGTGTACATGAAACTCATCAAATCGTGCCTGCCCTCATCCTTAGAACATGTCCATTGAGTTCCATTATGTGTGAACTCTTCAATACATGCACATACATGCATATAATATATATAAGACAGATCACAAGAAATACACATATACATAGAAACCAAATTTCTTGAAGAAGCAAATTTTTTTTTTTAATCTAAAGAGATGAAATATATACCAAGAAACAGCCATAGACATAAATTGAATGGTTTCAACGATAAATTGATAAAATAAGCTAGATGATTCCTTACTGACCTCAAATTCAGAAGAATGAGACAAAGTACAGTTTGATTCACTGGAACTGAATTGAACAGCTAGAGCTGAAACTAAAAGCAAAAGGACGAGGGAATTGCAGAGAACAGAATGAATGAACAACAAATGAAAAAGGAAATGGTTTCTCTCTCTCTCTCTCTCTTATGTGCTTGGTTGAGCAGGAAATAAGTTTGAGCATGGATGAGTAAGAAATAAGTCAAGTGGTTAGTACCACGTAAGTTGATGTAATATATGTGAGTAATACATGTGAATAATTTAGGGGCGCACAAGGTTGATGTAATACATGTGAATAATTCAGGGGTACACAAGATTCGTTTCACTCGTAATAATTGTAATTTAGGCGCCACAAGATTGATGTAATACATGTGAATAATTCAGGGGTGCACAAGATTCGGTAGTGAGAATTGTAAAGCCGAATCAAATCGATGAGTGAAAATAATTTGTTTCGATTCAATTTTACAATTCTAACCTTGAAACATAAAAAAAACCATAATATAACAGTAATATATAAATAATATATATAAATACATTATATGTTTATATATATATAGTAAAACTGTTCGGTTCGATTTCAAAGAATTTCAAACCATAGCTGAATCGATTCTATAATTTTAGAACCGAAACCAAAATGAATATTAATAAAGTTTGTGCACCCCTAGTGAGTATTAACAGAGTACCTTGACCTGATAACCATTGAAATTTACACTCTTACGGAAGAACTCGAGTTCTGTCCACTTTATACTTTATATTGTATGATGTATTGTGTTGCATAACCAATTTATAATTGTTACGTAATCAACACAGGATCCCATGTCACAAGAGGTGACCTTAATTCCTTGCAAAAATCTTTCATTACGTGCTGATATTAAACAGAAATTTAAAATACTTGTTTTGCCTTTGTAATAAACGTAAGAACAATTTTACCCTCATTTGAGGTTCAAACTATACTAGGATATTTCAATAAAATCAAACCAATCATTCAGTATAATATTTTATAGGGTAAATTATGCTGACCTCTCATAAGTTAGCCTAGTAACACAGAGCATCAAACTTGTGCATTTTGTTGCACCAACCTCCTTTGTAACGGATTTGCCCAACAGACATTAAATTTTGGAGTTATTTTACCCTTTTATCCTAATTATTTTACTGTTAAAAATTATAAAATATCTTAATAAATAAAATTACTCTTTTGTTCACGCCACCCCAACCACAATCACCATCCGACACCTGGCGGCGCCACCACCACCCCAACCACAGTCATCACCGCCACAATCTCAACCCACACTGGCAACGTAAAATCCACCACCCAAACCAGCGGTACCACCACCACCCCAACCACAGTCACCACCCCACACCTGGCGGCGCCACCACAACCACAGTCACCACCACCACAATCCCAACCCACACTGGCAACGTAAAACCCACCACCCCAACCATAGTCACCACCACAATCCATAACCACGGTCACCACCACCACAATCCCAACCATAGTCATCACAAACGTCATCGCAATAGCCACTGCCGTTTACATTCGACGCTACCACGATCGTACCTTCCGTATCGGTCGGAGCTCGCATTCACCACAAACGTCATTGCAACCCCAATCGATCTCATTCGACACTACCACTGCCAAATCATCCTGTCACCGACGCCAGCCCCCAAAATCGAAGCCTAGAACCCCATTGTTTCACCACCGAACAGCTACTGCCGCTTTAGATTTTTCCTTTGGTGTGAATCTCATGATCCCCGATTCCATACCATGTGTTTGTATGTGTATATATATATACGTTTGTGTGTGTATTGAAATACCCCCAGAAAATTTCGCGCATGAGGTGGCCAATCTCATACACAAAACCTGGAGATACATACAATTGGTAGCAACAAGCATAGAATACAAAAGACAGACTAAAATAAATTCTAAAAGCTGAACAGAAAATTCCACTAAATTGAAATAACCGATAAATAAATCGTTATATGCCTGGTAATACAATTTGGAAGTCCCGTAACGCAAGGACCCCTTAACCAGAATAAACACAAGTTTAAGACTCTAATTTAAAACCAACAACCAAAACCTCCAAAAGAGTTCATAGTCTGACCCTTGAATAAGAGTATAGGTTTCTACCCTGTGACCGATGAGAAGAGATGTCTGCCACAACTAACCCTAAAACTCTATCCTTGCAGTGGAACCTGTTTAAAACCTGAAATATCAATAAAGTGGGTTAAACCCACGAGCAAGTTCTATCTATTACGTCCCAATCAGAGAACCAATATACATACCCTCAGCATAAGGGACACAAAAGAAAACAATAGATTTAACATACAAGCTATTCTTATTCCAGTTTCATGTTTTCAAAACAACAGTCATTAATTATAATATTCCACCCAAATCCTTATTATGCAAAAGTGATCACATTTCTGAAGTTCAGCAGAAATAAACATAACATGAAATAATATCAAGTTTAAGCAATCCTAACATGCCATCATTTAATCTTTTGATACCTTAATAGGTATAGATATATACATACTAGTCATTTCCTATTTAGTTCATGTTTTCAAAAGTAAAATCATCTTATACATTGTTCCAACAAACCCTTATCATCCAACAATGAACACATTATTTAAGTTCAAAATAAAGAAAACATATGTATACATGTATAGATACCTTATTAGATATGGGCGATCCTGACACGCCAAATGAATAGATACCTTATTAGGTATGGGCGATCCTGACACGCCAAATAAAATATATAGATACCTTATTAGGTATGGGCAATCCTGACATGCCAAATAAAATGCATAGATACCTTATTAGGTATGAGCGATCCTGACACGCCGGGCAATCCTTACATGCCAAATAAAATACATAGATACCTTATTAGGTATGGGCGATCCTGACACGCCGGGCAATCCTTACATGCCAAAATAAAATGCATAGATACATTCCAATATGCAATATAAAATAACAAGGTGCATTATGATTTAAATTTGCACAACCGTTATTTCAAATCATCCAACATGAAATTATCATCATCAAGTATTTGATGGGCATTTATATCCTTAAAGAAAATTACATTCAAGTAAATCAAATAATTCAAACATCCATTAAAGAAGCAATTTCCCAACTCAACCTTCAATGCACTCAAATATATGAGGGAGTCTAAACCTAACTTTTATCTAGGTTTCTGGGCATATTCTATTACTAAGAACCCTATTAAATCATGCTAGAATTTCCTAGAATTTTTGAGAATTTAAAAAAATATTTTTCTAGCAAAAAGAAAATAAACATAATTCGAGGCATACTTTCACAATCAACACAATCACAAGGGAGACTCATTTTGACATGAAATTTAAAACCCAAGTGCATTTTAATCCTATAAAGTTACCTAAATTTTTCTAGAATTTTCTGGAATTTTAAAATATTTTCTAAAAATAAAAGAATGTGAAAATCCAACTTTTAGACACTTTAAAAATAAATTGAACAACAAGGAAAGATTATTTTGAGTTGAAAATTTAAATCCAAGTGTATTTATTCTCCATAGAATTACAGTAAAAATTTTGGAATTTTTGAAAATTTATAACTATTTTCTAAAATTAAAGAGGCTGAAAAATCTAGTTTTTAGACACTTTAAAAATTAATTTAAAGACAATGGTAAATAATTTTGATATGAAATTTAAACCCCAAGCCCCTTAAGCTCCCAAGAAGTTGACATAAAATTTTGGGAATTTTTAGAATTATAAAAGTATTTTTAAAAAATAATTTTTCCAGATTTTCAAGTTTTCCCAAAAATTTCAAAAATACAAAATAAATATCAAAACAATTCGGAATGGGCCCATATTGGACCCAGAGGTGGGCCCCCGCGAGTGGGGCCCGAAAACAATTTTCCGACCACCGGCGCCAGCGGCACGCGCCCCCACGCGCCGGCGGACGCGTGGCCCCTTTTTTTTTCTTTTTTTTTTTTTCTTCCCCAGCTGAAGCTTCAGCGGCCAACAATGGAGGCCGAGCTTTCCGATCACTTCCGAGCACCGAATCGCGCATATGAATATACCATTGAACTCGTATCGATCTAAGCTACGTATTAGTACCAAAATTATCCCCTCTCGTGGACTAAATCAAAAACGTCCAATTTCAAGTTTGGAAAATATAAAATTTTAAACTCAATTTCCCGTCAATTTACCCAACGGTTCATAACGAAACTTTCAAGGATTGTTCTAGGAAGTAAGATCTACCTTTTAATCGGAACAAAATCCCTCAAAAATGATAAACACAGTAGACCCAAATTTCATGTTCGTATATATATACACCCGCCTATACAATCATATATACATGTATATACATATGCAAAAATACCCTAAAATAGTACCAAAACTCCAAAATCCTAATGTTTAATTCACAGAATTATCTTAGCATGAAAAATCATTTAAATTTCATAATTAAATGCATACAAATTTCTAACAACATGTCTATACAATTAGCATAATTAATTATCACAAAATTTATCAACAGAGAAAAAAAAATATACAATTATATACAAATTTTCAAAATAAACACAATCCTCAAACCTATATTATACATACGGATTCAAAGGGGAAGAGAAGAATCAAACTTGTCTCTTTGACGATTCAAACATTCGTTCACCCGAACTCCTTCTCTCTTTCGTTTACTCTCCTGATTTTTGTGCGTAATGCAAACGGCAGAAACCCTAATTTCTATTATCTTTTGTCCTAATCATTTTTATTCTATTATTATTATTTTTTTTTTTTTCTAAAAACTAAATAACTAAAAATAATAATAATAATAACCATAATAATATAACTATAACCATGGCCCAACAACTTAAGCATATCCTTAGCCCAACCATTCCAGCCCAGATTCCTCCCTAACCCAATCCAAAGCATTTAAAATATTTAAATCAAATAATACACAATCAATAAACAATTCATATAAATTGATAAAAATAAAAATAGAGCAATTCACATGAAATGAAAGAATTTATAAAGACAACCAATTCACATAAAATAATAATTGTATAAAGACCTAACAATTCACATGAAATGATAAAATGCATATAAAGGCATTCCACATGAATTGAAAAATAATAATAATAATAATATAAAGAAATTTAAATTCTTTAAAATAATAGACGTCCAAATTTTTCAGAGTATTACATGTATACAAAGAAATTGATGGTGGTGGTGACTGTGGTTGTGGTGGTGCCGCTAGGTGTAGGGTTGGGATGGTTAGGGTATTACATTATATATACACATATATATTTACATATATATTTATACATATATATGCAACCGTATATATGTACACACACACACACACATGTGTGTGTGTGTGTACATATATACGGTTGCATATATATGTATAAATATATATGTAAATATATATGTGTATATATAATGTAATAACAGTGGACATATATATATATATATATAAGTTGATGGGTATTTTAGTCCGTTCAACTAATTTTTTTGATAAAACTAACAAAATTTTCGATGGAGGGAGTCTTTGTCATAACGGAGCAAACCTCAGGGGAGCACAGTGTAGCGAAATTCATTAGTTTGATGTCGGGTGTAATTAAGTTAAACTTCAAGGAAGGTCAGTGCAATTTACCCTATTTTATAACATAGGAGATGTCCATGTAATTTCCACACTTGACACAGACGTCAATGCAATTTACCCTAAAAATTGGAGGGAGGGGGGGGGGGGGGGGGGGTGGACCAATTTTCAAGAGAGAAATTAAAAAAAGTAATTATATACCATTCACTCGTTGTATGATAAATCCAACAATTCCATCGCAAATTGCAAAGAAATTGATAAAATAAGTTAGATAATTCCTTACCGACCTCAAATTCAGAAGACTAAGACAAAGTACAATTTGGTTGAGCAGGAAATAAGTTAAGCTTGGTTGAGTAATAAATAAGTCAAGTGATTAGTAGCACGTAAGTTGATGGAATACATGTGAATAATTTAGGGGTGCGCAAGATTCGGTTGAATCATGAGATTATAGAATCGAACCAAGTCGATCAAAACATTTTGGTTTGATAGGATTTCACGGTTCTAGCCTTAAAACATAGAAAAAATATAATATAAATAATATAATAGTAATATATAGTATAATATATTAATATAAATAATATAATAGTAATATATAGTATAATATATTAATATAAATAATATATATAAATACATTATATATATATATAGTAAACAGTGAATTCGGTTTAAATAGTTACAAACCATAACTAAGCCATTATTTAACGATTCTATCATTTTGGAACCAAAACTAAACTGAATATTAGTAGAGTTTGTGCACCCCTAGTGAATATTAATAGAGTATCAAGTTTGTGCACCCCTAGTGAATATTAATAGAGTACCTTGCACTGATAATCATTGAAATTTACACTCTTATGGAAGAACCCGAATCTTGTCTCATGCCACATTAACAATTTTACATGACTTGCGCAATAACTTCACATCGCTTATGCAAGTTCTACTTTATATTACATGTTATATAACTAATATATTGTATTGCATAACCATCTGTAATTATTACATAATCAACACAAGATCCCGTGTCACAAGAGGTGATCCTAATTCTTTGAAAAAATCTTTTATCACAGTAAAAGACAAAATATGTTGATATTCAACAGAAACTTAAAATATTTGTTTTGCCTTTGTAATAAATGTAAGGACAATTTTACCCTCACTTAAGGTTCAAACTAGGGGTGCACAAATAACCGGAACCGTAAATGAATCAAACCGAACCGTTCACTACAGTTTCAATTTTAATTCCAAATTTTAGGAACCGTTCACTACGGTTCCGGTTCTTAGTCAATGAACCGGAACAGTTAAAAAAAATATATATATAATATATAATTAAATGAATAATAATAACTTCTAAGTTCTAGTGTTCTATATATATAATATAATATAAATAAATACTAATAGGTTCTAAATTCTAGTGTTCTATTTATATATAAAGTATAAAATATATAATATATAAATAAATACATTTAGCTTCTAAGTACTAATTTTCTATATATTCATATAATATAATATATATATATAAATAAATACTAATAGCTTCTAATCTATTGTTATAACTAGGGGTGCACAATTATGAGTGTGTATCTTGCCAATGTTTATAAATAAAAAAAAATTGACAAAGAACCATTAGAGAAGAGAACCGAACCGCAAAATACTGGAACCGAACCGAAGAGTTCTGGTTCCAAAATTAAGAAACTGTTGGAAACAATTTCAGTTCCACCAAGAACCGTAAGGAACTATACTTTGTGCACCCCTAATTCAAACTATAGTAGGATATTTCAATAAAATCAAACCAATCATTCAGTATAATATTTTAAAACATAGGAGATGTCCATGTAATTTCCACACTTGACACAAACGTCAATGCAATTTACCCTAAAAATGGGGGGGGGAACAATTTTCAGGAGGAAAATTAAAAAAGTTGTTATATTCCATTCACTGGTTGCTGTATGGTAAATCCAACAATTCCATGGCAAAATCAAATTGCAAAGGGATTCTCTTTCCCTGAAAACAAGGGAGAGAAATTGGACTAACATTGTTATGATACAAATGGACTTGGCACTGGGGTTAGTCTAATTCTACTGTCTCCACTTGCTCAGCTCTGCCCACCATAGGATGTGCATCAATTTCCTTGGCCTTACATTGCCTCCCTTCATTGCCTTTCCCTCGAAATCAGATCATTGAATTAAAACAAATAATCGAATATAACTAATATGAGACTCCGCCATAAACTTTCACTTCTCCTGTGAAAAGAAAAAAAACAAAGCTAATAGTAGATATTGTATGCTTCACTCTAGGAATCTGATGGAGCACCATCCCCCGGCAGGCCAAATATGCGGAGGTTACGATCCATTGATCCGACTGCAATATAGTTCGCATCTGGACCAAAATTTACACAGGTTGCTCTACCTGCACTCGCAACACAAAAATGAACTTTTAACTACACTACCATGTATTATTAGAGCAAAAGCAAAAGTGATATATAGACGTATACACAATGTATTCTTATCCGGTATGTGTCCAACATACATGGTTGAAGGTCCAAAAAGAATGAAGTGCACATGTTAAGAACACTAAGTCACATAAAAGTACCATTCTTATCTATATAAATAAAAGAATTATAAAATATATGAGTATTTAACCATGTCCCTGTGGTTGTGTTTTGGAATCTGATGCACACATACACATATACCCAAGTATACAACATATGTTTAGACAAATGAGAAAGGAAACAATAGCTACATGAGAGAGAGAGAGAGAGAGAGAGAGAGAGAGAGAGAGAACCTATACCAGATAAATCAGTAAAGGTTTTGATACAATTCCATTCGGACTTGACATTGGCAACTTGATAAACTCTACAAAAGCAAACATGACCATATTAGTTTCTAAGCTTGAAAAACAAGGGTGGGTTGTTGGGGAGATCTTGAAATGGAAGGCTAAATATTATCTGCACTCTATTCTTCCCAAGCAACCCCACACACACATGGAAAAAGAAAATTAAAAATTTAACATAATATTGCTCAAAGAATATATATATATACACATATATGTCAACACAAGGCACCTGTCTCTCTCTCTCTATATATATATATATTGTAGCTCCACTAAGTTTTCAAGCTTCAGTCAAAGTGGAGGAAATGTAGCTCATTATAATCACAGAAAAGAAATTGGAAGATGATCTGGTGACTAGAGAAATATATATATATATAAACACAGGCTTGCTTAGGGAAAAAACACACACACACACACACACAGAGGCTTTGTTAATTAATTTTTATTTTTTACCAGATAAAAGAAGAAAAATGGAAGTTTTGTACTGAATCCCAGCAGTATGAAGTTTATTTAGAAATACACCTTATGTCTGAACCAGCAACTGCGAGGTAACTTCCGCTATGGTCGAACTCCACTGCAAAAGAGACAGGAATTGTAAGCATAATTCTTGACAAGTTGCACCATAAGAAGAAAATTTGAAGAATATTACATTATCTTCCTTTCCATCCTAAACCGTTATATGGTCAAAATACAAGATAATCATTAATCAAGCGGAAGAAAAAGGAAAACAATGAATCAACCGTATCAGAACCTTTGATCCATGAAGGAATATGAATAGAGAAGGTAAAGCCCTCCCCCTTCTCCTTCCCCAAAGAGGCCCCTTCTTCGCAAAAAGAGAAGACTTGCGGTTTCAAGTTTATTCAAATTACTCCACAGTATTTCTTGTCACTGCGGGTTTTCAATGTAGAGCCACACAATATTTACCAGGCATAGAGTTGTCCACATACCAGATTGTGTTGGTATATTTTCATCATATGGCGCAAAGGTCCGGAAGTTCCTCAATTTGCGTAGATCCCACAGCTTAACACCATCATGAGCTGCAGTCTGACCAGTTGAGACATAAAAATCAGACATCACCATATTTAATCCTCTCTCAGTTTCTGCAATTATTTGTTAAAATAACATGTACCGCTAGGAAGTAACCATTTTCTGAGAAAGATATGGCAGTTACTGCCCCGACATGTCCATCGAATCTTGCAACATTTGCCTGCAAACCAGTCGAGAAACTAAATGGAATGGGAAACAAAAACTTGGTGACACATCAAGGACCTGCAAAATATCGAATTATACCTGACTTTTTACATCCCAAATTTTGACAAGTGCTCCTGAGGTGCCTGTTCCCAGGATGAGACCATCAGGATGAAAAGCAGCAGATGTATAACCATCAGATCCCGAAGCATCAGGAACCTACAGAAATCACACAAATGATCCAGCCCAGAAATAATGTAGGAAAACACACATGAGACATATATATATATATAGAGAGAGAGAGAGAGAGAGAGAGAGAAAGAGATTAAACCTGTGTGAGGCATAGACCAGAAGAAATATCATAGAAGCACCATGTACCATCAAGTGAAGCAGTCACAAAGTAGTTATCTGTCGCATGGATGGTGACGGCTTGCACCTGTTGATGTTAGAACTACATAACAATCAGTAATTTAGAGAGCTAATATTCTAAGGAACAAAACATATGTCCAATAGGAAACCCGGGGAAAGAACAGTTGGATGAGTACAGAATCTCTGCTTGTTTTGGGGTGAGAACAATTCAAGATAAGAAATGTAGTCAAGCTTATCGATGAGGCCGTTCATCATCATTAAATATTCTAAGATTGCTATGATATATATATATATATATTTGATCAGGTAAGTACTCAGAGACACATTGCCTACACCATATTAACCAAAAATTAATTGACTATAGCTGGTATATCCAAACTATATCCTGGACCTAGCATTCCCAAATGAAAAGGAAACCATATTCCATGAGTTTTCTTTTCCCTTTTCTTTTTTGGTTGGTGTTACGTCCTTCTACATCATTTTTAACACATTCAAAGTCTTCAGCAACCATATATGCTGTTGTGCTGCAAGAACAACAATAATTCAGGTTATCTACATAATTTCCAGAAATATGCTGAACACCAAATAGAGCCTGGAATGCACTGTATGTCTCAATGCTTCAATTAGCAAAATCACTCCTAACTCCTGAGAACTTGAACTAGATAAGCTTCAACAAGAGCAAGAGAAATGATAACTAGAAGCGGTTCACCCTTGGCCTTACAATAGAGTGGCTCTGAACCTTTAATTATCATAAGAGGATCTCTTCCATTTCTCCCAAAATTTATGAATCACTATCAAAGCAAGAATTTAGTCTCCAGAATAGTTAGACTAGACCACCTCTAAAATGCAATACCAAAACTCAGTCTCGAGTCCAAACATTTATTCAGTTGAATTGCCACATCCATAATTAGCTAACCTAATACAAGCTCCCTTTGACAATACGAAGTTATGTTAAGAGTATAGAGGTGTTCTGTTTGTTTTAGACACACACAAAGCATTGACACTTCAAATACACTCACCTCATAGAAGTGTCCCTAATTTAAAGATAATTTTCATTATCTCAAACATGTGACCTACACATCTTAGACATTACCCAACACAATGTAGCACAAGCACATCAAATAATGAGCCATGTCCGATAATCTTGGAAACACAATAAATGTAACATGAATAATGCAACCTTTATTTTCTTTCAAGATAATTTGACGTTTTACATATCCTCAACACAAGTCAAGCATGCAACTGACATTTTTTAGGATAGTACAAACGAAAATTTGTAATGACAAAAAAGGTCGAGAGAATAGCAGTTCATGATCTTTATTTACATTTATCTTCTACATTGCGCAGTTCTTCGTACAAAAATTTTTAAATTAATTGAGGTTCTATAAATGAACTCTAAAATAGATCTATTTAGATCATTTGAATATAAATGCAAATTTATATTTATGTATAGTTGTGTTGCTTATGTTCAAATCCTACTTTTTTAGGATTTGTCATGTTAATGTATGTGTCATATCAAATCTGTTTATGTGCTACTTAGCTTCTACCTCAATCAATGACCAAGAAAGCACCTTAAAGTTAACATGAAGTTGCCATTAAACCCACCCATCTAAATAATTATGAAATTGCTGCCTGCTCTGGGATTAAAGTACTTCACAAGTAGTACGTGAATTCTTCTTGAAAGTAATTCAAGTAACTCATTTAGCATCATCGCCGATTATCATCCACATAATTTTCGGCTTGATAATTAACCAACATTCTTGTTAAAACTAAAATGTGTCATTCAAATCATTCTCCATGTTCATAGCATTCATATACAAAGTGACAATATGACCCTTCATCAATTTTTGCTAAATTATACGAGGGTAATGGTTAAAAAATATATAAACCTCTCCTTCTCTCAAACAATGAAAGGTGTCACATGATCACATCCTCTTAGCCCCTTCCAATCAAACAAACGAAAGGGAGTATGACATCTGTTCCTTAAGGATGCCTCATCCATTTATTCTATCCTCCCTTCTACTCACTTTTCCATCCTTCGTACCAAACAAAAAGCAATTTAGTCTTTGTGGTCAGATTCCCTGGTGTTTAGTCAGCATACAAGGGACCATTTCAAACACAGATGCAAGAGACTTTGGGGTGGTTTAACTCCAAGGGTGCCTAAGTGCAATTCCCTTGAGCCTCACCTTGTAGTGTCTCCACAATGCTTCAGACACAAGAAGGTTGAGGTGACTTGATCCTACAAGGAAAGTATGAATCTACAGTGATGACATGAATGCTTCATTTTCAGAAATAATTACCGAAACAAGAAAAAAAGAATGAGATTGCCCAGAAGGTACAAGAAAAAAGCCTATGATGGTCAAAGTAGTCACCAGTAATAAAACCATGAACATATTAAATTGGAAAAAAATTACCCACCTCTGAAGTATGATCCTTCAAGATGTGCCTACAATCATAATTCCCATTTTCTGACCCTTGCCATACACGAACAGTCTGCAGCAATGAAAATCAAAATAATATCAGGGATGTAAGCTATAAACTCTAGCAAAAGGGGGACTATATTGATTTCTAAGGGAAAATGCAGCAAGTTATACGGGTAGACACTAAAAGCCATAATCTTGTAAATAGGCTATATAAAGTTTTATTACAAGCTTTAAAATGAATTTCTTAGGGAAAAAGAATGAAAACAAGTTGAACAGATTTATGTCTGAGAACACAGATGATGATGATTATGGGAATCAGAACAAGATTAACTCTGAAAGTGAAATTTTTTGTTTCAAAAAAAAATCTATAAAAAAAATAAATTCATGTCCCCCAAAAAGATTTCCCCGCGTATTAGCAAGCCTATGAAACATCTATGGTAACTGTAACGAAACCTTATCAATAGGGGTACTGCAAAGAGTTGGATAGTAGACTTTCTCTCACATCCTACTTCCTTCCTAGATAATCACTAATCTTCTAGAAGCCAAGGGAATATTTGTTATGTATACACAAAAACATCCATTTGTGTACAGGCACACACAAATAGATCGTAACAGTAAGCCTCTCGTATACATGTGTGCATGCATATCTATTACATAAAATTGAATAAAGGGATCATGCAGACCATTTGGTTTGTCACTCAGAAAACAGTTCTCAAGAACTCAGCAAACAGAAAACTGTTTTCAGAAAACTATAAAAGACAGTTCTCTGAAAACAGTTTTTTAACTGAGTTTTCAGAAAACACTTATCAGAAATTGACAACCAAGCAGGCTTTTTGTAAAGTTTTCGGACTTTCAGTTCTCAGATAACAGAAAACTATACTAAAAAAACTGAACCAAGCAGGCCCAAAATGTTTCGTTTTTCTAGGTACTGTAGTGAGGAATGCTTCAATCAAGCCAGAGCTAAGAAATTATTTAAATTTATTATTAATGCAACTTGAAATGAGTTCGTTATACAACAGAAGGACCAGAACCCTTGAACATATTACATTCTCTATGAAGAAACTACCATGCACAGACAAGGATAAGGAGAGAAAAGCATATCATAAACCTTCAAGTTGCTGCAACATATAGTCTCTAACATATGGGTTGCGACAATAAACAAATACCCTGGCTTTAACAAGGGCGCACAATATAAGCTAAATTTCCACATAACAACGCATGTAAATCTTTTAGTATTTTTTTCTTTTTCCTTTTTTTCAATTAACAAGCAATAGGAATCAACCCCTGCACCAAATATCTCCCTGTTAGACACCATCCTATCACTTCACCGTTATGCTTTGGCTTTGGCACCCTACTGTCCTATGTTTGTGTCTCATTTTCCTATTTGAGACCTAATCCACCCCTTTGCTCCTCCTTTCCTTCCTTTTTTTTTTTCCTTTTTTGGTGGCATGTGTTTGTGTTTGTTGAAGGGGAAGGGGAAGGGGATTTTGTAAAATTTTCAACTCAAATCCATCATAAAATGATGGATATTGTTTTATTGACCCTTATCTGCATTTCCTCGGTAGAATTAGAATCAGTACCCTAATGTGAAGGTTGCATGTTCTGTACAAGATGAAGTAGAAAATCAGGATGAACTATGAAGGCTCTCAAGTTTCTGTACTAATAGTACATGACAACTAATTTAAGTTTCATGGACGCTTTCCAATAAAATGAAAAGAAAAAAAAAACAGACAAAAATAAATAGGAACACTGCAAAGAGAGAAATAAACATGATGCCACTGTGAAGTAAAAGAAAGATTCCAAATATGAAATTTGAGGCCAATGGAAGTGACAATGGCTTACCTTATCTGCTGAACCAGTGACGACTAAATCACCCTGAGCCACAAATTTGACACTGGTAACCTGATAAAAACAGGTGATTAGCCAAGAGATTTAGTGCAGGAAGCAAACTCTAACAAGTAAACAAAATAAGTAGAGGACAAAACCTTCTTTGAATGACCACTGAGTGTCGATATGATCTCCCCTGAAGGTCGATCAAAGAGGACAGCATTTGAATCAATCCCACCAGTTGCAATAATATCCTGACAAACCCACGAAGAAAATACTTTAACCTAATTTGTGGAATTTGAAAGATTCCATTTATCTCAAAAATAAGAAATAAGAAAAGAACCCTCTGGCCCATGAAATATTTTTGGAACTACAAGAGAAGTACAACATGATCCAAATGCAAAATAAGAATTTCCACACTAATTTCGAGTTTTCGTTGCCTTCCAGACAATATGTGCTGTTTTCTATTTTACAGGTGCATGCATTCATATCAAACATAGGACCAGATAACTATGGAGCCTCCAAAGTAAACCAAGTCAGAAAAAGACAGGTTGATAGAATGATTTTTTACTTTCTGGCATTTGCTTGTTCAATGGACAAGATTTTTTTTTTTCAACCTAAAAAAGTAGAGGGACAACTATTCAAGGCAAATGGTGCAAAATCATCTTTCTGTTATTAAGAATGGAAGACGGTTAGCTGATTACAGGATTTTACTGCCATTCACCTGGTCATGACACATGATACAAGCTTAATGAAAATAAAAATGCCAAATGTTTATCTAAACAAGGGGCAGAATGGCATGAAAATCATGACACATGTGGTCTAAGATTTTGTAACATCTATCATATATGTTGCTTCTGATCTGATATGAACGAGATCGAAATATTATTTGGGTGCAAAGTATGATCCATTGGGCTTAAAACAACAAAAGAGAAAAAGGCTCTGATTTGTTCTAACTTAGTTTATTAAGTCTAGGGGTATTTTAGGAAATCTGGATGTTTAGAATTAGGTCTGGTTCACAGGTCTAGTTGTAATGGGTTATATATGATTCGTTTTGGTCGTACACAATTTTTTAATCATGGTCTAAGGAATTATTGTAGAAGGTGAAGTTGTTTGGTGGACAAATAAATACTAATTAAGGAAAATTCATGGGGACAAAGTTACTAAAACTATATGTATCTGCCGAAATAGATCTTTTAATAGTCTTCTGGAGAAATAAAGTTTAGATTTAATTGTTCTCTTTAATTATTCTTGCCCTTGTTAGGGTTTGATTTTGAGACCTATAACTAGAGGAATTTGAGCCTTTTTGCTGTGAATTGTAGAATTTGCTCAAAACTGGACTTTTGTGAGTTTTAGCCTTGACCCAAGTTTCAATTGGGCCCAGTAATACTTTTATAGCAATTGGAATTTCTTTACTCTGGCAACATCATGATCTATCATTCACAAAGATCTAATTGTCTAGTTATTTTTCAACAAACTTGTGTTGTCCTCCTACTTTTAATAGTAAACTAACTAAAATTCATCTTTATTTGATAATAGAAGTCTCTTTAATTACTTGAAGCAATATAAGATTAGAGTTTTACTGATCAGGGCTAAATTAAGGGCTTAACTTTAAAGTGCTGAAGATGAGAAACAGAGACTTTCTTCAAAATAGTGAACAGACAGAGATGATAATATGATGAAAAAAATGAAGATAAAAGCTCATAAAAAAGGATTCTGTTTGGAGCTTTGCAAAGCAATCAGAGGACAGCACATAAAACTGGCACTACTTGGCAGTTATAGCATACAGATTCCCCTTTTTGGCATAACGTTACAAACTTTTTGAAGTACCAATGTTGGACATAGGTGGCAACACGACAATGGACCTAGGGTTTCTAGTAACCTGCCCTGCCCTGGCCCATCCAGCCCCTATTAGATGGGTTTGGGGAGGAATTGAGAAGGAAAACATACACCTGTCCTGATTCAGGCTGGAATCGAGATTTATCCATCCTGCACTAGTTATACATGTATTTCACTAAAGGGCTCCATATAATTTTATTAAACATTCATCAATTGTCCTTCCCTCAACAATTTTGTTTAGAGTTTGCAAATACCAGTCTCTCTGCCTCTAAGTCCCCAGGCAGTATCAATCTCAGTCTCTCATACACAACAGAACAAAACATCCCCCAGGGCACAATAGAGAGCAGTTTCATTGCAACACCAGAGATGACCATTAGGTTGTGACATCTAAGCTTGTCCACCATGAGATTTGTTTGATTGCATTCAGATTATGTAACTTTTGCTATTCATAATTTTTGACATGAGAGTTGTTTCAAATCAGAGTTAAATTATCTATATGGTCTTTGAATATACTAAACATTCTTCTGTAGATCGTGTCCACATGCATACACTACACCTTCATATACTCTTTTTATGAAATTCTTTCATTGTTTCATTTTAGATCTAAATGATTTATACTTCAGAGGGAAATATACTAAATATTCTGCTGCAGATCGTGTCTATATGTATACAATAAACATTCATATACTCTTTCTGTGATATTCTTTTTGGGTATTACGCAGGGGTTTCATCAGAAATCTGATTTATTTGCGTTGGGAACAAGTAGTTTTCTCTTTTGTCAATTTATGGTTTCATATCAATACATTTTAACTTTCAGATTTATGGAAAACAAATGGGTGTATTTTCTTTCTTGTTTATTGATTTTTAATTTGAAATAAATTAGTTGACGTTATTTAGTACAAATTCAGGTGACTTTTTTGTTCTTTGGGTTTTTATTGTTTTCAAAGTTAATTCATAGAAAACTATATTATCAAGTCAATATGTTGCCTTTTCCTTTTTGTTAAATAACTTTGTGGACTGGTGCTAAAATTGCTGATGAGATTGTTTCTTAGCATATCTTTCCGTCTGATAATACGAGTCCATTGTACTTAGAGCAATCAAAGCATGTTATTCTGCTGGAGCATTTTATAGCTGTATGGTTTTCCATTCACGCTGTAAAATTTCTACGAGGTTTATCTGGGACAGGGTGGGGCAGGGTGACAAGAAGTTTGGAGTATTACCAATTGGAGTTATGTTGGGTCACATGTTGTAAACCTAGCAACAGGAGAGGGTTGGTGCACTTTTTGGTTGGGCAGGGTCAGAAAAAAGGGTGCACATTTCTATACCCACCTCATTTGCAAGAACACAACATGGGTACGGTCTAGAATAGGTGTCTATTTGCCAAGGATTGGACAAGTACCAATAATTGTGTGTCCAACAAAGGTAAGCATGAAATAGAAGATCCACGTAATGCATCAGTGATATGTTAACAACATGGTTATTCCAAAATTAATCAAAATATTCATGTTGAACACACCACGTAGTTACATCGGCATATCATTTCTCACCTAGGGTGTAAAAGGAGACTTTAAATTTCAGCAGTTGAGTCAGACTACAGTATGAGATAAACCAACACCGAAACCCACACATACACTCCTAAATGTGTACTTGAGATCATGTAACATAGGAAGTCATATGTGTTAATGGTTTAAATGTTCTTCCATAGAAATTAATGAAATTCCTACACCGCAGATCCACTAATATACCACTACTACTACTTATACCACAGTTCCACTAATGTACTACTACTACTACTACAGATTAAAGTACAAGATAAAACCAACAACTAAACCCACACACACTCCTCCTAAATGCGTACTTGAGATCATGTAACATAGGAAGTCACGTGTGTTAATGATTTGAATGTTCTTCAATAGAAATTAATGAAATTCCTATACCGCAGGTCCACTAATATACTACTACTACCTATACCGCAGGTCCATTAATATACTACTATTACTGCTGCTACTACCACCACCTATACCACAGGTCCACTAATATACTACTAGGCAAAGTAGAACCTGCCTAAGCAGTAAGCATGGAAGCAATTTAACTAGTACTACTATGCAGTTAATGACAGCAGATATAAGATGCATGAATAGAGTTTAAATTCTGGCACGAATGCCATACCTTGGCGTAGTTGATATCCACAGATAAAATGCCAGGTTTGCTGGTTTTGTGAAGTGGATAACTATTGAGTTGGGTATACCTCTCCAGCGCATCAAGGGGAGCCAATGTTGGAGGGATCTGGGGAAGGAAAAAGGCAAAAAGCCGAGAAAAAAAGGGTCAGAGACCAAATATGCTAAAATAATACCTGAACTACCAACTGTTTTCTCAAAAAGTGTAAATTCAAGACATAATTAGTAAAGGAATATGGTAAAAAATTAATGAAACACGAATTTCTATATTAATTAATCAATGTAATAACACATAAAAATAAACAATACCTGCCGCTTTTTCCGCTGCTGAGAAAGTGCCGCATTACAGTCGGTTAGCTCTGCAATGATGTTAGCAGAAACTCCTGGACGGATTTTCTTGCCACCAGATCCCATCTCCTCATCATCAGCAGCTACAATGGCAACAACCCATTATATAATTTAAACTTCGTTTAAATAAAATCAACCTACAAGCATACAAGCAAGAACCTCTTTTCCCATTGCTGAAAGCAGAAGCATTAACACTAGGCACTGTTGATGCTGACATGGGTATCTCTCTTTCTGCCTGTCCCAGTAAGGATGTTGCTTCATCCCTCTCTTTCTTTAGTCTTGCAATGACACGGCACGCAGCATCATGCTGGCAATGCATGGCAGGTAATTTTGACAACCAAATTTCATTCAGCTAAACAGAATATATAAATAAAAAGGGACTTCATATTCCAAGAAATAGGAAAAGGATAAAGAAAGAAGTAAGAAGAAAAAAGAGAAGCCTTGAACCTGCATGACTTGGAATAAAAAATTGAAAAAGAATATAACCCATCCAGAACTCATAATCCCCTTCATGTTTAACTCTCCCTCAGCACTAAATGGGCATACATAATGATGATTGATGGCCTTATGATGCTCAATGCACAAAGTACCCTCATGTTAAAATTGTCTCTAAAATAAATATTCTAATAAGAAAACAAACGCTTCTAAACTTAATGATATATTAGAAATAGGAAAATGCCACTCAGACTAATAAACTTTGCTAATAAGCTGTGGGTTGATTTGTATAGTCAGATGCACTACAATCTAATTTAAGCCTTGAGGCATTGATGTAGGTCCTTAAACATCGTTCCATAATTTCTTTAAATTTATTGTTATGATAAAAATTGATTATTTACTAAAAACTGCTCAATCTGTCACATCAACCATTAAACACACCGTTTACTAAAGCTTAAAAAATTCATGCTATCGTGAGAAAAATTAAACTGTGCAATACCAAGATTAGTAATATTATAATTACAGACCAAACGGCCCCTTGCCCAATGGTATAACATCCCCACCCTCAAAGAAGAGGGAGGGGTTCGAGCCTGGACGTGGGCAATGTGTGTGTGTCAGTACTTACTTACCTGACAAAAATATATATATATATAATTACAGCAACAAAAACAATAATGATTAAACTATTTACTAGATGTTGTACACTTCAGCAAAATGTTAAAGCTTCAAATATTAGTTAGTACTTAAGCTAGTCAATACTACCTGGTAGAGAGCATGACTTAGCTCTTGCCTCGCTGTATGTAGTTGTTGCTCCAATGCAAAATTGGATAGCATCAAACCATCCCATTCCTAGTGTCATAGAAAATCAGATGCTAAAATAAGGGAATTTCTTGTTCAAAAATATAGAGGGAAAAATAGCACCAAAAACCAGAACAACCAGGGGATCATAAGAATGCGTTGAAAAAAAAGGCATATATCAAGTCCAAGATCCTAGCCAATAAAATTAATAGAAGACATGTATATATCAATTCAAGAACTCAAGACCTACCAGCTAAATTATGTAAATATCCTTGAATAAGAACTTCAGAAACTGAAATCCATCAGACAAAAAAAAAGGTCCGGGACAATGTTACTTGGAATGTGGATGACTGAGCTTCATGGAACTTAAACGATATCAAGACATACCAGTAAAATATATAGATGTCCTTGAATAAAAACTTTAGAAACTGAAGTCCCTCAATAGTCTGGGACAATTTTATTCAAAATCTGGACGACTGAGATTTATGGAACGAGAAAGGTTACACAGTATGCCGCTGACCCCAGAATTATCTCGGCCATTTGACAACCCAAAAAGAGATGATCATTACATACGGACCCCAAGTTAAGAGGTAGTTGATATTAGCTTAATATTTGAATATCAGTTCGAATGTAATAAGACAGTTTCAAATTATTTTATATGGGTCTCCCAAAAAAATTTGAAGTACCCCTATCTGATAAACAAGCTATTTGTATGTAATGCATCCAACATGTCTGGTTAAACATTGACTAAGCAAGCCTAGTAGGCTAGTAGATTAGTACTTCAAGTTTAAATAAATAGTTTTACATAACTCTTTTGTTGTGTTCCATTTGTCACAAGATTGTTCCAAAATGAGTTGAGTATCCATGCAAATTACAATCCGTTACATAAAAACAGTGCATTGTACTAAAAAGAAACTATATTAAGAGATCTGAATATTTAGTTGTGCCATGTTCATTGAGTTTGGATTTTGACTCTTAGAGACATGCCCATACCCTAATCGAGTACTCCAACTGACTAACATAGGTTTTAAAGGCCAAGATTGTTCTCTTCAATTCATCGAAGATGATATAAATATGTGTGTGTGTAATATTAACCTTAAAATCCACAAGTTTTTAGTTAGTTTCAGAACTAGGTTACCTATAAGTGACAATGAAAGGGACAACAGTACATATTTTAATAATTGTCAGTTCCTTACTTTCCGAAATAATAATAATAATAATTGTCAGTTGCTGAAAGTGCAAAGTTGTTGCCCCTTTTCAATGAAAAAGATACACCCTTGGGCTTTTACTCAATAATATTAATACTGCCACGTAAATTGGAAAATAAGTTAGATATAAGAGAACAAAAAATGGAACGCCATATTTAGAGTTCGAGAACAGAAGTGTGTACATGTTTAGGGTCACAATCCTTATCGTGGATTGCTTTGATACTGGCCAGTGTAGGTAATACTGGTTTGGAACTTTTGGTACAACAATGAGACAGCAAGGCGAACTTTCAAAAAATAATAATAATAAATAAATAAAACACTTTGAAAACTCATTTTTAAACCTTTTGTTTTATTAAGAAAAGGACCAAATGTTATTATATTAATTTCCAACTCATTGAGTTGAAGCATAAAAGATAATAAAAGAAACAACATTATGCCAAAAGTAAAAAAACGAAATGGAAAAAATTATCAATACTAGATAAGAGAACAATGGTAACTTTACTTTTACCAGACTAGATAAGTTAAACGGTCTTAACCATGATTACTGGCACACAAAAAAACAAAGACCTCCCACCAAACAATAAAATGGAATATGGTCATGATTAAACATGGGTTAGGAAAGGGCAACGACCTTCATGTATTAACTGTATTTATGATTTTCAAAAGGAATGGCAACAGAACCAAGGTTAAGGTTTATACTTTCACAAAATATATGCTACAAGGAAAGTTGCAGAAACACATACATTCTGGAATATCCCAAGCATCCCATGGATGCTTGCAGCTTGTACGGGTCTCGGCTTCACTATCTGCATAGAGTTCAATAAGACTAAGTTTCAGCATACTATACTTAAAAGCATTGAAAACACTGATAGCAACACTGCATAAAGCCTACCTTGCTGATTTTGATTGGAACAATATCATCGAAAGTTAAAGGCTCCCCAGTAATAGGGCATTTTCCATAATCCTATTTATCGAACAAAACAAAAATGCAGCCTTTTATTAAACATAGCATTTAAATCTGCACAAAACTAAAATAATATTATTGAATACATATTAAAAGAGTAAGTGAGAAAAAAGAATCGCATATACAGGGATCAAAATTTGAAACACATGCATCATTGAACCCTATGTTTTTCATTTGAAACAGAGAAATTTAAAAAAAAAAAAAAAAACAGGTGGAATGTTCAACTCTTCCCAACATTGCTTAGTTCCTAAAATGTTTAATTCTTTAACGATACCCTAAAGAACAAGCAAATAAGCCGAATTATTTTATAAAGCCGAGTAAAATGAATTTTTCCCCGAGGCCTCCAAAATGAGACCTACAAGATTCCGAAACATTTTCTCTTCAATTTTCCTACGGTTTCTCACTGACCAAATATAGCAATATATGTGGGGAGAGAGAACATACCGATATATGTCTCTCGATTAGACGCTTCTCGAACAACAATCCTGAGTTCCTCGAAACGACCGGCTCTTCCGGCACTTCTCCGGAGACTGAAAGAACAGAATAAAACAAGAGAAACAGAGATCAAGCAGAAGATAGCATAGTGTAGCACAAGAGTGCGTATATATGCGTGTGTGAATGTATATTAGAGATGTATTATGAATGTGAGAGTTACTTGAACAGTTCATTGCGCTGAGAGCTAGGGTTTGGTGAGCTCTGTCGTTCTTCGCCGCAGCTCAGAGAAAACGGCCGACGCAGAGAGAGAGATGAGAAGTAAAAGGCAATTATTATTGGGATTAGGGATGCTAGAGCAAAAAACCGCCTAACTGATTGGAAGACCCAAACCCAATGCAGTAAACTCTTATATAATATATTTAATATTACGTTCCTATCCAAATTCGTCTGGGATTTCTAATTCCATTAGGACTAGAATATTTTATCTTTCAAGTAAACTTAACCTCTAATATTATGTGTCTATAATAGACATTTATGTATTCTTTATTAATATTATTTTCATATTCCTAGTTTAGCTAGGACCATGATTTTTTATCTTTTAGGTAAACTTGGTCTCTAAGATTATGTGCATATAAATACGCATTTATACATTCTTCATCGATATCAATTCAATATATATATTTTTCATATTTCTAACATTTTTTTTAAAAAAGCGTTAGATAATATATTTAATATTATGTTACTTCTATCCTAATCCAAATAAGATTCCTAGTTCAGCTAGGATTAGGGTTTCTTATCTCATAAGTAAACTTGAGGCCTGTTTGGTAACCGTTTATGTTTAGTGTTTATTGTTTATAAAAACAAATTTTCAGGATAAACATATTTGTTAATTTTTGTTTTGTTTATAAATTTTCAAAACGCTTTTAAAACAACACTGTTCATAAGCCTTCAAATCCTAAACACCAAAATGATGTTTATTGTTTATGTTTATCAAAAAAAAAAAATTCTTTTTTTATCTAAAATGGTGATTATATTATTTTAATTAAAATTTGAAACTAAAAGTGAGAAAATGAAAAGAAAAAAAATTATAAAAGGCTATTGTTTGATACAATGATAAAAATATTAGAATTATCAAATGTGGACATAATTACTAATATACTTGATAATAAGAAATAGTTACTTAGGGGCACACATGCTAAAAAGAAGAAAAAAAAAACCTTATTTGAGAAAAATAATAGTAAAAAAAAATCTCAATCATCTCTTTGTTAGAAAAACAAGAATGGTATTTTGTACTCATGTCATTCATTCATTTTCAATGTTGAAACAAAAATAGAAATCAAAAAAATAAAAAAGAAAGTATTAGCATGAGAAGTTCAAGAGCAAGAGTATGCCCTCCAAATCCCTCTTCTCACTCCATACAAATTGAAAATTTTTTAACTTTTTCATAGTTATATATATTTTGGCTTTTTGGTAGGGGTGCACAAAGAACCGGTGGAACCATAAAGAACTTTAGCTGAACCGAATCGAATTGTTCATTACGGTTTCGGTTCCGGCTCCAAATTTTAGGAACCGTTCACTACGATTCTGGTTCCAATCCTTGAAATCGGAATCGTTGAATATATATATATAGTTATAAAACTCCTATAATGATTTTTTATTTATATATATATATATATATATATATATATATATATATATACTGTTATAAAATCATTGTAATAGTTATAATAACCTTTTGTTATGTAAAACATTTTAAATAATGGAGTTACTATAACTATTATAAGGTTAAATACAACTCCTATAATAATCGAATTGAACCGAACTCATTTATTCCGGTTTCAAAATTAAGGAACCGTTTGGAACGGTTCTGATTCCAGTTTTTTCAATAACCGTAAGGAACTGAATCGTGTATATCCCCCTACTTGTTTGGACCTTCTGGGTTGTGGGTAATTCTAGTTTTACAGTATAATTTGCAGTGTGTCCCAATATTATTTATTTATTTTTTATGTATATTTCTTGCTCGATTATTGCTGTATAGATTTGTTATAGCATGAACTTGACTTTTTATTCAGTTTATTGTGTTGATTTTTTTTATTAAAAAAAAAACAGTTTAAGGTTAACAAACATGTTTTTCTGTTTATGATTTTTAAAATAAGCTAAACGTTTTTCCGTTATCAAACAACACTCATGTTTATGGATAAACAAAATCGTAATATAAACACTGTTTATATAAATACTTAAACAATAAACACTAAACATAAACGGTTACCAAACGGGCCCTTGGTTTCTAAGATTATTTGCCTATAAATAGGCCTTTATGTATTCTTCATCAATATCAATTCAATATATATATATATATATTTTCATATTTCTAACATGATATCAGAACCTATCAATTCTTGGTAGTCAATCGTAAAAAATAGCTTCCGTCAAATTAACACCTAACTAACGTCGTTACACAATTAGGCGTGAGAGTTGTCAAATAATTCTTTCTCTCTTTTACCCTAATCAAAGGTGACTTGAAGCTCACTCTTCTCTAACAGAGAAAATCAGATTCGTGGCTCACTCTTCTCTAGCCGAGAGAATTAGATTTGTGGTGTTCGAATCGTGTTTGCGAAGATTTAAAAATCTGGTTCGGGTAGATCAAGAAAACAACAGTAGCAGCTGCAACAAGAGCTGAATATGCAACAACAATCTAAGTGTGCATACCTAGACGAAAACTAAGTTCCCACTCACGACCCATGTAACAAGATACACCAAGTAAGAAATGTAGAACAATTAGCTCATAAGGACCACCGTCATATAAGCATATCAAAACTGTTTTTGTCATAACTTCTTCATTAGTGATCTGAACGACCTGAGATAAATTCTAGAAGATAATAAATTCAAAGAGCTTCGATTTGATATATTGTATGTCTATAGTATGAGTAGAAAAGTGTGATCAAATCTGTATTTGAAGTTCCTGTCCTGATTACGAATTTCTACGCAGGAATTCATCTTTTCGACTTGGATTTGCGAAGAGATTCAGATTATTTTTCGTCCAAAGACGCTAACGAATTGGAGGCCACCTCCAAGACCCACGATCACCGCCACCCTCACATTACCGTCCGAGTCTCCACAACTCCCTCGCTCACTAAGTCCTCATCCAAAGAGTTTCGTTACCGCATCTCCGCACACCTTTAGTGGTAATTACATGCTTTTGTGATTGCGCTATTTTTCACAATTTCGTTACTGTGTCTCTGCACACCTTCAGTGGTAATCACACGCTTTTGTGATTGTGCTATTTTTTATAGTTCCGTTACCGCGTCTCTGCACGCTTTCAGTGGTGATCACATGCTTTTGTGATTGTGTTGTATCTTCACAGTTCCGTTACAGCGTCTCAGCACGTATTCAGTGGTAATTACACGCTTTTGTGATTGACCATCGTGCTTCCTTGCGCCCTTCAGCGTGATTGATCACAACACTTGCATATGCCTCCTGTGGTAATCATATGTATCCTTGATTGGCTACTATCGTCCTTTCATGTGCCTTCAGAATTTGATTAATCTCTGCGCTTCTGTGTGTTACTATCGCATTTCCATGCGCTTTCAGAATATGATTAGCCTCTGCGCTTCCATGTGCCTCCAAAAGTATCAATGCGCTTCTATACGCCTCCAAAAGTATCAACACACTTCTATGCGCCTCCAAACGCGCTTCCATGTGACTCCAGAAGTATCAACACGCTTCAATGCGCCTCCAAAAGTCATACTACACTTCCATGCGCCGTCATCGCTCTTCCATATGCCTCTAGTAGTAATCATATTATGTTTCTATGTGCCTTAACATGCTGGATCTTCACAGCTTTGCCATCGCTTTCATGTATCCAAATTCAAGTCAATTTCATATAACCCACTTTGAGTTTGAGGGGGGCTGTTAAATAATATATTTAATATTATGTTACTTTCTATCTTAATCCGTCTAAGATTCCTAGTTCAGCTAGGACTAGAGTTTCTTATCTCTTAAGTAAACTTGGTCTTTAAGATTATATGCTTATAGATAGGCCTTTATGTATTCGTCATCAATATCAATTCAATATATATATATATATATATATATATATTTCCCATATTTCTAACATAAACAAATTAGAGCGGGTCGAATTTGGCTATGTTTTATGAGAAGAATTACAATATGCTGCAGTGCCACAATCTTAGTCGTACGTACCTAAAACACACTGAGTCTCATCGTATATATTATGCACGCATGATTGAAATTCACCTCATGCACAGTACACCAGGTGCATTATAGTTTTATGTAGTTTCACGAACAAAGTTGTTGAGCGCGATCATGTTCAAACTCATCGTGAATGCTATGCATTTGAAATACATGTCGCATGATATGGATTAAGCTGACCACGAATGAATGTAAAGAAATGATATTTACATTACATTGATTGTTTAGTTAGAATGCATTTTTTTCTTGCTCTTAAATTTGAGCCATTCTCCGACGTAGATTTTGGTACCATACAAAACGTAACAAATTTTACCAAATTATTTCTTTTTTTTTAACGATATTGATAACAAAAACAACAAAATAAAAATAGTTGACAAACAAGGCTCATTTGAGAACCCTTTCTGTTTTGCATTTCCATCTCATATAAATAAGAAACAATACTTTTGAAACATATTCGAAAATTATATTTATTGCACAATGTTTCAAAAGCAAAAAAAATATGATAATTACATTCTGAAAAAGTTCTCAAATATTCAAATATATTAATAAAAAAGATAAATATCACTAACACTTCCTTAGATTTTTTGATGTATTGACACGAAATTACAATTTTATGAATTTTCATCACCAACACCCCCAGTGATTTGTGTCATATATCACATAGTATATCGTGTGAGATCACTTTTTGATGGTGAAATGACTATGTTGTCTTTTGATTTCTAACCTAACCCATTTGAATACTAAATTTACCCATTTAACCATGTGTAATAGACTAAAATACCCCTTTGAATATACCTATATATATACACACACTATAATATATGTAACCTATAAATAACTATTTATTTTCATAAATAATAATATTAACATAAAATAAAAAAATAATTAAATTTATCTTTCTTTTTTTCTATTCATCTGTATATATACACTATAATATATATATAACCTAATATATATAATTATTTATTTTCATAAATAATAATTAAATTTAGGGCATTGTGGTCATTTTCCTATACTGATATTTTTATATTAAAATCTATTTAAATAATCAAGACATTTCATATATTAAAAAAAAGTCTAACCGGGAGTGTTTGTGCCAAAAGTGTTTGTAACAAAAATTTATAAATTGTAACTACGGGTCAATAGATCAAATTTGAATGTCAGTAATATTTATCCTAATAAAAATAAGTGTATTCTTTTTTACCTTTGATTTTTGAGTCGTACAGTTGTTTTTTCAGACTTTTTCGTCCTCTGTTTTGCCATGTGTGAAGCTTACGTAAACTCATCCATCAAAATCAGCCAACAAACATTGTGACCTCTCTTCATGTGATGAACAAACTTTACCATTCTTAACCTAACACCTTGCAAATTGTTAGAATTTGCATTAATTATGTATTATTAATTAAAAAATAAGTTCACTTTTAACTAAATGGATTACCTTGTACTTTTATTAACCTATATATATATATATATATATATATATATATATATATAAAGGAAAAACTAGGGCACACTCATCAATATTATTCTTTTCATGACTGCCTTTCTTAAACGCTTGTAATTCATTCACATGCAACGTCCATTAGCAACAAACATTCCTATGTAATTTGGAATAGAATAATTCATTTGGTACCCAAAATTGTAACCGAATTCTACTGGAGCCAAGTGTGGGTCTCACCAAAATTGAATCTGATTTGATATGTGGGAAGACTTTAATCAATCCGTAAAATATCAAACTGTATTGGATGAATTCTAGGAATCGGACTATTTAACCATGGCCCAATAGATTAATTTTCAGTTTATTAACTTTAGTTCATATATTTTAAAATAATAATGAAAAATAATCATTATAACCAATTTAAATTAAAAAATATTTGTATATGATATATTCTTAACAGATTGGATCGGATTTTTGAGACCTTAATTTGAAATCCGATCCGATCCTTATGAATTCTTAATTTATGAATCTGCCACCGAACTATTGAGCTGAAATTTGATTCGATTTGCATGGATCAGATTTACGGATTGACGAATCAAATAAACACCCCTAATGATAAAAAGTGTGAAGCTTGATATAGAGTACATCTTGGACTAACTTTGCGAATGGTCCTAGGAGGTGATTATATATACAGTCTGAAATTGTATACCGTTTTTTTCATTATAGTAGAAACCAACAATACCAAAAATGTTATAAATATGTGTTTATGCATTTTGCTTGCATGTCTGATATTCTTTTCTTTAATTTTCACACCACCAAACTCTAGTTGCTGATTGAATTCTTCAGCCCAAATATCATTACTCTTTGAAACATATGCATGTGTTATGTGTTTATCGCGTAAGGTATTAGCTCAACCATGTAACGATACAATCGCGTCACAATTAGCAAAACCTTAATCTAAAATGCAGACAATATTATGATCATTAAGTAATTTCATCTGCGAATTCAGCATATATATATATATTAGCATGGACTAATATTCCACGCATGTCTCAAATCCAGAATCTTGGCATAACTATGTACTTACTTAAGAGTCCCATCAGTGCTAGGAATATGTTACATTACAGTAGAACATATATAATCTTAGATTCCAAATAT
This sequence comes from Cornus controversa, assembly GCA_026545225.1. Lineage (NCBI taxonomy): Eukaryota > Viridiplantae > Streptophyta > Magnoliopsida > Cornales > Cornaceae > Cornus > Cornus controversa. The sequence goes on from CM048849.1 coordinate 42,109,209, forward strand.
ATCACTAGCTCTCTCAAGAATTTCATCAAACATGTATTGGACATCATGACTTGGTGCTATATAATCGAATTTTGCCAAAACAGGTTAAAAGGAATTAGCTCCCTCATAGTGGTATTGTTACCAATTTAGGTATTAAAGGGTTTAAGTGAGTGGACTTGGACCAGAATAGCATAAACATTGGCTCAAATCAGCAAGTGGATGGAGAGGCATCGACCCATCTTTTGTCATACAAAAGCACGAGCCCATGTCAAGCCTAAATCCATGAAAGAGTGGGTGTCTCGTGCACACACAAAGTAGAGGGATTCTCATGCCTTGTCTCTCAAAGTGAAAGGAGTTTGAGGAATTATGTACTTGAAGATGAAGTTTGATGCAAAGCAACCTAGTTGATAGGCAAGTTTTAAGAGATGCTTTATGTAGTTAGTGTGTCTTTAAGACTCACTTTCAAACCCAAAACAAAGCCTCTTTTGAAATGAGATTTGTTCCACACTAGTCAACTATATTTGTGCTCTATGTGACAAAATGGAACCTAAGAGGATAGGCTATCAGCAAAGATTCTCGCTTCACTGAGGTAGGGAGTTTGAATCCCCTTGGACCGCCTCTAGCTGGCGTGTCTTTTATACTCACTTAAACCCTCGACCTTTTATTTGAAAGACGAGGAAATACTACTAAGTTACGACCTTCGATAATACAATTGAATAACTTTGAATTTACAAAGTTAAGAAAAACGAATTTTGATATTTTATTAATAAATAATGAATGACTAAATCGGCTCTGTATTACCTATCGAAATCGTCAAAACAATCCAAAATGACACTTGCTCTAAAAATTACGAAAAAAGTAAATGCTAAGATAAGACGTAAAAACTAAAATAAGACAAATATATAAAATTAGCTCAATTTGAGTCCAAATCTACACTAACAGAAATTCTAAATTATGCACACATATATATATTATATATGCATATATATAGAATATTATTGTTTTAGGACAGTAGAGTTGGTTGAATATATACATGTGTTCATATATACTACTGGTAGGACCATGTGTCTGTGGTTAGCTAGGGCACGAGAAAAGCTATTTGATCATTCACTCCAAGATTTGTATGTCAACAGTATGGGATACAAATGTATAGTCTATAGATCACTCCAATGAGCCAACCAAGTGGGCCAATGAAGCCTTCCTTTGTGCATTTACAGACCTAAAAACAGAAACTGTTTTGATTCTCTAGTGCTATGTCCCACTGTGATGTAGGCTTCAAAGACAATATTCTTAGACACATGCATGGTGAAAGAAGTGGACAAAGCCTAGACTTCCAATTCATCAAACATGACAAACACATACATATATATTGAGTCAACTTCAGAGAAGCACTACTGTGGCCTAGTGATTCTAATACATTTATTTATTTATTTTGTCCACAATTATGGTATCGAAACTTTTCAGAGCACTCAATAATACACTACTTAGATATATGCAGTCTTATTTCACATGTATCGAATAATTATCGAAATAATTCGCTAGATGGCCACAAAAGTATTCACTCACCTATTTTAGTTCACAAGCTTATGTGCCAAAATTACGACAAAACCATTTTAAACTTCTGAAATTAATGAGGAACAAATTTATATATCATGAAAATATTGTAACTTTCAAAACAAAGAAAGATTCTATAAGCTAAAAGGTGATTTAATGCTATAAAAAGCTTGGATATTTCCGCTAAAAGAAAATCTTTTTCTCTTTTTTCTTTTCTACCTTTTCTATTGACATGCACAAATTTCACTCCTTGAATTTCATGGGTTTTAATTGGTTCATTGTTTTATATAGAAAATGTTTACGAATAAAGTAAATTCCAATTGCAATTAATTACTACATCAGCTCAGTGGAGAAAAAGAATAAAACAAAAAGAACTAAAATATTTCTATTAACGAGAACAAAACATAAACATAAACGAAAAAGTAAAAAAGAAAAGAAAAAAAAAATAGAAACCAAAACACACACTCAAAGCGCTTCCTTAATTTCAGGAGGCCGAGCCATATGTGAGATAACACTCTAATTTAACCTTGTGTTAAGACCTACGAGCCAAGGGATAGTCTCACCGAAACAATTCCGATGTATAAAATAATATGATTTTTCATTTAAAATTATAAATTACATTCGATCTCAACCTTTCTCTATCTAGCAATTGAGAGTACTAACCTCGTTTTCTTATGTTAAGATTTGAACCTTGCACTCTCTCTAACTTAATGAAGGAGCAGCGTGTTAATTGATCATCGATGGTTAATTTTTATTGATTTATAATAAGTAGGAGGAATACTAATAGTTCCAAATGACTATTTTTTTAAAAAAGAAATTAAATTTTAATATATTAAATCTTATCTGTGATGAATCATTGTATCACTAATCAGTTAAATTTAAGTACGAGACGTGAAAAAATTTCTTACTATGATTAGCAATGGTTATCGAGAAAAACATGCATGAACTTGCTAAATCGGTCTATTAGCTTCCACCATAAAATCCGGGGCTATATCAGGAACTTCACTCTAAAAGGAAATACAGTTTCTAGTTTTTTTTTTTTTTAAAAAAAAAAAAACTATAAAATCAAAAAATCGGCGAGGAATTTGGCTGTGGCTTGGTCAACCCAATTTCTGCTTGGCCGTTATAGCTGTGCTGTGCCAAGTCAGCAACATGCCACGTAGGATGCACGCTACGTGTCAACAGCAGGTGGGTTGCCACGTAGACAGAGAGTCAATGAATGGTCCAGCGACACCTTCGGGTTTGCCCAAGCTGACGGCGACGTACGGACATCCCATACTCCCTATATAACTAACTCTCTTCAAACCAATTTTACAGCTAACGTCCCCTCCTCTTTCAAAAATAGTCTTTCTCTTTTTCTCTCTCTCTATATCTATATGTATATCTAAACGTAAAATATGTATTCTCTCTTTCTCTCTCTAAAAGTCTTTCTTTGTTGTTCTTAAATGGAGTTTTTTTCATCTCCATTGGTTTCAGTCATGGATTTGAAGCTAGGAAGCAAAGGGTGTTAATTAATCAAGAAACAAATGATGTGAGAGAGCTATATATAGCTAAATGTTTCATCGATTCATCGGAGCAAACAATGTTGCAGGACGTTATTCATCAGCCCGAACAACTTCCCATTGTAATATATATTTATATATATATATATATTTTTACAAATTCATGCATTGGCATATACATATACATACATATATATATATTTGCATGCTGTTTTAATTTCTTAAGAATTTCCCAATAATTTTTAAGCTTTTATTCGGTTTTGGGTCTCGAATTTGTCAATGGGTGATTTTTTTTTTCCCTTCTCTTTTGGTTCATTAATTTCTTCATTGTTTGATGGTTTATGAGATGCTTTTTAAGCAATGACACATCATATATATGTTTGTTTTATCCTTTAATATATGTTTCTCTTTATATGAATTTTTTGATAGTAATGTTCTATTCTTCAATACTTTTTGTGCCTAATTTTCTTTTGCCTTAAATTTTGTTTCTTGATTTGCTTGAGACAATATAGTAGAAGGTTGTGTATGGATTTGAATTTCCACATGATAAATAAGAAAAACAAAGAAACAAAACCCTAATTTTCATTGTGTGTTAAATGTTAATGCTTGATTACATTTACAAGGCACTTTCTTTTCATGGCTGGGGTTCAATTCCATGTAGACTATTACCTCGTGTAGTTGTCGTGACCTAATCTTTGGTATAATATACTCGTGTATATGTGTGTGTGTCTATATATATATATATATATGATGCAATACTAGAGTTGGTCGCGGCTAGCTTATGATAAGTGTGATTGTCACCTTATGGTTATTTCCACTTTTCTTTTGATTTTTATGGAATATTATCTTTTAATCTTAGCTTTAAGTTTTTAAATAAAATTTGATTCTTTTGTTCATTTAGATTGATGAAACTTGAAAAGAACCAAATGGCAGCACTTCACATGCATAACATAATGGTTTCTTTTAGTGCTATGAATTTCTCAGTGTTTGTACAAATTTGGATATTTCTGTATCTTTTCACAAAATTATAATGCCTCAACTTCCTACAGGTCACATGGAGCACTGATACACATCCTTTTCTACTTTGCACAAAATGCCCATCAGAAGATCATCCTCCTTAAGATATCAAATGTCTTCTTCTTATATATATATATATATATATATATATATATAATGATTTGATTCATCTTTAGGAGATATTGATACAAAATGATTTGATTTATCTTTAGGAGATATTGATATGTCAATCAGAAACATGGAGGTGATTAGTATATAAGAATTATATATATATATATATTTGTGTATTCAAGTCCAATTTGACAAGAGTAGTACCATAGATTAGTGGAATATGAAGAAGCATGCTACATATTTGCAAAAAGTGCAAAAAGAAAAGGTCATGCATGATCTTTCTAGCTAGTTTCATTTTTATTTTTATTTTAGTATGTCATGGTTTGATGTTCATTGTAGTAACAAGTGTATATGCATGTTGATGATCTAATTAATTTGTTAATTTTTGGTTCTGCAGGAAGACATTTCGAGCCCTCTTAGTGCTCAAATTTTCGACTTCTGTGACCCTGAATTATTCCCGGAGACACTGCAAAACTCTGAAGTTACTTCAAGTTCTAATTGTTGCTATGAAGACAACTCTTCCTACACCACAAATCTCTCCTTTGCTCCATCAGATATAAAATTTATCAACACCATAGACAAAAATGGCACCATTAACACACCACCCAACATCAACACCACCACCACTGCCTCCACCACAACCACCACCACCACCTCCACCACCACCCCTACTTCCACCACCAACAACAATAGCAACTTCTCTGTAATCTTTGACTCCCCGGAAGAGATTGACAATGACATCTCTGCTTCTATAGACTTCTCCCCTTCACCGCCTTTTTCTGTCCCTCCATTCATGACTGCACAACAAGATCAATTTGATCTCTCTTCTTTGCAGTCTCAAATTTCGGTTAATGGGCTCACACCATACCCTTCTGACCCTGTTGTCCCTCTTATGGGGCCAACACTGCCTGCTGTTTATGAAGAGGAGTGCTTGTCTTCGATGCCTTATAATGTGCGCTTGAACCCTTCATCGCCTTCTTGCTCTTTTCTTGATCACACGATTGGGCCTTACCTTCCCGGTAATCTGAATGCTGCCTTGTCTGCTGAAAATTCCGGGATTTTCAATGGAAGTATGATTATGGGGACTGAACTCCAAACTCAAGAGTTGGAATATCAGGGAGACAATGGTGGGATTTTCTGTCTCGAACCTTTGCCACAGATAATCAACTCTACCGAACTACAGGTGCTAGCTACGGTCCATTAAACATTATTTTCATGTGTGTGTGTGTGCATGTGTTCATAAAGTTTGTGGACTTCCAAATTGAATAGTTTTTTTTTTTTTTTTAAATTGAAACATAGATTAATTGGTTCAATTCCTGTCATGTTCTGTCCATTAAGTGGACTTGGTGAGCAAGTAGTGATTTATATTATAGTAACTAAATTTTCAATTGTGTTTGGAAATGGAGGTTAGCAAAGGGAAAAAGGTAGAAAGACCGATGATGAGGTAAAATTTTAATTGTCAAGGAAAATGCTGTTTTTATTCATGACTGGAGTTTTTTTGGGGCTGCAAAATGTGTGTATATATATATATATATATATATTGGTGGGTTTTAATTTTTGTGTTTTATAATAAATAGAATACTAATGTAAACTTTTTTGAATTTGGTGATGACAATTCTTTGGGAAGGCACTTAGTAATGAGAGTCAACATCTTGTGAATGGGAGTGGGAATTCTACTCCTCTGGCATCAGAAATCTCAAGTTTGGAAGATTCTACATTCAAGGTTGGGAAACTCTCTGTTGAACAGAGGAAAGAGAAGATCCATAGATACATGAAGAAAAGGAATGAGAGGAATTTCAGCAAGAAAATCAAGGTCCTCTCTCTCTCTCTCCACACACTCAATTGTATATACTGTGTATGCATGAATATATACATATAGATATTTATGTATGTAGAGTATGTATATGTGTGGAGAAATCTGCAGCAAAAGGCTTTGAACATGCATACTATATTTACACAATTAATGTCCAATTTTCATTCCATTTTTTTTCTCCCGAAAGTAAAGCAAACGCACACACCCACAACATTACCCTAGAATGGCCTGAACTCTCAACCTCCCCTTTGGGGAGGAGAGATCATACAAACCGGACTAGTGGGCCGGTGGCTAATTTCCATTCCAATTTACTATTCCAAATGTACTATACATTAGCAGCTCCACTTCAAGCTAAATGTTCCAATAATTCACCAATTCATGTTGATACCTCCTATCACTACTATCCACACAAACACATATATAAATCCAATTAGCATAAGCATATATTTGAGCTCTACAGTTTATACATTGAATAACTTAGCTGAAATTGAAAGCCTATACACAGTATGCATGCCGGAAAACACTAGCAGACAGCAGACCTCGAGTTAGAGGAAGGTTTGCGAAGAACGATGAATTCGGAGAGACCCCAAGAACCACTTGTAGCAACCATGAAGAGGACACGGATGAAGATGTAAGATTAATCTCATATATATATATATATATAGTAATGATCTCTTGCTTACGGTGAGCAAGAATTTTTCTACACACTAAGCATAGTAACAGTTGGATATGATTTAAGTGTAAAAAAAGTAACTTTCAAAAATAATTGCGATCATATCCATACATAGTGTGAATGAATTTCTCACTCACTGGTGAGCAATAGATCATTTCTGTATATATATACATGAACTATAGTCATTTACATATTAAAAAACAGCTTCCAAAAGACTGTTTTCAATAATTTCTATATTTACTTTCTCATTCCTTATTTAATTTTTTTCCTCCATCAGGTAGTTGTGAAAGAAGAAGATGACATCTCTTCAAATATCTTTGCTCATATCAATGGTGTGAATTCCTTCAAATGCAACTATCCTATCCAATCTTGGATTTAATCAGCTTTGCTCAGTGAAGCTTTTCTACAATTTTGCAGCACTATTCACTAATTCTGCCAGGATATATGGATCCTGGAATTAATAAAAGTTGAATAATTGGGTCATATGGTTTTCTTTTTAATAATCTGAGTTGTAGTTATATATATATATAGAGGAAGTAAATAATAATGTAACGTTTGTATATACCTTCATCTTTTATGTGAAGCTTCAGAGATTATATGGAACTCTTGCATATTACTTGCTAGAGTACAAGTTGAACAAAGTCGAGTGCCTTTGTTAATTGTCAAGTTTATGAGATGTAGCTATGCAAAATATTCATTTACTTGGCAAATCATTTTGAGATGTAGGTAGTTTGGTTCACCCATCTGGCACATATGTCTCTGCAAACTTGGAGGGCATAGTTTGGTGCATAGGATTAGGGTTTTCTCCGTAGTTATGACCGCTAGTAGTAGCTTGATAATAGATGACACCTATATATATATATATATATATATATATATGGTTTTCATCATCAGAATGGAGGTCGTTTTATGCTGCAGTGTAATTTGCACATACAAGACAATTAAATCGAGGATGCAACTAAATCAGCTAAGTAACACAATTAATCGAGAATACAACGTCATTAAATCGAAAACGCAACACCATTAAATCAAAGATACAACACTATTAAATTGAAAATGAAACATCAACACCCCAAAGTAATGTGTTGCGTCCTCAAAATAGCGGTGTTACATCTTTGTTTAATGGTGTTGCATCCTTGATTTAGCTACATTGCATTTTTGATTTAATTGTATTACATACAGAAAAATATATATGATAGGGGATTTGGGCTCTTTTTGGTACCTTGATATGTCCAAGCCCGTTAATTCTTTTGGGCTATCCTAAAATGGCCTTGTTTTTTTAGCCCATTTATATTAAACCAAACAACTGTCTGGCCTGGCCCGATATGTATATGTATATGTATATATATTGTCCACGATGGTGAATCGGGTGTCTTAGAGTACTCCATAATTTATCATCGGATACATGCAGTCCCCTGTCCCACATGCACGGGGAGTCCTTATGTTTTAGCCCATTTGTATTAAACCAAACAACCGTCTAGCCTGGCCCGATATATATATATATATTGTCCGCAATGGTGATATCGGGTGTCTTAGAGTACTCCATAATTTATCACCGGGTACATGCAGTTCCCTATCCCACATGCACAAGGAGTCCTTATGTTTGAATATCAATATCACATAGGCCCATTGCCATTTTTTTTCCCACTTGACCTAAGCCCAAATAATAGTGTTTTCTTCTAAGATTAAACTTAAGATTGTAATATAGTTAAGAAAGCATAGAATGGTATCACCTCCATCGAACAAATTCAGAGTTATTTTTTTAATACATTAATTATATATTTATTTATCCTAACTATTATAAGACAAGAAAGGTAAAGTCCTAAAAGCAAATTTTATTTTTATTTTTTATAGTAAACAGGGCTTAATAAGAGGGAGAGAAAAAAAAAAATTATGGAAAGGAAATTCTTCTTGGTTGGTAACCATGGAAAGTATGGAGAAAAAACAAGGGAAAGTAAGAAAAATGTATTTAATTTTGCATGTCAATTTTCTTTTCTTTTTATTTATCCTTGATCATTTTTTAAGGATTATTAATTTTAATTATGCTTGAACATGAGAGAAAGTATAAGAAATTGCTCATTCTTTTTTTTTTCCTTCCCTTTTTGTCTCTCTAAACCTCTTGCCCACACCCCCCCCCCCCCCCCCCTCTCTCTCTAAAATTGGAAATCAAACAAAATTCAGCCATCAAGAACTCTGCTAAAAATTTTCTTCTTTTCCCATCATTTTCGTGTCAGTTTTGAGTTGATATATGCAAGGGCAGAGGAGGATTGTAAAGTGGGGAGGGCTAAAAGAAAGAAAAATTAAAAATGAACACAATAATTTTTATGACAAAAATATGTTATAAATATTCAAAAATAGATACAAAAAAAAAACGAGAATGTTCTCTTATAGATAAATAAAATACATCATAGATAGATATAAAAACAAATATAATGTTTTCTTAAGTGAGTTATTGAAGAAGAACCATCTGTTCCTTATGAGAGTCAAATTCATTAACTCTCGAATCTATATCAATATCTTCAGCAAGTTCTCTTTCATTGAGAATTATGCAATTTGCAAAAAATTCATCACCCATCTTGTTGCGAAGTTAGGTTTTCACACGCTTCATTACTAGAAAAAGTTTGTTCTATCGTTGTTGAATAAACAAGAAAGTCAATATGAGATGAATCAATCTATCAATCAGATAATAGGTTTCTTTTGTTCAACTCTAGGAAGTTTTGAAGGAGACTGATGTCGCTGCTCATTAAAAGTTACCCCACTTTTTGATCTATCATTTTTTAGTTTATGGAACGAAAACAAAATTTTCATCTTGTAATGAAAGTGTTTCGATAGTCTAAAACAATAGAGGTAGGGTCGGCCCCGAAATTCTCAAAGGCCCTAAGCGAACTTTCTAGTAAACATAACACAAATTTTATTTTCCTTAAGATCTTTGTTCACACTTCACAAATTATAACAAAGACAAGTTTGCTGAGAAATAGTAAATATACACACACACACATATATATATACATACATATATATATATACATATACATATATATACATATACATATATATATATAATTTTTATAAGGAAATTTCAATATAATAACAAATTAAAAATGTAAATAAAAAACAAACAATTTATTGGAGAATGCATAAACTGACCTCCATGTTAACATCTTCTCCAATTTGTTAATAGTTTTCTGAATTGCTGAGTATTTAATTATTTTTACATATATGATATATATAAAAAGAGTTAAGAGCTATTAGGTGAAGAACTGAAAAAGAAGAAAAAGTAGGAGTTTTAAAGAGAACTTACGTATTTAATATCCTTTAAATATTTTCACCAAAGGTCTAGAAACACCATGAATAATTGAACGAATAATTTTTTAAAAGATCAGGTAACCACATAACTCGCTGCAATTATACAATACTCTAATAATATATGTATATAAACGTTATGAGTTTAAATTTTAAAGTATATTATGTCATGCTTGGGTTTAAAATTAAATAGGTCAATTAAATATATTATTAAAGGCTCAAAATATAAATAATATAATAAAAATAGCGGGCTTAGGCTAGTGACTTGTGAACTAATAAACACCGTAGTAAATTTTTTTTTGGATCTGGACTATAATCTAGGTTAGCCCATTAATAGTTCAGCCCTTGAATATATGTACTAACTTGAGTTATGAAATGCAGCAGTGGTAGTATTACCATACTGACTTGAGTTATGGAAATTTAGGGTTTAAATTCGAGCACAAAAATGAACTTTGGTACAATAATAAAATTGCTCTATTATGATTTGAGGTTACAAGTTTCAAATGCGAAATAGTGTCTGCATAGTGCAAAGTGGGTAGACCCAACCAAGTAAAACAAAAAAAACCGACCTGAGTCCAAGGGATGGAAGTTTATTTTTTTTTGTCCTTGTGGATATTGTAAATGATTTTGAGGGTTAACAACTGACAGATTGTAACTTGTCAAAGCCCAAAAACCAGATTTGACCCAAGCATTTGAAAAATGAACCTTAGAATGGTAGGTAGAGTAGCATTCAAAATGTGGACTTATGATTAGCAAAACAACAAAAGAAGTATTGTTCATTTTTCCAAAGGGTTGTTGGTCAGACGACTCCTACCATAGCAAACATTTCAAAATTTTAAACTAAGTTTGACCATTTTAAGATTCTGACTTTTAAATGTCAAAAATACCTGCACTGCACCTGTTTTTGAAAGTGAATTTTGTGAGCACGGTAAGTTTTATCACATCACAGTCAATTTCAAAAGAAGAATTATTATTTTTGAAATTTAAAGAGTAAATTTTGTGAGCAGGGTGATAGGTCTAACGTCCCAGTCAAATCCAAAAATAGAATCATTATATTTGAAATATATTAAATTTTAAGTACATGGAGCATGTAGTTGAGAATGAACCCCAACATGTTGAGCCCAAGGACATAATGTTACTCCTGATCCTTGTCGCGAGGAAACCAAGGGTGGTAAGTTGATGTGGGACAAAGTTAGGGGTGACAAAATTGGACACGACATGAGTTAAGCGGGTTTGAGTTTTAGGTAAACTGACACGTTTAATAAATGTGTCGACACACAAAAATTGAGTTAGGTTTGAGTTTAAGCAATATAACTCAAAACACGATTACGACATGAGTTACTCATATATTCTGATTTTATTCAAACTTATATATGCATAGTTATATATATTACAATTGTTCGTAATCTATTTCTTTGTTTATGGACTGTTGTAGGCATAAAATGCAAGGATGAGATTGTTATGGTGTCTTTCCAGTTATGGAATCACCTTAATATGTTTTTGAGTTTATATATAGATACAAAATTTATAATATAATTTGATTTTAGGATTTATATATATATATGTACTTTAACTTTTATATGATCTTCAGATAAGTTAAACGGATTAAAAAAATTATTAAACAAGTCATGTTATTATAGGACATGTTTATTAAACGAGTTACACAGCTCGATACGTGTAATACGTTTAATAAACGGGTTAGGTTAGTGTTGAGGGTCTTTAACACCATTAATAAATAGGTTTGATTAGGATTGAGCGACGAACACAACACGGAATAAAGAATTGCCACTCCTAGACAAAGCTGAGTTCTGTTTAACTTTGTAGTGTGTCTGGTATTTCAATGTATTTTTCTTGTTATTGTAGTATTAAAATATAGCTTCCTAAACGAAAAAATAATTAAATTAATCAAATTTTTAAGTCTATCTATTTCAGTTACTTAGTTTTTCTCTCACTTTTTCATATTGTTTGAGACTTCTTCTCGCTTGCTATTATTATCTTTTCTTCTTTTATTTAAAATTCTAACTACTTAGCATACAAAATTTTAAAAGGTCTGTCTAATTTTGACCTCAAGCCTCCAATTGTACCAAGGCAGTTGTGGTAGCTCAAAAACAAATAGAGTCCATGAATTGCCTTAGGGTTGCTAGCATATGGAAGGGTGGTTGTTGAAGCTATGATTTAGTGTTTTCTATCTATTCCTTTAATTTGTTATAAGCAATTAATCCTATGGATGAGATGTAATCATAACTTGCGCTAATGAGCTATTTAGTTAATGAACTTTATTTGTAGAATAGGTTTCTAAGGATTAAAGAACTAATTGGGCAAATGAAAAATATGTGAATTTGGGATAAACTTGCATATACGGGATAGATTTTTAGATATAATAACTTGAATATAATGGATCTTTATGTAAACAATTAGTTCACAACTTAACGAGCCAAGCTTAACAACGTTTGAGTTTGGTTCATTTTACCAAACAAGCTTGAAAGATAAGTTCGATCTCGACACGTTTACTTAATAAACGATTTCAAGTGAAACTTTTAATGAGTCCAATCCAAACTGTTCATGAACATGTTGATTCAATTGCAATCCTATTTTTAGTGTTATCCACACCATTTCAAGTTGGAATACCTTTAATTCAAAATTGCAAATACCTTTTAGATCGAGTGTGCTAACACCTTTTATTTGCAAGGTGCAACACTATTACTTTGAATGTGTTGCATTGTTAGAATAAGGGTATCACAAGCTCGAATTACAATATTATAAAAGTTAGTCAAAATGTGTCTTAGAATGTCATTTGAGAATCACTGGCCATGCATTAAAAATATTTTTTTTTTAACAATGAATACACATCTACAAGGTTTTTTTTTTCTTCCAAAGTTCAAATGAACTTGAGCACACACTCATCATATTGTTTCTAATAAGACTCAAATTCGAAAGAGAGATCATAGCATTTGATCTAATGTCTCCATATTGAAAAGTATTGATTTTAAATATCGATATCAGGGATGCACAAAAATTCGTCCAAACTGAAACATTGGATCGGATTAGACGGAATTGGACAAAATAGTTTGATTTTTTATGGTTCGATTCGGTCACGATTTCAAAAACTTCAATTTATAATTTTTCGGTTCAGTTCGATTCGGTTCAGTTACGGTTCATGTTCATCGGAACCGAGCCGAACTGTTTAGTTATATATATATATATATATATATAATATTATGGCATATACTCTTGTGGATTCACAAGTAGCTGTAACAATTTTTTAAAGTATGATTTTAATTACCTTTTGATAGTAGGCCCTTAGTAATTTTTAGGGTTAAATTCATAAAACCCCCCTCTAATATCAAAAATTCTCATAAAACTCCCTGAATTTTCAAAAACCCCTATCTACTATCAATTTCTCTCATATAAGGACAAAATTAAACAGCTCCGTCAATTTGATAACGAAATTACCAAAATATCCTTCCTTTATTTAATACAATAACTTCATAAAAAAAAGGTTATTTGTAAATGACGGATGTACCCTTTACGAAGGGACAATTTGAGAAAATTAAAAAGTAGAAGGGGGTTTCTTGATTGGGTTAAAATCATAAAACCCCCCTTTACTATAAAAAAATTCTCATAAAACCCCCATCTACTATAAAAAAATCTCATAAAACCCCCCTTACTATGAGGGTATTTTAGTCCTTTTAATTTCAACAAATGCGTCAAGGGTAATTTAGTCATTTACACACCATTTAACAGATCACGTGAGATGCACGTGTGGCTTCTCCGTTAATTTCAACGAAAAACTAACGGGAGGGGGCAAATTGATTGATTTTTTAATATAGGGGGGTTTTATGAGAATTTTTGATAAAAAAAGAGGGTTTTATGAATTTAACCCTAATTTTTATGGTAGTAAGTTGGTAACAATTTTTTAAAAGATTTAAATTATTATATTTTTTTTGTCTTTTTATACAATAAAAAAATAATGATAGAATCGTAATTATATGATTTAATTCGATTTTATACTTAAAATAATTTAATTCAATTTTATAATTTAATAAAATAGATGTCTATTATTTGAGATATTTTAAAATTAAACCCAACCGAATGGTCTCGCAGCCGATGTGGCATTGATAAAGCTATGCATTAATACTCATACGTCCCATTCTATGACCTTTAGAAATAAAAAATAAATACCCACAGTATGACATTCTCGTCCCAAAACGTGGGTCGCCGCTAACAAGACCAACACCTATGACAAGTTTATTGCGCCGCGCATTAAAAAACAGTACAATACAAAATGCTCCGAACATACATACCCATACACCCCTTTTCACTATCTCTATATATATATATAAATACATATATATGCGCGCGCGAGCGCGCGCACACATATATATATATATAGGTGTCACGTGGGCAGGAGAAATCTTGGGTAACGAATCAAGGGGTCCACCATGTCCATTTCGATGTTGTTCCATGGTGGCCTTAGTGGAGATAGACCGGTATCTATCGTGCGCACCAGCTCACACGTTTCTCTCTCTCTCTCTTTCTCTAGACAACTTGTCTACAGACACGGTTAGGGTTTGATTGGATACGGAAATTGCAAAAATTTAGAACGAAGTTGGGTCCTACCACCACTTTGTTGCTCAAATGAATACATAATTTTCAACAAACGTGGCTTACAATCTCATTTCATCTCATCAGCATTACACTACCCATTTTCAGTTGGTTCCTCTCTCTCTCTCTCTCTCTACACACATATTCTACTCTCTCAACAAATAGTTTTTACAACAGTTTATCGATAGTGGTGGCGCTTATTCCTTCCATGTGCAAGTTGGTCGAGCCCTCTTTCTTTCTTTTCCTTTTCTCATTTTCTTCACTATTGACTTTAGAAGTATCCATATTTCTCTCCATCTTGGTTGTTGTTTGATTGGGTTAAGCTCAAAATTAGCGGCGAAAAAGTGTAGCTTTATTGGGTATCTGCTGTTTCTCATCAAGAGTTGAAGTGAAGAGCTTGCTTTGAGTACTGGGTTGGTGTGTTTTGGTTCTTTGGATCCAATTTTGTGGTGAGTAAAAGTTGATATATATATATATATATATATATATATATATATATATATATATATAAAGTTTGCAACTTGAGTGTTTGTTTATGAATATTTAACTGTGTACTTTGTGGATTTTTTTGCAATCCATTCTTGATTCGCTTTTCATATTTGTTTAATTTTCTTTTAATAAACGGAGGGATTGAATTGTATGAACATGTGTTTTCCTTCCTCTCTGTGTTTCTGAAAAAAACGATTTTTTGTTTTGGTTGGTTTGATTCATAAAAGCTCTATTTGAAATGGCCATATGTGTTCTCTCTTTCTGTGTGCTGTGAAATTATATGTTTACCAAATTTGGTTTTCTGATCAATTTTTTGGTTATGGTGTGTGTTTGTGTATTTATTCTATTTTCTTGTTAGAAAATTTCTTTGTAGAAACCTCGATATCACTATAACTTATTTATTATATTTTTAATTTATATATGTAGAACTGTGAAATTTCTGTATTAATTTCTGAGTTTTATTCAAATTTAGCAGTCTTAGCATAATATTTTTCTGAATTTTCTGTTCCTTGGGGTCAATTAATATGGACTCTATTTACCTCTTACTGCCTTCTATGGTCATATCATCACAAGTGATCACAAACGATTGGAAGCTTCCTTTTTACTTATTTGAGCTTGATAACCAAACTATTTACATCAATATGCCTATGTTTAATTTATCTTCTGGGTTGAAATTTTACTTTTTAGAGTTCCATTGAATTAGAAACATCAATTTTGGGGTGTATGTTTTACCTTTTTAAGGTGGATATGCCTTTTCCCTCACCTATAATTGCTTCTATATACCTATAACTTTTTATATATATATATATATGTGTGTGTGTGGGTGTGTGTGAAATCATCACAAATGAACATTATTGTGATCATTACTTCCAAAAAGTTAAGAATCAATTGCAGAAGATCAATGTAGTATGTTTGTTACTTTTTTTTTAATGGATACTCCTGTTTATGTTTTTTATTCCTGGCAAATCATACTCCTGTTTATGTTGCCTGTTGTTTTTGATGTTTCATATTATTACCTCCAATTTGTTCAACGAACGAACCAAAAAGAGCAACTTTTTGGGTGTTAATTTTACCTTTTGAAGGCAAGCTTCTGTTATTCCTTGTTTCCCTTACTTTTATTCTTCTTAGTAATTGCAATTTTGTTGAGAATCTCTTGTCAAAAAATGACTGTCAGCCTTTTTGTTTTTCACCTTCATATTTGATTCATTTCATATATATTGATGTTAGCTATTCATTTCACTTGGTTTCAGATTACTATCAGAATTAGCTGAGTTATACAGAGGTCTGTGTAGTCTGCCACTAAGTGGATTATAATCAGATGTAGAGGATGGGAAGTACATTTGTTTGCCATTAATATCTTTAGCTTTTGAGGGCAGAGATGGAAAAGACAATCGTCAATGCAGAGAAAGATGGCCAAAGGAAAGAAGACTTACTGAGCTTGAGCGACGATATAGAAGTAGCAGGCAACAATAGTCTGTCCAAAACCTTGGTAAAAAGGGTAAAGTCAGAAAATGCGCTGATATTAAATGTTAAGCAATCAAAAACTAGTGAAAGTTGCATTGAGGATTCGTTCCCTCGGAATATTTTCAGATTTGGCAATAGGATTCCGAAGCATATTGTGAGTTTGGATGAAAAATTTCTCAGACGTTGCCTGGAATGGATATATATCAGTGCATCTAAAGCTGCTTCATTCAACATATCTGCAATTTTAGGATCCTCAAAGAAGGGTGATTTGTTTAACAGCTGGAGTTCACCGAAAACTAGAAGTAGACATGCATGTGATTTCGCTAAGATTATTATTGAGTGCCCATTGGAAGTTGGGACTGGCAATGCAGTCATAAGCCCTGTAGGAAATTGGTTTGTTGGTAAAATCACCAGGAGCAAGAGTATGATGAAAATATTGGAAAGCCCGTTATTTCGTCAATTTGGTGCCTTCAATAGTGATGTAAACTTTGGAAGAGCAAATTTAATTGACGTTAAGGGAGCAATACATTCTGATTTTATGAACTCTCCCTGTGGGTTGAATATCAGTTCATCAAAGAAGCTAGAAAAGGGGACCATGGTTCTAGGAAGTCATAAACATGGATCTGAGCCTGTACATAAGAGGCTTGTTTCTGTATCAAGCACAAATTCTACCTGGTCAGACCAATCTTCTTCTTCAGGGTCTCCTGCTACAAGTCAGGGAATGCTCCAGTGCACATGGAAGGATGGGTTTCCTCATTATGTTTTCTCTGTAGATGATCGGAGGGAAGTTTGTGTAGCCAACCTGTTCATGGCTACGTCGCCAGATGATAAGGTTGTTGATTATGTATACATGTTTCACTCAAGAGCAAATAACAAGAAGGAACATGGTACACGTGAGAATGAATCGGATCTTGTCGGTAAGATGAGAGTATCTACTTCTTTTACACTCTGCCCAAACAATTCAGAAATGATGGAAACTGAATTTGTTTTGTATGGTTCCAATGATAACTGTTTGGAAGAGATGCAAACTTCAAGTCATACTCTTAGGAAGAACAAAGCGTTCTCGAAGAAGATGGGAGATGTATTCAAGACAAGTCACTCAAAAAAGCTAAGAACCTCCTCCAAATTTGGCGGAGTGAGTGCCATACTTGAAAGTTCTTCGAGGGAGCCATGCCAAAATTTGTCGATCAATTTTGATGCAGTTGGCACAACCAATCCTTCGGAAATTCATCCTCCACCAAATCTTGAGTTGGCTGCCATCATTGTGAAAGACCATATTCGGGACATTCGCCAGAAGGTAGATAGTGGAGGATGGGGCCTGAAATTTCTTAAGAAAGTTGGGACTAGGCAAGCCAGTGCATCTCTAGCAGCCTCGGTTCCTTCTGAATGTTGTCCTCAAAATACTGGTGACTGCTCTACAAGTGTGGACATTCTAGTCCCAGCAGGTTTTCATGGCGGCCCAAGAACAAGAAATGGTGGCCCTTCTGGTCTCATTGAAAGATGGAGATCTGGTGGACGCTGTGACTGTGGTGGCTGGGATATTGGATGTCCACTCACGGTACTCGACACTAGGCCAAGTAAAAATGAGGCCGTGCTCCCAGCAGATATTCAAGGGGAGTGCAAATCATTTGATCTATTCGTACAGGTGCATCTAGCTCCTTCCACTCATTCCAATTTTTCAAGTGTTTAATTATATTAGAACTGTCATGAATAGTATTGCATTTATTTAATGAATCATTATGATAACCTTGCCCAAATTCTAATTTGCAGGGTTCAGATCAAGGTGCACCTATCATGAAAATAGTGAATATCCATGATGGTTTGCATTTTGTTCATTTCCAATCAATTCTATCATCTCTGCAGTCTTTCTCAATTGCTGTGGCGGTACTTCATACTCGGACTCCCGCCCTCAGACCCAAACTGTACAGAAGTTGATGTAGTCAGAAGGAGGGATAAGGTTTGTGTTAGTTATACTCTCTTACTGTATCACAGTAATGAGAAAGTCCACAAGTGTTTATACATAAATTTAGATTGTTGTCCTGTATTATGGAATTGGTTTCTCTATTACTGGACTGTTCTCTTCTTTTGAGGTTAGTTGGTACCAGTTTTAACTTAACTGCTTATCATTTACCTCTTAGGCAGAAGAAATCTTGTAATTCACCACTTTTTGAATGAATGTACAAGTTTGTTAGAGTGAATCTGATACCAAAACTGAATTGATGTCATTGGCATATATATAAATTGTTTCTGCGGTAATTTGTTACATAAATCAAATATGTAACTCAAGCATGAAAAGAATCCATGTGAAGAACATATTTTGCAAAGTAGTTCTTGAAATTGCAATTTGAATAGAAAGTGTTTTTCTCAATGGATCGTCTCTTTGTACAATATATAATCTGTCAATGGAACTTGAATGCCCTGGATCAAACTCGAAGCTTGTTGCAATTGTCTCAATTTGGTTGAATGGGCAAGAGATGACAATCAATAGTGTTGTTATATAAAAGATGAGGGTTTTTGTTTACTTGAATGAGCTGCAAAAGATGTGATGAGGACTTGAACAATGAACACAGGTGGTGTGCTTCCTTGCACTTGTTATCTATGTGTTGAAGCTTTGCCCTTCCCTTTGGTTTTTTTTGTAGGCAAGTAGAAATATACTTCTATAAACAAAAATTTCATGTTTTACAGGTCTCAAGAGTAACCTATTACCAATTGTCTCATCTAATCAGAGCACAAATCAGACATGTTTCTGATGCTCTTACACCAACTTTGCACTACAAAGTATCTACTGGGACAAACTCTGGATCTCTTATTGAAGACATACCTAAAACCATATATATATATATATACATATATATATTTTGCATATCAGAAATTTGTTTGGTTATGATTTATAAGTACTTGTCTCATATTCTAGTTTTCTTGGAAAAACTTTAGAATACTTCTCAAAATACTCATGGATCTCAGTTCCCAGTGTGCATATATTTTCTGCATGAAATTTTGTTGTTGTTGTTGTGCTCATGGTTATTTATAAAACTGTATGACTAGTGTTATGTCTAATTTGTCTCTCAATGTTCTTTCTCCATGTTCTCATCTTTTTCCCCATTTTCTCTGGCACTATCTTTTGTCATGCAAGTTGATTATTTCTTATAGCCATTTTCTTCTAAATGATCACTACATTACACAATTTAATAAATGCACTTCACTTTAAAATGAAATGATATTGATGTTTGTAGCTTCATAAATAAGAAAATAAGCATTAGGGATACTTTTGTCACTTGATTTAAGAAAAGAAAAAAAAAAGGGTATATTTATTGAATGGAGCCCATTTGAATATTGATGTTTCTAGCTTCATAAATAAGAAAATAAGCATTAGGGATACTTTTCAACATCTCACTCCATCCACTATAGAAACTATCACAGGGATTCCATCACAACAACCACCCATCCTAGTCCCACTATCATCCAGCTCAATTCTCCAGCCTCTTGTCAACATCTCACTCCATCCACTATAGAAACCATCACAGGAATTCCATCTCAACAACAAACCATCTTAGTCCCACTATCATCCAGCTCAATTTTTAGGGCTTTTATAATATAGAGCACGTACAATTCACGTGATTGAAAATCTCTCTAAATTTGTAAAAAGTTTTAATTGAAATTCCCTCTACAATATATACTTGAGTTTCACTTTAGTTTTGTGTAAATCAAACTCTCTAGCTGCATGTTCAAGTTATGCATAAAATCTACATGATGGTTGTTTATGCAGGTGATAATGATGTACATGTTATGGAAACATGTACCTCATTTGATATATTATGCAAGTAAATTAAAAATAAAATTTAATGAAAAAAAATGTTCTATGAAATATTTAAATGAATACCAAGAGCATTCTCATCCTATAAGCTCTGATTCTCAATATTGTGAATAGTTGTAGTAGATGTTTGTCCACGTTGTTACACATACAACAAAAATTACAACGTATAAGAAATTTAAATGATGGTTGACTATGAAAAGATCTACAATACACTTGGTATAAATACATCGGATGAATCTGAATCATATGTGCACAACACGAATGATGGATTCCATCAAGTATGTATACCATGTAAAGTCTAAATTCATGTGATATATTTACGTTTGACTATAATATAATTACAAAAAAAGTAAATCAAAAGGCAAATGAAATTAAAGCATATACTACAAAACAAAAGGCAAATGAAAGTTTTTTGACCATGATTAATGCAATATGTGAAAGGTACAAAAGAATTGGATAAACAAATTGTAAACCAGGATAGTTGATCCAGTGTTAAATGAGAATATTGATCACTAGTTATCATTTTGAAACAAACTGATGCTAGAATAAAAGTGACATTACTTTTTTTGGGTTTAAAATTTCTTTGCTGGACATCTTCTTGAGTTGTTTAAGGATTTGACTCATTGGATACACTATAAATAGATGCTGATGACAGATTTTGGCTTAATGATCATCGATGTAGAAAATGAATGTTACATGAATTGTGTGATCATCAAAAGATCAATTTAGGTGGCTCTTCAAGTTCAAATGAAAATCTACCGGTCATCTTTTGGGATGCTAAATAAGTAAATTATATTTCTCTTTTTTGAGGTTTCAACAAATTACACACGAGGAGGTATTTGACTGATATTACTTTGACTTTTCTTATGAACTTTAAACCTTTAACGAACATTTAAGTTATAGTGCGAAATGTCATTTTTACCCTCAATATTTCAATATATACATTGACCTCCTCCTGAGATTTTGTCAAATTACACAAGAGTAGAACGTTTGAGATTTATTAATTTGACATTCCCTAAAGTTTGGTGCGTGTGCTCAATGACACCTTTGTCATTTTCTCTCCGTCAAACCGTGAACAAAATTTTAGAAAATGATCATATTGCCCTTCCTTTGTATGAAAATACTATAACAACCACTCATATTGCCCTTCAAAGCAAATCAATGGCAATAGTGGCCGTATGAAAAGCAAAATGAAGAGCGATCGCCACTATCATCGACACCAAAACCCTAACATTCGGCTCAATCATGTTTGTAGATATATATATACATATGTTTATATGCATATATTTATATCTGAAGAATGAGAGAGACCAAGTTTACTTTACAACAGACTAACACAAATTATATATATTCAATTAAAGGGCATAAAGGACTTCTTGTACTATTATATATTACTATAATTTAAGAGCATTACTGATTTTTCACACTCAATTTTAATGTTTCAACTCGCTAATGAGTTTTGGGGAGGTCAAAGTAATAACTATCAAACGCTCTACTCGCGTATAATTCGATCAATCCTTAAGGGAGATCAATATAATTTATCCAACATGGTTGAAGGGGAGGGAAGGGCAAAATGGTCATTTTAAAAAAATTGGTTAACGGTTTGAACTGAAAGAAAATGCTAGGGGTGTCATAGAGCTCACGCGCAAATCTCGTGAAAGTACTAAACATCAAATGCTCTATCCGTGTGTAATTTGTCCGAACCTCAGGAAAGTTAGTATAATTTACCCGAAATCTTAATGTATTTATTCGCTCAATTATATATTAATAACTAAAAATGAAAAATGCAATTGGTAGAAAAAAAAAGAGTGAAAAATGTATAGAAATAATAAAAAATACTTACACTTTTATAATAGTACTAGCCAAAATGCACGTGCTATGCATGTGATTAAATATAGTATAAATATATGTCACTAAATTAAAAGTATTTTACTTAACAAACAAAAAATTAATTCACAATAAACGAATATAATTAATAAGAACTCCAAAGAAAAAAAAGAACAATAGGAGTAGAGTTAAAGCAAGTGACAAAAGAAAGAAGAAGAAATTAATCACAAAAACTAACAATCACTATTTTTTTCATGTAAAACAAAATGTAAATAGTCACAAATATATGGTGATTAGGGTTGAATCTATCGTCCTACTTAAAGAAAATTACAAAAAAAAAAGTACAAAAATTAACAATTATTTTTTATTTTATTTTATTTTATTTTAATGTAAACAAAATGTAAGTAGTCGATGACTATCAACAACTTATTTGTTAATTCTTTTCATCCATAAATAACTAAGCTTTGGATATTATTAGTCACCAATAAAATAATATTTTGGTGGCGTACAAATTTTAAAAGCCTTCAAGTGTAACCCATCTGTGAGTATACAATAGAACTCGTAAACATAAACAAATAAAAATAAATACTCACTCTGTAGGAGAACACAATTCGATTAAACAGTAGCTTCAGCGGCAATGCATAGAAACTTGATACCCTTCGTGACCATCCACTGAGCAATATGCATGATGATAATTTACAATAGGGTGGTGTTATTGGCGTTTCACAAAACACTTCTTGCACCCCGATTCATGTTTCTATAAAATAAAATGATAAGCCTACCCTTCAAATAGTTCTTAGACGTTATCTATTTTATTCATCAACCTAATCTATCATCAGAACCGTGAATTAAAACTTCTTCATTTCTTGTGTTTTACATTCATGGAAACCAATCAAGACGTCAGTTATATTCTTACATAGAGGGATGAGAATTAGTCATGGCAGAGGAATGAGAATCAGTCGTGGCAGAGGAAATGACTGCTTGATTTGCCCATGCTGGTTTTCCATGAAGATCCCAATAGTACTCAATAGTATGATTGGTACCATGACAGTGACCACAGGAACGAGTATTGACACGACCACGACTATGCTGACCCCGACCACTATCGCGACCACCATTTCCACGCGGACCACCCATATTTGCTTCCATAGCCACGGTTGCCACTAGAAGTACCATAACCTCAGGGCAAATGTTGAGGAGATGGAAGCAGCATAGCTGAATGTTATTTTCCAACGGATGATGCTGGGGATGATTCAACAACTCGAAGTAATCAAGCATAGATGTTACCCAAACATTCTTGTCCATTGAATAGGTTTCTTTAACTGCATCCCAAATTTTCTTTGCAGTATTAACAAACATAAGGTTAGCTGAGATGGAGGATTCCATACTATGCCACAGCCAAGACATAACCAGATAGTTGTTAGCTTCCCAATCAGCATATCCTTGATCTGTGGTAAATGGAGGATCATTAAAGATGAAATTTAATTTGGGTCGCGCCCCGAGGGAAATCTTCACCGCTTGAGCCCATAACAGGTAGTTGGTATTAGTGAGTTTGACGGTTGTAATTTGCAGCCCAATAGGATCACTAATGGCAGCAAAGGTTTTGAGTTCAAAAGGAGACACAGTCATAAGTAGCTCAACCATGACAAGCTAACAGAAAAATTTGTAGAGGAAAAGAAAATTGCAGAAGAGAAAAAAAAATTGCCTGAAATAGAGCAGGACAAAGAGGTTGCAGAAACAGAAGAACAAAAGTTGGGGTTTTTTTTTCAAAATGGGTCGACCCAAATCGTACCTGATGGGTCGGGTCGAGGATGGACTGAATCGGGTGCTGTAGATGGGTATGGGTTGGGTTGCTGGCCTATCCCAGCTTCGAATTAATTATCCACGTATTGAAGTTATCCCAAACATGGGTTGCTTATCCATGTAACCAAACACCTCTCTTCTCTTCAAGCCCTAAGTTTTGTGAAAGGCTTTTGAGGCAGCAGAAATGGATGAAAGAATTTGAGACAGCAGCCCCCTTCCTCTCTGCTCCTCTCTGTTTCTCTCTCCCTCTTGCATTTTTCTTTCTCTTGAGGTTGCCCGGTGGTTCTCGACAGATGGTGGCTTCAATGGAGCTTCGCGGTGGTAGGTATTTCGTCGGAGAAGACCAAATGGTGGAGTTTTGCAGTGAAGCAGTGGCCAGAATTTACCGACTGGATGACAGTGGCACCATTTCTGATGGTGAGACGACGATTACTTGCGATGGGGATTAAATGCCCAGATTCAGTGAAGATGACAGATGACAGTGATCGGAGAACACAGAGATGACAGTGATCGGAAAACACTCTCTATAACCGAACTCACTCGACGGCAATGGACCGACGCCGACGTTCTAATAACATGTAGAAACGCAGAGGAAGCTTGAAGAATTCAAATTGTATATTTCTTATATCTGAAAATATGGAACTTAGTCCCATATATTTGTACAAGGAATATAATGACAATAATACCCTTGTAGGGTGTAATTACACAAATGCCCTAAC
The DNA here is from genome assembly GCA_026545225.1 of Cornus controversa. NCBI lineage: Eukaryota > Viridiplantae > Streptophyta > Magnoliopsida > Cornales > Cornaceae > Cornus > Cornus controversa. The sequence goes on from CM048849.1 coordinate 42,133,882, forward strand.
AATATACATTCTAACATGTACAATATATAATCTGTCAATGGAACTTGAATGCCCTGGATCAAACTCAAAGCTTGTTGCAATTGTCTCAATTTGGTTGAATGGGCAAGAGATGACAATCAATAGTGTTGTTAGCTAACAGAATGAATAGTGCATTTTTTGAGTCAAATATGTCATGCTTATATAAACTTGATGATGTTTGAGCTTCACACTTTTCATCTAGTGTTGAAAACAACCATTGATGAAGAACTTCTCTTAAAAAAGTGATATGTACTTCTCAATTCCAACAATCATTTATTTGAATCATTTGTGAATGTACAATTATAAATCATTTTGGTTTACCTTAATATGCATTCCACAATTTAATAAATGCACTTCACTTTAAAATGAAATCACATTTTCTCTAAATTCATAAATAAGACAATAAGTAGATATTTGCTACCACTAGTCGCACTTCTTATTATGCCACGTTAAATTTGAGCAAACACAAGATAAATCTCCTTTCAAAAGCTGGGATAACTTACAACAAGATTGTAGACACACTACTCGAGTTTAACACGAGACTCACTCCATATGATGGTGAGCCTTTTCGCAATGGCACATTGTATCAACAGTTGGTTGGTAATCTAGTATACCTCACTATCACCCGTCCAGACATCTCTCATGTCATTCATATAGTTAGTCAGTTCATGGCTACACCAAGATCCACTCATTTTGCAGTAATTTTTCGCATCATACGCTATCGCAAGGTACCATGTTTCATGGACTTCATTTCTCTTCTCAATCACCACTTGGTTTTCATGCTAACAATGATACAGATTGGGCAGGAGATCCCATAGATCGTCATTCCACTACATAATTTTGCTTCTTTCTTAGTGATTCACTCATCTCTTGGCGTAGCAAAAAACAGACTGTGGTTGCTCGATCTAGTACAAAAGCTAAATACAGAGCACTTGTTGATACTACATCTAAACTTTTATGATTGTGTTGGCTCCTTCACGACATGGGAGTACTTCTTGATACTACATCTAAACTTTTATGATTGCGTTGGCTCCTTCACGACTGTGACAATAGAAGTGCAATTCAAATAACACATAATGACTTTTTTTCTGAACGCACCAAACACATTGAGATTTATTGTCACTTTGTTCGTCATCATCTTTTCAGAATGTCTTACAGTTGCGGTCAGTTGCTTCTCATGATCAGATAGCTGACATCTTCACCAAATCTCTTCTAACAGGTCACTTTTGTGATCTTGTCTCCAAACTCAAGATGACTTCATATAATCTATCTTATGTTTGAGGGGGGCTGTTAGATTATGAGTTGCACTCACAGCTATACAGAATATACCTTGTACTACTAGTGTACTATCCACCACATATCTCTTACCTTGTATAGCCTCACCTACTACTCTCTTTATTTAACCTTAGCAACTAGCCTATATATAGGGCTTTATGTGATGTTCATGTTGCATAAATTCAATATACCATTACATTCAACAATCTCAAATTTTAATTTTAAAATGTGAAAAAGTACCAATAGACTAAACTTCTAGGTCATAATGCCACAGACGTTGAAGTACGAAAACTTGTCCCAATTATTTAGAGTTGGCAAGTGTTGGGTACCTACAAAATGAAATTTCTCTCTTATATAAATCCAGTTCAACATTGTCTTGCACATATGAGGAAAGAAAATGGGGTTGAAGGTTTTAGGTAACCAAGACTAAAAAATAATGTAAGTGTTTTCTCCATTGTTAACTTTGTGTTTGAGTAAGGGATGAGCCACAATTTTTTCCTACAAAATCAACTAAATGGCTAGGAATATTGGTACTTCAAAAGCTTTTGTCCTTGATCAAACTCTTTTTGACCCAATTTACCCAAATGTTGTGGTTGGAACTAGAAAAGTTGTGCTATATATTTCTTAGAATAGCTATTTTGTTTAGCTTGTCCAAGTCAGGAATCCCCAATCCACATTTGGTTTTAACTTTGCCACATTCAATCAAGAGACTTTAGCTCAACAATTAGACATAGAGAATTTGGACAACTTTGATCAATTGAATCTATCTGCAAAAGAAAGGGATCTATTGCACCAATTGGAAATCTTATTTAACATTTTAGCAGTCTAAAGCATTCATTCTAGAGGTTTTGAGGAGAATGCCATGGTATCTCACAGGCAGGTTTGAAAAGATAAATTATAGCAGTTGAATGATGACTTTTTAGTAAAATCACGGACACCAGAACAAAAAAAGAAAGGGCCCGTTTGGCATGCGTTTTGTTCTTCTTCTTTTTTTTGCCTAAAATAGAACAAGTGTTTTGTTACGAGTGTGTTTTAAATATAATCAAAAACACGCTTGGCAAGGAAAATCTGTTTTAAATGATTTTTGTTTTTGTTTTTTGTTTTTCTTTTTTGCTGCTACAGTTACTGAAACAATAAAAATATCAAAATGGTGTTTTCAATTTTGATCCAAAGTTTTGAAACGTTTTGACACTATTCAAACACAACGGACAATACCAAACATACTTTATTTTTACAATGCTAAAACAAAACAAAAAAACAAAAACAAAACGCATGCCAAACAAACCCAAAGCTTTTGGAGGGGTTTGGGTAAAGATTAGCGATGGAGAAGAGGCTTTTGCACCGAGAAGGCTGGTCCAAGGATTTTCAAGAAATAGAAATCCCTCTATTAGTTTTCTCGATTAGAGTTTTGTTCTAAATAGCAATGTCCAAATACTAATGGTTGTTTAAGGTTTGTAATATTAAAGGCAACACCTCCACCACCTAGAAACATGTCTCTAGATAAATAAATACACATCTATGGAGATTTAATGCACGCAAATGTAAATATACGAAGACATATACAGTAAAACTGTTATAAATTAATACCGTTGTAACTATATAAATTTTATTAATTAAACAAGATATTAATTTATTGATAAATTAAGGGAGGCGATATTTGCACTCCCTTTTTCTACGTTTGTACTCCCGTATTAAAAGAAATGACACTTCTAACCTTAGCTTTATAAGGAATGATTATCTTTTTCAAGTTACACAACTACCCTTTCAAATATCTGCCTTTATCTCCAATCTTTAATATTTTCGGTCTCTTTTGACAGGATAAAAAAAATACAAAAAAAAAAATCCAAAAAAGTTATCTTTTTTGACACGACCCAAAAAAAAGAGTTATCTACGTTGAATAAATTATTTCTTTTGACAAGACCAAAAAAATATATATATCTCTGTTGATCGAATAAATTATCTCTTTTTATAGGACAAAAAAAGTGTTATCTTTGTTGAATAAATTATCTCTTTTGACATGAACAAAAAAAGTATACTACGCAAAAAAAAAAAAGACCCAAAAAAATGTTATCTTAGTTGAATAAATTATCTCTTTTGATAGGACCCAAAAGAAAAAGTTATCTTTGTTGAAGAAAATATCTCCTTTTACATGACCATAAAAAAAGTATGGTACGCAAAAAAAAAAAAAAAATCTCCTTTGACAAGACAAAAAAAAAAGTTCTCTCTATTGAATAAATTATGTCTCTTGACAAGATAAAAAAAAAGTTATATGTAAAAATAGTTGAAGTTTATAATTTAAAGTGTAGTTATGGTTTATAAAATAAGAGATGATGTATTAATGAATTTATGGACCTTCTTGTCATTTCATTTTAAAGAAAAAGGTAAATGGAGTGTAAATGTACAAAAGCGGAGTGCGAATATCGTCTCCCTAAATTAATACATAAATTAATAATTATTAATTTATTAACAAGATATTTTATATACATTTATTATTATTATTATATTATTCTTGTTAAATTTATCTTGTCAAGAAAAGAAAAGTAATACTAGATTCATATTTGAAGAAAATATCATAGTCAGTCGTTTATGTACTGTTGTCAAATTCTTAATTTATGTAATAAGTAGGATCTCTAGAAACTTATAAGAGAATTTCTGAAATGTATTATCTTATAAATTTAACAAAATTATTAATTTAGTATCTTGACCCAGGTTGGGACCGACGTAATTTATTATTTAGAAGAGATTATTAATTTATCGAGTATTAATTTATAGAAGTTTTATTGTAATCCAATAAAAATCCAAGAGAAAAGTATATATATTACCATAACGAACCACATAAACATAACAAAAACAGAGTAACTGAACAAGTAATGTTATTTAGACATTTTTTTCAAATTAAGGAGTGTAGGAGATTTTTATCTATTTGATGAAGTGAATAGGGTCTTGTGTTAATCTCATCCACTTTATCAAAGAGATAAAAACTCCTTCAGTTATGTAACACGATTTGAAAAATCGTTAAAACATAAAGCCTTGCTTGGTTTGCAACTCTCAAAATAGTTTTCTGTTTTGGGAGTGACAAAAATTGAGAAAACTGTTTCCTTCTGCTTGGATGTGATTTTGAAGAACAATTTTTTAAAAACTGAGTTACCACAGTTGAGGTTTTTGGAGAACAACAAATTGTTTGTTGTTCTAGCAGTTTTGGAAACACGGAGAACTCCCAGTCTTTAAAAAATACAGAGACTCTAAACACATCTCGTTTATAACATCCAGTTGTACAATACCCCTGAACCAACGCCATCACCTTCCTATCACAACAATGAAAAATAACTTCAAAAGTAAACAGAGAAAGATGACAATGGTTGAAATTGATGTGCGCAGATGTTCAGTTTATTTCTTTTGTTGGGTAATTTCAAAGCTCTTCCTCTTCCCCATCCTCAATTTCTTCAACAATCTCCACTGATGTGCCCAAATGGTTGAAATTAATGTGCCTAAATGGTTGAAATTGATGTACCCAAATGTTCAATCTGTACATTTTCTTATCTAATAGGTATATATATATAAACACAAACATATATATATATATATATATATATATATATATATAATATAAGTTAAATAACAGACTCACTCTTTCCACACAAATGACCCATGATTGGGCTGTGTTTGAATGGTATGCTATGATCGCACCCCCCACCACCTTCGAATTCAATCTCGAAAAGCTCCACTCACCACCCATGTATTAGGGCTTGGGATTGGGTTTGGGTTTGTGGTTGTGACCTATTTGGCCATGGCAAAAAGAGATTATAGATAGATATAGAGAAAGTTTGTGAGTAGATTTTAGGAAGGAGGTTGCTTTGGGGTAGGTGTCAAGAGATGGCTAATGGCAATGAAGGTGGAGTTAGTAGCTGCCAGTGAAGTTTATTATATTTATATTATAATACTGTAATCCCTAATTGTAGTTGTACATTTAATGTATATATACCAACTTCATAAATTTTTAATTATGTATATAAAATATTAATTTAAAATTTAAATATTTTCCTTCCCAAAAATAAGTGTAAATATTATGGTTTAAATGATTAATACTTAATTGCACAAATACTTAAGGTGATATATTTGTGCAATTTTTATTAATTTAATAATACATAAGAGTAATGCACTTTTGACACCTGTCAATAAATATCTCAAAAGTAAATATGTAAAAGAGTGATATGTAATTTTTTTTTATTTTCTTAATTCAGGAAACTATTTTGATACAACCAAACATATTTGTGAGTTTTTGTTCTCTAAACACTATTTTTGTAATTTTTTCAACCAAGTGAATTTTATAACTCAAAAAATTGAAAACTATTTTCAATTCTCATCCTCTAAAAACTATTCTCAAAAATTGTTTTGAGAATTGTTTTGGAGATACATGTATACGATGGAGCATTGAGCTGATGCAACTAGTTTACAGTTGTTAGTTTGTTATTGTATGAATTTTTTACAGCTGTTGGTTTATTATTTTAGTTTCAAATTAGTTAGATCAATCTGTGTGTATATAAAGTACGTTATTGTATTTATTTCTTTGAATGAGAATCAAATTACTCTCCATACTCTGTTTCATTCCTTCCATACTCTGTTTTCCGCAACTCTTCTTTTCCAATATGGCATCAGAGCATTTTTTGTTAGCTTTTCAGTTTCTTCTTCTTTCGTTCAACTGATTCTCATTTTTTTTTCAGTCTTCTTCATTTCTTCTTTTGTTTCTTGAATCAAACCATTGTCAATGGCATCAATTCCTCCTAATTCAACAGTTCTTCTTCCATCTTCTGATGTTGATCAATCTAATTCGTATTTTCTGCCTCATGGAGACAGTCCTGGAACTGTTCTTGTATCTCAACTTCTGGTTGGTGATAATTACCCGACATGGAGCAGATCAATGGTTATGGCGTTATCAGCCAAAAACAAAATTGAGTTTGTCAATGGAACTCTACTCAAACCGTCAACTTCATCCGATCCTTCATTCAAAGCTTGCTGCAGCAGTAATAATATGGTACTTTCTTAGCTTGTGAATTCTGTTTCAAAAAAAATTGCCGCTAGTATCATCTACATCAACACTGCTAGAAATATGTGGTTGGATCTTCAAGATCATTTTTCACAACACAATGGACCACGAGTGTTTCAGCTTTAGAAGGTCATTTTTTCTCTCTCGCAAGAGAATGGTTCTGTAAGTACATATTTCACTACCTTGAAAAGACTTTGGGATGAGCTTAGTAATTTCAATTCTGTTATATGTTTTATGTGTGGGAAAACTCTCATGGATTATCATCAGAAACAATATGTTTTTCATATTTTGATAAGGTTGAACGAATCTTTTTCACATATCAAAGGGCATATCTTGTTACTTGATCCATTGCCGTCAATTAATAAGGTGTTTTCACTTGTTTTTCAAGAGGAAAGACATCGTGAGATGCTACCACTGCTTTACTTACAAATGCTACACCTCAGATTCAATATAACAGTCGCAATGACAAATCCAACAATAATCGTAAAGATCGATCTATTTGTGCTCATTGCGGTATTTCTGGCCATACCATGGAGAAGTGCTACAGGCTACATGGTTTTCCTCCTGGTTACAAGTTCAACAAAGGCAAAAAATTTTCTCCTTTAATAAATCAAGTATCTGACAGTGATGGTCCATCTTTGCCTATCACTATGGAACAATATTAGAAACTATTGGTCATGTTCAAACCATTGATAAAAGTACAAACTTTCTATTTTATACCTCAAAATAAGTTTTTAATTACTATTTTACTTTATTTAAATGTTCTTATCTTTACATTTTATGTTTATAGGGGTTGATTTCCAAAATAAGCAATGACATCTTTGGCTATACATATCATTTTCAGTCCTTTTTTTACTACTTTTCTTCTCATTTGGAAATCAACCCCTATAAACATAAAATGCAAAGATAAGAATATTTAAATAAAGTAAGATAGTAATTAAAGACTTATTTTGAGGTACAAAATAGCAACTTTTGTGCACTTATCAACCATCTTCATCATAATCGACTTCATCTGCTAATCACGTTTCTTCCATTTCTCCAAATCAAGATCATTTGTTTGCTAATATGTCAAGTTGTCTTTCTCAAACCTCTTTTCTTGATGCTACACATTCTATTTTTGCATCTTCGGTTTCTTTGTTTAAAAGATTTCATCACATTCAACCTACTACTGCTCCATGGATTTTAGACACTGGAGCTACATATTATATGATATGTTTATTTTCTTTGTTTACTTTAATTACATCAGTTGTTCCTAAATTAGTCAAACGACCAAATGGCCAACATGCTACTGTCACTCACATAGGCACAGTTCAAATCTCAGAAAATTTTATTCTAACTGATATTCTTTGCATTCCTTCGTTTGCTTTCAATTTGATATCAGTTAGCAAAATGATAAAAAAAACATGAACTGTTGTTTTATTTTTTTGGCCAATTTTTGCTTCATTCAGCATCTTGCACGATAGACAGTGATTGGAATGGGTAAACAGCAAGGAGGCCTTTATTACTTGCAAACTCTAGTTTCTTCTTTACTTGTAAATTCAGCAAATTCTGTTTTGCTTCCCTTTTCCAATATAGCTCCTCATAGTTTCTTTGTTAAATCTGTATCCAATAATCTTTGGCATTATAGGCTAGGACATGTTTCAGAATCTAGAATAAGACTGTTGTATCATGTAATTTCTCAGATTGTGCATGCTTCAATTAAACCTTGTGACATTTGTCCATTGGCAAAACAACATCGTTTTTCTTTTTCGCATAGTAAATCTTTGTCTCAATATCCTTTCGATCTAATTCATTGTGATCTTTGGGGTCTTTTTTCTATAAAATCTCTTAATGGATCTTTTTTACTTTCTTACCATAGTGGATGACTATAGTAGATTTACATGGATTCATTTGTTGCAAAACAAATCTCAGACTAGATCTCATATTCAAAGTTTTTTCAATCTTATTGAAACTCAATTCAATCTAAAGATTAAGTGTTTATGTTCTGATAATGGTGTTGAATTCAACATGAGTGATTTTTATTCTGCAAAAGGTGAAATTCACCAACTTAGTTGTGTAGAAACTCCACAACAAAACTCTATTGTTGAACGCAAACACCAACATCTCTTGAATATGGCATGTGCTCTTAGATTTCAAGCTCACATTTCTTTAGACTTTTGGGGGGATTGTGTTCTTGCGGCTGCTCATTTAATCAAATGATGAAACTTTTTCGGTTTAACTCATTTTGACAAAAGTAGGCTTGTTTGGACTTTTGTCAAACACTTGGTGAGCTTATGTATTCAACAAGTGGGAATGAGAATGCTCTATTTATGATGTACTTAAATAATTTAGTGGATAGAACAAATGAAGTGTTCATATAAGTGTAATATATCATGCTTGAAGTGTGTGAAAATGTTGATTGCGCATTTTATCAAACACATGATATGCAAATTAATTGGCAAAAAGATAATCAAATAAATACTTAATCAATTTACAATAAAATCAATTCCACAACTCAACCAATATACTCCAAGCATACATTTCATCCTCCTCATATAAAACATTTAAACAACATTCATTAAATAAACAATTATAAAATAAATGCTAGCAAAATAAAGGAGTAAACCTATCATTAGGCTACTCGAGCAATTACCTATGAATATGATGTAAAGAGTAAAAACTTTCATAGGTAATTAATCAAACACTTGGAGTGCTACTCATTCATTCATAAAATTGTTCATTAGATAATGATTGAAATGAGCTAATTGAATATATGTCTATTAATGCTAAAATGGAATTAAAGCTCATAGAGACATTTTATCAAACACATGATGTGCAACTTACTCCAATCATTCATCCCATACTGTTTATGGTCTAAGGACTTATGAATGATATGCATAAAATGTATTTGTCCTAGAGCTTTCAAGTGAGAACATCAAAGTAACTTTACAAAGATTACCTATACACTCACCAAGGCTAAACTACCCAATCTTCAATATCTTCATTGATCTTGATGTGCATTGGGTGAAATCTTCTTGCTTTGATATTATTGCCTTCATCTTTTTCTCATGTCCTTGATATGAGCTTTTGAACATAGATGGACATGATCAATGTGAGCTTTGGATACCTTTGCAAGGTGCCATTGATCTTCTTGTCTTACTTTGAGTCTTGTTATAACGTAACATGTTTAAGCACAAACTCAAGTAGACATTTAATTCTAACACTTATAATGTTTTGTTATCATCAAAATAACTAAGATAACCTTGGTTCAACAATCTCCCCCTTTTTGATGATGACAAACATTGATGTGTTATATAACATAAATGACATAAAATATATAATCAAGTCAAGTCATTTATGATATGCACATCACACTTTTCTCCCCCTTTGACATTATCAAAAAGATCAATAAATTAAAACTTAAAGGATGGTGATTAAGATGTACAAAATGGGAAGGAAAAAGATATCAAAATCATGACATTCCTCCTCAAAAAGTAAATTGAAGTGGTTCCCACCATCAATATGCATATTTAACAAGTTAGGATTTCTTCCCTTATAAAAATCACAATGTGCATAAACTTTCAAAATAGGGATTACTCCCACTATCAATATGCATCAAAAGATAAAATCAATTAAGCATTTTCATATATTCATAAATTTCATCAATGGAAATTCTCCCCCTATCAACATGTTTTAAAGAAATTTAACAATAAAAGCATATAGCATGTGATATATGTTCTAAAGCAAGTGTAAATACTCATCTCAAAATATTTATGCATAAAATCAAATAATGAGTTAACATCATGCTTTGTGTTAAATATGATTATGTTCTTAAAATAAGAAAATGATACAACACATAATCATTTAAGGTTTATGCTCCCCCTATCAATATGCATTAAAGTAATGAAGAAATAGGGCATATGCATATAAATGAAAAATCTCCCCTTATCATCATGCTTGCTATAAATATAGAGACATAAAAGTACAAACATGTGAATGTGATACATATCATGTATCTTCTCCCCTTTTCACATCATCAAAAGGCATAGGGAATCAAGTAGGCAATCTTAACATTCTAGTAATCTAGGAAGTATTTCAACTAACTCTTGAAAGTTAGAAGAATTGAAAAATGTAAGTGCATGCCTAATAAAATGTAATATATCATAAAATATATATCAATGGTGCCCAAAAGTTATAAATATGCTTTAAATGCAATGTGGGTCAAACGATGAACGACGAAGACCATAAAAGATACCGAATGGTAAAGTTTATTATTTGTTACTGGGTATTGTATTTTTTTGGGAGGATCTATTGTGTCTTGGAAATCAAAGAAATAAACGACTGTTTCTCGGTCCTCTACTGAGGTTGAATATCGCTCAATGGCTTTCACTTGCCGTGAGATTGTCTAGTTATGTTCTTTGCTTTAGGACCTTCAAGTGTCTCATCCTCAAAGTGTTTTGTTATTCTGTGATAGGCAGGCTGCACTACACATTGTAGCTAATCCAGTCTTTCACGAGCGAACGAAACATATTGATATCGATTGTCATATTGTGCGAGAGAAATTCAATTGGTATACTTCGTACTTTTCATGTTTCATCCAAACATCAGCTGGCTAATATATTTACTAAAACACTTGGTTTTACTGATCTTTATCATCTATTGTCCAAAATGAGTCTTCACAATATTTACTCCTCATCTTGAGGGGGAGTTTTGGAGGTACATGTATACGATGAAGCATTGAGTTGATGTAACTAGCTTATAGCTGCTAGTTTGTTATTGTATGAGTTGTTTACAGCTGTTGGTTTATTATTTTAATTTCAAGTTAGTTAGATCAATATGTGTGTATAAAGTACGTTATAAACCAAGTAAGGCCTAATTATTCTTTGACTAATGATACATATATCGAATTAATCAATTTTCGTGAAACATCTATGTGAGTGGAGTGGTGGGTGACACTTCCAAATTCGGAGAATAAATCATTACACTTATTATTTTTCAAGTCTAATGTTGAATTTAACTAGAAAGCTTTTATTGAGTTTATTTTTCTAGAAAACAGTTTTCTTAACTCTTAAAAATTGTTTAAAGACAACCACAACTAATGATACATATATCGAATTAATCAGTTTTTGTAAAACATCTATGTGAGTGAAGTGGTGGGTGACACTTCCGGAGAATAAATCATTAAACTTATTATTTTTCAAGTCTAATGTTGATTTTAACTAGAAAGCTTTTATTGAGTTTATTTTCCTAGAAAACAGTTTTCTTTGACTCTTAAAAATTGTTTAAAGACAACCACAACTTGGGATGTACCGAAAAAAAGAAAAGAAAAGTCCAGCAGAGTACCATTCTGGTATTAGACAAAAAGACAGTTGCGTATTTTGTAATTTCCAAAAAATAACTCGACAAACCCTAGTTTCACCCCCTATAAATAGCATACGAAACCCTAACAGTCCTCAACTCTGCAGACGAAAATGTCGAAGCGAGGTCAGTGTGTTTGCTTTACCAGTTCATTTTTTCTAGTTTATGGTTTTGATGCCATCTGTAAGTTTCAATGTTTCGTTTGGTTGCTCAGAACTGAAAAGAAAATCTAAATTTTGAATCTCGAGATAGCACGATGGTAGAACTTGTGATCCTATTTTCTCTCTCTTCTCCTTTGTTTAATCAACAATTAATCAGTTGGTTCGTTTGTGTTGTTGCTCTGAAAGTTAAAGAAAATTTAACTGTTGAATCTCGAGATAGTTTGAGTAATCTATTTCTCCTCCCCTCTGTTGACTCAGCAATCATACAGTTGGATTAGTTAGAGATTTGTTTGCCTTGGCATTTCTTTTTAGGGTTTTAATATCATATGTAATTTTCGACTATTGAGTCTTGAGATAGCATGAGCACAGGGCATATGTTTTTGTTGGATTAGGGAGAGACTTACTGGTTTTTTGTTTTTGTTTTTGTTGATTGCAGGACGTGGAGGATCGGCAGGCAACAAGTTTCGCATGTCACTGGGTCTACCGGTGGCTGCGACGGTTAACTGTGCCGATAACACAGGAGCGAAGAACCTTTACATCATATCGGTGAAGGGGATCAAGGGTAGACTCAATCGCTTGCCTTCAGCATGTGTTGGAGATATGGTGATGGCCACAGTGAAAAAAGGGAAGCCAGATCTTCGTAAGAAGGTCATGCCCGCGGTCATTGTTAGGCAGAGGAAGCCATGGCGCCGAAAGGATGGTGTTTACATGTACTTCGAAGGTCATTATCATAACAATTGTCATTATAGTATTTTTTTTCTTATGTCCGTAAGTTTTATTGGTTTTGTGTTTTATTTATATCATTCTGATACATGCTGTGCGTTAATGGTCACTTTTGTTTTGAGCTTGGCTGGTTGTTTGTTCTAGTGGTAAATTTGTTTTTGTTGCTTAAATTGAGTTTGACCTGAAATAGGACACTCAGCATATGATGGACAAGCATCTATATTTATAGGATGGGTAGTTGTTTTTTTTTTTGCAAAGCTTAAATTTTGGGTGATTCCTTTTTTCTGCCTGGTAGGTTTATAGTTGCTATGACAAGTACAAATTGAAGGACAATTTGAGGTTTTTGGAATGACACAACTTTTTAAAACTACTTTGGATGTGAATTACCATTAAGTTATCATTACTAGTGCTTGGTTAAATCCTCTATTTAATTATGACTTGTTGAACCTATTATGTTGAAGAAGGCACTGCTGGTCAAGTGGCATCCTGATGGGTGCAAATTCTAAATAACTAGTAGGGGTGTGTATCTATGATGATGTGATCACGCTCCTGAGACCAGCTACATTAAACTAGAATCACAAGATCAAGCGGGTTTACTCTGGTCTGAATCTTGCTCAATCATGATCAGATAATTTCTTTTGTGCCTTTCTTTACTTTCACTTTTTCCCCCCTCTTTTGGCTTAATTGTCGAAAAAGAGAAGTGTTGAAAGTTTCTCTGCGGTAATTTTGCTGGCAACGATGTTGAGTTATTTTTGTTCTGAGGTTTTTTCTTCACGTAAGTTACTCAGCTAAATTTTAATTCCTTTGCCTCATTACTCAGCAACTTATGTTTGTCACTCCTGTTAAGACTTGAGACTGGGGCATTTTTTCTTTGTTTTAGGATGTGCCATCTGATGTGCCTCAAGTATTTCTTTCTTGTAAGAATATGACTATTCATCATCTCTGATTAAATGTTTACTCCCACCTCTTCTGAAAAATTTGAATTGTTTTGGTTTAGTAGTAAGTTGATGCAACCTATGCACCTATACACACATCAAATGCCAAGTTTTATGCTTCACTTTTGGAATTCCCTCAAATCACTGTCGAAGTGAACTCTTAACATGCCTACCCTTAATCCTAGTCTACTTGTTGGCTCTTTAACACAAAACTACAGTCTTGATGTAATTGTATATAATGTTTCTTTAAAAAATAAGTTGTTTTAAGTAGTTTTATTAATTTCTACTACTTACAAGACTATCTGATCCTTAATTCCTACTATTTTTATTAATATATATATATTTTTTTCGTTTCTCGTTTTCTCTGAAACTTTTCTCTACCATGGTAAACTTTTGAAGTTTGACGACTTTGCAGTGGTAAAACATAGGGGCTATGCTGCTGGCTAGGGGGTGTCTTGATGCATGTATTTGCCACTAATATATAGGTTATATATATGTAATGATCTGACGCTTCCTTAAACCAGCTAAATCAAATTAGTAATCGAATATTTTATCGAGTGGGATCTCCCATATTGAATCTTGCTTTTCACGACTCGGTACATACCTGCTTGATTTTTCTAGACTTCTAGTAATTTGAGCTGGAGGATCAAAATATTCTATGAATGTTCTTTGAAGTGTAAACATCCTATGTGATGCTTTATTATAGTTAGCAGTTTCATGCTCATCTAGTATGGTAACTCATGTTGATCATCACAATGAAATTTGGGGCATTTCTGATTTGTTGGCTTCAAACGTGTCATCTTATTTTTCCATTCTTCTTGTCGTAATTTTAAAGATATCACGATAATCATGCCACTTGTTTATGGTTCAAGTTCGCATTTTTTGCAAATAACATTGTGCTTTTCTAATGGTTTTGATAATAAGCTTAATAACACCTGATGGAGTCAGTTATATGGTTGATGCAGTTATGAGTCTGTAAAACATACACTTTCTATCTTTATAGATGCCCTGATGCTTCTCAAGTTCATATCTGGTCCACTTCGGCTTCACATATAATATTCCTTAACTATAGTTTGAAGTCCTCTACTATTTATTCAATGGCTTTACTGTGTAATGCTCTTCTATGCTTAAACTATTACACGTTAAAGTTTTTTAAACATCCTGCCTAAAAAGTTTTTAAAAACACTGGAGTACTTGATGCTATGTGAATTTGTACAAGGGTATGCCAAATTTTTTAAAATAATTACTAATAGTAAAAGTCTGTTATTTGGTGCTACTAGTACCTGTCTATGTTGCTTGTTTGCTATCTGAGTGTCATTTATCACTGTTTTTACAGTGTGGCCTTCTTCAGAAGAGCCATCTTTAGATTGTCCATTCTATGTATTGAGCTAATAACCAGACATAAGTCAGGTATCCTCCTTTATATTTTTGTGGTTGATACAGTTACGAGTCTGGAAAATTGACAGTGTCTCTCGTTACGGATGTAATAATTCTCAAGATTGCATCCGTTACATGTAGGCCCGATATATGATGAGATATTATCTTTTATTGCTTAATGGTTTTTGTGCTATAAGTGAAGCAGCGGTGTGTGTAGTTTTTAAAAACACTGGAGTACTCGATGCTATGTGAATTGTACAAGGGTATGCCATTTTTTTTTAAAATAATTACTAATAGTAAAAGTCTGTTAATTGGTTTTACTATTTCCGGTCTATGTTACTTCTTTGCTATCTGAGTGTCATTTATTACTGTTTTTACAGTGTGGTCTTCTTCGGAAGAGCCATCTTTAGATTGTCCATGCTTTATGTTGAGCTAATATCACCAGACATAAGTCAGGTATCCTCCTTTATATTTTTGTGGTTGATACAGTTACGAGTCTGGAAAATTGACAGTGTCTCTCGTTACGGATGTAATAATTCTCAAGATTGCATCCGCTACATGTAGGCCCGATATATGATGGGCTTTTATCTTTTATTGCTTAGTGGTTTTTGTGCTATAAGTGAAGCAGCAGTGTGTATAGTTTTTAAAAACACTGGAGCACTCGATGCTATGTGAATTGTACAAGGGTATGCCATTTTTTAAAAAATAATTACTAATAGTAAAAGTCTGTTAATTGTTTTTACTATTTCCGGTCTATGTTGCTTCTTTGCTATCTGAGTGTCATTTATTACTGTTTTTACAGTGTGGTCTTCTTCGGAAGAGCCATCTTTAGATTGTCCATGCTTTGTGTTGAGCTAATATCACCAGACATAAGTCAGGTATCCTCTATATTTTTGTGGTTGATACAGTTACGAGTCTGGAAAATTGACAGTGTCTCTCGTTACGGATGTAATGATTCTCAAGATTGCATCCGCTACATGTAGGCCCGATATATGATAGACTATCTTTTATTGCATAGTGGTTTTTGTGCTGTAAGTGAAGGGGCGGTGTGGAATTGAATGTAGTCATTTCAATGCATTTAGTGAAGGTTGAGATTTTTCTTGAGACTCCTTGTGAATTTGAAGGTGATTTACTAAACCTAACATAATTGATAACCTTTAGAAGGTCCACATCTGTACACAGTATCTTTGTTGGTGTGGTATTTGTGGATTCATTTATACTTCGTTAGGCTGCCAGATCTTGCATTGTAGAAACCCTAGCAAAGTGCATCTAAAAAACATTGGACTAGTCAAAACCACTGAGTCTGTACAAGATTTGTCTCAATTTGCTGTTGATAATTAGTAATATTAGAAGTTTTTTTTGGTGTGGCTTTTTTCCAGAAGAGCCAAGTTATATTGTCTTCAGAAATAAGCTTATATAACCAGACTTAAGTCAGGTATTCTCCTTCATATTATATGGTTGATACAGTTACGAGTCTGGGAAATTGACAGTGTCTCTCGTTATGGATGTGATTATGTTCAAGTTCATATCTGCTACATTTAGGCCCTATATATGGTAGGTGTTCTTCTATTGTTTTCTTTAAAGGTGACCTATCTTTCTATTTACTTATTGTTATTCTTGCTGTGGGTGAAGCAGCACTGTGCCCTCTTTCTTATTAAAAGTACTCATTTTTATGTGCGAGTGAAACAATCATTGAGATAGTTTTGATTACCTCGAGGAATTGAAAGTAAATTATTGAGCTTTTTTTATCCACAGCCCCCTTTTTTTCTCCCAGAAGGTGTCTCGTATATGTACTTTATACTTGGTGGTGTAGCCAGGGGTACTATTGTAGGACTTCTCTGTAAAGTTGTTATTTGTACATTAATAGGTTTTATATACTGAGCAAAGATACCACTTGTAAACCGAATGATATTCCCCATTGTCTTGTCGCCATTCTGACAATTGCTGCTTCTGTAGATTTTAAACACTGTGTGAAGTGTGTCAGTGTTTTGGAAGAATTGTCATCTCCTGTCGGAACTTTTTGTATCTCTGTTAGAAATGTTCAGACTTCTGAATGAAAGTCGTCATTTTTGCCCAAAGACCAAATTTTCAAGCTTGGCTTGCTTAATAGACAAGCTTGTGGAGACTATCTAAGCTTGGCTTGTACATTTAAAACTCATAAACAAGTGGATTTGATTTATTATACCATGACGACTTGTGATGGAGGATCTTCTCCAAACCTACAAGTATTGGGTAATTATGGACCTTGTGCATGACTGATTTTCTGCCCCTTGAGAAATGTTGTAATTTTTTGTCTAAAGGACAGTAGCAGATTTATGATCTTTCTGACCATTCTGGACCATGTTATCTTTTCACCTTGCAATGTATTTTAATTTGTTCCCTGTTGATTCATAAATATAAAATTATTATTTTCTTTCTTATTCATTGATTGGAGATTTTTCCATTGTTGCTAAATGAAAATTGTTGCATTTTTTTTGCAGATAATGCTGGTGTTATTGTGAATCCGAAGGGGGAAATGAAAGGTATGGTGAAATTCAAAGCAAATTGAGAACATGATTTTGAGTAGTGTCTGAGTCTTTTTTGTGCTTAGTCTGCCTAAATCTAATTTGAACCTTTTACTCTCACGATTCATCAAAGGTTGGTGGTTTTTGTTATGAATTTCCACATTTTTTCAAGATCCCTTAATTTGTCCTAGCAGATCTTTTTGCAATTGTCTCATTCAGGCTTTTTTTAGTAGTCTGTTTAAATCTAATTTAATTTGTGGCTCACACTCCAAACCTTTTTACTTAGATGATTCATCAAAGGTTGGTGGTTTTTGTTATTTATTTCCACATTTTATCAAGATCCTTAATTTGTCGTATCAGATGTTTTTGCAATTTAGTCCCTTGAATAGGATGAGATACCATACCACAGGCTGCTAGTTTATGAGTATTTTCATGTAAACAACGTAGGCGCTTTATAACGTTGTATCATTGAGTAAACCAAATTTTCAGTTGTTATCTATATTATATGCCATATTGTGCTGCGCAATCCAAAGGTTGCACAAGTTAATGTAGTTGAGGATTTTTGTATCACTTGTGTGTGTTTTCGTGTTGTTTTTCTTTAGTTATATGAAAAAATAGAGGTTGCTTTCTTTATATAATGCGTGCCATCTCACTAGTGGTATTGTGGTTTTAGGGTCTGCAATTACTGGTCCAATTGGGAAGGAATGTGCTGATCTGTGGCCGAGAATTGCAAGCGCAGCCAATGCCATTGTTTAGGAGGGTTTTATTCTCTGATTTTAAATCCATGAGTTGAGTGATGGTTTTGGTTGTCGAAGGTTGTATCTTTTATTTTGGATTTTTGCAAGCTCGCTTTAATTCTGATATTTCTAATGTTTATCTAGGTTTCTCTTTTCATTTTGAATCAACAAGATGCTCTTTAGAAGTTTGGAAGTATTATTTATTTTCAACAGTTTCAATTTGTGTTTGGTTGAAGAGCAGAGCTACTGAGTTTGACATTATAAGTGAATTTTATTGATTAGTCAAAGTTGCATTAAATTGTGGTTCCTATTGACATCGAAAAAGAATAATTTCTTGGGGATTGATACTCATTTTATATATATATATATATGTATATGTATATATCGTTTTCTCATTATCTCTCGGCTAGAAACCAATCCACCTAGATCTTTTCGAGAAGCATAGAATAAAATTGGAGAGATTTAGATGGAATGAAATGGTTATTTTGAAATTTTATCGTGGAAGGTGTTTGGTGGCTAGGAAGTACGGACAATGGCAATATGGATTTAATAATATCGACAATACCATAAATTTAATAATAATAAAAAAATTAAATTACACAAATATTTTAGAGAGCCTGGTATTTGCAGTCCACGCATATCCCATGCACTTTTAGTTTTCTATTTCAATTAAGTTGCATGGTGTTAGTGTAAAAAAGTATTGAATCAAATATAACAGAAATTGAGTTGCAGAAAAGTATTGAATCAAATATAACATAAATTGAGTTGCAGACTAACTGGAGAGTAATTTTCTTTTATTATCTTTCCTTGGCTACTTATAATTCAAAAAGTGTTGAATGTACAAGGGGAATATGAAAGTGTTGAATGTACAAGAGGAACATACATTGTGAGATTCAAATTTAATTGATGTTAAAAATAAAGCATATAAATTATAAACTTTTGGTTTTGAAAGTATTTATTTTTCTTGTGAAAGATTTTTAAATGTACTAATTTTGCTTGTGAAAGCAAAGATCACCAAGAATTTTGTTTTAAGAAACAATATTTATTAGGGGTGCACACAGTTCAGTTTTGGTATTTTATGGAACCAAACTATATGGTCTGGTTCTACTAAAAATAGAACTGAATCGAACCATTTGGACCAATAGAACCTAACCGAACCGTGAAGTACTGATTTTGGTTCAATTCGATTCCACAGTTCTATTATTAGTGCCTTAGTGGGTTATTATATTATTAAAAATTGTATGAACGATTCTCACAGTAAGATTATTAGTACATTACATTATTAGTTACACACTTACACTTACAAGTTTACAACTTACTTATTTATATTAATTATATATTATATAAAGTATGAACGATTCTCACAGTAAGATTATTAGTACATTACATTATTAGTTATACACTTACACTTACAAGTTTACAATTTACTTATTTATATTAATTTATATAATATATTATATATATAAATATATATAAATGAGGAACATGAAACCGGAACCAGAACATTAATTGACAATTCTAATATTTTGGAATGGAACCGTGACTGAACCGAACCGTAGAAAAATCGAACCGAATTTTCGGTCTGGTTTTTCAATTTGAACGGATTTTTGTGCACCCCTAATATTCATCACTTTCAAAACGCCAACCAAACAAGACCTTGGGAACATAAGAACACAAATCAGGTTAAAAAATTCTCACTGGGACAATAACAGAGCACGTACTATATGTAATCGACACAATTTAGAAAGAAAAGAAGCTATTGGAAGTCACTAGAAACCCCTCCACCTTGAAAATGAAGAGGTACCTAATAGAGTTTTTAATATTTTTTTTGAGAGGATAGTCAACTAGCACTACTTTTCATTTTTTTACTAGTTTATTTTCTTTTGCTTGCAACCCATTTTTTTTTTCTTTCTAATTGATTCAGAATTTTTTAACATTAAGATGAAGTTAAGTTTTAACTTTTAGCATAAAAGAGAGTTTTCAATAAAAAAACAAAAAAAGTGAACAAATCAACCCATGTAAAAAAAAGTTTCATAATTGAAATAGAATACTAAGACGGTACTTCGGTCATTATATTTACCAAAACAAAGAGTTTCATATTTTATTTCATTATCATGCAATTATCGTATTTTCAAAAATGGGTGTTGTCATTGGGTTCAAATCCACTACTAGAACCTGTATTTTTTAAAATGGGTAACCTTCCATGTTACTCATTATCCTAATAATGAACAAAAAAAAATTAAATACAAAATACCACACAAATTATGTTAAATAAAGATCTATTGCCCTTTTATTAGGTCTCTTTACAACTTTGAAAAAAATCAGGGATTTTTTTGCACTTTCAAAAATTACAAAATATATCCCGTCGTATCCTAAGTATGTCCTATTCGTGTCCTTGCCGTGTTTTTTGAGTGTTTAAAAAAAAAATTCAAGACACTTTTAAGGAATGTCTGACATGTGTTCGATACTGCCACCGCACCTTTAGATAAACTATCCGTACTTTCTAAATTAGCAGCGGAGTAGAGAGAGTAGTAAATCACAAGTTTTTTGTTAGCCGTTTTAATATCCTTACTAAGCCTGACAAATTTTGCACTTATAATAAGTAAAATTAGTAAATTTTTACGGTTTACACCCTATTTGTAAGGAGGCTAGTGTCACATGTTAAAAGGTGTTGTGGAGGAGATTAGCATAATGTTTTAAAATGCGAGGGCTTTCCTTTCTTCTGCCATATGCTTGCAACTCGCGGGGTAAGCTGGTTGTATCTTATCTGTTCAGCTCTGTGCCCCCACATGTATAAATATATATATATAGATGGTTGATTCACTTATCCTTCGTTTGGTAGGAAGGAAGGAAGAGGGGTGAAGAGAAAATAAGAGTGAAAATCTAAATTTCTTTCGTTTGGTAAAAATGATGCAAGGAGCGAAGAGAAAAAAAGTTGGATGAACTATCATTCATTTATCACAAATTTTTTTCCTTCCAAATTTGAACGGAAGACAGAAAAAAAAAAGACAAGCTATTATAAATGTTTTAAATAACAAAACTTTTCATATTTCTCTTTTCTTCTCTCCTAACAAATAAAGTAAGATATTATCTCATTCTCTTCTCTTCCATCCAACCAACTAAAAAAAGAGAAGAACATAATCTCTTCTCTAAGAATGTTTCATCCATTCATTCTTCTCTCCCTTCCCTCTAATTTTTTTCATTGCAACCAAATGGAGCATTAATGTTGAATAGTCTTCGCAATTCTCAGTTGCGCAAAAGGACAGACTTTTTAGGAACTGACATTTAAAGTAAGTTTTATTCACGTAAAAGTTTCAAATTACACTATGGGACACCTTGAAATTAAAAATAAAAAAAATATAGTTCAAAGTTTGTATTAAATTCTCAAACGCAACATAATAATCAATTTATAAAATGGCTTGAATTGAAATTGCACTGGAATTGTGTTTCTCATGAGGAAGAGACTCTCCTGTGAGTAGTATTATAAGAAACACCCCCATATATTTCAATCAATTTCAAGTAACCATAAGATAAGTAGTAATGTATGTGACGACAACATAATTAATTAAAATGTTGCCCAATAAAATATAATGTTGAGGTAAGTAATAAATTAGTAATGTATGTGAGGACAACATAATATATGTGTGTGTACATATATATTTATATCAAGAGAAATGGTGTGTAGGTCATATTGTCTTCATCTCACATGGGTGGGTAGACTTTATAACCATGAGAAAGAATTAAAGTTGCATAATTTATTTTATTTATTTATTATTTTTTAAGCCATTTGACATTCTGACCATCATGTGATCCAATTCCAACACCCATGTGACCGAGTTTAAATCTCTTACCCATTCCAACTACTTAAACCCCATCTTCAATCACTCTTGCATATCTCAATCCATAAGAGGAGGAAAAAAAAATGGGGAGAGAACTTGGGTTTTTGCTAGCTTTCTTGAGTCTCTTCACAGGTTTAACAGCTGCAGATTGGAACATTATGAATCAAAAGGGGAAGAATGGGTTGAAGATTAGCTTGAAAAATTATTGTGAGAGTTGGAGGATGAATGTGGAGCTGAACAACATCAAGGAATTTGAAGTTGTGCCTGAAGAATGTGTTGGATACATTGGAAAGTACATGAAATCCACCCAGTACAAGGTGGATTCCGAGCGAGCGATCGATGAGTGCATTGTTTATCTCAGCACCAGCTGCAGCTTGAAGAAAGATGGAAGAGATGCATGGGTTTTTGATGTTGATGACACTATCCTATCCACTGTGCCTTACTACAAAAAACATCATTTTGGGTAATTGATCTATTTTATTAATTAGTTAGGTTATCCCAAATATATATAATAGGCATATAGTGAAATGTAAGCAATATTTGATTGTAGCATGTATAGGCCTGAGTACTTGATATATTTGTGTTATGTAGTCTATAAGAAGCCATTTTGTATGTGAAATAGGGGGGAGAAGTTGAACTTGACCTCTTTGGAGGAGTGGATGAGTAAGGCCAAAGCACCAGCTCTTGATCACACACTCAAGCTTTTCAATGAGCTTAAAGGAAGAGGAGTTCAGATCATTTTGGTTTCTTCAAGAAGGGAACATCTTAGATCTGCCACTATTGACAACCTTGTCAATGTTGGTTACTATGGGTGGACGAGTCTCATTTTAAGGTATGCAATCCCTTCCTCTCTCTCTCTCTCTCACACACACACACACACATTTGTGAGCACAAACACTATGGTACTACCATTGAACATTGATCTAGATGGTATGATCTCCCCTTTCCAAAAGAAAAGTTGAGTGTTCGAGCTCTGTTAGAGGTAATATTGTGAGTTGTGTGCGTTTACTTGAATTTTAGGAAAGAGGGACAAAACTATCTCGAGCATGGAGCTAGGAAAGGCAAAGTGGGGGCGTTTTTATTTGCACCTTATACTCATAATTTTGTAAAATTATGCAAATGCCCCACTAAATTTTTTAAAGCTTCCACAACCCCCCCCCCCCCCCCCCCCCCAACATAAGTTTCTGGCTTAACTTGTTGCTTTGAGTAATTTTCTTGTGATATAGGGGTCCATATGATGAAAATAATGAAGTCCAAAAATACAAGTGTGAGACAAGGAAACAATTGATTAGTGAGGGTTATAGAATTTGGGGCATTGTTGGGGACCAGTGGAGCAGCATTGAGGGACTTCCAACTGCTAAGAGGACTTTCAAGCTGCCAAATCCTCTGTACTATGTTTCTTGAAACACATCACAAACTTCTACTCAAGACTGTCATACAATGAAAATCAAGTTGTATTTACTATTCTTGAGTTGGTTGATTTGATTAAAATAAATCTCCATCCAGCCTGCAAATTAATTTCTGTATTTGAACATGTATGAACTAGACTCTTTGTTATCAATGATTTGTATCTAATCCTTGGTTCATATATAATACAGTAAAAGTGAAAAGAAGGAGAATAACTAAAACAAAATTACAAAAAAAATGTGCTACACATGCGAATGCTAAATAGAAACATCACTTCTTATCTCTGTTATGTATTTTATTTTTTATTTTTATATTTACCTAAGGTATTTAGCTTATGTGAAAATAGAAAACAAGCTTTGAAGCATAAACACATTATCAAATAATAAACTATAGAGCATCTTTTGTTACTATATGAAGCTCAAATCATGCAGGGTAATTAGTAATATAACAACTTGTGAATAATTCATTGATTTTGGTTAAGGATTTGTTAAATCTTTGTTTTGGAATAAATAGAGTAAGGCTATTAATTTTGATTTCCTAACATAATGAGGCATTATAGATTCTTGTATATATGCTGACATAGAAGCATCACAGAAACAAGTAATATTGTTGATTAACATCTCCAAAAATAAGTATGGAAGTATTATTTGCTCTGGCTCATGAACAAATACTTGCAAATATACTCAACAAATTTGGATTCAAGCTTGAGATAAAAAATGACTAAACGAGCCAAGCAAGCCGAACTCAAGTGATGTTCGAGCATATTTGAGCTCGGCTTAAGCTAAAAAAATCACTCTTATATGAGCTTGATTCAAGCTCCAAACACGAGCTTAGCTCAAACAGGCTTGCTCATTTGCAACCCTAAAAAAGACTGGGTGATCAAGAACCAGTACTTACATTCTATAATTGCTATATTAGATTCTATCTGATAGCTAATAGACCAAACCATTACACATATATCCAAACATATACATATAGATGGGCATTTAGTAACATGTTACAACCTTAGAAGCCAGCATACAATGTGCAAAAAGCATCTCCTTAGATATTACACTACTATTGCAACATGAACCAGAAACAGCAATTACAACTTCCATACCAGGTTGGCAGCCAAAGTTGCTTCAGCCCATCTTATCCTCGGCACTCATCTGCATCCTGGCACAGTACTCGAACAAGCTCCCGTCAAAGCAGCGCCTAATGGCTTCTTTAGACAGGAAACCTTCCTCGTCTCTGGCAAGAACATACAGTATTGCCCACTCCATCTTACTCGCGAACCTGCATGGAAATGCAACCTTAAATTCATTTGATAGAACACCCCAAAATGACATCAATACTGGATTCTACAAAATTTAACACAAGGGTCGAGTGACGAACCATCCAAAGAAGTCGTATGCGACACGGTTGCCTTCAGTCATGTCCCAGAGCTCTCCAAGTGTGAGCTTGTCGGGCACTGTGCGAGCATACTTGCTAAAACTGTTCTCAAGGTTGACTGGAACAAACCTGCAAATTTATTGAATATGAAAACTAGACGTTAACTAGAAACTGCATGAAATTAATTTATATAATGACACATATATAACACATTATAAAATTACCTTCCTTCTGTGTCATAAGTCCCAGAGTCACTCCCATGCTTGGATTTATGTATGTTGTGTATATATATAGGGAAAAAAACAGAAGGGATCCACCCCTGCAAAAATAACATAGTGAAACATAAAAGAGAGAGAGAGAGAGAGACCAGTAGGCTTGAACATATAGGAAACCATCTAACATTGTTTGACCAAAAAAAAAAACCTTTAAAGAATACAGATTGAGAAAAAAAAAACCCTTTTGGAGGTGATTTTACCACCAAAAAAGTGTCCTGAACAATCATGTAATTACATAAAGGTAATTACAATCATTCACAATTAATCTGAATTGATAAATGCTAAATGGTTACTGAGTGATACGTTGTTTCACACCCCAACACTCAATTGTCACGATGATGAGATTATGGGTTCAGGACTCATGACTGTTATACAGCGAAGACTTAAGCTTGATACGTACTCTAATACTACCATATATATATATATCTTTGAATTGTAACAGGAGATTATTAAACTTCATGAAGTCATTAAACAGACTTGAAGATAGCAACACTAGGATGACAAAGAAAGCACAATCTAAAAAATTAGAAAAAATTTGGGAATTCAAAATTCTTCTCCCCAGAAAACAGTTAGAAAATTTAACCAACCAACAATCACACTAGCTTTTGGATAACAAAAAATTGTCCTGTTTATGGAGTATATAAACTTACCGGGAGAGTAGAATAACTCAGAGCCATATTGATACCAGCAGCCATAATAAGAGAGGCAACCATATTAAAACCAATTGCACGTAGTCCTGTGCACAGAAAAGAAAAAAAAAAATCAGCAGGAAAAAGGAGTGCACAAGACACTGAGACATAAGTATGTGTATATATCAAATCAATTCATCGTCGAGAATTGAAAAGTATAACATAGGAAGATCTTTTATCCATACTGAATCCAAAATGAGACTCCTGAACCAATCAAGAATTTTTTTTATTTAACGTTCTTTTTTCTTCTTTCTACTAATAAGTGTCAAATGATAGTGGAATTATCTTGAATAAGAGTCCAAGACTATGTAAAAGCAAATGGAATATTTTTCATTTTTCTTACATCAAGTTGGCAGTGTGTAATGGTAAAGGAATACAGGACATGGAATTTTCTTACTTAACTATACAGGCACACAAGGACATATCTTATTGAGCTATACAATGATGAAGAAGTGAAGGTTGAAAACCAACAGGCAAAGACAAAGCAAAGAGCTAATTCCATTGAGTTTTCAACATTGATTCACCGTCGTTAAGAATTGCTAGGACACAGAATCAAGCTATAGTGAGTGAATTCAACATGCCAACACAAATTTGAACTAAGTTCAATAACGAGCAGTAGATATCGTTTGTCCAGAACTTGTTTGAACCAGTGTGTGAAATACCCACCCTGGAAAGTGGAAACTATAAAGTGGTCACACTAAAACATTCTAATTTCATCAAAAATTTAAATTGGGGCACAATAAAAATCTAAGTTATTTCTATACATATACAAAATAGAGCCTTTTCTTTTTCCAAAACACCAAAGGAGTCACTTCATGTTTGAGTTGCAACAACTCAAGATATGTGACCTAGTCCATTTTGCATTTTCCTGTACAGATGAGAGATTCAACATGCCATCAAATTATCATCAAGTGTCCTCATTTTGTGTGGTAAGAAAATAAGTTTAGAAGGGAAATTTGTTTAGAACGAGATGTGATTAGAATTGACCGTTTAACATCGTCAGGTGGATGAAAATTACCTGCATAGGTTTCCCAAGGGTAAATAATCCCATTGGCATCTTGGTCGAAAAATGCTACATGTTGCTGAAGAACACTCATGTTGAAATGCTTATGTCCTGGAGTGCCATTCACATGGTCCGTATCAACAGCAGCCAATGCTCTAGCCATATCTGAATTCATACATATCAATGGGAAAGAAAGATTAACAAGTGTAAAGGAGGATATGTCTCAAGTCTCATTATCATAGTTTGTCTCTCATCAGCATAGCCACCATTTTGTGCCTAAAATTAACAAATTAACAAAACAATAGATAAATTAAGAAAATAAAAAAATCACTTCGATCTTCAACCATGACAACAAAGAGATCTGCACACAACCTAGGATAAAGTAATATTTTTGTTACAATTTAGCTTCTAAATATTCCAAACTGATTTGGTCACAGTGCGTCAAATAGACGAGAAAGTTGGAGTTCTTAATATTGTTGTTTGAATTTCGAAAGGAATTCTTAAACTTATAGGAGGTCTTCAAAATTCTTAGAAATGGGTGAGAGCACTGAGAGGCACAAGGAAATAGTCTATGAGATGCACAAAACAGCTTATAATAGTTTCTTGGGAAATTCTGGTATTGCAAGCATTAGTGCTGAGATAAAAGACATATATATGCACTTGGATCATAACCACCTCGATCATCTATGATCTAGCAAAAGCAACGTCTCCTTGCATTATATGGATTTCAAACATTCATGATCTAGATGTGAAAGAGTCGAATTAGTTATTCCTCGATCTATTAGTGAACCATCTCTCAATGTTTTTGTAAGATGTTGCACTACCAATCTACCTACAATCATAACACAGTGATTCCAATTCATGTCAATGATTTAATTTATTTGAACCCTTTTGGAGCGATTCACAATGTAATTAGAATAAAGTTACTGTCAAGCATCTTTTGAGCATTAAAATATGGAACATCAAATTATACCACACACCTTAAGTCACTCGATCTGTTTCAAATCTTGAACCTACCTTTCAAACTATTCACAATCAAGCATCATGAATTGTTGAAAAAACATGTCTGAATTCTTAAAAGCTTTGAGACTAGAATAGGGTTGTTGTATGTGAACCTAAAACTTCCTCATAAAAATTACAACAAACACAATCCATGCAAGAAACCAAAATACCCATCAGAACCTTTTAATTTCTATAGCAGATGTAACTTTTAGTCATTGAGGATTTGGAAATTAAGGTAAGTTAGTGAACTATATATATATATATATATCAAGGTCCAATTGAAACTCATAGATTGACATATAAAATGATGTAATTAATTAGAAAATTAAACTCACATGGCTTTGGAAGAGAGGTTTCCAAGTCAGTCCGGACCTTTCTCTCACTAGTCACCGGTGCAAGAGGAGCCTCCGTCGCCATTGCAACATTCCTGTCACCACCTGCAGCCATCTTTTTCTCTCTATATAATTTGTTCTCTCTCTACAATTTAGTTGCTATGTATGTACAGCAGTCTATAAATTAAGAGAGTTTAGTAGTTTGAGAGACTTGAGCATGAAGGGTGCCATATGGTGTGGGAAGCACGCAAAAGGGCCACCAAAACAACTCCGTGGCAAGCATGCAAAAGGTCTGAGGTTGCCAAGGATAACTGCATGCATCACCCTTCGCTCTCCACTTTTAGACAGTTGGCTGTTGCGACACGTACACACTTTTTGTGAATATATATATATATATACACGTGCTAGTTGTAGAGTGTCATCTTTGTTCACATGGCTTGAGATAGGTTATCAAGGAAGAGGAACCCCTCACTTGCGTGATGAGATTCTGTGCATCAAAATGGTGCCATCTTGGTGCAGAACGAGAACATCTGTCTCACAATTTTATTTGTGCGTGCACAAGTGTGGGTCCACGGTGGGATTCACGATGCGTGTTGTGCACGCACGATTAAAATGCACCTAATATATTTACACCAAATACATTGTAGATCTTCTCATGTAAAATACAAAATCAGATTTTGACATGTAAACGGTTTGAATTCCGACTAAATCATGATAGATTCAATTCAAATACGATAAGGCTATTATTCAATATAATCCAATAACTCGACAAATATTTATGAATGAATTTATATTTGATTTGTTATTAAATGAATATTCAATTCGATAATTCAGTCTCTGAAAAAAATTACATCTTTTACTCTTTATTAAAAAATATATATTTAGAAATAAGAAAAAATAAAAAGAGAGAAGAAGAAGAAGACGAGAAAATAATGATCAAAATATTTTGATAATATTTAAATATTATATATTATAACATTAGATTATATATGTTTTAACATATTATGTAATATATTTTGTCAGATTACATTGACCATAATTCATATTTCATTTGTTTAGCTAACAAGTTAGGAAGCACGGATACTTCTACAATAGTAACGTACCCGTATCGGATACTTATCGGATACCGATACTTCTCAGATACTCGCGGATACGTGTCCGATACTTCCTAAACGTATCCATAATTTTAAAATATATATTTTTATTTCTAACACGTATCCGATACTTCTTAGATACTTTGACCATGTATCCGATATTTTTCAAATACTTCACAACACATTTCTAACAAGTTTTGAACATTAAAATGTACAATAATATCATAGTATAATTGTTAAGAAAAGTTTAAATTTATTTAAACAAGAACTATTAAGATATATATCATAATTTAATATAAAATTTATCTATGCAAATTATGCAATATGATTTGTAACTCTTATTTTGTTTGTTAATCAATATATTTTATAAAAAAATGTTAATAATTATATTTTTTGTATATAATAAAAATATAATTTGTTATTTTTATATTACCGTATCCTGTCGTACCCGTATTCTATTTTTTTGAGATTTGTCGTATCGCCGTACCCGTATCCCGTATCCGTATCCATGCTTCCTAGCTAACAAGTTATCGAATTCGAATCGTTAGCAAGTTATTGAATTAAGTCTTCATTCCATATTGGAGTTACTAAATAAGATTCAAATCAAAATCCTATCCATTGATAGGCTTAACCGAATGGTGTGTGACTATGTTTATTGACCCTAATATAAAAACTAACTTCAAGAAAC
Source organism: Cornus controversa (assembly GCA_026545225.1). Taxonomy (NCBI): domain Eukaryota; kingdom Viridiplantae; phylum Streptophyta; class Magnoliopsida; order Cornales; family Cornaceae; genus Cornus; species Cornus controversa. Next base: position 42,163,693 of record CM048849.1, read on the forward strand.
TTTAACTAAGTAGATGAAAGCAATTTAAAAGGAGGGAGAAAACCTAATACACATCTACATCTTTAAAACAAGAGTAATGATATATAGTTAAAAAAGTTAGTAATGTGAGTGGGGTCCTACTAGGGGCAAGCCCAAGATTTTAGTTCGGGGGTGTAGTGTATTTGGTGAGAAAAAAAAAATAGCGTAACAAATATAATTTTTTCACATCAAAATGCAAACAAGAAGCAAAAAAATATAGCAAAAATCACTATCTTTCAATGGATAGTGTAGTATTTTTAATCTAATTCCATATCAATACGCATTTAAAGTGGAACAAAAATTATCTAAATACTAGTTGAACTATGAGCCATGTCAAAGCAAACATACTCTCTCTCCAAGCGCTTAACTAGCAGAGACATCTTTATTGCTACTTGCTATCCAATCCAATGTCTGATTTAAGATCCAATACTTCAACCCACATCAAAATGGGTGAAACAATTCAGTTATCAACATATAGATCTCTGTAAAACACCATATTTGGTTTTGTAATGAGACGATTCAAAATTGAAATTAACTATCTCTAAATGACCTAATTTTTGAAATAATTAGAGCTTTACCAAAGTTAGTAAATTAAAGGTCTTAGTTTGAGATGTACTTCTCAAATAGTAAGAATATTTAAGAAATAACGAGTTGAAACTTGAAAGTCAAAACCCATTACTGATTAACTTTTTAAGTCAGAAGAAGAATAAGATATCAATATTAAAATATCATTACATTTGGGCCAAAGAAAGAAGAAAAGAAAAAAAATAGAGAAATTAACAATCCCATGAGGTTCAGATTTGAGTTAAGAGAGAAGAAAAAAAAAGATCAACAGATATTGGGTTAGAAGAGAAGAGAGAGGAGACACATTTGCAAAAGAGGAACGTTTGTGTTACTAAGCAAGGGCTTGTTGCGTTATATCTTGCCCCCATTTTTTTTTTCTTGTATTTTAAAACGTATTGGGCTTCAAGAGAATTGGATTTTTTTATTTAAAAGAAGTGTATACTCCAATAGAATTGAGTCTTTATATTTAAAAGAAGTGTATTAACCACCCAATAGATGAAACAGTCCATCTAATTTGCAGGGTAAAAAATAAATTGAGGGACGTATTTTTGAAATTTTTTTTAAAAAAAATTATATCTATATGGGCAAAGAAAAAAAAAATTAGGGGACACATGCCCCAGGTGCTAAGATACTCACATGATTATTCTTAAAACAATAGACATTGAAAGAGATGGAGTTCATCTAAAAAATTTAAAGAGGGGTAAGAGATAAAATTTCAAACTCCTTAAAAAAAAAATCCTTTTATATGTAAAATATTTTGTTTTATCTTGTTCTTGAAATTCTATAATTTATATATGTTTAAACACTTTTAATTGGAAAATACAAACCCTTGATTGGAAAGTTGTACGTTTTCGACAACATTATCGTTCCATTTCTATTTTGAGAAGGGAAAATTAGATTTTAGTGACCAAATCAAAACAAAATTATTCTTAAGGGACCATAAAATTAAGAAAAGATGAATAGTGACCAAATTAAAAGGTTAAATGTCAATAAGTGACCATTCATGATTTATTCCATAAATGGCCTTCTTAAAAAAATCAATTTATTTTAAAAACAAAAAATTGCTTTTGATAATCACCCGGAGACACTTCAACTCTAGATTTGTAAGGACCATATAATACAGATTACACACATATACGTAAATATGAAAAATATACGAAACGGGTTATATATGAAAACAAGAAAGATATACCTGTTAGTTTTGAGGAACAAATACATTCTTTAATGCCTTATATTTTATCTAATGCTTCTATTTGTGCATCTATATATGAAGGGAACTGCAATTCGTTGAAATTAGCTTCATGGGGACTTGTATTTTATATATATATATATATATATATATATATATATATATATATATTCATGTTCTTGGTTTTCAAAGTTTCATTGTTGAGTTCATTGTTGCTGGTTATCTGTCAATAGTTTAATTGATTGAGAAAAAAACTGATATCATCGGTCCTCTTCTCTCGGTAGGAGTTTGAGGATTGGCAGAAGACAATGGAGTCAGAAGGAGGAGAGAGAAAGTGAAGAGGAGAGGAGAAAGAAAAAAAAGATGAGAGAGAATCTGCGATGCATATTTCAAACAAAGATTGGGGCACCGTGAGTGGTATTTTTTAGTTTTAGAAGGACATTTGTGGAATAAATCATGCAATGGTCACTTACTAGCATTTAATTTTTTAATTTGGTCACTATTCATCTTTTTTGGACTTTATAGTCCCTTTTTTAATTTAGGTCCCTAAAATCTAATTTTCCCTTTTGAAAAAGAGTTAACTTTCCGCTACGTACAACCATGTAAAACATGAACTCCTTTTCTCCTCCACAATCAGTCTCTGAGAACAAAACACAATAAGTGTCTTTGCAAAATCAGTGGCAAAATCGACTCTCTCGTCTTGATTGATGTTCTTCTTCTCTGCACGTAAAGGATTTGTATTTACCCGTTTAACCTCCCGTTATTACACGGCTGCCGCTAAGCTCGACCCGTCTCTCTCTCTGCTCCAACTTCTTCAACTTTCAATCGACAATCAATCTCTGAAACTCACCCAACAATCCCATTCTCTAGTCTATCATCTTGGGTTCGACCAAAATGCTTTCATTGTGACGAAACTCATCTCGGCATACTCTGTATGCAATAACCCACTTGACTCGCGAGTCGTTTTTGACTCTGTTCGTATTAAGAATGTGTATCTATGGAACACACTGATTAATGGGTATGCAAAGAATTGTTTATACAATGAAAGCTTTGATCTTTTCAACCAAATGTGCCGAAGTGAGGACTTGCCCGATGATTTTACGCTTTCGACGCTTTCAAAAGTCGCCGGTGACATTGGGGACTTACGACGTGGGAAAGCGATTCATAACAAGTGTATACGAATTGGGTTTGTGTCAGATACTGTAGTTGCTAATTCCATTATGTCAATGTACAGTAAATGTGAGGATTTTGGTGAGTCTCGCAGGTTGTTCGATGAAATGCCGCAAAGAAATGTCTCTTCTTGGAATATTATAATAACGGGTTATGCGGTTTTACAGGATTATGCTTTTGACGAGGCAATGTGGAAATTTGTTAAATGTATGCAGATTGAAGGAATGAGACCGGATGCTTTCACCATTTCTAGTCTTCTTCCTTTGTGTGATGCCAATAATGGGAAATGGGATTATGGTAGGGAGCTTCATTGTTGTATTTTGAAGAATGAACTGGATTTGGGTTTAGATTCAGATGTTCACTTGGGATGTTGTTTGATTGATATGTATTCGAGAAATAATAAAACCAATGTAGGTAGAATGGTTTTTGACGGGATGAAGTGTAGAAATGTTTTCGCCTGGACAGCGATGATCAATGGTTATGTGCAGAGTGGAGATTCAGACGAAGCCCTGGTTCTTTTTCCGAAAATGCACAGAGATGGAATAGAGCCTAATAGGGTTTCACTTGTTAGTGTTCTCCCTGCTTGTAGCTCACTTGCTGGTTTAATGGGTGGGAAACAAATCCATGGATTTGCCATTAGAAAGGAATTGAATCATGAAATTACTCTATGCAATGCTCTGATTGATATGTACTCCAAGTGTGGGAGCTTGAAATGCGCAAGACGAGTCTTCAATGACAATTCTATTTGTAAAGATGCAATCTCTTGGAGTTCAATGATTTCTGGATATGGTTTACATGGGGAAGGTCAGGAAGCCATTGGTCTTTATGATAAGATGCTTCAACTTGGGATAAAACCAGACATGATTACAATAGTTGGGGTCCTTTCTGCTTGTGGCAGGTCAGGATTGGTGAATGAAGGCCTTAGTATCTATAGCTCAGTTGTAAATGATTATGGGATTAAGCCTACATTGGAGATATGTGCGTGTGTGGTCGATATGTTGGGTAGGTCAGGCCAGCTTGATCTTGCATTGAATTTTATCAAGACAATGCCCTTGCAACCTGGTCCGAGTGTTTGGGGTGCTCTTGTTAGTGCTTCCATTCTTCATGGAAACCCTGAGATGCGAGATTTGGCTTATAGGTTCCTTATTCAGATAGAACCTGAGAACCCCTCAAATTATGTCTCAGTATCAAATTTATATGCTTCTTCCCGGAGGTGGGATGTTGTGGCCGAGGTGAGAACAATGATGAAAGATAGAGGACTGAGGAAGTCACCTGGGTGCAGTTGGATTAACATTAATAGCGAAACCCATAGTTTCTATGTTGCTGATAAACGACATCCTTGCTCTGATACAATTTATGAAGTGCTGGATGAACTCATTTTAGCAATGAAGGGAATTGGTTGTTCTTCTGATTTTGAATATTTGACATAGATATTTGGGTACCAATGGGTTATTGAACTATTTTGTAGAATTGTGTGGCGCTGCAACAAACAGAGAGCAAACTGATGGAAGGAGCTCTTTTTCCATCTGTCATTTTAGGATCTGTCAACTGTGTGGTGAAATATATTTTTGCTCAGGTTTGTTCTATCTTCTTCCTTTTGACCATTTAAGATTGAGATAGATTCAACTTTGGCCGATATATTCTTTTGTAATGGGGAATGTATTGATAGGATTATTGTATATCAGATTGAGGGGAGTTTCAACACCAGAACACTTCTATTGATATGTTTCACATATTTATACAAAGTTTACATAATCAAGCCCTTAAATTCAGGTATTTGATTATGGAAGATATATACATGCTAAATATAATTTGCACGTGAAAATACATGTATGGGATGTCAGTTTGACAGCTAGTGAGAGCAGAATCAAGTGGACAGAGAAGCAAGTTCAGCTCCAATAAAGATGAAAGTGGGAAGTCATCCTCGATACTAGAGTTTATTGAGTCACTAAGAAATAAATGAAGTTTTCTATAATAAGAAATCATACAAATTGATAATAGATTGTTGAAAACCGCTCATACAGATGATTCCAATGCTATCTAGAAATATCATTTCAATATAGGTACAGTTTCAAAATGCTCATTATATTCGATCAATATCTAATTTGACGTATTGCTTAAGCATTTGTGTGTTTTGGGGGGGGGGGGGGGGGGGGGGAAGGCACCCTGCCACAGAAGAGTTTGAAGCACTGTTAAGTACTGTTGTTGTCGAAGGAAGTCAGAAACATTGATGAATTGGCAAACGGATTTAGAGAATCTATCTATTAGGTTGATAAAATAGATATTTATCTTTCTTTTTTTTTGGGGGGTAGGTGATGCAATAGATATTTATCAAATGATAATCATGTGAATAATATAGATCAGAATCAGATTGTATCTTACCAAATCCAAGGTCGATCCCAGATTGAGATAATCTCTGAGTTAATTGGTCACAACATTACTAGCAGATCCAAATAATCTGATCAAGTTCAAATCATATATGATCCACCGATAGGTTCTTTCCAACTTCAAATGGTCCTCATTGGCTTAGTGCAAGGTGAATGGATACTTAAATTCCCGTTAGTAAGTAATGTAACCATGATCTTTTCTGAGTAGTGTTTTATACCTTTCCAAATTTTGGGAGCTTGGATTGTGCCAAATGAGTCTTTATAGACGATTTTTTGGATATGGACATGGAAGTACAGGGTCTGGAGCCATTCATTGTGTATGAGATGCTTCATCTTGGGATCCAATAATGCTTCGTAATAGGACACAGTGATAATTCTTGGTTTTCTTTCTGCTTGTGGTGGTTCAGGTTTGACAAATGAAGTTTCTGATGTTTATAGCCTAATAGTGAATGATTGTGGAAGTTAAACTGAGTGTGGAGATTAATGCCTCATAGTCAATATGTTAGGTCAATTATATCAGCTCTACCAAACATTAGATTGATCGGTTTGTCCTAGTGGTTGGAGATTGGAGAGCTCTTGTAAGTGCCTGTGCAACGTATGGTTGAAATGCAAGATTTAGCTCATAGATATTCGACTAGAACCCAAGAACCTTGCAGACAATGTTACTCTGTATAATTCATATGTTACTTTTAAGAGATGGGAGTGATTAGAGGGAGGACTGAGGAAAGATGTATTCTTAATTTTTGACAATTTCGTAGTGATGGTCCTATTTTCTTCTTTGTTTTAAGTGTCTGTGCAACGTATGGTTGAAATGCAAGATTTAGCTCATAGATATTCAACTAGAACCCAAGAACCTTGCAGACAATGTTAATTTGTATAATTCATATGCTACTTTTAAGAGATGGGAGTGATTAGAGGGAGGACCGAGGAAAGATGTATTCTCAATATTTTACAATTTCGTAGTGATGGTCCTATTTTCTTCTTTGTTGGCTCCATTGTATTTTAGAGGATGGCTTTGTACCTGTAATGCCTTGGGAAAGAGTTGGTTATTGAATCTTCCTGTGTCTATTATATCCAAGACTCCAAGTGCACTTGTAAAAGACCCTTGCTGAAAAACTCTTATACAATGGTGGTGAAGAATAGGTGATTCTTCTTTGGTCTTGCCATGTCGATTTCGTGGAATATACCTTGAAGCCTTTTAATGGTATTGAGATTTGAAAACTGAGTTAGATAGCCTTCCAATCATAGCAAGCTCACAGTATGTATGAACTATGGAGCAACATTATGAATTCAACTTATCAGTCTTATTTCTTTTATTTATTTATTTTTCTGTCAAGCCTCATAATCCGTGTCTGAGCATCAGATTTATCTAATCTCCAAAAACAAGGACAGAAAGGCACATCTAAATATTCATATTTTTCAAAGTTCTTTAATTTTAAGATTAAATGGTGTTTTGATGTAATATGGTGTTCAACGTGGGCATTTCATTCGTTTTGAAGCAATTAGGTAACAAAAAGAATATAATAGGAGATTTTTGTGCACTTAATAGTTGCATCCACATCTAGACTTGTTGGGTGCATATCCCATACTCATATACCAGATTTCGGTAGTTCTTGCATTTAGATAATCTGTGTAACATAATTTATTGAATAAATTAATTCATATAATTGCACCAAAAGGTGGTTACACAGCTAGCTTATGTAAGGTTTCTAATTTGAACTTTTTATTGACTTAATATTTGACTTGATTGTTTCAACCATTTGCAGGTGAATGCCTTTTCTTTTCCCTGAAAACTGGCAAACTTTTTCGGAGTCTTTCTAGCTTCAGCCATGTTTTTGTGCTTCATGCTTTTATGTTTTTTCGAATAAGGTAATGTTAGATTCTCAAGTATGTATCTATATTATTAGAGTCTTCATATAAGGTCCAAAAGTTAGACACATCCGAGTGCATTTATGTGAGTGTGAGACATCATCCCCACTCACATAAAACAGTCGGATAAGTCCGACTATTGGACTACGTATCATTTTTCATAATATTATTATTATTATGTGGGACAAAAATAACATAAAACCACGGAGTTTCCAATTTCCTTATTCCATTTTTCTTGTTATATAACCTTTGGAATTAAGAAACTTCATGTACATCCACGGTTGAAAATTCGTAGTTTCCTCTTCATTGCATGGCCGACTAGCTATTCTGTAAACATGAATTTCACATGCAATTGGTAAGAAACAGGAAGGTATGATGACCTATATTCTTTGGTCATTACCAGAAGGTCACAAAAAATTTATATTCTTTGGTCATTACCAAAAGGTCACAAAAAATTTTGCACCGTCCAAGAGTATTCCAGTTTGATGGTTGTGATTACCCAACTGATGATCAACGACTGATAGAAGAGTAGTGGGACCCAGATCATATAGAGAGCCACTAGAAGAGTTGATTCATATCTCCAAATGAAGTTGGGGACCGTGTGACTATATATGAAAAGAAACTATTCAATTAAAACACGCGTTTGGGAACACCAGAACAAAAATTCCAAGTTTCCAACCCACAGTATTTGTATTTTGTGGCTCTTAATGCATCTCTTCTCTCTCTCTCTCTCTCTCTCTCTCACACACACACACACACACTACCATCCTATAAAAGGACACCAAAGGCTCTCAACTTGACACACCAAAACATCGTACCTTCACAAACAAAGAATAGAGAGCAAATTAAAACCACCAAACACAATAACCCATCTCAGAAAAAGTTACTAGAGCTAGTTGTGCTATCTTCAATGGCTACTTCAATTTCTGCAACTGGGTTTAAAGGAGGTTTGAGCTCTTCCTTCCATGGAAGTTGGGGAACATCAATGGTTGGAGAAGATTACACAATGCTGGTCAAGTCAGTGCCCAACCATGTTCGAGTCGGAAAGCCGACACGATCACAGCCTGTGATGAAGAATGTGAATGAAGAAGGGAAGGGTCTCTTTGCTCCGATCGTCGTTGTCACTCGTGATATAATCGGCAAGAAGCAATTCAATCAGCTCAGAGGCAAAGCCATTTCTTTACACTCTCAGGTATATATATATATATATATATATATATATATATATATATATATATATATATCACTCTTTCCTACTTATATGTACGTTCTGCATGCAACTCGATCTTGAAGCTGCAAAAACGTGGTCCTGCTCAATTTTGGTTTCTAGGAATGCAACACGACTTGTATATGTAAAATGCTTATATATATAGTTTCAACTTACATGAACTTGTACATATATTTTCAGGTGATTACTGAATTCTGCAAATCAATAGGGACCGGTGTGCAACAAAGACAAGGACTAATTCGACTCGCGAAGAAGAATGGAGAGAAGCTTGGACTCCTAGCATGATGTAAAATCATGCACTTTCCATTCATTCATGATCACCATGAGAGCAATGTTTCAAGTTATTCATAGTCATATAGCTAAAGCAATAATATTGTTCCCTATCATGAAATATATAGCTAAAGCAATAATATTGTTCATCAGCTAAAGAATCATTGGTCCAAGACACCATATATATTTACAGAGTATGTTTTTTATTTGTTTACATTGTTACCTTTTTAGTTAGATTTATAAGGTATATATTGATTATCATTTCCAACCCAAAAAATAATTAAAAGATGTGAAAGAAAATGACAGTTTGTTCATTAGATTATTATTAACATGTTGTGCTTCCTAAAAATTGATCAAAATGTATAATGGGTCAACAGCTATTCAAGCATAATCTAAGAAGAATTGCAAATCACACTCCAAGACTGAAAAAATAATAATTACATAGTTGCAGCTGATTGAGAAAATCAAATTGAAAAAATGGGACAAGAAATGAATAGAAGATTGGTAAAATATCAAAACACATACACGATTATTACTATATCGATCCAAAACAAAATCACCCTTGCAAAATACTTAAATTAATTTTTCAGCACAAAGGAGCAAAGATGAAGACAGTAAGAGCGAAATTCATATTTTATTTATTTATTGGAGTTAGGTACATAATCAAAGCGTGCATCACTTTTACCTAACTTAACATGAGAGAGAGTTTTTAGGAAAATGATATATAGTCGTATAATGAGGTTAATTCAATTATTTTATGTGAATGAGGATGACATCATCATCACCCAATACGTTAACGTCATTCTCTACCCACATTAAGAAAATGATATATTTTTTGAAGAGAAATGATACATATCATGAAATTATTTTATAAATTTGTATCATGTTCGGTTGTTTTCAAATGAGTTTATGTGAGTGAGGTGTAATATCATACTTCCTCCGTCCCATAATTTTAGTCCACTGTTTTTTTTTGGGATGTCCCAAAATACATGTTCATTTCATAAAATAGATTATATGATTCCTAAACTACCCTTTTCAAACTCTACTATCCTATAAGTTGGGCCCACCATATAATAATAATAATACTAACTTTTAAACAAATACTAATACGTGAATTCATTCATTATTACAATAAAAAGTGGATCCCATCATAAAAAGTTAAATTTTCCAAACATCCCAAGAATTATGGGACGGAGGGAGTATTATGTTGATGATGTCATGATTAGACTAACAAAAATTTATTCAAAAACTACGAATTCTTCGCCTGTATTATTACTCCTTGCATAAATTGAATTGGACCATTTTATTCCAACTGAGTTTTTATTTCTTCCCATAAGGAAGAAAAGTAGATTCATTCCCCACCGCCACATGAGACCGAAAAGCTTGACTTTTCTTTTGTTGGGAGGCAGAAATTCGAAGTTCAAACTCTCTCTCTCTAATATTGCAAATGAAGGCAGTGAAGGCATATATATATATGTATATATATATATATATGGAGAGAGAGTTAGAGATATGGCTTGGTGCGATGCATGCAGATCAGGAGAAGGTGTTTGTTGGAGATATTTCTTCGGAGACAACATCGGATGTGCTGAAGGATTATTTTGGAAGCTATGGTGAGATTTTGCATAGTGCAGTGATGAGAGACTGGGAGACAGGGAGGTCCAGAGGGTTCGGGGTCGTGGTCTTCGCAGATCCTTACTCGATCCCCGATAGGGTTTTTGAGGACAAACACATTATCGATGGAACAACTGTGAGATTCATTAAATCTCCATTCTCACTCATAAACTTATATGCATGTTTAAGAATGCTATCTTTGATGGTATATGTCCGCATTCACGGTATACACATCGTATAAATATTATTCATTTTGCACACTCTTTCGCTATGTGTATTACAGTATCAGTACTATATATAATATATGTATATTTATGTTTATTTATTTTTATTATGTTTATGTTTAGTCATACCTTAAAATTTGGGAGGTTTGATTCCGGAGTGTTCTGAGAAGTCCAACACTGGCATTGCCTTTTCAAAAAAAAAAATATATATAGAAGTCTTTTTTTGTTTTGATGTTGTAATTAATTGGAAAATTGTTGAGCTTTTTTCTATGATAATATTTTTATTGGGTATTAATGGGTAGTGTTTTTCTTCTATGATATTATTTTTATTATATGATATTATTTTTATTGGTTGTTTATTATATTAATTTTTCCTTCCTCTTTAGGGTTTTTGAGGCATTTTATTTAGATACTCTCAATGGTGGAGACAGAACTTTCTTATTAATTTGTTTTCGTCTGTAAAAGTTTTAATAATTATAAAAATGCCCCTGGTGAAAGCATAGGGGTGATAAATAAGCCGGTTTGGATCCAGTCATAAATTGACAGGTGATAAGAGGTCATGCCCATTAACAATCTGTTTATGACGGATAATAAATGAGTTGAGTATTAAATAGAAAGATTAACCCGACTCTTACCCACTGATTCAATTTTTTTTTTTTTAAAAACACAAATATAAATCCACACTGAAAGTGTATATCTGACATCTGTTCATATCCAATCCAATGACCCAAACCCAGATAATTATTAAAACTTTTATTTCAGTGAAAGCTTACAAAATTCTAAAAAAGATTGAACAATATTTATAAAAAAAAATCTTATCAACTCCAAATTAAAAAGAGATCCATAACTTTTCTCCTAATATTATCAATCTGTACTTTAATTTTTACATTTATTGTTTTCGTTCAATTTTTTTTTATATCATATTATTATTAAAGAAATTTTCACCTATGTATTTAGCTTGGACCGAATTGATCTAAATAACAAAACTCTATTATTAAAAGTTGTCCCCGCTAAAGTAAATTCCTGACAACATGGATGATTTGGCTTTTGTTACTTCGTATTTTATATTTTCATTTTTGTGCTATATATAAATACCATCTCTGGTTATTCAGGTGGAGGTCAAGAGGCGATCAAGAGAGAGAAAATATATTTCATCGAGAGAAAGTGAAAGTGAAGAGGGCTCTTCCTAAAGATGCCTCCACTGGTGTGGGTGGTTCTTCTGTGTATTTCATGGATTAACCCAAGTCCATATCACTTGGGCTAAGTCCGACATACCTATTTACATAGATCAAGCCACATCTATTTCTCTTTCTCTCTCTACAATATCATCTCTCCTATATATATATGTGTGTGTGTGTGTGTGTAATATTTCAGACATTATTTGGTCATTGATTTAGCAACAATAATGAGATGTTTTGAGAAATATGGTTGTGGCAGGTATAACTTGTTATGCATTAGATTTCTGTCTCCACAAGTTTGACTTTTATATTCTCATGTATTAGTTTTCTAACATTAACATACCACTGGATTTATTAAATTAATTTATTTTTGTTTACAAATATAATATTATCATAATATATACTTGATTGAGTTATTAAATTGCTTTAGTTTTGCTTTTATTATGATTTTCAAGCAATTCTTAAATTAAGAATCAAAAAGAATTTAGGCAAAGTTTAGTTTGAATTTCGAAATTATTAATCAATAAATCTTTAAGAGAATAGAAGAATATTACCTTTTCTTCTAAGCGAAATAAAAGTTCTCAAATTTTGAACAAAATAATGCTCAAGCAAACAAATCAGAAATTGAACTTTTAGATAGAGATAATAAAAAAATAGTACTAAAGTTTTTCAAATTTGTTATGCATCATTATATTAGTAAATTATTTCATTGTTATTATTTTATTTTTTAATTGTGTTTTTTGGTCACGTGCAATGCACGTGAAATTTTCCTTGTTATATATAAATAAGTATTCGGTCTTGCAAGACTCCAAACCAGAACTTAATCGTAAATGTAACGATTCTATGTTTTTGGAACCGGAATTCAATCGTTTTTGGAATTAGGATCGAATTGAATCGACCAGTCTAATTCGGTTTGATTTATCGATTATATTGATTTTTTTGTACACCCCTAGTATGTGGAGCCCTTAGTCAAATTACTTGTTCTTGTGCATACGGATTGTACTTGTGCATACTTAGTATGTATATCGATTTTTTTTGTACTTTTGCATAAGTAAAGGCGTAATCTAATTCTTGAATTTAGTGTGTTGTCCCTTTGCACATTGACACTTCTATGAATATGTGTAAGAGTGGCTGGTAAGCTAGGATGGCAACATGCGAGGCAATTTAGGCCGGGAAGCCTCTTCCCTATTTAAGTTTTCCTAGCATCTTCATCCAAAAATGTTTAGCAAATAACTCTTGCAACTAAGATTGCAAATGAACCAAGTCGAGCCGAGCTTTAGCATGTTTGGGCTCGGCTCACCAAGATCGGGGGTGCTCAGGCTCTGTTCGGGATCAGGCAAGGTGACCTTTTCTTATCCCTGCCCTGCACCCATATGGGTTTTCGCTATATAATCCGTTCTTGCCTAAAACCATTAAATAGAGCGAGACGGTCTATTTTGCCATCCCCAGTGGGTGGGACTTGGAGTGACCAAGTGTCATAATAGTAGTGAAAAATTGGTGATAATTTGAAACCTTGTGACAACTACTTTAAAGGCCTTGATTCACAATCATACCTAGTGAAAATACTGCATCCCATAATTAGATGGTGTGGTTTCTTTATCAGTGTGAACAAAACAAAACTTTGTCAAGTTGCATAATGTGATGAGCGAGTTTGTTAAGTTCATGATAGAATAAAACTCAAAATTATCTATTAATGAATTTCCTTAAGAGCAGCTTGAATAACATAAAGGACAAAGTGACTTTTGTCAAGCTTCATTGCTAAGTCGGGGTAGGTTGATATTCACACTCCACAAAAGTTCTAAGACGCTCCACCATCCTATTATCCTAAAATAGAATTAGGAAAAAGTTCATGAACCACACAAAACATTTTCTAATGTCATATTTGCCCTTTTATGTTAGCCTGAGATTCCTTTTATCTTCTTCCTCACTTTCTTACCCTCCCTCATAACCAAGCAACACGACATCCCTCGAATCACCAACAAAAAGACCAAACACATGTCATCCAAAGCTTTTTTATTTAAAAATTAAATCCATCTATACAATCGTCTAGTTGAGAATTATGGGAGAGATACTCTTCTTTGCAATTGAAATGAAGAGGATAACATTATTTAATAATTTTCAATTAAGTTTCAGATTAAAACCTATTGCTTATATTTTGGAACATGGACAATGGTAACATTATTAAATATATAAATTAATCAAAGAGAAATATAACTTCTCTTCTAGATAGCTCATATAAATGATTTTTAGTCACCGCGTGTATGTTGTAGCGATGATAAAAAGTTGAAATGAATTTGTAGTCACCGCATTTAAGTCATTTTAAATAAAATGTTCACAATTTTTACTTTGGGGTTGTCGTGCTTGTTTTTTTTAGAATGAAGATAAACCAAAATATATTGTAGTACTAAGTAAATATACAAATCTACGCATCTATCTTCAAGTCCTTTTTAAAAAAATTATAAATCTCCAAAAAGAAGCTTTGATGATACAAAAAATATGAAAGAGTATTGATATGAGGGATGCCGTTGTCTCGTAAATAAAGTGGGAAAGGAAAAAATGTGATAAAGAAAATGAAGAAATCACACATTAATATAGAAGGATAAATATGATATTAGAATAATATTTTATGTGCTTTGGAGATTTATTTTTTCTGAGGAGAATAATAAGAGACTGAAGCGAGATTTGTGGGATGTGAAATATAAAAGTCTTTTGTAAAGTATTATCAAATATATACTTAATTTTACCTAAAAAAAAAAAAACTGCAGTAAACAATTGAGGACCAACCTACAAAATCCCAGATTAAATCACAGCCATTAAACCGCCACTCTCAATTTGAAACTAACAATCATCCAACTTAGAGAATCTCATCCGTTCATTCAGAATACTCTCAACTCCCCGTACCGAAACTACTACAATCCCTTACGGATCGATAAAAAAAATCCCTCCCTCTCTCTCTCTCTCTCTCTCTCTTCGCAAACCCAGTCTTCGTCTTCTCCACAAGCCGTCGCTCTCGCCTTCATCGCCCTCTCCGAATCTCCAGTCTTTCTCGCCCGAATATAGCGAGAGAGGATCTATAAAAAGAGAAAGAGAAAGTGAAGCTATACCTAGAGGGAGAAAGTGATGGATTCAGATCAGGGGAAGCTGTTTATCGGAGGTATTTCTTGGGAGACGTCAGAGGATGTGTTGAAGGACTATTTCGGGAACTACGGTGAGGTTCTACAGACCGTGGTGATGAAGGACAAGCTCACCGGTAAGCCCAGAGGGTTCGGGTTCGTTGTCTTTGCAGATCCTTCGATTCTTGATAGGGTTCTTGAGGACAGACACATTATTGACGGACGAACGGTGAGATTAAACCTCGATTCTCACACTAGGTGGATTCTTTCTTGATCTTCATTTGCCAGTTTTTGCTGTTTATGAATGTGATCTTTGCTGGGTGTTAAATTTTTTATAGTTCAGTTCACACTAACATATACATGTATATAATATAAATAACTATTACTATATATGCTAGTGTATATATATATATATTTTCACATGTTGTGCTTTTGCGTGTGATCTTGTTTTTGTTGGGTATTGATTTGTGAGTTCATTTTATCATTATGATTATGTTTAATCGTGCCTTAAAGTTTGGGGCTTTTATTGGTTGATGTTTTATTATATGGTAAATTGTTCAGCTCATTTGTATGATGTAATTTTTTGGGAATTAATAGGTCAGTGGAACTTGTTTTTCTCTAGCATTTTTTTTCCCAATCATGCTTCTGGGTTTTTGAGGTATTCGTTGTTTTGATGTTATATTTTTTTGGTGTTGAATGGGTCATTTTTTTGGTTTATTAAGTATGTTTTTTGGTTTCAG
This sequence comes from Cornus controversa, assembly GCA_026545225.1. NCBI lineage: Eukaryota > Viridiplantae > Streptophyta > Magnoliopsida > Cornales > Cornaceae > Cornus > Cornus controversa. The sequence goes on from CM048849.1 coordinate 42,179,257, forward strand.
GGGTTCTAGATTTTTGCTCGGTCTTACCTTTATTGGGTATTCGAAGGTTTAATTTATATGTTTACTTTTCAGCTCATGTCATGCTTTTGATTTTTGTTGTTTTGATGTGTTGGGAAATTACTTCCCTTCCATTCGGCACCGCTTACTTTGAGCTCATGTCATGCTTTTGATTTTTGTTGTTTTGATGTGTTGGGAAATTACTTCCCTTCCATTCGGCACTGCGGAAGCAACACAAACGGATATGTCTCACCACATGTCTCTCTTCTCTTTACTCTTCTTTTCTCTCGCATCTTCTTTTACAGGCAAAGCCTCAAACAACTCATACTTACTCTCTCAAGGTCACAGCCCCAAACAACACAACCTCTCATGGGCACAGCCCCAAACAACACAACACCCTCTCTTCTCTGTATACAACACCTATATAAATATAGGCTTCACTACTTGCACATTATGGCACCACACAAGCACCCACTCTCTTTGCAACCGACACAAGCACACATCCACTGTTTTGGATTTTTCTTCACTTTGCAGACACACTCTGCACACACTTCACACTTTCTCATTTCCTTTTGCCTTTAGTCACATGAGTGGAGCTCGTCCTTGTTTTTCTTTTTCCATTACACTGCATACACATATATCTTATGCCATACACACATACATAACAGCCACTCATATTCTTGATGTGTGCACTAACTCTCACACAATGCAAATTCTTTTGTTTTCTTTTTCTTTCAATTGTGTGTGGATATCCCAACAATCTCTCCCTCCACCCACAATACAGACACATCACCATACACACACAGGTTCTTGCCATCTTGTCAAACTTTTGACTAATCCTTGGCTCCCCATTGATCAAAACCTTCTAAACCCGAATCAACCACAACACAGAATCTGACACAGGCATTTCATCAAACACAATCTGGGCGAGCCCAATTACATCACCATCTATACGGGACTCCACTGCACAGACTCATAAAAAAGGTCATTCACCCTCAGTCCCTCACTCCATCAACCATTCTCTCTCTCCATGGTTCTCTGCAAACCCATTTCCTCTCTAAACAAATAACACAAAAGGAAACCCCATAGACACAATCTTCAGACCAACCCACTTCTGTCCACCAACATCATCACCTAAACATCCACTTCCCTTAACCATGAAAACTCACTGTTCCCCTCACAAACAAAAACCAAACCCACTCCATATTATCCAGCTGAACACCCACAGTCAGCCATTGATAAACCCATCACCTGGCAACACGAAAATGGAGCCCATCTCATCGCCGGAAATTCAAATGAAACCAGCCCTCTAATTGGAGATCCTGTCACCGGCCATCGCAGAAGCTTCACCACCGCTTCCAACTGCCGCCGCAATGGCCTTCACCACTGTCAATCTCTTACCACTCCATCATTGCCAAGAAGGGTCACAGACCGTCGACACCACCAACAACACTACCACATGTCACCATTAAACACCATCACAAGCAAACCCGCTGCCACAAACCCTCAAAACCAAACCCAAACACCATTGCAGAACCTTTGCTGTCGATCCCTTGTTGCCGTCATCTGCACCCTTGCCCAAAAACCCCATCTTTGTCGATCTCCATCAGGACCCAAGCCAACTCTCTTTGCACCAATGGATTTTTAATTTTATGGATCTCCACCATCCAACATCTAAACTCGATCGGACGAACCTTTGGACTCTCCAGGACCAATCTTCAGCTCTGATACCACTTGTTAAAAAATTAGTCCCCCTCCATTCAGCACCGCGGAAGCAACACACAAACGGATATGGAGATCCGAACATCAAACAAGAAACAATCACACAAACAACACATACAAGACAATATTTTATGTGGCTCGACTCAACACGGCCTACATCCACAGAGGGATGATTCCACCATCAACATTGAAGAAGAGATGCAACAATAGAGTTACACACACACAGTACACCCACATGGTGCTCACTACACCTTCTCTCTATCTCACCACATATCTCTCTTCTCTTTACTCCTCTTCTCTCACATCATCTTTCATAGGCACAAGCCGCACAACCTCAAACAACTCATACTCATTCTCTCATAGGCACAACCCCAAACAACACAACCTCTAACGGGCACAGCCCCAAACAACACAACACCCTCTCTTCTTTGCATACAACACCTATATAAATATAGGCTTCACCACTTGCACATTATGGCACCACACAAGCACCCACTCTCTTTGCAGCCGACACAAGCACACACTCACTGTTTTGGATTTTTCTTCACTTTGCAAACGCACTTTGCACACACTTCACACTTTCTCATTTCCTTTTGCCTTTAGTCATGTGGGTGGAGCTCATGTCCTTTTTTTTCTTTTTCCATTACACTGTATACACATATATCTTATGTCATACACACATACATACATAACAGCCACTCATATTCTTGATGTGTATGCTAAGTCACACACAACACAGATTCTTTTGTTTTCTTTTTCTTTCAACTGTGGGTGGATATCCCAACATGATGTCATATATCATATATCTGGTTTGATATATTTGTTTATTTATAATCATCTTTTATTATGTTTATCAGTTCCTTGGTTTCTATATATATGTGTGTTCTATTTTTTGGGTTTTACGTTTGAATTTTTAGTTTGTTTGTGATTATCCTTTCTTTTGTTTTGGCGATTTCATTTTCTTTCCTTTTTTTTCCACTGGGTATTGATGCTTCATTAATTAGTTCATGCATAATTATGTTGCTTCTTGGTTTTGGTTTTCCAATATTGATTTTTTTTTAGTACTGAGATGTCCAGTCTTTTGGTTAATTACATTTATGTTTTCTCATGCTTTTTGTCCCCCCTCCCCAATCTCCCTTTTTCTTCTACAGTCGCTGAGCATATGATGTTTTGATACTATTATTTCTGATCATGAGTGGTTCAGATAATAGGTTCAGTTATATTTTTGCTTTTTCATGTTGACATTCCTTGGGTTTTGTTTTTTTGTTGATTAACTAGACGTAGCTAAATTATTGGTAGTGGGTTCATATGCATGTTTAATCATCTCTTTACCTTTTGTTGATTTCATGGCTTGACCACTTTTTACTAGTCCGTGGTTCTATCATATAATATTCTGTTTGAGGAGTTTGTTAATGTAAATCAAGTCCATCTAGAGGGTTATTTTTGATTTAAGGTGGAAGGACTTTTGTTGATTATCATGACTTGAGTTTACATTTTACTAGTCAGTGGTTTTATCTTATAATATTCTGATTGAGGATTTTGTTAATGTAAATGTCAAGTCTGCTAGTGGATTATTTTTGGTTTAAGTTGGAATGAGAAATGCTTATGAAAATTTGGGGCTTGTGTGTGTCTGTGTGTTTTGTTATCCTTTACTGTTAAGCTTTTGGGTTTGTTCTGATACATATAAGCAAATATGGTAGCTTAGGGGCATAGATACTAGCGGTGAAACCTTGAAGATATAAGTGAAGCTCAATTCTTAACTAAAATGTGAAAAGTAAACTGTAACAACAGGGAATCTGTATAAAAAAGCGAGTAGACTACTAAATCATAGAATATAAAACAGAGAGAACATTATTATTTTTTTTGTAAATCTTAGTGAATTTTTACACTTGTGATAGCCAAAGGCTGAGGTAGAAGTGCTGGGATGACCTCTTAAGGAGAGGAGGGTTCAGAGTTTGATTCTCATTGCTTATCATTATAAAACACCTACACTATGGATAATGGCATGGTTTATTTTGTCATATGACTCAAAAGGGCAACTTGTATACTTCCAACTTCATTTACAAATTTTATTCTTTGAACTTTCATCCAAACAATACCTGACATATTTGTTAGGGGATGCATGGCACTGTTAGGAGGTGAAATTGATTATTATCTAGCAATTATACCAACTTTACTGTGTTTTCTAAGATCATTTTAAATAATTTTATTCCGTCATGTTTTGTTGACAAGAATTTAAAATGATCTCACTTTCACCAGACATTTCTAATTTTTCTATACAATGAAGATTTTGTACTTTTGGAAAATTAATGATGATAGTAAGGCAACATATCTTTCAGTACAGTGAACAGTGTGTGTTCTTGTTAAGTGATAGTGATAGATTGATGTACTGCATATTCGCCTTTCCCCCACAGCGCTACACTGGAAAGAACGATGAATGATGGTTGATGGATTTATTTGGTAGGTTAGTTTGAGGGATTGTTATATTATTTCTTAATATTTTAGCAAATGTGGTCTTAATATTTTAGCAAATGTGGTCCTGCTTATGTTTATCTAGATTAAAGTTATGTCAAATTTTGGGATTGTTATTTTTGTTTTTGAGATATATGTCTGTGCTTTTGTATATCATGTAACAAGGTCTTTGTTATTCCTAAACATTTTATTATGTTTGTCAGCTTTAGATGTCTGCATGTTGAACAGCATTTGCTCCAGCAATCAGCATTCAGGTCATAAATCAAATATTGGTGTGTCAGACACCTTTTGTATGTGTTGGACACCAACATCATGTCTTCTATTTATGAATGTTAGTATTTCAGGGGTTGGATTAAATCTATATAATTGTGTGAATCTATCGACATGCATGTGACTGTATGGAAATTTCTTATCCCTTTTAGTTTGATTTCATTCTTCTCTGTAATAAATCAAAATATGGAATTGACGTCTGAACTGTCTGGAAGATCAAAATTCCTTTAGATATACTTAAAGTAGTAGTCGTGGATGAGTTGGCTTTTGTTGCTTGGTCCTGTATATTTTCATTTGGGTTCTAAATTATCATCTCTGGTTATTCAGGTTGAGGCTAAGAGGGCCTTATCAAGAGAGGAACAGCAGACGTCCTCCAGAGCTGGAAGCACTAACACTGCTAGAAACTTTGGAGGTGGTGGGAACATCAAGACCAAGAAGATATTTGTTGGAGGATTGCCTCCCACTCTGTCTGAGGATGGATTTCGCCAGTACTTTGAAGCGTACGGTAATGTTACTGATGTAGTAGTGATGTATGACCAGAGTACCAACCGACCTCGTGGATTTGGATTTATTTCCTTTGATACTGAAGATGCAGTTGACAGGGTTCTACACAAGACCTTCCATGATTTAAATGGCAAGCAAGTGGAAGTGAAGCGGGCTCTTCCTAAAGATGCCAACCCTGGTGGTGGTGGTGGTGGTGGTCGTTCCATGGGTGGTGGTGGAGGTTATCAGAGTTACGGTGCTTCTGGTGGCAATTCAAGTGCCTATGATGGTCGAACAGATTCCAGGTACATGCAAACTCAAAATACTGGGGGTGGATATCCACCTTATGGTTCTTCTGGGTATAGTGCATCTAGTTATGGGTATGGTCCTGCTAATAGTGGCATTGGTTATAGTGGTTATGGTGGTTATGATGGCACAAATCCTGGGTATGGTGGGCCTGCTGCTGCAGCTTATGGAAATGCTCCAAATGCTGGTTATGGAAGTGCTCAACCAGGTGCACCAAGAAGTTCATGGAATGCTCAGGCTCCTTCTGGATATGGTAGTGTGGGCTATGGGAACGCTGGGTATGGGAATACTCAGTCTCTGAGTGCAGCTGCTGGTTATGGGAATCAAGGTTATGGTTATGGTGGGTATGGAGGAAGTGATGGTTCATATGGAAATCCAGCTGCATATGGTGCTGTTGGTGGGCGTGCTGGGAGTGCCGTGAATAGCAATGTTTCTACTGGTGCGGGCGAGCTACAATCAAGTGGTGGGGGCTACACGGGAGGTGGCTATGGCAATGGTAATGGGAACTCAGGGTATGGAAATACAGGTTGGAGATCTGATCCTTGATAAGCTTCTGGGGAAATTTGGGAATCAAGCAAATGGATGTCATGGTGGGCAAGTTGGATTTTGTGGCAATTGTGTTGGTGTGCTGATCTGACAAGGCTCAACAGCAGAGATTTTGATGATCACCTGGGATTTCATCTTTGCTCTGGTGATGTGCAGCCAATGCTGTTGTATTTCAGGTGGCAGAAGGGATGGCTCTTTTAGGGATTCATGCACATGTTGGGACTGGTTGGATTGCTTGAATTCCAGTAGTTTGAAGTTTCAATTTAATAACTAATACTTTTGAGGAGTAGATTTACCTTTTCTTTAGTATTTGCTTTGAAGTGTAGTTTTAAATTTGAAATGTTGCGTCTGCTAGCTATTTGGAGTTTTTGCTTATCATATAGTGTTTAAGCTATAGTAGCTTATATTGAACTTCTTTTACGTGCTTTAGTTACGGTTTTTTGTCAACAACGTTGAATTAGCTTTAACCTCTGCCTTCTTATAGCAGGATTTAGATGGTATAAAAAGCTTTGTGATTAGCATATATCATTGTAGTCTCTCCGTACTCTCTTGGTATGGCAAGTAGGAAGTCATTTCTAGTGAGGCTTCTTACTGGTATGAATGGAGCCTTATATGAGAGGAATATAGAAGGTTAAATATGCAAAATTGCACAAGGGTACAAAACTCAGTTTCAGGTGTCATCTGTTGAAGAAAAAGGCTCTACTCAAGTTGATCACTTCGTAATGGTTAGGGATAGTCGTAGTGAGCTTTGATAATGATTAGTGTTAGTGGTAGTTGAGCTTTAATCGCTTCGTAATGGCTACTTCATATAATAGTGTTTAAGCTACAGTTACTCATATTGAACTACTTTTATGTTCTTTAGTTACAGTTTTTTGTTAACGATGTGGAATTAGCTTTTAACCTTTGGTTTCTTATAGCAGGATTTAGATGATTTGAAAAGCTTTGTGATTTGCATATAATATTGTAGTCTCTCATTAGTCTCTTTCGATATGGCAATTAGAAAGGCATATCTGTAGTGAAGCTTACTGATATGAATGGAGCTATAGCTACTTGAGTTGATCACTTCCTAATGGTTAGGGATAGTCATAGTGGTGGTTGAGCTTTGATAAATGGGATAATCATTTTCCCCCTGTATTTGCCCTTGTGTTGTACAGGAGGAGAGATGCTCAGAGTTCTGAACTGGAGTCAATTGTACATTCATGGCTAAACACGAGAGTCGTTTTGGGTGTGTAGCGATGGAATGGGACCTGGATCTGGCTAGTTGACATAATGCAGTAGCCTGAGACTGTCATGCCAAAGCCAGGTCGTGCTGATGCTGTCAAAGTTCAAGATTGTTGCATTTGAAGTATGGAACTTTGCAGTCTTCATTCAGGTTCTGGTGGGCTGATGGTTTTTCATAGCTGAACAACCTGTGGTATGTCAATCAGAGCAGCTGGGCATAATTCACTTCATAATTTGAATGTGAAACTAAACATTTAGGCTGTCTACCTATACATAGGATATGCAAAATTTGAGTATTGACAAGCGCACTGTTTGGCTTAGCAGAAAATTGACTCTTAAAAAGTATTTTGCAAACATTTTCAGATGAAAGGAAAATTGACTTCCTGCTATGTATTTAGACAGTTAATTTAAGTTTTTCCAGAAAATAAGCTAAAAAGTTTTCGCTTATCTGTTAAACAGCTTTATGATGCTTCTTTCCTCGTCTTTAGTCTTGGGTCATCAGCCAGTTTGTGCATTGCATGCTGCTGGTTGGGGGTGGACTTTTTCATTTATGCATGTCTTAGTTGCAGGAATGTTCTTCTGTATGATGCATTAATATAACAAAAGACATTTGTGTTCTAGTAGAAACTAAATTAGACAGACAATCGGGGTGGTTGCTTTAGGCATTACATTTGAGTTTTGTTTGCTGTTGGAGTTTTGGGTTTGGCATTACCTTTGAATCTTAAGCTGTGTTTGTTATAATAGGAAGGAAAAGAAAAGAAACGAAAGGATAAGATTAGTTAGGAGAGAAAAAAAAGAAAATGATGGCGGCAAAACTGGGATTTGTTTGTTATTAGAAAAAAGGGCCAAAACACATGATGATTATTAACTCTTATAACAAGGATTGTAGGCTGGTGATATTTTTCTCTATCTTTTATAGAATGCCGAGAGTTTAAGTTCTTGTAGGGCAAAAGTGGGTGTGAGTATTTTATACAACAATTAAACCTTTTTCTCAACTGTTGATTATATGAATCCAATGTTTTCATGTTGTTTTATATAGTCTCAGGCAAATTACATGATATCATGTCTTTCTCTATTAACTCTACTTGTGTTAACTTTGGTCTTTCTCTATCACTAGTATTACTCTCAATGTCAACTATGTCACTCTTCGTGATTGGTGCATTTAAAAGTCTTCTTTGCACGTGTTCAAATTATTTTAATAGATTTTATTTTATTTTATTTCATTTTATCTTCAATTTGTGCTACTCCAACCATCATTTGAATATGATCATTTCTAATCTTATTTCACATTGTCTCAACATTCGCATTCCCGTCACACTCACTTTATGCATATATGTTGCTTTCTAAGTGCCCAACATTATATGCCATAAAGTATGAGTGGTTTAATAGTAATTCGATAGAATTTCTCTTTCTTTTCCTCTCATTTTCATAAAAATACATTATTCTTATGCTATGTTTGATACGCAAAAATAGAATGAAATGCATGTGGGAATGGAATGGTCATTCTCATTCTACTGTATGGTTACAAATATGAAATAGTGTAAAATATGAAATAGTGTAAGAATGAAATGACGATTCCATAGATTGAGATGTAGAATGAATTTTCATTTTTTTTCATTCTAAGAAATGGATTTGGAATGGTCATTTTCATTTTAAGTTTTAAACCAAGTAAAAGAATGGTTGGAATAGACATTCCATTTCATTCCTAGTTTTATGGTGGTATCTTGATTTTAAAAGAGAGGAGGTGGAGTTAATGGTTAGGTTTTGAATTTAAATTTAAAATGTCTTAAGAAAGGGAAAGATAAAAAAGAAAACCAAAAACAAAAACAAAAACAAACTATTTAATTATCTATTTATCATCAAGGAAGAAGGTTAACATGAGTATGGTTTCGCGAAAGCATCCATGAGCTCTTGTTTTAGGTTTGATCTTATGCGAACATAACCATAATCTATGATTGTATCTGAATCATGAAATAGGTAAAAATGTATTGTGATATATATCAGTTAGTATGTGATCTCTTTTTTGTGTGTTCTTTGATAAGAAGACCATCTTCACACAGAAAACATTATATATATATATATATATATATATATATATATATATATATATATATGATTTAGTGCATGTCTCGTTTTTCATGTCTAGTCAAGATTGGGGCTCAAGGTAGAAAGCAGCCTGCTCCAAGACTAACATGCATTCTCAAGATAGTCAATTTTACTGAATCAAAATCTTCTCTACCAACTTTTGTCTGCGGTTTGAAATTTTACCACTTTTAATGATGAATTTCGATCAGTATAATAATGAAATTTCACATACTTTTATTCCCGTATAAAAATGATAAAATTCATCAATTAAAATTTTAAAATTAAAAAAATGAAGTTTATTATGTTGAAATCCACAAAAATGATGAAATTCACCATTTAAATAATTGAAATTCAAAATGGTGATGTTTATGATTGGGAAATTCATCATTGTAAGCGGTGAAATTTCAAAAAAAAAATTACCGGAGAGGACTCTGGTCAAATTTTATTACCATTGACATCCAGAGTAACCTAATATTGGGCAACTGTGCATCAACCATTCAACTAGTTGAAGCCATAGGCCATCCAATCTTCATATCTCAAATGCACTTTTGTAACAAAATTTCAATTAAAGGAATGATAAACAAAGATTTGCTGTTTGGAGATCTGGTTAATGTTCATATTGATCATATATCAACCCTAGAGTTACAAAAATTATACTAGTACATTTTTTTACTATTGGGAAGCATCACAATACGACATATTTCCTCTTGCAAAAAAAAACTCATGATAAATAAATGAATGTGATTGATTAAACTTGGGGGGAAATAATCCATAAATTGAAGGAAGAGGTTTGATCTTCAATATGCAGATGGTACACCCTTGTATGCATCAGCAAATGCAGTGACATTGCCGGGACGCGAGAATACAACCTACACAGGAGGGAATCGAAACACTCTCTTTAGTTCTAGCACCAAAATGTTTCAACAATGTTCTAATCATGCAAATTCATTCGAAACAAATGTTTTCCTCTATTAAAAGTATCACGTTACTGATCTCGTTCGTTGATAATCATGACTTATTTTAACACAGCAAGCTAGTTGGATTCATATTTGGAAGACAATTCATATTGTTTTCAAAATATTAAAAGGATGGAGTATAATCAAGAAATGTGTAGACATGGGAAGAGAGGTAGGTACCTGATAATTTCCAAGCGTACGAGTCTTGAAACCAGCTGCACAATAATCAAAATAGTACTCCCATGTCCGGATGAACTTCTCATCGAATCCCAGAGCAAGAATTTTGCTAAGAACACGAGCATTAATCTCAAAGAATCAATATCTTGGATTTTTAGAGAACATTATTTCATATATACTTAATTTTTTAATGATTTAACATGTAGAAGATGCGTTTGTAGTGGCAAATGGTACTGCTGTTCAGAGCTATTTAAAATAACAAATTTATGCATATTCTCATTATTGAAAGGATGTTAATGGAATATCTAAGCCTGCACACATCATAGTCCAGATAAACTTGGAAATTTATGGTGATCTAACACATACAATTAGTCTAACAATGCTCAACAATTTTCGAAGAAATGTAGATATTATTTACTAAGCTCATGTGTATAAACATAGTTTGGCTGCATATATTCTTCCTTGTATAAACAATACCACATGAAGCTTCGTAAGTGAATTGAGTTAAATTTTGACATACTTTATAAGTAACATGCATATCTTTCACTTGCTAAAAATTTTATAACAAATGAAACGATAAATCCGGGGTGATATATTTTGGTGCCAGGCCTCATAATCCTTGGAAAAGGGTAAAAAAAAAGCTACACTAATCATGATTGCACCCAATTTCTTTGTTGATAAGATACTAATTTATCTTTACCTCTGGTTCTCCATGAAGCTTTTCCTCCAGTATCTTAGTGTTTGGTAATAATGAATCCCTATGTTTTCCAGGTGCTCAACACTGCACTTACAGCACTTCAGTAAATTTTCTGAAAAGAAGTTGAAGAAAAACAATTCCCAACTATATATATATATATACAATTTAGCCTTTACCAGAGTCTGGATGCAGCAGCCATGGCTGATGTTATTCTACCTAATGAAGGAAGGCATCCACCGGGAAATATATATTCCTTTATGAAATCCGAGCTTCGCCTGTACTCATCATACCGTTCATCTGGTATTGATATGAACTAAGGAAAAATCAACAACTCTAAACTATTAGCAAATCACTGAATATTAAATCAGCATTGTGAATTTAATGAACTGAAATCTTAAATTCAATTCCAGTTACTGAGAAGATTAGAAGTTATACTAATCAGCTGGCTTTACATTACATTTCGAAACACAAGTTGGGAGTCTGGTAGTGAGGCATCACTATAATCAAAATTTTGTAGAAAAATAAGTCATGTAGTAAGTTCCTTAGGTGTACTTAGTTTAAGGTAGTGTCGAGAAAGAAAAATCATTTAAATGTTATCACAAGCAAAGAAAACTCCTTTTAGATCATTTGTGAAGTCAATGGAGTGATCTGATTTCCATCTTCCATCACAAACACAGTATTATAATTTGACATTGTATGAGAAAAACAAAAGGTAAAAAGGCCTGATATTTTTCATCCATTGCAACCAAGAGACTTTAAGTTATTTGAATAAAAGAAACTAAGAGAACAGAAATGTACAACGGTAAAGGAAGAGAAACACATGCTAAAAGAAAATTGAGTTCTAATAGTAGAATTGTAGAATGACATTATGATACTGTCAAAACGAGGCATCAATTTCCTTTTTTATTTTTTTTGGGTATTATCTTTACCTGTAGCACAAGAAGTCCATCTTCCGCTAATACTGAATCACAACAACTAAAGAAATCCTCCATGAATTCGTGGCCAACAGCTTCTATCATCTCACTGTAAACAGTTGTCAATCAGATAAGCATTCATATTTGGCTTGTCATGATCTGATGTCATTTGTAGACTAACTCACCAAGAAATAATTCTGTCATATTTGTAGGTACTGGGCAATTGGCGGTAGTCACAAAGAAGAAATCTTATGCGGTCCTGACAGCCAAGTCCATTAAAAATAATTAGAGACTTAACGGAAACAATTTTCTTAGGGTAACAAGATACAAATAGATAATCTAATTCAGAATATACCAAAGGATCATCTGGAGACATGCATGCATTTAGTCAGCAAAAGATCAGTTAGTAGAATGAGAAGAACCTACAGTTTGAGACAATTCGAAATTATTCAGCCAAGCCATTTTCAGCTTTAAGTTTGATCAAGACAACCCGTTTTTTGGCCAAAAGTTGTCAACCAGTTGCTATCTGGCCCTCTTGGGATGGTGTTATTGTATCTAATTTTGGGCCTTATTAGTCTCGGCAATTCCAGATCTCAACGGATACTGATACTCTCTCCCTCTCTGATGATTACCATATTCCTTTCCATGTGAATAATTAGTATCCAGCATTAAAAATCCAGAAGAGAAAGGATTATGGTGATGATTCCATCATTTCAGATGCAAACTAATGTGCATTATGCTTAGATATTCACATGTAGTTAAGTAGAAATTGATCACCTGAAGGCCAGCTTCCTTTACTCTCGTTTCTGCAAATCTCAGTTGCTCCTCGGATAGGGTGATGCCAGTATATTTGCATCCAGTTCGTTTGACAACTTCAATAGCTAAACTTCCCCAACCGCACCCAATCTCAAGAATTTCATTCTTCTTACCAATTCTTGCCTAGATTGGTCAGGTAGAGTGAAAATAAATTCATTTTACTGAGAAATTTGCATGGAAAATGAAGCAAATATTATAGAAAGCCTCACCTTCTCAATCAGGAGAGAGATTTTTCTCAGCTGTGCAACTTTTAAGTCTTCACTCTCCGACTATCAAAATTCAACATGGAAATGAGAGTACTAAAAATTTAAGGATGGTTAAGATAAATTTTGTCATCAAAGACAAAATAATAAAAAGATTGAAATCCGGACCTTAAATACCGCACAGGAGTATGTCATTGTTTCATCCAAGAACAGAGCAAAAAGTTCATTACTCTAGGTAGCAAGAAACCAAAAACAATTTGTCAGCTTACACTCTGTGTTCCTAATTACTTGCAATAATATCATTTCTGTTAACAACCATCTACTCCAAAAGCTTAAGTTGTTAGAGAGAGTGTAACTTTAATATTTAAATCCTTCAACAATTTCGAACATAAGTGTTAATATCAATTTAAGCAGAAATAAACTAAAGTTTGTGCCCCTAACTCATACATAGTACCATAGTACATAAGTGATGCAAATTGAAGAAAACAAACTCTGTTGAAAGACCAGTCCATAAAAGTTTTTTACTGATTAAAACACATCTAGATCAACATACAACTTTCTAAACCAAATGTAGAAATCCATGATTAGAAACCCACTTCATAAGGACAAGTTCTTCCCTGATCCTACCCTGGATCCCAATTCTGAATTTCTCTCCCTTCGAGCAACTAAGACATATCATATTAATTACGCTATTGTATGTTCAAAGAAGTTTTGGTGAGTACTTTAACATGTCCAAACGTTTGAGAGCACATTTATATGTGCTTTTTTTATTTATGCGCTACATATAACTATTGCATTTCGTGAGTGAGTATATGCTATATAGTAGTGAAATGCACATTTGTTTGAGTTTATTCTTTTACATTTATTTACTTATTATTCTTTTATGGTTTGAGCTTATCATCAAAAAGTCTTCATTCAAGTTTCACATTACTCACCATCTCAAATTAATTCTCCTTCATTTCAAAACTAAAGCTGTCACAATTTTTATCTTTGAAGCACAGTTAAATCATCATGCAAATAAAAAATTTGAACCATAATTTCATGTAAGCATCTAGATAGATGGATACTTCTAGTCACATAACTACAAGCCTACAGACAATATCATATGGTTATAAACATTGGCAAAGTACTTCTCTGAACTTACTGAAAGAAAGCATATAAAGACATAAATTGACGGGTTGATATTGAATACCAGGTCATAATGACGAGAGATGTTCCTGCGGGCTTGGGTAAGAGTATTTTGTCTCGAAACATGCTGGAGAAAATACTTTGCCGATGCAATTCCAGCTGTGAAAAACAATGGAGTCCACCAGCCCCTAAAGCCAAAATAGGATGGAAAATCAACTATTTAAATTAAGGTTATCATTGAAAGTCATAAACCCGTATGGCAGTATAGCTAGTTCAAATTAATATTTACCTTTTGCTATTAGACCTTGAGACAGAAATTTGTAAATCTCGGTTGGCAATAAAAATCTGCAGAAAAGAATTCAGGAAGGCAAACACCAACAGGAAATACTTGAAGCTAAACTCAAATCAACATTATTACCATGAAAAGATTCATAAGACCTTCATTTTTATCAACAAAAGAAAAATCTCCATTAATATACGCATCTGCAAGGCCTAAATCAGCTCGTGTAGCAACCTGCCAATAGAATTATAAGTGACAAACTCATGAGTCACATAATACTTAATTTTAATTAACATTTCTATGTTTGTCTGGTTCATTATATATATATTAATTATAACTCTTAGTCTGTTTTTTATCTTCAATTACATGAGAGTTGCCCTAATAAAGGAAATTTAAAACATTAGAAATGTGGCGTACCTTCCAGTAAAATTGGGGATTGTGAACTTTCAGAGAATTTTTAAGAAGACATTTCTTTGTTGTTCCTTCAAAGGTAAACATTGTACCTCCTTCCTCCAATAAACTAGGGAGCCACAAAGTAAATGATGTCAAAATATCTCCTTTTATAAAATTAATTAGATTCCATGGTAGAATTCAAAGAGTGGTGAATAACTAAGCCAGAGCACAGGAAATCGGATTTAGAAACGATTAAATAAAGAAAAGCAGAGCAGGATGGTATGGCCATGCACAACAATAACAATGAAAGCTACAAATTTCCACAATGGAATTTGAAGTTCTCTAGGATTGGAGGTCAAAAGGTGCAGATGGTGGCATAGGAAAAAGTTTCAACAAATTTGCCAATTTGGAGTGACACTTTAACTAAAGCTATTGTTGGGTATCATGTAGTCGACTTGTAGCAGCAAGATAAGGGGAAAAGAAAAGGAAAATCTTGAAAACAGGAGGTTCAGTAATTTCAATTAAAATTTTAATAGCAAAACTAATACTCAGTGCATAAATAGTGCAACCAGACAACCAATGTTACATGAACTCAGGTACAAGTATCGGGTGCGGGTGTGTGTGTCAAGTGTCAGATCTTCCTAAATCTCAAATCTTAGGGTTACATGAAAATGTGTCAAAATATTGAGTCTTGAATCTGTTGATACAAAGACTCATTCTATTGCATTCAAATACAACATGAACATATGTTTTATGTTATTGTTCTTTAAGGTATACGCAGACATATTCTCTGCTCTCAAATTTGAGCATTCTCTACTTATTCCATTATCACATTTGGAAAATCAGTGTGTTAGATTTGGGTACCTATGTTGGACACATACCCTATACCCATACACATGTCATTTTGTGTCAAAGCAGATAAGAGAAAGGCTGTAACACAACAGACAACTAAAGCCACAGACAAGTTTGTAGATTTTGGATTCTCTTACGAATCTTAGCATTCCATCTACCACGATAATAACTTATACTATCATCATGTAAAGTTAAATGAGTGCAATTGAAAAACGCTCTTTTAGCATTTTTCCTGTCCATGTAGCTACTTTTGCCTGCCAAATCACTGTTTCCTTGCTACACAAGCCTACATTATCTCAAATTTTCTGTTCTGATCTTTTAAGAAAACAAAACATCTCACACATCCCACCAAAGGCATTGGAAAATCAGCAACATGCTCACTGACAAATTACAAACATGACCAACTAAAGACTTTGACATGATCTTGTTTAAAAGTTGTAAAAAATGATGTGATGAGCTCAAATACATGTATTTATCATTTCAACAAGAACTTTTGAAAAAAACTACAAGAAAAGATAGTAAAATATATCATTGAAGTGGACTCACCTTAGGCAACCAGTGGAGATAAAATGTTGAAGAAACCTGGTAATAAAAATGCGTGCCCCTGTTTCTACCAACGAAGGTACCATATGTTTTGGGTTGTTCAGAACAGTACAACTCGTTCTAAGCACACCATGTGCAGCAGCCATGCCGGCCTGCAAGAATTATACAACAGTTGTTAGCAACATAACACCAACAAAATGAGTTTTTATATTAATTTTTTAAAGTAAAATCTGTATAGCAAACAATTAAGAGCAAAGATGTTAGCTAGCTATTAGCTAACGTTCTTTCCAAAGGCAATAGTTCTTGGTTTATTATTCTTAATATGATGTAAGCAATCACATGTTTTCCATTTCCTTCTAAAATCCTTGTCATATGTTTTAAAGCAACAATTATTTGTGTTAATAATAAGAATCCAGGATACCTTTAGCCCATCCTCATGGAAGCCATATCCTGAAAGAAACGCAATAAATTAAGGAAGAGAGTCAGTAATTACACACTATATAACTTACTCGAAGAAGATAAGCTACTTGTGTTAATCAAAACAGATGAAAATACAACAGGCCTCAGCTATTTAACGTAAAATGTCATAACTGCTAGGAATCAAAGCATTGTATTTCTTGTATGAACACACTCAGAAGTATGATTCAAGTCATATGTTAGACATTTTGATAACAGTAACAATGATTAATCAGCTTGTGCATTAATTGAAAACAAGAGTACTCCCCTTGAGATTGTAATTTTTTTGTGTACTATAGATGCCATTGAAACATAACTGTTCCCCTTGTTAAAGGAATTGATTTCTAATGTGAATCCACTCTATGCTTCAAGAAAAAAAGAGCTAAACTGATGTAACAAAATGAGATTTATCTTTTTCCCCACAAGAAAGAAAGCAAACCCTGGTATGCTCCGCAGAACCATATTCTTCGCTTCCCTTGAATTTGATCAAGCTCGAGCGAAGCTTTTGATGCAGCAACCGTTGGGACTGGATGACCAGTTGACCACTTGAGCAATGTATGCTCAGGTGTATAAGGAGGATTCAGAGTTACCAGATAAGGTACCATTGTTTCATCAATGTTCTGCAATTTCAGAAGGTTATGAAATAAATGAGCATTTTAATTTCAGCAAAGTGTTCATTTTTGTGGGAGTAAATTATATGGCAATTTTAAGAATATATTAGAACCTGATCTTTAACATTTCATTGATTGTGGGGCTCCCATGTTAAACAAAATTATTCCATCTATAGAATTTTATATTGTTCGTTAAGACTATGATAACTATACAATTCCACGCATCAACACAAACAGTGGCCAAAAGTTTCTATTATGCAAGGTAAATAATCAAGGCCTTGAAGTCTCAGCACCCCCTTATTTAATAGTAAATTACTGCTGCAACCCGTACATACAACTCTAATTCACAGGAGAGAGTATTACAAACCTGGAGGACATTGATCCAATATGTTAAACAGACTTTGTTATCCATAGTTCCAAGAAAGTTCCATGCGCTCCATGCTGCTGGGTTTTTGGGCATTAAATTTTTGTCACGGTGAAGGAAAATATCACTGCCATAAAGAGTTCAAGAATGATTGTGCATTTTGGTGGAATAAACTAAAGGAGAACACTCAGATCATTTGCAAATCACTATATAATCAGACATTGTAAAAGGAACAATCTGTTAGTTTTAAACTTTTCAAATTGACATTATAGTTCTTCTATACTGCAGTCAACATGAAGGTAGCAATCATGGATTTCTTGTACCTCAAGTTGAGAAAAACAAATTAATTTTTACCACATTAATAGCTTTGACAAAAAATACTACAAATTGAATCTGCAACTTGTAACAAATTTAACAAAATAAAATTTTCTAGAACAAATTGATTTGAATATAAAATCTATAGTGGACAAATATATATGATGATAAAAATAATCAGCTGTACAAGTTTTTTTCCCGGTAAATAATCAGCTGTACAAGTTGGTAATAAGGCCCGCCAAAACTCAAAAAGAATCATAGCTGTTAACTCGGAAAAAAAATGGATAGAAATATTCATCTTAGCCATTCCTAGAAATAGAGTGGTTTTTTATAATCTTTAGCTAGATTTTTCACGAATGGTATCAATGTTAGAAAATGTAATACAAAACTGTCAAATGTATAAAAATGGTAAAACAGTACCTGTAGACATACTGGAAAGCACCAAGTACTCTAATTTCATCATATGTCGCTTGTTTCCCTAAAATTTTCAGAGCATCTGGAGCATGGGTGGCTATTATGCAACCATCGTACATTTCTTGTGAACCATCATCACGTAATAAAAAGCAACCTGCTCAAACTCTTTTTACATTTACAATTAGAATCATGTCATAATTTTCATAGATATAATGCCTGAAATAATGCGAAGTGCCAAGTCTTTCACATTGCATATAAGTATTTTAAAGCTACAAAACTGTAAAAATTGCTTATATTTATCACAAACTATAGTTTTCTTAATATTAACCCCATGTTGCAATAGCATGAATTCAATGCAGGATTTTTTGTGCTCTTATTAAATGGGTAAAAGGTTAGACATCCTCATCTGTAGATTGTTTTCATTGGTTCTTTTCCATTATTGTTACTCTTTCTCACTGCAATGGGGTAAATTTAGACTCTATGACAACATCCAGTGTATAAGGAACATAATGGAAATTTTATGCTCAAAAATATTAATACATACTTTATAATTCCACCAAGCAATGACTCAGTATATAGTCACTATTTTGCACAAAGTGGCTGCTCTTAGACTTCAACAATGTTGCCATGTTTTTAACTTTCAAAATGTGGTAGGCTTTTTAAGTGGGTTTCCAAGTTCGTAAATTAATCTGCATATTCACAATTGTGGATTAAATGACAGTTCAGTGAGTTCACTAAGAAATAATATGTTTTCTAATTGACCAAAACATAATTGAAGCCCATTAAAGTAACCTATAATGTTGTTATAATAAATTATCCAAGGTTTGTCTTTATTTGAAGCAAGATGCAACTAGAGGAATACTAAAATAATAATCAGAATACGAATATTACCAGTAACAGATAAGAAATTAGAAAGACCATGTTTTCTTTAGGGAATGAACGATCCTTGCCCAGACAGTTTTACAGATTTCTTCTTTAAAAGAAACAAAAGTTTGATTGGAAATAAAGCCTTTACAGCTATCAAAGTTTGTTTTTTGATGCTTCACTTTTAGAAGAAGTAAACTCAATAACAGGCTTAGCAGCTCTTATCCTAGGACAGAGAATTCTAGTCCTATGGCAGAGTATAGGCCTATTTCTTGAAGCAACACACTGCACAAGTGCATTATCAAGCTGCTTGCTGCTACATTAAAGGAAGTTATGCAGACATAATTTCCTCCTATCGGTCTGCTTTCACGTCTGGGACAGCAATCTCAATTTTTTGCCTAAATGTGAAGCAGTGGACATCACTCACCTCTCCTTTATTGATGTTTGTTTCTCCTGAGCTCAGCAGATTTCTATTGGAAACTTAAAGAGATCTCTCAATGAATTCTCCAAACTGTCAAGTCCGAAACCTAACCTCTCCAAGGATTCTATCTTCATTTCTGGTTCAGATAAGCAATCAGTGAAGAGAATATCAAATGAAACAGGAATGAGGCTGTCGAATTATCAGTTAGATACTTCCGATGCCATTGATATATATAAAACTCAAGGCTGAGGATTGTAAAGAAATCGTGCATAAAAGTACCAAGAAAATCCAAAGTTGGGCAGCCAAGTCTCTACTTATGCTAGCAGGGAGCAGCTTATTAGAGCAGTCATGTTAAAGTAGTATTTTTATTCAAATCTGGAAAGTAATTAGTGAGGTTGAACCCTCTTTGGAACCATTTATGGATCGAACAGAAATGCTAAGCACTACAATCAGATATAGCTGCACAACCTTGTGCACTCCTAAGAAAGAATGTGGCTTGGGATTAGAAGAATAAGGATTGGGAATAGGAATCAATGACTAAGTGATGGAGAACGAAGCACGGCCCAAGAGCTACTATTGGAGACCCTCGCCTACTATTGGAGACCCTCGCCTACTATTGGAGACGTGGGAAAGATGGATAAAATTAGGAATTTTTGTCTATTTATTATTATTATTTTAGTAATGTTTTAATTTTAGGATATTTTAGTATTTTAGGGTTTTATTTTTGGTAATATATTTACATTATGGTTTTACTTTGATGCTTATATATATATGTGGTTTGTGGTAATGAGAAGACACCTTTTGATGATCATTGATAGTTAAATTGAGTGATTACAAATTCCTTCCCCCTCATTCTTCTTCTTCTTCTCCCCTCTTCTCCCCCCTCATTCTCTCTCATTCTTCTTCAATTTTGATATCAAAGCGCTCCTACCTGTCTTGCATCACTAAGCATATAACGAACTTGACCACACTGATGGAATACAATAGGAAGAGGATTGTCTTTAGTGAAGCCAGTCTTAGAAATGCCTAAGTTGCAGATGTCATCAAAAAATGGCCAATGGCATTATCCATTCAAGGATCCTGCTATAAGAGAATATAAATTATTAGGCTCAATTCTACATCACCATCCCTTGTCAATTGATAGGGAAGACGAGGCTTTACTGACTTCTACACCAAATTTCAATTTCCTTCCCTAGACAGCATGGTAAGCAATCAAGGGTCAGATTTGGTAGTAGAATGGTTCTCAGTAGGAACTCATATTCAGTGGTTTACTCTCTATCTTGCGATAAGGGGCAATTGACAATTCTGGATAAGTTGAGACAGTGGGGGCTGTGAATGATGCTACCTATCTAATGACATAAAGGAGCCTGCCAATCACCATCCCCTATGCAGAGATGACTTGTGAACAATGTGTTGGGAAATACTAATGCGGAACCAAAAGCTAGTAATACTTAGCTATTGGACAACAACCAAAGAGAAAGAAGGGGATGAGAAGACAGAAGATGAGATGAGGCTAGAAGAAGGGGGTGAGAAGACAGACGAAGGGGATGAGAAAATAGACTGAAGGAGAGAGGCTAGAGAGACTGAGGGATTGAGAAGAGCAAGAACAAGATGGAGAAGAAGAGATACCGAGGAGTTCACAAACTCACGAAATATTATTCAATCATCTAAAACTGAATTGTTTAGTTACATAGAAGCCTTTATATAGGCAAAACATAATTAAACCCTAAGAAACCTTAAAATGTTAAAATACCCCTTAAAACTAAAACAATGACAATAATAAAATTAACCCTAAATTATATTAAATCCTTAATTGCATTTGTCTCTGCCCCTTCTCCAAAAGTAGAGACGTAACACATTCAGCTCATCCACATAAATCATAACTCGTCCTGCATCAAATACAGTACAAGTATATCCCGGAGTGAAGAGGTTGTATGCACTGCCACTCATGCAAGATGTAGGGGTGTCTTAGGCATCATTAGTAACATTAACATTAGCAGCAATAGTACCCCATTTGCAGAAAGAAAGGAATCAGAGAATTTTAAGAAAATAAGCAAGCCTCTAGCATAAGTGATGAAAGGGATATTCTTTGATATCAGAGCAACCCGTCCACCTAAAGGAAGATTCCAGACATAACCTGAATAGGAGTCTATGTAGAAGATGGAGCTTGCAGTTAAGAGCAGCTCAATTTGCATTGTCCATTCTTCTCTCTTTTATTCTTGTCTTGGCTATGTTAGTCATGTTTGGAGGTGTGTCTCTACAAGGGGCCATGCCCTTTTATATCTTGTAAATAAATCATATTTTTGGCATATAATACAAGTTTACTTGCCAAAAGATAAAAAGAAGAAAAAGAAAAAAACTACTCACCTTCATCAATTGTTGAAACCGAATGTACTTCACAGCCAGTTCTTATTTGACAACCTCTGCTCTCCAACTCTTGTCTAACCTGTTTGGTAGTTCCACAAAATCAGTTACAAGCAACATAAGGCATGAATATATCACTGGGTTCAAAGTAGACAATTTTGATGCATCCAGTGAAGACAAGAATCACCTTATCAACATAATTATGTGAACGCCATCTGACAGTAAGCCACTGAGGGCGGCCAAAGAGCTGTGGGATAAATCAAAACAAACTTGAAGGCACAATTCAACATACTAAGACATAAAAAACTCAAGTAGCATATAAGTTCAACAAGCATGATGACGACACAATGATCAGGATATACAATAACCCAAAAGTTTATACAATGAAATGTACCTGAAGTAAATGATGATTGCGGCAAAATGAAAGAATAGAATAAGCAGAAAATCCCATTACTCCTTCTGAAGGGCAGGACCAGATTGAAGCACATATTGGAACCTGTAGAAATTTATCATTCACAAGTTTCCAGCAGATAACATTTAATTGAAACACTAGACATTAAAGCATAAGGATGTGATAGAATACAATGCTTCAGTGTTCTCACAAGATAAGCCTTCTGGAACAACTCAGAGTAACCCCTTGACTTGATGAAGTGCCCCAATGTTTCATTGCGATCAATGTCTGGGTTGCTGTCAAGCACTTCAAGATACCTGCATTTGCATGAAACAATCAACAACTTGGTCTTGAAGGAAGAAATGAGGGCATGTGGAACATGCACTATCAGTTGGTTCATCCTGAATGCTTATAGATGTCATTTGGAGTTGAACCTCCACCACAATCTTCAAAATTAATGCAAATTCATATGCACGGGTAAGGTCAAAATAAAATGCAAAGGCCAATCAGATTCAAATTAGCTAGTCTTCTTGGAATAATATAAGAAACAGTGAATTAATAGTAATCACCACCAGGTCCACCACCATTATCAATATCGTAGTTTTTAGCATGGCCTTCACCACCACAGAAGTTTCACTCCACATTCTGTTTGCACCAAAATCTGGATTTTCCAGATTTGGCCACATGGCAAGTATATCCGCAGTGGCCAAGATAAATTAAGCATGTGTTAGAGCAAGGGGCTGATTAATGATGTGAGAGGTTGAATCAATTGCTGAATTCAACAGCGGTCGAAAGCAGTTATGGACTTACGAAGCGGTTTTGACTGAGTCAAGTACGTGATTGAAGACTAGGTCAAAGAGCAAGTTTGCAGGAAAGTAGGGTAGTGACTTCACGCGTGGCTGAATATGAGACTGACCAAAGAAACCATTATTTGAGTAACTGCCCATGTTCCACCGCAATCTGGGCAACTACCCATAATCAGTAATTGACCATGACTATCAACCGCTATTCTTAACCGCTCCCACCTCAACCATAAATACAAATGGAAGGGACTTGGCAAGGGGTCCACGACCAAACACCTAAAGCTTTACCTTGTTATCTTTATTTACCTTGCACTTTACTGTTTTCGTAGCCATAGCCATAGTCTACTTTAGCTTACTTTTAGCCTAGTTTCAACCCAATCTCACTTGCATCTTGAATGCACATCCATCTTTGTACGAACCTCTCAGAATTTGTACCAAAGATGTTTATCAATGAAATGAGTGTGAGTTTGTTTCTGTTTTGTCCTATTCTCTCATTCATCTCACTTGGATACTTGTTGTTTGTGAAAAGTCCTCATTTCAAGAGGCATTGAGAACCTAAAGGGAGGGGTCATCCCTCACTCCCAACATCGCCTGATTCAGAGACCGATCTGTCGAGCTTTGACCGATCGTGTCACCATTAGGGATAAGTCTGGTTATCCTTGAGTCCATTCAGACTCTGGCATGCCTATACAAAATTTTAAGCCAAACAATTTGGCATGCCCAGTGGGACTGGTGGAAAGAAAAAAAAAGTTAAGAAGACCAGTTAAGAAGCAAAACATCCTGATAGAAAATTGGTCAAATGGACTTTAAATGCACCAATAATCAGGCTAAATATGAGGCTTTAATAAGCGGTCTTGAAATCTTACTTGAAATGGGAGCCTCAATTGTTCAGATCATTGGGGATTCTGAAATTGTGATTGACCAAATTTCTGATAATTATCAGTGCCTCAAATGGAATCCTCAACCCTTTCACTCAATAGCTATGCAGTTGTTAGGTTGATTTGATGATGTAAGGGCCCAACATGTCCTAAGTGCATACAATAAGGAGGCAAATGATTTGGCTCAAGCTGTATATAGGATGAGAGTGCCTGAAGGATTGGTGGAGCGATTAACAAAAATTCAAAGAAGGTCTTTGTCGTCGATCCAAGCCAGAGAGCAATCGCCATTGAATTGTATCTGGCTCAAAATTTTGTGCAGGCGTGCCAGAGTTTGAATCGACTCAATGATAACCAAACTTATCCCTAATGGTGACACAATCAATCAAAGCTCGACAGATCGGTCCCTAAATCAGGTGATGTTGGGTGTTAGGGATGACCCTTCCCTTCAGGTACTCGATTCCTCTTGAAACGAGGACTTTTCACAAACAAACAAGTATCCAAGTGAAATGAATAAGAGAATAGGATCAAAACAGAGACAAGCTTACACTCATTTCAGTAATAAACATCTTTGTTACAAATTCTGAGAGGTTCGTACAAAGATGGATGATGGATGTGCATCCAAGATGCAAGTGTGATTGGGTTGAAACTATGAGATATATTATTGTATTGTTGGCAAATTTCGATGTCAAAAATGGATTGATCGAGTTGTAATTTTCGGTTTAATTTGTGTATCGATCATGAAGTTGATGGAGAAGTGCATGGATACTTTTGATTCGATGAGAACATCATATAAAACAGGTATGTGTTGTGAGGACACTATGCACACTAAGTGAGATTGGTTGGGAATGCAAATTTATGGTCTTCAAATCAAAATTTCAGATTTTGAAAAGTCCACCGGACACTTTTTACGACCGATCCAACTTATTTCGGTTGGAAAAACCTGCAAAGTCCCACTGATTGCACTTTTTGTGACTGGTCAATCGATGTAATATAGCTTTGATTGAGCGGATCATTATGATCTTCATTCAAATCCAAAACAAAAGAACTCAAATTTCTAATTCAAGACAACACTAAATTAGGTGAACAAGAACTGATGGCAAACTAATCATGAGTAAAGATGTCCCTTGTACTTACTTGATAGCATCGTCCTTGAACTTGATAACTTCTCGAAGCATTTGCCAGAAATATGGATTGAATGCGTTCTTCTTTTGTGCAAACAAACTGTACAACCCATTTCGGCTTCCCCACTCGCAGCCTTGACCTTTGTCTAAGCTCACTGAGAAGGACATATCAGAAACCTCCATATCAACACCAAGGTTCTCAAAGAACTCCATCATGTTTGGATATGTCACCTGTCCAATGACCCACCAATTAACTTGGCCAAGAGCTCAACATCATCACTAATCATAATATAAAAGACATGAGTAAGCGTTATGCCTATTTATAGAATAAAATTGTCTATCACATTTTTCTGGTATTTGCATCCACTAGAGTCCTTACTGTAAAGCCTGACAAATACTAGGTAGCTCATGGTTCGGACAATGATTGCAAAATTGAATATGGGAAAGTAGTTCAGGCAATTAAACTGAATGATAAACATAAAACTAATGGAAAACATTACAACAACATATGACAAAGTAGTACTTATCGAATACATAGAGACTCTCACACACATATTATATGACAGAGCAAGGTGAGCTTTAACAAACTGACAGTGGATTTTTGTTTTGCCAATTCAAAGTGAGTGCCAATTTAAATCTGAATTCAGCCAATTCAAGCTGGCTTCCATTTTTTGTTTTGCCAATTCAAAGTAAGTAACTAGGGCTTCTTTTTGTTATAAACTAACCAAATGTATGTTTACTACCAATAAACATTTTACAAATCATTGATTTTCTCTACTCTGATTTTAATTATAGTGGTGTTTGGATTGAAAGAATTAGGAGGAAATGGAAGCTCTGGTTTTAAAATTGAGAAGAAAAAGTGAAGAAAACAAGGAAAAAAATGAATGATAGCTTCATCCATGAATTGTTACGACAAACACCAGCAAAGCACAATAAATCATGCAATAACAAAAACGAGAAGTGCAAACCAATTTAATGTGGTTCGGCTTATAGTTTATGTCTACGGTAAAACTTGGCGAAGAAATTTCACTATGCGAAGAAGACAAGGCCCATGATTCAGGTCAAAACCGGACTGAGAGAGAATTCGGACCACAACTAAACATCAGTTTAATTTTCTCTATCCTTCCGCTAGTTATCATTGTGGGGAAGGATCAGATGTAACATGCAAGTTGTTGTTACATTATTTCGAACATGTAACATGCAAGAAGTTGTTACTTTATTTCAAACAAAAATTGGCAGTTCTGAAAATAGAGAACTGTTTGTTAGCAAAACAAGTCTATATGAACCATGAAAGAAAGGAGGATTACACTGTATAACTGTAAGATATATCTTCTTTATTCACACCATAGTACTACACCATAGTACTATTTGGAAGTTCAAAATCCAGCAATAATTCATCTCTGTCTTAAACACTCCTTCCATCTTAGATACTTGCAAACCAACACCTTTCAAATAGTGTTACTCCTTTCCTTCCAAAATTGCAGGAAAAAAGAGAGGTGGAGGAAAGATAAGAAGAAAGGAATACATTTCCACCGTTTGCTAAAAAGGAGGCAAGGAAGGAAGAGAAAAAAGAAATGTTGAGTCATCTCTCATCTTTTACTATAAATTTTTAGATACAGAGGGAAGACAGTAAGGAAGAACAATTAACAAAATTTCAAATTTCAAAACAGTACTTATAATATAATAACTGTTCAAAGGAGTATTATAAATAATGATGAATATAATGGTACAAATCAATTAAAACGCTCTCTTTCTTTTTCTTCTTAACAAATAAAGTAAGTTATTATTATCTTATTATCTTCTTTTTCATTCAATCAAATAAAAAAAAGTAAAGTACACAATCTCTTTTAGAGGATGTCTTATTCATTCCTTCTTCTCTTCTTTTCATCTAATGTTTTTTTTTTTTTTTTATAAAACGGAGCAAAAAAGCAGATGATTCAAGTCTCCCAAAAGCATTATATTAGTTCTTTTTATGGGAAAAAAAAATCTTAGAAACTTGTAGTAACTTCCAATAATATCATTTCAGCATAAAAAATAAAATTTCCATTTGGCCATAGATCCTAAATTATGTCCCTGAAAAAGGAAGTATTGTTATGTGAAGTCATTTTCCATGTGAAATCTTCATACAGATCTGCTGTGCTTTCCTTGGTCAGTTTACAGATTTAGCAACGCTCTGTACTTCATTTATTTGTTCACAGAAAAATTAATGTGCAGTAGAAAAAATTATGTAGCACATTAAAAGATTTTTGAAATACCATTTGTCTTTGTTCTAAAATGGAGCAAATAACAAGACTTAAGAGAAATTGTAATATAAATTTATTTTGGATAACCATCAAAGATAAATTAAAAGTTATATTCCTGTCATGTCGTTTTTGTCTCCCTATTCATGTTTCCTAAATTATCTTATAGTTAACTCTAGGAAGCACGTATACTTCTACATGAGCAACATCCCTATATCATGCTCATACTCCTCGGATAGTCACGAATACGTGTCTGATACTTCCTAAACGTATTCATAATTTTAATTTTAATTTTTAATTTTTAACACATATTCGATACTTCTCGGATACTTCAACCACGATCTGATACTTTTCAAATCATCCAAAACACATTTTTAACAAGTTTTAAACATGAAAATATAATTTTTCCAACAATAATATCATAGTATAATTGTTAAAAAAGTTTAAAATTTATTTAAAAATGAAATGTTGAAATATATCATGATTTAATACAAAATTTAACCATACAAATCATGCAACATAATTCTTAACTCTTATTTTGTCAGTTAATTATAATATTTTATAAAAAAATGCTAATAACTCAATTTTTTGTATATATAAAAATATATTGTATATATTTTTTTTTAGATTAATCGTATCACCGTACTTATATCATATCGTATCCATATTTCATATCCGTATTCATTCTTCTTAGACTTAACTTTTTTTTATTTTTATTTTAGAATTGATAAAGAAAATGACACTCTATTTCAAAAATATCTATATTTCTTTTTCTTTTTTATGGTCAATAATATCTTTTTCACATCATTTATCTAGTAGATGCGGTGAGTCCCATTTAATGGTGGCATTGTTTTCTTTTGATGCTAGTGGGTCCCATTTAGTTTGACACTAAAGATTACCACCGACATTGACTGACCACAAGACAATATTGTTTGTCTGAGGTCATTGATGGAGTGTCTCTATATATGTACTATATTATATGCTTATCTTATTGCTGTGACCCATCATGCGGTTTATGAGATGAAGTCACCAAACCAAGTGGGGCAGTTAGATTATAGTAATTTATATTTAGCAGGCTAACAATAGTTTAGGCTTTATAAATATAGTAGCAAGTTTTCCAAGGACCACGGATATCCAATCAACATCAATACCGCACGGATACGTCAAAAAAATGTTATTATACATATATAAAATAATTTTTATTATTTTATTCATATAATCATGAATAAAAGTACTAATTTAAAGTTTAAGTTTAAATGTTTATTAATTTTATTTTATTTAATTTTATATTATTTATCTAATTAACTCATAATATATTTTAAATTATATTAAATCTCATTTTTTCAAAAAATAATTATAAAATCACCCCATCGTATTTTAAAAATGTCATTGCCATGTTCGATCAAAAAATAAATTCAGAACACTTCTAGCTCTAGCCGTGCACACGTATCCGACACGACTACGATACCAAGAGGAGAAGTATTTGTGCTTTCAAGTTGATCATAATTTGAGATTTCAAAAACTACCCATTAATCATGCAACAATGATTTAAGTTGATAAGATTTCTTTGCAAAAGACAATCTCACAATTTATTAGTTTATTGTTTATTAATTTTTTTAGGTAAATATCACTGACACTCTCTAAAGTTTGATGTATTGATATATGGTTACAACTCTGTGAATTTTTGTCACCAACACCTCATGTCAAATTTTTCATTTTTTAAATATGTGAAATGTCTTTATTATCCCTGATTATTTAAATATATTTTAATATAAAAATATCATAATAGAAAAATGACCACAATACCCTTCTTGATTTTCATTTCAATTAATTTTTTAATATTATTATTTATATATATATAGATAGATAGAGAAAAAGAAAGAGAAATTTAATTATTTTTTTATTTTATGTTAGCATTATTATTTATGACAATAAATAATTATATATAGATTACATGTATTGTAGTGTGTATATATATAGGTAGTTAGGTATATTCAAATGAGTATTTTGATTTATTAGTTAAAGTTAAATGGGTAAAATTAGTATTCAAATGGTTTAAGTTAGAAATCAAAGGATATCGTGGTCATTTCTTAATAAAAATACATTAATATGATGTACTTTTGATAAGAGAAAGTATATGTAATATATGGCATAAATTATTAAGAATGTTGATGACGAAAATTCAGAAAGTTATAACCATGTATTTATATATCAAACTTCAAAAGATGTATGTATTATTCTTTATATATATTTTTCATACCCAAAGTTATTTATGGCACGTGAAACCACACTCACCATTCAGATCCCACTCGTGTCCTGCACAAGTTGTAGCACACCAATATTCCACCAATTCTAAAATAATTGCTTAATTGGGGTATTAGCCCAGAGCTGGTACAGTGTTCTAGTGGAGCAATATATATATATATAGACTTTGCTTATTCGTTTTAATTTTAAATTTAAAAAGGTATTTTTCATCTTTTCTTAATCAATTTGCAAGTGTTACTGAAAATTTTAAGGGTCGATCGATGGAGAAATACTTACTCGATTGAAGACCATGAAACCGAGGTCCAAATCGACGCCGTCGACGGTGACAGTTTTGGCATGGCCGCCCAAGTAATCCTCCTTCTCGTATAGCACCACTTCCACGCCGGCTTTGGCCAGAACGTAGGCTGAAACCAGTCCGCTGATGCCGGAGCCGATAACCGCTAACCTCATATTCAGCACTGTTGTTCCCAATTCACTTCAACAGCCACACTGCATTGACTTCAATTTCCAATTAATTCTATAATTCATATATATATATATATATATATATATATATATATATATATAACAAGTAGAACCATGCACAGATAAAATGCATTTGAAGCAGAAACAAAGAAAACTAATGAGAGAGAACCATGCACAGCTAAAATACATCAAGAACTGAAAATTGAATGAAAATATATTAAAGATACTCATTTTTTTAGCATTGACTCTGTAGATAAAACGGGAAAAAAAAATTGTACAAGTAATTTAATTCAAAATGCATTTAATTCAAAGAAATTATGAAGAGAGAGAGAGAGATTCACTGCAAGTGGAGTTTGTTCAAGTATTTTTTTTTTTTTTTTTTAAAAAGGTTAAAGGAAAAATGCGAAGTTTAAGGAAATGGTGAAATTAATCATTTTTGGTATTTTCCATCTAATTTAGAAAAATAAGCTAAAATAGCAAAAAACCCAACTTTTCAGCTAAATTAGCAAAACAAGGCCTCTGTTTTTCAATAGTGCAAATTTAGAAATATCCTCTAATGTTATATCATTTATACAATTTTCGTCCACAAAATTCAGATAACATTATATATAACCTAATGTTTTTGTAAACTAATTCGAATTTTAAACTAATTTTTTTAATTTTTATTTCAAAGCCTCCATTCAATTCTCTCAAAGCTACATAAAAAAAACTTGACATTTTACTACTAACAACATAATATATATATATATATATATATATATACAGAGAGCGAGAGAGAGAGAGAGCTTTTTAAGTTACCTATGAAACGCAGCAGCTTTCAAGTTCTTGCAGATGCAAAGTTCAAGCAAGTAGCATCCCCTGAAAACTTCACTGGTTTCACCAATGAAAACATTAGATTCTCTCTCTACTCTCTCTCTCTAAGTTCTCTCTCTACAGAATGGAGCTAGGAGCAGATTAATTATGCAGATTTGTCTCACACACACAGACAAAAACTTGAAGACATGTAGGCCATAAATGAAAGGAAGCAGAGAGGCCACGACGACTATGCTCTCTCTCTGATTACGAAGCAAATTACATTGAATGAGTGAGTGAATACTGAATACTGAGTGAAGATAAAACCGAAAAGGCTCTCGGTAGGTGTACAATGAAACGCAATATCATATCTATCTATATAGGATCCGATTGTAAAGTGTACCGCTAAATATATACACGCTAGTGTATGCGTGTCTACGTATCTACGTACACTCTTTGTTATTAGATAGAATTATTTTAAAATATTTTGAATCGTAAAATTAAATTTTTAATTTTTTTTTCTTATCGTTGGCGTGACTTTTTATCTTATCATTAATGCTTAAATTTAATATATAGATATATATATATCTTATCTAAGATTTTGGCTTTTAAAAAAAAAATCAAATAGGATAAATCTTATCCACCTCTAACAACGTTACTGTTTAAAAAATACCTACTGTAGATGAATGACCAAGTTAGCAATTGAAAATCCTACTTTATTCCAGTTACAATTGTAAATTACAATGATATTATATATAATTCTATCATGTATTCATGTGTATATGCAAGTTGATTTTACCTTATATATATATATATATATATATATAAAAGTGTGATTTACTTATTAGATTTCTTAATAATTGAATATGGAATCATAGTAAAATGTGATATAGTACATGATTAATATACCATGTTTGCAATGGAATCTTAAATATATCTAAAGTATACATTGATACATGGTGAATTGTTAAATTCAGTTGTTTTTCTTGAAAGAGATTAATTTAACGTTTTGTTCATTCAGTTTCATGCTATATATATATATATATATATATATATATATATATATCTTGGATTTGGATAATTGCAAATCTCTATAACTACTTGTACACTACAACAAAAAAGAGGTATTGTGGCCAAGTCTCAGTGGCGGCCAAAATTAAGCCGCCAGGTAAAATCTTTTCCTAATCTGAATTAATTAACGTGCCCTCATTCATTTCTCACTCTCTTCTCCTGAAAATTAGGAAACCTATCATTATTTTCGAATTATCAGTTATATATTTGATCTTGTATTTTCATTTGTTTATCTTGAAACAATTGACCACAAACCCTAGTTTACAATCATCAGTGTATTAAGAAGCATTTTTACGTAAGAACAACTATAAATTGATTTTAAATTTGAAATATAATTGCTCATCTCTATCAATTTTTAGTTTCTAACCTCCGATAAAAATGCAAAAGAAGTGATAAAAAATCATTAAGCTTAGGATTAGGGTACTGTTAGCCATGGCTGAATTCAGAATGATTAATGGTTTCTTTTTAGTCATTCAACTTTTTTGGGCTATTTTCGGTAGTTACCAAGAAAGAGAGAGAGAGAGAGAGGTGAGAGAGTTGAACAAACAAGACAAAATACTTATCTTCAAAGTTGAGAAAAGAGGGGAGAGAAGAAGAATATTAAAAGCCATGCCTCCACAAGCTCATCATCATTTTGTATTCAGACTCTACATATATGATTTGTCATCTACTGTTTTTTCAAGCAATTTTCTTCATGTCCAATCCTTCTTTTTAAGACCAAAAGTTGTGGTGATGTGTTACAAGCTGAGCATTTCTATTATGATGATGTGTCTTACTGTGTTTTGAGGCCCAGATCACACAACTACACAAGGAATAAAGCATTGTGTTTTGTGCAGTTTGGTTTAATGTTGACACTCACTAAAATATAATATTTTTTAATTAGTCTATTAGTAGGAAATTCTTTCTTTTATTTTTCCATAAAATACACTCACACCTTCTAAAATTTATTTTAATTACATTTATATTTATAATTTGACAAAACTTACACTCACACATTCTGAGATTTGATACATAATTACACTCAATCCTAACACTACAATATATTGTCTGTTTTATCCTTTTATTGAATTCAAATATATTTTTGAACTCATTTTTTACACTTAAAAGACTACATTGCCCCGATTTTTATTTCTTTACTTTCCTTTTAACCTTAAGCCACACACACATACACATATATATTTTTGCAGCATTAGAAATATATTACAGATTTTATTAAATATATTTTTAATATATGTTATATTACGTATTTTACGAAAAAAAAAAATTTGAAATTATAAAAACTTGTAATTCAACCTTTATGAATCTTAATGTGTTGATGCTTTATCATCATCACATTAAGATTCATAAAGCTTGAAAGAATTACAAATATGTATAATTTGTCATTTAAATTTTATACTAAAATATGTAATATAACATATATTAAAAATATATTTAATGAAATTTTTAATATATTTCTAGTGCTTCAAATATATATATATATGTGTGTGTGTGTGTGTGTGTGTGTGTGTGTGTGCGTGCGTGGCTTAAGGTTAAAGGGAAAGTAATGGAAGAAAGTTGGGGGCAATGTAATCTTTTAAACGTGAAAAACGAGGTCAATAATGTCTTTTCAGTCAATGAAGAGATAAAACTGACAATACATATAGTGTTGGGGTTAAATGTAATCATGCATCAAATCTCAGGGGGTGTGAGTGTAAGTTTTGCCAAATTATAAATATGAGTGTAGTTATAGCAAATCTCAGGGGACGTGAGTATATTTTACCCTTTATTTTTTCATTCATTCCATACTTTGATTTTTGCTATTTTAGTCTTTTTCTTGGTGGTACTTGAGCATTCCTTTGCTTTCTCTTTAACTTTAGTTGTAGAAAGTTTATTGGCAAGCGCTATGACTTTGCTACTCTAGTGGGATAATGGGGTTGAATCCTTTTAGCTTACTTTGTTGGTACTTTGTTACCGAAACAAATATAGATAAAAGTTCAATAAAAAAAATCAATGTACCTATACAAAATGTTTTCTATACAAATTAATAGAGCTAATAAGTACAATAATATGTGTTAACAAGTTGCCATTAATTTTTTTTTTTTTTTTTTGTCTGTTGGATAAAATAAGGTGAGCAATGAATATCTAAAAGGAGTTGGAAGGTTCTTAGAGTTTGCATTTGCTAATGCAGCTTATGAAGGAATGATACTGTGTCCATGTGTTAAATGTGTGAACTATTTTTGGAAGAGTCGTTGAGATGCATTAGATGATATTGTTGTCAATGGGTTTCTTAAGAATTACACATTGGATTCACCATGGGGAGGAAGCATCTTCAAGAGTTGCTAATGAAACTGTTGGCTAGGGTTTCAATGAAGATAACGATATGCATGATATGTTGCACGATGCATTTGGAATGAGGAGTCATGAGGATGAAAGGGATGACCTAATGCATGAAGCTATTGAGAGGCCTAATACAGAGGGTACAAGGTTTTTAAAATTGGTAGAAGATGTTGAGATAGAATTGTACCCAAGATGTGAGAAGTTTTCAAAACTCTCTTTCATTATTTGGTTGTTTCACCTTCAATGCCTCGATGGGTGGAGCGACAAAACCTTTTATATGTTACTTGAGTTGTTGAAAGAGGTATTTCCCATGGCTGACACATTACCAAAATCCTTGTATGAGACTAAAAAGATAATTGGAGATTTGGGATTAACATACAACAAAATTGATGCTTGTCCAAATGATTGTATGTTATTCTGGAAAAAGTGTGCGAATATGAGGTGTGTGCGACTTGTGGTGCTTCAAGGTGAAAAAATGTTGAACATAATTTAGTAGATGAAGCTTTTTCATCTAAAAAGAATAGGAAGATCCCTGCCAAGGTATTGCGTCACTTTCCTTTGATTCTGAGGTTGAAGAGATTGTTTATGTCCTCAAAACCAACAACCTCAATGAGATGGCATGCAGAAAGGCATACCAATAATGGGTTCTTGAGGCATCCAGTTAAAAAATGTGGTCACACACTTGACAGTACTATCAGTCTCCATTGAACAATTAGTTCCTGATATATAATTGTTTTGTTATATAGGATTGCCATTAGATTTTTAACCTGCCAAAAAAAGGAAAAAAGAAAAAAAAAAACCAAATAGGTTTTTAGCATTTAAGCTGAATAATTTCAAAAAAAAAAACATTTAGCGGCGGTTTATAATTTTAAAAAATCAATTTTAAACACTGCTCAATAGAGGCGATTTTCACCGCCCTTTTAAAAAACTTTTAGTGGCGGTCAAAACCACCGCTATAGCATTCGGAATCCCTATTGTGGCGGTTTTCACCGCCTTTATAGCCTTAATATTTATAGCGGCTGCACATATTGCGACTAATGCAGAAGTCGCCACTAGGCTGCCGCAACATCCTTTAGCAGCGGTTTTGAATATGACGGTTTCGACTGTCGGTAAATGTCATATTAGTTGGAGTAATTATAAATGTCTAAACATTTTTTATTTTTATTATATATATATTTTTACTCATTTTCTTTTATCAAGTTTTATTTTTATTAACTAGTATGTAGATGAGTCATTATTTACTTAAGATATCAAGAGACAACATCACAATGCTTATATTCATTTGAGTTATAATTAAATTAATATAATAATGGATTTGAAGATGACACTCTTGTAAAGTTTGGAGTTTTTTTTTATTTATTATCAATTACTACCATTTTTTTTTTATATAGAAAAGGGTGGTGTTCCCCATTCAAGAGGATGCTCTCGTCTCGCGAACCCACCATTTCAAACACTGTTTTCCCTGTATTGCCATTACCAACAAATATTATATTCCTCTGTGCATTTTGGATAAAAAATAAAAAAAAATGCAAGTGAGTTTTCATTAATATATAGAATGAAATGTATCTATTTTAAGAGTAATACTTGCTTACTAAAGGTGGATTGGTCCAGCGGTATAAGTTCTGACTTTTCAATTGGAAGGTCGAGAGGTTCAGTCTTCGGTGGAGGCGGCAGTGTCCTAACCATCAATTAAATTTGACACATCACTTTTAAATTGTAGATAGAAAACAATCAAATGAGTCTTTTAGAAAGAGAGTAACCAGAATAATAAATGTGAAGTTACATTGCATGTAATTAAAAATAATCTGTCTAATTATAATTGGGGGTCAGGATATAGTAGGTACTCACCGGTGAGTATCTAAGTATTGTCCTATTTTAAATTTATTTTTTTCTTGAAAATACTTGAATACTTATCGACGGGGAGGAACTTCCTCTTCATTGTTGATGTGGCACAATGATAGAATAACACGTGTCCATTTTTAATTTAAAATATATTAAAAAAGTTTAAATTTTTTCTCTTTAATTTAAAATTCAAAATAGACATGTGTTATTCTATATTTGTGCCACATTTATGATAATAAAAAAAAAAAAAAAAGCAATTCCTCTTTTTTTTCTCTCTATTTTAAAATTCAAAACAAAAACGTGTTATTCTATATTTCTGCTACATTGATAATAAAAAATTGATTACTCTTCACTGATGGTGAGAGACAAACATTGTCTTTTTCTTTTTAAGTATTTTAAACTTAAAAAAGAACACATATCTTCTTCTTGTTGTGGGCCTTGTGGCACATGTTCATCTTTAGTGGCATAAAGATAAATATTATTGTTAAGGAATTAGTAATACTATGTGACTTAGATTGGCTTAAAGACTTTCAAGATATATATATATATATATATATATATATATATATATTTTTTTTTTTTTCTTTTTTGAGGACTTATATATATCTATATATATTTTTCTTTTTTGAGGACTTGAATACTTGCATTGAGAAACACGTGCTAGTTGAGACTTGAGACTTGTACAAGTCAATATTGTATTATAAACAATAATACAAAAAAAGGACAGGTAGTAGATTAATTGATAGAATATCTAAATTGTTGTATTCAAGGTTTGGAATCGATTCTCTATCTTACATTTATGTCCTAGGGCGGGTATATCCTCTCAGTTTAACACATCAATGCTTAGGATGTATATATGTGGTATATGTGCATGTACTTTATATATGTAGGACATATGATAGGAAGATTAAAGATATATGTTCTCATGTATTAATATTTATGTATAACTTTTTTTTTCTTTACATTTACAAATAACTTGATATGTGATATCTGTGTGTGTGTATATATATATATATATAATCTTCCAATCATATGTCCTACATATATAAAGTACATACACATATATATCTTTAATCTTCCTATCATATGTCCTACATATATAAAGTACACACACACACACACACACACACACATATATATATATATATATATATATATATATATATATATATATATCGTAGTAATGCTATATAATTCAAGGAATGAACTGACGCAAAACAACATTTTCATGCAAAAAAATTAGACTAATGCCTAACCAGTTAAATAATTCAAATGTGTCTGATAACAAAATTTAAATATCATTTAAAAAATAAGTCTCATTTAAAGTGAAGTAATATTTTAACCGACAATAATTCCAAAAAATAGCAATAAAATTCTCAATTTACATTTAACTTTAAATTTTCAGAAATTTAAATTCATGTCTTAAATTTCTTTGTACTTAATATTTGTTATAAAAATAATATTAATAATAATACTTTGGATTTTCTATTATTTAATTCAATATACCATAAATAAACAACACTCGATTGAAATAAAAAGTACAATTTATTTATTCAATACACAACAATAACATTAATAAATAGAACCTGATGGTAGACCGATGCTCGAATTAAATTCGATCTCCTTAAGACAATTATCGCCCCGCAATGGTGTTAAACGGATTCTTGGCGATTGTCTCCCAGGATACAACGATCTTCATCTCGATTGGTAGCAACACTTCAAACCAATTGAACTTCTGCGAACCACAATGTGTTAGTACTCTCTCTTTGACTTGACTCTCTTGAACTTTTGATTGAAATCAGACCACGAAAACTTGATATACGACCACTTGTGTTAGGCTATATAGAAAGAGATATTAGAAACGTAGAGAGAAGGAAAAGAAATCAGAAAACATATATTTTACAAATGAGGCTAATCGGCCTATTTATAGACCACTAGGTGCCTTTTCACGTTTGTCCGAATAAGCATGGGACATGTTGTTTCACTCCAAGCGTTAAGAGTTGTGATCTTTCACTGGAAGTGTCTGTTCGTAATTCATATTTAAATGTTTGCTCATTACGAACTAACACTCTCGTGTCTATTCATTACTTAACAGACATTCTACCACCATGTTATATCCTAATGATGCTATGACAGACATTTTGTCATTCATTCAATATCACTTACATCGCATACATGTAATTTTCATTTAATTTTTCCAACAATCCCTCACATAAATGAAAATTAACCTCAAATGTAAAAAATACTCGAATGACACTAGAGAGAGTACAATTGAAAAGTTATTGCATCGGAATAGATAGCTTTTGGCTTTGAATCTTCCTTAGTGTAATACTATCGGATTTACTTGGCTAACTAGTGACATAAAGTCTTGAACTATTCAGCCGTTTGTGTAAAATCAGACAATAGTATACACACAACACCTTTTCACACAAAGTTGGTTCTTTCGGTTGTGTTCATTTTTGCCCTGAACAAATCCTGGTATTCATGAGTGCTCTAGAGAATTTAGCCTTTCATTCTCATAGAAGCGGCCCACTTCACACTCATATAGGTGATTCTCTATTATGAATATCCTGCCATACCCCACTTGAATTTCCAAGATATAGGAATCACTAAAAGCATAACTTAACCTAATTCACACGACAGGCAACACTGTGTCATCATAGAAATGGGTAGAAGATATACATCTTCCTAGTGCTACTGATGAGCCATTCAAAACTTCAGTTGTCCCTTTGAATCTATATCTTGGGATCTCCAGTCAACTAGATGGGGCTTCCATTAAGGTGACTCGGTAGATATAGGCTTTAAGCCCATTCCCCTTGATGACTTATATACTTGCTCTCTTGATAAACCTTTTGTAAAAGGATCTGCTATATTGTCCATGGACTTCACATATTCAATGAAAATTATTTTATTTAAGAGCAGCTACTTAATAGTATTATGTCTCCTTCTTATATGCCGAGATTTACCATTATATATATGATTTTGTGCCCTCCCAATTGCTGATTGACTATCACAATGTATACAAATCGCAGGCACATGTTTTGGCCAATTTGGAATATCCTCTAGGAATTTACGAAGCCACTCTGCTTCTTCACTTGCCTTATCCAAAGCAATGAATTCAGATTCCATTGTGGATCTGGCAATACAAGTTTGTTTTGAAGATTTCTAAGATACGGCAGCACCACCAAGAGTAAAGATATATCCACTCGTGGATTTTGAGTCTTTTG
The DNA here is from genome assembly GCA_026545225.1 of Cornus controversa. NCBI lineage: Eukaryota > Viridiplantae > Streptophyta > Magnoliopsida > Cornales > Cornaceae > Cornus > Cornus controversa. The sequence goes on from CM048849.1 coordinate 42,218,538, forward strand.
TATCTGAGATCCAGTTAGCATCACTGTATCCCTCAAGAACATCTGGGTACTTTGTATAATGTAATCCCAAATTCAGGGTGTATCTCAAATATCTTAATACCCTAATTATTGATGTCCAATGATCCTTTCCTGGATTACTAGTATATCTACTCAGTTTATTTATTGAGTAAGCTATATCGGATCGTGTGCAGTTCATTACATACATTAGACTGCCTATGATCCGAGAATACTTGAGTTGTGATATGCCAGGACTATTATTCTTTGATAAATGAAAATTTAAATCTATAGGAGTCTTAGAAATATTCCTGTCATTCTTATTAAATTTATGTAGTATTTTCTCAATATAGTAAGATTGAGATAACATTAGACCTTCTGATGTTTTAGAAATTTTAATTCCTAGAATAACATCAGCAATACCCATATCTTTCATATCAAAGTTATTCGTCAGCATTTTCTTAGTAACTTTAATGGTGTCATTACTACCCATGATTAACATATCATCCACATATAGGCAGACAATCACATATTCATCTTGAGTTCTTTTGGTATACACACATTTATCACACTCGTTGATTTTAAATCCGTTTGATAACATCACTTTATCAAATTTCTCATGCCATTGTTTAGGTGCTTTTTTTAATCCATAAAGAGATTTAACAAGTCTACACACTTTCTTCTCTTGTCCTGAAACAATAAACCCTTTTAGTTGTTCCATATAAATTTCTTCATCTAACTCACCATTCAAGAATGCTGTCTTAACATCCATTTGATGTATTTTGAGATTTTGCAATGCTCCAATTGCGATTAACATTCTAATGGATGTAATTCTTGTTACTGGTGAGTATGTGTCAAAGTAATCTAAGCCCTCATTTTGTTTGTAACCTTTAGCTACAAGTCTGGCTTTATACTTATCTATTGATCCATCAGCTTTCATCTTCCTTTTGAAAATCCACTTACAACCAAGTGATTTATTTCCAGGAGGAAGATCCACCAATTCCCAAGTATGATTTTGTAAGATGGATTCAATTTCACTATTAATAGCCTCTTTCCACAAAAGAGCTTCTGGAGAAGACACAGCTTCAGTGTATGTTTGAGGCTCACTTTCTAATAAATATGTTAAGAAATCAGGACCAAATGACTTAGACATCTTAGTTCTCTTACTACGTCTAAGTTCATCCTCATTTTTCTTTTCTATAGACTCTGGTTCTATAGTTTCTTGAGTATCACTATTAATAGTATCACGATCTCTTTTAAGAGAGTTCTTATCATGTATATTTTTACAAGAAAATACATTCTCAAAGAACGTTGCATTCCTGGACTCAATAATGGTATTGACATGTATATCTGTAATGTTAGATTTATGCACAAGGAATCTATAGGCACTACTATTGTTAGCATAACTAATGAAAATACAATCAATAATTTTAGGACCTATCATAACTTTCTTAGGATCATGAACAACCACCTTAGCAAGACACCTCCACACTTTCAAGTATTTATAAGAAGGTCTTCGATTTTTTCATAACTCATAAGGTGTCTTATCAGATTTCTTGTGAGGTATTTTATTGAGAATATGGTTCGCAGAAAGCAAAGCTTCCCCCAACAAGTTCTGAGGTAATCCAGAATTATCAATAAGGCATTCATCATCTCTTTAAGAGTAAGATTCTTGTGTTCAGCAATACCATTTTGTTGAGGTGAGTAAGGAGCCGTGATTTGATAAATGATACCAAATTCTGAACAAAGGTCAGCAAATGGTGCTTCATATTCATCACCCCTATCACTTCTTATTATTTTTATTTTCTTGCCAGTTTGATTCTCAACCTCATTCTTATAATGTTTAAACATTTCTAAGGCTTCATCTTTGCTACGAAGCAAATAGACATAACAACCTTGTGCAATCATCAATAAAAGTAATAAAATACTTTTTCCCACCTCTAGTTTGCACACACTTTAAGTCACAGACATCACTGTGAATTAATTCTAGAGGTTTTGTACTCCTCTTTATGGAGTTAAAAGGAGTTTTCGTTGACTTTGCTTCTACACACGTTTCACACTTATTCATTGAGTCGATATTAAATTTAGGTAGTAAATTCATATTAATTAATCTGCGTATTGCATCATAATTAACATGTCCTAGTCTACCATGCCACATATCAGAAGACTCGATCAAATAAGAAGAAGCATTAACTTTATTATAAAGTTTGGGAATATCGGTTATTACATTGAGTTTAAATAAATTCTCAATCAAAGACCATTTTCCCACATACACACCATTTTTAGTAATAAATACATTTTGATCAACAAATACTAATTTGAACCCATTTTTGCTCAGCAAGGCTCCAGATACAAGATTTTTCTGGATATCTAGTACATGCAGCATAAGTGTGAATTCTTTCCCTGAGGACATCTTTAACACAATTTTTCTTTGACCTTCAACTTTGGCAGTAGCGGAGTTCCCCATGAAGACTCGTTCTCCAGGTTCTACTACTTTATAAGCAGTAAATTTACTCCTATCTGAGCAGATATGGCGAGTAGTTCCAGTATCCACCCACCACCCTCGGATTTTGTCTACCAAGTCAATCTTTGAAACCATGGCTGACAGATCTCTATCTGATTTTTTAATAACCAGTTTCTTTATGTGCACCTTAGTTGACTTTAATTTGTAGAACTTTTGTATTCTTCTAGGACAATCTTTAGTACGGTGTCCGTTCCTTTTGCATCCATAGCATTTCCCATTAAATTTAGGAAGAGTCATCCATCTGATTGTATGAAATACACCGACAAGTTAATCACGTAATTAAATAATAGAAATCCAATTATCCAAAAATATGAAAATTAATTGTCTTAAGATTGTTATAAAAATAATATTAATAATAATACTTTGGATTTTCTATTATTTAATTCAATATACCATAAATAAACAACACTCGATTGAAATAAAAAGTACAATTTATTTATTCAATACACAACAATAACATTAATAAATAGAACCTGATGGTAGACCGATGCTCGAATTAAATTCGATCTCCTTAAGACAATTATCGCCCCGCAATGGTGTTAAACGGATTATTGGCGAGTGTCTCCCAGGATACAACGATCTTCATCTCGATTGGTAGCAACACTTCAAACCAATTGAACTTCTGCGAACCACCAATGTGTTAGTATTCTCTCTTTGACTTGACTCTCTTGAACTTTTGATTGAAATCAGACCACGAAAACTTGATATACGACCACTTGTGTTAGGCTATATAGAAAGAGAGATTAGAGACGTAGAGAGAAGGAAAAGAAATCAGAAAACATATATTTTACAAATGAGGCTAATCGGCCTATTTATAGACCACTAGGTGCCTTTTCACGTTTGTCCGAATAAGCATGGGACATGTTGTTTCACTCCAAGCGTTAAGAGTTGTGATCTTTCACTGGAAGTGTCTGTTCGTAATTCATATTTAAATGTTTGCTCATTACGAACTAACACTCTCGTGTCTATTCATTACTTAACAGACATTCTACCACCATGTTATATCCTAATGATGCTATGACAGACATTTTGTCATTCATTCAATATCACTTACATCGCATACATGTAATTTTCATTTAATTTTTCCAACAATATTTAATTTTATCAAATAATAACTAATAAAGTTTATCATGAGAATATTCTTATAATGAATTCGGGAGCGCATGTCTCACAATAATCTAAAAGTGCGAACTCATATAAGACGATATGATAAATTTAAAAAAAAATTATTTATAAGTCCTACTTTTTAATTGTAAGGACCGATAAGTCCTAAAAATATTTTGTTATGACAACTAAGTTTTACTTTTAGTTCATATTTTCAATTAAGTTCATAATTCCATTCACATTGATTTTTTTCCAATAGTGCCCTTTTTATTATAAAATATCATTAATTCTATTCTTATATAAGATTATTCAAGAAAAGATCTATGCCACCTTGATAAACTTCATAGATGTATATGTTTGTAACATAGTGTTAAATTTATATAAAATTACATTTAATTCTTGAAATTACTTATTTGTAAAATAATATAAATAGAAAAAAGTGAAAAATTTAAGTAATTCGTTAAGTGTACATAAATACACCTCATTGAAAAAATTGTAAATTTTTTTTGGCTTGTTTTAATATTTATTTTTATTACAAATTGGTTGAATTTAAATAACTTGTTAAATATTTAAAAAAATTGCTAATTTTGGTGGGAATTAAAACTATGTGCTTTTTCATTATTATTATAAATTGATAATAATTATAAAAATTAGAAGTAAAAGTTATATTTAGTATATTAATTAAAAAAACCATTTAACACATTTATGAGAAAGGACGATGTTGGAAAAAAATAGTGTTAATAGAGCCGTGAACTTAGTTAGACATAGTTATTAAAAGTAGAACTTAGGTATCCTAACAAATATTTTTAGGACTTATTAGTTCGGACAATTGAAAAGTAGGATTTATAAGTAATTTTTTAAAAATTTTATTCAAAAAAATTATAAAATGTGAAAAAATGAAATTTAATAAACATTTAGAAATAAGGACAATTGCTGAGCCACTGGACCATTAGCGAAAAGAGAAAAAGAAAGGACAATTGAGTCAGGGTAATGGGACCACTGTCCATAACATAACATAAAATAAAAAATATATATAAAAAATAAAAACAGAAAATCTACTGTTAGCCGGAGAAGCAGACATGGACAGGTGTTGTGGAGCCCGGATCTTCTACTGCGGTCACTCTGCAGTTGTGTGCAGTTGTAAAAAACGACTTCGTTTTATATAATCTGTGATGTTATTAGATAGAATTGGCTAAACTTAACAAAGTCAATAAATTAATAAAATAATACTATATCTCCTTAGATACGTAATAAATGACTTTTTCAAAAGTTATCAAATCTAATAAAATAATATTATAACTCTTCTTAACACTAAATAATATAATAATATTATAACTCTGAAAAGATAATTTATTAATATTACAACTTTTTCAAAGAGTTGAAAAAAAGGTAATAAAATAATATTATAAATAAATTATAACTTTTTATATTTTCACTTTCATAAATTCTTTGACTCTAATATAAAGTGTGTTGAATCTATATAAATTCTAAATATTTATATAAACTTTCTTTATCTCTTTACATATGCAGATATCCATATATCATTTCTAAAGATATATTTGAAAGTTTAAATTGGGTTTTGAAAAAATAAATTAACTTCATTGAAATGGCGAAATATGTTGTTTATTTATGAAGTAAATGTGTTGATTTGAAATAAAACGACTTCTTTTTCAATTTCAGAACTTAAATAAATTAAATACGTTGAGAAAAGTAAGAAATATGGTGAATTATGAATTAAATGAGTTGCTTTCCAAAATTTTATTTTAATCAATCTAAAGATTGATCAAATTTAATTAGTCAATTTTAGAAAATTCTTTAATGAATGTGCATTTTGTCTTTCTTACGTTGAGCCTAATCATACACGGTGTTAGATTATTGTATTTCAAATATTCATTATCGTATGATGAGTGAGGTACATAAACTTCATCACGAAATATATTTATATATACTAAATAATTTAAATTTATATAAACATTAACATCAGTAAATCAATAATCAATATAACAATTCAGATTTTCAACACAATTAATTCAATGTTTTATCGCAATTCATTCATGAATAATTTTACATTCTAATAACATTTAATTCACAAAAAATAATATTTTAGAATTTTGTAAATGTATTCAATTCATTTATGAGTTTGAAAAAGTAAATCTAAATATTACAAGTTTTATTTCAATCAAAATAAAGATATCTCAAATTCAATTAGTAAAATTTTAAAAATTCTTTAATGAAATTATCATGTGACGTTCTCAAAATATGAAAGTTTCTCAAGAATAATTGTAAATTTACTTAATGAAAGTATCAAATAATATTAATTTTTTTTTTCTTGTTTATTATGATAGTTTAAAAAAATGATCCCAAGGTCGCCCCCTTTCATATAATTTTGGAAAGATCACAGATTAGTCCTACTTTTCCACTCTAAAGATAAATAAGTCCTAAAAAAATTTCATAAGACAATGATATGTCATTCTCTCATAAAAATTTCTAATAACGTTTACAACTAATACAATTCTTCTTTTACCCTTTTTATATATCATGTATGTTGCTTGACTAATTTTCTTCAAATGATTTTGCTAAAATTTTTATTTAAAATAAATAATTTTATAAAAAGGTTTTATTTCAAATGCACGTTATATTTGATTTATTAAGGTAATATGATAAAAAAAAATAGATAATTTTGTCTCAAATTTACAAAGATTTTTTTTTCTTTAGATTTTTTAAAAAATAAATATGAAGTTGAAAATTCAAAACTAATGAAAATAATTTATTTATTATTCATAAATGAAATGCATCAAAAATATTTCATTGTATTTTAACTTGTTGTTGGTATTTATAGAAAGTGAATTTGAAATGATTTGTTAAATATTTTAGGATTATTACTTGTGATAACAATTAATATATATTTTTAAATAGATATTAGTTATTGGAAGTAGAGAGAAAATTTGTATTATAGTGAAAGAAATTACTAATGAAAAGGCAATACTAAAAAAAGATTCTTAATTTATTTATAGAATCTGAACTTATTTGGAAATATTTCTTAAAAGTAGGACTTGTCTTTGTGAAAATTTTATAGGATTTATTTTTCTTTAGACTTTAAAAGTAAGACTTATTAGTAATTTTTTCTATAATTGGTTGGGTCTTATCCTCTCTAAGTCTATATATTTTCTAAAATTAAATTGAGCCTTGAAAAGGGCGACTCAGTTTCCTTAAATTAAAATTTGAGTCATTGAAATGGTTATATATGTTGTTCATTTAGAAAGTAAACATGTTAATTGTAAATAAAATATATATTTTTCAATTTAAAAGCTTAAATAAATTAACTAATTCAAAAAACTAAAATATGGTAATTTTGAATTTAAATGTCATTTTTCCTGAATTAAGTGCACTGAAAACTCGAATTAGGTTCAAAATTTCTTCACTGTTGGATTGTACAATAGGGTTCAAATTAGGTTTAAATTAGAGATTTTAGTACCCTAAATTTGATTCCGGCTGATATTGGAAAGTTATAATCCTTTATCAAAGTCAATCAAGTGGTTCAAAACCTTAATTTGAATTATAATCCGTCTAATTATACCATTTGATTTCAAATTAGCCTACCCGATTGAGCCAATTTTGTGAAATCACAAAAATTGAGCTTTTGGGCCCACATTGTTCATTCTCGATTTGTCAAATCTAGGGGTGACCACGGTTCGGATTAGGCACTAAACCTAATTCGAAATGTGGTTTACGGATTGTTTAATTTTCAATCTGAACCGAATCATTAAAAAACGGATTGGTTCAAATCGGATTAACATATTGGGCTTACTCAATAAGCATTACAATTAGTATAATAATATTATATTATTTTCTTAGTAATTCAAAATAGACATTAGAATATTAGAGAAAAATTAAGACAGTGTGTGACTAAGCTAGCAAAACCTAAAAATACCTAAGAACAACAACAAATATTGTGACAGAAACATAAAGAAAAAAAAGTAAATATTGTCAAAAGAAACATAAAGAAACAAAAAAGTAGCATCCAAATAGATATAGTGAGTATGTGACTGAAACATAAAGAAAACAAAAAAAAGAGTAGCAAAAGGTTAAAAGAAAGAATAAAAAAGTAGTTATAATATATATTTAAAATAGTGTATATATAATATAAAATATATTTATAAATATTATATTAGCCACGGTTCGGATTTGATCGAATTTTCCACGCACCAAACCATTAACCAAGCTGTTACCAACGGATTTGTACTTTTTAAATCTATAGCCGAACTGTTACCAACGGATTAGCCACGGTTTGGATTCGCGGATTTTTTGAACACCCCTAGTCAAATCTTTATTTTCGCATCACCAAACACTCAAACTGATCATGCTATGATAAAATTCAGTTTATTTCACCTAAAAACCCTAAAGTTCCCCTCTTACTCAACTTAATCGAATTTGGGCTGCCAGAGTCATCCGAACATGGAGACAGGTTTTCTAACTCTTAATTATTCATCTTTCCATCATTAAATCATAAAATTGACGATACCATCATGAAATTCAACATTTTTATATAAAATTCCTCATAATTTCACTCTGATTGGGTTAATTTCACCGTTGGACCGAAAAAGAGGCATCCAAGCCGTCCAATTAATGCTTCAGAAGCCTTTTTTTTAAATTCGATGGTGAAATTAATCCAATCAAAGTGAAAGTTTGAGTGATTTTACATACAATTGATTGATTTTTTTTTATGCAATCATCAATTTTATGATTTGATGATAGAAAGATGGAGAATTGAGAGTTTGGGAACCTATATTCATGATCAGACAACTTTAGTGGCCGAATTTGTCAAATCTCTATCTTCCCATCACCAAAAACTCAAATTGATCATGTTGTGATGAAAATAAGTTCATCTTATGTAAAAAAATCCTCAAGTTCCCCTCTCAATCAACATACTTTTACCGTTAGATCGAATACGAGTTGCCGAAGTCGTCTGATTATGCATACAACTTCCCTAACTCTTAATTTTTCATTTTTTCATTATTAAATCATAAAATTGATGATACCATCATGAAATTTAAGTCATTTTATATAAAATCCCTCATATTTAACTTTGATTGGGTTACTTTTACTGTTAGATCGAAAAAGGGGCATCCGAACCGTCCGATTAATGCTTTAGAAGTCTTTTTTTTTCAATCTGATAGTGAAGGTAATCCAATCAAAGTGAAATTCTGAGTGATTATACATAATATTGATTGAATTTGAATTTTATGATGGAATCATCAATTTTAGGATTTGATGATGAAAAGATGGATAACTGAGAGTTTTGGAACCTATATCTATGATCTGACAACTCTAGTGGCCGGATTGGATGGAACCTATATCCATGATTGACATTTAGATAGAAAATTTTAATTTTCAAATCACCATATTTTATTTCTTTTCAACGTATTTAATTTATTGAATCTTTCATATTGAAAAATAAGTCATTTATTTTAAAATTAATACATTTACTATTCTAATACTAACTTTGATGATAATGGTTGGGGCTACCATATTGAAGAACAATTGGAAAAAATTCTATTGAAGCACTTGGAGTTTATATATAATGAATATATTTCAAAGCTTGTAGCTTTGGGTTATATGACGTGGATGTTGCTTTAAAAGCTATATTGAAGAATGGGCATTGTTGTGGTGGAATGGACGTGTTGACAAATATATTGCATAATTCTTTAGCTTTTTTAAACAGTGGCATTGGGAGTAACAATGGGAACTTGAGGAATCTGAGCCAATATATGTCCATTTGAGGCAATCAGAGGAGTATTCCTCGCGGCTACGGCGTGCTTGTTGTTAGGGGTGCACAAAAAATCTGTGAATTCGCGAATTCGATTCGATCTGGACGAATCCAATCTAATTTGTTAGCTAATGGATTGGTGGCAGATTAAAAAATTAGAATTCGTTAGTCACGGATCGGATTACGGATTGAAGGGTTAGAAATTCAATTCGATTCGATCCGCAATCCCATCCGTGGCAATATATATATATATATATATATATATATATATATATAATTAGTAATTATATGTATAATAATATAATATGCTACATACTTGCATGGGTAAACTTAAAAACTCAATATATATTATATTTGTTTATTTAACAATTGTGTTCATTTGAGATGTGAATTAAAAAGTGTTGTGTTTGTTGGTCAATTTTTTTCTTGAAATCTTTGAAGTAGACAAAAAAAAATTCAAATAGGAGTATTAGCACAATTTGTCAATCCGATCCGTTCAATTACGGATAGAATCGGATCAGATTGGTGAATTATCACGGATCGGATTGGATTTTTGCCAATCCGAAATCCGCGGATCGGATTAGGATTGTGCATAATCCAATCCGATCCGTGGTCACCCCTACTTGTTGTAATAAGTTAAGTCACATTTGAGTAAAGGGGATGACATGGGGTGTCTACTCATGAGTGATCTTCATGTGGGTTGAGCAAGCATGAGGATTTATAGAGGGCGGTGAAGATGGGGGTGAGAGGCTGAATCGATGATACCATGTCATCGGTGTTATCAATCAATTATATTTTTGTCACGTAAAGTAAAAGTGTATTTACTTCAATGGGTCATATTTATGCGTGTCAACATTTGATCAATTGGTAGTATCATGTTATCATTATACCAGTAATATTGAAATATTTTTCGAGGCCGAGGTGGTGATTAGTATGTATTGCTGAGGGTGTACATGTATTTTCACACCAGTTTCAGTGGACAAAAGTGTCTTTACATACATTTCAAGGGCAAAACGGTCATTTTTGGTTTTAATTTTAATGACATTAGCTTTGATTACCCTTAACCCTAACAGACACTGACGACAAGGGTCTGTTTATTACAAATGTGTTAACTATATAGGAGGGGCGTGTAATTTTCCAAAACTTAGAAGAAGTTTATATAATTTACTCTGAGAGAATGTTAGTGTAATTTACCTTTTTTATATATATAATTGTGGCTTATTAGATTTATTAATAATTGCTTATGGAATCATCATAGCATTTTGTTCATTCAGTTTCATAGTATAATTGATTTATAAATGTTTAAAGATTTTTTATTTTTTAAATACAATGTTCACTCATTTTTTTATCAATTAATTTATTTTTATTACTAGTCTATAAATGAGTCAATATATGTCATTATTTATTTAACATATCAAGGGACAACACTATATATGTGCCTCTAATATAATTGTTGCCAATATCAAAATAATCAGAGTAATATACTTCTACTTTGTAATATTTGTCCATTTCTATACAAACAAACAGGTTACACAAACATTAGAGATGAATTGTTATATTATAATGTATACCAGCAGAGGGCCGACTCAATACGTATTGTTTTTATTTTAAATATATTACTATAAATAATATTAATTAAGTTTATTTTTTTAGAAACTTTTATTAATTAGCCAATTGAAAATAGCCTTGAAAAAGAAAAAAATTAGATTATAAACCGTTAGAATAATTATAGAAAAACAAGAAAAGATTTAAAAAGAAAATATAGTTGAATTATAAGTCTTTAAAATAATTAAATTACCTATTACTTTAATTCAATCTAAAAATTAGAAGATATTGTATACGTTGAATACACCTTATTTATATCACTATGAAAGGAAACCATTAACAAAAATTAAGTATACATTGCATATAACAAATCATATACCAACTGAAATAGAGTACAAACAGATAAGTTGAAATAGAGAATAAGAGAGAGGCATGCATTGAAGCTGAGATAGTCCAATTTTATAAAGAGAGAGACATGTAATAGACCAACTTATACAACGTGAAATTATACAAACACATGCATAGAATTAGCTCCACACAAAGGGACCACTGAGAGAGACAACACACATAAACGACACATGTGAAAGTGATACAAAGCGAAATAGTCCAAAATGCCTAACATTAACAAACAAGAAGTCAACAAATAAACAATAAAACACCAACTTTATTGCATATACACATGTCGGTTGCAAATAATGATAAACCAAAGCTTACAACAACGTTAGTGGAGGAGCTCCTACAATTGATCTTTGTCTTCATTTGCTGATTATGAACCCTTGGATATCGAACACCACGATCGAAATGGAGAGAGAAACATACAACTTAGAGAGATAACCCTAACGTTTTTGAGTGACATGAAGAGTGTAGAGAGAGAGAAAAGACATTGATTTGAGTAAAGTGTAATGGAGTGCATAGATATTTTGTGCAAATGGGACACCACGTAGTATAAACCGTGTTCTTTTTGGTCATTTCAATTCCAACATTTATTTATTTTTTTCATTTCATAACAAGGATATTTTAATAATTTTATAGCTCCGTTAATGGCTGGTTGACAAAATGGACCTATATGAACCAAATCATTAGATGAGGTATATTTTTAGAACATCAAGGTTATAATACGCAAAATTTGCATTCTATAAGGGTGTTTTGTGTAATTAATCTTATATTCTTATGATTCCTATGTAAAAGTAATACCCCATTAGTATTAAAAGACAAAAGTGCCTTCTACTAGAATGAAATTACAAGTTTACCCATTTAACATATTTTTGAAAGGAGAGAAAACTACCCTTAAAGTAGGAGCATGCTTTCACATTAATTTTAAGTATAATTATACTTACATAACATAATAAAAAAATACCCTTAATTTGAATTTAGTTTTTCATATAAACTAAATTTGGATTAAACTTGCAAGCCAACAAATTTCAATTTACACATAATTTTTCAAATTTTACAAAATCAATTTTCAAATCGATACATTTGATTACATTTAATATTTTTTTTTGGAAACTTGAAATTGTAAATTCTTAATTTAAGTTTAAAATTTTCTTGTTAATTACATTTGGATTAAATTTGTAAATTTAGAACTTGCAAACATGCATATGACTTACCAAATATTGAAAAAAATATTAATGTCATAACAATTATTTTTGATTAATTTTCCAATTTTAAAAATTTGCAATTTGTAAATGCAATTTTTACAATTTGCAAAAACCAAATCCCATACAGTGTTTATAAACCTATCAGGTCCACCCTTCATCCCTACCAAATATAAATAATATATATACACTTGTTTATCAATCTTTAAATCATCACTCTGTATCTTCATTTCATTCCCACCACCATAACCATCGCCAAGAAACAAAAAGGTTGGGATGAGATCGATGAAATCAAAAGAGCCATAAAATAATATACTGTCCATTCTTTTTTTTTTTTTTTCGGTAAATCAATATTTCATAAAACAAAACCAGAAACACAGCTCAGCCTAAACACGGCACAAGCCTAATCCAACCCAAAGGCAAGAAGAAAAAAATACAAAAGGCCTAAGGATATCCTTAAAACCTCTAAACCAACAACCTTATAAACAAGAAGTGGTGGTGCAGAGCTCTAATGGACATCAAGAAGAAACAGGAGAAGGAAAAACAGAGCTTGGAAGATTGAACGCCGTAGCAATATTTCTTGCATTGCTACAGTTACGAAACTTGCAAGACATGAGCCGATTACGAACACTTGTGAAAACTTTCCTCTGCACACCCAAATGTGAAGCATGCTTATCCGAGCACGTGCGTCTATTTCGCTCTCTCCACAAAAAATAGATACAGCTCATCAAACAAAGCTTAAACACAGAAGCTATAGTAGGAGTATCATCGTTGCTCCACATTTCTCCAATCCACTTAGTAATGGCATGGATGTCTTGATCGCCCAAATGAATACCACATTTATGCATGAAAAAATTCCAAACCTTAGTTGAGAAAGGGCAACTAAAGAACAAGTGCGAGTGACTCTCTACACTGGCCATACAAAGAGAGCAAAAGTTGGGGATATGTTTGTAAGCAACACTCTTACAGTCTCTAGTTTGGAGTTTATGACAAAAAGCAAGCCATGAGATAAAGGAATAACGAGGGATATGATTTTGAAACCAGATAGAGCATGCCCATACCTTGATAGGGGAAGGAGAAAGCAAAGCTCTATAGGTTGTGCCAAGGTTGAAGATACCTGAGCTCGACAAGATCCAAATTACAGCATCAGGAACAGAAGGTCTAATGACAAGAAGCTGTTCAACATTTCCAATTGTAGGAAACATCTCCTTGAACCTGCGAGGGAGCCTCCATTGATTGTTTCGGATAAAGGATCTAACCAGCACTCCATCACCCCACTAAGAGCTTGCAATGATATTCTGGTCTATTCTTTGGTCAAGAGGACCTAACGACAGCCAAAAATTATGCCAAAGGGAGATGTCCTTACCGTCGCCCACAATATGCTTGATGAAAGGCCTAGCAAGGTTCCACATATGTAGAATCATCTTCCAATTCCAAGACGTCAGTTGTGAAGGTTTGAGCATCCAAAAACATTTATTTTTAATAATGTTTTCCTTTACCCATTTAACCCATATAGAGTGCCCTTTATCATTAAAGATATTTTAAATGTGCTTGATCATCGAAACTCTATTAATGGTAGCCAAATAGGGTAGCCCAATACCTCCCACATCTTTTGGCTTGCATACCTCTGCCCATGCAACCTTTACTCCTGTAGCTCTCAACTCCACCCCAGACCAAAGAAATTTTCGGAGCACACAGTCGATATGATTTATCACCATCTTAGGGAGGATGAATATCCCACTCCAATAGCTCACCATGCTAAGCAGAATGCTCTTAATCAACTGGATTCTGCCTGCATAAGATAGAAATCTTGAGGTCCAACATTTGATCCTAGTTGTAACCTTTTCTACCAAACATCTGCAGTCAGAAGCCTTTAACCTTGTAGAAGTAAGAGGCAACCCTAGGTAAGTAATAGGCAAGCTACCCAATTTAAAACCACATGTGCTGGTCAAAGAATTTCGCATAGTAGGAGGGACAGATGAAGTGAAGATAAGTCTTTTGGAGAGGTTTGGCACTAAACTAGACAGGCTGGAGAACATGTTCAAAGCATTATTGAGGACTTTTAAAGAAAGATGGTCTCCGAACAACATGAGATCATCAGCAAAGATCAAATGGGATAGCTTACTTTTCCTACACTTCCAATGAAAGTGGAATTGATTTTCTTCGTTGATGAACTTTTGAATAATTGTAGAAAGCACATCCATTACAACAACAAAAAGAAAAGGTGATAGAGGGTCACCCTACCTTAGCCCATTTGTGCCTTTAAAAAACCCAAACAACTCACCATTAAGAGAGATTGAGAAAGCAGGATTGGTAATACAGGCTCTTATCCAACCAATAAAAGTAGTAGGAAAGTTAAGAATACTTAAAGTATCAATAAGGAAAAGCCAGTTAACTGAGTCATAGGCCCTTTGGAGGTCAACTTTAAGAGTACACTTTGGGATGGAAGATGAGGAAGAATGGTATCCCTTCATGATTTCCTGGGCCAAGAAAATAATATCCTAAATCCTCCTATGCTTAATGAAAGCAGTTTGGTGTTTATCCACAAACTGAGGAAGGACAACTTGGAGCTTATTGGCAAACAACTTTGAAATTACTTTGTAAACAGAGTTACAACATGAGATGGGTCTAAACTCATTCATATTAGAAGGATTTGGAACTTTAGGAACTAGAGCCAAATAGGAAGAGTTTATTTCCTTAAGAAGTTGGCCATTAGTAAAGAAATCTCTAACAGCAAGAGAGATATCCTCACCTATGACAGGCTATGCCTTCTTAAAGAATAATGCATTGTACCCATCAGGACCAGGAGACTTATTGTTGCTTAAGGAGAAAAAATAAGCTTTAATCTCCTCCAAAGATGGGATAACAAAGAGTGTTTCCATAAACTGAGAAGGGATGGATTTAGAGTAGACAGCTCTGAGAGACATCAGTCCTGGATAATCATGAGGTCTAGTTCCTAGAATACCTTTGAAATGATTCAGTGCCTCCATCTTGATAAGATCCATGTTGTCAGTTTTTTCACCATTGGGCAACTTTAAAATAACAATCGTCCTTCTGTTACACCTGTTATTGAAGGTTTTCATGAAGAATCTTGTATTCTTATCTCCATCCTTAATCCAGTTGACATTTGCCTTCTGACTAAAAAATTGTTCCTCTGCAGCAGCAAAGTTACTGTACCTCTGTAGAAGATCCCTTTCAGCACTTTTGAGCTGTTCATTACAAGGATCTCTGTCAAGACTAGTTTGGCATGTGCTGAGAATCTCCTTAGCTTCAATGACTTTAGATGAAATATCACAAAACTCTCTTTGGTTAAGCAGTTTTAGGTGGTGCTTCAACAACTTTAGTTTTCTAGTGATTTGAAACATAGGATTTTCACTGATGTTTTGAGACCACACTTGAGCCACTGTGGAAATGAAATCCTTATGGTTGCCAATAAAGTTAAAGAACTTGAAAGGTAAACTCCTCTTTGGGTTTGCATTGCCAAGCTTAACCACCATAGGAGAGTGATCAGATATTCCCTGTGGAAGGAACACACATTCAGAAAGTGGAAAGAGAGCAAGCCACTTGTCATTTACAAGAACTCTATCCAGTTTCCTTGATACATTTGTAATCCCACTACTCTTGTTAGACCATGTAAAGTACACTCCACAGTATCTAAGGTCAGTTAATTCAGCCCTATGCAAACATTTGTTAAACTCATCCATATGAGGAGTCCATCTATGAGATCCACCATAATTTTCAGCCGGATGTCTGAATATGTTGTAATCACCCATGAGTATCCATGGGATGTGAGCAGAGAGAGAAGCAGTATCAATAATATCAGTCCACAATTTTCTTCTTTGGTCCACATAATTAGATGCATAGATAACTGAGATTAAAAAGAATGTAAAATCATTCTTAATACTGAGTCCACAATGAATGACTTGAGCACTATCACTGAGCTTTTGAACCATGAGGACTTCAGGATTATATAGAATCCAAATTCTACCCAGGTTTGAATGATTATAGTTATGCAAAATGTGCCATGATGGAGCAACATTCTTCACAATACAATCCATATTCACTTCCTGGACTTTAGTTTCCAAGAGAGCCACTAACTGGAGCTTTGAATCAAAAATGAGCTTCCTTATTTCTCTTTGTTTTACAAGGAAATTCAGACCCCTGATATTCCATGCTGCTGTAACAATCATTGGGTTAGAGACTGAACAACAAGCCCAGGAAAGCCTAAGGGAGGCATGTTGAGATTCTGATTACCCTTTTTCTTCTTCTTTGCCTTGTCTTTAACATTAATACTTGTGCTAGCAGAGGGGACAATATCCTTAACAAGAAGGGAAGAGCTAGAACACTCACTGACAGTTTCACTTGAGCTAGAGCCCTGTTCACCATTGCTCTCTTCTTGAGCTACATCCTTGCCTACAGTGGTAACTAGACCCTTACAAACATCAGTAGATGGGATAGGCAAAACAATTTTAAAAGATCCATACTTTGGATTATCAA
The DNA here is from genome assembly GCA_026545225.1 of Cornus controversa. Lineage (NCBI taxonomy): Eukaryota > Viridiplantae > Streptophyta > Magnoliopsida > Cornales > Cornaceae > Cornus > Cornus controversa. Next base: position 42,235,564 of record CM048849.1, read on the forward strand.
GATGTGGGCCCTGAGCATGCTCCAGGCTCACAGAAGGTGAATGGGGATGGGGAGAAAAGTTTGGTTTAACAGGGTTTGCCAGGGTAGGAATTTGTTCCTTTTGAGATTCAAAATGGCTAGTGTGGCTTGGTTCATAGAAATCATCATTGATAGGGGCAGGGGTAAGAATAGGAAGAATTGCAAGACAAGAAGGGCAGGAAGGATCAAGGTCAGGTATGTGACATTGAAAGTGTTGGGGGGTTTAAAGGTGTAACAAGCCAGGCTTATGGGGTCTGTTGACTACAGTCCACTCATTAGCAGGTTTGACAAAATCAGTAGGAGATTCCGTATTATGTGAAGCAGAGCTGTCGATGACAAAAGAACATTTGGTGCTTGTATGACCAAAATAATTGCAAGAAAAGCAGACTTGAGGTTTCCACTGGAACTCAGCAGTGATATTAATGAATTTCTCTGTTCCTACTTTGAGTTTGAAACTTTCAACAAGAGGTTTAGAGGCATCTACCTCAATACAAACCCTTGCAAAACTGATCCTCTTCTTGGTTTTTGTAAGCTTGTTTGCAAACAAAGGTCTCCCCACAGCACTAGAGATGTAACTTAGCCCTCTAGCTGTCCAGTGAATGTTGTAGAAATTTACCCACAAGGGAATGTGGCTATAGGACTCCTTTGTTAATTCCATATTGATGTGCCATTTTTTCAAAATGATGGGTCGCCCCAACACCATGCATCCAAGGGCCATTTGAAAGTACTCATTGACAAACTTCTTCACTTGCAAACTTAAAAAAGGTCATCAGCTAATACCTCCTTTAATCCCCTATTGCTCCACAGCTTCATGACCTGAGTATGAACTATCGAGAATGGGAGTTTCTTTTGAATAAAGTAACCCACAAGGCATGTTTTTCATTCATCAAGACCTTCCTTTGCAAGGTCATCAGGAGGATTGATAATAATTTGCTTCCCTTTACCATCCCCATCTCTAGGGGGGAGGTGTTCAAAAATTAGCCGGCCGGTCTCTGGTTCTTCTTCAGTATTAGAAGGCCTACTACCAGCCACTGTAGCCCAGCTACGATCGTGGTCTCGAGGAGGTGCAGGGCCTTTAAAAGGTACACTGTAAAGTTGGTGATTTGGTTTAAGTTGTAGAGGACTATGAATGGGTCTATTTTTGTGTAAAGTAGGAAGAGGAGATAAGTCAATGGTGTCAGGAAAAGTATGGTTGCTTGTGGGAATGGACAAACTCATTTTTGAATTCCTACTCTCGATAGGTGGCGCGTGAAAACAAGCCTGATAGTTTTTTAATCTTCCACCACCCTTACCTGCTCCATTGTAACCTCTACCTCCTCCCCTACTCGCAGAAATAGTAGGATGGAATGCTTGTTGTTGAACAAGCTCTGCATCAACATTGTTAAGGACATGCTTCAAGACACTATCCAGGTCCTTTGTTTTCCTTTCTTCCTGGTTCAACGTGCAACCTTCTTTTCCCATGCTTTGGTCAAGAGAAGATGTCTGCTTGAGTGCAGCCTCTAGCTCTGCAATTCTGTACCTAGCTTGAGCTAACTCACCTCTTGCATTAGCAAGGTATCTAGCAGGTGCATCATTCACAATCTGCTTTGCAAGAGCCATAACTCTTCTATCCTCAGTTTCTTCCTAGTCATCATCATTTTCCTGATGTTCATGGATGGTGCTTAGGTGAGACCCATCATGGGGTACAGGTTTATTAAGGGATGGGGAGCAAATGTCATTTGGTGGAAGGAAAAAATTTGGGCCAGAAAGGGGCGATATGATATTGGAGGAGAACTAGAGCTGGAGGAGAAAGGGGAAGCCATAACTATGGAGAAAGTGCGAAGGACCTGGAACTAGAGCTGGAGGAGACAGGGGAAGCCATTGCTAGGGTGCCTTTTCTCTCTGTACGTAGCTCCACATCACTATACTGTCCATTCTTGTATTTGGATTTTGTATATATATACACAACACACCCAAATCCTCTCCAACTACTTCCAAAATTCAGTAAATATGTACTTAGAAGCACATGTGTTGTGTGTGTGTATATATATATATATATATATATATATATACACACACACACACAAATCATCTCCAACTACTTCCAAAATTCAGTAAATATATACTCAGAAGCACATGTGTTGTGAGTGTGTCTATATATATATATACACACACACACAACACACCCAATTGTTCTATCAACTTTTTGTACTTTATATATAAGAAACTTTCGAATCACCTTTTCGAGCCAGAGAACTATCACTCAGCAATAAACACTAATGAAAGCAATTGGGAATAAACAGTCACCGAGCCAGAAAATGACGTGGGAGGAGGGTTTGTGAGAGCATACTTATATATTAGAGTATTTTTAAAATTTAGTGAGATATTTGTATAATTTTACAAAATTATGAATATAAAGTACAAATAAAAAAAGAATTTTAGTGAGAACGTTCGCTCTCACTCAACCCTTCCATGCTCTATGATTGGGAATAAGTACCTCTCACACACACATACAAGCTGTTATACCTGAAAGAGACACTATATACTATCTAACCTACTTTCCTAGCAGGAGAAGAGCCAGAAATTCAATTTAGGTGGGGCGCAGTGTAATTGATAAAAAGAAAAAAAGTCAACTAACATTACAAATATAAATTGTTCAAATAAAAAAAAAAAGTTATTGTAAAATAATATGCTAATCAATGAGTAGTATATAACATACAAGAACCAAAATATTGATAGGTAATTCAATACAGTTGTAGGTTTTTGTATTTTGAAAGGGGTAAAGTGCAGAAAACTCCCCTCTAGTTTCAAAAAAGTGCAAAACATTCCTTTTATATTCACTTTGCACCCCTATAGTTTGTATTTTGTGCAAATCAACCCTTCTGGACTAAAAACACTTTTTAATTTCTAATTTTACCCTTCTACCTAATTTCTTAATATTTTCAACAATAACAATTTTATTCTTTTTATATAATTTTTAAAAAATATTAATTTAATTATAAATTAAATATTCTTGTTTATTATCATTTCGTGGCTGAACAAAAACAAAATAAAATCTTCATTGTTTTTAAATTATTATTTTTTTGGCAAAATAAAAAAAAAATCTTCACTATTAAAAAAAACTCGGCATTGTTTTAAAAAACAGCATTTTTTTTAAACAATGCCCAAAAAAAAAAAAAAAATTAACAATGAAGATTTATTATTATTATTTTTGCTTGGCTACGAAATGATAATTAAACAAGAATATTTTATTTATAATTAAATTAATATTTTTAAAAAAGTATATAAAAAAATAAAATTGCTATTGTTGGAAATATTAAGAAATTATGTAGAAGGGTAAAATTGAAACCTTAAAAAGTGTTTTTAGCCCAAAAATGTTGATTTGCACAAATTTCAAACTACAGGGGTGCAAAATGAACATGAAGGATTCTTTTGCACGTTTTTGAAACTAGAGGGGAGTTTTATGCACTTTACCCATTTTGAAAGCGGTGTATGAAATTACACCCATTGAGTTCATAAAATTACAAAAATATATTTAAATACGAAAAAGAGAATAAGAAGATAAAAAAAGTTACATACTGCATACATCATAGTATCATAAAAGTAGAAAGGAAAAAGCATGAAAGAAATAAAAAAAAAAAAGAAAACTTTGAAGGAAAAAAAATAGAATTTGATTGAAGAAGAGAAATTTATTTTTTATTTTTAAGGAAGTTAAGGGAATTTTATGAGTAAAAGAGAAAAGAAAGAAAAAATTAATTAATAATTTTAGAATTTAAAATTTAGGGAGGACATTATATAATATTTTTCATATATATATAAGAAAACAAAAAAGAAAATGGTATATATTGTAGTGGGCGGGGCCAGGCAGGGGGGCATTGAAATTGTGACCTTTATGTGTTGTACTTGTTATGATTCACTATTTCTCAAAATTTTTAGTGTTATTTTCTTTTTTAGTATTTTATTTTACATTTCAGATTTTTTTTCCTAGTTTTTTTTTTATAAATTTTTTACTCACAAACGATAAATTTATTTGTTATATACGCTTTGTATATGTTAAATTCTTAATTTTCTTGGTAGTTTTGACTTTTATTATATATATTTTTAATTTATTTTAATTTTTAAACTTACTTTTTATTTTTATTTCTCTGTTTTTTAATTCTCACCCATAAATTGTAATTTTTTTTGCCACAAGTGATTTATTATTATTAAAAAAAAAAATTTGTGCAGAAATTCAAAAATGCCACAAGTTAGAACAATCACTTCACATAAATAATGGACTTTGTACTCGGGTGTGTATTCTTTTGGAAATAATGGAGTACAAGACGTTATCATTTCTCTAATAATTAAATCTCTAAAATTAACACTATGAACATCTATAATATATTTGGTGAATTTGGATAGTACATGTACAACACACGCAATAAGTTTTATTACACACAATTTAGATTTATCCGATACACAATGCACTGGGTGCATGCTAGACATACTTCTCTTGCACACATACAAGATACAACCTCCCTTAGCTGAGAGCATTTATATGCCATCGAACCTACCTTTCCACTAATTAAACGCAACAAAGGGCATACAACTCTGATTTTATTAAAGCACTTAGTTATTGTCCCTTCATTAGGAACTAATGTAGTAAGGGATGAGATTCTTAATTACTTACTTAAGGAAGACAAGTTGTGTTGGTACATGATACTCGTGTCAACCTAATATTAATATGTGAACTCGAATATGAAATCGTTTAATATCTGTGTCAGGAATTTTTGACATAAACACAAATTATTTATTAATTAGAAAGGTAAACACGACACAATTTATGTAACCCGTTTAATATAAATGAGTCGTGTACTTCAAAACACATCATGGCTTGTTTAATAAACGATTTAACTCTTTTAAATTAAAGGAATTAACCCGTTTATTAACTCTCTTTTTTAGTATAAAATACAAATATAATTAAGAAATGATATAATAGATGACTAAATTCATGGAGAATTACAATATCCATATTGGGCCTATAATGAAATAACAAAAGTGTCCATAGTAATTGAATTAAAACATGTCACGGGTTAATCGAGTTGAACTGATACAATTAATTAAACGAGTCTAATTGAGTTAAATGGGTTGAATCCTAAATCACAAACACAACATGATTAATAAACCAAGTTGAGACGATTATGACATGAATACGGTTAAAATCAATTCCTATCTGTTAATTTCGTGTCGCGTTCAAGTAATATTATCGGTGGTGTTGACTTAAAAAAAAAAAAAACACTTTTCTGGAAAAGGTTATCGTCATTGTGATAGTTAAATTACCTTGGTAGGCTTTTCTTTTTGTTGGACCAGTCACTAAAAACCTAGCTGGATGTTTCATCCATCTGTAGTAAGGCTAACTTTTGTCCATGTTCAGTATGCCTAAACCACAGAGGTGATGTTAGAGGATATGGTATTAAAGTTACACTTCAACATGCTCGGTTTTTTGCCTTCTTGCTTCCATAACTTTTTCAAATTTTTTCAAAATTGGAGGATATGGTATTATCTCTCATAAGTTTTTCAAATTTTTTTGACTTGTATTTTAAATTTTTAAAATTTATTTAAATCTTGATTTTTAAAATTTTAATTTCTGTTTTTTTGGAAAAAAAATTCACTTGTAAATTGTAATCTTCATGTGTTGTACTTGTTGTATGTGTTATGATTCATTATTTTCTCAAATTTTTGAGTGGTGTTTTATTTTAATTTTCAGATTTTTTTTATTTTCTAATTTCTTTAATTTTCAAACTTACTTTTTAATTTTATTTTCCTTTCTTTTAATCCTCACTTAAGACGGTACTAGCTGAGCTTACCACTTTTATTAATTTATTTATTTATATGTATAACTGTATTTTTTTGTATGACTTGTTCTTGATGAGAGAAACAACACGAGTGAAGAGAGAGATTAAAAAAATATATATACATCAATCATTGCCAAGGTTAGGCACTTAGGCGAGGCTTGTGGCCGCTATACCGGATTCCCTTAGATATCAATAAGTTCCACCATGTCATCGCTTTGACAAGAATATGGTGATGCTTCGCTTTCTGTATTGCTGTCAAATCTTTTCTCATTAATTTTAAAGCTCAATTATGTGATTAATTATTGAGGTCTTGTAAAATATAATAGGGTAAAATTACACTGACGTTTCCTCTTGTTTGTTAAATTATAGTGTCTTTTCTTATCAGAGCTTTCAGGATGTCATTAATTATTCTTGTGTTATTATGTTTCTCTCATTATTATTTATATTGTATTTTATTACAATAAACATAGTGTCGGTCTCTGACCATTAAACTAACACCATGTTTAATCCACAAAAGGAAATAAAGTGTTACAAAAATTCAAACCTTAAGGGAGATCTGTGTAATTTGGTAAATAAGAGAAGAGTTCAGTGTATATTGACGAAACTTCAGAAGAGGTCACTGTAATTTACCCTATATAAATATTTATGTGTTTTATGGTATAAATTTTTATCTATTTCATGTTTTATTTTTTATTTATTTATTCATTTAGTAAAAGTATACTTTCTAAATAACGATGACTTAGAATTTATGAATAAGTCATTACTTGTGTTTAAATGGTTTTCAAAACTTCAATAAAAACCATTACAATTCACTAAAAATACATTTTTATTGAATTATTTTATAAAAACTGCATACAATTGCAAATTGAATCGAATGTGTGAGGTAAAAAAAGAATTTATAACCGCAATAACCGAATCTATTACGCTAATATAGGCATGTTCGCACCCACTTTGTGTTGTGTTTGAGTCGTGTTGTGTTCGATTTTGCCTCTCCGATCCCACCCTTATTATCAACTCATAATCTAGAGAAAAAACACTGATATTAGGATGGTCATGCAACAATCCATGTACTCTTATTTTTATGTTATATTTTTGTGTATCTCTCTTCTTTTCTTTCTTCACATAATCACTCTTCTTTTTAGTTTAAAATTGTGTTGCAGTATTACAAGCGACCCTTTCAGGATTTCATTCTTCTTTACTTCTCAACACATGATTGAAAAAATAAAATAAAATAAAATAAAAATTAATTAGAAGGTGAAAAAGTACCACTTACTTAAACTAAAACGCTTGGTGATAAAAATAAATAAAACTTCGATTAATATTAAAATTTACATCTGCTAGATCAAATTACACCATAAAGGAGAGTAATAAGATTTGAACAACTCAGTGCCAGATCCCTAACCTAATTGAAGAAATGTTATGCAGAAGTACTGATGCATAAACAACTGTCACACTTATTTCCTCATCTTTGGCCAGCTTGATATATATATATATATATATATATATGTTTTGCACAGTTTGATAATTGTTAGACCTTATAAAATACTCAAGTTACACATTCTCTAACAGTTTATGTAGTTTAAAATTTTAGATGAGTAATGGTTGTTAACAATACTATTGTATAGATATGGATGGTTTCAACAGCTGAGTTTGCTTAAAATTATGTCCCAAATTCACCTACCATATATATGTCTTTAGTTGATGAGCCTTTTCAGAATAATTTTGAATGAATATGATGCCTTATATAAAAGACAATGATTTTTTTTTTATCAGAGCTATTTAAATGAGAAAATAAGGAGTTGTTTAAATGATAAAACAAGAACAGAAATCTATTTGATTTGTTGCTCTCAAAAGCTACTTTATTGAAATTGACTGGAGAAAGACCTGTTTTTTGAAACAACATAATGAGATTGAGTCCCTCTTATCTGCTTCATTTTCCTCATTAAAAACAAGACCTCACCTCAATGGTAAAGGGTGACCATTGCAGATTCTGAGTCCCACTGCAAACATATTGCAGCACAATGGGTAAAAGTATCATTTAGTTACTGAAAACAAAAATAGAGTGAGTACGCGAGACAACAAAGTAAATTTCGAATATGTGCAATCACCTACGAATCATACATATAGTTTGAATTCTGGTATTTTTGGACCCTGTGAGAGATAAAACACAGGACGTCCGAGTTTAAAGTTTGCTCCAGAAGGTCCCTTAACCACCGGGCCACCAGTGCGGGTCTAGGGATAGAGTAAGTAGTTGAAGCACAATGGGCTAAAAGTGAGGGAATGGTATATTGGGTATCCTATAGGGGTAGATAGAATATAGACCTAATTTTTGGAATTAATTGCACGAAATGGTTGATCTTCAGTTTCAAATATACATTTTCATGCTTGAGAAACCAAGCTTTTACGAATGTAATTCAATCCTAAATATGAGAAGAGTTAGCACCAAGGCATTAGTATAAAAATACATTTTGTTGCAAATGCATTGTCTGGTTATCATTCTGAACCATTGCAATGTAATACAAGTACTCTTGCAAACAAATAGATAATGAGAAATACATGAATGAAAGAGTGACATGTCACCTTTCATGAATATAATTGATTATTCTTCAGAGAAAGCAATTCATAAATTGAAGGAGATAGCCAAAATATAAGGTTCTATCAGTACAATCTTTCTAGGGATCACATGATCAATAAGCAGAAGGTAGATCCTCATATGCATCAGCAAATGTAGTGACATTGCCAGGTCGTGAAAATACAACCTACATTGGAGGGAATTAAAATACCTTATTGAGTTCTAGAACCAAAATTTTCAAACCTCAGTAATTTATGAAAATAAAGAATCATGCATTTCATCAGAATATCATATCAAACAAGTGTTTTGCTCGACGCTTATGTCAAGTACCATATTGCTAATTTCATTGGTTGATTTTCACAATTTCATTTAACACGACTAACTTGTAATTTAGTATGCCATTGAACCAAAACAGCACAATTGCATTAGCATTGGAACATCTTAATACCACCTAATTTATTATAGAATGGTTTTTTTTTTTTTTTTGACTCGTTAAAGAAGGATAGAACATTATCAAGAAATATGCGACACAGGAGGGAGAGATACCTGATAATCTCCAAGTGTACGAGTCTTGAAACCAGCTGCACAGTAGTCAAAATAATACTCCCATGTCCGGATGAACTTTTCATCGAATCCCAATGCGAGAATTTTGCTAAGAACAAGAGTAGAGAACTTTATTTCACATTTATGTACTCCACTTTTTAATAATATAACAGGTAGAAGATGTGTTTATACTTTATTGTGGCAAATGATGCAGAAATTCAAAAAGAACAATCACCAGACGCAAAAGATAACTAGTATATCTGTTGTTCAGAACAATTGACAACAACAATTTTATGTCCTTATTCATCGTAGCTAGGCTGTCCATGTAATGGAAGACAATTTACACATTCCATAGTCCTGAACTCCTGATAAACCTGGAAATTTGTGGTGATCTAACACATACAACTAGTCGACCAACCTCATGAGCTCATATAACAAGAAAATGTATTAACAGAGCTTGTCTCCCAGGATCAGAAAGAAGGCCGAGGGATCATGGAAGACAAGGTTATTCTCTATTGGCTTACCCTTGTATCAGGCCTTGGTACAGCCTATACATGATTGGGCATATATTCTTGCTTGTATAAGTGTTACTACATGAGACTTGACAAGTTATTTTAGTGTCTCGACATACTAAATGTGTAGTATGCATATCATTCACTCGTTAAAAAGTTAATCACAAATTCAAACGGTAAATATGGGGTACTATATTTTGATGTCATTCCTGATTATCATAAAAAAGAATAAAACAAAAAAAGAGCTGGATCAATCAAGTTGGCATCCAATTTCTTTGTGGATGACACGAGAATAATTTATTTTACCTCTGGTTCTCCATGAAGTTTTTCCTCCAGCATTTGAGTGTTTGGTAATAATGAATGCCTATGTTTTCCAGGTGCTCAACACTGCACTTAGAGCACTTCCGTAAATTTTCAGAAAAGAGAAGTTGAAGAGAAACAATACCCAACAATATATTTATACAAACGATTTAGGCCTTTACCAGAGTCTGGATGACGCAGCCATAGCTGATGTTATTCTACTTAATGAAGGCAGACATCCACCAGGGAAAATATATTCCTTTATGAAATCCGAGCTTCGCCTGTACTCATCATACCTTGCATCTGGTATTGATATGAACTAAGGAAAACCAACAACTCTAAGCCATTAGAAATCACTGAAAATTAAATTAGCACTGTTAATTATATGACAAGAAATTTTCAATTCAATTCTAGATATTAAGAATATTAGAAATTATATTAGTCAGCTAGCTTTACAAATCAGTCCCCTTTGCATTGTGTTTGGGGGAAAAAATGATAGTCTGATAGTGAGGCATGGCTACAATCATGATTTAACATCAAAATGAGGTCATTTATTGAGATCCTGAGGTGCAAGTGTCATGAAAAAACAAATCCTTTAAATGCTATCAAAAGCTAACAAAGTGGACATCTTCTAAATCATTTGTGAAATCAAATTGCTCTGATCTCCATCCTCTGTATCAAATATCTAGTTAGAATGTGACATTGTTTTAAACTATTTTCACCATTTCAAGCTGCATAAATTTATCCAACAGATTTCTCTCAAATCAAATTGTTTAACTAACTTGTACTACATATGAATTCTATTGGCTTCTGTTGGCTGCTGAAACTATAGGAATTCAAGCAATAATTTATTCCATTGAAACCAAGAGATAACAAATTGTTTAAATAAAAGAACTATGTGAACAAAAAATGACAATGGTAGAGACCAACTATGCAGAATTTGGGTTCTTTTTTATTCTTTACTTTTATTTGTTTTATCCTTACCTGTAGAACAAGAAGCCCATCTTCTGCCAATACTGATTCACAACAACTAAAGAACTCCTCAAAGTATTCGTGGCCAACATGCTCAATCATCTCACTGTAAATAATCATTGACTATTTATCTGATGTAAATTGGATATGAACTCCATTTTTTTTTTCTTTCTGGTAAGTAATTTGGAGATGAACTCACCAAGAGATAATCCTGTCATATTTGTAGGTATCAGGTAATTGGCGATAGTCACAGAGAAGAAATCTTATGTGGTCCTGAAGGCCAGCTTCCTTCACTCTCATTTCTGCTAGTCTCAGTTGCTCCTCAGATAAGCTGATGCCGGTATATTTGCATCCAGTTCGTTTGACAACTTCAATAGCTAAAGTTCCCCAACCACACCCAATATCAAGAACTTCATGTTTCTCATCAATTCTAGCCTAGATTGCAACAGAAAATAGTGCAAATTAAACAATTTTACTGTGAAATTCTCATGGAAAATGAAGTAAATGCTATTGATAACCTCACTTTTTCAATCAGGGTTGAGATTTTTCTCAGCTGTGCAACTTTCAAGTCTTCACTTTCCGTCTATCAGATGCTCAACATGGCAATGAGTAGTACAAAGTTAAAAAAAAAAAAAGGAAAAAGAAAAGTGGGGAAGATAAAGTTTTTGGTCGAAGATAAAATAATCAAAAGATTGAAATCTGGACCTTAAATATTGCAGAGGAGTATGACATTGTTTCATCCAAGTACAGAGCAAAAAGTTCGTTACTCTGGGAAACAAGAAACCAAAAACAAGTAGTCAGCTTACATTTTGTGTGGCCTAATTACTTGCAATAGTATCATTTCAAACAGGTCTAATATCATTTTAAACAAAAGTAAACAAAACTTGGTGTATGCAAATTCGTACAGATCAGCATGGTGCTACCTCCAAAACAACAAGGGTTACAGGTCACTCTGATGGAAACTGAAGAGATTAAACTAGGTTGAAGCTAATAGTCTCTTATTTATTACAACATAAGTTGATCAACATAAAGAATTTCTAAACCAAATGTAGAAAGTCATACAAATAGAGAGTTATGAACCTTTCCTTTTCCCTGGTGGCTTTGGGTGTTTGCTCCCAAGTCTTAGGTGAAGCTTTCGAGACTAGTAGAAGTGAAGAAAGGAAAAAAAAAAAAAGAGATTGAAAAGAAATTTATTAAAGGATTGACATCTCATACCAAGTCATAATGACGAGAGATGTTCCTGCGAGCTTGTGTAAGAGTATTTTGCTTCAAAACATGCTTGAGAAAATACTTTGTGGATGCGATTCCAGCTGTGGAAAGCAATGGTGTCCACCAGCCCCTAACACCAAACTCAAGTAGTGATAATTAGGAGATGACCAAAATTCGTACACTCGTATCACAGTATAGCTGGTTCAAATCAATATTTACCTTTTGTTATTAGACCTTGAGACAGAAGTTTTTAAATCTCTGTTGGCAATAAAAATCTGCAGTATAGAATTTTAGAAGGCAAACATCCACAGGGAACATTTGAAACTAAGCACAGATCTGCAGTGTTACCATGAAAAGATTCAGAAGACCTTCACTTTTATCAACAAAAGAAAAATCACCATTAATGTATGCATCTGCAAGGCCTAAATCAGCTTGTGTAGCAACCTGTCAAAAGAATTCCGAGTAATAAACTTATGTATCACAGAATTCTAACTTAATTTTAATCTGCAATTATATATTTTTCGGGTTCTTTATATTTTTAAATTTTAACAGTCTGTTATTTATTTTAAATAGATATGACATCCCCCTATTGAAAGAAATGTCAAACACAAAGAAAAGGTGCATACCTTCCAGTAAAACTGGGGATTGTGAATTTTCAGATAAGTTTTTAGAAGACTTTTCTTTCTTGTTCCTTCAAAGGTGAAAATAGTACCTCCTTCTTCCAATATGCTGCAGTGCCACAAAGGACATGATATCAATATATCACCTTTAAATTTTTAATTAGCTTTTGTGCTGGAATTCATAGAGAACAGTTCAATCTCAAGATCAGTGGTTAACTAAATTGGCTCACAAAAAAACATATTTTGGAACAACGAGTGAAATTAAAAAAAGAAAAGAAAATTAGAGCATGATAGTGTGGCCATGCACAAAAAAAAAACAGACAGATAGAAATTACAAAAAAGGGCATTACCCAGTTATGGTAAAAAAGTTAAGGGATCTGGATGATACTTTAATGAAAGCTACATTTGAGGATCATGAGGATCATGCTTCAGACTTACAGCAGCAAGAGAAAAAAAAAAGTGCAGATTAAATAAAACAGAAGACACGGAGTTTTCAGCGAATTACAATTCAAAATTTCCGGCAAAAGTACTACTCACAGTCTTAAATAATGCAACTAGCAACTAAAATCACCACAATTTTGTAGATATTGGATTATCGAATGAATCCTAGCCTTCAACAAAAAAAAAAAAACTGCATTATTTTCTATAAAGTAGGTAATTTCAAGCTTAAACCAGTGACTTGTTACTGTCACTATGAGCTTTTACCATTGCGCCAAACAATGACCCCTGTCCTGTCCTTTTACCATGAGAATACAGCCATCAAACCATACAATCTTATTTTAAAGCTATATAAGTACAATTGAATATCATGTTCTTTTAGCATCTTTCCTGTCCAAGTAGCCAATTTGGCTTGAACCAAACCAATCCTTCCTGGTGCATCAAGCCCTAAATCATCTCAAATTTTCTGTTATGATCTCCTAAGAAATGGAAACATGTCACATGTCCCAACAAAAGCTTTGAAAAATTATCTTGATGCCTTCTTCCAAGCAAAAAACAAGACTAACTAAACATCCATATGCCATAGATTGTCTTGGCTCAAATATATGTTTATATCATTCAAGAAGTAAATGTATGTATAGATGAAAAGAATATAAATCTGTCCTCTGAGTGAACTCACATTAGGGAGCCAGTGGAGATATAACATTGAAGAAACTTAGTAACAAAAATGCGTGCCCATGTTTCGACCAAAGAAGGTACCATATTTTTTGGGTTGTTCAGAACAGCAAAACTCTTTCTAAGAATACCATGTGCAGTGGCCATGCCAGCCTGCAAGAATTATAAATTAGTTGTTAGGCACATAATACCAACTACATGAATTTCTAGTTCATCTTTGGACAATGCTTCTCTCCTCAGTCCTCACCGGCGAGGAGGAACCTGCTCCTCACCATTGATGTGGCACAATGATAGAATGACATGTGTCAATTTTGAATTTAAATATAAGAGAGGGAAAATTAAGACTTTTTTTTTTTCATATTTTAAATTCAAAATGAACACGTGTCATTCGATCATTGTGGTTGTTAGCAACCATCTACTCCAAAAGCTTAAGCTGTTAGAGAGGGTGTAACTTAAATATATAAATCCCCATGTGGCCTTCTTTTTGATCCAACACGTGTTCCAATTTTAATTGTCAGGGTATAAATTCTTCAACACTCCCCCTCACGTGTGGCATTCTTTTTGATCCAACACGTATTTCAATTTTAATTGTCAGGGTGACTGTGAGGTTTGAACACGAGACTTTTGGCTCTGATTCTATGTTAACAACCATCTACTCCAAAAGCTTAAGCTGTTAGAGAGGGTGTAACTTAAATATATAAATCCTTCAATAGTGGTACATAAATAGTGAGGAAGAACTAGAAGTTCCTCCTCACCGGTGAGGAGGCAAATATTGTTCATCTTTTCGTATGTAAAATCTATCAAGCAAACAATTAAGAGGCTAAAAACCACTAAAGGTAATAGCTATTGGCTTTTATCAACAATATATATGATGTTGGCAAGCACACTTTTCAATTGCCTTCAAAATTGTTGTTATATGTTTTAAAGCAACAATTATTTGTGTTAATACAAAAATGTAGGATACCTTTAGCTTATCCTCATGGAATCCATATCCTGAAAGTGAAAGAAATGCAATACGTAAAGCATGTGAGTCAGTAAATTATAAGCTATTTAATTTACCCAAAAAAACGTAAGCTATTTCTGTTTTCAAAGCAGGTGAAAGTACAATAGATGGCAGACCTTAGCAATGTAAATTAGAATGTCATGAGTCATGACAGCTTAAAGAATTAAAGCACCATATTTCTTGCATGAAACTTCAAAAGTATAATTCGTCATATAATAGACATTTTCCTAACATTAACAATCATAACCAGTCATGTTGATTAATTTAAAACATGAATACTTCCCTTGAGGTGGCAAATTTTATATGTGCTATAAAATGGACATATAAACATAGGACTTGCTTGGTTCAGTTTCCTGAGAATATAAAATTGTTATTGAAAAACAGAAAGCAGATTGAAAATTCAATTGGTTTGCAATTTTCTTAAAACTGAGTGAAGAGAAAACAATATTTTCTAATTCTTTAAAAACTATTTAAGAGAACTGAACCAAACAGAATCATAATTAAGGATATGAGTTTTTAAGCGAATCTGCTCTACGCTTCAACAAGAAAAGGAGCTTAACTGATGCAATGAAATGTGATTTACAAAGAGTGTACACTTGTATTTTTTGTCACATGGAAGAAAGCTCACCATGGTAAGCTCCAGAGAACCATATTCCCCTCTTCCCTTGAATTCGATCAAGCTCAAAGGAAGCTTTTGATGCAGCAACTGTTGGGAGTGGATGGGCAGTTGACCACTTGAGCAATGTATGCTCAGGTGTATGAAATGGATTAAGAGTTACCAGATAAGGTAAGTTTGTTTCACCAATGTTCTGCACATTCAGAAAGGTTATGGAATAATCAAGCATTTTAATTGCAGAAAAGAGCTCACTTTCTGAGAGATGGTATATTATATGGAAATCTCATAGAATGTTTGACCATGTGAGAACTCAATCTTTGACATTTTATCGATTATCCACTTAATATGCATTTTTGGGTTGAATTTTGAAGCTCTCTGTACAAGTCTAGATCAATTTTTAGTAATTAGACCTTGTTACTTCCAGTTCAGAGTCAGATTTACAATAGAGGAGCCATCTCTTTAAGAATTTGTTATTTGGGGAAGAGCATTCCTATCTCTCCAAACTTTTCTTCATTAGCTTATATTCTTATCTGTGACGTCCCACATCGCCTGGGTATGGTGAAGGGGATGAGCTTATATGTGGTGTGTTCTCGCTAATAGTATGAGGCCTTTTGGGGTAAAACCCAATAGCAAAACCTATCATACCATGTGGAGCGACAAATTACCCTATAATACATCTTAAGTTGGATCAGCACATCCTTAATTAATGGTAACTACTGCTGCAACATATACATGATACAACTCTAATTCACAAGAGAGAGGGTTACAAACCTGGAGCACATTGAGCCAATATGTTACACATACTTTGTTATCCATGGTACCAAGAAAATTCCATGCACTCCATGCTGCTGGGTTCTGGGGCATCAAACTTTTGTCGCGATGAAGGAAAATATCACTGCCATAAAGAGAAAAATGAATGATTGTCCATTTTTGAGAAATAAACTAAAGGAAAACATCAGTTGCAACCACAATCTTTTCAAGAACCGGAATGAAAATCAACTAAGTCAGAACACCTTATAAAGAATTATTATAGTAGTTCCAAACTTTTGAAATTGACATTACAGTTTTTTATGTACTCCAGTTAACATGAAGACTACAGAGATCCTAATTCTGAAGGTAGGAATCACAAACTTCTTGTAAATCAAGTCAAGAAAAATTGATACATTTTTAAAAACTTGACGTAGACCACTTCAAATTAAATATACAATTTGATCTAAATTTATAGAAGTAAAAATTTTCTACAAGTTGTATTGAATATAAATTTGTATTAACTAGAAATCTAAGAGATGATAAAATGCATCAGAAGCACAAGTAGAAGATGAGGCCTGTCAAAACTCAAAATAAATCATAGCTTTTCACTCAAAAATAAAAAAAAATTAAGAAAAATAAAAAATAAAAAAAGTCATGTCTAAGACAATCCTGAAAATAGCCTGGTTTTCATAAGCTTTAGCTATAATTTTCATGAATGAGAGTATTGATATTAGAAAAATGTAATACAAAACTGTCATAGAAAAGGTATACTGTCTCAGTACCTATAGACATATTGGAAAGAACCAAGTGCTCTAGTTTCATCATATGTCGCTTGTTTCCCCAACATTTCTAAAGCAACTGGAGCATGGATGGCCATTATGCAACAATTGTAAAGTTCTTGTGAACCATCTTCACATATTATGAAACAACCTGTTCAATCTCTTTTCACATTTAGAATTGGAATATGCCATAATTCTGATAAATAGGATGCCCAAAATTGATTCAAACTGCCAAGTTGTTGACATTGCATATGTATATTTTACAGCTATACAACAATAACAATTGCACCAAAGGGCCTCTAATCCAATGGTATAACTTCCCCAACTTCAAAGAGGAAGGGGAGGGGCTCAAGTCTCAGCGTGGGCAAATTGTGTGTGAGTTCTTACCTGATCAAAAACAATAACAATTGCTTATAGTTATCACAAACTATTGGTTTCATTAATGTTAGATCCCATGTTGCAATAGAATGAATGCAAAAGCAGGATATTGTGATCTCTTAGCAAAGGGGTAAAAGGTTGGACATTCATTATCAGTAAAATGTTTTCCTTGGGCCTTTTCCATTGTTATTGCTCCTTTCACTGCAAAGCCACAAACTTCCAAAGCCAAAATAACATACTGGAATTTTTGTAGCTTTTGATGTGAATCTCATGGTAGCATCTCTGTTTTCCTATCTTACACATACCAGTAATTATTTCAGTTTATTATACAGTCCTTTTGAATAATATATTTTCACGATTGCACCAATCAGTGAACTCATTGTCATTACCCAGTGCTGGTCCCACTTCAGGGGTGCTAAGAGATGAATGCTGGAAAAGATCCAACTTCCGGCATTATTTTGCATAAAGTGGCTGCTCCCAGGCTTGAACCGGCATCCTCTCACTTATTAGGTTTCAAATATTATAATATATTTCAAAATTGTCTTTTTAAATGAGTTTCCATGATTCAACATATTCACTGCTGTAGACCAAAATGATAGTTCAAAAAAAGAAACATTTTTTAATTGGCATAATCAGAATTGAAGCCAACTAAAAAAGCATATATTATCTATCATTATCCAAATTTCGTCTTCGTTTGAAGCAAGATGCAACCACAGAGGAATACTGAAATAAGAATCAGAAAAACAATTAATAGCCCTTAACTCTGAGACAGACAATCCTAATCCTATGTCTGAGTATAGACCTAGTTCTTGTTGCAACATTGTACAAGTATATAACAAGCTGCTTCCTACTACACTACAGGAAGTTATGCCAAAACTACTTCCTATCAGTCTTCTTTCACGTCTGGGAGAGTAGAATTATCACAGAAACAAAAAAGCTTGTATGGGCTCTTTGAAGAATAATCTTATGAAAGCGTATGTCTCATTGAATTTGAATTTAGTCTTGGATGTTCTGGAAATACTAAATTTACCTATCAACTCAATGCAATGTATAAAGGCTCACATTATGACTCCTATATTCTCAATTGTCCTTATGAAGGGTATTTTGCTGGGGCTAATGAATTGAGACACCCTTCATTTTTGTTCCTTCTGGTTATGGAAGTCTTGTCCAACCTTGTAGCAATCTACAGTCAAAGATCACCCTAAATGTGAAGCATAGACATCACTCACACTGCTTTGTTGATGATCTGTTTCTCCAAAGCCCGACAGACTTGGAGTCTATTAGAACCTTAAAGTGAGCTCTTAATGAATTCTTCATACTGGTCTGGTCTGAAATCATTACTCTATGGGTGGAGGGAGGGGTTGCAGCCCCCCACCCACAAACAAAAGGCCGGAAAGGAGGGGCAGCAGTGTTGTCAAATCGTGGGCCTAGCCAACTCTCGAAGAGTTGTATCTTCATTTCTTGTTTAAATGCGCAATCAGTAAAGACTTTAACAAATGATACAGGAATGAGGCTGGGGAGTTGCCAGTTAAATACTTATGGTGCAATTGATATCCATAAACCCAAGGCCGAGGATTGTAAAGATCTGGCACAGAATTTTACCAACAAAATTCAAAGTCGGGCAGCCTAGTCTATTACTTATGCTGGCAGGATGGGGCTTATTTGAGCAGTCTTGTTTAGTATTCAAATTCACTAAGCAGTATGTTTACTCGTATCTAGAAAGTGATTAAAGAGGTTAAATACTCTTTAGAACCCTTCCATGGGATACGCAAAAATCTACAAGTAGAGAAGGGGCTTGGGTTTTAGAGGAATGAGGATTGCGAAAATGTATCAATGACTAGGCATATATGGGACTTGTTGACCAACAAGGTATCTTTGTGCACTAAGTTGGTTCATAAATTTCTGGCGGGCTGATAACTTTGGGATCTGAGTATACACCTTGATTTCTCTTGGGTTGGAAAGAGTTTTTCAGGCTGGGAATGACAACCAAGGGTTATATGAGTGGGATATGGGGAAGGGAAATTCTTACAGCTTGATAACTCTTGATAACCTATGGCAAGAGGGGATGCAGCCAGTCCTAGAAATGCCATGGTCACAAATATCATTTGAAATGGCCAATGGCAGTGACCATTCAAAGATCCTGCTAACAGAGAAGAAAAATTATTAGCTCAATTGACAGCGAAGACAAGGCTATATGTGCTTCTACACCGAATTTAGACTTTCACTGCTAGATCAGCACAGGATGAAATCAAGACTCAGATTTCTACAGTTGCTAGTAAAGTGGTTTTCAGAAGCAATTCATAGACATTTTCACTCAATGGCTTGCTTTAAGAGGTTCATTGACTACTCTGGATAAAGTAAGCCATTGGGGGGCTTCAAGATGCTACTTCTATAATGACAGAAGGAGTCACTTATCCCCTATGCGGATACAAATTGCAGCTTCTTGCAGGAAAATTTGGTACAAGTAGAATGTCCTGGAATGAAGAGGTTGTATGGATTGCTACTCATACTATAGAAAAAGGGTCTCCTGCGAATCATTAGAACACTAAACATTTGCAAAGGTACACCATTTGTGGAGAAAAATAAATGAAGAGATTTTTTTTTTAAGGAATGCAAGCAGGCCTTCAACAGAATATGAAAGAGATATTCTTTAATGTCAGAGCAAGTTAAAAGGAAGATCTCAGATAGAACCTGAATAGGAATCTATGTAGTAAGTAGAACATTCAGTTAAGAGAGGACGGAATTTGCATTGTTCTTTGTGTTCTTTGTTCTTGGTATATATATATACAAACACATACACACACATTTATTTTGTTTGGAGGAGTCTCCATGTAAGGGGGGTATGCGCCTCTATGTTTTTAAAATAGCTCATATTTTTGGCATATAATAGTACAACTTTACCAGGGAGAGAGAGAGAGAGTACTCACCCTCATCAACTGTGGAAACAGAATGTACCTCACAGCCAGTTCTTATTTGACAACCTCTGCTCTCCAACTCTTGTCTAACCTGTTTGTTAGTCCCACAAGGCATGAATACATCACTAGTTGCAAGTAGAGGATTTTGAGGCACCCCAAAACACTAAAATCACCTTATTGACATAGTTATGTGAACTCAATTTGACAGCAAGCGACTGAGGGCGGCCAAAGAGCTGTTTGACAAATTAAAACAAACTTGAATGAACACTTCAAAATACTTTTGACAGATAGAAACCCAAGCAGCATAATCCATAAACCAAGAGTTTAAACAAAGAAATGTACCTGAAGCAGATTATGATTACGACAAAATAAAAGAACAGAATAAGCAGAAAAGCACATTACTCCTTCTGAAGGGCAGGACCAGATTGAAGCACACATTGGAACCTGTACAAATTTATTACTAATAAGCCTAAAGTTTGTATAGTAGAGAACACGTAATTGTTACACTTGACATAAAAGTATAAATATTTGTGATAGAATATAATGATTCAGTGGCCTCACAAGATAAGCCTTCTGGAATAACTCCGAGTAACCCCTTGACTTGATGAATTGCCCCAATGTTTCATTGCGATCAATGTCTGGGTTGTTGTCAAGCTCTTCAATATACCTGCATTTTATAAGAAACCATGGATAACTAACTAGGTCCTAAAGAAGAAGATTGGGCATGTGGCAAATGAACTTTCAATCTGTTCATCTTAAATGTGTAAAGTTCTTTTTTGGAGTTGAACATCTATCCCATGAGTACCTCAGAATTCAATGAACAGAATATGCAATGGTAAGGTCAAAATGCATAGGCCAATTAAGTGCAAATCATCATATGTACTATTTAGTAATAATGTCTCTTTTTCTTTCTTTTAGGGTGCATCCGAGAGATCCCTTTCAACATGAGGAGTCCTGTATATCTCATATTTTGATGGCGGGCCTTGACGCAACCATGAGGATGTTCTATGGTGACCAAGAGGTCACGAGTGCAAAATAGAAAATAATCTCTCTGGACGCAGAGGTAAGTTTGCATACATATGACACTATCCTGATCTCGAATGACGGAAGTCTCGTCCAGTGGACTATTCCTTTAGAGGGTGGGCCTTATTGCAACGGTAAAAAACTCCATTGTGACATGAAGGTCACAAATTTTAAAAGAATAAAATAAATAAACAGTCTCTTCACATGTGAAAGTAAATAGTAAATTTGTATAATATGACCTTCTTTAGAATGTGCAATGAGGGAAGTCTCATGCACTTTTTAATCACTGAAATGGTTAAAAGAATCATAAACCTAGGAAACAAATACTTGCCTCCCACACTTTTGAGAACTCTCTTCTTACTGCTAACATCAATTGATGTGTCCATACTCCATAATAATTTTTAAAAATAAATAAATAAATAAATAAACTAAAAGAAAAGAAAGGAGAAAAATAATTTATTAACCAATTTCTACTTGAATTGAATCAATTCCAAATCAGTTAACTCAATTTTTACGTGACCCAACTATATCAATTTTTATTTTCTTAATTCAAGACTAACAATAGTTTATTAAAAAAATAACTACAAATAGAGAACTACTGTCTACTACCTCTACACAATTTAACCATGAGCAAAGAGATCACTTGTACTTACTTGATGACATCATCCTTGAACTTGATAATTTCTCGAAGCATTTGCCAGAAATATGGGTTGAATGCATTCTTCTTTTGTGCAAACACACTGTACAACCCAGTTCGGCTTCCCCACTCGCAGCCTTGGCCTTTGTCTAAGCTCACTGACAAGGACATATCAGAAGCCTCCATATCAACTCCAAGGCTCTCAAACAACTCCATCATGTTTTGATTCACCTGTCCAACGACCCCATATTAACTTAACAACGACCAACTAATTCGGGGTCCACCATATTACCATGATATCATGTAGTGAAGCCCCACCACTCTTCTCACGTAACATTATTTTCGTACTTATCTAATTTGGACTTTTTATCTTATATTTACTCTTTATTTGAGACTCATACACCTATTTTGCCTTTACTGGACTAAAATGGAGGATTTTCTGCTTCAATAGTTAGTAGAGATGCACATCGCATTCGTTTGGATTAGACATAAAATCAAAACCAATCCGATTCCACAAATTCATAAAATTTGAAACCAATATGATCCGATGAAAACCTTAAATTGATTCAATCCAATGTGCATTGGTTTTACAGATTGGACTTTTATAAACGGCACAATAGTTTATTAAAAAAAAAATTAGCCCAATGTCAGATTGAGATGAAATAATTCATTACAACTCTATGACAAAATAGTTTTTATCATTGTCCATCCTTTAGTTTCGATAATCTGTCTTTGCAGATTAAGTGAAATTCAGGAGCATGATAAGACTACTAAAATGATAATATGTCAACATCTCTTACTTTAAAAAAAATAAAAGAAGATCGAGTTATAAAACATTAAAGAATGTGAAGAACAATTGAATAGAAGGGGATGGGATTAGGTTTAGGATTAAAAAGAATATTATATATGTAATGGGTCACATCGTATCATATTGGTTTTTGAGACCCAAATATGAGATCCAATTCGATTCCTACCGATTACTTATTTATGAATATGCAACTTTAGTATAAAAATTATAAATTAAAGTTATAAAATTATCTCACTTAATAGTTTTTTTTTACTGGAACATCAAATCAAAAAAGATACATTGAGAGAGGATTCTTTCTCACTCAATAGATATATAATGAAAATTTATATTTTTATTAGTCGTGTTTACACTGTGTCTGTATCTTGCTTTTGTAAAATTTGATGTGTCGACGTATCTGTGTCATATCGTGTTTGTATCTGTACTTCTTAACTTATTTATGAATCTGCAACCGAACCGGTGGACTAAAAAACTAATCTGAAACGCACATATTGATTCCCGGTTCAAATGAACTTTAATGTACATTATTGAACACATTTTTTAACAACTTAAACTTTTGAGAGTATACCAAGGCCTGTGGCCTAATGTATTTTCTCCTTACCAAGTACATTTTGGGAGTTATCCGTGCACTGGGATGACCGAGATCAATAAGATATAATTGATAGAAAACAATAAACTACATGTAAAAAGAGAGTAGTAGAGAAAAACATTGTTAAAGAATTAATTTTTCTTTAGCAACTATTTCAAAATTTTAAAATTCAAATTTGAGCACTTTGATGAAAGATTATTTTAAAAAAAAAATTCCATTTTAACTAAACAAAATAGCCTAAGTTTTACAAAACAGGATTTGGAACAAAATAAAAAAGTATTTTAATAACTTATACAATGGCTAGTAGTTCTATAATTTGTAATGTAACAAGTGACAACTAAAAATATTAGCATATACAGTAGCATTGTCGTTTTAGACATTTTTAGAATCATATGTCAATTTCAAAACTTTGTTGTAAACATCATGTAACAAAAATGTCATTTTTCTCTTTTGGATTCATATAATGGATGTCTTTTTTCTCTATTGGATTCATATAATAGATATTGTACATGTGTAAATAAGAACTACTATAATATAATAATGAACTTATATTTTTGTTTCAAAAAATTTGGATTTTAAAAATAATGTTAAAAATGTTAAGCTAAAATTGTAATATGCTTCATTCCGATTGCTCATAAACTTCATTTTCTGTATATATATATATATATATAGTCAACAATTGTTTTCTTGTAAACACCACCATAGTTTGAGCATTGGAAAAAGTTTGGTGAATTTCAGCAGGAACTCATGGTCGAATCTTATACCATAATTGTGTTAGATGGTGTGATTGCGATATGCAATATTACTCATGTCTTTTTCTTCTGTATTTGTAAGATCTATTCAGAAAAAAATATATATATATACTTTAATCCACTCCATCGTACCATTTTAATAAAAAAAAAAGAAAAAGAAAAATCATCCATTTTACCACAGGTCCTTTTTTGAATTCTCCTAAAAAAATCAAATTTTTTTTTTATATATATATTTTTTATGTAAACTCGATTACTTCAACTGCAGTGATTTTCATTGTTATTTTTAACTAGAGAAGTGGTGAACCCTTTGTAAAATTTCAAACAACCACTAAGTCCTACTTTGGAAACATTTTTCCGATTAACTTCTCAATCTTTAATTTATACTCTTCTTAAATTAAAACTAAATTTTTACAATTACTAAAATTTTTGTCCAAAAAATTATTTTTATAAAAAAAACAATTTTTTGTTTAACTTTTCAAACATGTTTAATATTTTCTTAGAATTGGATTTTTTTTATCAATTTATATAATTTAACAATTAAATAATTAGTCTATTTCCTAAAAATATAAGAATTTTTTTTCCAAAATGTCTTTGAAACAAAACAAAAATAGCATTACTATTTTAGAGAATAAATAAAAACTTTTTGGAAAAATAAAATTGGCTATATATTTTCAATAAATTAAAAATATATAATTACAAATTATAGAGGGTATAGTTGGAAGTATGAGGATTCAAAACCGATATGAAACAAAAATTAGGACTTAATGTTTTCATTGAAATTAAATTGATAGGTTTTCTTGTTCAATTAAAGCAAAAGGTAGGACTCATTGTTAATTTTTCCTTTCCTTCCTTTGGTTAACTTGATTTTTCACAAGTTCCTAATTACAATTACGTCAAATACCAAAGAGTATTTGGTGAAAAAGTTACTTTTCAAAAGTAATTACAAATACGGTAAAAGGTACTATTTTGGTCCAAAGTGCCCTTAACCTTTTTTTTTTAGACTATTACACAATTGCCCTTTACTAATCAAATTACCAAGAAATACTCCCAACGAATATCTTAAGATATAAAAAGTCATTATTACCCTCAATGATATAATATTCATACACTTTTTCTTTCTCAATATATTTTCAAACACTTTCTCTCTCTATATATTTTTCTCTCTCTCTAACTTTCCCAAATCATCACCACATTTATCTCTCTAACATTCCACCATCTCTCCCTCTCTTGCTCTGGCAACGTGTTCCGGCAACCTCACCTTTACCATTTTATTAGATCTATGAATTATTTTTTGCAATCGGTTCCAAAGAAATTTCTCAATAAAAGTGATGATGTATTTCTTAGTAAGAGCTCTATTATATCATCGTTCAACTGATTGGTGTAATTATGCATTATGTTTTCTATATCCAAAGAAATTTCTCAGCAAAAATATCACATTGGTTCAGTGAAACTGTCCCTTCTTTCAGTAAAAGTGTAACGTCTAATTAGTAAAAACTTCACACCCACCATTAAAATTAATTAGTGATTAGAAATCTTCAATATAAATGGATAGACAATTATACTACGTTTAGGGAATATTTATTAAAAAAAAAATTTAATAACAAAATTGTGTTAATAATTCTTTTGACATTTATTGACCAGGAACTAGTTGATAGATTTATGAATTATTTTTGTAATCGATTTCTCTCCAAATTTTTCAGTCTCCAATTTTAACCGGTTTGCATAATTATGTATTATGTCTTTCAATTGGTTCTAGAGATATTTCTCAGTAAAAGTGTCATGCTACTTTAGTAAAAGTATAACCCCTTTTTCAGTAAAAGTATAACGTCTTAGTGTCATACTCACCATTAAAATTAATTAATAATTAGAAGTCTTCAAATCAAATGCATAAATAATTATACTACCGGATTATTTATTAAAAGTTTGTTTAACAACAAAATCGTGTTAGTAATTTTTTTGGACATTTATATATCAGGAACAGGTTACTGGATTTATGAATTATTTTGCAATTCAGGTCTCCAATTACAACCGATTGGTATAATTATACGTTATATTTTTCAACCGATTCCAAATAAAATTATCAATAAAAGTGTAACGTCACTTTCACAAGAAGTGTAACGTCTAATCAATACCTAAAATCCAAAATCCCCACCCATGATAGATGCACCAGAGGTCCATAACACACTCGGCTTACCAATTTAAACAGCCAATCACCAAGATTCGTCAACCTTACCACCATCAAATCCACAATTTTATCAACTAATTAATCCCGATTTCACATGTGTGGCGCTCATCAAGGGTTTACATGGTTCATATATATATATATAGACCTACGTATACATACATACACACACACACACACACACACACATATATATATATATAGACCTACGTATACATACACATCTACCGATCTTATCAACTATCACCTAAATATGGATCAGAGAGAGAGAGAGATAGGGTATTCTGATGAATGATGCGAGAGAATGACACTCTTTCGGGAGTATTATGAGGGCATTTTGGTAATTAAATATTCACCCATAAAGATGGGAGGTGTAGTTCAGACCAACAGTAAAAATGAAGAGTATAATTTGTCATTACACAATTACTTGAAAAGTTATTTTTTCACTTAATATTATTTGAATACGATTATATTTATAAATAGAGACTCAAAATTGTGAAAAATTAAGCTGACTCTAGAAAAAAATAAAAAAATCATCTTTTGTTTTTGTAAAAACTAAGATATCTAAAAGTACTTCCGATCTAAAAATTGGAAAAACACATGATGCAAATTAATATGATAATATTTTATGTGAATCATTATAGACGTTCTAAATACATTGTCGCTCTAAATTTTGTAAACTTTTAACGGTCTTATTTTTACACCATCTTTGGTTCTCTCTCCGATGTGTCACCTAGATGACCATTTATTAAAATAACAATACTAACAATAAAAAAATATATATATATATATATATCTAGAAAAGAGTAAAACGCACTTACTCGATTGATCACCATGAAGCTGAGGTCTAAAGTAATACCATGGACTGTAACACTAGTGTTGGAATGGCCACCCAAGTAATTCTTCTTCTCATATAGCACCACTTTCGTGCCAGCTTTAGCAAGAACGTAAGCTGAAACCAATCCACTAATGCCAGCCCCGATCACTGCTACTCTCATCTTTCACAATATTGTCCACAATTAACTGCAATAGCCAATGCCACATTCAGATAAATTTCCAATTAAATCTATACTTTCTGTCAATATATATATATATACATATATATATATATATATATACACATTTATGTATATATAGTAAAGAGAGAGCACCAAAAATATTCCAACAATACTTCCCTCTCCTCATCGGTAAGGAAGAACTTTCTCCTTAAAAATGATGCATCATGATATTATTGGATCACTGTCTTTTATAACATTTAAAAGTAAATAAAAAATAACAAAAAAATAACTTTATTTATTTTTTAGGTTGAGGTCCAATAATATCATGACACATGAAGTTTTTCTGAGACAACTATTGTTCAAAATGTTCGGCTATATTTGGATTGAAACAAATAAATGGATTTAAATTCAAATTTAAGTTATAATAACATGAATGGATTGATTTGAGAGCATTATTTTGTAAATTGCAAATAATGAATGGTAAGAAATTATTTGAAATTGTTGCTGGAAAAGATTTTATTTATATTATATCGTAAAAGAAATCTGACATCACCTTCAACTTTCTGATTCAACTTCAATATTTAATCTTTTATTTAAACTCAAATATCTTAATTTCATATTCATTCATTTATTCAAATGAACTATTGTGATAATTCAAAAACCCATTTGGAGCAAGGAAGAAAGAAAAACTTACGACATAGATCGAGTACCATGCACATACAAAATGCATCAAGAATAGATAACGCTTAAATAAAAAAATATACAAAATTTATAGCATAGCTTTGTAGAGAGAAAAAAAAAAGAAAAAAGAAACTAAATAAGGATTTTGTGCAATATATATATATATATATATATATATATATATATATATATATATATATTATGGAGATAGAGAATCACTGGAAGCAAAGTTTATTCAAATATCAATGAATAAATAAAAGAGAAAAACTCGTGTTATTTGCTAAATTACCAAAAATTCAACAATTTTCAGCTTATTTACTTATTTATCAAAATGAAATTTATACTTTTCCACCTCTACAAATTTAGAGATATTATCTAACGTTACCTCTGCCACTTTCATCGACAAATTCAAAATATTCTCAATAAAAAAACTGAATTTTTTTGACTTTTATAGATATTTTTAGGCATTTCACTCGTAGAATGGCATATATATACATATATATATATATATATATATACACACACACACACATGCATGTATAGAGAGAGAGCTTTTAGTTTACCAATCAAAGGCTAAATCTTTCAAGTTCTCGCAGATCCAAACGCAGACAATAGCTCAAGCTGGCATTCCCTGAAAACTCTATTGATACCAGCAATCACACCACCAAAATTCTCTATATATACATTATTTGAGAGTATAGATATAGAGAGATCGAATTAGTAATGTCGATTTGACTAATTAATAATGTGGTTGGAAGAAACAAATTAATAATGTAGTTTGCCTAACACTAATAGACAAAACGAAAAGTAAAAAAGCAACACTAGCAAACTTAAAGAAAAAAAATTTAGAGGACTAATTAAATATTCAGTGAATTTCACATTACGTGTTCTAATAAAACTCAATATAGTCATTATAATTATTATTATTTCGTGGTGGTAAGTCCATCCGAATTCCAATTCTAAAAGATTTTCTTGAGTTGAAATAGAATTTTTCCGTAAAAGTAAAAAGTATACTATAATACGAAACTATTAGTTTGTCCAAAAGTGAGCAAAATGCCAAAAAGTTAAGATCATTTGTCACATCAGCTTATTAAATTACTCTTAACTTTCACATCTTCTCGATAGATATCTCTGATGTTTCTTAAGTGCTCAAATGGAATTTGGATTCTTGCACTCGATGCACTTATGCAACGTGCATTCGGTAAATTTTTGTCGTACGTTGACAATTACACGTGTTATAGGCCTTATTGTACATGTTGTGCATGACTAAAATTACGCCGGTGCTTTTATATTCAACGCATCATAATTTTTTTCCTTACACTTGGAAAGATATCACTACATAGGAGCTGTGAACCATTGACACTGTATTATATTTCATGTGAAGATCACTAGTACTGGATCCCACAAAAGAGAATCCAGTCATCCAAAAGGATCAATTATTTTTTGTTGGAGGACATGAATGCAAGTTTTATACCGAATCAAATATAATATGTTTCTGTATTTTGTTAGACGGTTTTTTTTTCATCCGTCGTGACAATGCAATGAAAGCGCATATTGGTTGGCATGAAAATTTAGAGGGCTGAGAGTGGTTCTAGAGAAGGGGCATATGAGGGTGTTATCTCAGAGTTAGGCAAGATGACCCAATTGAGTTTGAGGAGCTTGTCACTACTTAGAGACTTGACTATGAAGGAAGTTGGTTATCCTTGCACAAACTGGTCTGGAACTAGAGTTGTTTTCCTGATGAGGCCAAAGTAGGCCGAAACCAGTCAGCATGTGATCTATGACAATAGGACGTGTAAGGCTGAACCCTGGGGTAGGTGCCCAGGCGCTCAGGGTTGCCATACGGGCCATGTTGCTGCGCACAAAATCTAGACCCGTCACAAGTGGTATCAGAACCAGATATTAGGCAAGTGCACAAGAGGAGAGCCGCACAAAAGCACAGAGGTGCGCCTTTCGTCGATCAAGGTAGGACAAAGATGTCAAAGCACAGAGGTGCAATTAATCCCCAAGAAGCACAATGCATCCCGCAAAATAACATGTTGTGGTGCAACATCACCATCTCTATTGGGCGAGTGCATGAAAAGAGTTGCACAAGGAAACGATGGGGGTGCGCACTAGAGTTCTAACTCGAGAGAAAGGGGTGTGCAAGCCAATTATGAGGGATATGAGTCAAGTTAGGAACCCTTCTAGGTGAGTAGAAGTTATTGATTGCTCGGAATGCCGTAGGGGTGGCATGGCATAGAGTTGTGACGTATAAATTTGTAATTGGCAATATTTAGTGTCAAAACTAAGTTTGATCGAGTTATAAGCTTTCATTCATATACTTGTAATCGATCATAGAGTTGAAGACTGAGAGCTTGGAGTGTGTTCTTTATCAATGTATTATCTAGAGAGTGCCTCAACAGACTTCGGTTGATTGAAACATTCAAATGACTACAAGTGAGCATGGACATCAGTGATCATGATTTGAGCATCATCTAGTCCAGGTAAGTTGGTGAGGACACATAGGTTCTTAAAAATATGTTTTCTAGTCTTGAAAAATAGAGTTTCAAAGTCAAACTTTCATGTTTTTTAAGGTTGGACCAAACCATGACTTTCCCGAACCCGTCCAAGAGTTCTCAGGATCTCCAGATTGAGCATCAACACAATTGGACCGGTCTAAGTGAAGGATGGATAGGTCCAAGGGGTCTTAACAACTCAATAAGAGTTTGCTACAGTACATGGACCGGTCCAAGTGAAGCCGACCGGTCCAACTCTTCTGGTTTGCAGGAATAAGCCCATTTAGTCCAGTTTTGACCCAGATTTGACCCAGAACTTTTCAAAATCGTGGGGACTTGTTTCCTATTGAATTTTAACTTATTTTTCAAGGAAAATTAGGATTTTTAATCTTTATAAAAACTTCATATGATTTTTCTTTCATTAAGCTTTCAACGGAACAAAAATTCATATTCTAGAGAGAGAAAGTATTGAGATATTTTTCTTACAATGGATTTTCTTTTCTAAATTATTTGTTTATATTTTTGAAAGCACGCACACATGGAGTATTTAAGTTGTGATGTTCTTCACAATCTGATCAACTGGATTCTCAAAGACATCATCATCAGTCTATACAGTTTGATCAGAGCAGCAGAGGTGTTTCCTTAACACTGCTTGATTTTATATGAAGAGGTGGAGAAATGATCATTACGTAGGGGACAAAATACTTGCTGAGTGTTCGTGTTCTTTCAGCTACCCTTCTGAGAAGATTTTGACGTTAGTTAGGAATCTACAATAGTTGGACGAGGTAATCGCAATTGTAAGTCTAATGTGTTCTATATTAGAGTTCTTGTTAGAATGGAGTGGGTGTGAGTCTAGGACAGAGTATGTTGTACTTTGTTTCAAGATAGTGGATTGGTTTCTCTGGAATTTTCTGCCTCACTCCCGTGGTTTTTCCCTTCCTAGGATTTTTATGTAAAATTTCTGGTGTCATCTCTAAACTTTCCTTACTTGCTTTATTTATATTGTGATTGGTTTGGATGGTTAATTGATAATCATTGTGGAAAATTAATCAATCATAAAAATTAGGCAAGAAATCCTATTTACCCCTCTCTAGATCTAAGGATTAACATCTCACTCTAAATTAACTGAACCATTTTCGTACAGCGTAACTTACAAGAGTTGCGTTCGAGAGGAGTGGACATCCCCTTTGGTCTGGAGTGGAAGACAAGCATACCAAAGTCGAGGTAGAGGGACTTTAGGAGTATTTGAGGGTGTTGGAATGCTAATGCGGAGCTGCAACAAGGGTGTCGCAAGATTGAGTGGGGGAGAATGTTAGACGGGTTTTTTTTCATTTGTTATGACAATGTAGTGGAAGCGCATGTTGGCTAGCATGGGGACTCAAAGTGCTAATAGTGGTTCCAGAGAAGGGGTGTGCAGGGCATATGAGTAGGGATGTCAACGGGGCGAGTATGGGGCGGGTATGCCAAAACCCTACCCCATCCCGTCAAGAAAATACTCAATCCATCTCCCATTAAGAATCCTAATGGGTTTGTGGTAAGCATACCATCACCGCCCTGTTTAGAGAAAAAGAGAAATAGTAGAATCCTTAAAACCCTTTGCTTTATTTGCTTTGAATTCGATGTTTGGGCTAAATGTACATACCCAAACGATGATACAACACTCCTACAGTCAAAATCTCAATATATAAGACCAAAGAAAATGACATAAACGTACATACATATGTAGATGGAGATAGAAATAATTTTGGTTTTCAAGAATTTTTTTTATTATAGATCTATTATGTACACAAGATAGAGAGAATTCTCTTTTAACCACAAGATAAAGAGTTGAATAGAGCAGAACAAGATAAAGAGAGAGTGAGAGAAAGAGAGAGTACATTCACGGTTTCATCGGAATAAAATTGTCGCCGAGAGATCTCTAGGATTTTAAATAACTTCTTAGTTCTCTCTAACTCTCTTTCTCGTTTTGTTGTTCAATCAGGCCCATGAATGAAGTTTGAAAATCATTTTTCACTGAAGAGAATAAATCCTAGTGGTTGCCATAATAAGGAATGAATATAAATCCACACCAGTTTCTACGAGTGAGGCCTCCAACAAATTAAATTGTCATCAATTTATTTATAATCAATACTGCAGTTTCTTATTAATTGATTTATTACACCTCATGACTTATTTTTCTGATCATTGCCATCTTCTTCTTTTTTTCACCCATCAAAAGTGAAAAAAATTTAAATCAAGAATTACCGGCACAAAATATTTTAATAATCTCCCCCATATTTTAACAAAAAATTATATATTAACTTGAAAATACGTAGAACATAAACACCTTTACTTAAATTATCAAATGCCTAGACATTAGCACCTTTACTTACTATTCCAACAGTCCTAAATTAGAATCAATGTCATAACATTCAAAGCTTCCATATCCAAGTTTCAAAAGTCAACAACATGTTATGGCTTACATGCTTATATCCTCATTTTTTATCAAAGACAATTAGTCCAATTCTCATATTTAAGAAGCTAGTGACCCCCACACAGCACACCTACCCTATTACAAGTAAAATATCCCACCAAAATGCTATAAAACTCATCAAGATATTTGAAACAATCCCAACCTCTCCCTATCTGGATGGAATCACATGGACGCATATCATTAAGATAAAGATAACTCATTATAAAAGTTTGACATCAGATGCCTTCTCATAAAACATATCCTATGATTCAATTACCTAATTCTAACTTAATTCTTGGGATCCTAAGTCCCTATGTGTGGTTTATTTTTATAGAAATGTTTGATGCATTGACATTGATTATATCCCCAACATTTGGGATGTGCCAAACTAATATTTGGGAAGGGGGATCCCATCTGTTGCAATATCACTTTGTCGCACCTGTTTTAGGAGGTAATTATTTTATATTTTTGTCATAATCTGGTATTCTTAAATGTAATATATTTTTCTTCTTCTCCAGAATGTGATTGAACAAGTGATTATCATGGATATGGCATGTATTAAAGATGAGAGAGGGGATTATGTTAAAATTTGATAGTTAAGAGATTCTTTTTTTTTTTTTTGAATTTATTTGTTTAGTTTTTATTTATCAGCAACTAATTTGTTACTTATATCTGATGAATGATATATGCGGAGGAAAGGGTGCTGGGGGTATCATCATCAGCCTGGGAGAAATGTGAGTATGGGTTTGTGGAAAGTTTTACATTGCTTTTGTTGTGCTATGCTGGGATCAGTTTGTTGGCTGGTCTGTTTTGGTTTTTTTGGTTTTTATCGACATGGTGGATTTGGGGTTTTCAACTTGTTCCCCCTGGGGTATGCCCTTTGTCATTTTGTATGATGACTTTTGTTGAAATAATATAAACCAATTCAATAGCCTTACTTTTCAAAAAAAAAAAAGAAAAAGAAATTCTTAAACAGGTGTTTATATATATATATATATATATTTTCACATTGCTTCTAGTGATCCTTTAAGCATTCTTTGCCTATTTTGTGTATAATTGATTGTAGGTAGATCCAAGTGACCCTAAGACATTTCCCTCTGTGTTACTTGGAAACAAGGTAGACATTGATGGTGGAAACAACAGAGTGGTAAGAAATATAATGAACGTACCTTAACATAGTTTGCTTTTGTTCTTGTACTTCTTCGGATATGGTTATGAAGCATTCTTTTTGTGCAGATTTTCAAGAAAACAGCTAGGGATGGTGTGTTGTGAAGGGAAATATACCTTATTTTGAGACCTTAGCTAAAGAGGATTACAATGTTGAGGATGCATTTCTATCTGCTGCAAAAACTGCACTAGTTAATGAACATGATTAGGACATGTAAGTATATATACATACATACATATATATACACACATACATACATACATATATATATATATATATATATACACCAGTGCTTTATTGAATTCTTTACTTATTACCCTGCCACAACAGCTTCAAACTGCATAACATGTACAACCCCTTTGTCCTCAACTTCATACTGATATTGCCTCATTTTTTTGATTGCTTATGGTAAAGATAAACCATTTGATTGAAGCAATTGATCAAATTTGTAACAATGGTCACTTTCACTAAATATTGTAGGTACCAACTTGATTTGTTCCTGCTTTATGGGATTAGCATATGATTGCTTAAAGAATTACAAGTGTGATAGATATCGATCTATAATGATTTTTAATAAATTCTATAGTCACATTAAAAAAATATATCAATTGTGCATCTACAATTCTACATACATAAACTCAGAAAAGTAGAGGAATAAAGATCTCCATATATTACTGTTGAATCTTTTTCTTTTTCTTTAGCTCAATACAAGTTTGTTGCCCAGAAAATTCAAACACTATTTTCCTGAAATTTTTGCTAACTAGCACTTTAGGATTTCCAAGTTGTTTTGAATTATTTTCCTACTATTAATTGTTGCCAATGCATCCTTGTCTAAAATCGATGATAAATTTCTACTATCTTTATAAGTAACACGATTTTTGTTGTTAATGTGATTCTTAAATGATATGTTTTTTTAAATTTTTGCATAATGTGATTGAACAAGCGATTATTTAGAACATTCACTAAAGGGAGTGTTTTTTGTTTTTATTTATGGTAAACTAATTTGTTAATTATATCGAATGAATAAGATATAAATTTTTTTGTTAATTTATTAGTTTTTTTCATTGAGTAATAATGAAATATATAAATATATGTATACATATGATATTTATATATAGTCTTGCAAGTAGTGTGTATTTCTTCTTCACATTGAAGACAAATGCAATAAAAAAAAAGGGATTATTATTGTAAGGCAAGTTGTTACAAATAATATATCTTGACGACTTGCCGAACCAGTCATTAGTACAAACTTTTCACGACTTGCAAGGCGTGTTGTGAAAGATAATACATTTTCACGACTTACAAGGCATGTTGTTACAAATAATATCTTTTGACAACTTATTCAACAAGTCGTTAGTATAAGCTTTTCACGACATTCAAGGCGTGTTGTGAAAGATAATACATTTTAACGATTTACTTTGCAAGTCGTTATTAGGGACTTTTCACGATTTGCATTGCATGTTGTCAAAAATTTAATCTATTCATGACATGGTCAGTAACGACCAACGCATGTAAGTCGTTAAAACATTTTAACGACCTACCTCGCCTGTCGTTAAAACACTTTTTTCTTGTAGTGACTCTCAAAAAAGGTACATACATACAAAACCAAAAAGATAGATCTCTCTAAAATAACTTCAGTTTGATTTGAAATTTCAATCATAAATTTATTTTTGCTTGCTAATGGAGATAAAATTGAATGAAAAAAAATTAGATTCAGCTTGCAAATAATTTTTTTTTTATCTTTGTTTTGGGCAATATATATATATATATATATAATTATTACAAATACATATATGTGTAATATAAAGTACATATATATGGCAATTAGGGTTTCTTAGTGGTGGTGGTGGAGGGTGGAGCGGCGATAAAGTATTGTACGGAGGTTGGGTTAGGTAAGGAGATTTGCTGCAGATCTGGTAGTAGATATATATATAGAGAGAGATGAGTGAGAGAGAGAGAATCATAATAGGTTGCAGATATAAAGAGAGAAATATGAGAGAAAACATGGGAGAAATTTTTTTGTTAATTAATGTTAAAGAGAGATTATTGTTACTTGTTTGTTAACTTACTGAGTTTGACCTATTTTTAATTTTTAAATTTTTAAACAGGTTTCAGTATTTCACTCCACATCATGCAGGAGGACGAAGTTCGTCTACCGACCCAAGTATTGTCCTATATTATATTCATCATTTTATTATTTTTAACCTGCGTTCTCCACTTTTTTGAAATTTGTCATGATGCCGTGTCTGAATAGTGTCATGCACGTGTTTCATGTTCGTATGCCATCTTAAGTTGTCGCCTATATGCTAAATGGACTATTGCTACATTGAGGCCTACTAGTAGGCTTATTGAACTAATCCAGTTTGCAACCTATGAATAGTATCGTATGTACGAGACACAGTACAATGATACGATAAATATAAAAAAACAAAATACGGGTACGAATATGATACAACAATATAAAGATAATAAATTATATTTTTATATATGCAAAAAATGAGTTATTAACATTTTTTTAAAAAAATATTATCATTAACAAACAAAATACAAGTTAAGACTCATTGTATAATTAGCATGGATAAATTTTGTATTAAATCATGATATGTATCTCAACATTTTTTTTAAAATGAATTTTAAACTTTTCTTAATAATTATAATATGATATTATTGTTAAAAAAACTACATTTTCATGTTCAAAACTTGTTAAAAATATGTTTTGAAGTATTCGAGAAATATCAAATATGTGGTCGAAGTAGTTGAGAAGTATCAGATACATGTTAGAAATAAAAAAAAATAATTTAAAATTATGGATACGTTTAAGAAGTATCGGACACATATTCGGGAGTATCGGTATCGGATATGGACACGATAAGTATACGTAACTTTTGTAGAAGTATCCGTGTTTCCTAAGTTAAAACCATTATTCTAATTAATTTAGTATAATTTACAACATGTTTGAGATGTAATTAATTACTAGGACCATACACTTTTAGGTTCCATGTACTAAATTAGTCTTCAAACCCACGATAATTTTAGGCAAAATTTAGGGCTTGCTTGGTAAAAATTTACTTGGTTGACAATTTCTGTTTATGAAAACTCAGGTAAAAAAAGACATGTTTTCATAGAATTGTCTTTTATAGTTCATGTTTACTCAGTTCTTGAATATTGTTTTCTGAGTGGCCCTTACTTTTTGAAAAACCCTTTTTACATCCCTTGGAAACCCTACGAATTGTTCCAAGACTATTACTTCTCTAAAAAATTGTAAAAAAAGAAAAAAAACTGTCAAAATTGCAATATTGGAATTCAAAGATGGTACTGTTTTGATATTTCCAACACGTTTTTCAACTTAAAAATATTCTGAAAATCAAGTTTTTATGACCCCTAAAAAGCCTTTCAATTGTGTCTTTGATCTTAATTTTGCCCCAATTGAGTGTGTAACTGTTTGCGTTATTTTAGACACTTTTTGGTCCTTTAGGTTAGGCCACATTTTGCACATAAAATTAGTGATTTTAGATTCATTCACATTCTGAAAAATCACAAATATATATATATATATATATATATATATATATATATATATATATATATATATATATATATATCAATTTTGTGTCCTTATGCTAAGCGAAAATACTGCTGAAGTGGAAGGAGCCTCTTTCTATCTTTAAAAACATTATTTTCAAAAATCTTTCAAAATATAAACCATTTTTGATAATTTTCTAGCACTTTAAAAGACAGTTTGATTTTGGAAAAACCATTTTCATGGTCCTTTCAAAGCTTAAAAGTTTTACCTCAAAATTGGGACTTCAATAGCATCACGATCTAGCATTGTGGTGGCATTATTGCAGAGTTTTGATCACTCATTAGAAGCACATATTTTGTCAAATTCAATAGAATTTTTGGACTTCACATTACCAAAACATGGTCATTAGGTCCTTACGATATCGACCTAGGTTGGTACTCTGTTGAAATTTTGTCAAAAGGCGCATAATGCATCACAATGTACCTTTTTCAAAATCTCGACTTTTTCTACACTTACAAAATTCAAAAGAATTTTTCCACTTTTACATTCAAATATTCCTTTGACATCTACAAAATTTCATATAAAAATTGATCAAGCGTCATATAATTAGTTGAAGCTATAAGCTATTGTTCTTCAGGTTTGAATTCAGTTTCACTGGCTGAACAATAGGCTAAGTTGATAATCAAGGGTGCTAGAAGAGGTAGATAGAATATAGACCTAATTTTTGGAATTAATTGCACAAAATGGTTGATCTTAGGATTCAAATATCACATTCTCATCATTGAGAAACCACCATGCTTTTACAACTGTAAATCATTCCTAAAATATGAGAAGAGTTAGGGTTAAGGCATAAGGACATTATGTATAAAAATACATATAGTTACAAATGCATTGTATGGATCACAACGTAATTCAAGTACTCTAGATAATGAGAAATACATGAATGAAAGAGTGACATGTCACATTTCCTGAATATAATTGATAAATCTTCAGAGAAAGCAATCCATAAATTGAAGGAGATAGCCAAAATAGAAGGATCAACCAATACTATCTTTCTAGGGATCACATGATCAATAAGCAGAAGGTACATCCTCATTTGTATCAGCAAATGTGGTGACATTCCCGGGACGCGAGAATACAACCTACAATGGAGGGAATCGAAATACCTTTTTGAGTTCTAGCACCAAAATTTTCGAACTAGTTCTTAGCAGTAGGTCTTCAAACCTCAATAAAAAAAAGGTCGTACCATGTGCACAAGGCTCCCCCGCTTGAGCAGGGTTTGGGAGAGGTGGATGTCAACAAGTCTTATCCCCATTTTTGGAAAGGCTGCTCCCAAGTCTCAAACCCGAGACATCCCGCTTTGGGCGAGGGCAATTTACTCGACGCTCATGTCAAGTACCATATTGATAATTTCATTGGTTGATTTTCACAATTTCGTTTAACATGACTAACTTGTGGATTCATATGTTATTGAACTAAAATGGCACAGTTGCATTCGCATTGGGACATCCTAATATCACCTGATTTATTGAAGAACTGTTCATTTTTGTTCTGACTCATTAAACAAAGCTAGAACATTATCAAAGAAATGTGCGACACAGGGTGGAGAGATACCTGATAATTTCCAAGGGTACGAGTCTTGAAACCAGCTGCACAGTAGTCAAAATAATATTCCCATGTCCTGATGAACTTTTCATTGAATCCCAATGCGAGAATTTTGCTAAGAACAAGAACAGTGAAAAAATTCAATTTATGTACTTTTAATAATATAACAGGTAGAAGATGTGTTTATAATGGCAAATGCTGCAGAAATTCAAAAAGAACAATCGCCAGAGGCAAAAGAAAACTAGTATCTCTGTTGTCAGAACTAATTACAACAACAATTTTATGCCTTTTTCAGTTTAGCTGGGTTGTTCATCTAATTTCTAAGCCTGCATATTCCACAGTCCTGAACTCCTGATAAACCTGGAAATTTATGGTGATCTAACACATACAACTAGTCTACCAATGCTCAACAAATTTTTGAAAATTGTAGATATAATAGTATACCAAGAAAATGTATTAACATAGCTTGTCTGCCAGGATCGGAAAGAAGGCCGAGGGAGCATGTAATAAAAGGTTATTCGCTATTGGCTCACCCTTGTATTAGGCCTTGGTACAGCCTACACATAATTGGGCTTATATTCTCTCACACACACACACACACACACACACACACACACATATATATATATATTCATGCCTGTATATGTGTTACTACATGATACTTCCCAAGTTATTTGAGCTTCTCGACATGCTGCATGTCTAGTATGCATATTATTTACTTGGTAAAAAATTAATCAAAAATTCAAACGGTAAATATGGGGTACTGTATTTTGATGTCATTCCTCATTATCAAAAAAAGAAAAAGAAAAAAAGAGCTAGATCAATCAAGTTGGCATCCAATTTATTTCTTGAGGACATGAGACTAATTTATTTTACCTCTGGTTCTCCATGAAGTTTTTCCTCCAGCATCTGAGTGTTTGGTAATAATGTATGCCTATGTTTTCTACGTGCTCGACACTGCATTTATAGCACTTGGGGTAAATTTTCAGAAAAGAGAAGTTGAAGAGAAACAATACCTAACTATATATTTATACAAACAATGTAGGCCTTTACCAGAGTCTGGATGAAGCAGCCATAGCTGATATTATTCTACTTAATGAAGGAAGGCATCCACCAGGAAAAATATATTCCTTCATGAAATCCGAGCTTCGCCTTTGCTCATCATACCTTTCATCCGGTATTGATGTGAACTAAGGAAAAATCAACAACTGTAAGCTGTTAGAAAATCTCTGAAAATCAAATTAGCATTTTTAATTATATGACATGAAATTTTCAATTTAATTCTAGATATTAAGAAGATTAGAAGTTGTATTAGTCAGTTAGCTTTGCATTGTGTTTGGGAAAAAAAGTTGATAGCCTAATACTGAATTTTACATCAAAATGAGGTCATTTATTGAGTTCCGGAGGTGTAAGTGTCATGAAAAAACAAATCGTTTAAATGCTATAAAAAGCTAGCAAAGAGGATATCTTTTAAATCATTTGTGAAATCAAATTGCTCTGATCTCCATCCTCTGTATCACAAATCTAGTTAGAATGTGACATTGTTTCATAACTATTTTTGTCATTTCAAGTTGCATAAATTTATCCAACAGAATTCTTTCAAATCAACTTGATTAACTAACTTGTAATACATATATACTAGCAAGTAATCCATCACAAAATATGCAGAATTGGGTCACTGATATGAATTTTATCAACGATTGCTGAAACTATAAAAATTCAAGCACTTATTTCTTCCATTGCAACCAAGAGATAAGAAATTGTCTCAATAAAAGAACAAAGAAGTAAAATGGTAGAAAACAAACTTTGAAGAATGTGGGTTCTTTTTTTTTTTTTTTAACTTTTTTTTATATTATCCTTACCTGCAGGACAAAAAGCCCATCTTCAACCAATACTGATTCACAACAACTAAAGAACTCCTCATAGTATTCATGGCCAACATGTTCTATCATCTCACTGTAAATAATCATCAATTAGATTAGTGTGCATATTCGGCTATTTATTATCTGATGTAAATTTGGAGATGAACTCACCAAGAGATAATTCTGTCATATTTGTAGGTAGCAGGTAATTGGCGATAGTCACACAGAAGAAATCTTATGTGGTCCTGAGAGCAAAGTCCATTTAAAATGGTAAATATATGATGTTAAGGAGCCAGAAGCAAAAAGGAATACATGTAATGACGATCTCATTGTCTCCGATGAAACTTTCGTGCATTATGCTTTCAAACTCACATGCAGTTAGTAAAAGCTAATCACCTGAAGGCCAGCTTCCTTCACTCTCATTTCTGCAAGTCTCAGTTGCTCCTCAGATAAGCTGATGCCAGTATATTTGCATCCAGTTTGTTTGACAACTTCAATAGCTAAAGTTCCCCAACCACATCCAATATCAAGAACTTCGTGTTTCTCATCAATTTTAGCCTATATTGGAACATAAAATATTGCAAATTAAATAATTTTACTGAGAATTTCTCATAGAAAATGAAGTAAATGTTATGATAACCTCACCTTTTCAATTAGGATTGAAATTTTTCTCAGCTGTGCAACTTTCAAGTCTTCACTTTCCGTCTATCAGAAGTTCAACACGGAAATGGGCATTACAAAGTTAAAAAATGGGGAAGATAAATTTTGTGGTCGGAAGATAAAATAATAATAATAAGATTGAAATCTGGACCTTAAATATTGCAGTGGAGTATGACATTGTTTCATCCAAGTACAGAGCAAAAAGTTCGTTACTCTGGGAAACAAGAAACCAAAACAAGT
Source organism: Cornus controversa (assembly GCA_026545225.1). NCBI lineage: Eukaryota > Viridiplantae > Streptophyta > Magnoliopsida > Cornales > Cornaceae > Cornus > Cornus controversa. Next base: position 42,277,352 of record CM048849.1, read on the forward strand.
TGTCACCTTACATTTTGTGTAGCCTAATTACTTGCAATAGTGTCATTTTAAACAAAAGTTGTCGTATGAACTTCTTGTTATAACAAGTCTTCATTAAACTTTCATAGAAATACTCACTATCTCCGGAAAAAAAAACAAATCTTCATTTCTAAACTAAAGCTGAAACAATTCTTAATTTTGAAGGACAGAAATTGTGACGTTCCACATTGCCTGGGGGGAGAGGTTGTTGGCACTTATATGTGTGAATGCCTCCTAACTGTGTAGGCGTGTTTTGAAAACCGTGAGCACAAAAATGTGTGCAAAGCAGACAATATCTACACAACGTGTCGAAATAAAAATTTTAACAATGATTTCATGTGAGAATTCTGTTTGTAACTATACTCCTGTAGACAATATCATAAAAACAGGGAATTAATGAACCTCCACCAAGAGAAAGATTGTTGAAATTTATCAATGGGTGATATCTCATACCAGATCATAATGACGAGAAATGTTCCTGCGAGCCTGGGTAAGAGTATTCTGCTTCAAAACATGCTTGAGAAAATACTTTGTGGATGCAATTCCAGCTGTGGAGAGCAATGGTGTCCACCAACCCCTAACAACAACATAGAATAGATGGAAACTCAAATACTGATAATTATAATATGACCAAAGGTTGTACACTCAAGTATCACGCTATAGCTGGTTCAAATCAATATTTACCTTTTGTTATTAGACCTCGAGACAGACTTTTTTAAGTCTCTGTTGGCAATAAAAATCTGCAGAATAGAATTTTGGAAAGGTAAGTATCTACAGGGAACACTTGAAACTAAGCACATATCTTCAATATTACCATGAAAAGATTCAGAAGACCTTCACTTTTATCAACAAAAGAAAAATCGCCATTAATGTATGCATCTGCAAGGCCTAATTCAGCTTGTGTAGCAACCTGTCAAACGAATTCAAAGTAAGAAACTTATGTATCACAGAATTCTAATTTAATTTTAATTAACACTCAAACACAAAGAAAAGGTGCATACCTTCCAGTAAAACTGGGGATTGTGAATTCTCAGAGAAGTTTTAAGAAGACTTTTATTTCTTGATCCTTTAAAGGTGAAAATTGTACCTCCTCCTTCCAATAAGCTAGGGTGCCACAAAAGACATGATATCAATATATCACCTTGAAAATTTTTAGTTAGCTTTTGTGCTGGAATTGATAGAAAACAGTTCAATCTCAAGATCGGTGATTAACTAAATTGGATCACAAAAGATCAGATTTTGGAACAAAGAGTGAAATAAAAAAAGAAAAAATAAAAAAAGAAAAAAGAAAAAAGGAAAGAAAATAAAATTAGAGCAAGATAGTATGGCCATGCACAGCAAAAACAATGACAGCTAGAAATTACTGAAAAGGGCATTACCTAGTTATGGTAAAGAAGATCTTAAGGGATCTGAATAACAGTTTAATGAAAACTACATTTGAGCATCATGCATCAGACTTATAGTAGCAAGAGAAAAAAAATGCAGATTAAATCAAACAGAACACAGAAAGTTCAGTGGTTATAATTCAAAATTTACAGCAAAAAATACTACTCACCGTGCATAAATAATGTAACTAGCAACTAAAATCACCACAATTTTATAGATATTGGATTATCCAATGAATCCTAGACTTCAACAAAATGAAAAAAAAAACTGCATTATTTTATATAAAATAGCTAATTCAAACTTGAACCAGCAACTTCTTACTATCAGTCTGAGCTTTTACCATTGCACCGGCCAGTGATCCCTGTCCTGTCCTTCCATCTACCATGAGAATACAACCATCAAATTGTACGATCCTATTTAAAGCTATATAATTAAGTACAACTAAAAATCATGTTCTTTTATCCAAATAGCTACTTTAGCTTGAACCAGATCACTCCTTCCTGGTGCATTTTTTGGTCCTCTAGTTATAAAAGCCTAATTCATCTCAAATTTTCTTCTTTGATCTCCTAAGAAATGGAAACACCTAACGCTTCCCAACAAAAGCAATGGAAAATTAGCAAGATGCATCCTTCCAAGCAACAAACACGACTAACTAAACAACCATGTCTTGGCTCAAATACATGTTTATATCATTTCAAGAAGTAAAAGCATGAAAAAGTATAAATATAGAAAAAGAATATAAATCTGTCCTTTGAGTGAACTCACATTAGGCAGCCAGTGGAAATATAATGTTGAAGAAACTTGGTAACAAAAGTGCGAGCCCATGCTTCGACCAAAGAAGGTACCATATATCTTGGGTTGTTCATAACACCAAAACTCTTTTTAAGAATACCATGTGCAGTGGCCATGCCAACCTGCAAGAATTATACATCAGTTATTAGCCTCTTAATACCAACTACATGAGTTCCTATATTATCTTTTTATATGTAAAATCTATCAAGCAAACAGTTAAGAGGCTAATAACCACCAAAAACAATAGTTATTGCCTTTTATCGTCAATATGATGTTGGCAAGCACATTTTACTATTGCCTTCAAAATAGTTTTTATATGGTTTAAAGCAACAATTATTCGTGTTAATACAAAAATCTAGGATACCTTTAGCTTTTCTTCATGGAATCCATATCCTGAAAGTGAAAGAAATGCGATGTGTAAAGCATGTGAGTCATTAAATTATAGGCTATTAACTTAGCCAAAAGGAAGATAATCTATTTCTGTTTTTCAAAACAGATGAAAGTACAACATATGGAAAACCTTAGCAGTGAAACCACTATATTTCTTGCATGAAACTTCAAAAGTATGATTCAAGTCATATAATAGACATTTTCCTAACATTAACAATCATTAATCAGTCATTTGCATTAATCTAATGCATTAATACTTCCCTTGAGATTGTAAATTTTATGTGTTATAAAATGGACATATAAACATAGGACTTGTTTGGTTCAGCCTCCTAGAACTATGAAATTGTTACTGAAAAACAGAAAGCAGCTTAATTAGTTTGGTTTGCAATTTTCTTAAAACCGAGTCAAGAAAAAGGTCTAATTTTAGAGAACAAAGTGTTTTTTGTTTTCAAAGTTCTTTAAAACTATTCCAGAGAACTGCACCAAACAGAATCATAATTAAGGAAATGATTTTTTACATGATTCCGCTCTATGCTTCAAGAAAAAAAAGGAGCTGAACTAATACAATAAAATGTGATTTACAAAGAGTTTTATGCTTGTAATTCTCCTCATAAGGAAGAAAACTCAACGTGCATGGTAAGCTCCACAGAACCATATTCCTCTCTTCCCTTGAATTAGATCAAGCTCAAAGGAAGCGTTTGATGCAGCAACTATTGGGAGTGGATGCATGACCAGTTGATCAGTTGAGCAATGTATGATAAGGTGTGTGAAATGAATTAAGAGTTACCAGATAAGGTAGGTGATGCAGGACGAGTTATGGATTAAGAGTTACCAGATAAGGCATCTGTCCACACATTGGAAACCACAACCCCACTGTCGCAAAACCCATACCCAACACTGAAAACAGTCTTCACTCTCCATCATCTGCCGTCAACCCAAATCCAAACACCCGGAACTCTCGACTGCCAAACATCCGCAATCCAAACGGTCCCTAAACCCAAGCCGGAAGAACCTGACCCACAATCCGAACACCAATCGCAACCTAAACCCACTACCCATCTCTCCCTTACCTTGGGAACCTCAAGCAACAGCCTTCATCACGAATAGACAGTGAAAGAACTACAGCGTCGCCGGATATTATCTGCCGTCATCAGCGTCGTCATCTTCTTCTTATCTGAGATTCGCTATTGTCAGTTTCTAGTCGCCAAGCAACAGCGAACATCCCTCATTGCCGAACAAACAGCAGCATAATCGCCGTAATCCTCTTTGCCCAACGTCGTCTTGGTCATCGTCGGAGCCTTTTGAAGCCATCATCATCTCCGAAGCTCTGTCGTCATCGTCACTCGTCTGCATGAGCCTCCTGTACGTTTGAATTGGGAAGGCAGCCAGTTGATTTGTTTATAACCCAGACAACCCGACCCATGATCTGTTTTACCCGGTTCAATCCAGATAAAATCCTGCAGCCCATATTTGCACCGAACCTGATTAGTTTGTTTTGGCCCAATTTAATTCCTGTTTTATAAGCCCAGACTTCAACCATACCACTTGCCGAACTAAAGCAGCCAGTCAAGTTGGCCTCAAAGCCCAGAGAAATTTGACCCAACCGAATCAGCCCAGAGTTTCAGTTTTAATCACAGCCCAGCCCATGTTCAATCCGGAATCATATTCAGCTTGTTTGGATACATGATCTGAGTTATCCTAGTTCTGGAACCAGATTCAGCAAAAACCAGTCTAGTAGTGAACCAGTTCAGCAGAGAGAAAAAAAAAAACCAGAATCTATACTACAGTTTTAGTACCACTTTTCACTGTCTAGATCATTTGGGAGTAGGGGTGGCAAAATTGGACACGACACGATAACACGACTCGAACACGACACGAATTAAGCGGGTTTGGGTTTGAGGTAAGCTGACACGTTTAATAAATGGGTCGACACGAACACGACACGCAAAAATTGGGTTGGGTTTGGGTTTAAGCTGTCTAACCCGTGACACGATTACGACACGATTACAACACGATTACGACATGAGTTATTCATATATTATGGTTTGATACAAACATATATATACATAGTCATATATATTGCAATTGTTTGTAATCTATTTGTTTATTTACAGGACTAATGTAGCCATAAAACACAAGGATGAGATTGTTATGATGTCTTCCTAGTTGTTGAATCACCTTAGTATGTTTTTAAGATATATATATAGATACAAAATTTATAATATATATAGTTTGATTTTAGGATTTATGTATTGATATGTAATTTATTTTTATATGATCTTTAGAGAGGTTTTTAGGGGTGGATAAACTCATATAATATAAGTTAAACGGATTAAAAAAGTTATTAAACAAGTCGTGCCATTATAAGACATGTTTATTAAACGGGTTATACGGGTCGACACGAATAACACGTTTAATAAACGGGTTGGGTTAGTGTTGAGGGTCTCTGACACGATTAGTAAATGAGTCGGGTTAGGGTTGAGCTGTTTTGTAGAATACTTATACATCGACACGACACGAACACGACACGGGAACACGAATTGCCACCCCTATTTGGGAGCATTCAATGTCTGTGTGATTACTTTGGACTTGGGGAAAGCTATGTGCACTTCATTTGAAAATTGAAACCAGTACTTCAAATGAAACCAGTACTTTTATGTGTTTGAAAAGTCTAAAAATTTGCAAATGGTCCTTACATGAATTTGAACAATTGTTTGTATTGATTGACCTTCTGTTACACTGTTAATGAATACTGCCTTTACCATTTGTGCACCCAATCTCTTTGCATTTAATTAGTTGTTTTTCACACAATAATGTCTTCACAAAATTAACCTTTTTTGCATTTTTGTTCTTGAGTGAGCATTATTTATAACTTGGTTACTTAATCAATTTGAGTCATATATCGGCATTCTTTACCCGTCTATTTTTCATCTTTAATTTCAGTACTTAGATGTCATGAACAAAATTGGACAGTATCCTAACCATGCGAAAGGTTGAAAAGCTGATGAGACCCACAATAATGTCTTGACATGCGTTCCATCAATTCTCTTGGAGAAGAATGACAGGAGTCACACCAACCTATTTCACACATGTCTCCAATGTGGAAATAAAGTTTGTAAAATCATAATTGACAAAGAAAGTTCAATAAATGTAGTGTCAAAATCAGGTGTTAATAGAATGAAACTTAAACCTGAGCCTCACCCACAACCATATAGAGTGGCCTGGGTAGAAGAAACTTCCTTGATTGTCTCTAAGAGGTGCTTAGTTCCAATTCAAATGGGTGATTACTCTGGTATGATTTGGTGTGATGTCTTACCTATGAATGTAGCCCATGTGCTTGTATAATGGTAAAAATATCATTCTAAATCCCAAAAAGCCATTAGAAAGAGACTCTAAGGAACAATATAGGTCTTTTCTCCTTAGCTTTGTATTGACAAAATCATCTTGGCAAAAGAAGTTTCCCATGTTGCGACAGAAAATGTGTTTAATTCTCCACCACATGAACTTAATGTCCCACATCGTCCTATACATCCTAGGGAGTGCTTTGAACATGAGGAACAATTGATTAGATTTTCAAATAAACATTTCATTGAAAATAAATCTTCCATTGTGTCAAAAAGGAATGTTAAGTATAAAAGTCATTTTTGGAAAACACTTTGGACACAAATTTCAAATTTTTCTTTGCATTTTGTCCTCAAACCGATAGAGAAATTGAGATTGTCAACCACGGTCTAGGAAAGTTAGTTAGTTATTTCGTAAAAGCGCACCTCGACAATTGGGGCTTGTTGTTATCTATCGTGGAGTTTACATATAATAGCTTGGTCAATTGGTCTGCTGGAGATTATTCTTTTGAGATTCTACTTGGTTGGTTCCCTCGCCAACTCGCTATTGAATTTATTCCATTGCCACCACATTCCTGTTCATTTAAAGTTTCAAATTCCTTTGTCCAGCTTGTCCATGAGTTTCATGCCGATATGCGACGACAAACTGTTTTGAGTAATACAAATTGTGAGTTCACTGCATATGCTCGTTATAAGAATCTTCATTTAATGGAAGGAGATTTTGTTATAATTTGTGCACCACAACAACCTTATCCTCAAAACTCCTTCGAGGCAATGTAAGCCCAAGTAATTTGACATCTCTACATCATTCATAAATCTAGACCTAATGCATATTTATTTGACTTGTCATCTAATAATAGTATTAGTACAAATTTTCATGTGAAGTATTTGATGCCTAATCGTGGTACCTTTGAGCTTCCTATTTTGTCAGCTGGTGGAATTACATTATCTTCAGCAATAACACTTGTTCTTCTATCATGTCAAATATGGTATTTGGATTGGGTTGAGGATGTTCTTTAGAGCAGTACTATCCGCTTTACTCTTCGAAGAAGAGTTCTTCTCAACTGAAGAAAATTGATGTAGGACAAGTTATGATTTATGTGGATGAGTTGCACGTGTTACGCCTCTACTTTTGAAAAAGGGGTAGAGACAAATGAATTAGGGATTTAATTTAATTTAGGATTAATTTTATTATTTTGTCATTGTTTTAGTTTTAAGGGATATTTTAGTATTTTACTATTTAGGGTTTATTTATGTTTTGCCTATATAAAGGCTTCAATGTAACTAAACAATTCAGTTTTTGATGATGGAATAATATTTTGTGAATTTGTGAACTTGTTCTTGTACCTTTTCTTTTCCCTCTTATTCTTGCTCTTCGTAATCCCTCCGTCTCTCTAGCCTATCTCATTCAGTCTATTTTCTCATCCCCTTTGTCTGTTTTCTGACTCCCTTTTTCTAGTCTCATCCCATCTTCTCATTCTCGTCCCTTTCTTTCTCTCTGGTTCTTTATCATTGGCATCTAAGTATTATTAGCCCTTTGTGTCTTGCATTAGTAGGCCTGTTTCACCAATATTTGCACATTCAGAAAGGTTATGGAATAATCGAGCATTTTAATTTCAGAAAAGAGATCACTTTCTGAGAGACAGTAAATTATATGGAAACTTCATCAAAAGTTTGGCCATGTGAAAACTCAATCTTTAATATTTTATCGACTTTGGTTAGAATTTTGAAGCTTTCCGTACAAGTTTAGAATTTTTTTAATAACTAGATCTTTTTACTTCTTGTTCAGAGACAAATTTACAATAGTGGAGCCATCTTTTGATTAAGTGTAGCTTTGAAAGAAAGCGGCATTCCTTGTGGCTCTTTAATATATTGTTATTTGGGGGAGAGCATTCCTGTCTCTCTCCAAAGTTGGCTCAAGAGAGGAACATCCTTGTCTTCATTACCTTATATTCATAGCTCTGACTAAACTTGACTCTCCATGTGGTATTTGGGTATGACTAAGAAGACAAATTACCATATAACACATCTTAAGGTGCTGCAACACATATATACATGATACAACTGTAATTCACACGAGGAGAGATCGAGAGTTACAAACCTGGAGCACATTGAGCCAATACGTTACACATACAAATTGATTTGAATATAAATTTTGTAGTAACTAAAAATATATGAAATGATAAAAAGCATCAGTAGCACAAGTGGAAGATAAGACCTGTCATAACTCAAAATGAATCATAGATTGTGACTCAAAAAAAAAAAATTTAAGTTAAAAGCAAGTCCTGTCCTACCTTAGACAATCCTGAAAATGGCCTGGTTTTCATAAGCTTTAACTATAATTTTTATGAATGAGTATCGATATTAGAAAAATTAGATACAAAACTCAAATATATGGGAAAGGTAATATTGTGTCAGTACCTATAGACATATTGGAAAGCACCAAGTGCTTTAGTTTCATCATATATCACTTTGTGAATATTCTCATCCTTCACCCTCAATTGGTGATATCCCGACCTTAAATCAATTTTAGAGAAGTAGTGAGCTCCCTTCAATTGATCGAATATGTCATCTATCCTCGGTAACGGATACTTGTTCTTGATTATCACATGATTTAACTTTCTGTAATCAATGCACAATCTCAAAGAACCATTTTTCTTCTTTGCAATAACTCTGGCGTTCCCCACGGTGACGCACTTGATCTAATTAAACATTTACCCCTCAAATCATCCAATTGGTTCTTTAAATCCACCAACTCCGTCAGTGCCATCTGATACGGTGCCATAGAGATGGACATCGTACGGGGTATAAGATCAATCCCGAACTCTATCTCTCTCTTGGGAGGCAAATCTGTCAAGTCTTCCGAAAAGACATCCAAGTACTCACATACCACCGTCGAATATTTTTCTCTCGACATCTTTTCTCCCTTGGCCAATAAACTAGCCAAGATAAAACTGTTTCGCTCTTGGTTGCTAATACCATAACATGGATAAGTGTACAAATCACTCCGATCTCCCATAAAACAAAAGCAATCGCCCTCGGGTGTACAAATCGTCACTCTCCCTCTAAAATAGTCTATCGTAGCATGAAATTCAGACAACCATTCCATCCTAAGTATGATGTTGAAACTACTCATATCTAAGAGAATAAAATTGAACTGTAGTGTTCTCCTAGCTACCTCAATAGCATATCCCCTACACACTTTATTAAGTATCACCATACCACCCACTGGCATGTCAACACAAATCTTTCTACCCATTAGACTAATCTCTAACCCCAAAATCCGTGCAAATGATGTAGCAATAAATGAATAAGATGCACCTGAATCAATTAATACACACATACCTAAGAACTATATACCAGAAATATACCTAAAACGACTGAAGGACCTGTTGAAAACTCAGCTGGTGTGATAGCATACGCAAGACCCTGTATATGCCGTCTTGCTTGACTACTCCCCTGATGGCCGGACCGCTGAGTAGATGCAGCTGAAGTTGTTCCTCTCCCAGAATGCGAACTCTGAACAAATTGTGCTGGCTATGGCGGTTGAGGAACTCTGAATTCTGTCTGTGCCTTAAGAGCCTATGAATAATGCTGCTGTGACCCCGCAACATTTTGAGTACCACTCCTCCTCTGTGGGCAATCCCTCATCATATGACCCACCTGTCCACAGTTGTAACATTTTCTCGAATCCCCTTTCGGTGTAGGTTGCAACTGTGGACACTCTGTCTTGTAATGCCCCAATTGTTGACAGTGAAAACACTTCACCTTGTCTCTAAAGGATTTAGTAATCATAGACACTGTAGAGAACGACTGAGTCTGCTCTATTCCTCGGGAGAATGAACTACCTTCCAATTGGGTGGGTATATGCTCGACTCACTCAATATCTACTTCTTGTGTACAAAAAAAATTTATATATATATATTTTGAGAAGAAGGAATCACATATGGCATGTTAGATTTAAAGTGATACTGAAGCATTATAGTCAGACCGAGTATCATTCCTTTAAAAATAATGAAAGAACAATGCTACTCTAGTTGATAATTCGAGGCGGGTTAAGTTGTGACAATTGCTTAATCTACTATTAGTATTGTATAAATGTTAATGAGAGGGGGAATCGAAAAATGAGAGGGTTTGCGTGTAATAATTCTAGTTTTTAGAATTTTTAGCTAGCATAGATGATTTTTGAAAGAATGATGCAAGAGAGGTAGAAAAGAAGAAAAAGAAGAGGGGGGAATCGAGAGAGAAAATTGAAGAAAGAGAGAGAGAGCTTGTAGTGCAAACCTTCTCGGCCACCTTTTAGAATTTTTACTGCATTATATAAAAATTGCTCTCAACAAATTAAAATGGTTTATTTTTATTGGGTGGGCATATGCTTGACTCACTCAATATCTACTTCTTGTGTGCAAAAAATAATAATATATATTTGAGAAGAAGGAATCACATATGCCATGTTAGATTTGAAGTGATATTCACGCATATAGTCGGACCAAGTATCATTCCTTTAAAAATAATGAAGAACAATGCTACTCTAGTTGATAATTCGAGGCGGGTTAAGTTATGACAATTACTTAATCTACTACTAGTATTGTATAAATGTTAATGAGAGGGGAAATTGAAAAAAGAGAGAGTTCCCGTGTAATACTTCTAGTTTCTAGAATTTTTAGCCAACGTAGATGATTTTTGAAGGAATGATGCGAGATGATTTTTGAAGAAATGATGCGAGAGAGGCAAAAAAGAAGAGGGGGAAATCGAGAGAGAAAATCGAAGAAAGAGAGAGAGAGAGAGAGCTTGTAGTGGAAACCTTCCTGGCCACCTTTTAGAATATTTACCTCAATATATAAAAATTGCTCTCAACAAACTAAAATGGTGTATTTTTACTGGGTGGGCATATACTCGACTCTCACAATATCTACTTCTTGTGTGCAAAAAAAAAAAAAAAAAATTGAGAAGAAGGAATCACAAATGCCATGTTAGATTTGAAGTGATATTCAAGCATTATAGTTGGACCGAGTATCATTCCTTTAAAAATAATAAAAGAACATTGCTACTTTAGTTGATAATTCAGACGTAAAACATTAGCTGAAAGATTTTATGCCCTTTAATATGTTTAAGTGGGGATTATGAGTCTAGCCATCTATATGATTTTTGAGGCAACGATGTGAGAGAGGTGGAAAAGAAGACGAAGAAGAGAAAGAGGGTTGGGGGGAATCGAGAGAAAAAATCTAAAAGAGAGAGAGAGAGAGAGATCTTGTAATGCAAACCTTCCCACCTTTTAGAAATATTTGCCTCTGTATATAAAAATTGCTCTCAACAAGTTAAAATTTTGTATTTTTATTGGGTGGGCATACCAATGACGTGATATGTCTCACTCAAAATCTACTTATTATGTGCAAAAAAAACATGCATTTGAGAAGAAGGAATGACGTATGCCATGTTAGATTCGTAGTGATATTCGAGCATTATAGTCTGACTGAGTATCATTCCTCTAAAAAAAATAAAAGAACAATGTTACTCTAGTTGATAATTCAGACCTAAAACATTAACCTAATGACCGGGAATTATGAGTGTAGCTAGTGTAGATGATTTTTGAGGGAATGATGTGAGAGAGGCAAGAAGAAGAGAGAAAATCAGGAGAGAATCGAAGAGAGAGAGAGAGAGAGCTTGTAATGCAAACCTTCCCACCTGGTAGAATTTTTTGCCTCTGTATATAAAAATTGCTCTCAACAAACTGAAATGAGCATACCAATGATGTGATATACATAACTCACTCAATATCTACTTCTTGTGATCAAAAAGAACATTTGAGAAGAAAGAATGACGTATGTTGTGTTAGATTCGAAATGATATTCGAGCATTATTGTAATACCCCGCTCCAACACATGGTATGATATTGTCCGCTTTGGGCCATAACCCGCACGGTTTTGCTATTGGGTTTACCCCAAAAGGCCTCATACCATTTGAAGAGAACATACTACATATAAGCACATCCCCTTTTCCACACCCAGGCGATGTGGGATTGAGCATCCTGCACCCTGTCAGTGTGGTAGCTCAGCCTAGTGTCTGTCTTCGCACCCGCCCACTCACACCCGTCCACAAGGGTTACTACAATCCACCCCCCTACGAGGCCCGACGTCCTCGTCGGCACACTTCTTCCGGCTGGGTTCAGGCTCTGATACCAACTGTAATACCCCGCTCCAACACATGGTATGATATTGTCCGCTTTGGGCCATAACCCGCACGGTTTTGTTATTGGGTTTACCCCAAAAGGCCTCATACCATTTGAAGAGAACATACTACATATAAGCACATCCCCTTTTCCACACCCAGGCGATGTGGGATTGAGCACCCTGTCAGTGTGGTAGCTCAGCCCAGTGTCTGTCTTCGCACCCGCCCACTCACACCCGTTCACAAGGGTTACTACAATTATAGTCGGACCGAGTATCATTCCTCTAACAATAATGAAAGAGCAATAATACTACTCTAGTTGATAATTCAGCACTTTTATGTCCTTCGATATATTTAAGTGAGAATTATGAGTCCTCCTTAAAACAAATTTAGCATCAAATAAGCTGTTATCCATTTAAATATCATTTTTGATAGAAATGTGTGTACGTTGTTTTCGCATCCTTGTGTTTTTTAGTAATACTTCTATATTGAGTGAAGTTAAAACATTGGCAAGTCTCCAAATTTCTCTACCAGTTCAATCATGTTACTGCATACAAGTTAATTACTAACACATAATTAAAGTAATTAAATAAAATAATCAAAAATCTTCTTGGAATCTGGTCATTTGCCAAATGGATCCCGAAATCAAAATGGTGTCAAGAGGAAGTTTCTAATCATGTGCGATAAAAATAAAATAAAAAACAAGTAAAGGAACACACGCATATATATATATACACACACAGAGAGAAACGGATTTCTGAGATTATTTTGCACAGAATATTTTTTTATGAAATATATTAGTAGAAATATTAGGAAGCCTATTGCTAAATACGACTCTGGCCATCTTTGCTTTCTTGTTATCATATCTTCGCAAATAACGCTGGCAAAATCAGCAACGCCCATCTCTCTCTCTCTCCCTCTCTCTCTCTTCCCTACCAATTCCTCGCACAACGACGCTGTCATTACCAGAAAGCCACCTAGCTAATTTACATCCTCTCTTTTATCCTTTTATTTTAAGAGAGATGTTGACCTTCTCTCTTCCGTCTCTCCCGCCAGCTTTCTGACGGAGCAATCACTCGTCGGGATCTGACCCACAACCCTATACTACGCTATGTGCCACCACACCCACCGTGACTCCCTAGCCACATCCTCTCAGTCCTCCCCATCACAACATGACGATGCCGCCGACCTCGTATGGCCGTTCGGCAAGCTCGACGGCATCGACAGGGACGACCTCCGCCAGTCCGCCTACGAGATATTCTTCACGGCATGCCGGTCGTCACCGGGGTTCGGGGGAGGGAGGAACGCCTTGACGTTCTATCCCTCGGACAACGGTGCCGGAGGAGGGGATGGAGGGGGAGCCGGGTCTCCGGGAGGATCCGGATCCCCGGTCAGAGTGCACGGGGTGGGCATGGCGGTGACAAGTAAGGTAAAGAGGGCTTTAGGGTTGAAGATGCTGAAACGTTCGCATTCAAGGAGGACCACCGCGTGCGGGTCTAATAACCCTAGTTCGCCCGGCGGGTCAAATCCCGGGTCCAGCCCCATTCACGGTCACGGTCATGGCGTGTCGTTTACTGTGCCGCAGACACGGTCAAGGCGGCCAATGACGTCGGCCGAGATCATGAGGCAGCAGATGAAGGTGACCGAGCAGAGTGATAATAGGCTCCGTAAAACGCTCATGAGGACCCTAGTTGGTCAAGTACGTATACATGTTCATGGATTTATGCATGCATGCATATATATATATATATATATATATATATATATATAGGTTGTATAATTCCTAAAGAAAACACAGTTTTTGTAAAGAAATTTCATGAAAATATTATATGTAACATCTTGAAGCCAAGAAACATTAGTTGTCAAGTTTTACATGGAAAGTTTTGGTATATATATATACGTGTGTACATAGGCCATTTTTTGACTTGGGTTATTTGAATCACACTCACTTTATGCAAATAATAAAAAAAAAATTTAACTTTGTATCTGATCTATTATCGCTTCCAATACTTTTAATTAATCATAGGACCCAACCTTGGCAATTTCAATAATTAAAATTCTCTCCAGATAATTCTGTGGTACACTAGAAAAGTTTAGATTAATTCAGAAATTCGCCGCTGAATTGATCTCAACCCTTGCAGTACAAGTGTACTGCAGAAAATGCTGATACTTTGAAGTAGGTAAAGATGCTCGAGTGATGTATGGCCTACAATAAGATCAAATGTCTGTTTCATTGTTGGTGTTGTGGGTAGAACTTCACCTCGCGCATTTTATAATGGTACGCCGGCTGATTTTGTTTTCACTTCTGTTTTTGTTTTTTGTTGTGACCTCAATTTTGTGTATTTGTTTTTTATCTGTTTCTGTCTGTTCTCTTCAATCAGAATCTTTTGTGTAGAGTGTGTACATTGAAATGTCCCAAATGCCCCTGACTGGTATTTCTGTTATACACAGTACTGATAATTCCAGGTCTAGTCATAACAATAAATCAATCAGAACTCAAATTTTATCCCTCAACTTAATAATTTTTGACCTAATAATAATAATAATGATACGTACTCATAATTTTCTCATTAATGGTAACAGATGGGTAGACGTGCAGAGACGATAATACTACCACTAGAGCTCCTCCGCCACCTAAAGCCATCCGAATTCCACGACTCCCATGAATACCATATATGGCAAAAGCGTCAGCTCAAAATCCTCGAAGCAGGGCTTGTTCTTCACCCTTCAATCCTACTAGACAAGTCGAACACATATGCTATGCATCTCAAAGAAATCATTGCGACTTCTGAGATCAAGCCAATCGACACAGGAAAAAACTCCGAGTACATGAGAACACTTTGTAATTGTGTGGTTTCACTAGCCTGGAGAAGCTCCGATGGCTCACAAACGGACGTATGCCATTGGGCTGACGGCTTCCCTCTCAACGTGCACCTCTACCTCGCGCTTCTCCACTCAATCTTCGATCTCAAGGACGAGTCTTTAGTCCTGGATGAGATCGATGAGCTTCTTGAACTCATGAAGAAGACATGGTCTACATTGGGAATCAATAGATCCATACATAATTTGTGTTTTACCTGGGTGTTGTTCCAACAATATCTCATCACTGGACAAACTGAGGTGGACCTTCTTTGTGCTGCACAAACTATGCTTGCCGAAGTAGCCAGTGATGCCAAGAGAACAGACAGAGAGCCTGTGTATGTCAAGATGTTGTCATCGGCGTTGATTTCAATTAAGAAATGGTCGGAGAAGAGACTGCTCGACTATCATGGATGCTTCCATAGGGGAACAGTTGGCCTAATGGAAAACCTCCTTCCAATAGTTTTTTCGGCCACAAAGATATTGGAAGAAGATGTTAAAGGCATTGGAGCAGAGGGACTAGAGAATGGTGAATTGACAGAAGACAATAGGGTGAATCACTATATCAGGGCATCACTGAGGAATGCATTCGCAAAGGTTTGTACCTTAGCCTCTTTCCGTTTTCAAGTTCCCATTGTGTTTTCATCAATCTAATATATACATGTTTTTCTTTCTTGTTCATGTTCAATTGTCGTGAACAAAAGATGTTAGAATGTGGAAATGTTAATGGTATGACAGTTGAAGTCCAAGAAGTTAGCGAAGTCCTCCTTCAATTAGCAAAAGAAACCGAGGAACTGGGGTTGAAGGAGAAATTGACTTATAGTCCTGTGCTCAAGAAATGGCATCCAATTGCAGCAGGGCTTGCAGCAGTGACGCTTCATAATTGCTACGGGACATTGTTGAGGCAATACTTGGCTGGGGTGTCGTCGCTCACAACTGAGACAATCACAGTATTGCAAAGTGCTGGAAAGCTAGAAAAGGTTTTGGTTCAGATGGCAGTTGAAGACACTGCCGAATGTGAAGATGGAGGAAAGGCAATCGTGAGGGAGATGGTTCCATACGAAGTTGATTCAATCATACTAAGCTTTGTGAAACAATGGATTCAGGAGAGGTTGAAGAGAGGAAAAGAGTGTGTTCAGAGAGCAAAAGAAAGTGAAGTAAGTTTATCTCTTTGCATGCTCTGCCAAATTGGAATATTAGTTTTAAGCTCATTACAATTTGTGGTAGATATACTATAAGAGTAATTGGTCGCCATTTTGGTGCAGACATGGAATCCAAAGTCCAAATCAGAACCATATGCACAATCAGCTGTAGAGCTAATGAGACATGCCATGGAAGCTGTGGACGACTTCTTTGAAATTCCAATAGGAATTTCTGATGATTTAGTTCATGAGTTTGCAGATGGCTTAGAGCGTCTTGTGCGAGACTTTACTACCTTTGTCGCATCATGTGGTAACAACCATCTCTTACAAATCTGTTCACTTAGTACTCTCTTTGAAATGTATCTTTGTATAAGCAACATGAATCTTCTATGTTTCATTCTAATGTATCAATGCACAAGGTCACTGATCATGAATACATCTTCTTTCTCAATTTTTTGTATTCTTTTCAGGATCAAAACAAAGCTACATCCCTAATCTTCCTCCTCTGACACGATGTAACCGGGATTCCAAGTTCATCAAGTTGTGGAAAAAGGCTAGCCCCTGCACTGTTGGTGTGGATGAGACACACCAAAATGGATCAAATGAAGGTCACCATCCGCGTCCTTCAACAAGCCGAGGGACACAACGCCTCTACATTCGTCTCAACACCATACATTATCTTCAAACTCAGCTTCATTTACTTGACAAAACCCTCTCCCTCTCCCCTCAAGTGGTTCAATCACCACGCAGCCGCTACAATAACCACCGTAGACAAATTAGTAGTACATCCCCGTACCTAGATCATGCCCGTTCAACCATTCAAGCAGCCTCCCAACATGTGTCAGAAGTTGCTGCCTACCGTCTTGTCTTCCTGGATTCCAATCCTGTATTCTACGAAAGCCTATATGTTGGTGATGTAGAAAATGCACGTATTCGACCAGCTTTACGAATCCTCAAGCAGAACCTCACTCTCTTGGGTGCCATTGTCACTGACCGGGCTCAACCACTGGCACTAAAAGAAGTTATGAAGGCCTCTTTCGAGGCCTACCTTATGGTTTTGCTAGCGGGGGGAAGCTCTCGAATATTTTCTAGGTCAGATCACGACATGATTGAGGAGGATTTTGACAGTTTAAAGCGGGTTTTTTGCACCTGTGGAGAAGGGTTGATAGCCGAGGATGTGGTGGAGCGAGAGGCAGAGACAGTGGAAGGGGTGGTGGCATTGATGGGCCAATCTACCGAACAACTAGTGGAAGATTTCAGCATTGTGGCTTGTGAAGGGAGTGGTATAGGTGGTATGGGTACAGGGCAAAAGCTGCCTATGCCTCCAACAACCGGAAGATGGAACAGAACCGATCCCAATACAATATTGAGGGTGCTGTGCCATAGAAATGACCGAGCAGCAAATCAGTTCTTGAAAAGAACATTCCAATTAGCAAAGAGGAGGTGATGAATATAGTTTGACATGTATAGTTGAAGCTCAAAGAACACATTCTTCAGGAAATCTGATAATGGGTTCAAACCATGTAGAGGAAATGCCAAGGAGATAAATTAGTAGTAACAATCCTCATTGTAGATTTGAATGTGGTATCAAGATATTGCTGGGGAGCTGAGAGAGAGATTGTAGTTATTCTTGGCTTAATTCTTTACAGCACTAGGGAATGTTAGTTCTTATATGTGATGAAATGCGCAAAAGGATATTTTCTTTATCCTCTCTGTTATTCGTGTAAGCCGTGCCATTTGACTAAAACAATTTCATCATAAACATTCTTTATGTAAAGCCTTTTAAATGTACAAAATTATCATTCTGCAACATCATTTTAGTGTTCTTTCAATTTAAATTCTAGCAAAGTATTGGAGTCAGTGTGAACATAGAATCAAAAGATTCGATGGGATCGTGAATTTCAGTCACAATTTCTTAACATTATGTGGTACTAGGATGGGGCAAAATTGATCAAAACGAACATAATTGATTCAAACAAACTTGTACTTCATCATAGTCTGCCTAAAGCACCAAGTTCACCAAAATGGGAATTCTAAAATTTCCATATAGTGTAATTTACTAGAGATCAATCTTAACATATGTTTTCTTTTCGGAAATTACTCACCCATTCATATATCACTTCCACTGTTTAGCTGTGATTTTCTACCAAGAATTGTTTCAAACAAAAAAGGAGCTTGTGTAAACTAAAAATTGAATCCATAACACACGCATAAACACACTCGCAATAAATATGTTCCACAAGCCATTGATGTGATTCAAGAGACGGCAGAAATTTTACAGAAACCCAAAGCAATGCCAAAGATCTTCCATTCTCTGCAACTTCACTCTTGTGACTTGTTCAACGGGGCTAGACTAACTGTAAAGAGCAGATATTATGTGAGAATGGAGACCAAGGCTTAACACAGCAACCCCCCATTTCCCACTTTGGTATGCAATCAAGGGTAACATGATACATAACAGCAAGTACCATGAAAAAATTTGTACTAATTGCAATCAGTTACAGTCCATATATATCCATCAGAGTATTTGGTATTATACACATGATAAAAGTTATATACAGATGGGTTTCATCATATGATCACAATCATGACAACTACAAAAAAGGAATTCGACCCACTTGAAGTATTTGAGAAAAAAACAGGTAATAATGAGAATAAAATGCATTCAAGCACTGACTCACCTAAAAATTCAGCCTGCCCAAACTCCTTCCAATGACTTTCCAAAGCTCTCGCAATTGCAAAATCTACAAGTAATCAAAAAATTTCACTCTGTCATTTTATTAACCATTTAGTAGACAAAGAAGAAGAGGGCTGAAATGATGTGAAAGATGAAGTAAAAATATAATCAAATTAATCCTCATTTGAATCATATTGTTCCAAAAACAGAAGTTCACTACTTCATGAGAGACAACACCAGGAACCCTACATGACTTACCTGAATTGGACTAGACATTAGGTCGAAGTCTAATTGATTTGAAATTTGAAAATTGACCAACTTGAATTGGATTCTGTTAGAAACAGCTCATAAGTTTTTTTTTTCTTCCGAAAATGTTGGATTCATAAGTTACTTTTAAGCTTGAATATATTACTGCATCGAGCAATTTACTGATACACTAGCCATAGAACCATCATTGAAGAAAGTTGGTTTTGAATTGTATATATATATATATATTCTGTTGAAGTCGCGTTTTCTATTTCAACAACTAGGCCATAATAATTAAGAAGTCATTCTTAAAAGGTAAGGGCATGTTGGGTTTAGTTTTTGCAAAACAGCTCCCAAAAATTCATAAGACAATTTTTTGTTTTCAGAGAAGAATGTTATCTGAAAACAAATTTTTTTTAATTGAGTTTTCATAAACTAGTTTTTTCTGCAAACTGTTAACCAAACAAGCTCTAATGATTTGCTGCTATATAAAATTTCTATTTTTTTTGGCTCTGTTCCCGCAATAACTGGAGCCTTTTGCCCACAACTAGCCCTTTATTTGAGTTGTGCTAGCAGTACTCATGATGGAAAAGATATTTGGTGCGTCTGGCGCACGGTGCACCGGGTGCCACAACCCTACGTTCACAACACTCATGATGGGTCCACAACACGTGTTGTACACGTAGGATTGCGGTTAACCGATGCACTCAATAGTTATTCGCTAGCATGACTCTTCATATTTTCATCATAACAGCATTACAATTGTTGTCGGTAAAAGTATTTTAAATGTTTGGTAATCCATTTTATAAAATACTCTCACAAATAAAACATTTTTTAATTTATAAGGTAACAGTATTGTTGAAAACACTTCTATTACTAATTTTACAATAATGTGTTTTAATAGAGTGTTCTATATTTGGTAACAGTAGGATTTTATAAGAAGGGATAAAATTGTCTTTATAAGAGATAAAAAGATAAAATTGTTTTAAAAAAAATAGTTACCTGAAATATATAACCTCTATTTATAAAACAGTTAGGATATGAATTTATTATATATATATGTCTAATACATCCGTCCCATAATTCTTGAGATATTTGGGGAATCTAACTTTTTATGGTGGGATCCACTTTTTATTGTAGTAATGAATGAATTTACATATTAGTTCTTGTTTAAAAGTTAATATTATTATTATATGGTGGGGCTAACTTTTAATATAGTAGAGTTTGGAAAGGGTAGTTTATGAATCATGTAAAAGATAGTACATCCATTTTAGAAAATGGACATGTATTTTGGGATATCCTAAAAAGGAATAGTAGACTAAAATTATGGGACGGAGGGAGTATATATTTTGGAGACTTTGTTATTGAGGCAGAAACTTTTACATTCATAGAATGCATGTGATGAGACTCATCACATACATCCAATAGATGTAAAAATTTAGACATAATTATTCTACCTAGCTATCATTTTCTGTTTTGTTTTTCAAAACAAGGGAACAAGAATTCATTCCAAACAAAGCATCATTTACAATCCTCTGATTATTTCCTCCATAAGAAAAGGAGGAAAACTATCCCTAAAGAGCACACAAGACTTAAACTGACAAAGCATATTTTTCTGCAACATGGGCTGCTCTGTTCCCCTCTCTACAAATATGCAAAAGTCAAAAGATCTAATTCCTATGTGTTCATGGTATGCAAATTCTTCAATGGTACTGCTTACAATGTCACAAAACACAATGGTTTTAATAAAGCCTTCTCCAATACCAAGGACATGTTTCTTTTCAAATTTCACTTTCCACTTGAACAAACAGAACCTAATTAAATGTGAAAGAACATTGGACCATCTAAAGGTTGGATGGAGCTTAAGCTGTTGAACATGTCTGAACCATAAACCTAGCTAGTACTTCTCTAATACCAAGGACATGTTATACTCCAGCAAAAAGTGTGGACTTCTAAACGAAAACAGATCATAAGTCATCACTTCTGTGAAAGGAGAACTACTAGTTTTGTTTTTAGCCATTCCAATCTAAGAAATTGAAACAAATTGGTAACTGAGAAAGACTGCATAACAGGTGAACCTAGTCACCTTTCTGAGACCTTATTGTTAAACATTTAGCTCAAATGATAACAAAGCTTTATGAACTCTTAAACATTTGGGAAAAGTTTAGAATTACAAAAATTTGATTCTAGATGCATCTCTTCCATTGACTCCTGCCACTTTTGATGCCTTCCAAATCATCTTTCAATAATCAAATTTCAACAAAAAAACCTTCAGTTTTTTCCACAAACATATTTTCGACATAATGTATTCACCATCAGAGTAAGATTTTGAGTACAATTTATGATATGAACACTTAATAGGTGCAAACCATACAGTGTCTTAACTGAGTAATTAAAGCTAATACAAATTACATGGATGGTGCTAAAAATTAAAAGGCCCATATTTAATGGCTGAAACCATCAACAATTAACACCGAAGGTTGTAACCTAGTGGTATTTTCTCACTTACCAAAGTAGGAGCAAGTGAGTACGCGGGTTATTTGCTAGGCAAAACAAAAAAACACCAACAATTCTTCTTCAGTAAAGATAGCTTTCACCGGAAACATATCTGATTGTTTCACAAAGTTCAAGTCCAGCCAATACTACAGATAGTCCTTTCTTCTTGATAGCTCATTCACTCAACCTATTTTTTGACATACCCCTTTATTTCTTCTCTAAGGACTTCCATTGAATCCGAAACCTCAGCCTTATACTGATAGAGCTTAGCCATTACCAAGAAGAAAATGAAATTCAAGAAGCTTAGCATGGTGAGAAATGCAAAATAATAATCAAGATGAGAAGCATTAAGGTTATTTAGAATCCATCCTTTGTGACCATGTGCCTTGGTGATATCAGAAATCAACGTAAGAATAAATGTGCTAAGGAAACTCCCAAGTCCATTAGCAGTCATAGAATAAGAAGTCCCAAGACTCTTCATGCTTTCGGGTGCTTGGTCATAGAAGAACTCAACCTTGGCTACCTCAAAACAAGCGTCGGCTGCTCCCATAAGCACGAATTGAGGAAGCAAAATGAATATGGTTAATGGTAATTGTCCTCCATTTTCAACTAGGCCATGGTCCTTGGCAACACTAAGTCTGTATTTCTCAGTTAGGGATGCTATTATCATAATAATGGTATGGAGTACAAGACCAATTCCCATTCTTTGAAGCAGAGTGATACCTCTTGGATTCTTTGTCCATCTTTTTATGACCTTGACGAAGACACGGTCATATATAATGATACAAACAAGCATGGACACTGTCAAGAAAGCACGCAAGCTAGCCGGAGGAAGTTTGAATTTACCCATACTTTGATCAAGAGTGGTACCTTGCTTAATGAAAAGGGTATGGGTTTGAGAAACCATTACTGCAGGAAGAAATGTGGTGAGCAAGATAGATAACATTTGCAGCATTTGTTTTGTTTCCTCGACTTGAGTCACTGTGCAGAGCATCCATGGACTGGTTGAACCAGTTTCAACACAGGCTTTATTGAGTAACCTGCATTAGCACAAGAAGGAACATGCATTAGAATACTAAGAATGAAGCATTTTAGCAAGAGTTGTCCTTAAATTGGGCCAGCAAGTCTAAATTTGGCCTGAATTTTACAAAGGTAAATCAGTACATGAGTACTTTGTAGATGGTCCGAGCTTGGGCTGTAAAGCCTAGACTTGGTTAGGCTTGAAGTCTGGCTCAAGCTAATGTGTACTCATCTCTAGACTGTGTGTACATGGACTTGGATCCTTTCATGTGAACTGGACAGCTGTTAGAGGGGCTAATTTGTCTCGCATCAAATTCGAATGGAGAAAGACTTGGGGATATAAGGGTGGGTATGCAACACTACCTAACAGCTTAGGCTTTTAAGTTAGAGGGCAAGCACTGACTCGTTACATTTGGTATCCGAGCCAAACTCAGTCTTTAGTCTGGTGTCACGCCAAGCGTCAGGTCCGAAAGTGTCCAGGCCGGTGTGCCCGTTCGGGTAGGTAGGGTGGTCTGACCGAAACGAGGGTATTGCAAGTGAAGGGCTAACTTGTCTCACATCGGATATGGATGGAAAAAGACTTGGTCATGTAAGAGTAGATATGTAACACTACCTAGGAGTTTAGGCTTTTGGGTTAGAGGGCAAGCGCTCGACCCGTTACAACATTCCAGTGCACAAAGGAGGGTAAAGATTACTACACAAGCAGTAGGGAGAATGTTAGAGGGGCTAACTTATCTCACATCGGATCCGGATGGGAAAAGACTTGGGGTGGGTATGTAGAGGGCAAATGCAAGACCCGTTACAACATTCTACTGCACAACGGAAGGTAAAGATTACTACACAAGTAGTGGGGTCCACTCTGGACTCTCCAGCGCACATGGGAGGATGGTACAAAGGATGAATACAAATAGCTAATGTGAAACTATGTGTGTGTACATGAACTCGAATCCTAACTAGAGAGTTGTTTGATGAGTCTTTTTTGTCTTACATCAGATCCGAATGAGAAAGAGAATGAGTATAAATGGATGGGTAGATAATACGACCCAATAGCTAAGGCTTTTGGGTCATTGTGAAGCGCTCAACTCATTACTGTTGGTATAAGAGCCAAATCAAATTCTTAATTCGATGTCACGCTTAGCTCCCACCTGGATAGAGTTCGGGTCCGAACCGATGGGTAGATATGATGGTTTGACCGCAATGACCTCATCGTTGCGAGTTCGGATGGCGGAACCAAATGATAAAAGAATGATATACATATCTCACCCTCTCCAAACCTTAATAATATAGATGATGAATACAAACCTGAGGGTGGTTGTGGAATTAATTCTATAATTCCCTTTGGTGGCGTATTCTTCCGAGTCAAGTTCATAGAATTCTTTAGGGTCTTTAGGAATGGGTACCCTCCACTTCCTTAGGGCAGCCACTATGACCTTGGCCATCCTTGTGAAGGGACTCCCTGTAGGGAACTTGTGCCTGTAGAGAGGTGTGCCAACTACAAAGATTAAAATGGCAAAAGCCAAGCCCATAGTTGGGATCCCATAGCCAAGACCCCATCCCACATTGTCTTGTATGTACACAACAATTGTGTTCCCAAAGAGCATCCCAATGAAGATACTGAACATCCACCAATTGAAGAAGGAAAGCTTTTGGGCCTTCTCTTTGGGATCGAAATCATCGAATTGGTCCGCACCCATCGTGGAAATGTTGGGCTTCGTCCCGCCCATCCCAATGGCTAAAACGTAGAGTGCAGTATAAAACACAGCTAATTCTAGGGTTGAGGCTTTCTTACAGTCGGCCACCGCGACATTGGCGGCACAGGGAGGTGGTCTTAGCCCAGGGACTGAAACTGCTAGTGTTAGTAGGCACATTCCCTGCAGTCAGATTGGTAAGGCACATCTTGTCAAAAGAGAGAATAGTAACTTGGGCAGGCAAAGAAACAAAAATTAATGTCCTCTTGCAAACATTGGTAACAAAATTAAAGTTCAATATGGTAGATTACATTCAGTAAAAAAATAATTCACATTTCCTCTTTAAATGACGAAATATTCCTATTATGTCAATGCCAATTAAAACAACGTTTTAAGTTGTGAATTCGAAATTTGTGTTATTTTTTTTGTTTCTTCGGATGATATGATGGATCAGATTTATTTCATTGGTTCCAACTGTGACAATTGACCAAGCTGCTATTGGGTCAACCATTTTTGTTAGTATTACTTTTTTGAGTCCGAGGGAATATTGCAGATTTATTGGCAGGGTCCACACCCCACCCTCTCTTTCTACTGTTCTCATGTATATATGTTTATACTATACAATATTGTCCAATTTTTTCATTTAACATTATATTAATGAAAAATGCATTAATTAATGAAAAAATCTACCCAATATATAGATTTTTGTATGTTAGTATAACTATCACATGATCTTAAATAGTATAATATTATGCATAGATTTTTCAACCATCCTAAGATAATTGAAGTGGTCTACTTTAATATATACTATTATTTACAATAGTTATTTTTATACTGATTAGGAAATATTGATTAAGTCAATATTAGTTAAATATTATGTGACATATTTAATAGTAGAATACTTGTGTTCAATATGATGTGAAATTATTTGTAATACTTTGATTTCAATGTTTGTGAAATGTTGAATAGGCATTGGATTGATTTATAAATTCATTAATGTGAAAATCATATTATTGTATTACATAGTTATTAATATTGTGATTATTTCTCGTTGTTACATTCAAGTGTGATAAATGTTATATAATATGATATTTATCTAATGTTATATTATTGAGTAGTGTTATATTTAAATTTTGTTATTAGATTTCTATATCAATATTATTATAATGTGACAAATGACAAGTTAATTGAGATTATTATTCTTGTCGAGTATAAGGAGAAGTTTTCAGAACTTCAAGGCACGTGTTGTGCTAGAGGAAAGATTGGGTGCAAGAGACATATACACCATACTAGAAATTATAAAACCACTAAGATACACATGATAAAGAGAGTTTATCATGTCTAAAATCAACCTGGTAGTCAAATCAGAGGGTGACGAGTTGATATTCCTCATCATATCTACTCTGATAAGGGAATTTTTATAAAAGATGAAGATTAAATCTTTATGAAAAAATCATCTACTACCAAAATATGGTTGTATTATAAATTTATCGCCCTTGCGGCACTGGAGTAGATTTTTGTCATTTTCGAAAAGTGCATGGACAACTGCCCTCTCCCGCCTTTTCATAATGTTCATGAAGTTGCTCACAAATCAAAGCGTGAATGTCCCTTCGAAGTGTCACACGCTCTTTTTCATCGAGAGCGAGGTGGGCAACTTCCGTCGGTGTTGGTGCCTGTGGCAGCGTCTCTTGAGCCGCCCCCTGTTCTGAAGCCAGTGGGTTCTAAATGACCTCCCTCTCATGGTGAAAAAGAAAATTCACCACCTCAAAGAAATCCATATCATCCATCTGAAAAAGGTGTCTCAATTACCGCCAACTCCCCTGTCTCTTTCCCTATTGAAAAACCAACCCTACTCAAATTTTCTATAAATTCTAACCAAGTGACACACTAGGGCTATGGGTCATGAAAGAGGTTAACCCCCATCATGACCTCAAGAAGAGAACTCATTTTAACAATGTGGTCTTATAATTGATTAATGTTTACTAATTTCTAGAAATGGTGGATGTGAGCCAAGGGTACATGAATGATATACCCTGAGTGTGTAATAAAGTAAATTTTTTTTACTTATGTGCATGATTGAGTAATATGAAAGGACATGTAAATGTTCCAACTTATATGGATTAATTATTGTTCTAATATTAACTCAAATGTCACATATGTATAAGGAGATTAACTATAGTTTATTTTCACCTATACAAAAGAATGTTGTAGTTGTAGCATTAAATCACAATGATATATGTGACTTAATATATGTGCACATGAGAGATGGAAAAAGTATTTTAATACTTTGATAGAAATTGCACAAGATATTGTAAAGAAAAGTTCGAGAATGAAGTTTAGAATCAACTCAACGATAAAAATAAAATGGTGTTGCTAAAATGCAATAACCATAGTCTTAAAATTGCTTTATTGATAAATTCTGGATTACCCAGAATCTATGGGATAAAGCTCAATTATCCTCAAATTTAATTATTAATTCCTCATTAAGAAAATTATTAAGACACCATTTGATATATGGAAAGATCCCTATAAATACCTAGAAATGTGGGGGTGTCTAGATAATGTGACAGCATTTAAATCCTGAAATTATTAAAATATTAATGGCACATATATTGTGCATAATTCAAGAGAATATAGTATGAGGTTCTATTAATGGCAAATTGATTTGAAACAACCAAGGAGATAGAAATGTGGTGGTGTCTAGATCAATATTATGTGTAGATTGAAATAAACACAAAAACAATGACATAAATTAGAAGGTACGTTGCATATCAATGAGTATGATGCATGCTAAAGATACTCTAGATAGATATATTTTTTAGCTATGTTGTTATGATCTAAATGAAGAGTTGCACATGATTTGATATACAAGCAATCCGAGAATATACCAAATGTATTGAGGTGGTTGAGATCCATATTAAGATTAAGCATTTATCAAGGTATATAGCTGATATTTAGGGATATTAAAGACTCTAGGTCCACAAGTGGATATGTTTTTAATGTTAAAGGTGTAGCCATAGAATATAAACCAGTTGCTTTAAATAAAAGCAAGAATGGTTAAGAAGCTGTGAAATTTCTTAAAGGATATTCCAAAATTGGTTAACACATGTGCCACTACCCTCAAATGGAAAAATCTCTATATAGTGTATCAATTAACATAACAGTGAGAACCAACTTTGTAGGAAAAAGAAGATATGTGTGTACTATTGTCTTGGTTTACACTAACAGGTGAATAGTTCAAGACTTTATGTCACTAGTTAGCCAAGTAGATTCGATAGTAATCTACTAGAGAAGATTTAAGGCCAAAAGTTATCTATCCCGATGTAGTGACTTTTCAACTATACTCTCTCTCTCTCTTTAGTGTTTGGCGAGCCATTTTGCTTTTGAAGCGAATTTCCATTCATGTGGGAGATTGTTGAAAACTAGCTTTGATCAAACCATTTTAGGACCAAAATTTGAGTAAGATCTACTAAAATTTTGGACTGGCTCCTGGTTGAAATGCGTTCCTCTTTGAGAGTAGATGAGCGTAGTGTATTTACTTGCTTAAATCCTTTTCCAGATGAATGAAAAAATGGCTTCCAAAGTGTGGTGTTGAACATGATTTCCAAGTCTTGCAAATGGGTTTATTCTCATATGAAATAAGTCACACATTGGAATCTTATTAAACACTCTATTTGTGTGTGTGTATATGTGTGTATATATATATATATATATATATATATATATATATATATATATATATATAAGTGTGAAATAAGGAGTCACAACCCAAGTGGTGTATTGGGTATATTCAATTGTGTAGATTGAAACAAACACTAAAATAATGACATAGATTAGATGGTTGCATATCAATGAGTATGATGTATGCTAAAGATATTCTAGATGGATATGTTTTCTAACTATGTTGTTGTGATCTAAATGAAGAGTTGCACACGATTTGATATACAAGCAATCCAAGAGAAAAATAATTTTTTATTAAAAAGGGCTTAGTGGTGTATTTGATTAATTCAAGTGGACTTGTGGTGTGCGGTTCGTATGGAAGAAAGCCCGGCCTTATGTGCACCCCCAAAGAGTTACATGGGTGGTTATTGAAAGGTAGTTGGGGTTAGTTGTTTGATTTAAATTGAGCAAGTGCACCCCATCCCCAAGAGTTACATGAGTGGTTGTTAAAAGGTAGTTAAGATAATTTGTTTGAATTAAATTAAACAACTCCACCCCATGTCCCTTAGCTTGAACCAAATGTCTAATTCTTCTTCAGTTCAAACCAAAGAGGTTTAACCACATCTATAAATAATCATGCTTCATTTACAAAATTCATTCATTCAACGTGAAAGTCTTCTCTCCTCTCCCATGAACCCAAGAGGGTTCAAACCATATGAACCCAAGTCAAGTGGGTTCAAGCTACATGGTTAGCCTAACACATAGGTTCAAACCCAGTGGTCCAAATTGATTTTATTTTAATTTTAACTTCATTTTTAGTTTGATTTGAGTCAAAGAGAGTGTTACACAGATGCTGGTTCGATGATTCAATTAATTTGGAGTGGTACTATTAATTGAAAAAAGATTGTTTTATCATAGGAGACAAGCGCCATGGAGTCCGTACAACACCATGCGGGACATTAATTGTCTTAAGGAGATAATATTAAATACTATTGTCAGTCTAATTCAAGTTTTTTTCTTATTTATTTTATTTTAATAAATTACATGTTAATATAATTTATGTGATTCTGCCATGTTAGTATAATTATCACATGATCTTAAATAGTATCATGTTATGCATAGATTTTTCAATATTTGTTGCTTAACTGGATAACAAAGACTGAGGGTAATAATTTTTAGATCTAATACTCTAACGGAAAATATTATCAGAAGAATTTGTTGCTTCTGTGAATAACAAAGACCAAGGATAATGAATTTTAAACATAATAATCTAAAACTGTTAGAAGGTACAAACTTTGAATTGATCCCTTGGATAAATTTTCGTTAGCATCTTCAATTAGACTATTCGGTCCATGCTCCAAAAACTAATTGTCCCTTTGCAGGAATCAAATCCTTCGCGTGGAGCAATGCCCTCCACATTTTCGCTTCCCAGGAAAGAGCATTGTCAATAATTGACAACTAATGCAAAAGGAAGAAAAATGCTTTGAAATTAATGCTCTGTTGCATAGAATTTGACATTGGAAAAAGACAGTCGCTTATTAAAAATGAACAGTAGTTCCACTAGTTACCTTTGTCAACTTACAAATGATTTTATAGTATATATATATATATGTAATTTCGTATGTGACAAAGCACAATTTTAAAGTCAAAGCATTCATCTATATGTAATTATGTATATTGACGCACGCATAAAAACACACACATATGCATACACATAAATACACACAAGTAACCTCACATGAAAGGTTGTGAGACATACCATTAGATAAATTGAAGATGTGATCATGAACGTCCAATAACGACCGAGATAAGCATCAGCAACATATGCGCCCAAGATCGGAGTTAACCAGATAGTACCAGTCCAATTGGTGACATTGTTTGCTGCAGTGACTGTGCCCTGATGAAGCTTCTTTGTCAAATAAACGATCAGATTTGTTGATATACCACAATAACACATGCGCTCAAACACTTCATACGCTGCATAAAAACACCCAAAATCAGAAAGAGAATAAAAAAATGTTAAAAGTGTATACTTGTATCATATATATAATCTGCAAGCTAAGTAGGGGTGCACAAAACATCGGTGCAACAGAAAAATTGAACGAACTATTAGGTTTGGTTGGTTTTTTTACTGCTCGGTTCAATCAGGTTCTGGTTCCATTTCATAGTTAAGTTATGTTTTGTAATATTTCAGAATCGAATCCAATCAAATCGTTTACTTTCTCTCTATATATATATATATTAGTGTATATTCGTGCCTACGACACTATTAATGCATTGAGAATCGTAATCGTTATTGATTAGATAGAGTGATTTTATGCCATAAATAGACAAAGACATTTTGAAACAAATATATATATATATATATATATATATATATATATATAATTTCAAGACTCTTCATAAGTATTATTTTTGTCTATCTTTTTAATTAGTTTCTTGTGTCTTATCAGCTGAAAAAGAGTGTCTAGAAAAAGATCACGTTAAATCTAAATGCTTAAAATGATTAAGTGAGGCCTAAAAATACTTCCATGTTCTATACGATATTCTCTAAGGTTAATTATTGTGACCTAAAGAATCTATGATATTGGATTTGATTTTTTTCCCCCTTAAATTTAGGTACTATATAATTATATATTATGTGGTGTAATAATGATAAAAGTTTATATGATTAAAATTACAAGTTATATATATATATATATATATATATATATATATATATTTCAACCAGTATTCATGGTTTATCCTTTTAAAGGACTAGTAGATATTTCACACACTTGTTAAACCATGAAGCCAAAGCTTCACAGCAGACAACTGTTCCATGTTTCACGGAGATGGAGGCATTACAAATACAAGTGCCCCAAAAGGTGGGGCAGGGTGATCTTCATTATAGGACTCAGTTGCTAAAAATATAAGAGAGAGAATGATAATTAATCGAGAGAGAGAGAGAGAGAGAGAGAGGGAGAGAGTTACCAACAATATAGGAACAAGCAGTCCATCCACCTCTCTTGGATCTAAGGACTGGGTTGCCCTTCAGATCCACAGTCCCATCCTTTGTGTACTCACCAAGACCTTCTTCCACAGCCATGAGTGACTTTCCAATAATGTCTAGCTCTTTTTTTTTTCCGGCAAGTCTAGCTCTTCCTTCTCACAAGCAAGTTTTTTTTTTTTTTTTTTTCTTTCTTCTTTTTTTGCGCACAATGTTTCTCGATAGCAAGTTTGTTTGAGGCCATCCACACATTAATTTATAGAGTTGAGATTTGCCTTTTTCACCATCAAAGTCGGTAGAACTGTCAAAATACCATGCAACTATACGTTTACAATACATTAAGTATAAATATATTAAATAAATTTGGATCATACATGTGTAACATGTATAGCGAATTTCATCGTACGCGTATATAACATACAAAATTTAAATTCACTCGACATATTTATATTGAATGTATTATAAATCTTTTCCATCTTTACAAACATGATTGAATTGAGCGTGGAATGCCATTTGGGCCGTGTGGTACAGCTGTGCAAAAGAAGAAGACAATGGAAGTGCTTTTCGGCAAATGATGATAATAGCCTTGACAAATTGTGCATTAAAAGACAGATTTTTGTGCTTTAGGTTCCTTTATGCCATTTGGGCCGTGAAGTGCTTTTCGGCAAATGATGATATACCTTGACAAATTGTGTATTAAAAGACAAATTTTTGTGCTTTAGGTTCCTTTATGCCATTTGGGCCGTGAAGTGCTTTTCGGCAAATGATGATATTAGCCTTGACAAATTGTGTATTAAAAGAGAGATTTTTGTGCTTTAGGTTTCTTTTGGTTAGCTATAAGTAGCGGAAAATGAAAAGGAAGAAAATTAATTTTTTTTAGGAGTTTAGTTGGAAAGAGAGTGAATATTTTGAAAAAAAGTAGAATTTTGTAACTGTTGTATTTTCTCTAAAATATAACAATTAATATTTTTAATTAAATTATTAAAATACAACAGTAGAATTTCGTAAAATTTTGTAACTGTTGTGTTTATTATTTTTAATAAATTAATCATCATTTTTACTATTTCTTTGCTAAAAATGAATATAAATAATTGGGTATAAAGAGGATTCATTTTTTTTTTAGTATTTGAAATCATAAGAGTAGTTTTGGTAGGTAGAATCATTTTCTTTCACTTTCATGATATCAAAACAAACAAAATAATTTTTTCTCACAATTTCTTGAAAAATTTTCATGCTAACCAAATATTTGAAAATTTTAGTTTTCTGTCATTCATTTCATCTCTAACACCGAATCACATTCCGATATGAGTTGGCCGGATATAAAGTCAACATGTGGGGTATGATCACAATAAAACGTGTGATGAATAAAAAAATAAAATAAAATTTTCCTCCAAAACATATAGGAAAATGATATCAGACAAAAGACTTTAGTCTTGTGCAGATGACTTTGTATTCATAAGATGCATTGCGATGAAATTTGTTTTACATATTAGGTCGTTTCTGATAAAAAATGAATCCCTTCATATTGAAAGGATGTTGTTTCAAGAAAGAAAAAAAAACGATAACATTGTCCTACATTAGTGTCCCCACTTATCCTATCCCCGAGAATGATGCTTAAACATGTCCTCTACAAACAAAGAGTGAAGAATTGCCACACCACATAAACACTAAAATTATTTTTTCCCTTTTTGCAAATTGGCCAAAGTTTAGCAGCAATAATTGAAAGTAGTGCTGTGTGGTGATGGTGCTTTTGACACGCATTGAAGTGAATAATGTTGGGACCTGCAAACCTAAAAGATGTCCTCGCCATGTATTTGGTTTTGCTTTTTAAAGTTTGATGTCCTCAAGTTAATGGATTTGTGACTAGTAAATATGAAATAGGGGGG
This sequence comes from Cornus controversa, assembly GCA_026545225.1. Taxonomy (NCBI): domain Eukaryota; kingdom Viridiplantae; phylum Streptophyta; class Magnoliopsida; order Cornales; family Cornaceae; genus Cornus; species Cornus controversa. Next base: position 42,310,110 of record CM048849.1, read on the forward strand.
CAATGGAGCATGTATAGGTTGAAGGCCTATCTAGATCGACTGCAACATAATCTATTTTCGGTTGGTTGCGAGGAAGCTCTTCAAACCTTCCAAGCAATCGTCAATATCCTTTTCTTTAGGTCCAGTTTGGTTGAAAAAAATGGAAGGAAACGGAAAAAAAAAAAGGAGGGATATGATTTTTGTGTTTGGTATAAAATTTTGGATGAAAAAAAAATAAAAAAAAAGGAATGGAATGATTCAGAGAGATGCATTAAGACATGAATAGGAGCTTTTGCATGTTATCCTTCCTAAAATGGAAGGAAACGGAAAGAAAGACTAACATCTTTTAATAAAAAAAATTTAATACTAAATTTGCTTTCAAATTTAAATTTGTTAATGATTACTAACATTTCTTTTCTTTTTGTTCATTAATTATAAAAAGTTAATACTAATCTTCCTTTTACTTTCTCTCATATCTAATGTTATCTTCTTACTTTTTTTCTTCTATTGTATCCAACATGGCCTTAGGTCAATATATTTACTCAAGTGATCACAGCCAACAAACACAAAATATGTATAGACCATTAACCACATGCATCACTCTTATCCTAATAAGCACGAATACTTCTATAAGACTAACGTACGTATCTGTGTCATATCCGTATTTGATATTAATACTCTCAGATACTTGTTTGATACTTTATAAAAGTATTCGATCATAATTTTAAAATATATTTTTTTATCTCTAGCACGTATCCGATACTTTTTAATATTTCAAAACACATTTTTAACAAGTTTTGAACATGAAAATGCAATTTTTTTAATAATAATATTATATTATAATTGTTAAGAAAAGTTTAAAATTTATTTAAAACAGAAGTGTTGAGATACATATCATAATTTAGTACAAAATTTATTCATGCTAATTATACAATGACTCTTAACTCTTATTTTATTTGTTAATGATAATATTTTATAAAGAAATGTTAATAACTCATTTTTTGCATATATAAAAATATAATTTATTATCTTTATATTATCGTATTTTGTCCATACCGGTATTCTGTTTGTTTGAGATTTATCGTGTCGCCGTATTCGTGTCGTACTTGTGTCCCATATCCAATTATCTATGCTTCCTACCTCTCATCCTATTCAACCAATAACTTCTCACTTAATTAACTAGGGAAACAAAATTAACTGCATAATTTATCATTAATAATGCTATATATGCCTGAATTTGGTCCTCGAGTCAAAATAACTCTAGCTATGACTAATATGTAGTAATTTGTTTTTTTTTGAAGTACTTGACTAGTTGAATTTCATATATATATATATATATCTACACACACACACAGTCACACACACTTTAGACCAAGTTAAGATTGTGCTGGCAGCCTGGCACTCTAATTGCCTAAAATTTGTTTTCAGTATATCTATACCCCAGTAGTCCGACAAGTTGAATAAAGCCCTTATCCTCTAGAACCGCACTACTTCCTCTCAGTTTATTGTGCTAGCGTTGACCTTTGTCCCCCATTTCCAAGAGAGTCCAAGTTGATAAAAAAATTATGATTATGGCCTTTCATTAGTTTCAACACTCTAGAAAAATTATAAAAAAAGAAAAAACAAAAAGAAAAGAAAAAAGTAAAGAAGACTCTGAAGTTGTGTTCGACGGTGTGAAATTAGAGTTTTGAAATTGAAATTGGTGAAATTGAGAAAAATATTGTTAATAATTAATAAATTTTTATTAACAATTTCTTTCTTAATTCGACACATTTCAATTTCGAGACTCCAATTTTACGCAATCGAACACACACTAAGAGTGATTTTCATGTCACATAAAAATTTAAAGTTTGTTACAAACATCACTTACCATTACATAGGCAGACAATGAAATGAAAACATGCATGATTGAGAAAAAATAGCGAATCCAAATCTTACAAAAACATAGAGATCGAATCCAATTCTTACAACATTTTAATAATGTATTCATGTGGGAATTTCATCTCAAATTTATTCTTTTATTTGCTTACTATTTGAGTAAATTACACTTACCTTCATTAAGATTTGCAAATACTACAGAGAGCTCCAACATTGACGACCTCCCCTGTCGGTGACGGCCAGCAATCCAATGGAGTTAGGGTTATTAGTGAATTTAGCTCTTGTCCATTAAGGTGGGAGTTCATTTATAATAAATTATTTGCTGAAGTTATCTTATGTGAAAATGAAATGTGTTTATTGTGCAACCAAAAAAGCTTAGAATTTAAGAATTTATAAATAGATGTCTAAGTTTTCAAATGGATGTGAATGATGTAGATGATTTTATAACATTTTAAAGGAATTTATAGAGAGATGGGATAGAGATGGAAAGAAGAACATGGAACAAATAGCACAACATTTCAATGCTTTAATCTGTAAGACGGTTATGGCGGTTAATTGCTCTACAATCAGCTTTCACAGTGATTTCTTACTCAAAGTTTCACTAAAATACATTAATGTCATATTTGGGAACACTAATTCACGCATTGAATTCAAAATCTTTAACTAAATTTTCATTGTTTTAGTGCTTTAAAACGCAACATAAATATTATTTTCTCGTATTCTTTTCTCATTTGTGATTAGATGCAATCATACTCACGTCTGAAATAGTAAATGGTGTCATAACTTATACATAAAAACCGGTGTCACATATTTTGGTGACACAACAAGTGGTAGCACAGCTTAAGGCTTATTTTGAGAAGTTTATAGAAATCAGTTGTTGTAGAAAACAACAATGATTCTCTTCATATAATTTGAGAAAAATTAATGATTGTTAAAATTTTGTTTCAAATTCCTCGCATTATTTGTTTTTTATTTTTGATGAAGCAAAAAATTCACCCGAGCTGGTTGAGCGCCAACCTGTAAAAAGACAAGAGAAGAGTAATCGAAAGGGCACCGGCACGGTACCGGCCGACTACGCTCCGACGATCAAGTCAGGAATCGGAAAAACCCAAGTAGTAAGGGAATTCTGCGGGTAGCAATTGCGTACCTGGTATACAAGCATGTCTCAGTATTTATAGCGGTCAAGTGAGGCTACATCCTAGTAGGAGACTGGCTCTTGGAGACAGAGAAGTCCTCTTAACGTAGACTTCTTATCCACGTCAGCTTTGAACTCAACTCCCACGCATTACGTTTCATAATTGGACTCAAATACTCTATCAGATGCCCCCTGTTCGTGAGGGTCAATTACTGGGCCTTATGAACATTTTAGGACTGTTCACTGAGCTTCAACCGTTATATAAACAAACACCTTTTCTTTTTTTTCTTTTCTTTCCTTTCCTTTCTTTTCTTTCCTTTCCTTTCTTTTCTTTTCTTTCCCTTCCTTTCTTTTCTTTTCTTTTCTTTCCCTTCCTTCCGCGTGGCATGCGCCGGGTGGGCCCGGCCGCGCCCGGCAGGGGCAGCGCCCGGCCAGGCAGCGCCCGGCCAGGCCGGCCTGGCAGCGCCCGGCCAAGGCCTGTCGCCCGCGCCCGGCCGGGAGGCGCCAGGCCAGGTGCCGCCCGGCCGCGCCCGGCCAGGCTATGCCCGGCCAGGTGAGCCCGAGGTGACTCAAGAAGAGGAAGACAGGTTAGACTTCATTTACGACCTTGGGATGAGGGATGCGGTGGCCTTGACTTCCGACGCGGGATTGAGCACACTAGGCTACCCCCCTCGCATGTTTAGAGATAGGCGAGGTATACTCTTATATTTCTTCTTCTTTATTCCCTTCCCTTTCTGGACTCGAGAAATATATAAACTTTATCGTGAACATCGTGCAGGATCTCGAAAAAAGCCCGATCAAGACATTCGCATGTTGGCGAAAGGGAAAGGTGCCGAGGGATCCTCATCCCATGCTCAAAAAAGACGACGCCAACCTGTTCTCAGGAGCGCCGGCGCACCCCCGGGCGGGGTCTTATCCTCTCCTCCCTCTATTGGGAATTCTCCCTTCGCAGCAACCATGAGTACTCCGACTCCGGGTCCCAACCCCTTTGTGATACCCTATCCTCCTCTGTTCACGGGTGGGAGTTTGGTCGACCCAGGCACCTTCGGGGTGCCACCTACTCAACTTTTTGGTGGAGGCAGTTCGCATGTGCCGTTCTCCCCGGCCACTAGTCACACGGGGCTATTAACCCCGTCGGCCGGCCATACCGGTTCGTTGCTAGGTGATACGTCCTTTGCCATGAAAAGGGCTGGGGAGTTTGCTCTTCCACGTGATCTGGAAAAGGTGGACGCTCTCGATGCCGTCTCTTCTACTGGATATTTGCTAGCCAACATGGCTCAGGTATGCCCCCGGCCTCTTTGTACGCTTGAGTGCAACTCCAATATTCCTCTTTCTTAACCGTGTGTTTCCCTTGTGCATCTAACAGGGCCTGACAATTGCCCATGGCCTTTCCAACCGTCTCCTACATGCAGAGGAGGAGCTGGGGAAGCAAAGAACAGCCTTTGCCACGGAACGCGCTTCCTTTGCCAGTGAACGCACCGGTTTTAACTCACAGCTTGAGACCCTTCGTGCTTCCCATAGCGAGGAAATAAACGTCCTCAACTCCCAGCTCAGCCATGAACAAGAGGAGAAAGAACTGGCCGTGGAGAATTTTAAGGAGTCGGATGATTTCGACAGGGCCCTCAACCAATCATATATTGATGGTTTTGAGTATTTTCGCGAGGTGGCGCAGGGTCAATGGCCTGACATGAATTTTTCTGGCCTGCAACTTGGAGATCCCGACCCTTGAGCCGGAGTTTTGTTTATCTATGTAATGTTCCTCTCTGCAGAGGCTCCATGTACCTTTTCCCTTGCTTAATAAATGAAGGATCGTGTGTTTTATTGAACATATGTCATTTGTGCAGAGGTTACCCCTACATTTTTGAAGTTTTTCTTTACCCGGTTTGAGAAGTCCCTCCGTGAAGATGTGCACCCGTAGGGTCCTACCTTGGTTCGTCTTTTCTCGGGGTTGGTTAACCCCGCCTTTTTTCTTTAAAGGCCCTCCGTAGAGGTGTGTCCCCGTAGGGTTTTGCCCCCGTAAGGTCTTGTCCTTTCTCGGGATTTATTAACCCCGCCTTTTTCTTTAAAAGCCCTCCGTAGAGGTGTGTCCCCGTAGGGTTTTGCCCCCGTAGGGTCTTGTCCTTTCTCGGGATTTATTAACCCCGCCTTTTTCTTTAAAGGCCCTCCGTAGAGGTGTGTCCCCGTAGGGTTTTGCCCCCGTAGGGTCTTGTCCTTTCTCGGGATTTATTAACCCCGCCTTTTTCTTTAAAGGCCCTCCGTAGAGGTGTGTCCCCGTAGGGTTTTGCCCCCGTAGGGTCTTGTCCTTTCTCGGGATTTATTAACCCCGCCTTTTTCTTTAAAGGCCCTCCGTAGAGGTGTGTTCCCGTAGGGTTTTGCCCCCGTAGGGTCTTGTCCTTTCTCGGGATTTATTAACCCCGCCTTTTTCTTTAAAGGCCCTCCGTAGAGGTGTGTCCCCGTAGGGTTTTGCCACAACAGTTCTTTTAGGAAAAAACAAATTTTATTCCATAGCAAAAAACTTACAATAGACAAATTAGATCTAGACAGGAGTCTTGTCCCGAGGTCTTGGGCATTAGTGCCGACCTTCGAAATGACACTCAAAGTTTGGTAGCACGGCCAACCTTTACAATGATGCTCGCTCAAAACGAATGCGAGCTAAAGCCTAAGAAGAATGTGGCAAGAAATTAACAAGTCTGGGAAGAAACTTACTGATAGAACTTTCTTAAATGCTCGGCGTTCCAAGGATGGGCTAGCTGTCTTCCTTCTAATGTTTCGAGCCAGTAAGTGCCTCGCCTTTGAGTCCTGACCACTTTATACGGGCCCTCCCAATTAGGGGCCAGCTTTCCAGTGCCGTGAGGTTTGGTGGCTTGAGTGACTTCTCTCAACACTAGATCGCCAGGCTGGAAACTCCTATGTTTGACTTTGGTGTTGTAATATCGGGACATGGCCTGTTGATACGCTGCCATTCGTATCTGCGCCCGCTCCCTGTTTTCGTCGATGAAATCGACACTGGCCCTTAGTTCCCTCTCATTGTGAACTGGATCATAATGCTTGGCACGATGGCTCGCCACCGTCCTCATTTCGACAGGCAGGACTGCCTCGCTCCCGAATGCTAAGAAGTAGGGTGTCTCTCCTGTGGAGACTCTGACAGTGGTCCTGTAGGCCCACAGAATGCTTGGCAACAGTTCTGGCCATGCTCCTTTAGAGTCATCCAGGCGTTTCTTAATCATCTTGAATATAGTTCGGTTGGCTACCTCCGCCTGCCCATTAGCTTGTGGGTGGCCTGGTGATGAGTACCGGTGGTTTATGCCATGCTCTGTGCAAAACTCTTGGAATCGCCGGCTCTCAAACTACTTTGCGTTATCCATAATTATGACCTTTGGGACACCGAACCTGCATATGATTGACTTCCACACGAAACTGATGACGTTTCTTTCCCCTATTGTAGCTAGGGGCTCAGCCTCCACCCATTTAGTGAAGTAGTCAACTGCTACAATTGCGAATTTCGTCTGCCCCTTTCCCATGGGCAGAGGGCCAACAAAATCCATTCCCCATTGGGCAAAAGGCCACGGGGCCATTATCGGTGTCAGCTCTTCTGGGGGCTGTTTTGGGATGTTGGCAAAGCGTTGACACTTTTCACACCTCTTGACAAAGTTCATGGCATCCTGCTGCATAGAAGGCCAATAGTACCCTTGCCTAACGGCCTTTTGAGCCAAGGACCTGCCTCCTGCATGGTTTCCACATTCCCCTTCATGGATTTCCCTCATGACATTCTGTGCTTCTTCTGTTGATACGCATCGTAGGTAGGGTAAGGAAACTCCTCTTTTGTAGAGGATTCCATCTATCAGGGCGTACCTAGCTGCCCTAACCCTTGTTCTGTGCGCTTCTGCTTTATCGGATGGTAATTCGCCACTGCTTATGTATTTGACTATTGGGTCCGCCCATTCCATGCCCTGTGTGACCTGGTTTACTTCACACGGTGTTGCTACTGTTATACTCGGGTGGTCCATGCGCTCCACAAGCACCCCCCCTTGGGCGGCCTCTTGCGCCGTAGCCAATCGAGCGAGAGCATCGGCATTGGAATTTTCACTGCGGGTGATCCGCACGATTGAAAACCTCTGGAAACGGGTAACAAGTTCTTGTACTTTTTGCAAGTAAGCTTTCATCCGTGATCCCTTTGCCTCGTATTCCAAACTGACTTGCCGGGCAATTAACTGGGAGTCGGTATGAGCTTTCAGTTGTCTAACCTTTAGGACATCAGCTAGCTTTAATCCCGCGATTAAAGCTTCATATTCAGCTTCATTGTTTGTTGCTTTGAATCCAAATTGCAGGGCATATTTGAATGTTTCTCCTGCTGGGGACCTAATTAGTATCCCTGCTCCGCTGGCTTGGGTGTTAGATGACCCATCGACAAACAACTGCCATGCACACCCAGGGTCCATTAGGTCTTCCCCTTTTTGGTGGACTGCATCTCCTGCTTCTTCTTGCTGAACCTGCTCATGAACCTGCTCATCTTCCCGGGGGTATGTAAACTCTGCTATGAAATCTGCCAGCACTTGGCCTTTGACTGCTGTCCTTGGCTTGTATCGGATGTCGAATTCTCCGAGCTCCATTGACCACTTCACAAGTCGCCCCGAGGTTTTGGGTTTGAAGAGGACCTGCCGGAGTGGTTGATCTGTTAGCACTACAATGGTGTGTGCTTGGAAATATGGCCTGAGTTTCCTGGCTGTAGTGACCAAGGCAAACGCCAATTTCTCGATGGAGGGATACCTTTCTTCTGCCCCCCGGAGAACTCTGCTGGTATAATAAACTGGCTTTTGCACTCTTTCTTCTTCCCGCATCAGCGCGGAACTGACTGCTGCAGGGGAGACAGCCAAGTACAAGTACAACTTCTCTCCTATGCGCGCACATGACAGAAGTGGGGGTGAGCTGAGGTACTGCTTCAGCTCATTCAAGGCCTGCTCACATTCTGGAGTCCACTCAAAGGCCCGTTTGAGGACTTGAAAGAACGGGAGACACCTGTCTGTAGCGCGGGAAATCAATCGGCTCAGCGCTGCTACTTTACCCGTCAACCTTTGAACTTCTTTAATGGTCTTGGGCGATCTCGTATCCAGGATGGCTTGTACCTTCTGAGGGTTGGCCTCTATTCCCCTCTTGCTGACTAGATAGCCCAAAAACTTTTCGGAAGATACTCCAAATGCACACTTACTTGGATTGAGCTTCATCCTGTACTTTCGAAGGACTTTAAAGGCTTCTTGTAAATCAACCAAGTGGTTGACAGCCTCTTGACTTTTGACCAACATATCATCGACATACACCTCCATATTTCTGCCAATCTGCTCCTTGAACATTCTATTTACTAGCCTTTGATAGGTTGCACCGGTATTTTTTAGGCTGAATGGCATTACCGTGTAGCAGTACAATCCTCTCTCTGTTATAAAGGATGTCCTCTCTTGGTCTGCCGGCCACATCGGAATTTGATTATATCCTGAGTAGGCATCCATGAAGCTGAGCCGTTCATATCCTGTCGTCCCTTCTACAAGCATGTCAATCCAGGGGAGGGGGAAGCTGTCTTTCGGACAGGCTTTGTTTAGGTCGGTAAAGTCGACACACATACGCCATTTCCCATTGGATTTTTTAACCAGTACTATGTTTGCCAACCAGTCTGGATAATTAGTTTTCCGCACAAAGTCGGCCTTCAACAACTTCTCCACCTCCTCGGAAATTGCTGCGTTTCTTTCTGGGGCGAAGATTCTCCGCTTTTGTCTCACTGGCTTGGCGATGGGGTCGATATTCAGTCGATGCACGGCAATGGTCGGATCGATCCCCGGCATATCCTCGTGGGACCATGCGAATACATCCTCGTTCGCTCTGAGGAATCGCACCATCTCCTCTCGAGAGGTGGGTGAGAGTGATGATCCCAGGCTCACTTTCTTTTCTGTGCCTTGTTCGTTTAAGTTGATCTCAATTAACTCTTCCATTGGCTCTGCGCGAAGGACCTCTTCTTTCTCCTCTATCTCTTGTCCCTCAATGTTTAGGGTCTCTGTCATCTTCCTCTCCCTCAGGGAGGTGGCATAACATTCTCTGGTCGTGATCTGATCTCCTCTTAGTTCTCCAACACCATGCTCCGTGGGGAATCGAACGAGGAGATGGTAGGTGGAGGTCACAGCTCTCATAGCATTCAACGTGGCCCTTCCCAAGATGACATTATATGTGGTTGGGCAATCCACCACAAAGAAAGTCACCATCTTGGTGACTTGTCTGGGACTTGAACCAGCTGTAACCGAAAGGTCAATTGTGCCCAAAGGAAGGAGTTTCTCTCCGGAGAAACCCACAAGCGGCGACTGAGTGGTCTTGAGTTTTTTTCTTCCAATCTTCATTTGATCAAATGCATCTACAAAGAGGATATCTGCGGAGCTGCCGTTGTCAATCAACACCCGCCTAATTGTGAAGTTGGCGATGATCAATGTAACGACGAGGGCATCATCGTGAGGTTGCTGAACTCTCTTTGCGTCATCCTCTGAAAAAGTTATGACCTGGTCATTTAACCGAGGGCACTTGGTGGGAGATTGGCTCACCTCACTGACTTCAGAGAAATTTCTGACTTTCCTAGCATGTGCTTTGCGAGTAGCGTTAGACTCCCCGCCCCCCGCGACTCCTCCGGAGATGACCCTGATTTCCCCTATTGGAGGGTTCTTGCGAGCCGTACCTTCATTTGCATCCTGCGCATGACTCTGTGCTCTCTGCCCCCCGCCGGCCACAAACCTTCGCAGTTGGCCCCTTTGAATTAAACTCTCAATCTGCCTTTTCAAATCCACGCATTCATTGGTATCGTGGCCATGATCACGATGGAACCTACAGTACTTGTCACGAGATCTCCTGGCCGGATCGGTTCTCAACTTTGGAGGCCACGACACAGCCGGGTCATCTTGGATGTGGATGAGGATTTGGCTTATAGGAGTGTTCAACGGGGTGAAACTGAACCCCCTTTCACGGTGCACGGTCCTATCATTTTGTTCCTGTGTTACCCTGCTATACTTGGGGTTTCGTTCCTCTTTGCTAGGTTGTCCTCCCCTCTTCCTGTCCGCCTTTTTGTCGCCATCACCCTTTTCCCTCCGAGCATCCAGGGCATCCTCGGCATTCATGTATTTCTGGGCTTTCACAAGTAATTCGGACATGCTTTCAGGGGGATGCTTAGAGACAGAGTATAAGAACTTAGAGGGCAGTAGCCCTCCCATGAATGCTGTAACGGCCACCTTGTCATCCAAGGCATCCACTTGTAACATTTCTCTGTTAAATCGATTGATATAGTCCCGCAACGATTCTCCTCTGGTTTGCCTTACATTCAGGAGATAGGTAGCGGGTTTCCTATGCCTCCGGGCAGCAATGAAATTGCCCACAAACAGTTGGCTCAGCTCGTTGAAGGAGCGAATAGTGGATGGCTTTAAACTATTGAACCAAGATCTGGCGGAGCCCTTCAACGTAGTGGGAAAGGCTCTGCACATTATCTCGTCGGGTATCGCCTGAAGATGCATTAAGGCCTTGTAAGTTTCTAGGTGATCCAGCGGGTCCTTAGTCCCGTCAAAGCTTTCCACTGTTGGCATTTTGAACCTGGGGGGCAGGGGACAATTCATTACCCCTGCGGAGAAAGGGAGGTTGGTCTGCTGGACCAAATCCTCTATCGTGGCAGGGCCTTTCCCTCTTATGGCGTGGGCCATGCTTTCTACCCTGGCTCTTAGGTCCTGTATCTCCATATCGTGGTAAGCAAGGGATGCCGAATCCCCGTGGGGTTGGCTCCTCTCAGGAGGGACCAGACGGCTCTGATTCCCCCCACCTCTCACGTGACTCTGAGCCACATCCTCCATTGGTACTTCGTTTTCTCTCCGAACGCCATCCTCCTCGGGATCAATAGTCCTCCCGTAACTTGGTGACAGCATCGGCGCCACAGGGGGGAGGCGTTGCAGGATCGTCGCATTTTGCTGGAGCAATTGGACCAGACTTTGATTTAAGTTCTGGACTTGATGCTCCAACGCTGCGACGCGCCCCGGTCGTTTGGGACTCCGGGGTGTGTCCCCAGGAAGTCCGTCTGTCCAGGGGGCTGCATACCTCCGGGTCCTGCGGGCGGATTGGCTGTCGGGTCCTGTATGTTTAGAGGGTCAGTCCTGATTGGAAGATCTTGCTCGACCGGGGGGTCGCCTTGGCCAGGTAGGTCACGTACCAGAGGATCCTGGCCAACAGGGGGATCCTGTATGGCCGTGGTCTCCAATCCAGATCTAAGGTGCATCATGCTTTGTGTATGGTTCAAATAGAACAGTCAGGTTTTGTGTTCTATTCCCACAGACGGCGCCAACTGATGAAGCAAAAAATCCACCCGAGCTGGTTGAGCGCCAACCTGTAAAAAGACAAGAGAAGAGTAATCGAAAGGGCACCGGCACGGTACCGGCCGACTACGCTCCGACGATCAAGTCAGGAATCGGAAAAACCCAAGTAGTAAGGGAATTCTGCGGGTAGCAATTGCGTACCTGGTATACAAGCATGTCTCAGTATTTATAGCGGTCAAGTGAGGCTACATCCTAGTAGGAGACTGGCTTTTGGAGACAGAGAAGTCCTCTTAACGTAGACTTCTTATCCACGTCAGCTTTGAACTCAACTTCCACGCAGTACGTTTCATAATTGGACTCAAATACTCTATCAATTTTATTTTATGTATATATATATATTTTTTTTCGCACTGAAATTGCCTTTCTGGAGTTCTCTTGCAACAAAAGAACAATGACTTATGGATTCTATCAATAAATCATTAAAGTTTTTAAGTGAGGGTGAAAGCTCAGTCACACAGAACAGGAGCGAGAGTGTGAAAACTGCAAATTCAATGTCAGACAATGATATCGAGAGGGTGGCAGAACGAGAGCGTGCGTGGAATGTGAGAGCGGGAACATATTCAAAACACAAGAGCGACGTTTACTTAAAAGAATTATATAACTTAAGTAAAAGATATAGTATGGTTTTATACAATTCTTTGTCCTTGTCTAATTAAAAATAACGCAAATTCTTGTCACACCAAGGCCAGCCCGAAATACATTACCTCTACAAAAAATATAAAAAATCAACATTAGACGTTTTCATTCAACTTGTCTGAAAGAAAGAAAAAAAAAATACCGTGATAAAGCAATCGGATTCAGCAATTTCCAAATAAAGTGTTGTGAGAGAGGTTGATGATGCCATCTCTCTCAAAACGCTCTATTCAAAAACTACCGAATGTTGAGGATGTCATATCTCTCACAACGCTCTCTATTCAAAAACTACCAAATGTTGAGGAACTATCATTTTTCCAAAAGGAAGCATCACCATAAATTTGTGGTATGAACAATACGTCCAATACAAGTCATTATCTTTTGCTGGCCAACAATACAAACATGGCATGAAGATATTGGGTTTGTACAAGAGATAGAAAGATAAAATCAGAACTAGTCTAATGTATTGGCTTATCTATATATATATATAAAAGTTGTCAATTTTCAACTCTCTTAATTCCCACTTTAAGTAGAGGGTACGAGTGAGTTGTCAGTATTCAAATTTGGAGCCAGGAAATTCGCGCACTGAGATTATATAAAAAGAAAGTGATGCTATGCTCACTAGTCAAAGGCTCACTTTGTAAGGATATAATTTTTTTTCTTAAAATTAAAAAAAATAATTATCTTGTATAATTTGTTTTTGATTATTAGTTTCGTGGAAATATACGAGCATGTTTACCTTAAAACAGTTAGTCGATTACATGACACTCTTAGGGTCTGTTTGGTTCATGATTTGCTTTTGGTGTTTTTGTTGCAGACTCGCTACAGTACTCAATTTGAGCCCCAAAGCATGTTTGGTGAGGCTTGTTATGTTTTGTATAGTAATATAACAAATTGGTATTTTTACATGTTTTTGTACTGTAGCGGAGCTAACAGCTCAAAACATTTGGGCCAAAATGATTGTAGAGCAAACAAACGGCCCAAAATTTTGCAACAGGTATATAGGCATTTTAGGTCATTTTTTGTGTCTTCTTTCTCTCTCCTCTGTGAAGCCGATTTGAAGGAAATTGTGGAGCGATTCTGAAACCCAAGTTGGTTGTTAATATCTGGTACTGCTGTGGAAGACAACACTTAAAAATTAACGTCTTTGGACCCTCCCTCTCTCACGCAAACCCTCTCTTTCACGTAGACCCTCTCTCATGTGACAGACCACATACAGATTGGCGACAACACCGGCAACCAATCGATTGACGATAGCATCAGCAACCGGTCGATCGGCAGCGACGACGACTTGGGTAAGTTTTCTCTTCTCAAATCTGAAATTTTTTCTCTCTCATCCTCATCTATCTTTCTCTCTCCTCTCATCAGTAAATGTTTCTTTCTCTCTCATTCTCAAATCAATTTGGTTTCTCATGTATCTATGCATGATTTAACTCCGGATTATATTTTTGCAAATTCTTTTTTTATCTATGGGTTTCATTATTCTCAACTTATGATGAAAGACATTTTCCTTTTACTTCATGCTTGACAAATTGCTTAGAAGAGCTAGTATAGAAGAATTTTGAGGCTTAGGGTTTAAATTCATTCCCAGAAGTGAGTAATTTTGGCAGTCCTTCAACTTGTATGCTTTAGTTTTCCATTTTATCTGATTTCTTTATATATTCGCAAGTATCTCGTAAAGTTTAGGAGTTGAAAACCAAAGATCAATGACCTTGTAGCTTGTACAGATAATGTCTTATAGTTTGTCCCTGCTGCAAAATTGTACAGATAGTTGTGCTTGCTGATTTAACCCTTGAAATATTTGATTGTATTGTACATATTTGATATCTTTGTTATACTTTACTTTATTTTTTGGTGAGAAAGAAAGAAAGTGTTTGTATTGAAATGTAATTGATGACAACTGAAGTTCTAGTTTTGATAAAATATCAATTAAAAAGGACTTGGTTTGTTCAAAACATAATTTTACCACCTTGTTTTATGTTAGACCACCTTAATAAGCTATGCTAGTTACTCATGATCATAGTAATGTTGTCAATGTCCTATGTTCTGTCAATCGGGATATGTCATATGCTCAACACTCACTTCTTATTGCATCTTGAGAGAGTGAAACAAATTTATGACTGTTTAATGACTTTGATCAGCTTGTCAAGAGTTAAAAAATCTCAAAATATCACCTATCAATAGGAAGATCCACTCTGGGAGAGTGAATGCTTGGCATAAGGGAATTGAAACCATTCTCGTGCAACTACCAATCTATGAGAGACAAATTTTGTTTCAAAATCAAACAATTTATACATAAATTAGACATGAACAATATTGTGAGAATTGTTTTAACTTTTAACAGGGATAAATGGGAGGAGCTCAAGCCAAATTATATGTGATTTAGACATTTGTATTTTTGGGACATATATATGTGATAATTTATGGTGTTCCCTTTATATGGTTACTATTGTGTTCCCTTCATGTGAGTTGTGACCCAAAGGGTGTATTGAAGCTTATGAATATTGAAGGCTTGACCACTTATCATGTAAAAATCCACTTACAAGTAATATTTAATACCTGTTGCCTTGATTTCTAAAATTGAAATTAGTTTGTATTCAGCTTTAATGGTGGTTCATGTATCTGTACCTTGCAAAAATATCGACTTGCCATATATATGCCACCAATTCGATCTTTTAGAAATATTGACTTGCCAAGTATATGTTAACATCAAGATGCAAAACAAAGTTCATAATCCTTCGAGGCTTGTCCCCAGAGCATTAATTCCACCATGAGCCATGGGATATGAGAGTTTATTATTATATTAATATTTGATGAATTTGAATGTCAAATATATTTTTTTGAATTTGAATACTATGAATGAAGCTTTGGGTGGTTATTGGAAGAAACATTTATGCAGGTGTGCTTATTGGTGGAATTGTACAATATTTTTTTTTTTTGGAAATGGTTCTTCTTCAGCTTTATATCTGTAATTTTTTGGTTGTTTTCTGGATGAGATTTGAAGCCAACTTTTGTATTTTTATGGAAAGTAACTTTAATAAAGTTAAAAAAATGTTTTGAATAAATTCTTTTTTTTTTTTTCATTCTTTTGTTTATTTTGTTATCTATGTTTTGTATTGTCTTGATTTCAAGTAGTAGGCTGAGCCCAAAATATCTAAAATAATAATTAATTGAGCAGCCAATTATATTATACATGAAACCATAATTATGAATCAGAAATTGCTTACCACCATTAGAGACACGTTTCCAAATTACCGAAACTCATAATATTTCCCTTTGGTGTTTACACTTGTGGGTCCAAGAAGTGAAAATACATAAAAGAAAAGAAAAAAGGTTGAGTTTTAATAGATTGATAAGAAACCATAGTAAACAATTTGATGAAACAACCATAAAGGCTATTGGTTGAACTTCCTTACAAGTATTATATACTATATTGTTACTTCATGTCATCAATTTTCTATCATCAAAGGCTTACAAACAAATGTATGATATCTATCTTCAGGATGCACCATCTGACCTCCACGTGATCTGTCTCGCAATGAGAAACGCAAAAAAGTATTATATAAATAATTAATTATAAAAATAAAATTTTAAAATGAAATAACAAATTAGAAACAGTCGGTACCAAACATGTCTTTTGTTTTTGTTTCTTATATTTTTGGCAGCAGTTGAAGTTACCAAATATGTTTTCAGTGTTTTGTTTTCAAAATATTTGACATTACCAAACGTGTTTTGCATATTTCTGCTTCAATAATTTTCGCAACGAAATTTCGTTACCAAATATACTTTCGCTTTCAATTCAAAACTCCATACAACAAAAACACTGTTTCTGAAATTTATCTAAAAATGAACATCTAAAATAAAACGCATACCAAACGGGACTTTACTGTCAACTTCATGCTCAACCTTTACATTGACTTAATTCTATTTATTATCTTAAATTGTGTTTGCAGGGAGTACACTTTCTATGGATTGATAAATTTTCTCTGTTAATTTTTCTCTTCAAATATCTTCAATTTATCATCCAATGATCTTGAATATGTCACGTAATCATTTGTTCAACTAATCATTATGCTTTGGTTACATACACAACTAACTACTATGTTCGTTCACAATGGTTGAATGATAAGTCTGTCAAGAAGAGCATATTTACAATTTCAAATCAGATACAAATGACTTAAAGATAATTGAAATGATGCGAAAGATGAAGTAAAAATATGTATCAAATTAGTCATCATTTGAATCATATCGTTCAAAACACAAAAGTTCACTACTTCATGAGAGGCAACACCATCAACCGTTGCATGCCTTTATTGAATTGGATTAGATCTTAGGTCAAAGTCTGATTGATTTGAAAATTGAAATTGACTAGCTTGAATTGGATTCATAAGTTACTTTTAAGATTTGGATTCATAAGTTACTTTTAAGATTTTGGAGGGCATTGTTTTGCCGTAAAATCTCAAAATGTTATTGTCACTCAAAAAATAGTTTTCTAAAACTCGAAAAAAATTGTTTTGCAGAGTACTATAAAAGACATTTTTATTAAAACATTTGTTTTTTTAACTGAGTTTTCAGTTTTCTCAACCAAACAGACTTTTGTATATTTTTTAATTTTCAGTACTCAGAAAATAAAAAATTGTTTTGAGAAATCTGAACCAAATAGACCCTTATACTCTTTTATTTATTTAATTATTTTATTTTTAGAAATTCAAGCAATTTGTATAAATTTAAGTAATAATTACCTTGTCCCATTTAGTGGATTAACAAGCTTGAGAAAGCTTTACAAAAAAGAGAACAAGTCCAAAAATCACGAGGCCCAACATAGTTGTGTATATTTTGGGCGGTCGAATACTTGTCCTGAAAAAACAGAAGGAGCCCAAGAGCATTTCAAGAGACCTTTGTATTCGGTTACCACGAAGAAAGTATGCGGTTTTTTTTTATTTCAACAACAAGGGCATAAGAAGTCATTCCAATAAAGAACATGTTTGGTTTAGTTTTTTTGAAATAAGTTCCAACCAATTCAAAACACAATTTCCGTTTTGAGAGAAGAATGTTATTTGAAAACATTTTTTTTTAACTGAGTTTTCATGAATGAGTTTTCACAAAACTATCAACCAAACAATTTTTGTATTAATTTTTTTATTTTCAAAATTATTCTTAGAAAAATTAACCAAACAAGCCCTAATGATTTGAAACTATATAAAATTGCTAGACTATTGTGATTGTCGCACCACAACCATCCAATATTGTGGGTCCCACAACAGTGTTGCCATGGGACGCTAGCATGACTAACTCTTCATATTTTCATCACAACAGTAACGCCATACACTTTTTTTAGCAGAGTTGTCGTACAATTGTTGTCAATAAAAGCATTTATGATATTTTAGATGTTTGGTATTACATTTTATAAGATACTTTTACAAATAAAGTATTTTTTAATTTGTAAGGCAATAATATTGTTTAAAACACTGTTATTAATAATTTTACAATAATGCCTTTTAATGGAGTGTTTGTAATATGAAAGGATAAAATTGTGATAGAATTTCCAATGTATGGAGTAAATGATGGTGATTGAGTTTCTCTCTCCTCCATCACCATGTCAGACCCATTGCCGAACCCCATGTCTGACTAAGTTCCACCACCAACAACCAACAACTCCATTATTGGAAACCATCACTGTCAAGTATAGACCCACTGCCAAAACTCCATTCCGGCCACCACGAAGCTCAATTCCAATGCCGGGTGATCTTCTCCGTTGAGCACCGCCGCGAGAACCCATCGCAATCACCATCACCAACCAATACTGGGTCTTCTCTCTCTCTCTCTCTCTCTCTCTCTATATATATATATATATATATATATTACATTTAAGGTTAGTGTTTGAATTTTCCTCTCAAAAAAATTCATAATCTAACGGTCAAAAATGCTTAAAAACTCATCTGACGATTCAAAATATCTATGTCTATCTATGGTCTAAAATTACTCTCTCTATCTTCAATCAACGGTCACGATTTACTCCCACCTAAATTCAAATTTAAACCTTCACCCACCTAATTCAAATTTAAACTTTTACCTACACTCCCACCCACTCATTTCTTTTCTTTCTTTTCTCTTTTCTCTCATCTCAAACTTACTACTTCCACCACTATCAACTTCATTAAATATCCATTTCCACCATGAGCAACCCGAAGCCACCATTTCTGGCCAGCAATGGAGCTGCAATGCAAGAACCATAACCGAAGCTTCTTTACCACCATTGAAGAAGTCACATACGCCAACAAAAGACCCATTGTCACTGCCGGGCCACCGTTGGAGTAGCTTCTGCTCCTTATATAGACCAAACCGAAAGCTCCATTGAATTATGCTCAAGCTCAACTGTGAGCCACCACCTTCCACCCAAGATTGGACCACCTACTGCCGGTTACCACGGAAACATAAGACCCATGAATCACCACCAACCAATCCACCAGCCGAAGTCCACTGCCATCATCTCCACCATCATCAACTCCATTCTTCACTATGGCCATGCCAATCACCACCACCACCAACTTCGGTCATTTTCGCCGATTACCCACAACTACTTCACCATGTCTGTCTTCAGTGTACACATATATATAGTTATCTGAAATGATCTCTCTCCTATTGAAAGTTAGTTGCTCAAATCTATATGCAAATAGATATATAGATGAAAAAATTATTAATATCATTAAATTTTAATTTTTGTGTATGCATATATATAGTCACCTGAAATGATCTCTCTCCTATTGAAAGTTTGTTGTTAAAATCTATATGCAAATAGACATATAAATGGAAAAATTATTGATATCATCTGGGATTCCTCGGCACTGTCGTGGACCCTTTTTAAAGCGAGCGGCAAAGCCTCGAGAGGGGTGGCGTCGATGACGAAGAAGAGCGACGGAGACCTCATGGCGGTAGACTTGAAGGGGAAGAAGGTCTTCGTAAGGGCTGATTTGAAACACTTCACCATTGAGGAATTAGATCACTTGATTGTAAGGGCTGATTAGAACAGAAAATCACTTGATTTAAGCTACTGGGGCTAAAGTCATTCTCTCCGGTCATCATCGCCACCACCAGTGAAGCCAAAAGGAGTTGCCGGAATCAAGAAGTCATCGCCGTCATCAGCTCATGTGGCATTATATGTGTGAAATAGAGCGTTGAAGGTAGGTGATAAGAGAAAGTAGAGTTCTTTGCTAATGCAAATGGATTGAAGTAGGTCATTCCCTACCTTTTTGGTACTATTCATTTCCTTGGTATAGTGAGTATGATGTAGTCTATAGATACAGATATAGAGTATACAGTTAATGTTTTGCCATATCTTAAAATAGTCAAAATTCTATCAGAAGTTATGTATAGTTGTGGTGTGAAACTATTTAAGTATAAGACACAGTGGTGACATTGAATATGTTGTGTCAATTTAATACTCCAACTGATTTTTACCTTTCTTTTTTTTGGAGTTTTTAATCTCTGTTTTAATTGTGATTATTATGAGCTATATATGTAATTGGCAATTCTAGCTCTTATAATTGAATCCACTCATGAACGAAATTTAGTTAGAGATCTATGGACAACCCTCTATCTTTGTCTCTCTATATTGTTCTCAACTGATTAACAAGTATTGATTAACTATTTTAATTGGTCTAGACAATAGGAAACAATTTTTGTAAATGAGTTTTTTTTTCTTTGAATTCATAAAGATTTTTGCTGATGATGTTGTAACATTTTCCTTTTCATTTTTGGTTTTTTAATTTGTATTTTGAATCTTTGAGAACAAAACCAAAAAATTTCAAATTGGGCCATTTTCAAATCACCTTTTTTTTATATTTATTTTGGGGTTAATTTAAGGCATTTTCAAATCGTTTTCATTTTTGAAGGTGTCAAAATTTCAATTTCTAGCATTCACAAAGATTCATTGTTGTACAAAGATTTTTTAGTGTTAAATAAAGTTCATGTCTGAATCATCATATTAAGATATGGTGTTTTTTCAGTTTTACTATGAACCAAAATATATATACATACACACACAAACTAAATAAGATCAACCAAGTACTCATGCCAAAAAAAAGAAAAAATGAAGGTGCGGTTGCTTACCTTAAGTAAGTGATGCTTTTATTTTATGGTAATACCGTTATAAGAAACACATATGTATTAAAGTTTGGTTTCTAATGATTATATCCACTGTATCACCTTATCAAAATCAAAGCAATGCATTAAAATGTGTCAATTCAAAGTGCCTACACTAGGTTAGACGTGTAATAATAATATTTTTATTATTATATATTGTAGCCAAAGATTCTTTTATCGATGGTGCAAGTTATCTTGCTTTTTTATTCCATCGTATTGTGATTATATAGAAGTTAAAAAGGTTATGGAAGTAAATTCCAAGAAAAATTACATGTTAAAAGCTCAAGGTTCAAAGGAAAATAAAAGGAATGATGCTTATAGAAGGAAATTAAGTGAAAAAAAGATAGAAAGAAAGAAGTGTTAGTTTTTCAGTGTTTGGATAACTAAAGAGAAAGGGAAAAAAAGGAAAGAATTATAGTATGAACTTATAGCTTTAATTAACTTTCATTTAATTGAGTAATAAAAATATCATGTTTTTTTTATTTTAATTGAGTAGTAAAAAGATCAAATTTAAGTTTATTTCTCCATTTAATAAACTGACTTTATAAACTGACTTTTTTATAAACTTTTTGACTTATTATTTTCTATGTTTGGTTTTTAAACTTTTTCTATGTCATTTTTTATATCAGGTGAAACATGATGTCGAGTGCACAGTAAGCTTTTTATTTTTTTATTTTAACATCTATAACTTAACTTATTTTTAAGAATTCACTGAATTTAATATGTAGGTTAATTTCTTGAAAAAAATAACTATTCCATTGTTATTCGTGATGAATGTAAGCTCATTATCATTAGAGCTGCGAAGGTGAGTCCACTCATTACATTTCTTTATTTGTTATAATTTTAATCAACTTTTTTTTATTTCATCTTTGAAAAAAGAGATGTGTGGTCATTGTTTTAACTATTCTTTTTTTTTTTGTAAACTATAGCTAATACAAATGGTGTTTTGTAAACATTTGTTTATTGATACGTTTATTATATAAAATCAATTTCTATTTCATCAGTTGAGCAATTTTTTTTTTCATAGTGCCGTAGGCACGAACAATACTCTAGTATATATATACAAACAGAACCATATACCCCATATATATATATATATATATATATATATATATATATATATATATATATATATACACACACACACACACACAAATAGAGCCCCAAATCAAACTCGACCAAGCAAGATTAATGGAGTATAATTCATCGCATCTGAACCCATCAACCGATTCAACCAAGTAACCTCAAACCCTTCTGCACACATATCCAACTCCTTCTAATCCTTGGAACCCATCCTCACACTCTTCCTATCCTCCACCACCATCGACGATGCATTCACATTCCTCAATTCACACGACCATGCCGAAAATGGTGAATTTAATTGGACAAAACAAACCATAGTGTTGTTGAAATGCTGGTCCAATGTTGACCACATCTAGGGTTTTTGGGCTCAAACGAGTCAGTGGATAATCGAAATTGGTATGCACAGTATTCATGTGTGTGAATCAATTGATCTTGAAACGGAGTCGGGAGGAGGAAGAAGATACATGGAGAGAGAGTGTAGGATTTGGGGGAGTTCTTGATTTTGAAAGAGAATTGGATTTTGGAGGAGAGAGAAGAGGTGATGGAGGACTCGTGCATGGAGGGGCGGAAGGGGTTTGGCGGTAGTCGGGAACCAGCCGATGATGGGGTGAGGCGTCGGTGAAATAATTGTGTGTAGTGAAACACAGAGAGAGGGGAGTGAAATAAAATAAAGGTAGATTGGTAAAATTACGTTTTCTATTGAAAAAGAGAGAACCATGAACTTTGACATGGGTGTCACAACAATATTTGCATAAGTTTTATCCGTGAGTAATAAAGATAAATTTGAAAGGTTTCAGATCATTTCACCCTAAAAAAATAAGAGTAATACTACATGTTCCGAATATATATTCTGAAATATATTTTGAATCTATACGGCATGTGACATAGCGCATTATTTTAGGAGATAAAATTAAATGGTGAGTTAGTCTTGGTGGGATTCTCCCATACACGGAGTACCGGTGGTCTAATATACATGTTGATATTTATTTTTAGATTAACTAACCACCATATCATCTGCCACATAGATTCAAGATATATTTTGAGATATTTATTCGAGACATATAGCATTTTTCAAAAAATAATTACGTAATATATATATATAACCTCTATTCATGAATCAGTTTTAAAAGTTTAAAATAAAATTGCATTTAAGTGGTTCAACAACAATAGAGGTTACAGTCTATGTCTTTGCTCATATCTGATTACTTTTGCATTCTTCCAAACAATTACTTAATTTTTATTTTATTTTAATTTATTTCATTGTATTGGTACTTGGAATATAATTTTCCTTTTTTTTTTTTCAGAAACAAGAATTCATTCCAAAGCATTTCCTCCATAAGAGTTGGAGGAAAACTATCCCTAAAGAGACACAAGACTTAAACTGACAAAGCATATTTTGTTACAACATGAGCTGCTCTGTTCCCCTCTCTACAAACATGCTTTTATCATCAAAACACAATGATATAAAGTCTTCTCCAATACCAAAGACATGTTTCTTTTCAAATTTCACTTTCCACTTAAACAAACAGAACCTAATTGAATGTGAAAGAACATTGGACCATCTAAAGGTTGGATGGAGCTTAGACTTTTGAACATGTCTGAACCATAAACCTAGCTAGTACTTCTCTAATACAAAGGACATGTTATATCCTCAAATGCTCCAGCCAAAAGTGTGGACTTCTGTCAACAATTCTTCTTCAGTAAAGATAGCTTTGTTTCACAAAATTTGAGTCCAGCCAATACTTCAGATGGTCCTTTCTTCTTGATAGCTTATTCACTAAACCTATTTTTCAACTTAGCCCTTTAATTCTTCTCTAAGTACTTCCATTGAATCCGAAACTTCAGCCTTATATTGATACAGCTTTGCCATTACCAAGAAGAAAATGAAATTCAAGACGCTTAGTACGGCAAGAAATGCAAAATAATAATCAAGATGAGAAGCATTAAGGTTATTCAGAATCCATCCTTCGTGACCATGCGCCTTGGTGATATTAGAAACCAACGTAAGAATAAATGTGCTAAGGAAATTCCCAACTCCAAGAGCAGACATTGAATAAGAAGTCCCAAGACTCTTCATGCTTTCAGGTGCTTGGTCATAGAAAAACTCAACCTTGGCTATCTCAAAGCAAGCATCGGCTGCTCCCATAAGCACGAATTGAGGAACCAAAACGAATATGGTTAATGGTAATTGTCCTCTATTTTCAACCAGGCCATGGTCCTTGGCAACACTGAGTCTGTATTTCTCAGTTAGGGATGCTATTATCATAACAATGGTATGGATTACATGACCAATTCCCATTCTTTGAAGTAGAGTGATACCTCTTGGATTCTTTGTCCATCTTCTTATGACCTTGACGAAGACACGGTCATATATAATGATACAAACAAGCATGGACACTGTCACGAAAGCTCCTAAGCTAGCCGGGGGAAGTTTGAATTTACCCATACTTTTATCAAGAGTTGTGCCTTGCTTAATGAAAAGGGTATGGGTTTGAGAAACCATTACTGCAGGAAGAAATGTGGTGAGCAAGATGGATAACATTCGCAGCATTTGTTTGGTTTCCTCGACTTGGGTCACTGTGCAGAGCATCCATGGACTGGTTGAACCAGTTTCAACACAAGCTTTGTTAAGGAACCTACATTAGGACAAGAAAGAACATGCATTAAAATACCAAGAAGGAAGCATTTTAGCCAGGGCTGTCCTTAAATGGGGCCAATAAGTCTAAATTTTGCCTGAATTTTACAAAGGTAAATCAATACATGTTCTGCCTAGACTTAGTTAAGCTTGAAGTCTGGCCCAAGCCAGTGTGTTCTCATCCATAGACTGTGTACATGAACTCGGATCGTGCACTAAACAGTCCAAAGTGAACTCTACTGTCTATGTAGTGATATTCACCATCCCTTATGCATTGGACTACAGTGTGTACTCATTTATAAAATGTGTGTATATATAAACTTGGATCCTCTCCTGTGGACTGGACAGTCTAAAGTGAATCCCTCTATTTGTGTAGTGATCTTCACCTCCCTTGTCCATTGGACAGTCCAACACACAAGAGAGGATCCTAATTCGTGTATATATACATATACTTGGGTAGACCTAACTCAACATAATTTGTAGCCGTGGTTATAACCAAATGATAGAAGAATGATATATTACACAGGAGTCTCATGCACTAGGTTAGTCCTTTATAATAATAAAAAAATGATATAGACTATTAATACAAACCTTAGGGTGGGTGTGGAATCAATTCTAAACTTCCCTTTTGTGGCATATTCTTCCAAGTCAAGTTCATAGAATTCTTTAGGGTCCTTAGGAATGGGTACCCTCCACTTTCTTAGGGCAGCCACTATGACCCTGGCCATCCTTGTGAAGGGACTCTCTGTGGGGACCTTGTGCCTGTAGAAAGGTGTGCCAACTACAAAGATTAAAATGGCGAAAACCAGGCCCACAGTTGGGATCCCATATCCAAGAGCCCATCCCACATTGTCTTGTATGTACACAAGAATTGTATTCCCAAAGAGTATCCCAGTGAAGACACTAAACATCCACCAATTGAAGAAGGAAAGCTTTTGGGCCTTCTCTTTGGGCTCGAAATCATCGAATTGGTCCGCACCCATCGTGGAAATGTTGGGCTTTGTCCCGCCCGTTGCAATGGCTAAAACGTAGAGTCCAGTATAAAACACAGCTACTTGTAGGGTTGAGGCCTTCTTACAGTCGGCCACCGCGACATTGGCGGTGCAGGGAGGTGGTCTTAGCCCAGGGACTGAAACTGCTAGTGTTAGTAGGCACATACCCTGCAGTCAGATTGGTAAAGCACATCTTGTCAGAAGAGATGAATAATTTATTGGCAACCCTCTCTTTCTACCGTTCTGTACATATGTTTATACTATGCAATATTGTCTAATTTTTTTATTTAACATTGTATTAATGAAAAATACATTAATTTATGAAAAAGATAAACTGTATGAGTTCATCTACCCAATATAAATATAAACAATTTGTTTTTATTTGATACCATATTTTTCTTTCTTTTCTTTTAAGAAATGTTACATCACACTAAATGGTGAATGGTGTAGGTTTACTTACCCATTTTACCCAGACACACAAAAAAAAAAAAAAAAACAAATGGTCTAAGTTTCATACTCAAACTCATCTCGTTTAATGAAGATTATTGCTTAACTGGATAATGAAAGACTAAGATTTTGTTTGATAAAATTGAAAAATTAAGCAGTGAAAATTTTAATTACTGAATTTTAAGAGCTGAAATTTTAAATATTGAATTTTAAGTACTAAATCTAAAAATCTGTTTGATATATCTTAATTTTAAGCATGAAATTCATTAAGATTGTTTGTTAAAGACAAAAGCTGAAATCTAAAAAGTTGAACATATTATATTTTTGCCCTCAGTATTTTGTACTCATGACATTTTTGTTTTTATAATATAAAAAAAATATATAAAACAACCAATTTCACTCAAAGAAATATATCAATTTAAAAATGAATATTAATGTCAAAATTGATCATAAAAAATATTAATTCAAACTTAAATAATAAAGATTATTCAAGCAGTACTCACTAACATAATTTTAAAAGCGAATGTCTCAAAACATTTTTTTAAGCTAAACATATAAACTTTTAAACTCGAGAAATAGAAAAATCATTTGCAATTTGGTCACACGAATTAACCATTAGAATACATCAAAATATTTTAATTTAATAAAAGTGAATATATACTTATAAAAAATAAAGGGTAAAGTTGACAATTTAAGGTAAAGTTGAGATTTAATAAAAGTGAATATATATACTTATAAAAAATAAAGGGTAAAACTGAGAATTATCTTGTAACAGTAACAATAGTCAATTAAAATACAAGAACAATGAACTGAAACATGTGTACTAAATCGAACCTTGACGTGATCCTAACAACTGAAATCAAAATTCAACCGAGTTAAATACAAGAACAATAATAGAACAAAATAAAATATAAATGAATCAATTATGGTTCAAAAATAAATAAATAAATAAAAAAGAAAATGCAAGTATTTTAAACGCAAAAACTACCCTGTTAGTATAATAGATTTTTTTGTTTAAGAAATCACAAAGAGAAGTAATGTGAAAAGTTTAACGGCTTCTGTTAGAGAATTATTATTATTTTATTTTTTAAGAAATCACACAGATACCTAATGGAAGTTGAAGATAGTTGGAGATACTAACGTTTAGATGCGTGTATGAAATTTATTTTAGGACAAAATTGTCAATAACAAAATACTTTTTAAATTAAGATCGCTTAGCATGTTGTGCAATAAGCAACAAGCGGGTATTATAGACATGACATCAGTGAATAACCACTGTAGATACAGTGCTAACCAATCTTTCGACTTCTCAAAAAAGGTCAATCTATAGATTGGGATGACAATTGCTAGAAGGCTTTTCAAATAATTAAAATCTACTTGCTTAATCCACCCAACGTTCCCGTTGGCATACTTCTGACTGGACCTTGGCTCTGATATCATTTGTAACGCCCCACCCTACCCAACACACCCTTTGGAGGCCCAACTTTTTCATTGGCACACTTCTGGCTGGGCTAGATTTAGCTCTGATACCATTTGTAACGACTTAAAAGTTTAGCCTCTTCTAAGCAGTACTTATGTTTTGAGTGGTATCCTAAATTTTTAACAAACATGCTTATTTTGTAAAATTGCTTACTATGTTCAGTTTTAAGCGTTGAACGTCATTATCAAGCGCAACCTAATGATAATAATTTTTAGACCTAAAAGTCTAACCAAAACTATTAGCAGAAGAAATAATTGCTTAAGTGGATAACAAAAACAAACGATAATGATTTTTAGACCTAATAGTCGAACTAAAAATGCTAGTAGAATAATTTTTTGTTGGAAACTAGCTTTGATCATGCCATTTTAGGATCAAAATTCGAGTGGAGGCCACTGAGATTTTGAACCGAGTCTAGATTAGAATATGTCCTTATTCGAGAGTAGATAAGCATAGTATATTTACTTGCTCAAATCCTTTTCCGGATGAATGAGAAAATGACTTTCAACGTGTGGTGATGAACTTGGTTTCCAAGTCATGCAAGTGGTTTTATTCCCACATGAAATAAGTCCTATATTAGAATATTAATAAACACACTATTTGTGCGCGTGTGTGTATATATATATATATATATATATATATATATATATATATATATAAGTATGAAATAAGGAGTCACAACCCAAGTGGTGTAGTGGGTATGAACATGCTCCTTATTGGGTTTGGCCGGAACCAAACCACATGTGCGCTCAGTCCAATCCGACCCTGGGCCTCTCTCTTTAAAATAATATTTTTTTATTAAAAAGGGCTAAGTGGTCTTTAAAATAAATTTTTTTTATTGAAAAAGGCTAAGTGGTGAACTGAAATAATGTATTGCATGTGAGAATTCGACGACTATGAGCAAAAAGTTACATGAGTGGTTATTAAAAGTTAGTTGGGTGGTTAAAAGGTAGTTGGGGTTAGTTGTTTGATTTAAATCAAACAAGTGCACCCCATGTCTCTTAGACTGAAACATGTCAAATACCTCTTCGGTTTGAAACGAAGAGGTGCAACCACATCTGTAAATACCCCAGGCTTCATATGAACCAAGACAAGTGGGTTCGAGCCATATGGTTAGCCATGACATATATGTTTGAATCTAGTGGTCCAAATTGATTTTATTTCAATTTTAACTTCATTTTTAGTTCAATTCGAGTCAAAGAGAGAGTATTACGCAGATGTTGGTTCACCAATTCAATTAGTTTGGAGTTGTTTGCACAAAAAATAAGCTTTTAGTCAGTCAAGCGATTTTGAGATGAATGTCTCTTGAAACAAAGCCTATAGAAAGAGGGATCGTTCATGCTTGACCGACTCAAGCCACGAATAAGGGTAACAAATGCCACGTTAGCAAGACATAATCTAACAAGATTCGATTCACCCCCCAAAGAGAAGATAAGGCGAGGACGTCGGGCCTCGTAAGGGGGTGGATTATAGTAACCCTTGTGGACGGGTGTGAGTGGGCGGGTGTGAAGATAGACACTAGGCTAAGCTACCACACCGACAGGGTATAAGGTGCCTAATCCCACATCGCCTGGGTGTGGAAAAGATGATGTGCTTATATATAGTGTATTCTCTTTAAATGGTATGGGGCCTTTTGGGGTAAAACCCAAGAGCAAAATCGTGCGGGCTCGAGCCCAAAGCCAACAATATCATACCATGTGTTGGAGCAGGGTATTACAGTTGGTATTAGAGCCTGAACCTAGTCGAAAATGTGCTGACGAGGATGTTGGGCCTCATAGGGGGGTGGATTGTAGTAACCCTTGTGGACGGGTGTGAGTGGGCGGGTGCGAAGACAGACACTGGGCTGAGCTACCACACTGACAGGGTACAGGGTGTTCAGTCCCATATTGCCTGGGTGTGAAAAAGGGGATGTGCTTATATGTAGTATATTCTCTTCAAATGGTATGAGGCCTTTTGGGGTAAAATTCAAGAGCAAAACCATGCGGGCTCAGGCCCAAAGCGGACAATATCATACCATGTGTTGGCGTGGAGTATTACAGACATAGTTATAAACCAACCAAGTAGCTCACCAACAATGCTTGAAGATAGCCATAAACGAGAAGACTTGCTCGGTCAAAGCCATGACGGCTACCGGTTAAAAAAAATGCATTTAATGCTCTGATAGATAAGAGATAAGTAAATACTATTATCTCTGAAAAGGCTATAACGGCCCCGATCTAGCTTCAACAAAAATCTTCAAAAAACTATGACTCACTCTTCACCTTCCTCCTCAAGAAACATTAGATATTTCACCGAGATCGATCGATCACCGACCACATAAGATATCCTCCAAAAATATCGAGAAAGGTTCATCTGAACCATCTATCCCAAAGAATTCCAATCCAATGACCTGTCGAGCTCAAGACTTTCTAAAATAGAGACCCTCTACATCTAAGTTCAAGGTCCCAGCACCAAAACACACATCCTCATCTGTTATATCATCCCTAGTGAATAATTTCCTTTATTTTAATTATGGAGGCTTGCTCTACAAAAGTGTAGCCAAGGTTTCTGAACTTGGTTTATGTTTTATTTTTGTCATGTAGAAGGCATCAAACTGCCGTTAAACTTAGGTTTACTTTAAGCCTGATTTAATGTATTCATCGCTTTTACATTCTAGTTGAATTATAGTTCATTAAGTTTTTCTACACTTATAGTCTTTCATTTACTTTATCGCACTTTACAGTCTTTCATTTCCTTTCTCGCACTTTATAGTCTTTCATTTATTTTTTGCGCATTTACAGTCTCTCATTTATAGTCTTTCATTTAACATTTTTTTGTCTTTCAATAATTTACTTTAAAGCACTATATTTCATTTCAAAACGTGTCCATAGAAACCATAAAACCCTTTACTACCTAATAAGACTCACGATAAGGCTCTATTCGACAATCAGTGTCAATGATGAGGAAGTCGCGGAGTACTTGCTAGGATGGTATTTG
The DNA here is from genome assembly GCA_026545225.1 of Cornus controversa. NCBI lineage: Eukaryota > Viridiplantae > Streptophyta > Magnoliopsida > Cornales > Cornaceae > Cornus > Cornus controversa. Next base: position 42,339,865 of record CM048849.1, read on the forward strand.
GACGTTCTACTAAGAAAGGACTCTCCGACCCCTCGCCACCCGAAAGCAACGTCACTAGTTTGACTATTGTGCTTTCAGGTGACGCTCGGTCGTTAGTTGAAAAGAACCGTCACTATGCTTCAACTTCGTCAGCAGTGCCATACAAGGTCGAAGTAAACAAACCTTTGAGAGGGCCATTCCTACTCTCCGTAATCATCAAAAGTCAGATAAAGGAAAGCTATGATGACTACAATGGCCATGGGAAACCTAGGAATTATACTTGGCTTAAAAAGCTAACTCAGTCGAATACGATTGAGATCATCGATCAAGCATCAAACTATGGCGTAGTTCAATTTTAACATACACCACTCATATCCTGGAATAGACATCCTGGCATGCTCGACAGACCGAGCCCCCGCCAAGCGAGTAAGAATCCTGAAACAAGCGATCAACTTAGGCGAGGCTTTGCCACCTTTACACCGCGAGGGATGAACGAACATAACAACAACAAGAGAGGATCATCAATGCATGGAAACCAAAGAGCCAAATAGGAGTGCTACTACTAATTAAAGAACGATCGTTTATCCTGGGAGACAAGCATCATGGAGTCTATACAGCACCATGCGAGGAGTCAATTGTCATAAGGATGTAGTATTAAATACTAGCCTCAGTCTACTTCTAGATTTTTTTGTATTTATTTTATTTTATTATAATAAATTATATGTTAATATAATTTATGTGATTTTTGTATTTTAGTATAATTATCACATGATCTTAAATAGTATCATATTATGCATAGATTTTTCAACAATCTTAAGATAATTGAAGTTCTCTGCTTTAATATATGCTATTATTTAAGATAATGATTTTTATATTGATTAGGAAATATTTTTGAGGTCAGTATTAGTTAAATATTATGTGACATATTTAATAATAGAATATTTGTTTTGTTCAATATGATGTGAAATTATTTGTAATACTTTGATTTCAATATTTGTTAAATGTTGAATAGGCATTGGATTGATTTATAAATTCATTAATGTGAAAATCATATTATTGTATTACATAGTTATTAATATTGTGAATGATATTTGATATGATTATTTCTCGTTGTTACATTCAAGTGTGATAAATGTTATATAATATGATATTTATCTAATGTTATATTATTGAGTAGTGTTATATTTAAATTTTGTTATTAGATATCTAGATCAATATTATTATAATGTGACAAATGACAAGTAAATTATAATTATTATTCTTGTCAAGTATAAGGAGAAGTTTTGAGAACTTCTCTAATAATATTCAAGGCACATGTTGTGCTAGAGGAAAGATTGGGTGCAAGAGGCATATACACCATACTAGAAATTATAAAGACCAATGTGATACACATAATAAAGAGAGTTTATCATGTCTAAAATTAACTTGGTAGTCAAATTAGAGGGTGATGAGCCGATATTTCTCATCATATCCACTCTGATAAGAGAATTTTTATAAAAAATGAAGATTAAATCTTCATGGAAAAATCATCTACTACCAAAATATGGTTGTATTATAAATGACCTTAAGAAGAGAACTCATTTTAATAATGTGGTCTTACGATTGATTAATGTCTACTAATTTCTAGAAATGATAGATGTGAGCCAAGGATGTGTGAATGATATACCCCGAGCCTATAATAAAGTGAAAATTTTCTACTTGTGTAATTGAGTAATATGAAAGGACATGTAAATGTTTCAACTTATATGGATTAATTATTGTCCTAATAGTAACTCAAATGTGACTTATATATAAAGAAATTAACTAGAGTTTATTTTCACCCATATAAAAGATTGTTGTACCTGTAGCATTAAATCACAATTATATATGTGACTTAGTATATGCACATGAGAGATGGAAAAAGTATTTTAATACTTTGATAGAAATAATGAAGTTTAGAATTAACTTAGCGATTAAAATAAAATGGTATTGCTAAAATACAATAACCACAGTCTTAAAATTGCCTTGTTGATATATTCTAGATTACCCAGATTCTGTGGGAGGAAGCTCAACTATCCACAAATTTAATTATTAATTCCTCATTAAGAAATTATTAAGACACCATTTGATATATGGAAAGATCCCTATAAATACTTAGAAATGTGGGGGTGTCTAGATAATGTGATAGTATTTAAATCTTAATTTTTTAAAAATATTAATGGCACATATCTTTTGCATAATTCGAGAGAATATAGAATGAGGTTTTATTATTTGCAAATTGATTTGAAACAACTGAGGAGGGCTCATAGTTTTAGATCATGAAAAGAGAGTGTGCAAACTTTAAAAATCTATGTATAGATTGAAACAAAAACTAAAACAATGACATAAGTTAGATGGTTGCATATCAATGAGTATGATGCATGCTAAAGATACTCTAGATGGATATATTTTCTAATTATGTTGTTGTAATCTAAACGAAGAGTTGCACACGATTTGATATACAAGCAATCCGAGAGAATACCAAATGTATTGAGGTGGTTGAGATCCATATTGACATTAAACATTTATCAAGGTATAACCCTGATTTTTAGGGATCTTAAAGACTCTAGGTTCACAGGTGGACATATTTTTAATATTAAAGGCGTAGCCATAGAATATAAACTAGTTGCTTTAAATAAAAGTAAAAATGATTAAGAAGTTGTGAAATTTCATAAAGGATATTCCAAATTGGCTAACACATGTGCCATTGCCTTCAAATGGAAAAATCTCTATAGAGTGTATAAATTAAAGAACAAGCTGTGACCACATATATGAAAGGTTAAAACAGAGAGCAAGTGACGAAGTCATTGAGGGGAATGGGCTTAAAGTCTAAAACTAATGAGTCACCTTAATGAAACCCTATCTAGTTTACTGAATATCCCAAGATCTAGATTCAAGGGACAACTGAAATTTTGAGTGTCACACTAGTAGAACTGAGGAAATATTTATCTTATACTTATTCCTGCGATGTTATGGGTATCAGGTTAAGCAAATGCTTTTAGTGATTCCTATATCTTGGAATCGAAGTGGAAAATGATAGGATACTCTTAATAGAGAATCCACCTATATGAGTGTGAAGTGGGTCGCTTCTATGGGAATGAAAGGCTAGGTTCTCTAAAGCATTTATGAAAATCAGGAGTTGCTCCGGGCCGAAATGAACACAATAGTGAGAACCAACTTTGTGCAAAAAAGAAACTATATGTGTACTTGGTTTATATGTGTACTAGAGAATATTTACGGCCAAAATTTATCTATCCCAATGCAATGACTTTTCAATTATACTCTCTCTCTCTTTAGTGTCTATCGAGTCATTTTGCTTTTCAAGCCAATTTCCATTCATGTGGGAGGTTGTTGGAAACTACCTTTGATCAAGCCATTTTAGGACCAAAATTTGAGTAAGATCCACTGAGATTTTGGACTGGCTCCAGGTTGAAATGTGTTCCTCTTCGAGAGTAGATGATAATAGTATATTTACTTGCTTAAATTCTTTTCCGGATGAATGAGAATTGGCTTCCAAAATGTGGTGTTGAACGTGGTTTCCAAGTCTTGCAAATGGATTTATTCCCATATGAAATAAGTTCTACATTAGAATCTTATTAAACACTTTATTTGTATATATATAGAAGTGTGAAATAAGGAGTCACAACCCAAGTGGTGTATTAGGTATATACATGTTCCTTGTTGGGCTTGGCCCAAACCAATCCACACATGTGCCAGGTTCAATCCGACCCTGGACCTGAGCCTCTCTCTTTAAACTAATATTTTTTTATTTAAAAGGTCTTAGTGGTGTGTTTGGTTAATTCAAATGGACTTGTGGTGTGGGGCACAGAAATAATGTATCGCATGTGGGGAACTGAAATAATATTTAGTATTAAATGCATTTAGTATTCTCTCGGATTAACTAGAGTTTATTTGCACCCATACAAAAGAGTGTTGTACCTTTTCACCTATACAAAAGGATGAATAAAGTATTTTAATACTTTGATAGAAATTGCACAAAATAATGTGAAGCAAAGTTTGAAAATGAGGTTGAGAATTAATCATCTTAGCGATTAAAATAAAATGATGTTGCTAAAATGCAAGAATCATAGTCTCCAAAATGTTTTTTTATAAATTCTGGATTATCTAGGTTTGTTGATAAATTCTGAATTACCTAGAATCTGTGGGGGGAAGCTCAACTATTCTCAAATAATTATTCATTCCTCATTAAGAAAATTATAAAGACACAATTTGACATATGGAAAGATCTAAAATCTTCTTATAAATACTTAGAAATGTGGGGGTGTCTAGATAATGTGACGGTATTTAAATCCTAAAAATATTAGGATATTAATGGAACATATCTTGTGCATAATTCAAGAGAACATAGATAGAGGTTCTATTAATAGGAAATTGATTTAGAATAACCGAGGAGGGTTTATAGTTTCAGATCATGAAAAGAGAGTGTGCAAACTTGAAAAATCTGTGTAGATTGAAACAAACACTAAAATAATGACATAGATTAGATGGTTGCATATCAGTGAGTATGATGCATATTAAAGATACTCTGGATGGATATGTTTTCTAACAAATTGCACACGATTTGTATACGAGCAATCCAAGAAAATAATATTATTTTATTAAAAAGGGCTTAGTGGTGTATTTGGTTAATTCAAATGGACTTGTGGTGTACGGTTCGTTGGGAAGAAAGCCCTTATGTGCACCCCAAAGAGTTACATGGGTGGTTGTTAAAAGGTAGTTGGGGTTAGTTGTTTGATTTAAATTTAACAAGTGCACCCCATCAGGTTGTTAAAAGGTAGTTGAGATTATTTGTTTGAATTAAATTAAACAAGTGCACCCCATGTCCCTTAGCCTGAATGAACATGTCTAATACCTATTCGGTTTGAACCAAAGAGGTGTAACCACATCTATAAATAATGAGGCATCATTTAAAAAATTCATTCATTCAACGTGAAAGTCTTTTCTCCTCTCCAATGAACCCAAGTGGGCTCAAACCATATGAACCCAAGTCAAGTTGGTTCAAGCCACATGGTTAGCCATGCCACATAGATTCAAGCCCAGTGGTCCAAATTGATTTTATTTCAATTTTAACTTCATTTTTAGTTCGATTTGAGTCAAAGAGAGAGTATTACACAGATGTTGGTTCGCCGATTCAATTAATTTTGAGTGGTGGTACTAATTGAAGAAAGATCATTGTATCCTAGGAGACAAACGCCATGGAGTCCGTACAAGTCCACGTGGGACATCAATTGTCTTAAGGAGATAGTATTAAATACTACCTCGTTCTAATTTGAGGTTTTTTTTGTATTTATTTTATTTTATTATAAAAAATTATATGTTAATATAATTTATGTGATTATGGTATGTTAGTATAATAATCACATGATCTAAATAGTATCATCTTATGCATAGATTTTTCAATATGTGTTGCTTAAGTGGATAACAAAGACTAAGAATAATGGTTTTTAAATCTAATAGTCTAACCCAAAATATTATCAGAACAATTTGTTGCTTAAGTGGATAACAAAGACCAACGACAATGATTCTTAGACCTAATAATCTAAAAATGCTAGCAGAATTTTTTTTATTTCATTATTAGATAAGGTATAAACTTCGAATTTATCCCATGGATAAATTTTCGTTAGCATCTTCAATTAGACTATTCGGTTCATGCCACATTTTCGCTTCCCAGGAAAAACCATCTTCAATAATTGACGACTAATGCAAAAGCAAGAAAATGCTTTGAAACGAATACTCTAGTATAGAATTTGACATTGAAAAAGACAGTTACTAAAAATGAACAGCAGTTCCACTAGTCACCTTTGTCAACTTACAAATGGTTTTATAGTTTATGTATATATTTGTAATTTCGTATGTGACAGGGCACAATTTTAAAGTCAAAGCATTCATCTATATGTAATTATGTGTATAGAGTATATAGACACACGCATAAAAACACACACATATGCATACACATAAAAACACACAAGTTGCTCTCACAACAACTTAAATTCAGGACCTGCCATTTAATTGAATGTTTTCACTCATATTTTAATTATTAGTTTGGATTAAAATCAAATTCAGATCAAAATTTGATCATTGACAGGTGTATGTGTGAGACATACCGTTAGATAAATTGTGGATGCGATCATGAATGTCCAATAACAACCGAGATGGGCATCAGCAACATATGCACCCAAGATCGGAGTTAACCAAAAAGTACCAGTCCAATTGGTGACATTGTTTGCTGCAGTGACTGTGCCCTGATGAAGCTTCTTTGTCAAATAAACGATCAGATTTGCTGATATACCAGAAAAACACATGCGCTCAAACACTTCATACACTGCATAAAAACACCCAAAGTCAGAAAAGGAATAAAAAAAGGTTAAAAGTGTATACTTGTATCATTCATACATATAAATTGCATGGTACAAAATATCGGTGCAACAGAAAAATTGGACTGGACTAATTGGTTTGGTTGTTTTTTTTTATTGCTCGGTTCAATCTGATTCTGGTTCCATTTCATGATTAGGCTATGTTTTAGAGTCCTTTAGAATTGAATCGAATGAAACTGTTTAGTATATATATATATATATATATATAAAATATTATTTCGAGACTCTTCATAAGTATTATTTTTTGTCATCTTTTTAATTAGAGTCTTGAGTCTAATCAACTGAAAAAGAGTGTTTAGAAAAAGATCACGTTAAATCTGAATGCGCAAAATGATTAAATGCGGTCTACAAATACTTCCATGTTCTATAAGATATTCTATAAGGTTAATTGTTGTGACCTAAAGAATCTGGTCTTTTTCATACGAAAAATCTTTGAAAAATGGCTTCCCAACTAATTAAATTATGTAATGATAACCACAGAATTCAATGGAAAAAGGTCATTAATTTGAGGTTTCAACCTATTCAAGAAAATAAGTACGTACAACTATTAGAATATCCCAAGACTTATTAATCTACTAGGCCCATGCATGCCCCATGAATCTCTTTTTATATAGGCATGAATTCCAATAATGAATACTCTTTTTCTTCGTCTCACTCATTTTTCTTACAGAAAACAAAAAGACATTCACTATAATATATTTATCCTATATGAATAATTGAATATCATTTTAATATAACCTCGAATTGTATAATATATTCACATTCTTTAAATTACCGGCAAAATACACACACATATATATAATATTATTCTACTGTGGTTTTGTTTCCTTTGTTTCCCTAGCTTTGTTTGGTTGTTTAGTTTAGTTTCTGCTGTGGTTCTGTCTCCTTGTGCCTCATAAACTAGCCTTCTACTTGTGTTTCGTTATACAAAATTATTTTACCTTAAGTGCTTAAAACTTTTATTTGTTACTCTCTTGCATAATTAATTATTTCAATTGATTTTTTTTATCCAGTGTTGAAAATATTCCTTCATCTATGTCTCAATCAATTTACAGAAGGTGGATATAATTAATATTATTATTGTTGAAAATATTCCTTCATCTATGTCTCAATCAATTTACAGAAGGTGGATATAATTAATATTATTATTTTTGGTCAATAAATTACTAACAAAAAGATGCCATTTTAATTACTGTTTAATTATTTAGTGAGAATTATGAATAGTAATTTAGAGGTGATTTAGTAGTTTAGTTCGTAGCTGGATTCTAACATGGAAGATGCAAAACTATAATTTATTTTAATTTAGTCTTAAGTTGCTTAGCGAATAATAACTCCATGTTTTTTTGCCTTTTTGGAGCTTTCTTTCCATAGAGACATGAAAAGAAAAAATTGTCTGTTATGTTAACTATATGTATTGTCTAATGATATATATCAAAGGTTAATTATATAACCCATGATCAATTAAGCATTGTCGACAGTGAAAAGTGATCGAAAACTTATTTAAAACTATATATATATATTTCAGCCAATATTCATGATTTATCCTTTTAAAGGACAAGTGCCCTATACAGATATTTCAGGCAATTGTTAAACCATGAAGCAAAAGCTTCACAGCAGGCAACTGTTGCATGTTTCATAGAGATGGAGGCCTTATAAGTACGAGTGCCCCAAAAGGTGTGGCAGGGTGACCTTCATTATAGGACTCAGTTCCTAAAAGATAAGAGAGAGAATGATAATTAATCGAGAGAGAGAGAGAGAGAGAGAGAGAGAGAGAGAGAGTTACCAACAATATAGGAACAAGCAGTCCATCCACCTCTCTTGGATCGAAGGACTGGGTTGCCTTTCAGATCCACAGTCCCATCCTTTGTGTACTCACCAACACCTTCTTTCACAGCCATGAGTGACTTTGCAATAATATCCAGCTCTTTTCTATCACCAGCAATTTTTTTTTTGGTACAATATTTCTTACTAGCAAGTTTGTTTGAGGCTAACTCTTTAATTTATAGAATTGAGATTTACCTTTTTAACCATCAAAGCTGGTACAATTACCAAAATGCCATGCAACCATCTTTACGACCATGATTGAATTGAGTGACAAATGCCATTTGGACCATTGGTACAAGTGTGCGAATGAAATTTTTCACAGCCAAATAGTTGTGCTCGAGTTAGTCCCCTCTTCCTCTTTCCACACATAGGCGATGTCATAGTCCCCCTCTCTCTGGCCAGTCAGCCTCCATAGGGATCTCTAGTCAGGTCCCGCTCTGATAACATTTGTAACGACTCACTGTTCAACGTCCCCTTCATCTCCGACAAGATTCAGCTCTGATACTATTTGTAACGATTCATTCCACCACATGGTATGATATTGTCCTGAACCAAATTCGAACGATTTTGCTCTTGAGTTTTACCTTAAAATACCTCATACCAATTGGAGATTGTATCATATAGATATAACACATCCTTTTTTCATACCCAGGCAATGTGGGATGTCACAATAGAAGTGCTTTTTGGCAAATAACGATATTAGCCTTGCCAAATTGAGTATTAAAAGACATATTTTTGTGCTTTATAGTTTTCTAATCTGGATTATGTTGGAGGGATCAAACATTGTTTATACAAAAGAATGCGTAATCGATCTTATGTCTCAGCAACTCTAAATCACATTCCCATATGAGTTGGATAGTCAACATGTGGGGGTATGATCACAATAAAATGAGTGACGAATATTAAAAATAATAAATAACTTTTTCCTCCAAAACATATTAAAAAGTGATATTTAGCCAAAATCTTCCGCGGATGACTTTGTATCCCTAAAATGCATTGTGGTGGGATTTGCTTTGGGTCCCAACACATGCGTCCTATGGATGCAAAATCTTTGGCCGAAGACTTCTGCTTAAGTCCTTTATTACAATATGGTAGAAGTGACATAAGATTAATATGACACACATCATTAATAATTATATATGAAAAGAAAAGAAAGAACAATTGCTTAAATGTTTATTTTTAAGTGTGTCAATTTGATACCAAATGTATGATCTCCTACACTAACAAGTTGCTGGCACATATAAGGGAGATGTTTTTACTTGTCTAGACGCATTTTGAAACCATGAGTGTCGAGAGCTGCAAAGCGGACAATATCTCATAAGTCTATGAGGGTATTTATGTAATATCTATGAGTGTGTGAGTGACGAGCGTGTGTGTGTGATCCATTATTTGAACAGATTCGCGTTAGTTTTGGATAGAGGTGTCAGAATTCAAGTTTAACATGAACTCAGTATAAATCATTGTTGTCACTTATGGTACTATTTTTCACAAAACATGCATCAATTGCCCTCCCCCCCCCCCCCTCCCCAACTCTCGATGGTCCTTTGGCACCATCGGGTATGGAAAAATTAATTCATCTGTCCTTCGTTGCAAACAAATTTTCTGGATGGCCTCTCTATGAAAATTTTCAACTTTGGATTAACCTTCGATTCTCTTTCAACAAATCCCAAATGCATGTTCCCTGTATTTATCCTCAGATGAATCGCACTTTTACATATTCTTTACATTTGGTTTCTCTTGACCCATTTGGTAATCCATAAAAGAAAAATATTGATTCCATGTTGCCCCTCCGGATAAATAGATCTTGTGGCCTGGGCATTACACCGGAGAGCAAAAAATGGAGCTAACTATCAACAAAATCACTCTCTCTTCCACAGTTTACATTTAAACTAAGATCATTCACTTGAGTATATCATTTAAACCAAACCTCAGCTCCTTATATATAGGTGACACAAATTTTACATATAACACAATATTAGGATTAATGTTCATGTGTCAAACTCTTAATTGCCTTAACTATCACCAAAGTGGCAGCCACGTGGTGCCATTTTTGGGTGTCAAAACTGCTCCCCAATTTCAAATGTCTTATGGCTGATCAAGCCAATAAAATTTTTGAAATTTAAAATATACATTGGAAGAAATTTTTCATAACCATAGCTGATTGAACTATGGCTTTGAATGAAATGATAAACAAAAGGGCTCCAAGAAACTTATTAACTTCATTTATTTTGGACCACCATTCAGGTAATCTTTATTCCCAATCAGCCATACTACATTGGCTTATCACGATCTTTCATTCTTCCTTTAAAGCTAGCTAATAATGATTCTTGTTCAACTTGCCAAAAAGTTGGTTAACAACCATCGACTATCTATATACTTAAGATTAATTCCATTTTTAAAATTTATCATAGTATGGTTGTGATCGACGGAGATTAAATTATTATGCAATGTCAAGTTGGCCGATCGGACTACTACCAGAATGGTATTGTTCCAACATACTTGAATTTCTTCATCAATAAACCAATGAATTTCGATCCTCAACCGATATATGTCTTTGGTCACTTCTTTCAAGTTAGCATTAACCAAGTTTCTTTTCACACTGGACGATGCTAGTTTCTTATATGAAAATTTTCATTACGCCCTATGGCATCAGCCACATAAATCTTTGTATTGGATGACTGATTGATGTTCTTCCAAGAGGCTAACTTTGTCTCCATCCCACCTTGTTCCCCCTAAGGTCCGGAGGTTATGTGGAGGACGAAATTTTTATTTTCTAAGCAAATACATGGCTGAGTAAATCACATTGTGTCACACCCCAATTTCCAACACCTAATTAAGAGCAAGGAAAATGGAGGTGAACAGTGAAAATTCCACTTGGTTCGCACTCATGAACCGCTCAATTTTAGAACCTAACTTCCTGTGTGTTTAGAATTTTAAAGTGATACTTAGTCCATTAGAAAGATAATCCAAAAATACTCAATTTAAAAAAAAATCAGGCTCAATTTCAATTTGAAACGAATGAATTATGCCTGATTGAAATTTGGACCAATTCCGGAGCTTACTTAAAATTCTCACGTAATTACAAGGGCCCAATTATGTCCATTAAATTAATTTTAATGCACTACTCCAATCACTAAATCAATGCGGAATCATAATTACATGCATATGTCTACTTACGTATGACTCAACCTTAATAATCCATTATAGCCTCACACGTGACCATACATTTCATCCCCAATCCATGCCTAAATTTGATATAGAACCACCCAACCACACATTACGATGCATCATAATGTTGGTTACGATGCATCGAAATTACGATGTATCGCTGAAGATGCATAACATAACATCCTGTGAAACCCACTAGATTTTGTATAGAACACTCAACTACTTATGATGTATTGTTATTGGGTTTACGATGCATCGCAATGGGGATTACGATGCATCGTAATCACTCACCCTGCAAACATTAACAAATCCATCAAGTGATTACAACAATCATTCTCCTCTCAATTCAGCATCCTAAACATACAATCATAGAACATAGTTATCATTTTTTACACATCCTAAGTATCCATAAAGTGATAATTCATCAAAATAAGATTCCACCTCATACATTTTAAACACAAAAATAATAATTCATGCATTATTATACACTTCCTTCAAAAATTATCAATTTTACATAATCTTCAAGAGTTGTCAAACTTATCATACATAGATAGAGCATTGAAATCATAAAAATAAAATTTCAACATATTCTTGAAATATAAAAGTAATATATCACGGTCTAAGTTTTCATACATATATCAAAGTGCACTATGTCCACATACCGGACATGCATAATATAAAATAATTAAAAAGGAAATTTTACCGTTCCAGGCCCCACTTATGGTTACTCACCATCAACCACTTCATTGCCATGTCTTGAAAATGTTAATGTAGGGGATGAGCTAGTTCAACGGCTCAAAGTAATATGTTGTGCGATCCATTCAAATTCACATTTCATATTTTTACATAAAGATAATTTAACATGCATAGTTTAACTATGTGTAATGTTTTTTAGCATTCTAGTCAATACTATAACCTTCATTCCCATGGCATGACATCAAACATATTTGACAACCACAATTTCATAACATGTTTCGTTGCACAATTCATCATATCTATAATATATGACATAACCGAATTTATAACTAAATTGACACTAGTCACATAAGTCACATTATACACTTAAAACTCAAATACGCTCTCGAAATTGATATCACACTCACACGCATCCCGGATACATGATGAAGCCCCATGTCCCATATCCTAGTTATTTTAGGGCTACTAACCCACCGATAACTAATCCTCTTGCACAAGTTTGAGGTCTTTCAACCCCCAGAAATATGTTCCCCGTCTACTTTTCTCATGAACCACTTCCGAGTCCCACACCCTTTCACACAAAACATGTCATGTTTTGCACATACATTCACACATTTCGATGTATTGCACCCAATTCATGTCCTATGTCTATTCTAGCATGTCATGTAAGAATTCATAATGACACATGTTCACATTCAATTCTCAAAACTAGATTTTTGATAATTCTTCAAAAATTCCACATACTCAATATTGTTCACATAAAGCATAAATCAACAATTTAAGCATTCTATATCATATATCAATCATTTCCAATCCAAAGGAACATACATATATCAATTAAATTCAATATGTTTCATCCCAAAATCACATATATTCATTTATAACATGAAATCATCAATTTTATGCCTAAAACATGAAATTTAACTTGAAGTAAAAGACACAACACACACCCCCTACCTCAATAGCTATAGTTTCAAGCTATTTCTTACTTTCACTCGAAAATCAACCTTCTCCAAAATTGATTCTGAACAGATCAATCTCAAGCCCTTAGCGCGTTGACTGTTTCTCTCTTATTCGGTGAACTCCAATTATGGACCTAAGCCTTTCAAAATCAATGGAGAAGGGAAGAAGAAAGTGTTGTTATACATAGATATATATAAAATGACCCATTCGGATGATTTAGAAGGAGAAATGAGGGATGGAAATTCTTTTTACTATTTATAGAAAATAACCTACACTTATTCATAAAAATGGCATCACATTTTCCCTAAACCTTCCCAGACTCGTTTTTAGAGTTCCGTAACTCCAATTGGCATAAAATCGATTCCGTAGCATGTAATATATTTTATTTAAGTTACCCTCCAAATTTAGAGTTATTCTGACACTTTTAGATTTTCTTGGACCAAGGCCCCGCGTCCCAAGTCAACCGGACTTGAAAAAGTTAACTTTTACCAAGCATTCTAAAAACTTTTTCAAATACTTATACAAGTCTCAAAACATGTATTTTACATTTAAAACACATAAATAATCATTTAAAGTATTAATATGATAATAAATAAAAATGATGAAAAACTAGACAAAAGTGGTCACGGTTCTTACAACCTACCCAACTTAAAAGGATTTGGTTCCCAAAATCAGGTCATACCTGAAGGAAACAAGTCTGGATACCTAGAACGCACTTCATGCTCTCACTCCCAAATAGCCTCATCAACATTATGATGATGCCACAAAACCTTGACTAACGGGATGGTCTTACCCCTCAGAACTTACTTTTTAGCATCAAAAATCTGAACTGATCTCTCCTCATAGGTGACATCATCGTTGACCTCAATGTCTACCCAACTTGAAACATGTGATGGATCAGGTTCGTATTTTCTTAACATCAAAATATGGAATACGTTGTGAATCTTTTTCAACTGTGGTGGCAAAGCCAATCTGTAGGCCACCTCGCTAACACACTCAAGGATCTCAAATGGTTTGATATACCATAGTGACAATTTCCACTTCGTCAAAAACGTATCAATCCTTTCCATGGTGAAAACTTTATGAACACATGGTTTCTCACCTCAAAGGATAACAGTCTCCTCTACCGATCGGCGTAGCTCTTTTGTCAACCTTAAACTGTTGACAATTGTTATCTAATAGACTTAATATTTTCTGTAATCTCATGTACAATATGTGGTCCCAAGGCTACGGTGTTGCCCACTTCAGTCCAACAAACTGGAGATCTATAAGCCCTTTCATACAATGCCTCAAATGGTGTTATCTCGATACTGGTCTGATAAATGTTGTTGTACGCAAACTCTACAAGTGGCAAATGGTCCTCCCAACCACCACCAAAATCAAGAATATAAGCACAAAGCATATCCTCTAATATTTGTATAATTCGTTTTGACTGTTCATCAGTCTGAGGATAAAATTTTATGCTAAAGTGCAATTTAGTGTCTAGCTCTATCTGGAATCCCTATCAAAATCTTGAAGTAAACGTGAATCCCTATCCGATACAATGGATACTGAAACCCCATGCAATCTCACAATTTGCTCCACATATTGCTTACTGAGCCTCCTTACATCATCATTCAACTTCATACGCAAAAAGTGAGCTATTTTGGTTAATCTATCCACAACAACCCAAACTATATCATTACCCTTGTTCGATCTCGGAAGACTCGTAACAAATTTCATGGTAATATGTTCCCATTTCCACTCCACCATTGATAATGGCTGCAACAATTCATCTGGTTTTTTTTTAATATTCTGTCGTTACTTGTTGACAAGTAAGGTATCTCGCCATAAGCTGTGCCACATCTTTCTTCATTCCTCACCACCAATATTGGTGTCTCACATTATGATACATTTTGATTCCACTAGGATAAATTACAAAATGAAAATGATAAAATTCTAGTAATACATCATCATGACAATCAGAAGGAACTACCATCAATCCTCTAAATCGTAGACCCCCATCGAAATGCAAGGTCCAACCCGCCACTGTCGTACCACCAACAATCTGTGAGTGAATGGCCTCCAACAAACTATCTCATTTCTATGCCTCAATTACCTTGCTCACAAGCATAGGTTGAGCTACCAAGCGAAACAACGTAACTGGCTCACTATCATCACTGACATACAATCCCAACTCTGAGAACTCTTCCATTATTTTCTATTCCCGAATGGTTATACTAGCTAGAGTCCCGTGAGACTTCCTACTCAACACATCCGTCACTACATTTATTTTTCCCAGATGATATTGTAAATCAAAATTGTAATCCTCCATGTACTCAACCCATTGCCTCTATATCATGTGTGAGATATAAATTTGTAATTGGCATATTTCGGTGATCAAAACTTGATTGATCGAGTTGTAATTTTCATATTATTCTTTGTATTGATCATCGATAAGTTTCAGTTGATATTTAAGTGCATGGATGCTAACAAATCAGTTAGAACACCATATAGTACTGGTAAGTATGGTGAGGATACTCTGAAATTTTTATTTTTGAGCCTATTTTGAAAAATTAGGGTTTAATGAAAAATTAAGAGTTTTTCAAAGTAGGACCGATCCCCAATATTTAGGACCGATCCAAATTTTCTCGGCAGTTTAGTTTCTGCAGGTTTTTACAAAGTCCCACCGGTCCTATTATTTTGGCACCGGTCCCACTTAGCATATTCTAAATAGAAAATAGATTTTGACAGAAATTCTAATTTCTATTGGGTTTGAAACTTCTAGGAGAGTTCTATTTTGGTAATCAATTTTTTGTCCAAGTAGAATTAGAACTTCCTTACCTATATATATGTATTCATATTTTCTCTACAAATTAAGCAAGTACTATATACCTGAAATATATTTTTAGAGAGAGAAAGTATATACAATATAATTTAGGCTATATATTTTTAAGAACACATATCCATACTTCACGAGTAATATTTAGGATGGTGTTCTACTTCTGATTAGCTGCTCAGAGATTGCATCAAATCTATTTGCTGATTAGAACATTGGATTGATGGTTCTTCGTTTGCTTGCTTACTGAGGAAGAAAGGTGACTAGATTGCACTACGAAAGGAACAAAGTACTTGCTGAGTATTTTGGTTCTTCCAGCAACCTTTCTGTAAGGATGGTGATGTTAGTCGGAAGTCTGCAGCAGTTGGACGTGTTGTCGCAATCATAAGCCTGAGGTGTTCAGCATCAGATCCTTGACAGAGTGAAGAGGGGTGTGAGACTGAGACAAAATCTATTGTACTTTGCTTCATCATAGTGAATTAGTTTCCTGAGGCTTGTCGCCTCCCTCCGTGGTTTTTTTCGCCTTGGGTTTCAACGTATATCCGGTGCATTCTTTTCTTTACTTGCACTTTATTTATTTACTTGCTTTAATTATTTGGTTAATTGGACTTAAAATTGATTAATTAAAAATTAAGTAAACGAGCAAGTGATCCTATTCACCCCCCTCTAGGTTCTAAAATACTTTTTGCAACCGCTTCCGCACCGCGCAACTCACATCATGTTCAAGTCTTTTTGGAAAAATAATGTACTTGAGACTCTTATGATCCGAATACATTTTGAATTTCTTACCATACAAGTAGTGCCTCCATCCTTTCAAAGCAAATAGCACCGCTGCTAACTCTAGATCAAGTGTAGGATAGTTATGCTCATGAGTCTTTGATTGCCTAGACCCATAAGCAACTACTCTGTCATATTGCATCAACACACAACCTGGCGCGCTCCCTAAAATATCACAATAAATCATATATCCCATGCCACGCTTATGTATCACCAAAATATGAGCTTTAATTAACCGCTTCTTCAATTCACAGAAAGCTAACTCACATGTTTCATTCCACACAAACTTTACACCCTTATAAGTGAGTCGTGTCATAGGCCGGAGTTACAATACTAAAGAAGTCTTTCACAAACCTTCTATAGTAGCCTGCCAACCCAAGAAAACTCTAAATTTCAAAAACATTCTTCAGACTCTCCCATAACATCATAGCCTCAATCTTAGATGGATCGACTAAGACTCCACCTCCAGAAACAACATGCCTAAGAAATTTCACCTCTTGGAGCCAAAACTCGCACTTTTCATACTTGGTATACAATTGGTGCTATCTAAGGATTGAAAACTGTCCTCAAGTATAACTCATACTCCTCCTCCAAAGATGAGGACAAAATTATGTCATCCACAAATACTACCACAAGAATGTCAAGATACTCATGGAATGCATTGTTCATCAAGTCCATAAATGTCATCGGTGCATTAGTCAAACCGAATGGCATTATAAGAAACTCATAATGTCCATACCTCATAGGAAAAGTCGTTTTGTGGATATCCTCATCATTCACCCTCAATTGGTAATATCCCAGCCTTAAATCAATTTTAGAGAAGTAGTGAGCTCCCTTTAATTGATCGAATAGGTCATCTATTCTCAGCAATAGATACTCGTTCTTGATTATCACATGATTCAGCTTTCGGTAATCAATACACAACCTCAAGGAACCATCATTTTTCTTCACAAACAACACCGGTGCCCCCCACGGTGATGCACTCGGTCTAATAAAGCTTATGTCTTTCAAATCATCTAATCGGCACTTCAATTCCACCAACTTTACCGGTGCCATCCCATATGGTGCCATAGAGATAGACGTCGTACCGGGTGTAAGATCAATCCCGAACTCTACCTCTCGCTTGGGAGGCAAATTTGCCAGGTCCTCCAAAAAAACATCTAAGTACTCACATACCACAGTCGGGTACTCCTCTCTCGGCATCTCATCTCCTTTGGCCAATAAACTAGCCAGGATAAAACTGTTTCACTCCCGATTGCTAATGCCATAACATGGAGAAGTGTATGAATCACTTTGATCCCCTACAAAACAAAAACATTCGCTCTCGGGCGTATAAATCGTCACTCTCCCTTTAAAATAGTCTATTGTAGTATGAAACTTTGACAACCAATCCATCCCAAGTATGATGTCGAAACTACTCATATCTAGGATAATGAAATGAAATTGTAGTGTTCTCCTTGTTATCTCAATAGCACATCCCCGACATACACTATCTAGGATCATTGTACCGCCTTCTAGTGTATAAACACAAGCTGCTCTACCCAGTGAACTAATCTCTAGCCCCAAAGCCTATGTAAATGGTGTAAAAATAAATGAATAAGATGCACCTGAATCAACAATACACGTGCCCAAGAACTATATACCAGAAATATACCTCTAACTACTAAAGGACCAACTGAAGCCTCAACTGGTGTGATAGAATAGGCACAACCCTGTATACCCTGTCCTTCTTAACCACTCCCTTGATGGTTGAACCACTGAATAGAAATAGTTGAAGTCGCTCCCCTCCCCGAGTGTGAACTCTGAACAAACTGCGCTAGATGGGATGGTTGAGAAACTCTAAATCCTAATGTTGTTGTGACTCCGCAACACTGTAAGCCTCATTCTTCTTTTGTGGATAATCCCTCACGACATGACTCGTCTGTCTAGACCTATAATATTTCTTCGAATCCTCCCCCAGTGTTGGCTGCAGATGTGGGTATTCTGACTTGGAATGCACTTACTAACACTGATAACACCTTGTCCCTAAAAGACCCGATAGACATAGACACTAGAGAGAACGACTGAGTCTGTTATGGCCCTCGAGAGTATGAACTACACCCCTGTGTTTCTTCTTCAGATTTGCTTCCGGATGAGAAGCCACACTTCGAGACTGACTGCTCAAATCTCGTATCCTCTGAATGTCATTGTTAGCTGCCTCTGCTAACAATGTCCTCCTCACCACCTCCGCATAACTCGGCAAGTCTAAGATGGTGACCTTGGCCCTTAGCTCAAATCGGAGTCCTTTCACAAACTTCCTCACCTTTGTTTGTTCATTTGTTACTATCTTCAGTGCAAAACAAGATAAGGTCGTAAACTTGTTTTCATAGTCCATTACACTCATTATTCCTTGAATCAAGTGTATGAACTCATCCTGTAGAGCTTCCTTTATAGTATCCGAAAAGTATTTCTCAAGCAACAACCTTCTGAAAGTTTCCCACTCTATATCCCTCACTTCATGAATATAAGTCATGGACTTCTACCATAAGTCTGTTGCCCCCGTCAATTGAATAGGAGTCATAGACATCCTCAAATCACCCTTAACTATCCTTAGCACATCAAATGCTTTGGATATTTGCTCTAACCAATCTTTGATAGCCATTGGATCAGTTTTCCCATCAAACACAGGAAGGTTCATCTTCTTGAACATTTCTAAAGCTTTCATTGCTCTATCCCCACCTCCTTGTGCTTGATTCTGTGGACCCTCATTGAACGTCCTAGCCAATAATTAAATGACAGCAGTCATCTCACGGACCAACTGTGCCCCATCTATCAATGGTGGTGGAATGGGGTTTGCACCCCTACCTCAGCCTCTTCTCGGTGGCATGGTTCTAACAAACATTTTCAAAGAGGATTAATCATATGCATTTATCAATTATCAATTCCACTCACATAACAATATGTTATCATTTCATACATAACTCATAGACATGTTTCTCGACACATATCACATAAACATGTTCGCATATCAATACATAACATATAACACACGTTATCATATAATACTTAGCATGTTATCATATAAGCATATTTCACATGCACTAAAGTTTATCAAAGGTTCTAACCAATTCAACTACATATGATACAACCCTTACCCGTCGTCTCTAGGTATTTGACCTAGTTAAGCTTTTATAACAAACTATGCTATGATCCCTTGTTTTCACGCCCTGATTTTCAACATTGAATTAAGAGCGAGGGACATGGGGGTAAATAGTGAAAATCCCACCTGGTTCGCATTCATGAACCACTTAATTTCAAAACCTAACTTTCGATTTGTTTAGAATTTCAGAGTGATACTTAGTCCACTGAAAAGAGAATTCAAAAATACTCGATTTAAAAAAAAACACGCTCAATTCCAATTTAAAATGAATGAATTATGCCCAATTGAAGTTTGGACCAATTCCGTAGCTTACTTACAATTCCCACGTAATTACAAAGGCGTTTTGTTCATTAAATTCTAATACACTACTCTAATCACTAAATCAATGATGAATCATAATTACATAAATATGTTTACTTACGTACTAGTCAACCTCAATAATCCATCATGGCCTCGCACGTGACAACACATTTCATTCCTAATCTATGCCCAAATTTGATCTCAAACCACCCAGCCACACATTATGATGCATCATAAAGTTGGTTACGATGCATCAAAATTACGATACATCACGAAAGATGCGTAATATCCTATGAAACCCACTGAATTTTATACGGAACACTCAACCACTTATGATGCATCATTATTGGGTTTACGATGGAAATTCGTATTATGATGCATCGCAATAGGGATTACGATGCATCATAATCACTCACCCTAGAACATTAACAAATCCACCAAGTGATTACAACAATCATTTTTCTCCCAATTCATCCTAAACATAAAATCATTGAACATAGTTTTCATTTTTTACACATCCCAAGTATCCACAAAATGATAATATATCACAATAAGATTCTACCTCATACACTTTAAACACAAAAATAATAATTCGTGCATTACTATACACCTACTTCAAAAATCATTAATTTTATATAATCTTTAAGTGTTGTCAAACTTATCATATATAGAGCATTGAAATCATAAAAACACAATTTCAACATATTCTTGAAATATAAAAGCAATATATCATGACCTAACTTTCCATACATATATCAAAGTGCATTATGTCCACATCCTAGACGTGCATAATAATAAAATAACTAAAAAAAATATTTTACAGTTCCAAGCCCCACTCATGGTTGCTCACCATCAATTACCTTCTTGCCATGTCCGAAAAATGTTTATGTAGGGGGATGAGCTAGTTCAACGGTTCAAAGTAATATGTTATACAATCTATTCAAATTCACATTTCATATTTTTGCATAAAGGCAATTCAGCATGATAGTTTAGTTACGTGTCATGCTTCCTAGCATTCTAGTCAACGCTATAACCTTCATTCCCATGGCATGACATCAACCATATTTGACAATCGCAATTTCATGACATGCTTCATTGCATAATTCATCATATCTATATCATATGATACAATCGAATTTATAACCAAATTCACACGAGTCACATAGGTCACATTGTACACTTAAACTCAGAGACACTTTAGGAATTGGTATCACACTCACACACATCCCGGATACGTGACGAAATCCCATGTCCCATATCCTAGTTATTTTAGTGCTACTAACCCACCGGTAACCAATCCTCTTGCACAAGTTCGAGGTCTTTTAACCCTCGGAAATATGTTCCCCCGTCTACTTTTCTCATGAACCATTTTCGAGCCCCACACCCTTTCACACAAAATATGTCACGTTTTGCACATTCATTCACATATCTAAATGCATTGCACCTAATTCATGTCCTATGTCCATTCTATCATGTCATGCAAGAATTCATAATGACACATGTTCACATTCAATTCTCAAAACTAGATTTTTGACAATTCTCCAAAAATTTCACATACTCAATATTGTTCACACAAAGCATACATTAACAATTTAAGCATTTTATATCACATATCAATCATTTCCAATCCAAAGGAACATACATATATCAATTAAATTCAACAATTTCATCCCAAAATCATATATATTTATTTATGACATGAAATCATCAATTTTATACCTAAAACATGAAATTTAACTTGAAGTAAAAGACACAACACACACCACCTACCTCAATAGCTATCAATAGCTATAGTTTCAAGTTATTCCTCACTTTCACTTGAAAATTAACCTTCTTTGAAATCAATTCCAAACGGATCAATCTCTAGCCCTTAGCGCGTAGACCGTTTCTCTCTTCTTCGGCGAACTCCAATTACAGACCAAAGCCCCTCAAAATTAATGGAGAAGGGAAGAAGATGGTGTTGCTATATATAGATATATGTATAATGACCAATTTGGCTGATTTAGAATGAGAAATGAGGGCTACGAATTCTTTTTGCTATTTATAGAAATGACCTACACTTATTCATAAAAATGCCATCACATTTTTTCTAAGCTTTCCCGGACTCGTTTTTAAAGTTCTGTAACTCCGATTAACACAAAATCAATTATGTAGTATGTCAAATATTTTATTTAAGTTACCCTCCAAATTTGGAGTCATTTTGACACTTTCAAATTTTCTGGGCCCACGGCGCCCGCGTCCCAAGTCAACCCGTACTTAAAAAATTTAATTTTTTCAAATGCTCCGAAAACTTTCCCAAATACTTATACAAGCCTCAAAACATGTATTTTACATTAAAACACATAAATAATCATTTAAAACATTAATACGACAATAAATGAAAATGATGAAAAATTGGAGAAAAGTGGTCACGGTTCTTGCAAATTGTTTCGGGAAGAAAATAAAATTATAGAAGATTTATTGCCGACAAAGGTGTTGGTAATGGTTGATTTATTACAGGAGGCTAATTTGCCGTTGGTGGTTGATTATCCTTGGCCAGTTGATAAGCCTCAGGCCATCCTTGTGGTTGATTAATCACTGGCTGCCCCTCGAGTGTTAGAGATTGCTAATTATATTTAGACCAAGTTTTTGGCTAATCTACCACTGTCGATTGATTTTCCGTTGGTGGTTGATTTAGCTAAGTCGGAACTACCAACAGATTCAGTTGTACACTTATTGGTGGTTGAGCAAAATGTTGGATTGTTGGCTAAGGAACTGACTCCTGAATAATGGTTTTTCGAGTCTGAATCATCCTGTTTAATAATTCCACACAAATCTCAACCAAATGAGCATTCATACAAGCTTTCCATCTCCTAAAAGGGGCATTGATTCGAGCTAATATGTCCATTGGCATTGCAATACCTTTAACAATTTCGGTCCCACCCAGCGTGCCAAAATATGTTTGATCAATTAATCGACCAGGAAGGCTGATTATATTTTCACTGTGTGCGCGGGCGTGCAAGAGCCGTGTAGTCAACTCAAGAGAGAATGAATTGGTCGAACAAAGTATTTCTTTTGAGAACAATGTCAGATCAGGCGATTTGCTAAGGAGAGAGAATATCAAACTCTGTATTGAGTTCTTTTTTGCCTCAATAAAGATGACTTTAGTTTTGCAAAAAGTAATTGCGAGATTGAATAGTAGGAAGGAGGAAGATAACAAAGAGGGAGATGTAGATAGACAGACTGATTAGAAGAGGTAGAGAGCAAGCAAGTATGAGGGAGATGTAGAGTAAAGAGGGATAATTAAGACAATATTATGTGAGAATATCAGGAGAGATAGATTTGCACGTGATGCAAAGTTTTGTTCAGTGGTTGTGGAACCCTGAACTAGGAGTTTCTTTCATTTATTTATAGTAGTTAAATACAACTAATTAACTTCCTAAAAGAGGATTACAAGATAATAATGGAATAAAAAAATTACAATAAATTGAAAATACAAGAAATATATATATCAATGCACGTGTCTTCAAATTCCAACAATATAGCTTCTTCGCTTCAGTCTTATAGAGTCTAAGTCATACTCAACCTTATCTTTATGTAACTTCATAACTAAACTTCTACAGCCTTATTTGTATAGTCTGCCATAGCCTTGAGTCTTTACAGAGTCCATATCTTAGCAAATATCTTCCCACTAACACATCATACCCCAGTCTTGTAGGAGTGCATCTTCAATTTAAACTGATCAAATATATATATATATATATATATATATATATATATATATCACATAGCCAACGTCAATGACCCATTCAGTAATGACCCATTCAGTGATAAAAATCCCTATTAACTTATCTTTATGTGTTTATCCTATCCAATCTTCAAGAGACAATAACTTCTCACTTAATTACCTAAAGGAAGAAGCAAAATAAGGTTGTGCTGGCACTCTGGCTGCCAATATATATCCCCTTGTAGTCCCACAAGTTGAATAAACCCTAATCCTCTGGACAACACTACTTTCTCTCAGATTATTTTGCTAGCGATAACCTTTGTCCCCCATTTTCAAAAAGTCCAAGTTGATAAAATTATTATGATTATGACCTTTCATTAGTTTCAACACTCTAAAAAAAGTATAAAAAAAAAAAAGAAAAAAAAAAGAAAAGAAAGAAGACTCTAAGAGCGATTTGCATGTCACATAAAAATTTGAAGTTTTGTTACAAAGTAGTCACTAACCATTACATAGGCAGACAATGATAGGAATCCAAATCTTACAAAAATATAGAGAATCCAATTTCTTACAACATTTTAATAATGAATCAGCCATATTCATGTCGGAATTTGGTCTGAATTTGTTTTTTATTTGATTATTATTTGAAAAAATACACTTATCTAGTGAGATTTACCAATACTACAGGTACTTCAACACTGACTTTCACTGTCAATGAATGTTAGCTGAGAAAAGAAAAAAAAGGATAAACATGTTGTGTTTGGATAAATATTATTAAAAGAAAAATAAATAAAGAGGGATCATATCATATCCTTTCAAAAATGAAAAGATTAGGAGAGAAAATATAGTGTTTAAGTAATGCTTTGATAATTTCGAAACAGCTTTCAACAATTAGAAATAGAAAATTATTATTTCACTCATGTCTCATAAATATAGAAGGATATGATAGTAAATTGGTTGTTAACATTTCTCCCCCTATCTTATCCAAACAAAAATATTATCATTTCTTTTGTTTTCTCTCTTATCATTTCATCACCTTTCTTTTCTCTCATAACTAATGTTATTTTCTATTTTTATTTCTCTCATGTCTATCCAAACGGAGCCTTAGTGAATTTACCTCTTTGCCTATTTAGATGGGAGTTCATTTATAATAAATTACAAAATAAACTTCGACTTTAAGATTTTATAAATAGATGTCTAAGTTTTCAAATGGACGTGAATGATGGAGATGATTTTATAACATTTTAAAGGAATTTATAGAGCGATGGGATAGAGATGGAAAGAACAACATGGAACAAATAGAACATTTCAAATGGTTTATTCTGTACGACGGTTATACCGGTTAATTACTCTACGATCAGCTTTCATAGTGATTCCTCACTCATCCAGTCATCCATAGGTCTAGACATTAATGTTGATTTCTCACTCAAAGTTTCACACAAATATATCAACGTTATGTTTGGAAACACTAAATTGGTGCATCGAAATTAGATTTGTAAGAAAAAAATTCAAAAATTTTTAACTAAATTTTCATCGATTCTGCAATTTTCTCGTATTCTTATATCATATGTGATTAGATGCAATTACACTCACGTTTGAAAAACAGTAAGTAATACCATAACTTATACATAAAACTGGTGTCATACATTTTGTTAACACAATAAGGTTTATTTTGAGAAGTTTGTAGAAAACAACAACAACAATGATTCTCTTCATATAATTTGAGCAAACTTAATGATTCTTAAACATGGCATAAAGAAATTGGGTTTGTACAAGAGATAGAAAGGTAAAATCAGAACTTGTATAGTGTATTGGCTTGTGTGTGTGTGTGTGTGTGTGTATGTATATATATGCACGTTGTCAATTTTCAGTCCTCTTAATTCCCACTTTAAGTAGAGAGGCACGAGTGAGTTGTCAGTATTCAATTTTGGAGCCAGGAAAGTCGCCCACTGAGATTATATAAAAAGAAAGTGACATTATGCTCACTACTATTTGGTCACAGGCTAAATCACTTTGTACGGGTACAAATTTTTTTCCTATTTTCTTTTTTGTATTATAAGTGTCATATTTTGCATCATCAAACCATCAGCAGAGAAAAACCATATTAAGACATTTATTATCTTGTACAATTGTGTTTGTGATTTTTAGCTCCTTGTGGAAATATGTGAGTATGTTTTTACTGAGGCAGGCAAAATTCGTGCTCTATTTTTTACATTTGCACTCTCATTTTAAAAAAAAAAAATGATATTTTTAATCTTTAACTTCACAAGTGAATGACTATATTTTTTTTCAAATTACACAACTATCCTTTTTGATATCCTCTTCTTGTCTTCAATCTTTAATATTTTCTGTTTCTTTTGACATAATTCAAAAAAAAAAAGACTCAAAAAATAGTTATCTAGCCTCTTCCTCTTTTGATAGGACCCAAAAAAGAGTCATCTATGTTGAATAAATTCTCTCTTTTTTTTCCCTAGTTAAATTATCTCTTTTGATAGGACCAAAAAAAAATTTACCAAAAAAAATGTTATCATTCTTGAATAAATTATCTCTTTTGACAGGAATCGGAAA
Organism: Cornus controversa; assembly: GCA_026545225.1. Taxonomy (NCBI): domain Eukaryota; kingdom Viridiplantae; phylum Streptophyta; class Magnoliopsida; order Cornales; family Cornaceae; genus Cornus; species Cornus controversa. The sequence goes on from CM048849.1 coordinate 42,366,213, forward strand.
AAAATGGACAAAAAAAAAAGTATACTACGCAAAAAAAAATTTAGATTACCCATTTCTCTTTTGACAAGAACGAAAAAAAGGATTATCTGTGTTGAATAAATTATCTCTTTTAATAGGATAAAAAAAAATTTCCAATAAATTTTTTATCTTTTAGCCGGAACCCAAAAAAAAGTATTAAAAAAGTAAAAAGAAGGTAAAAAGAGTTAAAGTTTATAGTATAAAGGGTAGTTGTGGTATTATAAAATAAGGGATGATGTATTAATTAATGAGTTTAATGATCTTCTTATCATTTTATTTTTTTTAAAAAAAAAAAGCAAGTGGAGTGCAACGGTAGAAAAGTGGAGTACAAACATCGCCTCCATTGCTTTAAAATAGTTAATCCATCACATCACACTCTTTTCTCAACTTTCATCCTCAACCTTTAGATTGTTAACTTAGGTGGTTGTGGAGCCTGAGTATGATGATTGATGGTTTTTGAAAAGTTGGTTACTGGAAGATTTGTTTCCTATTATTATGGAACTTGTTTAGGAATTTAATTTCTAATTGAACTTTCCTTATGAAACTTGAAGACTTGATGACCAAGACAACTTGGTAGCCAAGACATCTCTCTATAAATAGGGATTGTGTGTAATTCTAAAATGTGTATCAAATTGAGAGAACAATTGTGAACTGAAGAAATTCATTTTTTGTGAAATTGGCGAGAACAAGAGAGAAGAGAGTTCAAGTAATTGTAATCCTCCATCACATAGTAAAATTGTTAGGTGTGCTCCTTAGACGTAACTTTTTATTAGGATGAACCAAGTAAATCACTTGTGTTTTTGTGTGATTGCTTTATTTTTTTATTGGTGTTTCACATATATTCTCAACAACTGGTATCAGAGCATTGGTTTGCGTATCAAGGGCACAATAGGTGGTTGACAAAATTTCGGCAAAGTTTTTTCATTACAGATTTGTCTGTTTGAGTGAGAGTCTGGCGTCAGAAGATAGAGAATCAAAGATTGGGAGGTTTAATGGCACAAACTTCAGTTTCTGGAAGATGCAGATGGAGGACTGTCGGATCCAGAGAGATCTTGATCTACTAGTTGGTAAGAAGCCAACGAAGATGAATGGATCAAGCTTGATTGGAAAGTGCTTTTGCAATGATCAGATTGATGTTGTCAAAATTAGTCGCCTTCAACATCAAAATGAGAAGATGACGGTGTCTCTCTTGGAAGCCCTTTATGATATGTATGAACAATCGTCTGCAGCAAACAAAGTACATCTTATAAAGAAGTTTTTAAGTTATAGATGTCCAAATATGGAAGATTCAACGAGCATTTCAATGTATTCAATGAGATCATCGGACAATTGGAATTTGTTATAATCGATTTCAAAGATGAGGTTCGTTCACTTCTAATTCTGAGGCAATTAACCAAAAGTTGGAGAGGCATAGTAATGCAATCAGTAGTTCTTTAGGAAAATCAAAGTCTGAGTTCGATGACGTTATCAGCATGATTCTGACTGAAGAAATCAGAAGGCAATTAGATGGCGTTTCTACCAATGGTTCGACGTTGAACGTCGAAAGTAGAGGCAGAATTTCGAATAAGATGAAAGGCAATAATGGACAAGGTCGTTCCAAGTCAAGAAATGATTGATCAAAGTCTCAAAATTTCCAAGATCTCAAAAACGTCGAGTGTTAGAATTGTAGCAAGATGGGTCATTATCGGACTTCTTGCAAAGTCCCGAAGAAAGGAAAAGAAGAAAAGACCGAAGCTAATATTGTCTCGGAAGATTTTGATGAAATGTTGATATGCTCTTTGGAGAGCAAGGCTGAGTCAGGGGTGATTGACTCTAGGGCCTCGTTTTACACTACCTCAAACAGAGAGCTATTTACTAGTTATTTGGCCGATAACCTTTGTAAGGTGTATCTCAGTGTTGATCAATGTCACGCCCCGACAATCTGAGCCATTAGCAACCCTGTCTCTGGGCTCGAATCCCAAGGATGAATCACACTTTTAATCCAATAAACCATACATAAATCTCATATTCGTGGAAGCATCATCATAAGCATAAAGTTAAAAATGCTTAATTTAAGATCCATATCCAATGCATCTCACACATGGTTATATAAGCACTTAACCAAATTATTCAAGACATGCTACAAGTGAGCCTTTTGATTAATCTTAGCCACCTTATGATTAATTGAAGATGTAGCGTAGCATCTATCGAAACTCTCGGGTTTGGAACTTAATTTCACCTCAATTTTACGATTCACGAAGAGTTACGATTAATGGAATAGTGACTTATGAGTAATTGTAGGCCCTTGACAGAAAATTTTGCAAAATTCTCCAAATGTCCAAAGCATGTATAAGTCATATCCAATAGCATTCTATAGTTTCATGCATTCATATACAACTTTAAAACATGCATAAAATTCAACAAAAAACCATTCATTTGAATTTCATAATGGTGAAATCTATATATCACATACATTTGATCCAAAGGCTTTCTTTTAACATATATTTCTCAAAATGCTCAACATATCAAACATGGATATTACATATAAAAATCCAAATATTAACCGTTCATCTATAGATACAATATTTTCCAAAAGTATCAACATGCCACAAGCCAGCATGGACATGGATATACACAAACTCAAAAATAACTCAAAACACTCTCAAGTGTTCCATACTGGCTATTCAAGTTCCATCCAATGCCAATGCCAATGCCAATGCCTTATCTATAAAAATGTTTAGGGAAGAGGGGTGAGCATACAACTAGCTCAGTAAAAATGTCCAAACCATTCTAAGTATCGACCAGATGCCGACCTACAGGTACAATTATACAATATATATATATATATATATATATATATTACATTTGAGTTTGGCATTTGAATTTCCCCCCAAAACAATTTCATCATCTAACAGCCAAAAATGGTTAAAAAATCAATCTGATAGTTCAAAATATCTATGCCTATCTACGTTCTAAAATTACTCTCCATATCTACAATCAATGGTCACTATTCACCCACTACTTACTATATCACACTCTCCCACTCATTCATTTCTTTTCTCTCTCCTCTTTTATATCACACACACTCTTTCTCTCTTTTGCAGATCTAGATTGCCGGTTCGTTCTCTCTCTTTTCGTTCTCCTATTTTATATCACTCTCTCTCTTTATGTTAGCTATTTATTTCTTATTTTTTTGATATATTGTAGACCTAGACCTAAAGAGAGAGCATGATATAATTGACATATTTTAGTGGTTCAAGAGTTAAGAACATGATGTATAAAGCAAAACAACTCCATTGGCGGATGCAACGTCGAGTGAGGAGACTACGCCGTCGTCAGCGTCGGTACCAAGTGTTACTGTCTTTTTTAATCGGTATTTTTGTCTTTGGTTTCAAATATGATATGAATGAAGTTTTAATTTTATGGGAATTGTTCTGTACTTTGTATATATGAGTTTTTAGAATCAATGGTTTGGGTTTATTCTTTTGACAGATTGTATTGTAATTGATTTTTATATATATAATATAATACTTGGAATCTAGTTGTCCTCAATACAAAATGTTATATCTATATTACATTTTGAGTATTTTGTTTGAATCTCTCTCCATTAAAAATTCACCATCAAAGATGTTTTAAAAAATTCACCATCTACATTTTCTTTTTTAATTCCCATCATTATTTTTAGGGTTAAATTCATAAAACCCCCCTCTATTATAAAAAATTCTCATAAAACCCCCTATACTAAAAAATCAATCAATTTGCCCCCTCCCGTTAGTTTTTCAATGAAATTAATGGAGAAGCTGCACGTGCATCTCACGTGAGCTGTTAAGTGGTGTGTAAATGACTAAATTATCCTTGACGCATCTGTTGAAATTAAAAGGACTAAAATACCCTCCTAGTTAAGGGGCTTTTATGTGAATTTTTTATAGTAAAGGGGGGTTTTATGATTTTAACCCAATCAAGAAACCCCCCTCTACTTTCTAATTTTCTCAAATTGCCCCTTCGTAAAGGGTACATCCATCATTTACAAATAATTTTTTTTTATGAATTTATTTTATTAAATAAAGGAAGGATATTTTGGTAATTTTGTTATCAAATTGACGGAGCCGTTTGATTTTGTCCTTATATGAGAGAAATTGATAGTAGATGGGGTTTTTTGAAAATTCAGGGGGTTTTATGAGAATTTTTTATAATAGAGGGGGGTTTTATGAATTTAACACTTATTTTTATTTTAATTATATTGACATTTTGTATTGGACGCATATTCTATGACAACTATCTCTCTCTTCACTAATTTCTACTAATAATGGAAGCATATTCTGTGCACAACTCTCTCTCCATTAAATAATAGTAATAACAACATTTTTTGGTCTGAAAAAAATTATAAAATTAAAATTTTCACTTTCATACTATGTAATTGGGTTCAAAGAAATGCCTTAAAATGAAAGCATATGGATAGAATGACGCTTGAATGACTCATTATAGACTATAGGATGGTGAGTGAGATTGTACGATGATAACCATTACAAATATAATGATGATTGCATTGATCACGTACTATATATTGTTTAATAAATAAAAAAATGATGATTGTATTGATCAGTGGATTTGACCACAACAACTACTATAGCCATTCTCATAAAAAAAATGTCTATAGCTACTTCTTGTGGAGCCTGTAGGTTCATGAGGATAAGATGTCAGCGTGATCAGGGGCAGCTCAACATAATTTGAGGCCTTAGGAAAAAATTATAAAAGAGGCCTTTTAATATTTAATATATTAATACCAAATAATAATAATTAATAATACTTATTTAAAAATTATTTCTCTTACTTTTTGAGATGCAAAATTACTAATTAGATTCTTGTATTCAAGTTTTGTTAAAATATCTTTTTCAACAGATAATATAACGAGTCCATTTAATCTTTCTTGTGCATAGTTGATCTTAGATATGATTTTATCAACTTTAATGTAATTTTTGATTAACATCTTCATTTTTTTTACTTGTTTCACTTTCTTTCAAAATTTTTTTATGATCTTCATAAATAATTTTCTTATCACACATTTGATTATCATTATGAATCAAGTCACTAATATATTTTTCTTTCATTGTTGTACAATCTTCTAATTCTTTTAGATGACTTTGTTGTTCTTTTATAGAATTTTCACATAATTTTTTTGCTGTTTGATTATTAGGGTTAAAATTTTTATCAAGAGCTCCTTTTTGAAATTGAATTAGTTTATCTATTCTTCTTTTATTTTTAAGTTTTTCATAATCCAATTCATACTTTCTAGTAGACATATTCTGATATTCTGATATCCAAATTCCAATAATATAAATATCAATAATTTTAAACAAAATATACAATTTTATAATAACAAAAAATAATAAGACTAAAAAATAATTTAAATTAAAGAACAATATAACCTGATATTAGAAAATTCCACTATAATGCTCTTTCAATTATTTTGTAACTAGTAGCTTGAAATCTTCCAATAATTTTATGGTTGTGATGAGTGGAGAAGAAAAATATGTTGCAATGAGAGACTGAGAGAAGAGAAAGATGGAAATTGAAATTTGGAGAGTCCGTGAAAGAATAGAAAAGATAAATGTTGCAGAGAAAGAAAAAAGACAAAAACATGTAAAGGAAAAAAAAAAGTTAATAGGAGATGGAAAGTTTTTCAATTTTCTAAAATTCTTGGTTAGTGTATCGGTTAGTGTAAAAGTCAAGTGTTAGTATATATTAAATATAATATTTTGGCTGGTGTAATGAGAGAAGAGAGAATTTTTTTAAGGAAATTGCCATATTAGTTAGGGTTTAATAATAAGAGAATTTATTTTAAAATAAGTCTAATAATAGTAGATTAATTTTTTTTTAGAAAGTTTTATAATATAAGGAATTTTTTTTCGAGGCCTTCTATTGGCTAGGGCCTTAGGTGACCGCCTAAGTCGCCTACGGGACCAGCCATCCTTGAGCGTGATTATCCATTTGTGCCTTACTTTAGCCATGATATAGGTTGAGAGCATTTTAAAGTCATTCGCAAAGTTTATGGTGCCAGCAATTTCTTGAAACTTCTTTTTAAAGTCAAGAGAGAAAATCGTGATATGGCAGCTTATGCAATGTCATATGAAGCTTAGACTAGGCTTGATGATCCTATACGGGGATGTACATGGAAGATCATTTCTCTTAAGCAAGAGAATGCCATGTTGCAAGCTGAGTTTGCATACTACAGACGGACAACAACTCAGGGCTTTATCAGACTGTGCTTTTCGGGTTTGTCAGATTGTAGACAGAAACAATTTATCTTCCGGGTTTATGAGACAAATATATGCATGTATTGTAAAATTAATATCTCCAAAGTGTAACTTGAATTTAATTCATATATTTTAATCACGATTTTAAGAGGGTGCCGATAGGTTCACTAAAATTGGGTGAAACCAACTTCTATTTCAGTCCAATAATTTTTTTTATAGTGTCATAGGTGTGTGTGTGTGTGCGCGCGCATATATCAAATGATCATTCAACCATGCTTACATCACATTAAATAACATGTTATCCACATTGATTTTAACGAGTCAAACCCTTCGACATGAATTCACCCTTCATGCATGAGCCAAACTTAACTATCAAGTCAATTGTTCAAACTCCACTAAACTTAGGAGCACTATCAAATGAAAACTGTCAATTTCACACACCAACCCGAGTTTTCACCAATTGAAATCTGTCAATTTCTCACACTAACCCGAGTTCTCATCAATTGAAATCTATCAATTTAAAAAACAATTACCAATTGTCACCAATTAAAATCTATCAATTAGGAACGAAATTGTGAAATTTCACCAATTGAAATCTATCAATTAGGAACGAAATTGTGAAATTTCATCAATTGAAATCTGTCAATTAGAAAAACAACTTCACCTTACCATGCGAACCTTTCCAATACAATAACCCTACTAACTCAAAAGTTATATTGCTTCTCACAAGAATGTTATATGCTAATCGAATTCATGCTAAAACACATACATAATGCATACCACCATGCATGCATCACGTTCATAAAACATCAACAAATGTACTTAAGAAAATCATTCTCATGCATTATCAATCTACATGTATAACAAACATGCTCAATATCATGTCAACAACACTTAAAGCATATTTTTAACCTACCAAGACTCACATTCTTTATGTAGCACATCAACATACACCACATACATTGTAGATATCACATTGACCACAATTTTAGGATGCTTATAAAGAGGCAAGAAATTAGGAATTTATAACACGACTTCTTAATTTTTCTACCTTCTAAAAATCATACTTTCCTATGCTTCTGCATACCGAAATCAACAAGGCACATATACAATGCATATATACATCAATTTCATTGCATATATATCATATGAAACACATTTAGCATGTATATACAAAAAAAGGACTCAAGATACAACTTGATACTTTTCTAAAGCATGCTTATAGAGCCATAAACCACAAAGAAACCTAGGGAATCGACGTTAGGAAAGGAGAGAACACTCCTACCTCAATTTCAACCATTTCCTTGCAAAACCCTATAATCACCCAAGTTCCAAACTTTGCCGAATTCGAAGATCTACTTGTAGAATTGTATATTGTGGCAAGGAGAACAATCTTTCTTTCTTGAACAACGCTCAAATCCAAACTTGAACTTCACTCCATTCTTCAAAAGTATTCAAACCAAGACTTTGGACTGATTAAATTGTAGAGGGGAGAGAAGAGAAAAACTTTCTCTCTTGGGTCAAGTCTTAAATCTCTCCTTAAGGGTTTCAAAATGAGGAGAGAAGTTGGAGATGAAACTTAAGAGAGAGAGAGACTATGGCTGTCGAAAGAGAGAGAGATAGAGAAAAGTAAAACCTATTCTTCCCATTTGACATATTTTCAAAAAATATCTGATTCCTCGGGGCCACCCGATTCGCGTCCCGGGCCCCATTGACCCAAAATCCCAAATTGAGTTTAATGGCTCAAAAACTTCCATAGACCTCAATACTAGTCCATGCATATGAGATTCACGTTTAAATGATATGTAAATCCATTTTATAATCCTCTTTAGGAAAATAAATAATAATAATAAAAAAATTCTAGTCTTTACAATCAACTATACGATATAGTTGGCAAGAGTGATGTACAGATCAAACTAATTTGATCTGTTTGAAACTAAAGGATATGAGACACATCCTCGACTTGAGTAGTAATTTGATTTTTGTTGGGCAATTTTCAGATGATGGTTACTTTATTAGGGATTCTTGAAAAGTTTCCAAAGATGCTATGATTATAGCACGTGACAAGAAGAATAACTCTCTCTACATAATTGTCAGTGCTAAAGTGTCAATAGTGACTACTGAAAGAAAAGAAGATCGCAACCTATGGCACCCGAGGCTAGGTCACATAAGTGAAAAATAACTCAAAATCATGCACTCGTTGGGAAAACTACCAAGGTTGAAATCAATTGATATCGACTTCTGTGAGAACTGTGTGTATAACAAACAGAAGATGGATAGTTTCTAGAAGAGTGGTAGAGTTATCAAAAATGCTAAGCTTGAGTTAGTCCACACAGATGTTTAGGGACCAGCCCCAATCTCATCCATTGGTAGAAAGTCCTATTTTGTGACTTTCATTGACGATCATACACGGAAGGTATGGGTCTATTTTATCGCACACAAATCTAAGTTATTTAGGGTGTTCAAGAAGTGAAAGGCCATAGTAGAGAATGAGACGAGCTTGAAGATCAAGAGGTTGTGGCTAGACAATGGTGGTGAGTATGAAGACACTAGGTTCAAGAAATTTTATTTTGAGAATGGGATCCGTTTAGAATGGACTGTGCAAAGAACCCTATAGTAAAACGGGGTGACAGAATGGTTGACCTGAACGTTGATAGAAAAGCCAAGCATGCTCATTCAGTCATACCTACCCAAAAAGTTTTGGGCTGAGACAATTAGTACAATACCCTACCTTATTAATCGAGGATCGTCAGTGCCGTTAGAGCACTGAATACCAAAAGAAGTCTAGAGTAACAAAGAGGTAAATCTTTCATGGTTGAAAGTGTTTGGTTGTATTGATTTTGCGCATATTAGTGACAATGCTAGGGGAAAATTGGACCCTAAGTCACTAAAATGTACCTTCATTGGATATGGAGGAGATGAGTTTGGTCATCGACTCTAAGATGGCTAAAATAAGAATATCATTCATAGTAGATATGTGATTTTCAATGAAAAAGTGATGTACAAAGATGGGGGTATTGCACAGTCCACTAGCCTAGTACAAGAAACTCCAGAATATGTCAAGTTCAATGATGATCTAGTAAGAAGCGTGGCATAGTAAGTTGATGAAGACCCTTAGCCAGAAGAGTCTGTAGAACAGCAAGCACCATAGAGCCCAATTTTTATACTTACACCTATAAGGTCTGCTTGTCCACATGTACCAAACCAGAGGTACATGAATTTTTAATTACTGACAAATGGTGGAGAACCTGAATACTACAAAAAAGTATGTCATGTAGAGGACTCGAGCAAGTAGGAACTAACGATAAGAGATAAGATAAAGTCCCTTATTTCTAATCGTATATGGGAGCTAGCCGAATTGCCAATAAGGAAGAAAGATTTACATAAAAAATGGGTATACATAGTTAAAGAATAGCATAACAATTCTAAAAGATACAAAGTTAGATTGGTGGTTAAAGGCTTTCAACAGAAGGAAGGGATTGACTACACTAACATATTTTCATTGGTGTTAAAATTGAATACCATTTGTTCAATTTTGAGCATTTTTGTATCTGAAGATTTGCATCTTGAGTAGTTAGACGTGAAAACTGATTTCCTTCATAGAGACCTAGAGGAGGAGATTTACATGTAGCAACCAGAGGGTTTATCAGTCAAATGAAAAAAGAAACTTGTGTGCAAGTTAACAAAGATCTTGTTCGGCTTGAAGTAAGCCCTAGGGCAGTGGTATAAGAAATTTGATAATTTTTTGTAGAGATATGGCTACAACAAATGCAACATTGACCATTGCTGCTATTTTAAAAGGTTTGATGCGAGCTATATCATTCTGCTACTTTATATTGATGACATGTTAGTGGTAGGTCTTGATTTTGAAAAAATTGACAAGTTGAAGAAGCAGTTATCGAATGAGTTTGAGATGAAGGATTTTGGTGCAACAAAGCAGATACTTAGGATGAAGATTAAAAGGGACAAGTAGAAGGGTCTTTTGCAGTTATCTCAGGCCAACTATGTCGAACATGTCTTCAAGCAGTTCTGCATGAGCAATGCTAAGCCAATGAGCACACCTTTAGCGAGCCACTTTCGCTTATCCAAGGATCAGTGTTCAAGGACAGAAGAATAGAAAATCTTCATGGCTAAATTTTTGTACTCTTCAGCCATTAGAAGGTTAATGTACATCATGGTGTGCACGAGACTAGACATTACTTATGTAGTGGGAGTTGTGAGTTGGCTTTTGTGTGATCTAGGAAAGCTACATTGGGAAGCAGTGAAGTGGACATTGCGATATTTACGTGGTACCGTAGAAAATTTTATGTGTTTCAGAAGAAATAACTTGCAACTACATGGTTACACAGATGCTGATTTTGTTGGAGAAGTTGATCACAGACATAGTAGGACCAGGTATGTGTTCACAGTTGGTACTACTGCAGTCAGTTGGGGTTTATAGTTACAAAAGATAGTAGTGTTGTCCACAATAGAGGTAGAGAACATAGCAGTCACAGAGGCCAGCAAAGAGATAATGATTTGGTTGTAAGGTTTGTTGGCAGAGTTAGGATTCAAGCAGGTGGAGAATGTTTTGCATTGTGATTATCAGAGTGCGATACACTTGGTGAAGAATTCTGCATTTCATTCAAAGACTAAGCATATAGGACTTCGATATCACTTCATTCACTCACTATTAGAAGATGGAGTCTTGTCACTTGAGAAGATAGTTGGCACCAAGAATCCTACAGACATGTTAACCCGAGTGGTGATGATGGAAAAATTGAAGCTTTGTACAGCTTCAGTCGGTCTTCTAGCTTGAAAACAAAAGATGACCACACTAAAGTGCATTGCGATGCACATAGAGAGTTTATGGAGAAATTTTTTTAGTCCTATAGACTCCAAGTGGGAAATTGTTGTGGTTGTAGAGCCTGATGACGATGATTTTTGGAAGGTTAGTTATTGTTAGATTTGTTTCCTATTATTATGGAACTTATTGAGGAATTTAATTCCTAATTGGACTTTCGTTTTGAAACTTGAAGACTTGGTGACCAAGACAACTTGGTGGCCAAGACATCTTTGTATAAATAGGGGTTTTGTGTAACCCAAAGATGTGTATCAAATTGTGAGAACAATTGTAATATGATCAAGAAATCCAATTTTTGTGAATTTGGTGAAAGCAAGAGAGAAGAGAGTTTGAGTGATTGTAATCCTAGCTCCATCATATTTTCATAGTGAAATTGTTTAGTGTGGTCCTTGGACGTAGTCCATTATTAGGATGAACCAAGCAAATCTCTTGTGTTTTTGTATGATTGCTTTATTTTTTGATTGCTTTTCCACATGTATTCCCAACATTAACACATTCTCACAACCTCTTAATTCAGACACTTGAGGGTACAATTTCGGTTGAGGGGACCTTCATGATAGCTTATTTCTATATATTATCTTAAATTGTGTTTGTAAAGAGTATAATTTGGATGGATGAATTTTCTCTGTTAGTTGCTCTCTCCAAGTATCTTTAAGTTATCATCCAATGACTATGAATATGTCACATCATTATTTGTTAAACTAATCTTTGTGAAACTAATCATTATGTTATGGTTACATACACAACTACCTACTATGTTTAGAACCGTTGGATGGTAAGTCTATCAAGAAGATGGTATATTTACAACTTCAAATCAAATGCAAAGGGCTTACAAAGAATTGAAATGACGTGAAAGATGAAGTAAAAATATGTATCAAATTAGTCCTCATTTGAATCATATCATTCAAAAAACAAAAGTTCACTACTTCATGAGAGACAAAATGCACCAAGAACCCTTGTATGACTTATCAATTAGACATTAGGTCGAAATATGATTGATTCATAAACTACTGTTAAGTTTTTCCAGGGAATTGTTTTCCCTGTAAAATCTCAAAATGTTAGGGCCTTTCTGATTTGTCACTCAAAAAATAGTTTTCTAGGATTCAGAAAAATTGTTTTTAAAGTAATATAAAAACAGTTTTATGAAAACAATATTTTTTTAACTGAGTCCTCAAAAAATAGTTATCTCATCAGTTTTTAATTTTCAGTTCTCAGGAAACAAAAAATTGTTACATCAATTTGTATAAATTTAAGTAATAGTTACATTGTCCCATTTAGTGGATTAACAAGCTTGACAAAGCTTTACAATCAAGGAGAAACAGTCCAAAAGTCACGAGGCCCAACATTGTTGTGTATATTTTGGGCGGCCCAATACTTGTCCTGAATAAATAGACGTAGCCCAAGAGCATTTCAAGCGACCTTTGTATTCAGTTACCACGAATGCACTCGTTAATGGAAGAAAGTATGCGTTTTTTTATTTCAACAACTAGGGCATAAGAAGTCATTCCAATAAAGAGAGGATATGTTTGGTTTAGTGTTTTTGAAAACAGTTCCCAAGAATTCAAAACATAATTTCCGTTTTGAGAGAAGAATGTTATTTGAAAATATGTTTTTTTAACTGAGTTTTCAGATCGGAACACTATCAACTAAACAATTTTTGTATTATTTTTTTATTTTCAAAATTATTGTTAGAAAACTAAACTAAACAAGCCATTTGTAGCTATATAATTTTTTGGCTCTGTTTACCCGCAATTGTGTTAGCCAATTATTTAAATTGTGCTACTAACAGTAATAACGACTGTCGTGACTGTTACACCACAACCATCTAATGTCGTAGGTCCACATTAAACTGTTGTTATGAGATGCTAGCATAACTATTCATATTTTCATCACAACAGTAACACTATACTCTTTTTTAGTAGAGCTGTCATACAATTGTTGTCAGTAAAAGCATTTCAATTAGATATTTTAGATGTTTGGTATTGCATTTTATAAAATACTTTCACAAATAATGCACTTTTTAATTTGTAAGGTAACAATATTGTTTAAAACACTTCTACTACTAATTTTACAATAATGTCTTTTAATGGAGTGTAAGTAGTACTTTATAAAAAAGGGATACAATTGTCTTTATAAAAGATAAAAGGATAAAATTGTTTAAAAAAAATAGTTACCTAAAATATATAATCTCTATTCATAAAACAACTTTAAAAGTTTTTTTATTTTATTTTACCAAACACATTTAAAAGTAAAACTTTAAAATAAAACTGCTTTTAAGTAGTTCAACAACAATCTGACTTAAGTATACGCTCATATCTGATTATTTTTTGCCCTTCTTCCAAATCATTACTTTTCATTGTATTGGTACTTAGAATATGAATTTATTATTTTTTTTTTCAGAAACAAGAATTCATTGCAAAGCATTTCCTCCATAATATCACTTTCCACTTAAACAAACTTGGATGGGGCTTAAACTTTTGAACATGTCTGAAACATAAACCTAGCTAGTACTTCTCTAATACAAAGGACATGTTATATATCCTCAAATGCTCCAGCAAAAAGTGTTCACTTCTGTCAACAATTCTTCTTCAGTAAAGATAGCTTTGTTTCACAAAATTGTAGGGTTGAGGCCTTCTTACAGTCGGCCACCGCGACATTGGCGGTGCAGGGAGGTGGTCTTAGCCCAGGGACTGAAACTGCTAGTGTTAGTAGGCACATACCCTGCAGTCAGATTGGTAAAGCACATCTTGTCAGAAGAGATGAATAATTTATTGGCAACCCTCTCTTTCTACCGTTCTCATGTACATATGTTTATACTATGCAATATTGTCTAATTTTTTCATTTAACATTGTATTAATGAAAAATACATTAATTTATGAAAAGGATAAAGTATATGAGTTCCTCTACCCAATATATATATATAAATTTTGTTTTTATTTGATACCATATCTTTCCTTCTTTTCTTTTAAGAAATGTTACATGACACTAAATATGGTGAATGGTGTAGGTTTACTTACCCATTTTACCCACACACACAAAAAAAAAAAAAAAAAAACCCAAATGGTGTAAGTTTCATACTCAAACTCATCTCATTTAATGAAGATTATTGCTTAAGTGGATAACGAAAGACTATGATTTTGTTTGATAAAACTGAAAATTAAGTAAAGAAAATTTTAATTAATGAATTTTAAGAGCTGAAATTTTAAGTACTGAATCTAAAAATCTGTTTGATATATCTTAATTTTAAGCATGAAATTCATTAAGATTGTTTGTTAAAGACAAAAGCTGAAATCTAAAAAGTTGAACATATTACATTTTTGCTCTCAATATCTTGTACTCATGACATTTTTGTTTCTATAATATAAAAAAATCTATAAACAACCAATTTCTCCCAAAGAAATATATCAATTTAAAAATGAATATTAATGTCAAAACTGATCATAAAAAATATTAATTCAAACTTAAATAATAAAGATTATTCAAGCAATACTCACTAACATAATTTTAAAAGCGAATGTATCAAAACTTTTAAATTAAGCTAAACATATAAACTTTTAAACTCGAGAAATAGAAAAATCATTTGAAATTTGGTCACGCGAATAACCATAAGAATACATCAAAATATTTTAATTTAATAAAAGTGAATATATACTTATAAAAAATAAAGGGTAAAATTGAGAATTATCTTATAACAGTAACAATAGTCCATTTAAATACAAGAACAATGAACTGAAACATGTGTACTGAATCGAACCTTGATGTGATCCTAACAACTAAAATCAAAATTCAAACGAGTCAAATACGAGAACAATAATAGAACAAAATAAAATATAAATGAATCAATTATGGTTCAAAAATAAATAAAAAAAATGAAAAATAAAATGCAAGTATTTTTTACGCAAAAACTTACCCTGTTAGTATAATAGATTTTTTTGTTTAAGAAATCACAAAGAGAAGTAATGGGAGAACTTTAACGGGTCCTGTTAGAGAATTATTATTATTATTAAGAAATCGCACATATAAGTAATGGAAGTTGAAGATAGTAGGAGATATTAACGTTTAGACATTTATTTTAGGATAAAAATGTCAATAACAAAATACTTTTTAAATTAAGATCACTTAGGCCCTGTTTGGATTGGCTTTTGAAAAGCGGCTTTCGGCTTTTTAAGCTCAAAAGCCGTTTTGGAGAGTGTTTGGCTTGGTACGGCGGAAGAGCTTCGGAGTCCAAAAAGAGCGTTTAAAGGAAGCTGGGGGGTACCAGCTTCCTGATTTAGCTTCTGCTTCTCTTTTTCTTCTGCGTAAAAGCCGAAGCAAAAGCTCTGCCAAACAGGGCCTTAGCGTGTTGTGTAATAAGTGACAAGCAGGTATTATAGACATGACATCAGTGAATAACCATTGTACATGCAGTGCTGACCAATCTTTCGACTTCTCAAAAAAGGTTAATCCACATATTGGGATGACAATTGCTAGAAGGCTTTTCAAAGAATTAAAATCTACTTGCTTAAGCCACCCAACATCCCCGTTGGCATACTTTTGGCTTGGTTCTGGCTCTGATACTATTTGTATCGCCCCACCCTACCCGACACACCCTTTGGAGGCCCAACTTTTCCATTGGCACACTTCTAGTTGGGCTCTGGCTCTGATACCATTTGTAACGGCTTAAAATTTTGGCCTCTTCTAAGTAGTACTTATGTTTTGAGTGGTATCCTAAATTTTTAACAAACATGCTTATTTTGTAAAATTGCTTACTGCATTCAGTTTTTTAAGTGTTGAACGTCATTATAAAGTGCAACCTAATGATAATAATTTTTAGACCTAAAAGTCTAACCAAAACTACTAGCAAAAGAAATAATTGCCTAAGTGGATAACAAAAACAAATGGATAATACTACTCAAGCAGATTCTTAGGCAGAATTCATAGGCAGAAACTTTTACATCCATTGGATGCATGTGGTTAGTGTATGTGGTGGGGCCTACCACATGCATCCAATGGATGTAAAAGTTTCTACTTATGAATTCTGCTTGAGTAGCATTACCCAAAACAAACGATAATGATTTTTGGACCTAATAGTCGAACTGAAAATGCTAGTAGAATAAAATTTTTTCTTAGAAACTAGCTTTGATCAAGCCATTTTAGGACCAAAATTTGAGTAGAGGCCACTGAGACTTTGGACCAGGTCTAGATTATAATGTGTTCCTATCCGACAGTAGATGAGCATAGTACATTTACTTGCTCAAATCCTTTTTCAGATGAATGAGAAAATGGCTTTGAAAGTGTGGTGATGAACTTGGTTTCCAAGTCTTGCAAATGGTTTTATTCCCACATGAAATAATTAAGTCCCATATTGGAATATTACTAAACACACTATTTGAGCGTATATATATGTAAGTATGAAATAAGGAGTCACAACCTAAGTGGTGTAGTGGGTATGAACATGCTCCTTATTGGGCTTGGCCTGAACCAAATCACATGTGCTCTCAGTCCAATCCGACCCTAGGCCTCTGTCCTTAAAATAATATTTTTTTATTAAAAAGGGCTAAGTTGTCTTTAAAATAATATTTTTTATTAAAAAGGGCTAAGTGGTGAACTGAAATAATGTATCGCATATGAGAATTTGACGACTATGAGCAAAGAGTTACATGAGTGGTTGTTAAAAGTTAGTTGGGTGGTTAAAAGGTAGTTGGGGTTAGTTGTTTGATTTAAATCGAACAAGTGCACCGTACCCCACGTCTCTTAGACTGAAACAACATGTTAAATACCTTTTCAGTTTGAAATGAAGAGGTGCAACCACATCTATAAATACCCAGGCTTCATATGAACCCAAGTCAAGTGGGTTCGAGCCATATGGTTAGCCATGACATATATGTTTGAATCCAGTAGTCCAAATTGATTTTATTTCAATTTTAACTTCATTTTTAGTTTGATTTGAGTCAAAGAGAGAGTATTACGTAGATGTTGGTTCACCGATTCAATTAGTTTGGAGTTGTTTGCACAAAAAAATAAGCTTTAGTCAGTCAAGCGGTTTTGGGATTAATGTCACTTGAAACAAAGCCTATCGAAAGAGGGATCGTTCATGCTTGACCGACTCAAGCCACGAATGAGGGTAACAAATGCCATGTCAGCAAGACACGATCTAACAAGATTCGATTCACCCCTCAAAGAGAAGATAAGAGCAAGGACAAATGTAGTTACAGGCCAATAAGTGGCGCACCGACAATGATTGAAGATAGCCACGAACAATAAGATTTGCTTGGTCGAAGCCATGATGGTTACCGGATAAAAAAATGCATTTAATGCTCTGATATATAAGAGATAAGCAAATATTATTATCTCTTAAAAGGCTATCACCGCCCTGATATAGCTTCATTGAAAATCTTCAAAAGACTGTGTGATTCGTGTGTGAGTGTGACTCAAAAAGTATATCAATTAAAATTTCCACACTTCGCAATAGAACGAATTCCTTGCAGAATAGGGCTATCGAAAGGAATGGGTATCGAACCTCAAGGACTGTGGTCTGATCGAGTTGAATTGTTAGGACTAATTCTAATTAAATTTAAAAGAAATAAATTCTGATTTTTAATTCTAAATTAACTAATGAAGCAATTGAACAAAAGTAAGAAAGACTAAGGAGTGTAGAGAATATAAGATAAGTCTAGGGTAATTGATTTCACCACTAACTTCACAATCAATGGTCAATTGAACTAACTATGGGGCATCATATCATGCATAAGTGGTGTCGGTGGCTACAAGCTCACCTCCATCCGTCAAGAAGATAACATATAATTAAGGCTAAGTCATGGACTATCTTCGATTGGCATGGGCCATCTGCCTAACTACTCTAATCTAAGGTGCAGTATGGTTCATCTTCTCTAGGCATAATCCATCAAAGCTTTAATGATATATTCAACGAAAACCATTGTGTAATAATCACTCTCATGATCACAGAAAATAAGAGGGACGAGTTCAATAACAACAATCAAGTATCTAAGACAAGATAAGAAATCATTGAAACTGAATTTATAAGACTTTTATTGCTCAATTCTATAAGAATCCTCTAAATTACACAATCTATGAATGAATACAAAAATCCCCAATAATTAGAACAATCAAACCAGTGATGTTTAGTTAGGGCTCCATCAGAACCCTGGTGGCTGAACTAGCCGCTCATGATACGCCTTGTTCTCCAATGATTCTCTATTCCCAAAAGCTCTTCAAAGCTGCTGCCAAGCCTCCTCAATACAGCCCTAATTTATCACTTTAAATAGCCAAGAGAATACATCAAAGTCCTAATCCAATTAGGAATTAATTAGGTTTTCCCGCAGCACTAATCAGGTGGGTTTTTTCTGCTGACTTCGGCCCAACTTTTGACCCACTAGAAGTCCGATTTACGGAATTTTTGTGAAATACAAAAGTGTGCAGAATCGAATTTCGTTCAACCCTGCGCGGGAATTATGTCGATTTGAAGCTCGGAAATAAGACTTCTGGTCCGTTTTCCAAAACGGGATTAAGACTGTATTATGCGCAGATTTGGGCTTCAGGCCCGAAACCTTCTTAAGCTGTTGTAATTCTCTTGGACCTCTTCCTTGGGCTGATTTGAGTTAAATTATGGAGTTGAATGGATCCCTTTGGAGTAGGCTTCATCTAACCATCTTGGATGTCATCTTTAAAAGCCCAAAATCTTGGTTTTAACTGAAATAATCATTAAGGCCCTGAAAATACAGAAAACACTAAAATAAAGTAAAATCACAAAATAATCTATCACTAAGAGAATAAAATATATAAATTAAGAGGTTAGAATGCGCAACATTCGATGCCGATCACTGTGACTCATTCTTCACCTTCCTCCTCAAGCAATATTAGATATTTTACCGACATCGATCAATCACTGACCATGTGAGATATCCTCCCAAAATATCTAGAAAGGTACGTTCATCTGAACCGTTTATCCCAAAGAATTCCAATCCAATGACCTATCAAGCTCAAGACTCTCTAAACGAAAGACCCTCTACATCTAAGTTCAAGGTCCAAGCACCAAATAGAGACCCTTTATTTAAATTATGGAGGCTTACTCCACAACTGAACCTGGTTTATGTTTTATTAATTTCAGTCATATAGAAGGCATCTAATCGCCGTTAAACTTAGGTTTACCTTTAAGCCTAATTTAATGTATTCATCGCTTTTACATTCTAGTTGAATTACAGTTCATTTACTTACAATCTTTCATTTACTTTCTCGCACTTTATAGTATTTCATTTGCTTTCTATGCATTTACAGACTCTCATTTATAGTCTTTCATTTAACATGTTTTGTCTTTCAATAATTTACTTTAAAACACTATAGTTTTTTTTCAAAATGTGTCCATAGAAACCATAAAATCCTTTACTACCTGATAAGACTCGCGACTAAGCTTTATTCGGCAATTAGTGCCAATGATGAGGAAGTCACGGGGTACTTGCTAGGACGGTATTTGGACATTCTACTAAGAAAGGACTCACCGGCCCCTCACCACCCGACAACAATGTCATTAGTTTGACTATTGCACCTTTGGGTGACACTCGGTTGTTAGTTGAAAAGCCTCGTCAATATGGTTCAACTTCGTCAGTAATGCCATACAAGGCAAAAGTAAACAAACCTTTGAGAGGGTCATTCCTGCTCTCCGTAATCATCAAAAGTCAGATAAAGGAAAACCATGATGACCACAACGGTCATGGCAAACCTAGGAATTATTCTTTGCTTAAAAAGTTAACTCGGTCGAACACGATTGAGACCATGAAGCGTCAAACTATGGCGCAATTCAATTTTAACATACACCTCTCACATCCAGGCATACTTGACAGACCGAGTCTCCGCCAAGCGAGTAAGAATCCCTAAATGAGCAATCAACTCAAGTGAGGCCTTGCCACCTTTACACCGCGAGGGACCAACGAACGTCTGCACAACAACAACAAGAGAAGGATCACCAATGCATGGAAACCAAAGAGCCAAACAGGAGTGCTACTACTAATGAAAGAAAGATCATTTATCCTGGGAGACAAGCGCCATGGAGTCCGTACAACACCATGTGATTAGTCAATTGTCATAAGGATGCAGTATTAAATACTAGCCTCGATCTAATTCTAGGTTTTTTTTTTGTATTTATTTTATTTTATTATAATAAATTATATTAACAATTTATGTGATTTTTGTATGTTAGTATAATTATCACATGATCTTAAATAGTATCATATTATGCATAGATTCTCTAACAATCTTAAGATAATTGAAGTGCTATGCTTTAATATATGCTATTATTTAAGATAGTGATTTTTATATTGATTAGGAAATACTGATGACAGTATTAGTTAAATATTATGTGACATATTTAATAGTAGAATACTTGTGTTGTTCAATATGATGTGAAATTATTTGTAATACTTTGATTTCTATATTTGTGAAATGTTGAATAAGCATTGGATTGATTTATAAATTCATTAATGTGAAAATCATATTATTGTATTACATAGTTATTAATATTGTGAATGGCATTTGATATGATTATTTCTCGTTGTTACATTCAAGTGTGATAAATGTTATATAATATGATATTTATCTGATGTTATATTATTGAGTAGTGTTATATTTAAATTTTGTTATTAGATATCTAGATCAATATTATTATAATGTGACAAATGACAAGTTAATTAAAATTATTATTATTGTCGAGTATAAGGAGAAGTTTTGAGAACTTCTCTAATAATATTCAAGGCACGTGCTATGCTAGAGGAAAAATTTGGTGCAAGAGGCATATACACCATACTAGAAATTATAAAGACCACTGAGATAACATGATAAAGAGAGTTTATCATTTCTAAAATCAAGTTGGTAGTCAAATTAGAGGGTGATGAGTCGATATTCCTCATCATATCCACTCTGATAAAAGAATTTTTATAAAAGATGAAGATTAATTAATCTTCATGAAAAAATCATCTACTGCCAAAATATGGTTGTATTATAAATGACCTCAAGAAGAGAACTCATTTTAACATCTTTTGAAGTGCTTAAAACTTTTATTTGTTACATAACTAATATTTTCATATCTTAATTGCTCTACCCACTCTCTTGCATAATTAATTTTTTCAAGTGATTTTTTTTATCCAGTGTTGAAAATATTCCTTCATCTATGTCTCAATCAATTTACTGAAGGTGTATATAATTAATATTATTATTTTTGGTCAATAAATTACTAACAAAAAGATGCCATTTTAATTACTGTTTAATTATTTAGTCAGAATTATGAATAGTAATTTAGAGGTGATTTAGTAGTTTAGTTCGTAGCTGGATTCTAACATGGAAGATGCAAAACTATAATTAATTATAACTTAGTCTTAAGTTACTTGGCGAATAATAACAACTCCATGTTTTTTTTGCCTTTTTGGAGCTTTCTTTCCATAGAGACATGAAAAGAAAAAATTGTGTCTGTTATGTCAACTATATGTATTATCTAATGATATCAAAGGTTAATTATAGAACCCATGATCAATATATATATATATATATATATATATATATATATATATATATATTTTAACCAGTATTCGTGATTTATCCTTTTAAAGGACAAGGGCCCTATACAGATATTTCAGACAATTGTTAAACCATGAAGCAAAAGCTTCACAGCAGAGAACTGTTCCATGTTTCATGGAGATGGAGGCATTACAAGTGACCTGCATTATAAGAGAGATTGATAATTAATCGAGAGAGAGAGAGAGAGAGTTACCAACAATATAGGAACGATTCACTCCATTACATGGTAAACAAAACAATAGATGTAACGACCTGGCTTACTCCATCACATAGTATGATATTTTTTGCTTTCGGCCAAACTTGCACAGTATGGTATGATATTTTTCATAAGGCCAAACAGTTGTTTTCTTGAGTTTTACTCTCAAAAGGCTCCTCATTCTCTTTATACACCTAGGCGATGCTACAATCGCCCTCCATACGGAGGAGGACCCCCATCTTTGGCCAGTCACCCTCCATAGGGATCTCTAGTTAGGTTCAGCTCTAATACCATTTGTAACGACTCACTCTACCACATGATATGATATTGTCCACTTTGGGCCAAGCGTGCACGGTTTTGCTCTTAAGTTTACTCAAAAGGTTTCATACCAATTGGAGATTGTACCATATAGATATAGCACATCTTCTTTCCACACCTAGGCGATATGGGCTGCCACAATAGAAGAGCTTTTTCGCAAATGACGATATTATCCTTGCCAAATTGTGCATTAAAAGACATATTTTTGTGCTTTAAGGTTTTCTAATCCGAATTATGTTAGAGGGGTCAAACATTATTTATACGGAAAAATACATAATCATATGTCTCAAGAACCCTAAATCACATTCTCATATGAGTTGGATAGTCAACATGTGGGGGTATGATCACAATAAAATGTGTGACAATTATTAAAAAAATTAAATCCTCCAAAACATTTTAAAAAATGATATTCAGACAGAAGATTTTAGCCAAAATCATTTGTGGATGACTTTGTATCCTTAAGAAGCATTGTGGTGGGATTTGCTCTGGGTTCCAACACATGTGTCCTATGGATACAAAATCTTTAGCCGAAGACTTCTGCTTAAGTCTTCGGCCTGAATAACATGGTTCAAACATATAAGGGATGCCCTATCTTACAATATGGTAGAAGTGACGTAAGATTAATATGACATGTATCCTTAATATATAATTATATATGAAAAGAAAAGAAAAGAAATAACAATTGCTTAAATGTTTATTTTTACGTGAGTCAATTTGATACCTAATGTATGATCTCTTACAACGACAAGTTGTTGGCGCATATAAGGGAGATGTTTTTACTTGTGTAGACGCATTTTGAAACAATGAGTGTCAAGAGTCTGCAAAGAGGACAATATCTCACGAGTCCATGAGAGTGTTTATGTCATATCTATGTGTGTGTAATCCATTATTTGAATGGATTCGTGTTACTCCCACTCCCCCTACCCTCTCCCCCCCCCCCCCACTCTAGATGGTCCCTTGGCACCACCGAGTATGGAAAACTAATTCGTCAGTCCTTCGTTGCAAACTCTCACATCTTCTTTACATGTGATTTCTCTCGACCTATTTGGTTATCCATAAAAGAAAAATGATGATTCCATGTTGGCCCCTCTAGATAAACAGATCTCGTGGCCAGGACATTACACCATCGGATAGCAAAAAATGGAGCAAACTATCAACAAAATCACTCTCTCTTCCACAGTTTACCAAATTAGGGCTAAACAAAACTCGCACATCTTCAGAGGAAAGAACAACTCCCAATATAAGATCAACCTTCTCATCAGAGGTCAACTCATGAGGTTGCAACAAAAGGACTCTGCATTGACTAGATGAGTAGCGATGGACGGAGACTAGCTTGCCCTCTTCTTTCATCTCCACCTCGATCTCCAGATCACCCTCAATGAGGATCTGATTCAAATGAAAAGATATCCCCATTTGAACAACTGGATTGTTATTTATCGATACAACTCTAACGGGTAATTAATGAGCATTGGGCTTGATCCGGGGCCTGTCTAGGTTCTCAAAAATGTTTGTTATCCCAAGTTTCTTAAACTATTACTTATCTCAATAATATTAACTTGAATTTTTGAAGAAAACAAAATGGTGTTGCATGTTTTATTATTAAAACAATTAGTATCTGAACCTAATTTGTCCAATCTGAATTTAACTTAAATTTAAAAACCAAGGGTTCGATCAACTAATCGACCGAGTGGATGATTATATCGTCAGCGTGTGTGCTAGAGTGCCAGAGTCATGCAGTCGACTCAACAGAGAATGAGTTGGTTGAATAAAGTATCTCTTTTGATAATAATGTAAAATTACGCGATTAGTATAAGGAGTGATAATACCAAACTCCCTATTGAATTTTTTTTTGCCTTAATGAAGATGATTTGAGTTTTGCACAAAAGAATTGTGAGATTGAATTGTAAAAAAGGAGATAATGAGGGAAATGTAGATAAACACACTGATTAGAGGAGGTACAAAACAAGCAAGTATGAGGGAGATGTAGAGTAAGGAGAGATAAGACAATATTCTGTGAGAATATTGGGGAGATAGATTTGTACGTGATGAAAAATTTTGTTGAGTGGTCGTGGAATCCTGAACTAGGAGTTCATTTCATTTATGTATAGTAGTTAAATACAACTAACTTCCTAAAAAATGATTACAAGATAATAATGAAATAAACAAATTACAATAAAAGGACAATACAAGAAAATATATATCAATGCATGTGTCTTCAAATTGCTTCTTTGCCTCAGTCTTATACAGTCCAAATCATACTCAACCTTATCTTTATGCGACTTCACAACTAAACTTCCGCAGCCTTATTTGTATAGTCTGTCATAGTTTTCACAGGGTTATAGCTTAGCAAATACCTTCTCATTAATATAACATACCCCAGTCTTGTAAGAGTTCATCTTCAATGTAAACTAACCAACTATATATATATATATCACATAGGCAACTTTAATGACCCATTCAGTGTTCAGTGTTAAAAATCCCTGTTAACTTATCCTTATGTGTTTATCCTATCCAATCTTCAAGAGTCCACTCCTAATCCGCCTCTTATATTATTTTAGAAGAGTCCCAACTGAAGTCATGCACTTGAGTATATCACTTAAACCAAACCTCAGCTCCTTATATGTAGGTGGCACAATTTTTACATATAAAACAATATTAGGATTAATATTCACATGTCAAACTCTCAATTGCCTTAACTATCGCCAAAGTGCCAGCCACCTGGCACCACTTTTGGATGTCAACACTAAGTTCAACTAGTCTACCTCTTCATTGGTGGCTTTTAGTCTCAACTTCTACGCCCTTGTCAAGGTTTCAAGACTAGCAGGAAAAAGAAGAAGTTCAAATTAAAGTCAAACTTACGTTGAAGATTTAATATCTCTGAGTTGATTATCCTGTCAATAATGTCTAAGTTGCACCCCTAATCTAATGGCCCTTAGTTACATTTTTAATTTTTTTCCCTGCTCTTAAAAAAAATACAACTGCTATTACTTCTCTTTTTTTTTTTCTTTTTAGTTTCCTCCTTTTCTTTCATTGGTGTCACATTAAAAATATTTATTTAAAAAAATTAAAAACTCTACTTCTTAAATCTATACATATACATGATATAAAGTGAAGCTCTTCAAACTTTTCAAGCAATCTTCAATATCATTTCCTTTAGGCCTAGTTTGGTTGAAAAGAAATGGAAGGAAAAGAAAAGAAAGAAAATGGAGGGATATGGTTTTTTGTGTTTAGTATAAAATTTTGGATGGGAAAAAAAAAAGAATGGAAGGATTTGGAGGGATACATTAAAGCATGAATAGTAACTTTTGTTATCCTACCATAAATAAGAGGAAACAGACGAAAATACTAGCATCTTTTATTGAAATTTTATTAATACCAGTAACTCTCTATTTTATATTATTTCTTAAAATAGTCTGAAATAGAAGTTTACTATTGGTGAGATTCTTATAAATATGGAATCCCCTGAATACTCAATAATTACTCTAGTAATCCCACAAGTTGAATAAAGCCCTAATCCTCTAGGACCACACACTACTTGCTCTCAGTTTATTGTGCTAGCGTTGACCTTTGTCCCCCATTTTCAAGAGAGTCCAAGTTGATAAAATTACTATGATTATGACGTTTCGTTAGTTTTAACACTCTAAAAAAAATTAAAAAAAATAAATAAATAAGACTAAGAGTGATTTGCATTTCACATAAAAATTTGAAGTTTGTTACAAACGTCACTAACCATTACATAGGCAGATAATGATAGGAATTCAAATCTTACAAAAATATAGAGAATCCAATTTCTTACAATATTTTAATAATGAATCAGCAGTATTCATGTGGGAATTTGGTCTCAATTTGTTTTTTATTTGATTATTATTTGTGTAAATTACACTTATCTACTGAGATTTATAAATACTACAGGTAGGAGTTCTTTTTGTTAGTGAATTTACCTCTTTTCCTATTCAGATAGGAGTTCATTTATAATAAATTACAAAAAAAAAAACTTAGACTTCAAGATTTTATAAGAAGATGTCTAGGTTTTCAAATGGACGTGAATGATGGATATGATTTTATAACATTTTAAAGGAATTTATATAGTGATGGGATAGAGATGGAAAGAAAAACATGGAACAAATAGAACATTTCAATGCTTTAATCTGTCCGTGTGAGTTATGCGGTGCGAAAACGGTTTAGTTAATTTAGAGTGAGATGCTAATCTTTAGACCTAGAGGGGGGGTGAATAGGTCATCTTGCCCAATTTTTATGATTGATTAATTACCCACAATTATTATCAAATACGCATCCAAACCAATCACAAAATATGTAGAGCAAGTAAAGAAAAGTTAGAGATGACACCAGGAATTTTACGTAGAAATCAAGTCGGAAAAAATCACGGGGGTGAGGCAGAAGCCCCAGAGAAACCAATCCACTATCTCGAAGCAAAGTACATCAGACTCTATCCAGGACTCACATCCACTATACTCTGACAAGAACTTGATGCGGAACACCTCAGGCTTACAATTGTCACAACACGTCCAATCTGCTGTAGACTCCTGGCTAACGTCACAATTCTTCCAGAAGGATAGCTGAAAGAATAACAATACTCAACAAGTATTTTGTTTCCCTTGTAGTGATCGTTTCTTTTCCTCTTCAGATAAAATTTTGTAGTTTCAAGGAACCACCTCTGCTGTTCTTGATCAAACTTTGTAGAATAATATTGTCTTGAAGATTCCGTTAATCAGATGAAGAAGAACATCACAAACTTAAACACTCTGTGTGTGTGTGCTCTCAAAAATAAAATCAATGAAGATTTTCTCTCAAAAATTCCTCTTTTAGCTCTCAAAAATATATTATCTCTAACAGTTAAATCATTAAGTTTCTTCTTTTCCCTACTTTGATTGAAGCATAAAGAGGTATTTATAAGGTTTAGAATTCTTAGTTTACTTGGAAAACAAGTTTAAAATACCTAAGGAAAGTTTTAGAGATGTTTTGGTTGACTAGGAAAGCAATTCGGATCAAAAAGAAAATTTTCACGCGCATCAGCTAAGTTGGATCGGTCCTAAAAATTGGGGACCGGTGGGACTTTTGCAGACACTTAGAATTTCCAAAGTCCTGAGAAAAGTCGGACCGGTCCTAATATTTGGGGACGGGTGGAACTTTTCAGACATGTTGAATTTTGAAAGTCCTGAGAGAAGTTGGACCGGTCCTCATATTTGGGGATCGGTGGAATTTAGCAAAAATTCAATTTTTACATTTAAAGCATAATTTCCAAATCCTAAGCCCACCAAACTTCAAAACATAGTGTCCTCACTCACATACATGTTCTAAGTGATGTCCTCATCAAATCCACGGTATCGAGACACTTTTCGTTCAACTCCGAAGATCGAGACACAAGATCAAACAAAAATTTCAACTCGATCCAACACCAAAATTTGTCAATTACAATTATATATCTCACAGTACGACGGTTATGGCTGTTAATTACTCTATAATCCGCTTTCATAGTGATTCCTCACTCATCCATAGACCAAGACATTCATGTTGATTTCTTACTCAAAGTTTCACTAAAACACTTTAATGATATGTTTGGAAACACTAGATCGGTGTATTGAAATTAGATTCGTAAGAAATTTTTTTAACTAGAAACAGTAAATAATTCTATAACTTATACATAAATACTGGTGTTAGACACTTTGGTGATGCAACAAGTGATAGCAGAGCTTAAGGCCTATTTTAAGAAGTTTATACAAATCAATTGTTTGTAGAAAACAACAACAATGATTCTCTTCATATAATTTGAGTAAACTTAATGATTGTTAAAATTCCTCGCCAACAATGATTCTCGTGCACGTTGTCAATTTTCAATCCTCTTAATTCCCACTTCAAGTAGAGAGGCACGAGTGAGTTGTCAGTATTCAATTTTGGAGCCAAGAAATTCGCCCACTGAGATTATATAGAAAGAAAGTGACATTATGCTCACTACTATTTGGTAACAAGCTATATCACTTTGTACGGGTACAATTTTTTCCCCTATTTTCTTTTTCTTTTTTGTATTATAAGTGTCATATTTTGCATCATCAAACCATCAGCAGAGAAAAACCATATCAAGACATTTATTATCTTGTACAATTGTGTTTGTGATTATTAGCTTCGTGGAAATATATGAGCATGTTTACCTTAAAACGGTTAGTCCATCACATTTATGAATTCAAAAATTTTTGTGAGAAAGCGACCTTTAACAAAAGAAAATTTTCAAAGGATCGTAATAATTTTATTAAAAAAAATGTTTACTTTATTATTTTTTAATTAATTTATTAAAAAAATAAATAAATTTATTATTTTAAAATTTCTTTTATAGATATAGAGAGATAGAGAAAGAGAGGATATAGAGAGGGGAGAAAGAGAGGAGACAAAGAGGGAACCAAGAGAGAAAGATAGGAAGAAAGAGAGATTTAAAAAAATATATTAAGGGGGGCCTAGTGGTTTTTTTTTTTGTAATTTAAGGGGGGACAATGTCTCATATACAAGTATATAATACTGAAAGTATAAATATATAACACTAAAAAAAAAAAATTGCCCCTACTGGCCCCAATGTGGGTTTGTGCCTAATCACATCACACTCTTATTTTTAACTTGCATCCTCAACCATTCCATAGTTAACACATTCTCACGACCTCTTAATTCAAACACTTGAGGGTGCAATTTCGGTTGAGGGACCTTGATGATAGCTTATTTCTATTTAGGGTAAATATTACTAACACCTCTTGAGGTTTGATGTATTACATGCGGTTACAACTTTGTTAATTTTCGTCACCAACACCCTCTGTCACTTTTTTCATTTTT
Source organism: Cornus controversa (assembly GCA_026545225.1). Lineage (NCBI taxonomy): Eukaryota > Viridiplantae > Streptophyta > Magnoliopsida > Cornales > Cornaceae > Cornus > Cornus controversa. Next base: position 42,395,219 of record CM048849.1, read on the forward strand.
TAATATATGAAATGTCTTGATTGTCCCTGATTATTTAAATGTATTTTAATATAAAAATATTAGAATAGGAAAATGATCACAATACCCTTCTATCTCATCTCCTCCTCCAACCACCACCACCACCACCACCTTCAAACCACATCCACCACCCCTTAATCGCAAACAAAAATTAGGAAAAAATATATTATCACAAAAAATTCAAAAAAAGAAAGTACCAAATAAGAGAGAGAGAGAGAGAGAGAGAGTTAGTTTTAGATCTCTGCTGAAGATGATGAGTATCTTGGATGTCTCTAACTTGTTCTGAGTCAAACCCAAAAGGCATTCTCATTGCTTCGTCGTAGTCCTCTTGGTCAGCCTTATCAAATACCTCATCTGTTGTCCTCTCTGCCGGTTCATGACAAGGACATGTTCCTCACCTTCGTCGTCGACCATTGGTCCTTCCTAAGTGGCCACTCTTCTAGGGTTTGCTTCACTGCCACATTTTCATACCTTTCGTTTCAATTGATCGAATGAGCCCTCAAGCAATTAAAGTCCTCTGGTTGCTGATTCGTTGGTGATTGGATTGATTGGGTCAATGTTAATGATGGTAAGCTAGTTGGTTATGTTGTTTTAATTGTCTGCTTGTGGTCAGTTGTGACTTCAATTTCTAAAGTTTTGCTTGGATGATATTTTGTGTTTGATATCATTGCTGGTGCTTTTCTGGTGGGTGGTGGCAGTAGCGTTTGGTGGAAGAAGTAATGGTGTGGGGTAGGAGGTGGACGATGGTGGGCAGTGGTAGAGGCTTTTGATGGAAGAAGTGGTGGTGTGCGGTAGGAGGAGGACGATGACGGTGGGTGGTGGTAGCAGTATTTGGTGGAAGAAGTGGTGGTGTGAGGTTTGGTTTTGACGGCATTTGGTTTGATAGAGTTGTTTAAAGGGTATTTTAATCCAATACACAGGGTTAAATGAGTAAACTTAGTATTCAAAAGAATTAGATTAGGAGTCAAAGGGCAATTAGGTCATTTCACTCTCAAAAAGTGCTTTGACACGATGTACTTTTGATAGGAATGGGTGTTTATGTATACCGCACAAATCACATGGTATGTTTGTGACAAAAATTCACAAAGTTGTAGTCGCGTGATAATACATCAAACCTCCAGGGGTGTCAGTGATATTTAAATTTCTATTTATTATCCTAAATTGTGTTTTGTAAAGAGTATAATTTGGATAGATGGATTCTCTCTGTTAGTTTATGTATCTAAGTATCTTCAAGTTATCATTCAACAGTTATAAATATTTCATGTCATTATTCGTGGAACTAATCATTATGTTATAATTACATTACATACACAGCTAACTACTACGTTCATGACCGTTGGATGATAAATGCCTCAAGAAGATGACATATTTACAACTTCAAATCAGATGCAAAGGGCTTACACAAACTTAAAATGACACGAAATATGAAGTAAAAATATGTATCAAATTAGTCCTCATTTGAATCATATCGTTGCAAAAACGAAAGTTCACTGCTTCATGAAAGACAACACCAGGAACCTTGCAAGACTTATCAATAAGACATTAGGTCGAAATCTGATTGATTTGAAATTTGAAAATTGACTAGCTTGAATTGGATTCACAAGTTACTTTTAAGCTTTTGCAGGGAATTGTTTTGCGTAAAATCTCAAAATGTTAGGGCCTTCTTGATTTGTCATTCAAAATATAGTTTTCTAGGATTAAAAAAAAAAACAGTTTTCAAAGTACTTAAAAAAAACAGCTTTACGAAAGCACACCTTTGTACAATTTTCTAATTTTCAGGTTTTAGGAAAGAAAAAAAAAAATTTATTTCGAGAAATATGAACCAAGCTTGACAAAGCTTTACAAACAAGAGAACAAGTCCAAATATCAGAAGGCCCAACATAGTTGTGGATATTTTGGGTGGCCCAATACTTGTCCTGAATAAATAGAAGGAGCCCAAGAGCATTTCAAGCGACCTTTGTATTCGGTTACCACGAATCCACCCGTTAATGTAAATCATTCCAATAAAGAAAGTATGCGTTTTTTTTATTACAACAACTAGGGCATAACTGCATAAGAAGTCATTCCAATAAAGAAAGGACATGTTTGCTTTAGTTTTTTTTTAAATCAGTTCCCAAGAATTCAAAACACAATTTCCGTTTTGAGAGAAGTATGTTATTTGAAAACATGTCAACCAAACAATTTTTGTATTATTTTTTTATTTTCAAAATTATTTTTAAAAAATTAAACCAAACAAGCCCTAATGATTTGCAGCTATATAAAATTTCTAATTTTTTAGCTCTATTTTCGCAACAACGGTAATAGCTTTTTATTTAAATTGTGCTAGCATTAATCACGACTGTCGTGACAGTCACATCACAACCATCCAATGTCGTGGGTCCCACATTAGACTGTTATCATGGGACGCTAACAATATCATACACTTTTTTAGTTGAGTTGTCATACAATTGTTGTCGGTAAAAGCATTTTAATTAGATATTTTAGATGTTTGGTATTGCATTTTATAAAAAACTTTCACAAATAATGCATTTTTTAATTTGTAAGGTAACAATATTGTTTAAAACACTTTTATTACTTATTGTACAATAGTGCCTATTGTTTAAAACACTTTTATTACTAATTTTACAATAATGCCTATTAATGGAGTGCCAATAGTACTTTATAAGAAGGGATAAAATTGTCTTTATAAAAGATAAAAGGATAAAATTGTCTAAAAAATATAGTTACCTAACATGTATGACATCCATTCATAAAGCAACTTTGAAAGTTTCTTTCTTTTTTCAGCAAACACATTTAAAAATAAAATTTTAAAATAAAACTGTTTTTAAGTGGTTCAACAACAATCCCGGGTTACCGTATATGCTCATATCTGATTATTTTTGCAGTTCGTCCAAACCATTACTGAATTTTTATTTATTTCATTGTATTGGTACTTCGAATATATATATATATATATTTTTTTTCAGAAACAAGAATTCATTCCAAAGCATTTGCTCTGTTCCCCTATCTACAAACATGCTTTATCATCAAGGCCTCCTAGAATGCAACCAGCACTGAATGTCTTCCATTTTGGAATGCCACAAAACACAATGATATAAAGTCTTCTCCAATACCAAGAACATGTTTCTTTACAAATTTCACTTTCCACTTAAACAAACAGAACCTAATTAGATGTGAAAGAACATTGGACCATCTAAAGGTGGATGGAGCTTAAACTTTTGAACATGTCTGAACCATAAACCCAGCTAGTACTTCTCTAATACAAAGGACATGTTATATATCCTCAAATGCTCCAGCAAAAAGTGTGGACTTCTATCAACAATTCTTTTTTTTTTTTTTTTTTTTTCCGGAGAGATAAAGCAAATATATGTTGATGTGTTTGAATTTACAAGAGCCCATGTAATGGGAAACATAAGTCTAAGACTTTTAAACAGGAATTGAAAACAAAATATCAGAGAACCAGAAAGAAACCCAAATGGTTATACCCAATATCATAGCATCCGGTTGTTACTTGAGACATCAATCCTCAACAATTCTTCTTCAGTAAAGATAGCTTTCTTTCACAAAATTTGAGTCCAGCCAATACTACAGATGGTCCTTTCTTCTTGATAGCTTATTCACTCAACCTATTTTTCGACGTACCCCTTTAATTCTTCTCTAAGTACTTCCATTGAATCCGAAACTTCAGCCTTATATTGATACAGCTTTGCCATTACCAAGAAGAAAATGAAATTCAAGATGCTTAGTATGGCAAGAAATGCAAAATAATAATCAAGATGAGAAGCATTAAGGTTATTCAGAATCCATCCTTTGTGACCATGCGCCTTAGTGATATTAGAAACCAACGTAAGAATAAATGTGCTAAGGAAATTCCCAACTCCAATAGCAAACATTGAATAAGAAGTCCCAAGACTCTTCATGCTTTCGGGTGCTTGGTCATAGAAGAACTCAATCTTGCCTACCTCAAAACAAGCATCGGCTGCTCCCATAAGCACGAATTGAGGAACCAAAACGAATATGGTTAATGGTAATTGTCCACCATTTTCAACTAGGCCATGGTCCTTGGCAACACTAAGTCTGTACTTCTCAGTTAGTGATGCTATTGTCATAATAATGATATAGAGTACATGACCAATTCCCATTCTTTGAAGTAGAGTGATACCTCTTGGATTCTTTGTCCATCTTCTTATGACCTTGACAAAGACACGGTCATATATAATGATACAAACAAGCATGGACACTGTCACGAAAGCTCCTAAGCTAGCCGGGGGAAGTTTGAATTTACCCATACTTTTATCAAGAGTTGTGCCTTGCTTAATGAAAAGGGTATTGCTTTGAGAAAGCATTACTGCAGGAAGAAATGAGGTGAGCAAGATGTATAACATTTGCAGCATTTGTTTGGTTTCCTCGACTTGGGTCACTGTGCACAGCATCCATGGACTGGTTGAACCAGTTTCAGCACAAGCTTTGTTGAGTAACCTGCATTAGCACAAGAAGGAACATGCATATGAATACTAAGAATGAAGCCTTTTAGCAAGAGTTGTCCTTAAATCGGGCCAGCAAGTCTAAATTTGGCCTGAATTTTACAAAGGTAAATCAATACATGTTCTGCCTAGACTTGGTTAAGCTTGAAGTCTGGCCCAAGCTAGTGTGTCCTCATCTATAGACTATGTGTGTACATGAACTCGGATCCTCTCCTGTGCACTAAACAGTCCAGAGTGAACTGCACTGTATGTGTAGTGATGTTCAGCCATCCTCATGCATTGCACTATAGTGTGTACTTATCTATAAACTGTGTATATATAAACTTGGATTCTTTCTTGTGTGGACAGTCCAAAGTGAATCCCTCCATATGTGTAGTGATTTTCACCTCCCTTGTGCATTGGACTGTCCAGTGCACAATAGAGGATTCTAACTCGTGTGTGTATGTATATATAAAATTGGGCAGACTTAGCTCAACATAATTTGTAGCCGTGGTTATAACCAAATGATAGAAGAATGATATACTACACAATAGTCTCATGCACTAGGTGAGTCGTTTATAAAAAAAAAATGGTATAGACGATTAATACAAACCTGAGGGTGAGTGTGGAATCAATTCTAAACTTCCCTTTTGTGGCATATTCTTCCAAGTCAAGTTCATAGAATTCTTTAGGGTCCTTAGGAATGGGTACCCTCCACTTTCTTAGGGCAGCAACTATGACCCTGGCCATCTTTGTGAAGGGACTCCCTGTGGGGACCTTGTGCCTGTAGAAAGGGGTGCCAACTACAAAGATTAAAATGGCCAAAACGAGGCCCACAGTTGGGATCCCATAGCCAAGAGCCCATCCCACATTGTCTTGTATGTACACAAGAATTGTATTCCCAAAGAGTATCCCAGTGAAGATACTAAACATCCACCAATTGAAGAAGGAAAGCTTTCGGGCCTTCTCTTTGGGCTCAAAATCATCGAATTGGTCCGCACCCATCGTGGAAATGTTGGGCTTTGTCCCGCCCGTGCCAATGGCTAAAACGTAGAGTCCAATATAAAACACAGCTAATTCTAGGGTTGATGCTTTCTTACAGTCGGCCACCGCGACATTGGCGGCGCAGGGAGGTGGTCTTAGCCCAGGGACTGACACTGCTAGTGTTAGTAGGCACATACCCTGCAGTCAGATTGGTAAAGCACATCTTGTCAGAAGAGATGAATAGTAACTTGGGCAGGTAAAGAAACAAAATTAATGTGGACTTGAAAACATTGGTAACAAAATTAAAGTTCAATATGGTAGATTACAATCAGTAACAAAACAGTTCACATTAGACAAAATATTGAAAATAGCCGGTAGCTCTAAGTGGTTTGAGTGCTCCGTGAAGAAGTCCGTGTTCGACTTCTCATCTCTTATGTCAATGCCAATTCAAACAATGTTTTTTGTTGTGAATTTGAAATTTGTGTTATTTTTCGTTTCTTCGGATGATATGATGGATCAGATTTGTTTCATTGGTTCCAACTGTGGCAATTGACCAATATGTTGGTGGGTCAACCATTTTTGTTAGTATTACTTTTTTGAGTCTCTTTCTACCGTTCTCATGTACATATGTTTATACTATGCGATATTGTCTAATTTTTTCATTAATTTATGAGAAAGATAAACTATATGAGTTCATCTACCCAATATATATATATATATAAATATATACAATTTGTTTTTATTTGATACCATATTTTTCTTTCTTTTCTTTCAAGAAATGTTACATGACACTAAATGGTGAATGGTGTAGGTTTACTTACCCATTTTACCCACACACACACACAAAAATGGTGTAAGTTTCATACTCAAACTCATCTCATTTAATGAAGATTATTGCTTAAGTGGATAACGAAAGACTAAGATTTTGTTTGATAAAACTGCAAAAATAAGCACTGAAAATTTTAATTATTGAATTTTAAGAGCTGAAATTTTAATTATTGAATTTTATGTACTGAATATAAAAATGTATCTTAATTTTAAGCTTGAAATTCATTATTGTTTGTTAAAGACAAAAGCTGAAATCCAAAAAGTTGAACAAATTACATTTGTGCCCTCAATATCTTGTACTCATGACATTTTTGTTTTTATAATATAAAACAACCAATTTCACTAAAAGATATATATCTATTTAAAAATAAATATTAAAAAACATGCTTATTTTGTGAAATTGCTTACTGCGTTCAGTTTTAAGTGTTGAACGTCATTATGAAGCGCAACCTAATGATAATAATTTTTAGACCTATAAGTCTAACCAAAACTACTAGCAAAAGAAAAAATTGCTTAAGTGGCCGGATAACAAAAACAAACGATAATGATCTTTAGACATGATAGTCGAACTGAAAATGCTAGTAGAATAATTTTTTGTTAGAAACTAGCTTTGATCAAACCATTTTAGGACCAAAATTCGAGTGGAGGCCACTGAGATTTTGGATCGGACCCAGATTAGAATGCGTTCCTATCCAAGAGTAGATGAGCGTAGTATATTTACTTGTTCAAATCCTTTTCTGGATGAATGAGAAAATGGCTTTCAAAGTGTGGTGATGAACTTGGTTTCCAAGTCTTGCAAATGGTTTTATTCCCACATGAAATAAGTCTCGTATTGGAATATTACTAAACACACTATTTGTGCGTATATATATATAAGTATGAAATAAGGAGTCACAACATAAATGGTGCAGTGGGTATGAACATGCTCCTTATTAGGCTTGGCCTGAACCAACCACATGTGCGCTCAGTCCAATCCGACCTTGTGCCTCTCTCTTTAAAATAATATTTTTTATTAAAAAGGGCTAAGTGGTGAAGTGAAATAATGTATCGCATGTGACAATTCGGCAGCTATGAGCAAAGAGTTACATGAGTGGTTGTTAAAAGTTAGTTGGGTGGTTAAAAGGTAGTTGGGGTTAGTTGTTTCATTTAAATCAAACAAGTGCACCCCATGTCTCTTAGACTGAAACAACATGTCAAATACCTCTTTGGTTCGAAACGAAGAGGTGCAACCACATCTATAAATACCCCAGGCTTCATATGAACCCAAGTCAAGTGGGTTCAAGCCATATGGTTAGCCATGACATATAGGTTTGAATCTAGTGGTCCAAATTAATTTTATTTAAATTTTAACTTCATTTTTAGTTTGATTCGAGTCAAAGAGAGAATATAACGCAGATGTTAGTTCACCGATTCAGTTACTTTGGAGTTGTTGGCACCAAAAATAAGCTTTTAGTCAGTCAAACAGTTTTGAGATGAATGTCTCTTGAAACAAAACCTATCGAAAGAGGGACCGTTCATGCATGACCGACTCAAGCCACGAATGAGGGTAACAAATGCCACGTCAGCAAGACATCATCTAACAAGATCTGATTCACCCCCCAAAGAGAAGATAAGAGAAATGACAGATGTAGTTACAAACCAACCAGCTCACCGACAATGCTTGAAGATAGCCACGAACGAGAAGACTTGCTTGGTCGAAACCATGACGGCTACCGGTTAAAAAAAATGCATTTAATGCTTTGATAAATAAGAGATAAGTAAATATTATTATCTCTGAAAAGGCTATCACCACCCCGATCTAGCTTCAACGAAAATCTTTATAAGAATCTGACTCACTCTTCACCTTCCTCCTCAAGTAACATTAGATATTTCACCGACATCGATCGATCACTGACCACGTGAGATATCCTCCCGAAATATCCAGAAAGGTTCATCTAAACATTCTATCCCAGAGAATTCCAATCCAATGACCTATCGAGCTCAAGACTCTCTAAAATAGAGACCTTCTACATCTAAGTTCAAGGTCCGAGCACCAAAACACACATCCTCATGTGTTAATTCATCCCCTAGTGGATACTTTCCTTTATTTTAATTATGGAGGCTTGCTCCACAGAAGCGTAGCCAAGGTTTCTGAACCTAGTTTATGTTTTGTTTTCGTCATGTAAAAGGCATCTAACCACCGTTAAACTTAGGTTTACCTTTAAGGCTGATTTAATGTATTCATCACTTTTACATTCTAGTTGAACTACAGTTCATTTACTTTTCCTGCACTTACAGTCTTTCATTTACTTTCTCGCACTTTACAGTCTTTCATTTGCTTTCCGTGCATTCACAGTCTCTCATTTACATTATTTCATTTAACGTTTTTTGTCTTTCAATAATTTACTTTAAAGCACTGTCTTTCATTTCAAAATGTGTCCATAGAAACCGTAAAACCCTTTACTGCCTGATAAGACTCGCGACTAGGCTCTATTCGACAAACAGTGTCAATGATGAGGAAGTCGCGAGGTACTTGCTAGGATGGTATTTAGATGTTATATTAAGAAAAGACTCACCGGCCCCTTGCCACCCGACAATAATGTCACTAGTTTGACTATTGTGCCTTTAGGTGACACTTGGTCGTTAGCTGAAAAGCACTGTCACTATGCTTCAACTTCGTCAATAGTGCCATACAAGGCTGAAGTAAACAAACCTTTGAGAGGGTCATTCCTACTCTCTGTAATCGTCAAAAGTCAAATAAAGGAAAGCCATGACGACCACAACTGCCATGGCAAACCTAGGAATTATACTTGGCTTAAAAAGTTAACTCGATTGAAGACGATTGAGACCATCAAACATCAAACTATGACGCAATTCAATTTTAACATACACCTCTCACATCTTAGCATGCTCGACAGACTGAGCCCAGCCAAGCGAGTAAGAATCCTTAAACGAGTGATCAACTTAGGCGAGGCCTTGCCACCTTTACACCGCGAGGGACGAATGAACGTCCGCACAACAACAACAAGAGAAGGATCACCAATACATGGAAACCAAAGAGCCAAACAGAAATGCTACTACGTACTAATTAAATAAAGATCATTTACCCTGGGAGACAAGCACCATGGAGTCCGTAGAGCACCATGCGAGGAGTCAATTGTCATAAAGATGTAGTATTGAATACTAGCTTTGGTATAATTCTAGGTTTTTTTTTGTATTTATTTTATTTTATTATAATAAATTATATGTTAATATAATTTATGTGATTTTTGTTTGTTAGTATAATTATCACATGATCTTAAATAGTATCATATTATGCATAGATTTTCCAGCAATCTTAAGATAATTGAAGTGCCCTGCTTTAATATATGCTATTATTTAAGATAGTGATTTTTATATTGACTAGTAAATATTGATGAGGTCAATATTAGTTCAATATTATGCGACATATTTAATAGTAGAATACTTTTTCTGTTTAATATGATGTGAAATTATTTGTAATACTTTGATTTCAATATTTGTGAAATGTTGAAAGGCATTGGATTGATTTATAAATTCATTAATGTGAAAATCATATTATTGTATTACATAGTTATTAATATTGTGAATGACATTTGATATGATTATTTTTGTTGTTACATTCAGGTGTGATAAATGTTATATAATATGATATTTATCTAATGTTATATTATTGAGTATGATTATATTTAAATTTTTTTATTAGATATATAGATCAATATTATTATAATGTGACAAATGACAAGTTAATTAAAATTATTATTCTTGTCGAGTATAAGGAGAAATTTTGAAAACTTCTCTAATAATATTCAAGGCATGTGTTGTGCTAGAGGAAAGATTGGGTGTAAGAGGCATATACACCATTCTAGAAATTATAAAGACCACTAAGATACACATGATAAAGAGAGTTTATCATGTCTAAAATCAACCTGGTAGTCAAATTAGAGGGTGATGAGTCGATATTCCTCATCATATCCACTCTGATAAGAGAATTTTTATAAAAGATGAAGATTAAATCTTCATGAAAAAAATCATCTACTACTAAAATATGGTTGTATTATAAATGACCTCAAGAAGAGAACTCATTTTAACAATGTGGTCTTACAATTGATTAATGTCTACTAATTTCTAGAAATGATGGATGTGAGCCAAGGGTATGTGAATGATATACCCCGAGCCTATAATAAAGTTAAAATTTCCTACTTATGTAATTGAGTAATATGAAAGGACATGTAAATGTTCCTACTTATATGGATTAATTATTGTCCTAATAGTAACTCAAATGTGACATAAATATAAAGAAATTAGCTAGAGTTTATTTTCACCCATACAAAAGAGTGTTGTACCTGTAACATTAAATCACAATGATATATGTGACTTAATATATGTGCACATGAGAAATGAAAAAATTATTTTAATACTTTGATAGAAATAATGAAGTTTTGAATCAACTTAGCGATTAAAATAAAACGGTGTTGCTAAAATGCAATAACCACAGTCTTAAAATTGCTTTGTTGATATATTCTAGATTACCTATAATTTGTGGGAGGAAGCTCAACTATGCACAAATTTAATTATTCATTCCTCATTAAGAAAATTATTAAGACACCATTTGATATATGGAAAGATCCCTATAAATACTTAGAAATGTGGGGGGTGTCTAGATAATGTGACAGTATTTAAATCTTAAAATTATTAACATATTAATGGCACATCTTTTGCATAATTCAAGAGAATATAGAACGGGGTTCAATTAATTGCAAATTGATTTGAAACAATTGAGGAGGGTTCATAGTTTTAGATCATGAAAAGAGAGTGTGCAAACTTTAAAAATCAATGTATAGATTGAAAAAAATACTAAAATAATGACATAAGTTAGATGGTTGCATATCAATGAATATGATGCATGCTAAAGATACTCTAAATGGATATATTTTCTAACTATATTGTTGTGATCTAAATGAAGATTTGTACACGATTTGATATACAAGCAATCCGAGAGAATACCAAATGTATTGAGTTGGTTGAGATCCATATTGACATTAAGCATTTATCAAGGTATAACGTTGATATTTAGGGATACTAAAGACTCTAGGTTCACAAGTGGACATATTTTTAATATTAAAAGTGTAGCCATAGAATAAGCTAGTTGTTTTAAATAAAAGTAAGAATGATTAAGAAATTATGAGATATAAATTTGTAATTGGCATATTTCGGTGATCAAAACCTGATTGATCGAGTTGTAATTTTTGGATTATTCTTTGTATCGATCATCGACAATTTCGAGCTGACGTTCAAGTGCATGGAAGCCGACAAAATTAGTAAGAACACCATATAGTACAGGTAAGTATGGTGAGGACACTATGCACTTTTTAGTTTCGAGCCTATTTTGAAAAATCAGGGTTTAAATGCAAAATTTAGGATTTTTCAAAGTAGGACCGGTCCCCAATATTTAGGACCGATCCAACTTTTCTCGGCAGTTTAGTTTCTGCAGGTTTTCAAAAAGTCTCACCGGTCCTATTTATTTGGCACCGGTCCCACTTAGCCTGTTCCAAATAGGAAATAGATTTTGACGGAAATCCTGATTCCTATTGGGTTTGAAACTTCTAGGAAAGTTCTATTTTGGTATTTAACTTCTTTTCCAAGTAGAATTAGAACTTCCTTGCCTATATATATGTATTCATATTTTCTCTACAAGTATGCCCTGGAATATTATTTTAGAGAGAGAAAATATATATAGTATAATTAGGGTTTTATATTTTTAAGAACACACATCCATACTTTATGAGTGATATTTAGGATGGTGTTCTACTTCTGATTAGCTGCTCTAGACTGCATGAAATCTATTTGCTGATCAGAACATTGGATTGAAGGTTCTTCACTTGCTTGCTTGCTGAGGAAGAAAGGTGACTAGATTGCACTACGAAGGGAACAAATACTTGCTAAGTATTTTGGTTCTTCCAGTAACCTTTTTGTAAGGGTGGTGACGTTAGCTTGAAGTCTACAGCAGTTGGACGTGTTGTCGTAATCATAAGCCTGAGGTGTTCCACATCAGATCCTTGACAGAGTGAAGAGGGGTGTGAGACTGAGACATAATCTGTTGTACTTTGCTTCATCATAGTGACTTGGTTTCCTGAGGCGTGTCGCCTCCCTCCGTGATTTTTCTTATCTTGGGTTTCCACGTATATCTGGTGCATTCTTTTCTTTACTTGCACTTTATTTATTTGCTTACTTTAATTGTTTGATTAATTGGACTTAAAATTGAATTAATTAAAAATTAAGCAAACGAGCAAGTGATCCTATTCTCCCCCCCTCTAGGTTCTAAAATATTTTTCGCAACCGCTTCCTCACCGTGCAACTCACATAAGTTGTGAAATTTCTTAAAGGATATTCCAATTTGGCTAACACATGTGCCATTGCCTTCAAATGGAAAAATCTATATAGAGTGTATAAATTAAAGAAAAGTTGTGACAACATATATGAAAGGTTGAAATAGAGAGCAAGTAACGAGGTCATTGAGGGGAATGGGCTTAAAGCCTAAAACTAACGAGTCACCTTAAGGAAACCCTATCTAACTAGTTTACTAAAGATCCCAAGATCTAGATTCAAGGGATAACTGAAATTTTGAGTGACACACTAGTAGAACTGAGGAAATATTTATCTTCTACTTATTCCTATGATAACACAATACTGCATGTCATGGGTATCAGGTTAATCAAATGCTTTTAGTGATTCTTATATCTTGAAAATACAAGAGGGGAGTGACAGGATACTCTTAATAGAGAATCACCTATATGAGTGTGAAGTGGGCCGCTTCTATGGGAATGAAATTAAGACTAGGTTCTCTAAAGCATTCATGAAAATCAAAAGTTGTTCAGGGCCGAAATGAACACAATAGTGAGAACTAACTTTGTGCAAAAAATAAACTATATGCGTACTTGGTTTACACTAACGACTGGATAGTTCAATACTTTATGTCACTGGTTAGCTAAATAAATCCGATAGTATTACACTAGAGAATATTTAAGCCCAAAATTTATCTATCCTGATGCTGTGAGTTTTCAACTATACTCTCTCTCTCTCTCTCTTTGGTGTCTATCGAGTCATTTGCTTTTGAAGCCAATTTCTATTCATGTGGGAGGTTGTTGGAAACTAACTTTAATCAAGCCATTTTAGGATCACAATTTGAGTAGGATCCACTAAGATTTTGGACTAGCTCCAAGTTGAAATGTGTTCCTCTCCGAGAGTAGATGAGTATAGTATATTTACTTGCTTAAATTCTTTTCCAGATGAATGAGAAAATGGCTTCCAAAGTGTGGTGTTGAACATGATTTTCAAGTCTTGCAAATGGATTTATTCCCATATGAAATAAGTTCCACATTGGAATCTAATTAAACACTCTATTTGTATATATATAGAAGTGTGAAATAATAAGTCACAACCCAAGTGGTGTTTTAGGTATAGACATGTTCCTTATTGGGCTTGCCCCAAACTAATCCACACGTGTGACAGGTTCAATCCGACCCTGGACCTGAGCCTTTCTCTTTAAACTAATATTTTTTATTTAAAAGGTCTTAGTGGTGTGTTTGGTTAATTCAAATGGACTTGTGGTGTGGGGCACCAAAATAATGTATCGCATGTGGGGAACCGAAATAATATTTAGTATTAAATGCATTTAGTATTCTCTCATATTAACTAAAGTTTATTTTCACCCATACAAAAGAGTGTTGTACCTTTTCACCCATACAAAGAGATGAACAAAGTATTTTAATACTTTGATAGAAATTGCACAAAATACTCAACATAGTGATTAAAATAAAATGTTTTTTTTTATAAATTCTAGATTGTCCAGCTTTGTTGATAAATTTTGAATTACCCAGAATTTGTGGGGGGAAGCTCAGCTATTCTCAAATAATTATTAATTCTTCATTAAGAAAATTATCAAGACACAATTTGATATATGGAAAGATCTAAAATCTTCCTATAAATACTTAGAAATGTGGGGGTGTCTAAATAATGTGACGGTATTTAAATCCTGAAAATATTAGGATATTATCTTGTGCATAATTCAAGAGAATTTATATAGAGGTTCTATTAATAGGAAATTGATTTAGAATAACCGAGGAGGGTTTATAGTTTCAGATCATGAAAAGAGAGTGTGCAAACTTGAAAAATCTATGTGTAGATTGAAACAAACACTAAAACAATGACATAGATTAGATGGTTACATATCAATGAGTATGATGCATACTAAAGATACTCTGGATGGATATGTTTTTTAACAAATTGCACACGATTTGTATACAAGCAATCAAAGAAAATAATATTTTTTTTATTAAAAAGGGCTTAGTGGTGATTTGGTTAATTCAAGTGGACTTGTGATGTGTGGTTCGTTAGGAAGAAAGCCCTTATGTGCACCCCCAAAGAGTTACATGGGTGGTTGGTAAAAGGTAGGTGGGGTTAGTTGTTTGATTTAAATTTAACTAGTGCACCCCATCCCCAATAGTTAGATGGGTGGTTGTTAAAAGGTAGTTGAGATTATTTGTTTGAATTAAATTGAACAAGTGCACCCCATGTCCCTTAGCCTGAATGAACATGTCTAATACCTATTTAGTTCGAACCAAAGAGGTGCAACCACATCTATAAACACTGAGGCATCATTTACAAAATTCATTCATTCAACGTGAAAGTCTTCTCTCCTCTCCCATCAACTTACAAATGGTTTTATAGTTTAAAAATGAACAGCAGTTCCACTATATGTAATTATGTGTATAGAGTATATATATAGACACACGCATAAAAACACACACATAGGCATACACAAAAAAACACACAAGTAACCTTACATCAAAGGTTGTGAGAGCAACTTAAATTCAGGACCTGTCTTTTAATTGAATGTTTTCATTCATATTTTAATTATTAGCTCGGATTAGAATCAGATTTAGATCAAAATTCAATCATTGACAGGTGAATGTGTGAGACATACCGTTAGATAAATTGTGGATGCGATCATAAATGTCCAATAACGACCAAGATGGGCATCAGCAACATATGCACCCAAGATCGGAGTTAACCAAACAGTACCAGTCCAATTGGTGACATTGTTTGCTGCAGTGACTGTGCCCTGATGAAGCTTCTTTGTCAAATAAACGATCAGATTTGCTGATATACCATAATAACACATGCGCTCAAACACTTCATACACTGCATAAAAACACCCAAAATCAGAAAAGGAATAAAAATGGTTAAAAGTGTATACTTGTATCATATATATAAGGTTAATTGTTGTGACCTAAAGAAACTAGTGGGAGTTTGATTTTAATTAAGTTTTATAACTATGATATTGGATTTGAGTTTTTTTTCCCCTTAAATTTAGGTACTATACAATTATATATTATGTGGTGTAATGATAAAAGTTTATATGACTAAAATTGCAAGTTATAGTCTCGAGAGGATAGTTTTGTAGAAATAATATTTCATATACTCTACTTGTTCCTCACAATGAGAGTGTCTTTCGAACAGAAATGGGTATTTGTTCAAATGATAAGGGAATTAGATGTATCATCATTAAAAAATTGATATGGTGATAGTATTACAAAGATATCAAAACACTATGTATGGATGGTATGAACTGCCTAAACAATAATTCTTGAACAGTGAACAACCAGTTCAAATATTCACTACCAAGAAGTACCGGATTCTCTTTCAGATAGGCCCTGAAAGGAGAAGGAAGGCTGAAATGCCAACAGGCGTCTATTATTGAATTCACCTGACCCAATAGTACCCATTTTGGGAACGTCCAGTGCCAAAGTCACAGAATGGGTAAGTTGCCAATCCCTAAAATTGACTATGTAATGTACTTTATTTGCTGGGTTACGAGAGGCATTTTACAAGAGGTTTCTAATCTACCCTTGTGTGATTCCTATTGAAGCATATACTCAGGGGTGGGTGCAGGACGGACGATTTTAAAGCAGACTACCCATTCATTAGATAGAGAAGATCACCAAGATTTCGTGATCCGTTGCCGAACTTATTCCAATTCCAAGAGCTCGGATCGAATCGGTATTGATATACCGATTCAATCCGAGTTCTCTTATTGAATTGCTCATTCAATGACCATTCCCAATATTATGCCTTGAAGAGAACTCGAACCTCCACGCTCTTTAGCACGAGATTTTGAGTCTCGCGTGTCTACCATTTCACCACCAAGGCAAGATTAATTGACTACAATATGGTCTTTTTCATACGAAAAACATTGAAAAATGGCTTCCTAACTAAATTATGTAATGATAACCACAGAATTAAATGGAAGCAGCAAAAATTATTGACGGAAAAGGTCATTAATTTCAAGTTAATTTCAACCTATTCATGAAAACAAGTACGTACATGCATGTCCCATGAATCGCTTTTTATGTAGGCATGAATTCCAATAATGCAACTCTTTTTCTTCGTCTCACTCATTTTTCTTACAGAAAACAAAAAGGACATTCACTCTAATATATTTATCCTATATAAATAATTGAATATCATTTTAATATAACCTCGAATTGTATAATATATTCACATTCCTTAAATTACCGGCAAAATACACACACATGTATATAATATTCTACTGTGGTTTTAATTGTTTGCTTTGTTTTCCTTGGTTTGGTTGTTTAGTTTAGTTTCTGTTGTGGTTCTGTCTCCTTGTTCCTCATAAACTAAGCTTCTACTTGTGTTTCGTTATATAAAATTACTTTACCTTATCTAAATAAAATAAAAAAAAGTCATTCCAAACTTGTATAACATTTTTATTTTTGCCTCTCCATTTTTTTTGAAGTGCTTAAAACTTTTATTTGTTACATAACTAATATTTTCATATATTAATTGCTCTACCCACTCTCTTGCATAATTCTCAATCAATTTACTGAAGGTGTATATAATTAATATTATTATTTTTGGTCAATAAATTACTAACAAAAAGATGCCATTTTAATTACTTTTTAATTTTTTAGTCAAAATTATGAATAGTAGTTTAGAGGTGATTTAGTAGTTTAGTTCGTAGCTGTATTCTAACATGGAAGATGCAAAACTATAATTTATTTTAACTTAGTCTTAAGTTGCTTGGTGAATAATAATAACTCCATGTTTTTTTGCCTTTTTGGAGCTTTCTTTCCATAGAGACATGAAAAGAAAAAATTGTGTCTGTTATGTTAAGTATATGTATTGTCTAATGATATCAAAGGTTAATTATAGAACCCATGATCAATTAGGCAGTGACAGTGAAAACTTATTTAAAAAATTAGGTAGTGACAGTGATCGAAAACTTATTTAAAACAACCTATATATATATCTATATATATATATATATATTTCAACCAGTATTCATGATTTATCCTTTTAAAGGACAAGTGCCCTATACAGATATTTCAGGCAATTGTTAAACCATGAAGCAAAAGCTTCACAGCAGGCAACTGTTGCATGTTTCATGGAGATGGAGGCATTATAAGTACAAGTGCCCCAAAGGTGTGGCAGGGTGACCTTCGTTATAGGACTCAGTTCGTAAAAGATAAGAGAGAGAATGATAATTAATCGAGAGAGAGAGAGAGAGTTACCAACAATATAGGAACAAGCAGTCCATCCACCTCTCTTGGATCTAAGGACTGGGTTGCCTTTCAGATCCACAGTCCCATCCTTTGTGTACTCACCAATACTTTCTTTCACAGCCATGAGTGACTTTGCAATAATATCCAGCTCTTTTGTATCACCAGCAAGTTTTTTTTTTTTTTTGGGTACAATATTTCTTACTAGCAAGTTTGTTTGAGGCTAACTCTTTAATTTATAGAGTTGGGATTTGCCTTTTTAACCATCAAAGCTGGTACAATTACCAAAATGCCATGCAACCATCTTTACGACCATGATTGTATTGAGTGACAAATGCCATTTGGACCATTGGTACAAGTGTGCGAATGATATTTTTCACGGCCAAGCAGTTGTGCTCTTGAGTTAGTCCCCTCTTCCTCTTTCCACACATAAGTGATATCATAGTCAAGGAGGACATCCCCTCATCTCTGGCCAGTCAGCCTCCATAGGGATCTCCAACCAGGTCCAGCTCTCATAACCTTTGTAACAACTCACTGTTCAATGTTTCCTCCATCTCCGGCTAGATCCAGTTTTGATACCATTTGTAACGACTCATTCCACCACATGGTATGATATTGTCCACTTTGGATCAAACCCGCACGATTTTACTCTTAAATTTTATCTCAAAATGTCTCATACCAATTGGAGATTGTACCATATAGATATAGCACATCCTCTTTTCACACCCAAGCGATATGGGACGCCACAATAGAAGTGATTTTTGGCAAATGACGATATTAGCCTTGCCAAATTGTGCATTGAAAGACATATTTTTGTGCTTTAAGGTTTTCTAATCTGGATTATGTTGGAGGGATCAAACATTGTTTATATAGAAGAATACATAATCATATGTCTCAACAACTCTAAATCACATTCCCATATGAGTTGGATAGTCAACATGTCGGGGTATGATCAAAATAAAACGCGTGACGAATATTAAAAGAATTAAATAACTTTTTCCTCCAAAACATATTAAAAAATAATATTCAGCCAAAATCTTCTGCGGATGACTTTGTATCCCTAAGATGCATTGTGGTGGAATTTGCTTTGGGTCCTAACACATGCATCCTATGGATGCAAAATCTTTGGCCGAAGACTTCTGCTTAATTCTTCGTCCTAAATAACATGTTTCAGACATATAAGAGATGCCCTTTTTTACAATATGTAGAAGTGACATAAGATTAATATGACACGTATCCTTAATAATTATATATGAAAAGAAAATAAATAACAATTGCTTAAATGTTTATTTTTAAGTGTGTCAATTTGATATCAAATGTATGATCTCCTACACTGACAAGTTGCTGGCACATATAAGGGAGATGTTTTTTACTTGTCTAGACGTATTTTGAAACAATGAGCATCAAGAGTCTACAAAGCGGACAACATCTCATGAGTCTATGAGGGTATTTATGTCATAACTGTGTGTGTGTGTGTGTGTAATCCATTATTTGAATGGATTCGCGTTAGTTTTGGATAGAGGTGTCACAATTCAAGTCTAACATGAACTCAGTACAGATCATTGTTGTCACTTATGATGTATGTTTTGCAAACTATTAATTACCTTAATTATCACCAAAGTGGTCGCCACGTGGTGCCAGTTTTGGGTGTCAATGATAAGCGCGAAGTATTGCACATTTACGCCTCTTTAATTGCATATGATAATTCCTTATTTGTATGTATTTTAATATTTTTTATGCTATTTTCTTGTTGTTATTGTATTTTAGGTTTTGTCCCGAAAATGCCAATATATCCATCAACAATGATCCGTCCGATTGTAAGTGCAAATGAAAAGTTCAAACTCACAGGCCAAGCAGAAAAGGCATTTCGCACAATTGAAATGTATACTTCGCATGATCGACATTTCGATTGTGCGAAATAGACATTTCGTATAATCGAAACTTCGATTGTACGAAATTCATGTTTCGCATAATCTAAAATATGTAGACTGCAACTTGGTCACTTGTCCACTTATCTTGCCACTTGCTTCCAAAAAGAATCTTTGAATGACCTTTTTGGAGATTTTCTGAACTCCAATAGAGATATGATGGGAATATACATATTTTGAGTAAGTGGATACACATATATGCATGGTGGGGCCCATGAGAGACTCTCTCTTGACCATATAGACATTGAAAAAAAGCAAGGGGAGAGGAGAGCTAAGAGAGAGGAGGTCTGGAATGGCAAAGAATAGGAGCATGGAGATGAGTTTACCTCTGTCAATGGAGGATGTCTACTGTAACATAATTAACTAAACTTCTTCTCTAAGGTGTGGATGAAGCCCTATCCATGTAACTTGTATATTTTGTAGTAACATTGGGATTGTGTTTTATATGTAGATTACATTGTCTAGTGCCTTGTTGAACACAAGTGTAATCCTCTTTATATTTTTATTTAATCCATATTCTCCTTTTTGTCTTAGAGTTTGATGTGTTTCATTTGAATGCTCAACATTTATAACTTTCACAAAAAAGTCTAAATGATGGCCTTGTAATGATTTTTAATTGAATGTGATTATGCTAGTTTTTATAATCCATGCCAAGATAAGATAGTTTGGATACACTTAGATAAGTTAGGAAATTAGGGTATAGAGAAACTATGCTTGTTGAAGATGGATTATGCTTAGCTAGAATTTACATATTTTTTCTTGAAGATGTCATGGTAGGCTACAAGCCAAATGAATCATTGTTGCATGTAATTTCACAAATCCCATTTGCACTATAATTGGATAAGGTTATGTGGCTAGAGGTGGAAACCAAACCCTAACTCTCTCTACACTTTGAAACCCATTAATTTATCGTATTTTTAGTTTTCACTATAGCTATATTTCCACACAAAAATCTATTTTTGAGTTAAATTGGAACTTCTCTCTCATTTCATGCAACTCACCCACGTAGTCTGTGTGGGATCGACACCCTCTATAAAGAGCCCTATCTCCAAATATTCATTCTCTTGCGAGTGGTTAAATTATATTTTGAAAGGCAAAAGAATACTAAAAAGGAAAAAAAGTTTGGCCACATTAAAATTTTGGTGTCGTTGCCGGGACTACGGTGTAATTTTTACCATTGAGAGATTAAGTCTAATATAATTCTTAGTCTAAGAAATTCTTTCATTCTTCTTTGTAAATATTATGTTCTTACCTTTGAATTATTGAATTTTAGGCTACCCATTATGCATTCAAAAACCAAGACTTGAGCTTGGACCTTTTGTGAGTAAAGTATCTAAAATTCTCACATTTGATTCAAAAAATTTCTGTTTTTTTTATATAAATAGGTCTGTTTTTACTTTTAATGCATGCTAGGCAGACGGTCATTGTCATTACCTTTGCTTCCGTGTAATCTTGAACTTGAACGGACTCTTAGACAACTTAGAGGAACCTCTAGGGACCCTATCTTGCCTAAGACTGAAAACATAGACCCAAATAATGTGCAACCTCCTGGTCTACAACCATATAATCCTCTTCCTCCTTCTCAAGGAGAAGTTCTGAGGGACTTTTACCTTTCTACCACATATGTTTCGCCGTCATGCACTTCCAAATGAAGAGCCGTACAAGCATCTAAATGACTTCCTTGAAGTTTGTTCAACCCTCCGGTTACAAAATTTCACAGAAGATGACTTGAGGCTTCGTTTGTTTTCATTTTCTCTCAAAGATAAGGCCAAATATTGGTTCAACTCTCTAGAATCCAATTCAATCCACTCATGGAAAGAAATGCAACAAGAATTCCTTAAAAAATATTTTCCCATGGAAAAGACAAGTGATATTCGCCGAGTAATCATCGGATTCACTCAAATTGACGAGGAATAATTTCATGAGACGTGGGAGAGAATGAAAGATCTTCTAAGATCATGTCCGCACCATGCTATCCTAAAATGGCAGCTAGTGCAAAGTTTCTATAATGGTTTGAGTGATCAACATAGACAAATGGTAGACTCCTCTTGTGGAGGGACATTCCTTCTTAAGAGCCCAGATGAGGCATGGAGAATTTTTGAAAGCCTAAGTGACAACTCATCCCATCACTCCTCCACTCGAAAAGGTGAAAATACTCAATTTGTTAAAGAAGTGCTTAAACTTTCAAGATCAGATGAGGTTGCCATGCAAGTGGAGGCTCTTACTTATAAAATTGATCAACTCATGAAGAGTGGGCTGCCTACTCCTAGCTAGCCCATTCAGAATCTGGAAATGTGTTCATTTTTCTCTAATACCTCTCATTATGTGCGAGATTGTCCTATTGCTGGGCAATCTCCTAATTATACTCAAGAGCAAGCGAACCGGCGAAGGATCCATATTCCAACACATATAACCAGGGCTATAAGAATCATCCAGCATACTCATGGAAATCTCCAGAACCAAATCCAGTCTATCAAGGACAAAATTCTTACAATCCCCCATCTAAGCATCCTCCTCAATACCGGCCAAATTCTCAACCTTATCATCAAAAGTCCAACTACCAAGCTTCCCTACCACCTCCTCCTAGAAGCCAAGTCTTTGAAGAAAGAGTGCTAAGCAATCTTAAGTCTCACACCCAATTATTGCAGTCCCATTCTCAATCAATTGCTAAGCTTGAAGCTAATTCTCAGTTAATGGCTAGACTAGAAGCCCAAATAGAGTAGCTAACCAACGCCTTGAATAGAAAGTGGAAGGAAAGTTACCAAGCCAACCGATGGCAAATCCTAAAGGTGTTCACATGATTGATGACCCTTTATCTTCATCATATGATGTTCCTCCAGAACAAGTCCAATTAATCACTTCCTTAAGTAGTGGTAGAATCATAAACTCTAAGGTCGAAGAAGAGAAAAGGAAAGTTCATGAGTAGCCCAAAAATCCAAAAGATTCTCAAATAAATCCAAATGCAAATAAATTCCCACAAAATCCAAATTTAATCTAGAAAAAGTCAACTGAAGTTTTTTCATCACCAATTCCAAATCTTGAAACTTTATTTGAACCTTCTGTTCCTTTCTCTTAAAGATTGAAGGAACCCTCTCATTTTGGAAAACAAGGAGAGAAAATTCAGGATATGATGGAGATTTTTAAATAAGTAAAAATCAATCTCCCTCTCCTTGATGCCATACGACAAATTCCCTCATATGCTAAATACTTGAAGGACTTATGCACTCAAAAGCGTAAATTTCAAAACAACGTTCCTAAGAAAATCCTCTTAACTGAGCAAGTAAGTGCAATCTTCCAACACAAAGCCCCTCCTAAGTTCAAGGATCCAGGTGCCCAAAATATTTCTTGCACCATTGGTAACCAAGAGTTTGAAAAGGCACTTCTTGACTTAGGAGCAAGTGTTAACTTGCTTCCGTTCTCAGTTTACAAGCAATTGGTTTTGGGGGAACTAAAACCAACCATGGTTATGTTGCAACTCGCTGACCGTTCGGTAAAGCAATCACGTGGCATCATTGAAGATGTAATCATTCAAGTGAACAAATTCTATTTTCTGGCGGACTTCATAGTCCTCGACACGAAACCCGTCTAGAATCCTAATAGAATTCTCGTTAAGTTTCTTGATGATCCTACTCCAGTTTGTGAATCCTTTTTGGATGAGCAACTTTTTGCTATCTACTCACAAAAATCTCCCGTGGTTTACTGGCATTGTCAATTTCTTAGCAACTGGGAAATCCCTTTTTCTTGGACCAAGCAAGAGAAGGATCATTTCTTCTCCCAATCACGATCATACTATTGGGACATTCTTCAATTGTTCAAATACTGCCCCGACCAAATAATTCAGAATTGTGTTTCCAACACTAAATTCCAAAGCATTCTAAAATTTTGTCATACACTTGCTTGTGGGGGACATTTAAGTGCAAAGAAAACTGCAGCAAAAATTCTTCAATGCGAATTTTTCTGGCCAACACTTCATCAGGATGCATATTTATTCTGCTGCTCTTGTGAGCGATGTCAATGCCTAGGCACAATGTCTTGGAAAGACATGATGCCTCTCAACCCCGTTCTTATGAGATATTCGATATTTAGGGCATCGACTTTATGGGACCATTTCCACCGTCTACTGGTCACAGTACATACTTGTGGCTGTGGACTACGTATCTAAATGGATTGAAGTGGTGGCTACCAAGTCCAATGATCACACAGTTGTGGTCAAGTTCATTTGATCGAACATTTTTAGTTGCTTTGGTACACCACACGCACTCGTCAATCGAGATATCCTCTGTTTCGCCCAAGAAAGATTAATTGAATCATCAAAAAGTTGGAGCGTGAAGTGTATTTTTGAGGGATTTAGATTAATATTATCAATTAGAATAATTTATGGTTGGATTGGTTGAACTAATAAAATGATATATCCAGGCTCCGTTTAGAAAAAACCCAATTGGTAAGATAGTTATGATTACTACTTGTACCATAAATGATTCCTATTTATAAAGAGAAGTGATCTCAAACTCTTAATCAATCGACAAATGAAATATAGATAAATACCTAAAATATTTGGCAGAAAGCATGAAATGAATTGAAAAAAAAAAAAAAAAGTCATAGCAAAAAAAAAGAAGAAGTGGTAGTGGGAGCATTTGTCCTATACGTGCAAATAAAAATCGGGCGGATCTTTACCCGGAGTAGAGCCTAAACCTAAAAAGATTGAAGAGGCCCATTCAGGAACAAGAAAATGACATTGTGATTTGGATTGGATCTCGATGAAACAATACATCAATGAGAAGTTAAGTCAATAAGTTTAGTGAATTCTTTTTTATATAATAAAGAAAGGAACAAAAACTTACTTCTCAAATACTCCGTCACCCATAAGGTTGCCACACCTTACCACCCTCAAATGAGTGGACAAGTGGAGGTGTCTAATAGGGAGATAAAGAACATACTCGAGAAAACAGTTCGGCCGGACCGAAAATATTGGTCATTGCGCTTAAATGACACATTATGGGCCTACCGGACTGCATATAAAACTCCCATTGGCATGTCACCGTACCATATGGTATATGGTAAAGCATGTCATCTTCCAGTAAAGTTGGAGCACAAGGCTCTGTGGGCCACCAAAACGTTCAATTTCATTATGAAATTGGTGGTCTCTAATCGGAGGCTCCAACTAAATAAGTTGGAAGAACCGCGACATGACGCCTATGAAAACACAAAAATCTACAAGGCGAAATCTAAGGCCATTCATGTTCACAATATTTGAGTTAAAACATTTTTTCCATACCAAAAAGTTTGGTTGTACAACTCTAGACTCCGTTTGTTTCTTGGAAAACTTCAATCCCATTGGGATGGTCCATTTCTTGTAAACTTCGTTTCTCCCCATGGAGCAATAGAATTAAAGGACCCCAAAGATGGGACACTTTTCAAAGTTAACGCGTAACAGTTGAAACTCTGCCTGGATGATCAAATGAAAATGAAATATGTGGATGTCGTTAACTTGACAGATCTCGTATATTTAGACTCGTGATTCGACTCTCGTGTCATGCTATAGACGCATAACTTGGTATGTCCATGGTAGCTATTATGCTCCCATGAGATCCCCAATATCCAAATTGAGGTTCGTATCTAATGTTTAAAATTTATCGTGGGCTGGATGTACTTAGGTCTCGAGAATTTTGATTATGTGAAATTTCCTTTTCGCACATTCGAAAAAAATGCAGGTTTGCTTGAGTCAAAAAGTCCCGAAGGGTGGAGAACTTTGATATTACTTCAATAGTATCTCGCAAATCACCTTGACCAATTGAAAATATTTCCATCATGCAAAGTCAAGATTTCGCACAATCAAAAATCTGGATTGTGTGAAACCTCCTTTTTGCACAATTGAAAAAATGCTGGTTTGCTTGAGTCAAAAAGTCCCAAAGGGTGGATAACTTCGATACTGCTTCGATAGTATCTCACAAGCACCTTGACCAATCAAAAATATCTCGATCATGTGAATTCAAGATTTTGCACAATCGAAAATCTCGATTGTGCGAAACCTCCTTTTCGTACAATCGAAAAAATGCAAGTTTGCTTGAGTCAAAAAGTCCCAAAGGGTGGATAACTTCAATACTACTTCGATAGTATCTTGTAAGCACCTTGACCAATCAAAAATATTTTGATCATGCAAAGTCAAGATTTCACACAATTGAAAATCTTGATTGTGCAAAACATCCTTTTTCGCACAATCAAAAAGTGCACGGGGCAGGCATGTGAGCCACTTATATATTTCAAACATGTTTTTCCCCCTCATTTCATACACTCACTCGTGACCTCAGTTTCACCACCATCCTTCGGCAAACACTCCACCTCACCTCACTTCATTAACTTAATCTTCATCATCACTCGACCCCATCCCACTACAATTGTTGTAAGTTGCATACACGATCAGACTATTGGTTGTAAAAGGCTAAGAGCTTTGGATTGGGACTTTTTCGAGAGCATTGGTTAAGTTTGGTTAAAGGTGAGTTCGGTTGAATTTCTATTTATTTTTCGGTTGTGTTGGATTTTAGTTGATTTTGTCGAAGTGATTGATTGTGTTTAAAGAAGTTGAAGTTGTTGGGTTGTTAAAAGGAACATTAACGTTCACATTAAAGGAGATTTTGGTTTGATTTTTGGAGTGTGTTGATTTTGGCTTGCTTGTTATTTGAGGTGATCATGTTAAAAGATTGGTGTTGTGCTGGTGTTTGGAGTGCATTGACAGATTTTGGGGGACCTTTGCACTCAAATTTTCATCGTAAGAAACACCACTGGACAATGCCCCCAAGGTGTTTGATAGAAATCCTCACCTAATTTTTTGAGTAACAATGACCCGACTCAAAAATGTGAATGTTGTAGTGCGCGACGTGCCAGGATAGCATTGGTGCAATCGTGGATTCCACCCCGAACACATATTTGACATAAGCGAATTTGAGTCCTACATTGACACCGCATGGACAATGGCAGAATTGAGAAGGCGCTACCTTCAAGGACTGTTTTAACCACCTTCTACGGTGGCCTACAATAGGGTTGTTAAGTTTTCTACGAGCACATGACTTATGCTTGCGACTTACCGCATGCCTTGGAGACAACGGTGGATGGGACCACCATTACAGTCACAGTGAATAGTATTGCCGATATTCTAGGATGCCCTCATGAGTAGCCTGTGGACATGGTGGACGAGGAAGGCCACCCACTCTATCGAGAGTCATTGCTGCTAACCACCACTGTGATCTTTATGGTAATGGATATGAGCAATAGGGAGTTCACAACCCCCAATCAAAATTTCTCGAGCAAGTCTATGTGCCCATGCGAGCTATGGTTCTTGGACACCGTTCTCACCAAGAATACATGTCCTTTAGGGCATGTGGCAGAGCACCGGGGTGAGCTTCTTCGTTGCCTATATACAACACACACACATACATGATTTCTGTCCCGGCACTCATTTGGGGACATATGTATAAGGTTTGGGATGGGCTTATCAACAGGAAAAATAAGCGAGCCGCTACTTGGTAGCTCCCTTTCCCTTACCTCATTACTACTATCCTCGATAAAACCAATATTCGTTTCGAGGATAATGACGTCCAATTAGGATTACCTCCCCAATTTTAAACCACTCATTGGGTACGTCTTAGCATGCATCTGGAAAAAGCACAACATCAGGGCCCTAAGCATGATCACATGGATATGGATGAGCCTCCTGCACTAGCAGTTGGTGATATAGCCCCAGAGCAGGGTATGTATTTAGAGGACGAGAACGAGGATGAGGATGACTCAACTGTTATGAGCCACGAGTAGTTCAAATATTTGGCTACCGGATATGCTTGTTTGACAGTTGATGTTGTATGTTTGTAGCATGGGTTTGACGAACATGTGAAAATTTCTTAGGACCATTTTCGGGCAGTCCGGGCATATATCACTTCTCTGAGGGAGGGTCAGGAAAACTTCATTGGTGAGTTTTGGACTTTTCGAAAGGACCTCCTGGCTCTGTTCTCTGGCCAGCCATCTACATATACGTTCACCTCTGCACAACCTCCACCACCTCCCACCCATGATTAGTTTAGAATTTTCCTATTTTCCATTTTTATTTCAGTTTTAGTTGTTTTTTTGTTTCTGCAGGCCATATAGGCCATGTCTTCGGATCTTTTGTGTATTCCACTAAAAATTCTATGCATTGTAATCAAACATTTTCGTGAATTTATGGAATATATCTTTTGTTTCATTTATGTATATTCTCTCCCTTTACTTATGCCTTGCTTTCATTTCATTTCATTTTTGTTTCTTTTTTTTCTTTTTACCATTGTTCATGTCTTTCTTTGTCAAACTAGCACATTGAGGATATTGTGAAATTCAAGTTTGGGGGCAAGGAAGGATATTTGAAAAGTGTGATTATTTTCTCCTAAAAAAAAAAAACTTTCATTTCAGTCCCGTATCTCTGCCACCCATTCTCTAACTATGTATGTAGTACCAATTCCACAATTTGTGTTATGGTTGATAATTTTCATTTATTAAAATTTGCTTCAACACAGTATGACTTTAATAAAGAAAGGCAGCCCCTTTGTACTTTATACGTTAGAGTGTCTGGATAATCAATATCTTATCACATATACATTTTATAAAATTGGGACCCACCAGTTCAAGGAATAGGGAGAAAAGTAGTGCCTGTAATTTCTGTAAGTTCTATAACTTCTGCCATTTATCTTTTGTATTCTATAAATTCCATCGATTGTATTGACAACTTACCAAATTAATGGAATATTTTTCTTTTATTTTCATTTCCATATGCATGTGTAATTATTTTATTGCTTTTTAGTCTTTTATTTCTTTATCTTTTCCAGTTCATTCATAATGTGCAAGGTGTGTAGTTTTGTTTCACATTATTGATACATACCCTTATACGCATTTCCATGCAATCATACTGGTAACATTATTCTAATTTTGTATTGTTTTTAAACATTGAGGACACTGTTCAATTTGAGTTTGGGGGTACGGTGAACACTTGTAAATTTTTAATTTTTGCACATATTATAATTTGTTTCATGTTAGTCATGATGTTTTGCTGTTGAGGGTGTGATAACCCAATAACGTCAAAGATAAATGCATCATGTAATTAGGATCTTAGACATTCTAAAAGACTCAAACTTTTGAAAATTATGTGTTAGGTTAGAACAGTTTACATTTTTGTTCAGTTCTTATCCTAAATTTGTCCTTAATTGCATAAATGCACACGTACATTTTAATTGTGGGGTATACATCGTACGGAGAGTTTTGAAATGTCTGTTTCTTTTTTAATAGCTTGGAGAACGAGTTTCCTTGGCCTTTTCTTTTTTATATAAAAGAAAAAATTGCAATAAGCCTTTTTACTCAATAAATCGGGCCTCTTACCTCAGTAAGCATTGAGAGTTCGAGTCTAAAAGAGTGCAAGGTTAAGCAATAAAGAAACAAATGGCTTGTTTAAAGTTTGTAGCCTTGTAAGTTCGGGTTATTAAGTTCTTTGGGGTGTTTCTTCACCTACTGCCCTAAAACTGTCCGGTTTGAGAGTCATTGACCCAACGCTCGCTACATGGGTTTACTAGATAGCTTAAGGGACTTAGACATTGCCCAGCCACTTGTATATAAGCTTTTGTAAATATGTTACATTTTAATAGTATGTTTTTGTGATCTTTTTCAAAAAAAAATTATTTTAAAGACATGCGTTGTATTTATTCTCCAATTACAATAATAAGCCACACATTAGAATGTATGTTCACTTTTCAAAGAGGATTTAGGGTTTGCACCTGTATTAGTATTGATTTGTGTGTGAGTGTGACTCAAAAAGTATACCAATTAAAAATTTTCACACTTCGCAATAGAACGAATTCCTTACAGAATAGGGCTATCGAAAGGAATGGGTATCGTACCTCAGGGATTATGTTCTGATGAGTTGGATTACGGAATTAATTCTAATTAAATTTATAAGAAAAGAATTCTGATTTTTAAACTAAACTAATTAAAAAGTAAAATAAAATAAATCAAAGTAAACAAGATAGTGAAGATAATAGGAGAGAAATCTAGGGTGTTTGACTTCACCACTAACTCCACAATCAATGGTCAATTGAATCAACTATAGGGGAATTACATCATGCATAAGTGGTGTCGGTGGCTACAAGCTCACCTTCATCCGTCAAGAAGATAACATATGATTAAGGCTAAGCCATGGACTATCTTCGATTGGCATGGGCCATCTGCCTAACTACTCTAATATAGGGTGCAGTATGGTTCATCTTCTCTAGGCATAATCCATCAAAGCTCATAACAATATATTCAGTGATTACCATTGTGTAATAATCTCTCTCATGATCACAGAAAACAAAAGAGATTGAGTTCAATAACAACAACTAAATATCTAAGACAAGATAAGAAATCATTGAGATTGAATTTACAAGACTTTTATTGCTCAATTCTATAATAAGAATCCTCACAATTACACAATCTATGCATGTATATAAAGGTCCCCAATAATTAAAACAATCAAACCATTGATGCTTTGTTAGGGCTACATCAAAACCCTAGTGGATGAACTAGCCGCTCATGGCAGAAGAAGAAGCTTCAACTGTTGAGGAAGAAGACATCATCTTTCTGAATTACGCGTATGACTTCGTTCTCCAATGGCTCTGCAATATGTTTCTGTTCTCTTCAGCCCTCTCAGACTTTCTCTGTGTTCTCTCCAATCCCCCTCAACTCAGCCTCCAAGTCTTCACTTTATTCCCCAAGAGAATACACCAAAGTCCTAATCAGATTAGGAATAAATTAGGGTTTCCAGCAGCACTAATCAGGTGGGTTTTTTCTGCTGACTTCGGCCCGACTTTTGACCCACTAGAAGTCCGTTTTACAGAATTTTCGTGAAATACAAAAGTGTGCAGAATCAAATTTCGATCAACCCCATGCTAAAATAATGTCGATTTGAGGCTCGGAAATAAGACTTCTGGTCCGTTTTCCAAAACGGGATTAAGACTGCATTATGCGCAGATTTGGGCTTCAGGCCCGAAACCTTCTTAAGCAGTTGTAATTCTCTTGGACCTCTTTCTTGGGCTGATTTGAGTTGAAATAAATGGTTGAGTGAATCTCCTTGATGTAGGCTTCATCTCACCATCTTGGATGTCTTCTTTAAAAACCCAAAAGCACGGTTTTAACTGAAATAATCATTAAGGCCCTGAAAATACAGAAAACACTGAAACAAAGTAAAATCACAAAATAATCTATCACTAAGAGAATAAAATACATAAGTTAAGAGGCTAGAATGCGTAACATTCAACGCCTATCAAGTATTGAATTGACCATTATGTGGAGACTGTCATCTAAATCTAGTTTTTAAAGGTAAATATTCTTTTATGTCCTTACGGTTCCATAATACTTGTTGCATTTGTCACTTTCAAAATAAATTGGGTGACCACCCTTTTCTAGTTGATGACTGAGTGAATCTACCATTTTTGCATATTTTTGTGAGGTTAATAAGCATGTTAATCCCAATGAGACTTCACTCATCTACAAGACGTGTCAAGGGGTTGAAAAGGCTTTTTGCATTCGCTAAGTGCAACCGGATCTCCCACAAAAAAGGAAGTAATTTAGCTCTTTTAATTTATTTTTATTGCTAAGGGGCTAGCAACATGTAGGTTTGGGCGTGTGATAAATGCGAAGCATTGCACATTTATGCCTCTTTAATTGCATATGATAATTCCTTATTTGTATGTATTTTGGTATTTTTATGTTATTTTTTTGTTGTATTTTAGGTTTGTCTCAAAAATGCCAATATATCCATCAACCATGATTCACCCGATTGTATGTGTAGGTGAAAAGTTCAAACCCACAGACCAAACTGAGAAGGCAATTCGCACAATCAAAATGTATACTTCGCATGATCAACATTTCGATTATGCAAAATTTATGTTTCGCACAATCGAAAATATGCAGACTGCAACTTGGCCACTTGTCTTGCCACTTGCTTCCAAAAAGAAGTTTTACATGACCATTTTGGGGATTTTCTAAACTCCAATAGAGATATGATGGGAATATACATATTTTGAGTAAGTGGATACACATGTATGCATGGTGGGCCCATGGGAGACTCTCTCTTGACCATATAGACATTAAAAAAAGCAAGAGGAGAGAAGAGCTGAGAGAGAGGAGGTCTGGAACAGCAAAGAATAGGAGCATGGAGCTAAGCTTACCTCTGTCAATGGATGATGTACACTCCAACATGATTAACTAAACCTCTTCTCTAGGGTATGGACGAAGCCCTAGCCATGTAACTTGTATATTTTGTAGTAGCATTGGGATTGTGTTTTATATGTAGATTACATTGCCTACTGCCTTGTTGAACACAAGTGTAAGCCTCTTTATATTTTCATTTGATGCATATTCTCCTTTTTGTCTTAGAGTTTGATGTGTTTCATTTGAATGCTAAACATTTATAGCTTTCACAAAAAGTCTAAATGATGGTCTGGTAATGATTTTTAATTGAATGTGATTATGCTAGTTTTTATAATCCATTCCAAGATAAGATAGTTTGGATACACTTAGATAAGTTAGGAAATTAGGGTAATTAGATAGGTAGAGAAATTATGCTTGTTGAAGATGGATTATGCTTAACTAGAATTCACATATTTTTTCTTGAAGATATCATTGTAGGCCACAAGCCAAATGAATCATTGTTACATGTAATTTCACAATTCCCATTTGCACTACAATTGGATAAGGTTATATGGCTAGAGGTGGAAACCAAACCCTAGCTCTCTCTACTTCGAAACCCATTAGTTTATCGTATTTTCAGTTTTCACTATAGCTATAATTCCAAACAAAAATCTATTTTTGAGTTAAATTGGAACTTCTCTCTCATTTCAAGCAACTCACCCACGTAGTCTATGTGGGATCGATACCCTCTATAAAGAGTCCTATCTCCAAAGATTCATTCTCTTGCAAGTCGTTAAAATATAGTTTGATAGGCAAAAGAATACTAAAAACAAAAACAAGTTTGGCCACATCAGTCAACAACTGCCCCCCAATTTCAAATGTCTTATTGCTGATCAAGCCAATAAAATTTTTAAAATTTAAAATAAACATTGGAAGAAATTTTTCATAACCATGGCTGATTGAACTAAGGCTTTGAATGAAATGGTAAACCAACAGTGAAATACTCCCTATAATTTCACGCATGAGGTGGCTAGTCTCACACATAAAACATAAGGAGTTCCTACAACTGATGGCACACAAGCACATAATACAAATTACAAGATAAATGAAATAATAAATACTAAAAGGAAATTTTAAAGGAAATAATAAATAATGTTAAAGAAACAATATACGAGTCTGAACAGTATAACTTGGAAGTCCCATAACTTAATGACCCCTTAACCGAAAAGAATAAAGATAAATATTTTATCACAGCGCCCAAAAAATATTAAAAGAGAATTAAGTTCATACACTGAAGTCTGGTAAGAACAAATAACTGCCATGCTCTAGGAACTCTACACACTAACCTCGAGGTGGAACCGTCCTGGGACCTGAAATATCAACAAAGTGGGTTAGCCCTATGAGAAAATTATAGTAACCCTTGTGGGCGGGTGTGAGTGGGCGGGTGCGAAGACAGATACTGGACTGAGCTATCACACTAACAGGGTACAAGGTACTCAATCTCACATCATCTGGGTATGAAAAAAGGGATGTGCTTATATGTAGTATGTTCTCTTCAAATGGTATAAGGCCTTTTAGGGAAAAGTCCAAGAGCAAAACTATGCGGGCTCAAGCCCAAAGCGGACAATATCATACCATGTGAAGGAACGGGGTATTACAGTTGGTGTTAGAGCCTGAACCCAGCCGAAAGTGTGCGGATGAGGACGTCGGACCTCCTAGGGGGTGGATTATAGTAACCCTTGTGGGCAGGTGTGAGTAGGCAGGTGCAAAGACAGACACTGGGCTGAACTATCACATTGACAAGGTACAGGGTGCTCAATCCCACATCGCTAGGGTGTGAAAAAAGGGATGTGCTTATATGTAGTATGTTCTCTTCAAATGGTATGAGGCCTTTTGGGTAAAACCCAAGAGCAAAATCGTACGGGCTTAGGCCCAAAGCAGACAATATCATACTATGTGTTGGAGCAGGGTATTACACAAGTTCCCTTTACTACCACCCACCAGAGAGCTGATAAACATACCCTCTATATGGGGACTATAAAAGATAAAGAAATATAGGTGTATCATTTTCTTATTTAACCTTCTATCCCCAAAAACATAGAACTATCCTACACTATACCAAACCCATCTGTTATCATAATAAGTATAAAACACATCTTCTAAGTTCAATCCAGAGGCAATCATTAAATGCTCGAACATATATTAAATAAGTACCTTATTGGTATGTGGCAATCCTGACATGCCTACATCCATATTTTATGGATACCTGATTAGGTATGAGGCAATACTGACATGCCTCCACATACAATTTTCAAATACCTTATTAGGTATTAGGAAATCCTGACATGCATTCCCATATTCACATTTAAATAAAAATACAACATACTTATAAGCATGATTGTTTATTTACAAAAAACACCACTAACCACATGGACAAAATACTAGAATAAAACCAAAAATACTATAAAACCACCAAATCAAAATAATTCCTTGTATTGACATAAAATAATAACCATTTAACCACATACACATAAGATTGCAAAGAAAAGAAAAAAAGTAAATAAATACAAAATGTCCAAGCATATTAAAGTCTACTTAGCTAACTTCTAAAAAAGTATAACTAAACCTATCTCTAATCCATGATTCCATGCATATTCTGTCCAAAAAGTCTCATTTTATTTTTTGGAAATTTTCTGCAATTTATAGGTAATTTAAAATATTTTTTTCCTATTTTTCTACACTTTAAAATGCTTTAAAAATTAAAAAAAATGCTTTTATTTTTCGGACTAGGCTCGGCGAGTGGGACCAGACCACCATTTTTTCGGTCCCGCCTAGCTACTAGAAAAGGGCATACGCACCCCCACGCACCGGTGGCGCGCGTAGGCGTGCGCTGCGCTACAGTTCATTCTTCCCCCAACGCACCCTATTATACAGGGCACAGGTGCCCACATGCCAGCACTGTTTCCCACGCTTCCTTGCCATTTTTTGGCCACTTACGGCCACCAAAATTCACCTTTTTATATACCAAAATTCTTCCCTCATCTAAACTCTCTATTGGTGTATGAATCAGCTCCATTCATAGCCTAAATCAAAAACCCCCAAATTTCAAATTCTAGGGTTCTTCATCTAAAATTTTTAAATTCAATCAAATTTCTCAAAAATTTACATCCCAATGATTAAGGATCATTCACAGAGGTCAAACGAACACATTGTTCAGATTACATTCCACAGCTTTAAATGTTCATATACGAAATTGCATGCTTGTATATATAAACATATATTCATATATATACATATATACATATATATATATATATGTCTATGTTCATAAGCACAAAGGGGAAGTGTGTAGAATAAAACTGGCCTTTCGATTTGCACAACAACTCGCACAAGAAATCATTCATTCTCTCCCTCATCTCTGGTGTCTATAGTTCTCTCCCTCTTTGTGAGTGAAAGCAACCGAAACCCTAAATCCTCTTTCTCTTTATTTTTATTTTCTTTTAGAATTAGCAATATAATTACTAAAAGAATTAAAAGAGAAAAATAACAATTATAAATATATTTAGCCCACACTTATATATATATATATATATATATATATATATATATAGCCCAACACCTAAATAATTATAAAACAACCTGCATAGGAATGATCCAACCTAACTCCCCTAGCCCAATTCTTAAGTAAATTTTAATAAAAATAAAAGAAATACAACACTACGGTCCAACCCAAAAATAATAAAAATACCCACCTATTTTATTTTAAATAATAAAAATATATTTAAAACAAACACTGCACACTTATTAAAGGCAACCAATCACTTAGTATCATATAAATCAAACCTTTGCATTAACATATAAGAACCAACATCGACAAAATTTACCTAAAGCATTTAGCATTTTAAAAAAATAATAATTTAAACAAATAGAGCATTTAGCGGTTAAAACACTCAATAAGCAATTTAAATAAATAAGGAACATCCAAATTAAATAACCTCAAATTTACGGGGTATTATATTATTTTCTCCTAAAAAGATAAATTATGTCCTCGAAATTCACCTTATACCTGAAATAAAAGCTCTGGATACTTTGCCTTTATTTCATCCTCGCTTTTCCAAGTGGATTCTGCCTCGTTATGGTGGCTCCACTTAACACGTACTAAAGGAATAGTCTTGGAACGAAGGACCTGGTCCTATGGTCAAGAATACAGTAAGGTTGCTCCACATATGTTGTACCTGAATGTAACTCAATTTTTCTAACCTCAATGTGCTGATAAGTATCCTTATCCCTAAGAAATTTTTATAACATAAACATATGAAAGACATTATGCACCCTTTGCATTGTGTCTAGTAATGCCAATCTATACGTTACTGCCCCAATCTTGTCAAAAATCATGAAAGGACCCACAAAACGAGGTGACAACTTCTATTTTTTTTCAAACTATATTATTCCCTTCATGGTAGAGACCTTAAGCAAAACCTGATCCCCCAACTTGAACTCTAATGCACGAGTTCTTCGATCAGTATAACTCTTCTGTTTACTCTGGGCAGTCCGCATACGGTCTCTAATAAGAACAATTTTCTCTTAGGTGTCCTTAATGAATGAATTCAAGACCCTATAATCTTTTCACTTCAATCTCCAACCAGCATACAGGCGACCTACATGCGCGCCCATACAAAGCCTTAAATGGTACCATACCAATAGTCTTCTAATAACTATTGTTATAGGCAAACTCAATAAGTGGCAAGTGTAATACCATGGAATTTTGAGGTCATTTTATTTTAAGTTAAATTGCTTTATTGATTAAATTAAATTATTTTTTTGGTTAAATTAAATCTCTTTGAGTGCTTTAAATGTTTTATGTGTTTAAATTATTATTTTTGTTAGTGCCTTGAACTGATATTGAGTGCTTAAATTATTATGGAGTCCTTTAACTATTTTTGAGGTAGTTTATTTTATTATTTCTTTTTACTTAATTTTAGTAGGACTAGATCTTTGTATTTTTCTTTATTTTAATTTTAAATTGGGCTATGGAGATTTTGGGTTGAGTTGGGTTGGGATAGCTGGGCTAGGTGTATATGTATGGGCTAGGGTTTATTATATTTTATTTGTTTCTCTTTTATTATTATTTTAGATTTTTATATTTTTCTTAAAAAAGATAATAAGAGAAAAGAAAAGGGGGGCTAGGGTTTCTGTCGTTTTCACATACAGAGACCAAAAGAGTGTAGACGCAAGAGAGGAAGGAGAAAAAGAGTGATTCATCAAGATGAGTTCGTGTTCATCAAAAAGGCAAGTTTGGACTTTTCTCTTCCCCTTTGAATCTGTATGCATAGTCCAAGTTTTGTGTCTACAATTGCATATGTAAATTTATATAATTGGATTATATTCTATTGCTCTCTATTGAAGAATTTCGTGTGATTCTTATATTAAATGAATATAGGTATAAGGATATATATATATAGGTATAGATATATATATATATATATATGTGTGTATATATGTATGAGATTTGTATGAGCATGAATCTGGGTTAGTGAAGGTTGTTATTTTGTTCCCTTTTGTATTGCTTCTGCTCGGGTAAATGACCCTTGATCCCTAGAAATCGGATCATTAAGAAATTGAGTTTAATTTTGAAAATTTTGTGAACAACCCTAAAACTTGTGAATTGCGGGTTTTCATTTCGGGCCATTTTTTATGGAAATTTTCACACCAATAGGTATCCTACGTCGAGAGGAGAAGGATAACACAAAAATGGAGGTGAACGGTGGCCGGATGGGGTCTAGATGCTGCCGGCGCGCTGTGGAAGATGCCCCAGCACAAACGCCTCCCCCATGCGCATTGTCAGTGCGTGGGGGCGCGTGCAGCCGGTGCCGACCGGTGCCATGAAAATTATTTCTAGGCCCCACCTCTAAGCCCAGAGTAGAATATCTTCAGTTTTTAAAATGATTTTAAATTCTTTTTAAAATATTTTTAAAATTACTTTTAAATTCCACAAAATTCTCAAAAAATTTTAATAATATTTTGGGGACAAAATGTACTTGGGTTTTAAATCTCAAGACGAAACAAATTTCCTTGTTGTAGAAGTGGTTTTAAAAGCGTGCCTCGAAATTTGGAATTTTAGTTTCTTTTGTTTTAGAAATTATTTTTAAAATTCCAAAAAATTTCCAAACTTTTAAACTAATCTTTTGGGGGTAGAATAGGCATGGGTTTTAAATTTCATAAGGAGATTAACTTCCCTTGTTATCAAACTAGAATAAAATGTGTGCTTTAAAAATGGGAATTATAAATTCCTTTGTTTTGGTTTTTGTGAATTATCAAAAATTGCGGAAAAATTCCATAATTTTAGAATAGGGTTCCTAAGAATAGAGTAGGCCCGGAAACCTAGTTTAGAGCTAGGCTTAGGTACCCTGAACACTTAGGTTCCATTTTAGGACTGGTTATGTGTTCTTCTTATATTGTTGATTAATTGATTTCTTGTACTTCACTGTCTTTTGGTTTTTAATATAATTATATTATATTCATTGTGGTGATTGAAAATTCTGCTAGATAAACTAATGAGCTTAAGTAATTCAATCTTTATTTTTATTTTAGTAGGTTAAATAAGGAGGCATGTAAGGATTGTCAGGGGGCATGTTAGGATTGCCAATACCTAATAAGGTATTTGAGATTAGTTAAGGATGCATGTAAGGATTTCTAGG
This sequence comes from Cornus controversa, assembly GCA_026545225.1. Classification (NCBI taxonomy): domain Eukaryota; kingdom Viridiplantae; phylum Streptophyta; class Magnoliopsida; order Cornales; family Cornaceae; genus Cornus; species Cornus controversa. Next base: position 42,433,894 of record CM048849.1, read on the forward strand.
GGTATGTTAGGATTGCCAATACCTAATAAGGTATTCAAAGTTAGTGTAATAGACCTATCAGGATTGCCTAGGTTAATAGGATATTTTATTTTATGCCTTGGTTTGCTTCATAAAGTTTTAGAGCAGGAAATGATTGCCTTTGGGTTGAACTTAGAAAATAGGTTATATAATTTGTGAAAAGGGGTTGGGTTGAAACGATATATATAGGACGACTTCTATATTGGGAACATGGGATAGATAAGGAAAGGATGGGTATATGTATTTAAATATATTTGTTGTCCCTCCTATTGAGGGTATGTTTACCGGTTCTCTGATTAGGTTGTAGTAAAGAGAACTTGCTCGTGGGTTTAACCCATTTTGTTGATATTTCAGGTCCTAGACCGGTTCCACCGCGAGGATAAAGTCTTGGGTTGGTTGATTGTGGCAGACATCTCTTCTCATCAGTTTTCAGAGTAGGAATCTATTCTCTTCTTCATGTTCAGCATATGAACTCTATTAAGACATTGTCTATTCGGTTATTTAATTTATAGTAATAACTCTTGTTCTTTCTAGTTAAGGGGTCCTTGGGTTATAGGATTTCCAAGTTGTATTTTCATACACATACTTTATTTATTTAACATTTTATTATTTCAGATGGACTTTCTATTCCGTTTTAAAATTTGTTTCATTCTATGCTTCTTGCTATCAGTTGTAAATATCTCCCAGGTTTTGTGTGTGAAACTGGCCACCTCATGCGTGAGATTTGTAAGGGGTATTTCAGCAAGTAATTACCTTTAAAGTCAAGTACACATGCCTGCAACATATCCTCCAGAATCTGATTAACCCCCTCGGTCTAACCATCGGTCTAAGGGTGATAAGCTATACTGAGGTGCAGCATTGTACCCATAGCCTGTTGAAAACTCTCCCAAAATCTTAAAACAAAGTTTGGATCTCTATCCGATATATTGGACAAAGGCACCCCATGAAGCTTCATTGTTTTTGCAATGTAAACCTTCGCGTATCGCTTTGAGGTGTAATCCGAACGAATTGGCAAGAAATGGGCTGATTTTGTCAAGATGTCCACTATAACCCAATTAGCATCATGATTCCACTGTGAGGTGGAAAGTCCCACAATGAAATTCATAGAAATGCTCTCCCATTTTCATTCCGGTATAGGTAGTGGATGCAAAGATCTTAGCAGTCTTTAGTGATCAATCTTGATCATTTGACAAGTGCTATACTTAGAGACAAATATATCAATGTCTTTTTTCATGCCTGCCCACCAAAACTATCGTTTCATATCTTGGTACATTTTATCCCCTCTGGGGTGTACCAAAAACTGAGAACTATAGGCCTCACTCATCATTGCTCTCCTCAATTCATCCTTGGGAGGAACCACTAGCTGCCCATTGTACCTCAATCCCCCATCTATACCCACTGTATAGAACGTTACCTCTCCAGATTTTAAGTCAGCCACTTTCTCTATACACTGCGGGTCAGTAAGCTGATCTGTAATTACTCTCATAGTGATAGCAAGTGTAACCACTACACATGCTACAAAGCATCAGCTAAAGCATCAACGCTGCCCAAATCATTCCATTCTGCTTCAAATAGAGCAGAAAGACTAGTGTAGGGTTGGCGACTAAGTACATCAGCTACTACATTCACTTTCCCTAAGCGTTACTAGATGGAACAATGATCATCTTCCATGAATTCCAACCACCTACGTTGCCTCATATTCAGCACCTTTTGTGAGAACAGATACTACAAATTCTTGTGATCATTGAACAATCTGAAGGTCTCACCCAAAATGTAATGCCTCCAAATTTTCAAAGCAAACACCACAGCTGCTAACTCCAGATCATGAGCTAGGTAATTAAGCTCGTGAGGCTTAAGCTTACGTGAAGTATATGATATTGACCTATCCTCCTACAACAACACACATCCCAAACCCTGTAATGACACATTAGTATATACTAAGTACTCAATTCCATTCTGAGGGGTAGGTAGGACAGGTGTAGTTGTCAACCTACTCTTCAACTCATTAACGCCCCTTGGCAAGAATTATCCCAAACGAAGGCACACCCTTTTTAGTCAGATGGGTGAGTGGACTAGCAATCTTGAAGAAGTCCTGAATGAACCTATGGTAATAACCAGCTAACTCAAGAAAACTACAAATCTCTGATGGTGAGGTACGCTGCCCCCACTCCAAAACTGCTGACACTTTACTTTGGATCCACTGTTATCCCCTTCTCAAATACTACGTGACCCAAGAACTTCACCTCCCTTTGTACGAAATCACACTTCTCAAATTTTGCATACACCTGATGGTCTTTAAGTGTCTGCAGAACAATACTGAGATGTCTGGCATGATCCTCCTCTAACCTAGAATAAACTAGAATGTCATCGATGAAGACAATAACAAACTGATCTAAGTAGGCTCTGAACACTCTGTTCATCAGATCCAAGAAGACAGCTGGGGCATTTTTTAACCCCAAAGGCATAACCCAAAACTCATAAGATCCATATCTGGTAAGAAAGGCTATCTTTGGTACATCATGTTCCCTAACTCGGAGCTAATGATACCCGGATCACAAATCTATTTTCGAGAAGTAGGTGGTTCCCCTCAACTGATCGAACAGATCATCAATCCTTGACAATAGGTACTTGTTACGGATTGTGACCTTATTCAATTCTCTGTAATCTATACAAAGGCGGAGAGACCCATCTTTCTTTTTCACAAACAGCATCGGTGCTCCCCTGATGTGGTCGGAACTAAATTATATTGTAAGCTTAATTTTTCCTTTTTATCAAAATATAATTTAACCACTCGCAAGAGCACGAATCTTTGTAGATAAGGTTCTATATAGAGGGTATCGATCCCACGAGGACTAGTCGCAATTGTCTTAAAGGAAGATTAATTCTACTTTAATTCGAAAAAATAGATTTTTGAATTTGTGTTTAAAAACTATTGCATGAATGAAATGACAAGAAAAGTAAAGAGTTTAAAGTTGGGAGAGAGAACTAGGGTTGGTTTCCACCACTAGCCATTCACATGTTCATAAGTGTAGCAAGCATGGGATTCATTAATTAAATGCCTAACAATGTCATTAGGCTTGTGACCTCCATGACATATCAAAGGATCAATGTGTGTGCTAACCTATCATAATCCATCTTCAACAAGCATAGCTCTTCAACCTAACTAACTACCTAATTACTCTACTCTCTAAGTGAACACTACATGCATCCAAACTACCTTGTCTTGGCATGGTCTATACAAACTAACATCACACATTCATTTAAACACCATTACCTAGCCATCACTTACACTTCTTGTGGAATATGCAAATGTTGTGCATTCAAGTGACAAAATCTACTCTAAGATAAGAATAAATTCCAAATCAAATGAATATATATAAGAGATGTATTTGTGTACATAATCACTAGGCTAAATAATCAACATTTAATTACAAATCCCAAGAGCTACAAAGATGAACAAGTTTACATGGCTAGGGGTTGAAACCAACACCCTAGTAGAAGAGTTAGTTGCTCATGGTTGCCTTGCACCCTTCATTGATGAAGAAAATGAAGCTTCTTGGTCTGGTTCAGCTTCTCCTCTTCCTCTCCCGAAGGTCTCTCTTCAAGTCCTCAAGTGTGTTGAGAGAGATATGAGATATATGTGGCTTTTGATGCTTTTTGGGCTTCTTTTTCCACCTTGGGGCCCACCATATATATATATATCATTATATATATCTCTTGTATCAAGAAAGCCCCCAAAAGTCTTGTTCAAGTCAGACAATCCCCCTAAGTCGTGCAAAAAGGGGGATTTTGTTGCAAGTGGGAGTGCAGGTGAGCAAGTGGCCAAGTGGGCTCTGCAGAATCTCGATTGATCGAGATTGGATCTCGATTGATCGAGATTTCGATCAATCGAAATGAGATCTCGATCAATCGAGATTTTGATTAATCGAGATCAACATCTCGATTGATCGAGATGCCTTGGGCTGCATTTTCTGATTTCTTCTCTTGACTGCAGAAAGCTTCCAACTTTGCTCCATTTGCTCCAATACCTGCAAAACATCAAAAACACAAAAATACCGTAAACATATCTCGGTAAACGCAAAAACAGAACTAACGTATGTAAGAAAGAGGGTTCAAATGCATAGAATTGAACACTTATCATCCCCCACAGTGAAGTACTCCTGCGAATGAATTTCTGACTGAGAAGTTACAGAATCTGGTCTTTCAGCTCCCTTATTGCCATAAGTGCCATTCTGTATGGGGCCCTAGTAATAGGTCTTTTGCCTGGGGCTAAATCAATCACAAAATCGATCTCACAACTCGATGATAACTTTGGAATTTCCTAAAACACATCTTGGAAATCTCGCACCACTGGAATGGAATCCATAAAAACTGTAATTCCCTCCGGAGACTCCTCGCTAATAAAGAACAAATGAGAGATAGACCCTCCATTTGATTGCGGCATAGCAACCAAATACATCTCCTGACCCGGTATAGAATAAATAATTGCCTTATCATGGCAATTAACATGGGCATGATAATACGATAACCAATCCATCTTGAGTATGACATCATATGAATTCAATGCCAAGACCAATAGGTCTGCCAAGAATCTGAGTCTGCCAATGTCTATAATGACCTGCCCATAGCATTCCCATAAAATCGTACTAACCCCCAATGGTGTAGCAATACTAAATGGAAAACTATACGACTGAATAGCTATATCAGATAATTTAATAAATGATCAAGATACAAAAGAGTGGGATGCACTAGTATCAAATAAAACATGACCAAGTTTACCATTTATCATAAACATACCCTTAATTGTATAAGGAGCTTGCACATCATGTGGCATGACGTTGTAGACCCTCCCATGGTGCAACTGCTGAACTAGTTGCCCTGCAGGCGGTGGCGATGCTGGTAAAGCTGAACAGTGCTGAGTCTGAATCTTTGGAACTTGTGGTGTCAGCAAGGGTGGTTGTTGTCTCTGTCCCTGCTGACCCTCGATTAGTGTTGGGGCAATATCTAGCTGAATGCCCAAGCTCACCATACCTGTTGATCAGTGTTGAATGTTGCACATTCGAGCCTCTTAACTTGCATATTTTATTCTCTTAGTGATAGATTATTTTGTTATTTTACTTCGTTTTAGTGTTTTCTGTATTTTCAGGGCCTTAATGATTATTTCAGTTAAAACCATGATTTTGGGCTTTTAAAGATGACATGCAAAAATGTTAGATGAAGCTTACATCAAAGGGATCCATTCAACTATTTATTTCAACTCAAATTAGCCCATGGAAGAGGTCCGAGAGAATTACAGCTGCTTAAGAAGGTTACGGGCCTGAAACCCAATTCTGCGCATAATACAATTTTAATCCCATTGTAGAAAACGTACCAGAAGTGTTACTTCTAATCCTTAAATCGACTTAATTTTTGTGTAGGTTGAACGAAATTAGATTCTGCACACTTTTGTATTTCACAAAAATTCTGTGAATTGAACTTCTAGTAGGTCAAAAGTTGGGTCAAACGTCAGCAGGAAAAACCCACCTGATTAGTGCTGTAGAAAAACCTAATTAATTCCTAATTGGATAAGGACTTTGGTGTATTCTCTTGGGTCATAAAGTGGTGAATTGAAGGCTATTTTGAGAGAGCTTAGAGAGCCTTTGGACAAAATTGAAGACCTACTTTGCAGAGCTTTGGAGTGGAGAATCAATGGAGAATAAAGTCATACACATAATTTATGAAGACAATGCCTTCTTCCTCAACCGTTGAAGCTTCTTCTTCTACCATGAGCGGCTAGTTCATCCACTAGGGTTTTGATGTAACCCTAACTAAGCATCAATGGTTTGATTGTTTTAATTATTGGGGACCTTTATCTACATGCATAGATTGTGTAATTTAGATGATTCTTATTATAGAATTGAGCAATAAAAGTCTTATAAATTCAGTTTCAATGATTTCTTATCTTGTCTTAGATATTTGGTTGTTGTTATTGAACTCAATCTCTCTTATTTTCTGTGATCATGAGAGCGATTATTACACAATGGTAATCACTGAATATATCATTATACGCTTTGATAGAGTATGCCTAGAGAAGATGGACCATATTGCACCCTAGATTAGAGTAGTTAGGCAGATGGTCCATGCCAATCGAAGATAGTCCATGACTTAGCCTTAATCATATGTTATCTTCTTAACGGATGAAGGAGACCTTGTAGCCACCGACACCGCTTATGCATGATATAATTCCCCATAGTTGATTCAATTGACCATTGATTGTGGAGTTAGTGGTGAAGTCAAATACCCTAGATTTATCTCATATTATCTTCACTCTCTATTTTCTTTTTTTTATTTTATTTTGCTTTTTAATTAGTTTAAATATAAAAATCAGAATTCTTTTCTTTTAAATTTAATTAGAATTAATTATGTACTCCAACTCATTCAGACCATAATCCCTGAGGTTCGACACCCCTTTCAATAGCCCTATTCTGCAAGGAATTCGTTCGATTACGAAGTGTGGTAATTTTAATTGAGATGCACTCACACACGAATCACCCTTAATAATTCCCTCTGAATGTACCAGTAGGCCTCCTCTACTGATTATCCTGTGATAGAGTCTGACCCATCAGCAGTACTCCATTCTGTCTTCTATAAGTATAGGCTTCCCCTTTCTGAACATCACCGATACCCTATATTTCTTCCATGGTTGCTACCCTGGGTAACTGCCCCTATCAAATTGCCTCCTTCCATTCCATTCTTCCTCTCCACTGCCTGACTAGCGGAGTCCCTATCATTTTGTTTCTCCCCATTTCCTTTCCTGTAATTCCCCCTCAACTAATAGTGTAGCAATGCAGCATCAACCACCAGAGCATAAGTGGTATAGGCTAGACTACCCACAATGACTTGTCGAATAGGCCAATTCAAACCATTTAGGAAGCAATTTTTCTTTTTCTTTTCAGTATTCACCTCCTCGGGTGCAAACAAAGATAGACTGGTAAACTCCTGCTCATACTCGGTAACTGTCCTGTCCCCTGCTGTAAGTCTAGGAACTCTCTCTTCTTAGTCACCCTCACTGCATATGGGAAATATTTGTCATCAAAATGGACTTGAAACTTTACATAAGTCAAAGTAGTATGCTTTGCCACTGTTGTAACTGATTCCCACAACTGTAACGCATCCCCCCACTAGCTTAAAAGTAGCCAACATCTGTTTTTGAACTTCTATGCACATGATTATGCGGAGATGACGTTCAATGTCTTTCCTCCACTGATATGCTACTTTCACCTCCGTAGACCCCAAAAACTCTGGGGGATTCCCTTTTGTGAAGGAATTTTGAACCCTCTCCCAAGTGTTAGGTTGCTCCACCGGTAATGGAATATGCACCAACTGCGGTTGCTGCTGGTGTAGCTGCTAATTCTGAAGAGCAGTTATCACTTTTGTAGCCACAGCCTAAGCAATAATGGTTGCCAAATTGGGAGGAAGTTCAGCATGTCCACCCTGAACATGATCTTGACCCCAGTTTTGGTTCACACTCCTCCTCCTACGGGGTGGCATCTAAATAGATGAAAAGAAATGAAATCAATACCCCAATAATAGACTAATATATTTAGAGTACAATTAGTCCTATAATTAGGTTTGACTTATCAGAATACGTAACGCAGAAGATACCATACGATAGACCCTAAAGACTTGAGAATACTTGAACCTGGAGTGCTCTGATAGCAATTGAAATACTCCCTATAATTCCATGCATGAGGTAGCCAGTCTCACACATAAAACATAAGGAGTACCTACAACTGATAGCACACAAGCATAGAATACAAATGACAAGAGAAAGAAAATAATAAATACTGAAAGGAAATTCTAAAGGATATAATAAATAATGTTAAATAAATAATACACGAGTCTGAACAGTACAACTTGGAAGTCTTGTAACTCAAGGACCCCTTAACTAAAAAGAATAAAGATAAATATTTTATCATAGTGCCCCAAAAATATTAAAAGAGAATTCAGTCCCTACACTGAAGTCTGGTAGGAATAGATAATTGTGATGCTCTAGGAAATCTACACGTTAACGTCGAGGTGGAACCGACCTGAGACCTGAAATATCAACAAAGTGAATTAGACCCACGAGCAAATTCCTTCTACTACCACCCAACAAAGAGCTGATAAACATACCCTCTATATGAGAACTATAAAAGATAAAGATATATAGGTGTGTCATTTTCTTATTTAACCTCTTGTCCCCCAAAACATAGAACTATCCTACACCGTACCAAACCCATCTGTTATCACAATAAGTATAGAACACATCTTCTAAGTTCAACCTAGAGGCAATCCTTACATGCCCGAACATATATTAAATAAGTACCTTATTGGTATGTGACAATTCTCCAAAAATTTCACATATGTAATATTGTTCACATAAATCATACATTAATAATTTAAGCATTCTATATCACATATCAATCATTTTCAATCTAAAGGAACATATATATATCAATTTAATTCAACAATTTCATACCAAAATCACATATATTCATATATAACATGAAATCATCAATTTTATGCCTAAAACATGAAATTTAACTTGAAGTAAAAGACACAACACACACACCCTACCTCAATAGCTATATAGTTTCAAGTTATTCCTTACTTTCACTTGAAAATCAACCTTCTCTGAAATCAATTTCGAATGGATCAATCTCGAGCCCTTAACGTATAGATCGTTTCTCTTTTCTTCGGCGAACTCCAATTATGGACCTAAGCCCCTCAAAATCAATGGAGAAGGGAAGAAGAAGGTGTTACTATATATAGATATGTGTATAACAGCCCATTGGGCTGATTTAGAATGAGAAATGAGGGCTAAAAATTCTTTTTGCTATTTTTAGAAAATAACCTACACTTATTCACAAAAATGCTATCATATTTTTCCTAAACCTTCCCGAACTCATTTTTGGAGTTTTGTAACTCCGATTGATACAAAATCGATTTCGTAGCTCATCAAATATTTTATTTAAGCTACTTTCCAAATTTAGAGTCATTCCAAACACTTTTGGATTTTTTGGGCCCACGGCCTCGTGTCCTAGGTCAACCGAACCTGAAAAAGTTAACTTTTACCAAACACTCCGAAAACTTTTTCAAATACTTATACAAGCCTCAAAACATGTATTTTACATTTAAAACACATAAATAATCATTTAAAGCATTAATATGATAATAAATAAAAATGTCAAAAAATCGAACAAAAGTGGTCACAGTTCTTACAACCTACCCAACTTAAATGGATTTCGTTCCTGAAATTAGGTCATTCCTAAAGGAAACAAGTTCGAATACCTAGAAGGAACTTCTTACTCTCACTCCCAAGTAGCCTCCTCAACATTATGATGATGCCACAAAACCTTGACTAACTGGATGATTTTACCCCTTAGAACTTGCTCCTTAGCATCAAGAATTTGAACCGGTCTCTCCTCATAGGTGACATCCTCATTGACCTTAACATCTACCCAACTTAAAACATGTGATGGATCAGGTTCGTATTTCCTCAACATTGAAACATGGAATACGTTGTGAACCTTTTTCAACTGTGGTGGCAAAGCCAATCTGTAGGCCACCTCGCTAACACACTCAAGGATCTCAAATGGTCCAATATACCACAGTGATAACTTGCCACTCTGCCCAAAATGCATCAATACTTTTCATGGTGAAACCTTTAAGAACACATGGTCTCCCACCTCAAAGGATAACAGTTTCCTCTACCGATTGACGTAGATCTTTTGTCGGCTTTGAGCTGTCGACAATCGTTGCCTAATAAACTTAATCTTTTCTGTAGTCTCATGTACAATATCTGGTCCCAAGGCTGCAGTCTTTCCCAACTTAGTCCAATAAACTGGAGATCTACAAGGTCTATCATATGTTGAGTCAAATGGTGTCATCTTGATACTGGCCTAATAAATTTTGTTGTATGCAAACTCTACAAGTGGCGAATGGTCCTCCCAACCACTGCCAAAATCAATAATACAAGCATGAAACATATCCTCCAATATTTATATAGTTCGCTCTGACTGTTTGTCAGTCTGAGGATGGAATGTCATGCTAAAGTGCAATTCAGTGTCTAGCACTGTCTGGAATCCCTACCAAAATCTCAAAGTGAAACGTGGATCATTATCCAATATAATGGATACCGGAACCTTATGCAATCTCACAATCTGGTCCACATATTGCTTACTGAGCCTTCTCACATCATCATTTAACCTCATAGGCAAAAAGTGAGCTTTTTTGGTCAATCTATCCACAATAACTCAAACTATATCTTTACCATTGTTTGATCTCGAAAGACTTGTAACAAAATCCATGGTAATATGTTCCCACTTCCACTCTGCCACTGGAACTAACTACAACAACCCAGCTGGCTTTTGATGTTATGCATTTACTTGTTGACAAGTAAGGCATCTCACCACAAACTGTGCCACATCTTTCTTCACACCTCACCACAAATATTGGCGTCTCACATTTTGATACATTTTGGTTCCGCTAAGACGAACTGCAAAACGAGAATGATGAAATTCCCGTAATCATCATCACAACAATAAGAAGGAACTACCATAAATCGTCTAAATTGTAGACCCCATCAGAATACAAGGTCAAACCCGCCAATGTCGTACCACCAACAATCTGTGAGTGAATAGGCTCTAACTCACTATCTTGTTTTTGTGCCTCAATCACCTTGCTCATATGCATCGGTTGAGCTACCAAGATAAACAACGTAACTAGTTCACTATCATCACTGAAATACAATCCCAACTCTGAGAAATCTTTCATCATTTTCCATTCCCAAATGACTATTCTAGCTAGAGTCCCATAAGACTTCCTGGTCAACGCATCCACCACTACATTTGCTTTTCCCGAATGGTATTGTAAATCAAAATTATAATTCTTCATGTATTCAACCCATCGCCTTTGTCTCATGTTAAAGTCTTTTTACGAGAAAAAATAATTAAGACTCTTATGATCCAAATACACTTCAAATTTCTCACCATACAAGTAGTGTCTCCATCATCTCAAAACAAATATCACCGCTGCTAGCTCTAGATCATGCGTAGGATAGTTATGCTCATGAGTCTTTAATTGTCTAGACCCATAAGCAACTACTCCATCATATTGTATCAACACATAACCTAGCCCGCTCCCCGAAGTATCACAATAAATCCAAGCCAGGCTCGGCTATCACCAAAATAGGAGTTGTAGTTAACCGCTTCTTTAATTCACGGAAAGCTAACTCACATGCTTCGTTCCACACAAACTTTACACCCTTACGAGTGAGTCATGTCATAAAAGCTACAATACTATAGAAGTCTTTCACAAACCTCCCATAGTAGCCTGCTAACCCAAGAAAACTCTTAATCTCAAAAAAATTCTTCAGACTCTCCCAACTCATCATGACCTCAATCTTAGATGGATCGACTGAGACTCCACCTCCGAAAATAACATGCCTAAGGAATTTCACCTTTTGGAGCCAAAACTTGCACTTTTCATACTTGGCGTACAATTGGTGCCCTCTAGGACTTGCAAAATTTCTTCAAGTGTAACTCATGCTCCACCTTCGAATATGAGGACACAAGTATGTCATCCACAAATATTATCCCAAAAGTATCAAGGTACTCATGGAATGCATGGTTTATGAAGTTCATAAATGTCACTGGTGCATTGGTCAAACCGAATGGCATTACAAGGAACTCATAATGTCCATACCTTATATGGAAAGCCGTTTTGTGGATATCTTCATCATTCACCCTCAATTGGTAATATCCTGGCCTTAAATCAATTTTAGAGAAGTAGTGAGCTCTCTTCAATTGATCGAATACGTCATCTATTCTCAACAATGGATACTTGTTCTTGATTGTCACATGATTTAACTTCCTGTAATCAATCTACAACCTCAAGGAACCATCCCTCTTCTTCGCAAACAACATTGGTGCTCCTCACGATGATGCACTCGGTCTAATAAAGCCTTTGGCTTTCAAATCATCCAATTGGCGTTTCAATTCCACTAACTCTACCAGTGCCATCTGATATGGTGCCATAGAAATAGGTGTTGTACTGAGTATAAGATCAATCCTGAACTCTACCTCTCGCTTGGGATACAAATCTGTCAAGTCCTCTAGAAAGACATCCAAGTACTCACATACCACCGTCGGGTACTCCTCTCTTAGTATCTCATCTCCCTCAGCCAATAAACTAGCCAGGATAAAATCATTTCGCTCCTGATTGCTAATATCATAACATGGAGAAATGTAGAAATCATTCCGATCCCCCACAAAGCAAAAGCAATTTCCCTTGGGCATATATATCGTCACTCTCCCTCTAAAATAGTCTATCATAGCATGAAACTCCGACAACCAATCCATCCCAAGTATGATGTTGAAACTACTCATATATAGGATAATGAAATCAAACTGTAGTGTTCTCCCTATTACCTCAATAGCACATCCCGACATACACTATCTAGGATCAATGTACTACCTACTAATGTATCAACACAAACTGCTCTACCTAGTGGACTAGCCTCTAGTCCCAAAGCCCGTACAAATGGTGTAAAAATAAATGAATAAGATGCACCTAAATCAATCAATAAACGTGCCTAAGAACTATATACCAGAAATATACCTCTAACCACTGAAGGACCTATTGAAGTCTCAACTGGTGTGATAGCATAGGCAAACCCTGTATACCCTGTCCTGCCTGACCACTCCCCTGATGGTCGGACCACTGAATAGAAGCAACTGAAGTCGCTCCCCTCCCCAGGTGCGAACTCTGAACAAACTGCGCTGGATGGGATAGCTGAGAAACTTTGAATCCTGAATGTGCCCCAAAAGCCTGTGTATAATGCTGTTGTGACCTCAAAGCTCCGTAAGCCTCAATCTTCTTTTATGGACAATACCTCACCACATGACCTATTTGTCCACACGAATAGCATTTCTTCGAATCCTCCCTCAGTGTAGGCTGTAGCTGTGGGCATTCTGACTTGTAATGCCCTAATTGCTGACATTGATAGCATTTCACATTGTCCCTAAAGGATCCCATAGACATAAACACTATAGAGAATGACTAAGTCTGCTGTGGCCCTCGAGAGTATGAATGACCCCCTTGTGCTTTTTCTTCGGATTTGCTTCTGGATGAGAAGCCACACTTTGAGACTGACTCCTCAAATTTCGTATCCTCTAAATGTCATTGTCAACGCCTTTACTAACAATGCCATCTTCACCACCTCCATATAACTCGACAAGTCTAAGATGGTGACCTTGGCCCTTAGCTCAAATCGAAGTCCCTTCACGAACCTCCTCGCCTTTGCTTGTTCATTTGCTACCATCTCCGGTGCAAAACGAGATAAGGCCGTAAACTTGTTTTCAAAGTCCATCACACTTATTGTTCCTTGAATCAAGTGTATGAACTCATCATGTAGATCTTACTTTAAAGTATCCGAAAAGTATTTCTCAAAGAACAACCCTCTGAAAGTTTCCCACTCCATGTCCCTCATTTCATGAATATGAGTCATGGACTTCCACCATAAGTCTGCCGCCCTTGTCAACTGAATAAGAATCATGGACATCCACAAATCATCCTTAATTATCCTTAGCACATCGAATGCTTTGGATGTCTGTTCCAACTAATCTTCAATAGCCATTGGATCAGTTTTCCCATCAAACATAGGAGGGTTCATCTTCTTCAACATTTTTAGAACTTTCATTGCTCTATCCCCACCTCCTTGTGCTTGATTATGTGGACCCTCATTGGCCATCCTAGTCAATAATTGAATGACAGCAGTTATCTCATTGACCAACTGTGCCCCATGGTGGAATAGGGTTTGTACCCCTACCTCGGCCTCTTCTCGATGGCATGGTTTTAACAAACATTTTCAAAAAGGATCAATCATATGCATTTATCAATTAATCAATTCCACTCATATAACAATATGTTATCATTTTATACATAACTCATAGACATATTTCTCGATACACATTTAATCATATAAACATGTTCTCAAGTCACACATATCACATAAACATGTTCGCATATCAATACATAACATATAACATACGTTATCACATAGCAATTAGCATGTTATCATATAAGCATACTTCACATGCACTTAAGTTTATCAAAACAACTATGTCATATCTACACACATTTTTAGGTTATCAAACTCAAGGTTTTAACCAATTCAACTACACGTGATACAACCTTTACCCGTCGTCTTTATGTATTCAACCTAGTTAAACTTTTATAACAAGTTATACTCTGATACCATGTTGTCACATCCCAATTTCCAACACCTGATTAAGAGCGAGGGAAATGGGGGTGAACAATGAAAATTTCACTCAGTTCGCACTCATAAACCACTCAATTTCAGACCCTAACTTCCAATGTATTTAGAATTTTAGAGAGATACTTAGTTCATTGGAAAGAGAATCCAAAAATACTCGATTTAAAAAAAAACACGCTCAAATCCAATTTAAAATGAATGAATTATGCCCAATTGAAATTTGAACCAATTCCGGAGCTTACTTACAATTCCCACGAAATTACAAGGGTGATTTTGTCCATTAAATTCTAATACACTACTCCAATCACTAAATCAATGAGGAATCATAATTACATACATATGTCTACTTACATAGGACTCAACTTCAATAATCCATTATGGCCTCACACGTGGCCACATATTACAACCCAATCCATGTCCAAATCTGATCTCAAACCACCCAGCCACACATTACGATGCATCATAATGTTAGTTATGATGTATCAAAATTATGATGCATCGCTAAAGATGCGTAACATCTTGTGAAACCCACTAGATTTTGTACAAAACACTCAACCACTTATGATACATCGTTATTGGGTTTATGATGCATCACCGTATTACGATGCATCGCAATAGGGATTACAATGCATCATAATCACTTACCCTGGAACATTAACAAATCCACCAAATGATTACAACAATCATTCTCCTCCCAATTCATCACCCTAAACAAACAATCATAGAACATAGTTATCATTTTTTACACATTCCAAGTATCCACAAAGTGATAATTCATCACAATAAGATTTCACCTCATACATTTTAAATACAAAAATGATAATTCATGCATTATCATACACCTACTTCAAAAACCATCAATTTTACACAATCTTAAAAAGTTGTCAAACTTATCATACATAGATAGAGCATTGAAATCATAAAAATAAAATTTCAACATATTTTTGAAATATAAAAGCAACATATCACGGTCTAAGTTTTCATACATATACCAAAGTGCACTATGTCCACATCCCGGACGTGCATAATAAGAAAATAACTAAAATAGAAATTCTACGGTTCCAAGCCCCACTCATGGTTGCTCACCATCAACCACCTCCTTGCCATGTCCTGAAAAAGTTAATATAGAGGGATGAGCAGTTCAACTGCTCAAAGTATTATGTTATGCAATCCATTCAAATTCATATTTTATATTTTCGCATAAAGGCAATTCAACATGCATAGTTTAGCTACGTGTCATGCTTCCTAGCATCTAGTCAATGTTATAACCTTCATTCCCATGAATGACATCAAACATGACAATCTCATTTTCATAACATGCTTCACTGCACAATTCATCATATCTACAGCATATGACATAACCAAATCCACATGAGTCACATTGTACACTTAAAACTCAAAGATGCTATCAGAATTGGTATCACACTCACACACATCCCGGATACGTGATAAAGCCACATATCCCATTTTCTAGTTATTTTAGAGCTACTAACTCACCAGTAACCAACCCTCTTGCGCAAGTTTGAGGTCTTTTAACCTCCGACAATATGTTCCCTGTCTACTTTTCTCATGAACCATTTCCGAGCCCCACACCCTTTCACACAAAACGTGTCATGTTTTGCACATACATTCACACATCTCGATGCATTGCACCCAATTCATGTCCTATGTCCATTCTAGCATGTCATGCAATTTCACATATGCAATATTGTTCACATAAAGCATTCATTAACAATTTAAGCATTTTATATCACATATCAATCATTTTCAAACCAAATGAACATACATATATCAATTTAATTCAACAATTTCATCTCAAAATCACATATATTCATATATAACATGAAATCATCAATTTTATGCCTCAATAGCTATTGTTTCAAAATATTCCTTACTTTCTCTCAAACATCAACCTTCTCCAAAATTGATTCCGAGCAGATCAATCTCGAGCCTTTAGTGTGTAGACCGTTTCTCTTTTCTTCGACAAACATCAATTATGGACCTAAGCCCCTCAACATCAATGGAGAAGAGAAAAAGGTGTTGCTATATATAGATATATGTATAATGACCCATTGGGCTGATTTAATTAGAATGAGAAATGAGGGCTGAGAATTCTTTTTACTATTTATAGAAAATGACCTACACTTATTCACAAAAATGCCATCACATTTTTCCTAAACTTTTTCAAACTCATTTTTTGAGTTCCGTAATTCCAATTGACACAAAATTAATTCCGTAATGTGTCAAATATTTTATTTAAGCTACCCTCCAAATTTGGAGTTATTCTGACACTTTCAAATTTTCTGGGCCCATAGGGCCCGTGTCCCGGGTCAACCGAACCTGAAAAAGTCAACTTTTGTCAAACGCTCCGAAAAAATTTTCAAATATTTATACAATACTTAAAACATGTATTTTACATTTAAAACTCATAAATAATCATTTAAAGCCTTAATATGACAATAAATAAAAATGATAGAAAATCGGACAAAAGTGGTCACGGTTCTTACACATTATTTCTGGAAGAAAATAAAATTATAGAAGATTTCTTTTTGACGAAAGTGTTGGTAATGGTTGATTTACCACTGGAGGCTGATTTGCCATTGGTGGTTGATTATCCTCGGCCAGTCGGCCAGTTGATAAGCCTCAGGCCATCATTGTGGTTGATTGTTCACTGGCTGCCCCTCGAGTGTTAGACATTGCTAATTTTATTTAGACCAAATTTTTGGCTAATCTATCGATGTCGATTGATTTGTCATTAGTGGCTGATTTGGCTAAGTCGAAACTACCAACAGATTCAGTTGTACACTTACTGGTGGCTGAGCAAAATGTTGGATTGTTGGGTGAGGAACCGACTCCTGAATAGTAGTTTTTTGAGTCTGAATCATCCTATTGAGCTTTCATATGAGCTTCCATCTCTTGAAAGTGGGCATTGATTCGAGCTAATATATCCATTGGCGTTGCAATCCCTTTAGTAATTTTGGTCTCACACAGTGTGCCAAAATATGTTCGATCAATTAATCGACTGGGAAGGCTAATTATATTTTCACCGTGTGTGCGAGCGTGCCAAAGCCGTGTAGTCGGCTCAAGAGAGAATAGGTTGGTCGAGCAAAGTATTTCTTTTGAGAATAATGTAAGGTCAGGTGATTGGCTAAGGAGAGAGAATATCAAACTCCTTATTAAGTTCTTTTTTGCCTTAATGAAGATGACTTTAGTTTTGCGAAAAAGAATTGAGAGATTGAATAGTAGAAAGGAGGAAGATAGAAGGAGAAAGATAGCAAGGAGGGAGATGTAGATAGACAGACTGATTAGAAAAGGTAGAGAGCAAGCAAGTTTGAGGGAGATGTAGAGTAAGGAGAGATAAGACAATATTCTGTGAGAATATTAGGAGAGATAGATTTGCACGTGATGCAAAGTTTTGTTGAGTGGTTGTGGAATCTTGAACTAGGAGTTTCTTTCATTTATTTATACTAGTTAAATACAACTAATTAACTTCCAAAAAGAGGATTACAAGATAATAATGGAATAAACAAATTACAATAAAAGGAAAATACAAGAAATATATATATCAATGCACGTGTCTTCAAATTCCAACAATATAGCTTTTTTGCTTCAGCCTTATAGAGTCTAAGTCATGCTTAACCTTATTTTTATGTAACTTCATAACTAAACTTCCGCAGCCTTATTTGTATAGTCTGTCATAGCCTTGAGTCTCTACAGAGTCCATAGCTTAGCAAATATCTTCCCATTAATATAGCATACCCCAGTCTTGTACGAGTCCATCTTCAATGTAAACTGATCAAATATATATATATATATCACATAGCCAACTTCAATGACCCATTCAGTGATAAAAATCCCTGTTAACTTATCCTTATGTGTTTATCCTATCCAATCTTCAAGAGTTCACTCCTAATCAGCCTCTTATATTCCTCTGAAAGAGCCCCAACTGAAGTCATGCACTTGACTATATCACTTAAACCAAATTTTATCTCCTTATATGTAGGTGACACAACTTTTACATATAACAAAATATTAGGATTAATATTCACATGTCAAACTCTTAATTACTTTAACTATCACCAAAGTGGCAGCCACATGGTGCCGATTTTGGGTGTCAACACTAAGTTCAACCGGTCTACCTTTTCATTGGTAGCTTTTAGTCTCAACTTCTACGTCCTTGTCAAGGTTTCAAGACTGAAAAGAAAAAGAAGAAGTTCAAATTATAGTTAGACGTAAGTTGAAGATTTAATATCTCTGAGTTGATTATCCCATCCATAATGTCTAAGTTGCACCCCTCATCTGATGGCCCTTAGTTGCATTTTCAATTTTTTTTCCCTACACTCTTAAAAAAAATTGCAAATGCTATTACTTCTCCTTTTTTTTCTTTTTTAGTTTCCTCATTTTCTTTCACTGGAGTCATATTAAAAATATTTATTTAAAAAAATTAACAAACTCTACTTAAATCTATACATATGATATAAAGTGAAGCTCTTCAAAGTTTTCAAGAAATCTTCAATATAGTTTTCTTTAGGCCTAGTTTGGTTGGAAAGAAATGGAAGGAAAAGAAAAGAAAGGAAATGGAGAGATATGATTTTTTTATGTTTAATATAAAATTTTGGATGAAAAAAAAAAGAAGAATGGAAGGATTTGGAGGGACGCATTGAGGCTTGAATAATAGCTTTTGTTATCCTCCCATGAATAAAAGGAAATGGAAGGAAATAGTAGCATATTTTATTAAAATTTTGTTAATACTAAATTTGTCCTCAAATGTAAATTTATATTTTAAATGTAAAAAAGTACAGTGATAGACCATCAACCACATGCAACCTTCTCATCATATTCAAGAGACAATAACTTCTCACTTAATTACCTAAAGGAAGAAACAAAATAAGGTTGTGCTGGCACTCTAGCTGCCTAAAATATCTGTCTCTTTTGATGGCACTTATTAATGGCATTATTGACCATAAACCACATGCACTATTCTCATCATATTCAAGACACAATAACTTCTCACTTAATTACCTAAAGGAAGAAACAAAATAAGGTTGTGCTGGCACTCTAGCTGCCTAAAATATCTCTGTCTCGTCCGAGGAAAAAACAAACTTTATTTTCAGTCAATGTATATCCCCTTGTAGTCCTACAAGTTGAATAAAGCCCTAATCCTCTAGACAACACTACTTGCTCTCAGATTATTGTGCTAGCGTTAACCTTTGTCCCCCATTTTCAAGAGGGTCCAAGTTGATAAAATTATTATGATTAGGACATTTTAATAATGAATCAGCAGTATTCATGTGGGAATTTGGTCTCAATTTGTTTTTTATTTGATTATTATTTGAGAAAATTACACTTATCTACTGAGATTCACCAATACAACAGGTACTTCAACACTAATGAATGTCAACATGAGAAAAGAAAAAAAGATAGACATTTTGTATTTGGATAAATATCAATAAAAGAAAAGAAAAGAAAAGATAAAGAGGGATAAGAATGAATAAATATCACTCTTTATCCCTCATATCCTATCATTCTAAAAATGAAAAGATTAGGAGAGAAAATATAGTATTTAAGTAATACTTTCATAATTTCGAAAACGCTCTCAACAATTAGAACGAAAAAATTATTATTCCACTCATGTCTCATAAATATAAAATTAATTTGGTCGTAATCATTTCTCTCCCCTATCTTATCCAAACAAGCTAGAATACTATCATCTCCTTTATTTTTTCCCCTATTTATTATCAATGAATAGAGTTTATTGTTTTCATCTCCTCTTCTTTCTTTTCTCTCATAACTAATGTTATCCTCTCTTTTTATTTCTCTCATGTCTATCCAAATCGAGCCTTAGTGAAAATACCTCTTTGCCAATTTAGATGGGAGTTCATTTATAATAAATTACAAAAAAAAACTTCGACTTCAAGATTTTATAAATAGATGTATAAGTTTTCAAATGGACGTGAATGATGGAGATGATTTTATAACATTTTAAAGGAATTTATAGAGCGATGGGATAGAGATGGAAAGAACAACATGGAACAAATAGAACATTTCAATGCTTTATTCTGTACGGCGGTTATGTAGGTTAATTACTCTACAATCAGCTTTCATAGTGATTCCTCACTCATCCAGTCATCCATAGGTCTAGACATCAATGTTGATTTCTCACTCAAAGTTTCACAAAAATATATTAACAAAAATATATTAACGTTATGTTTGGAAACACTAGATTGATGCATTGAAATTAGATTTGTAAGAAATTTTTGTCAAAAACTTTTAACTAAATTTTCATCGATTCGATGCAATTTTCTCGTATTCTTTTATCATTTATGATTAGATGCAATTATACTCACGTTTGAAACAGTAAGTAATACCATAACTTATACATAAAAACTGGTGTCATACATTTTGTTAACACAAGTGGCAGTAGAGCTTAAGGTTTATTTTGAGAAGTTTATACAAATCAATTGTTGTAGAAAACAACAACAACAATGATTCTCTTCATATAATTTGAGCAAACTTAATGATTGTTAAAATTTGTGGTATGAACAATAGGTCCAATACAAAGCATTATCAATTTTTCCTCGCCAACAATACAAACATGGCATAAAGATAATGGGTTTGTATAAGTGATAGAAAGGTAAAATCAGAACCTGTATAGTGTATTGGCTTGTGTGTGTGTGTGTGTATATATATATATATGCACGTTGTCAATTTTCAGTCCTCTTCATTCCCACTTTAAGTAGAAAGGCACGAGTGAGTTGTCAGTATTCAATTTTGGAGCCAAGAAATTCGCCCACTGAGATTGTATAAAAAGAAAGTGACATTATGCTCACTACTTTATTTTTATTTTTTGGTAATGATGCTCACTACTATTTGGTCACAGGCTAAATCACTTTGTACGGGTACAATTTTTTCCCTATTTTCTTTTTTGTATTATAAGTGTCATATTTTGCATCATCAAACCATCAGCAGAGAAAAATCATATCAAGACATTTATTATCTTGTACGTGTTTGTGATTTTTAGCTCCGTGTGGAAATATGTGAGTATGTTTATACTAATATTTTTCTATGTTTGCACTTTTATTTAAAAAAATATATAATATTTTTAACCTTTAACTTTACAAGTGAATGACTATATTTTTTTTCAAATTACACAACTACCATTTTTGATATCCTCTCATTGTCTTCAATCTTTAATATTTTCAGTCTCTTCCAACATAATTCAAAAAAAATACTCAAAAAATAATTATCTCTTCCTCTTTTGATAAGACCCAAAAAGAGTCATCTATGTTGAATAAATTCTCTTTTTTTTCCTTAGTTAATTATCTCTTTTGATATCACCAAAAAAAAAATTTACCAAAAAAAATGTTATCATTCTTGAATAAATTATCTCTTTTGACAGGAACCAGAAAAAAGGGACAAAAAAAGTATACTATGCCAAAACAAACAAAAAAACACAAAAAATTTATCTATGTTGAATAAATTCTATTTTGACATCACCAAAAAAAGAAGAAATACTCAAAAAAAATGTTGCCTTCGTTAAATAAATTATCTCCTTTGACTTGATCATCGAAAAAAAAAATTCAAAAAAAGTTATTTCTGTTGAATAAATTATCTCATTTGACAACACCAGGAAAAAAAGTATGGTACATAAAAAAAAGACCCAAAAAAACAATTCTCTCTCTTGAACAAATTATCTCTCAATTTTAACAAGACCAAAAAAAAAAAAAATTAGAGAAGTTTAATGGCACAAACTTCGGGTTTTGGAAGATGCAGATAAATGACTATCTTATCCAGAAATATCTTGATCTACTACTTAGAAAGAAGCCAACGAAGATGAATGAAGATGAATGGATCAAGCTTGGTCGAAAAGTGCTCTTGCAACGATAGATTTACATTGTTAAAATTAGCCACCTTCAACATCAAAAATGAGAAGACAACGGCGTCTCTCATGGAAGCCCTTTATGATATGTACGAACAACCGTCTGCAGCAAACAAGGTATATCTTATAAATAAGTTTTTAACTTATAGATGTCCAAAGATGGAAGATTCAATGAGCATTCCAATGTATTCAATGAGATCGTTGGACAATTGGAATTTGTTAAAATCGACTTCAAAGATGAGGTTCGTGCACTTCTAATTCTAAGGCAATTACCTGAAAGTTGGAGTGGCACAGTTAATGTAATCAGTAGTTTTTTATGAAAATCAAAGTTCGAGTTCGATGACGTTGTCAGCATGATTTTGACTGATGAAATCAGAAGGCAATTAGATGGCGTTTCTACCAGTGGTTTGACATTGAACGTCGAAAGTAAAGGCAGAATTTTGAACAAGATGAAAGGCAGTAATGGACATGGTCGTTCCAAGTCAAGAAATGGTTTATCAAAGTCTCAAAATTCCCAAGATCTCAAAAATGTTGAATGTTGGAATTGTAGCAAGATGGGTCATTATCAGACTTCTTGCAAAGTCCCGAAGGAAGGAAAAGAAGAAAAGACCGAAGCTAATATTATCTCGGAAGATTCCGATGAAGTGTTGATATGTTCTTTGGAGAGCAAGACCGAGTTAGGGGTGATTGACTCTAGGGTCTCGTTTTACACTACCTCAAACAGAGAGCTATTTACTAGTTATTCGGGCGATAACCTTAGTAAGGTGTATCTCAGTGATGATCAATGTCACACCCCAACAATCTGACCAATCGAAAATCCCGTCTTTGGGCCCAAATCCCGAGGGTGAATCCCACTTTTAATCCAATGAACCATATATAAATCTTATATTCATGGAAACATAAAGTTAAAAATGTTTAATTTAAGATCCACACAGTCCAATAGGCCTCACACATGGTTATATAAGCACTTAACCAAATTATTTCAAGACATGCTACAAGTGAGCCTTTTGATTAATCGTAACCATGTTACGATTAATCGAAGATGTAACATAACATCTATCGAAACTCTCAGGTTTGTAACTCAATTTCACCTCAATTTTACGATTCATTGAAAAGCTATCTACGATTCATCGAAGAGTTACGATTAATGGAATAGTGACTTACAAGTAATCGTAGGCCCTCAACAAATTTTTTGCAAAATTCTCCAAATGTCCAAAGCCTGTATAAGTCATATCCAATAGTATTCTATAGTTTCATGCATTCATACGCAACTTTAAAACATGTATAAAATTTAACAAAAAAACCATTCATTTGAATTTCATAATGGTGAAATCCATATATCATATACATTTGATCGAAAGGCTATCTTTTAACATACATTTCTCAAAATCCTCAACATATCAAACATGGATATTACATATAAAAATCCAAATATTAACTGTTCATCCATAGATACAATCTTTTCAAAAAGTATCAACATGCCACAAGCCACATGGACATACATGTACATAAACTCAAAAATAACTCAAAACACTCTCAAGTAGTCCATACTAGCTATTCAAGTTCCATCCAATGCCAATGCCTTATCTGTAAAAATATTTAGGGAAGAGGGGTGAGCATACAACTAACTCAGTAGAAATGTCCAAACCATTATAAGTATCGACCCGACGCCGACCTACATGGTACAATTATACAATATATATATATATATATATATATATATATATATGTACATACATATATACATGTGTGTGTGTGTGCGTGTGTGTGCGTGCGCGTGCGCGTATACATCAAATGATCATTCAACCATATATGCTTACATCACATTAAATAACACGTTATCCACGTTGATTTTCACGAGTCGAATCCTTCGACATGAATTCACCCTTGATGAGCCAAACTTAACCATCAAGTCAATTGTTCAAACTCCACTAAACTTAGGAGCACTATCAAATGAAAGCTGTCAATTTCACACACTAACACGAGTTCTCACTAATTGAAATCTGTCAATTTCTCACACTAACCCGAGTTCTCATCCATTGAAATATGTCAATTTCTCATATTAACCCGAGTTCTCATCAATTGAAATCTATCAATGTAGAAAACAATTACCAGTTGTCACCAATTGAAATCTATCAATTAGGAACAAAATTATGAAATTCCACCAATTGAAATCTGTCAATTGGAAAAACAACTTCACCTTACCATGTGTACCTTTCCAATACAATAACCCTACTAACTCAAGAATTATATTGCTTCTCACCAGGAACGTTATATGCTAATCACATCCATGCTAAAACATCAACAAATGCACCTAAGAAAATCATTCTCATGCATTATCAATCCACGTGCATAACAAACATGCTCAATATCATGTCAATAACACTTAAAGCATATTTTTAACCTACCAAGACTCATATTCTTTATGTAGCACATCAACATACACCACATACATTGTAGATATCACA
This sequence comes from Cornus controversa, assembly GCA_026545225.1. Taxonomy (NCBI): domain Eukaryota; kingdom Viridiplantae; phylum Streptophyta; class Magnoliopsida; order Cornales; family Cornaceae; genus Cornus; species Cornus controversa. The sequence goes on from CM048849.1 coordinate 42,458,558, forward strand.
TTGACCACAGTTCTAGCATGCTTATAAAGAGGTAAGAAATTAGGAATTTATAACACAACTTCTTAACTTTCTAACTTGCAAAAATCATACTTTCCCATGCTTTCGCATACCGAAATCAACAAGGCACATATACAATGCATATATACATCAATTTCATTGCTTTTATATCATTTGAAACACATTTAGCATGCATATACAAAAAAGGGACTCAAGATACAACTTGATATTTTTCTAAAACATGCTCATATAGGCATAAACTACAAAGAAACCTAGGGAATCGACGTTAGGAAAGGAGAGAACACCCCAACCTCAATTTCAACCATTTCCTTGCAAAACCCTATAATCACCCAAGTTCCAAACTTTGCCGAATTCAAATTTCTACTTGTAGAATCGTATATTGTGGCAAGGAGAACAGTCTTCCTTTTTTGAACAACACTCAAATCCAAACTTGAACTTCACTCCATTTTTTAAAAGAATTCAAACCAAGACTTTGGACCGATTAGATTGTAGAGGGGAGAGAGGAGAACAACTTTCTCCCTTGGGTCAAGTCTTAAATCTCTCCTTAAGGGTTCCAAAATAAGGAGAGAAGTTGGAGGAGATAAAACTTAAGAGAAAGAGAGACCAATGCCGAAAGAGAGAGAGATAGAGAAAAGGAAAATCTATTCTTCCCCACTTGACATTTGATATTATAATATTTGAGGCATGAAATGACCAAAATGCCCCTACACCACTTAACGCACCTTATCGACCTCCGTTTTTTTTTATTTCAAAAGCAACCAAGGCTTCGAAATCAATTCCATTCTTCCTTTAACATTCTAAGTGGTCTAAAATTAAAAATAAATATTTGTAAAAAAATATCTGATTCCTCAGGCCCACCCGACTTATGTCCTGGACCCCGCTGACCAAAAAATCCCAAATTGAGCTGAATGGCTCAAAAACTTCCCCAAACCTCAAAACTAGACCATGCATATGAGATTCACGTTTAAATCATATGCAAATCCATTTTATAATCCTCTTTAGGAAAATAAATAATAAAAAAAATCCGATCTTTACAATCAACCATACGACATAGTTGGCAAGAGTGATGTACAGATCAAGCTAATTTGATTTGTTTGAAACTAAAGGATATGAGACACATCCCAAACTTGAGGAAGAATTTGATTTTTGTTGGGCAATTGTCAGATAAAGGTTACTTCATTGGGGATTATTGGAAAGTCTCCAAAGACGCTATGATCATAGCATGTGACAAGAAGAATGGCTCTCTTTATATAATTATAAGTGCTAAAGTGTCAATAGCAATTGCTGAAAGAAAAGAAAATCACAACCTATGGCACCTGAGGTTAGGTCACATAAGTGAAAAATGGCTCAAAATCATGCACTCGTTGGGAAAACTACCAAGGCTGAAATCAATTGATATCGACTTCTATGAGAATTGTGTGTACAATAAACAGAAGAATGATAGTTCTAGAAGAGTGACAGAGTTCTCAAAAGTGCTAAGAAGAGTGACAGAGTTCTCAAAATTACTAAGCTTGAATTAGTTCACACAGATGTTTGGGGGCCAGCACCGATCTCATCCATTGGCAGAAAGTCCTATTTTGTGACTTTCATCGATGATCATATACGGAATGTATGGGTCTATTTTATCGCGCACAAATCTGAGGTATTTGGGGTGTTCAAGAAGTGGAAGACCATAGTAAAGAATGAGACGGGCTTGAAGATCAAGAGGTTGCAGCCAAAAAATGGTGGCGAGTATGAAGACACCAGGTTTAATAATTTTTATTTTGAGAATGGGATCTATTTGGAACGGACTGTGCAAGGAACCCCACAGCAAAATGAAGTGATAGAATGGTTGAACTGAACGTTGATAAAAAGAGCCAGAAGCATGTGCATTCAGTCAAACCTACCCAAAAAGTTTTGAGCTGAGGCAGTTAGTACAATAACCTACCTTATTAATTGAGGACCGTCAGAGTCGTTAGAGCACCGAATTCCAAAAGAAGTCTGGAGCAACAAAGAGGTAAATCTTCCATGGTTGAAAGTGTTTAGTTGTATTGATTTTATTCATATTACTGACCATGCTAAGGGAAAATTGGACCCCAAGTCACTAAAATGCACCTTCATTGGATATGGAGGAGATGAGTTTGGTTACTGACTCTAAGATGGCTAAAATAAGAATATCATTCATAGTAGAGATGTGGTTTTCATTGAGAAAGTGGTGTACAAGGATGGAGGTATTGCACAGTCCACTAGCCCAATACAAAAAAATCCAGAATATGTCGAGTTGGATGATGGTCTAGTAAGAAGTGTGGCACAGTGGGTTGATGAGGACCATTAGCCAGAAGAGTCTGCAGAGCATCAAGCACCATAGAGCCAAATTTTGACACCTACACCCATAAGGTCTGCTTGTCCACATGTACCAAATCGAAGGTACATAAATTTTTAATTACTAACAAATGGTGGAGAACTTGAATGTTACAAAAAAGCATGTCATGTAGAGGACTCGAGCAAGTAGGAGCTAACAATGAGAGATGAGATAAAATCCCTTATCTCTAACCGTACATGGGAGCTAGCCGAATTGCCCATAGGGAAGAAAGATCTACATAAAAAATGGGTATATATAGTTAAAGAAGAACATAACAATTCTAAAAGATACAAAGTTAGATTGGTGGTCAAAAACTTTTAACAAAAGGAAGGGATTGACTATACTAACATCTTTTCTTCGATGTTAAAACTGAATACCATTCGTTCAGTTTTGACCATTTTTGCATCTGATGATTTGCATCTTGATTTTGTGCATATTAGAGACCATGCTAGGGAAAAATTAGATCCCAAGTCACTAAAATGCATCTTCATTGGATATGTAGGAGATGAGTTTGGTTATCGACTATAAGATGGCTAAAATAAGAATATCATTCATAGTAGAGATGTGGTTTTCAATGAGAAAGTGATGTACAAGGATGGAGGTATTGCACAGTCCATTAGCCCAGTACAAAAAAATTCAGAGTATGTCGAGTTGGATGATGATCTAGTAAGAAGTGTGGCGCAATAGGTTGATGAGGACCTCAGCCAGAAGAGTTTGCTGAACGTACAGCAAGCACCATAGAGCCTAATTTTTATACCTACACCCATAAGGTCTGCTTGTCCACATGTACCAAACTCGAGGTACATGAAATTTTTAATTACTGATAAATGGTGGAGAACCTGAATGCTACAAAGAAGCATTTCATGTAGAGGACTCGAGCAAGTAGGAACTAACGATGAGAGATGAGATAAAGTCCCTTATCTCTAATCGTACATGGGAGGTAGCCGAATTGCCCATAGGGAAGAAAGATCTACATAAAAAAATAGGTATACATAGTTAAAGAAGAACATAACAATTTCAAAAGATACAAAGTTAGATTGGTGGTTAAAGGCTTTCAACAAAAGGAAGGGATTGACTATACTAACACCTTTTCTCCGGTGTTAAAACTGAATACCATTTGTTTAGCTTTGAGCATTTTTGCATCTAAAAATTTGAATATTGAGCAGTTAGATGTGAAAATTGATTTCCTTCATAGAGACCTAGAGGAAGAGATTTACATGTAGCAACCGAAGGGTTTCTCATTCAAATGAAAAAAGAAATTTGTGTACAAGTTAACGAAGATCTTGTACGACTTGAAGTAAGCCCTAGGGCAGTGGTATAAGAAATTTGACAGTTTTATACAGAGACATGGCTACAACAAATGCAACACTGACCATTGCTGTTATTTAAAAAGGTTTGATGCGAGCTATATCATTCTGCTACTTTATATGTTAGTGGTAGGTTTTAATTTTGAAGAAATCGACAAGTTGAAGAATCAGTTATCGAATGAGTTTGAGATAAAGGATCTTGGTGTAGCAAAGTAGATACTTAGGATGAAGATTAAAAGGGACAAGCAAAAGGGTCTTTTGCAGTTGTCTCAGGCCAACTATGTTGAACACATCTTGAAGCAATTCAACATGAGCAATGCTAAGCCAATGAGCACACCTTTAGCGAGTCACTTTCTCTTATCCAATGATCAGTGTTCAAGGACAGAAGAATAGAAAATCTTCATGGCTAAAGTTTTGTACGATTCAACCATTAGAAGTTTAATGTATGTCACAGTGTGCATGAGACTAGACATTGCTTATGTAGTGGGAGCTGTGAGTAGGTTCATGTCTGATCCAGGAAAGTTACATTGGGAAGCGATGAAGTGGACATTGCAATATCTACATGGTACCACAGAAAAAATTTTGTGCTTTAAAAGAAGCAACTTCTGACTACATGGTTACACAGATGCTGATTTTGCTGGAGAAGTTGATCACAGACATAGTAGGACAAGGTATGTGTTTATAGTTGGTACTACTGTAGTCAGTTGGGTTTTATAATTACAAAAGATTGTAGCATTGTCCACAACATAGGTAGAGTACATAGCAGTTATAGAGGTCAGCAAAGAGATGATGATTTGGATACAAGGTTTGTTAGCAGAGTTAGGATTCAAGTAGGTGAAGAATGTTTTGCATTGTGATTGTCAGAGTGCGATACAATTGGTGAAGAATTCTGCATTTCATTCAAGGACCAAGCATATAGGACTTTGATATCACTTCATTCACTCGCTATTAGTAGATGGAGTGTTGTCACTTGAGAAGATATTTAGCGCTGAGAATCTTGCAGACATGTTAACTAGAGTGGTGATGATGGAAAAATTGAAGTTTTTCATAGCTTCAGTCGGTCTTCTTGCTTGAAGACAAAAGAAGAGCACCCTAAAGTGCATTGTGATGCACAAAGAGAGTTTATGGAGAAATTTTTTTAGTCCTCTAGACTCCAAGTGGGAAATTGTTATGATTGTGGAGCTTAAGGACAATGGTTTTTGAAAGGTTAGCTATCGGTAGATTTGTTTCCTATTATTATAGAACTTGTTTAGGAATTTAATTCATAATTGGACTTTCCTTTTGAAACCTGAAGACTTGGTGACCAAGACAACTTTGTGGCCAAGATATCTCTATATAAATAGGGGTTTTGTGTAACCCTATGATATGTATCAAATTGTGAGAACCATTGTAACCCGAAGAAATCTATTTTTTGTGAAATTGGTGAAAGCAAGAGAAAAGAGAGCTTGAATGATTGCAATCCTCCATCATATTTTTATAGTGAAATTGCTTAGTGTGATCCTTGGACATAGTCCATTATTAGGATGAACCAAGAAAATCTCTTTTCTTTTTGTATGATTGCTTTATTTTTTTATTACTTTTCTGCATATATTCCCAACATTAACACATTCTCACAACCTCTTAATTCAGGCACTTGAGGTTACAATTTCGGTTGAGGGGACCTTCGTGATAGCTTATTTCTATTTATTATCTTACATTGTGTTTGCAGAGAGTATAATTTGGATGGATGAATTTTCTATGTTAGTTTCTCTCTACAAGTATCTTTAAATTATCATCCAATGATTATGAATATGTCACATCATTATTTGTTAAACTAATCTTTGTGAAACTAATCATTATGTTATGGTTACATACACAACTAACTACTATGTTCAGAACCGTTGGATGGTAAGTCTATCAAGAAGATGGCATGTTTACAACTTCAAATCAAATGCAAAGGGCTTACAAAGATTTGAAATGACGTGAAAGATGAAGTAAAAATATGTATCAAATTAGTCCTCATTTGAATCATATCGTTCCAAAAACAAAAGTTCACTACTTCATGAGAGACAACACCAAAAACCCTTGCATGACTTATCAATTAGACATTAGGTCGAAATCTGATTGATTCATAAGTTACTTTTAAGTTTTTCTAGGGAATTGTTTTGCCTATAAAATCTCAAAATGTTAGGGCCTTTTTGATTTGTCACTCAAAAAATAGTTTTCTAGGATTCAGAAAAACTATTTTTAAAGTAACATAAAAAACAGTTTTATGAAAACAATCATTTTTTTAACTGAGTTTTCATAAAATAGTTATCTCAACCAAGCATACTTTTGTACAGGTTTTAATTTCAGTTCTCAAAAAACAAAAACAAAAATCAATCAATTTGTATAAATTTAAGTAATAGTTACATTGTCCCATTTAGAGGATTAGCAAGCTTGACAAAGCTTTACAATCAAAGGAGAACAAGTCCAAAAATCACGAGGCCCAACATTGTTGTGTATATTTTGGGCGGCCCAATACTTGTCCTGAATAAATAGACGTAGCCCAAGAGCATTTCAAGCGACCTTTGTATTCAGTTACCACGAATGCACTCGTTAATGGAAGAAAGTATGCGTTTTTTATTTCAACAACTAGGGCATAAGAAGTCATTCCAATAAAGAAAGGATATGTTTGGTTTAGTGTTTTTGAAAACAGTTCCCAAGAATTCAAAACATAATTTTCGTTTTGAGAGAAGAATGTTATTTGAAAACATATTTTTTTAACTGAGTTTTCATATCAGAACACTGTCAACCAAACAATTTTTGTATTATTTTTTTATTTTCAAAATTATTCTTAGAAAACTAAGCTAAACAAGCCATTTGCAGCTATATAATTTTTTGGCTCTGTTTCCCTCAATCGTGCTGGCCTTTTATTTAAATCGTGCTAGCAGTAATAACGTATGTCGTAACTGTCACATCACAACTATCCAATGTCATGGATCTACATCAAACTGTTGTTATGAGATGCTAGCATAACTCTTCATATTTTCATCACAACAATAACACCATACTCTTTTTTAGTAGAGTTGTCCTACAATTGTTGTCTGTAAAAGCATGTCAATTAGATATTTTAGATGTTTGGTATTGCATTTTATAAAATACTTTCACAAATAATGCACTTTTTAATTTGTAAGGTAACAATATTGTTTAAAACACTTTTACTACTAATTTTACAATGTCTTTTAATGGATTGTAAGTAGTACTTTATAAGAAGGGATAAAATTATCTTTATAAAAGATAAAAGGATAAAATTTGCCTAAAAAAATTAGTTACCTAAAATATATAATCTCTATTCATAAAACAACTTTAAAAGTTTTTTTTTTTTAACCAAACACATTTAAAAGTAAAATTTTAAAATAAAACCGCTTTTAAGTAGTTCAACAAAAATTGGAGTCAAGTCTATGCTCATATCTGATACTTTTTTGTACTTCTTCCAAATCATTACTGAATTTTTATTTTATTTTTATTTATGTCATTGTATTGGTACTTAAAATATGAATTTATTATTTTTTTTTCAGAAACAATAATTCATTGCAAAGCATTTCCTCCATAATATCCCTAAAGAGCACACAAGACTTAAACTGACAAAGCATATTTTGTTACAACATGGGCTGCTCTGTTCCCCTATCTACAAACATGCTTTATCATCAAGGCCTCCTAGAATGCAACCAGCACTGAATGTCTTCCATTTTGGAATGCCACAAAGCACAATGATATAAAGTCTTCTCCAATACCAAGGACATGTTTCTTTCCAAATTTCACTTTCCACTTAAACAAACAGAACCTGATTAAATGTGGAAGAACATTGGACCATCTAAAGGTTGGATGGAGCTTAAACTTTTGAACATGTCTGAACCATAAACCTAGCTAGTACTACTCTAATACCAAGGATATGTTATATCCTCAAATGCTCCAGCAAAAAGTGTGGACTTCTCAATGATGAAAGATCATAAATCATCACTTTAGGAAAGGAGAACTACTAGATTTTTTATTTTATTTTATTTTTTATTTTTATCTTTTATTTTATTGTTTTTGAGTTTTTTAGCCATATCATTTTAAGTATTTGAAACAAATTAGTAACTGATAGAAAGACATATCTGATTGTTTGCCACAAACATACTTTCAAGATAATGTATTAACCATTGGAGAAATATTTCCAATAAAATTTATGAAATGCACACTTTTAGGCCCTTACAAAACACTATTTCATTCCTCTACCTTCTGTCAACAATTCTTCTTCAGTAAAGATAGCTTTGTTTCACAAAATTTGAGTCCAGCCAATACTTCAGATGGTCCTTTCTTCTTGATAGCTTATTCACTCAACCTATTTTTCGACCTACCCCTTTATTTCTTCTCCAAGTACTTCCATTGAATCTGAAACTTCGGCCTTATATTGATAGAGCTTCGCCATTACCAAGAAGAAAATGAAATTCAAGAAGCTTAGTATGGCAAGAAATGCAAAATAATAATCAAGATGAGAAGCATTAAGGTTATTCAGAATCCATCCTTTGTTACCATGCGCCTTGGTGATATCAGAAACCAACGTAAGAATAAATGTGCTAATGAAATTCCCGACTCCATTAGCAGTCATTGAATAAGCAAGTCCCAAGACTTCATGCTTTTGGGTGCTTGGTCATAGAAGAACTCAACCTTGGCTACCTCAAAACAAGCATTGGCTGCTCCCATAAGCACGAATTGAGGAACCAAAACGAATATGGTTAATGGTAATTGTCCTCCATTTTCAACTAGGCCATGGTGCTTGGCAACACTAAGTCTGTATTTCTCAGTTAGGGATGCTATTATCATAATAATGGTGTGGAGTACGAGACCAATTCCCATTCTTTGAAGTAGAGTGATACCTCTTGGATTCTTTGTCCATCTTCCTATCATGACCTGGACGAAGACACGGTCATATATAATGACACAAACATGCATGGACACTGTCATGAAAGCGCCTAAGCTAGCCGGAGGAAGATTGAATTTGCCCATACTTTTATCAAGAGTGGTGCCTTGCTTAATGAAAAGGGTATGGGTTTGAGAAACCATTACTGCAGGAAGAAATGTGGTGAGCAAGATGGATAACATTTGCAGCATTTGTTTGGTTTCCTCGACTTGGGTCACTGTGCATAGCATCCATGGACTGGTTGAACCAGTTTCAACACAAGCTTTATTAAGGAACCTGCATTAGGACAAGAAAGAACATGCATTAGAATACTAAGAAGGAAGCATTTTAGCCAGGGCTGTCCTTAAATGGGGCCAATAGTTCTAAATTTGGCCTGAATTTTACAAAGGTAAATCAATACATGTTCTGCCTTGACTTCGTTAAGCTTGAAGTCTGGCCCAAGATAGTGTGTTCTTATCTATAGCCTATGTGTGTACATGAACTTAGATCCTCTCTTGTGCACTGAACAGTCAAAGTGAACTTCACTATGTAGTGATCTTCACCCTCTCTTGTGTATTGAATTATAGTTTATGTATATATATATGAACTCGGATCCTCTCCTGTGCACTGGACAGTTTAGAGTGAACTTCACTGTGTAATGATCTTCACCCTTCCTTGTGTATTGGATTATAGTGTGTACTCATCTATAAACTCCGTAATCATATGAACTCGGATCCTCTCTTGTGCACTGGATAGCCCAAAGTGAATCTCTCTATCTGTGTAGTGATCTTCACCTTCCTTGTGCATTGGACTATCCATTACACATGAGAGGATTGTAATTTGCGCGTGTGTGTATATATATATAATTGGGCAGATCTCAGCATAATTTACAGCCGTGGTTATAGCCAAATGATAAAAGAATGAAATATTACATCTGACCTCCCTCAAACTTTACAATTGCACGAGTCTCATGCACCAAGTTAGTTCTTTATAAAAATATATATATATATTCATGGTTGAATACAAACTTGAGGGTGGGTTGGAATGAATTTTAAACTTCCCTTTCGTGGCATATTCTTCCAAATCAAGTTTATAGAATTCTTTAGGGTCCTTAGGAATGGGTACCCTCCACTTCCTTAGGGCAGCCACTATGAGTCTATGACCCTGGCCATCCTTGTGAAGGGACTACCTGTGGGGACCTTGTGCCAGCAGAAAGGTGTGCCAGCTACAAAGATTAAAATGGCGAAAGCCAGGTCCACATTGTCTTGTATGTACACAAGAGTTGTGTTCCCAATGAAGATACTAAACATCCACCAATTGAAGAAGGAAAGCTTTTGGGCCTTCTCTTTGGGCTCGAAATCATCGAACTGGTCCGCACCGATTGTGGAGATGTTGGCTTCGTCCCGCCCGTCCCAATTGCCAAAACGTAGAGTGCAGTATGAAACATAGCTAATTGTGGGGTTGAGGCCTTACAGTCAGCGACGACGGCAACTGCGGCCGCGGTGGCGCAGGGGGGTGGTCTTAGCCCAGGGACTGAAACTGCTAGCGTTAGTAAGCACATCCCCTGCAATCACAGTGATAAAGCTCATCTTGTCAAAAGAGATGAATAGTAACTTGGGCAGGCAAAGAAACAAAAATTAATGTGGACTTGCAAACATTAGTAACAAAATTGAAGTTTAATACTAATATATGTCTGTCAGCCTATCACCCCCAATTCAACCCCTATGGCTTGCACCACTAAAAGACCAAATCAAAACTTTGAAAGATAGATCGATAGGATAGGATTAATCGAGATGGTAAGGATTTCTTATAGTTCATTATTCTTTTCACTTTTTCAGCATACATAGAGGGACAGTGACTTTACATAGAGGGACTGTTTCTCTAAATCGGTCACTCTAATTTAGACTCCTATGGCTTGTACCACTCAAAGATCGAACCAGAGTTTGTTCGGTTCAATTTTATGATTTTGAATTTTTCTATGTATATGTATATTTATATATCCACATACCAATAAAATCAAAAACCAAATTGTGAAATATATATATATATATATATAGATTATCAATGGTTCGGTTCAGTCGTTTTGAATTCCAAATCAAAATCGAACCTTAATTAATAGTTCTTTAATTTTTGAACCAAAAGTGAATCATTTCATTATAGAACGAACCAAATTGTATGATTCGATTTGGTTCCTTTATCGATTCTCACAGTTTGTTGTGCATCCTAGAGAAAAATATGTTAGACAAAAGTGTCATGCAAGGTATGGAGTTCGAAGGAGAGGGACAAGCCTTTCAATGAAAATGTAAGCCCCTCCTCAATAGTTGTTTTGGGAGTTCAAAGTAATAATACGGGAAAGTGCAAAAAGAATTCATGAACTATTGACATTTTGCAAATAACTTCCTAAACTACAAATTGTCTCCTGAACTAATAATAATTTGTTGTTATTAAGGACATACCCATCACAAAAGATAATTTTAGCCATTCTTATTAAATTTATTATTTCCTATTAAATTATCTTTATTATCCTTTCTCTAATTTAAATATTAGTTATACCATTTACTTTAATTTTATTATTAGTATCAATTTATAATAACAATGAAAAAAATACCACCAAATTTAATCATTTTCTAAAATGGTTAACTTATTATTAAAACTTTACTATTTATAATAAAACTTATTATACCTAGTTTAAATTATTTTTACCATAAAATAATATCTTTTTCCCATAAAATATATTCATAAAAAATTAAGAAATTACTTCAATTGTTTTTAAAAAATTTACTTAGGATTTTTATTAAATAATTAATTCCAAGAATTAAAGGTAAATTTAAGCAAATTTGATGGAGAATATATGTCATCAAAATAATATAATTTTTTTTATAATTTATTTTAATAAGAAAAATGAGTTAAGTATAATTCAATAAGAAAAGACATGATGGTCATTAAATAAAAATAGCTCATCACATGACTGACATGAAGAGCATTTTGTAACAAAATATGATAATTCGGAAGTTATTGGGTACAAAATATAGTTCAGGAAAGTTATTCGCAAATTTGGACTTAGTTCAAGATTTTTTTGCACTTTACCCTAATAATAATAATAAGGGTAAAGTGAAAAAAAAATTCCCCCACTATACACAAAATGTACAAAAAAACACTCCTTCAGTTATGTACGTGCATATAACTCCCTACAATTTGAAATTATATGCAAATACCCTCCTCCGACTATTTTAACAAAATAAAATCATTGAAAACTCCAAAATGCTCTTTCTAAAAGACCAGAATACCCCTAACACCTCTGTGTCATGTTTGGATGCAGAAATCATACTGGAACCCGTTTAATGCAAAGCGTCTCTTTTTTTTCTTTCAATTTTCGGTTGCTATTGAAAATGAACAATTGAACAGTATACAAAGCATATTTAGCTAAGAGAACCCCACATGATCGGTCAGAGCATGATTTTCTAAAATGGTTTATGCTGCTTATCATATGGTAATGGGTTAAGTTCATACAGTAAATTGTCCCCAATTTTTTTGTTTCTGATCCATGGCTTTGTTGTCAGTTGATGTTTTATAGGTCAGTATGAGCTGGATAATTGACTTTTTTTGGGTTGTTCTATACAGGTCTTACTTGAACCAAAGCAATGGGATTACCCAGTGGACCAATTCAAACAGTAATTTTGCAGGTTACATGGCATGACCCTTGAGCCTTTGCTGAATATATATATATATATATGCAAGTACCGGTTGTTTGCATATGTTTTTAAGCAGGGGTTTAGTGGCCCAAGTATCATCCCAATTAGAGTCGAAACACTAAATTCTACTACACGGTCTGTTTGAACACCTCTAGTTTAGCTTGCAAATAAGATTAAAAAAAATAAACAGCAAATGGATCTTTCCAGATTCCTGAATCTGGGCAATAGAATTAAAAGGTCGGTTAGGTCTTTGTCCTCTCTTTTTCTTTTCTTTCTGATTTTAATAAATCACAGGACCTTTCAAATCAGATGGTTCTAAATCATCAAATTGTGGTTAATCATTTGCAAAGGCAAAGTAGCTTCTGTCTTAATGCCTTGTTACGAAAATCACCCTTGGGCATCTTCCTCCGCAAGCAGCCGGTCCATGCATGCACCAGCCATCACCACCCATCGAACAGACCTACCGCCAAGCCTCCATCATTCCAAGAGAGAGAAGAGAGACCTACCAGAAATGAGCGAGAGAAATTACGGAGAGAGAGAGTTGAAAATGAAGAGAGAGAGATGAGAGAAAGAAACCGGGGAGAGAGAGAGAGAGTTGAAATTAAAAAATGTCTTTTTTTTTTTTGGACATTTTGCTTCCTTGTTAATTTTTTATTTATTTATTTTATTTTGTTATAAGAGTATTTTAGACATTTTAATTATTAAATTGTCAATTTGTTTTTATTTAAATAATTTTGAAATTGGAGAGGTGTTAATTGAACTACCGGAACGTTTTTTTTGTACTTTACCCTAATCCTAATAATAATAATTCACTACTGAGTGAAAGGAAGTCCTAGGACTTGCATTTAACAAAATTGTAATTACGTTCGGAGACTCGAGTAACTGGGGTTTGAAACAACATGAAATATATTTTTTTCAATCTCATGTTTCTTTTTAATTTTTTTTTCTACATTTGTTGCCTTGGCTTTGACATACATATAGATATAATTATGTAGTAATATTTTTGGAATAATCGAAGTGAACTTGAGAAATCCAGTAATAGATTTATTGGTTTCAGAATGTTGCATCAATATAATTGAACTTTATATCACTTCTTGAGACAGCGCGCATCTTCGATTTTTCATATTTGATTTTGAAAAGAAAATTGTGATTTATTTGAAGTACTAAACCTCTAAGTTTAGCATCTTGAACCCATGATCCGGATGATAAGTATTGGTAATGTACAAGTTGCATTTGTGGTATACTCTATTTTGATTATATTGATTATGATTGATTAAAATCTGTATATACATAGCATATATACATGTATAAATATCAAAATAGGAGTATATATTTAAATATACCGTTTTATTTATTTGGGATTAAAGTGCCTACACCTATTATCAATAATTACAACTGCTATTGAATAGTTATTTCTACCCATAATAGTCATATCTGTTATTAAATATGACAGTCATTCCTACTCTATAAATAGAGTAGATGTTCCAGATTTTAATAAACAATTTCTCTCTTTAGTCTTTCATTATTATACACTATAGTCAAAATTATAGGCAGATTCTTCAGATTCTGGTAATTTAGTTGTATCCTAAAACTATTTTGTCTGAAGTCCAATAGTAAACTCAAATAAAATGGATGCAAATACTAGGGTTGAAAATCAATCCAATCGAATCGAGTTTGAATCTGTTTGGGTTGGACTCATTTGTTTGTGAACTCTGCTCGAGATGATGACGAGTTTGAAAAGTTGAACTCAAACATAACTTTGTTATTATTTTGAAAAACTCAAACTCGACTCGTTTAATAACAAAATTTGTTCAAGCTGGATTTGAGGTTGCACGGTTCAAAAACGTTTTGTTTTTTTATGATATTATACAAGCCTACGTTAACGAACATTTACAGTTTAGAACATGTTCACGAGCCTATACGAGTCTTTGCTCACAAAAAATATACGAGTCTATGTGAGTTTATGTTCATGAGTCGAATCTAATAGTGCTGATCCATTTGCTAAACGAGACTAGAAATCGAGTTCAAACTCGGCTCAATAATTTGTTTAATGAAAGATCCCGAGCGGAATTTTAAACCAGGCGGAACTGTTTCCTTCTTCAATCTGGAGTACTGGTCCTAACATTCTGAAGTCGTCGTTGTTGTAGACTGTAGTACCCTTTTCTTCCGCAAACTAATCAAAGTGAAAGTGAGAGCACATGTTACGTCTGAATAAGCTTCCCCTGCATTTGTGCTGGTTTAACGTATACGTAAGCAGAGCATGTGACTTTGAGAGAGAGAGTCACATGCAAGAAAAGAAAGTGTAGAGTGGAAAGGTGACGATGGAAACGTACATGCTTCCTACCAAACAATCTCCTTCACATGGCCAAAGATCAATAAGGCTGCCAACAATTTTTCTGCATTCTTATTTTATCCTCTCTCTCTCTCTCTCTCTCTCTCTCTCTCTCTCTCTCTCTGAGTGAGTGAGTGTGTGTGTGAGAGAGATAATGTTACTTCCCACAGCCACAAATGTACCAAGTCACAATGCCATACCCTCTATTTCGTGGTCCATATATATGAGTAGTGAAGGTATGCATTTTAAAATCTTCACCTAACTTACAGCGGGACTGAAAATGCAAAGCCAATCCGCCTTTAAGCTTTTCCTCTGGACTTCTCTCACACTTGCCTCTCTCCACTTTGGTTCGTGTGTGTGTGTGTGTGTGTGTGTGTGTATATATATATATATATGTATATTTCTCTTTTCACGTATTTGTATCTATCTGAATTGCTTATGCCTGTTTTTTATCCAAATGAGCACAAAACATCTGGTTTCTCTGTTTTGGCCTAAATTTGAAAACGGTCTTTAAGCATGCAGAGGTAAAGTACGTATGAAACTTTTAATAGATGGTTTGACGGATTGCTAATATTATGTGCAGGTTGTGGGGCAAAGTGCAGCACAAATAGCCCGACGGTGAATCAGACTCAGGTGGGGTTTGGGAGTCCTCCAAAGTTCATGGTGGAGGTGGAGAACAATTGTCCAATGTGCCCACTTATCGACCTCCACATAAAATGTGGAGGCTTTTCTCAGGCTCTGGTGAATCCTAGGCAGGTCAAAGTACTGGGCAACAATGACTGTGTCGTAAATGGTGGCTTGCCTTTGGGCCCTCTGCAAAAAATTTCCTTCAATTACTCTCACCAGAAGTATGTCATGTACCCCACTAGTTGGTTCTTCCAATGCGAGTGATACTGCAATGAGCTCCTCCAATCATTATATATATATATATATATGTGTGTGTGTGTGTAATTCTCCAGTTGTGTAATAAGATGTATTCTCGTATGAAAAGTTGTTTTAATTTTGTATTGAGAGAACACCCAACATGTATGCATGAGACACTACTTTGGTCTCTGACACCCATGTCTGTCACCGCGTGGGACACCCACACTATGTCAATGTCTTGTCCGGAAATTTTAAGTAGTCCAGCAACATATATGGGGGCCTAGTTCAACCAAACTTGTTACCCACACTATGTCAGTGTCTTGTCCGAAAATTTTATTAAGTAGTCCAGCAACATATATGGTGGCCTAGTTCAACCCAAACTTGTTTTTGTAATATGTTGTTACATTCTTATGAGTTCCCATTTGTTAGTTGGAGAATTTTTTATTTAACTGAATTACATTTAATAATTTTCCGTGTCCATGATCCGATACTACATGGTCTCAATCAATTATAAACTGACACGTAATCAAATATGTAGGCTTTTTTCATGACAGTTTGTGATTATCCCACGTAACCCTAGACCATGTAACAATTTCTCATTCCGAATTAACTGTATGAACACACCCTAAAAAATAACTGTATTGGATGGGCAAAAGTTATGTGAATATAAACATATATTTCAATGAGATTATTAGATAACTGGAAAAGAATTACTTGAGGAAGAACCATCATTCAATTAAAAATTCAAACTCTTCAAATATTGCATTTACATGTGCACACAATTTCAGAGGTGTTTGGAAGATCAGAGCCTCAGAGGAGCAGATGAAGAAGCTAAGCTAATCTAAAATATGCACCAAATTCCCAAACCCTAGTGTTCGAGTGAGATTGTGATGATCACACTTCTTTAAAAATGATGTTTGCAAATATTTGAAAGAAAAGATGCTAATTTGACTGAATGTCCTCTGATTCAGTGGTAATATAAAATAACACTCCAAAACTAGGTCCCCGTCTCTGATTCAAATCACCAAGATTTGGATGGGATTGGAATCATTAGCATTACAAGAAAAATGAGTGAAAAAAGAGAAGGTACATGAAAGATAGTTACATTTGTGTCTTCCTATCCAGAAAGTACAACCTCTATATGCCAAAGGCCAAGTTAAAACATCATTCAAGACTGAGAAATTGAGCAACAAAGTATGTATACTATTTAATGTGGGCGAAAATTGAGTATATATACAATGAGCATATACATCACCCATTTGGTAGACTACAAACAATGGTTCTACAGTATGCCTGCCATCTTCAATATTTCCTATGGGAACAGAAACTTAATACAAAGTGCAAGTTTAATTCCATTAGCCTAATGTGTGTGTTGTGAGTAAACAATGCATTTACCACCGCTGTAGTAGATGCATCAATATCAACAGTATGAATATCCTGTGTTCAACTTTTTCTTTTTCTTTTTTCCTTTTCATTTCTTTTGCCACCCAAATTCCCATCTGTAATGGCAATTCTGTTTTTTGGTCATACATTATTGGTAGTTCCCTAAACTAAAATTTGCAGCAGAACGATTAAGAAGAAGATGATTATAGCCCTCTGGATACTGAGACTGCAATCAGAAGACAGATAGTGGGGACCTACTAAGTGTACTGATCCAGTCAGTTCATCCTGCAATTTAATGCTTGAAGAGCCTGAAATCAACCATAAATGTGTCAAACAATGCAATTAAATCTTGCCTGCAACAAAATCGAAGAATTTCTAACATTTACAGTAATCCCTTTAACCATGCCTAAAATTTTAAAGATCCAAAACAGGGTTAAAATTTAATCGTTGTGAAGTAGGATCAGATCACAATATATTAGAAGTTTAAAACTAAAGCACCAACTTAGGTACATACATTTTGTGGCTCAACTTTAAGATAGAATTTAATAAATCCAAGATGGAATACTCGTCCGAAGTTTAAAAAAATGGACCATAATTTGTTTGCACATTCAATCACTTGGACGCACATCAGAGATGGTTTTGGATATCATTCTACCACTTTATATTTCTGAAACCGGACTGTATAGAAAAGCTTAACTACTTCAACTAGAAATTAGCAAATTAGTAATTCAGAAACTTGTTTTTACAAATTCCTCCAATTAAAAGGAAAATGAGGGAAGAATGCAAGAAAAAGGCATATGTACATGAACAATGCACAGAAATGTTATTGGTGTTAGAATAGGTGTATTAGGGCATATTTGTGATTAGCTTACCCCACAAGGGTATTTCAGTCTTTTTTAATTCTGTACACTTGTATTTATATACCTAATATTATAGTGAGAAAGGAATGAGAAATGAAACAGAAACTTTTTAAAACCACATCTTCTTCTCCCTCCTTTGAACCCTAGTTTCAACATGGTATCAGGGCAAGCTGAGATCAAGGTGTTTGAGATTGATTTCTTGCTGTCGTGTTCATGATCTCAGTTGTTGTTCTCGTTGTATTGTCATTTCAATTGGTCGTCATCGTCACCATCGCAGGTAGTTCTCATCATCGCCATCACCACCATCGTCGTCGTCGCTACAGTTCATCATTGTCGTCGCTGCGCTGCCATCGTCGTCGGGGTTATATATATATATGCACACACACAGTGGTTATCAGTTTTCTTTAAGATCGTACGGTGCTTTGAGGGAGATCGGGTGTGTTTGGTTGTGGATATTAGCAGTCCCAAGTCAGAACCAAACCTGTTCAGCTGTTCCAACTCTAGATCTACCCGACCCAACCCATCTGGATCAACATGGCCCGACCCAACTGGGTTTACCCTATTTGGTTCGATTGGAGCAGTTCTCTAACCCAAATTGATTGTGCTGACCTGACCCGATTGAATCACGCCAGTGTCAAGTTCGATTAGTTTGTTTTCCAATTTCTTTCCTTCTCCTCTCGGCCAGTATCGTCAACCTCACTTCCAGCCAGCTAGTTTCCAGTTAATCAGATCTGATCACCCAGCTTTCAGCCACAGATTTATTCCAGCTACTTCAGTATTTTCTAACCATTTTTGTTTGTGTTTGAATGATTTCGTATGGCGACCACTTCTGACTTATTATCTTCCACAACTCCCTTTCACCCTCCAATGACTTCAGTGAAGTTCAATGGTAAAAATTATGTCTTGTGGGCGAAGTCAATAGAAATATTTCCACAACTCCCTTTCACCCTCCAATGACTTCAGTGAAGTTCAATGGTAAAAATTATGTCTTGTGGGTGAAGTCAATAGAAATATTTCTGAAAGCAAAAGGCTTTAGTGGTCATCTGGTTAAGGATAAACCCAAAGACAATGATGCTAAGTTTAGTTCATGCGAAAAACGGGATGCTCAGATTATTTCTTTAATGTTGAGTAGTATTAGCTCCAACTTATTGTATCTGGACACTGCCTAGGAAATATGGAACCGTCTCAAGCAACTATATTCTGGCACTGGAAATATCACATGCATCAACGAGGTGTGTAAACAATACTTTAGCCTTCAGCAGGGTAACCAAAGTCTAGAAGAATATTTTTCGAAGGCTATAGGAATTTGTGAGGAAATGAATTGTATCAGCCCATCACTTCTGACATAAAGCAAATGCAACAACAACGTAAGGACATTAATGTTTTTCGGGTTCTTATAGCGTTGCCGCCTGAGTATGAGGCATCGTGCACAGATTTTGGGGAGTCCTAAACTTCCATCTCCCCCTGATGTATTTTCCACACTCCAGCGGGCTACTCTATCTAGTGGCTCTTTCGGTGTACATACTGATAATGGTGGTGAATGTTCAGCGTTAATTGTCTCCAGGATGGACCCAACAGCTCTCGTGGGGTTGTTGGACACATGGTGGCTGTGACTCTAGAGGGGGGTGTGGCCACGATAAAGTATCAAGATGATGTACTCACTGTGGTCTCTCCAATCACACTGAATTTTTGTTGGGATCTTCACAGGAAATTGAAATCATCGGCCTGTGCCAATCAGGTATCCTCTAAAGAGGATGGCTCCAGTTCACCTGCTCCATCCACTGGTTCTCACCAGGTTGCTGAGTCTAACATGATCACTATTTCAAGCGATGAATATGCTCAACTTATGTCTCAACAACGGGCAGCCACCTCATCACCATAGCTTCCTTCGCCAAATCAGGTAGTACATCTACATGTTTATTATCTTTTGGTCACAGCCCCTAGACTATTGACTCTGGAGCTTTCGACCATATAACTGGTAGTTCTCACCTTTTATCTGATTTTCACTTTGTTGCTTCTTCTCAAAGTGTTACTCTTGTTAATGGTTCATCAACTAAGATTTCGAGTTTATGAACAACTAATCTTGGTTCTTCGATGTCCCTCTCTTCGGTTTATATGTTCCCCAATTCCCTTCTAGTTGATGTCCATTAGTAAAATTACTAAAACTCTTCATTGTTCAGTTACCTTTTATCCCACATGTTGTGTCTTTCAGTACCTCAAGACGAAGAAGAAGATTGGTACGGAGCATGAAGTAGGTGGGTTGTATTACTTCAATTTTGAGCACCATCCCAGAGCTCTTGAGTTCCCTTTATCTCCATTTCAATAGCACTGTAGTCTTGGCCACCCGTCACTACCTGTTTTACAGCATCAAGTCCCTATTCTTAATCGTGTTTTGTCTATGTCATGTGAAGCTTGTCAGCTTAGTAAGCATCATTGTGTATCTTTCAAATCTCGAGTTAATAATTGTGTGTCTAGTCCTTTTCAGTTAATTCACTCCGATGTATGAGGACCAAAAAAGCATATTTCTATTAATGGATTTTGTTATTTTGTGAAATTTGTTGATGATCATTCTCGTATGACTTGGTTGTTTTTTAATGAAAGATCGTTCTAAATTATTCTCCATATTTCAAACTTTTCGTAAAGAAATAAACCTCAGTTTTGATTCCCTATTAAAGTCTTGCATTCTGACAATTCCATAGAATATGCCTCTAATCCTTTTGATACTTATTTTAATGCTAAAGGCATTATTCATCAAACATCATGTACTTGTACTCCGCAACAAAAAGGTGTGGTTGAGCATAAAAATCATCATCTCTTTGAAGTGGCTCGTGCACTCTTATTCCCTATGCATGTCCCGAAACGGTTTTGGAGTGATGTCATTCTTATCACTTATCATCTCATTAACCGCATGCTATCATTTGTGTTGCAAGGAAAATCTCCCCATTCTGTTTTATTTCTAATTGAGCTTTGTTTCCTCTTACTCCCCGAGTCTTTGGGTGTGTCTGTTGTGTCCATAACTTTGGACCTGGTTTTGACAAACTTAACTCTCGTGCAACTAAATGTGTGTTTCTTGGGTATTCCCGTACTCAGAATGGTTATCGTTGTTACAGTCCTACCCTTCAACGATATTTCACTAGTGCTGATGTCACTTTTTACAAGTCTGTCCCATATTTATCTAATTGCAGTTCTCCTATTGATATTACTCCTGAGCCATATTTGCCACCTATTCCCTCATGTCTCCCAGTCTTGCTCCATCTATTGCTCCAACACAGGTTTACACTCGGAGACCCAAGCTATCTACTTTGCCTTATCCATCTTCTTCATAGTCTTTGGATCCAGCATCATCTACGACGTCTAACTCTTTACCTATTGCTCTGCGTAAAGGTACTCGATCTTGTGTTCTCATCATCCCATTACTAACTATGTCTCATATAATTCTCTATCACTATCGTTTTCATGTTTTTCATCCTAGTTGCCAGACACCCTTGTTCCTAAGACTGTGCAGGATGCTCTTTCTGATCCAGGCTAGAGGAAAGCAATAGGAGATGAAATGGATGCCCTTCATCGTAATGAAACTTGGGATCTTGTTCCATTGCCTTCTAGTGCCAAACCTGTTGGTTGTAACTTGTAAGTGGGTTTACACCGTCTTCCTGATGGTTTTATTGAACGTTTAGAGGCTCAACTTGTTGCGAAGGGGTATACATAGATTTATGGTGTTGATTATGATGAGACCTCTCCTATCGCCAAGATTTCGTCTATTCGTGTTATCATTTCACTTGCCGCTAATCTTCACTAGCCCTTGTTTCAGTTAGATGTTAAGAATGCTTTCTTACATGGTGACTTAGCTGAAGAGGTCTTTATAGACTAACAACTTGGGTTTGTTGCTCAAGGGGAGTACCGATACAATGTTTGTCATTTAAAGAAGGCTCTTTATGGTCTGAAACAATCACCGAGAGCATGGTTTGGAAAATTTTATGTGGCAGCATTAGAATTTGGTCTTTGCAGATGCCAAATAGATCATTCAGCATTTCATCAACATACTGAAGCTGGTTTCAATTTCCTTGTAGTGTATGTGGATGGCATTGTTATAACGGGTGATGATTCTACGAGCATTACTAAGTTGAAGGAGATTCTACAGCATCAATTTCATACTAAAAATTGGGGCAAGCTCAAATATTTTTGGGGAATTGAAGTTGTTAGATAGAAGAAAGGTATTAGTTTGTCTCAGAGAAAATACATGTTGGACTTATAAGAAGAAACAGATCTGTTAGGAGGTTAGCTAGTTGATGTTCCTATGGGTCCAAATACAAAACTCTTGGCTGATGATGATGATTTATTTGACGACCCTAGCAAATACCGACGACCGATTGGGAAACTGATCTATCTCACTATTACTCGGCCGAATATTTTATATGGGATTTCAATTCATGGGAACTCCTAGGGTGCCACATTGGAACGCGATTGATCAAATTATCCGGTACCTCAAGCGAGCTCCAGGTCTTGGGTTGTTGTATATATCCAATGGGCACCTTAACGTAGAAAGTTTTACAATGCTACCTGGACCGGTTCGCCCTCAGACAGAAGATCCACCACAGGATATTACACCTTCTTAAGAGATAATCTAGTTACATGGAAGAGTAAGAAGCAAACAGTTGTAGCACGGTCTAATGCTGAAGCTAAGACAAGGCAATGGCTCAGACATCTAGTGAGTTGACAGAGTTGCAACATTTTATTGAAGAACTTGCTCTGAAATTTCGAACTCTTCTTCTGTTGTTTTGTGATAATCGAGTAGCTATCTATATTGCATCTAATCGAGTATTCCATGAGATGACTAAGCATATTGAAGTCGACTGACACTTTATTCAAGACAAAATATTGAGTGGGAACACCTATACTCCATTTGTGAAGTCTGAAGATCAATTAGTGAATATGTTCACTAAAGGTCTCAATCATAATTGGTTGAAAACTATTTGTTCCAAGCTGGGATTATATGATATATATTCTCCAGCTTGAGGGGGAGTGTTAGAATAGGTGTATTAGGGCATATTTGTGATTAGCTTACCCCACGGGGGTATTTCAGTTTTTTGTTAATTTTGTACACTTGTATATATATACACCTAATATTAGTGAGAGAGGAATGAGAAATGAAATAGAAAATTTTCAAAACCACATCTTCTTCTCCCTCCTTTGAACCCTAGTTTCAACAATTGGAAAAAACCAGTAATGGACTATCTTGTGCCGATATTATGAAGTAAACAGTTGCATCTAAACATGATAAAAACCTAATTTTTCTTCTTAGCATGACATCGCAAGGACACCTATAGATATAAAGTGTTTTATATGAATAAATATAAAACTGAATGTCGAAGCATAATTAAAGTTGCCTTTCCAATCACATTATTTTTTAGGATGAACATACAATCTCCTTTTCTAGTTTCAAGGCTAATACCTAACTTCCTATTATATGGTCAAGTAGTCAACAAAAACTAGCTCCTTTTCTTCCTTCTAAGCCCAATTCAAGGAAAACCTTATATTTTGGGTTAATTGCAGATAACCCCCTTATACTATTCATTTTTGGCACTTAACCCCCCTGCTTAATTCTTCGCAGCTAACCCCCTCTTACCATGTATAACAATTGCAACTTACCCCCAGTCGTCACAGAGCTGTTAAAAAAATGATGATTTTGTGGTCACGTGGATGCTCATGCTCTGAATTTTTCAAATCAAAAAATGATACTGTATGGAGGGTTATCTTCAAATATTGACATATTTTCATTCTTTTGATTTTGTTCACTTATTTTTAACCACTAAATTTTCACTTTGATACCTTACAAAAAGCCTCAAGTGGCCACACCTATAATCTCCAGCTATCCACAATATCCATAAGATGACCCATAGAATTACAATTACACCCATTAACCCAAAAGAATAAATTAACCAAAATATTGTATTTGAGAGACCAAATAGGGGTCTCTTCTCCCCCAAAATACCTCCTATTCCTCTCGCGTCACAAACAACACTATAAACAAAGGGGAGTGGCCCTCCAAGCATCTCTGGTCTGGCTCTCCATTGTGCACCCTCTCCAAGCCTCTAACATGTCCACTGTGGAACACGAGAACACCCAAAAAATACCGAACACTACCAAAAACATAACCTTGACGCCCCTCACCACTGGACAATGAAGAAGATGATTCAGTGTTTGCCGGTAATATAAAGCTTCACAAAGTGAGACCAAGCCAGATAATTGGTGCCATCAAATTTATGAGACATCAACTAGACATTCATCAGATCTTGATGCAAGTTAGATGTGGTTAGAGGAATCATTAGAGTCTGAGAATCAATCTTAGAAGTCGCAGGGGTTTCAATTTTGTCTGCCATGAAGTCAAATAAGGACACCTGCTCTGTGGTGGTGGGCAGGGTTGTCAGCAAGTTCTGTGGTGTTAGGTAAAAAAAAGGTCTGGTATTTGGGTATTAAGGTGTAGTTGCATAAAACCCTAAAAGGAAAAAAATTAAGGTTTTAAAATTCCTCTCTAGAGAGCTCTGATACCATGAGGACTTCTCTGAAGATAAAGGATAGGAATAACTCTCTGTTTTCTGTTCTTCTCCTTGAGAAGGATTTAAATAGTACACGGATAATTACAAAGAAGGAGAGAAATTAAAGGCTAAAAATCAACTCCTATAACTATGCTAATTAGTAATTACACATAATCAGCACATGTACAGCTAATTATCTATATATGACAACAGTTATATAGTCAACAGTACAGCTAATTATCTATATATGTCAACTCTTATTCCATCCTCTGCAAAGAAATGATTTATAAGTCATTCTCGATACTACCACTATCAAAAAATATATTACATAAAAGATGCAATCCTAATACATACTCGAATAATAGGGATGTAGAACACTTACATACAGCACTATGCACAAACAGAGGAGTAAAATTTCAAATTGTCAAATAAAGGGGTTTAAATATATTATGACACAACGTCGTCCTACTGAGAAGCGACCTCGAGGAGATGATGCAGCTGAAATAATTTCTCTTTACGGAGTTTAATATTTATGACCTTGCTTCATTGGACATTATTGTGGCTAGAGGTAACAATATTACAAAAGGGAGTTTATATTCCAGATAGAAAGTATATAATGGGTTCCTGGATCATAGAAAAAGTTTGGAGCAAGAGGTCCAGATACAACCATTGATGAACTGCTTAAAAAGGTATAGCTTTATTATGTTCACAAAGAACATCTTTTGAGATAATTGGCTACTGGGTGGACTTATCTTTCACTCAGACATCCACGTGTAGAATATGCCATGGGCTTTGCAAGTCAGGTTGTGCATGCTTCTAGAACCATTATCTCGAAGTTGTATGTCTTATCCAACAAGATATAAATATTAGATATAGGTATAATAAGAGGTCTGAGAATTTTAGATATCTTGAAAAACAAAAAAAGAGTGGAATATGGCCAATACCAGTTATAAAGTAACTGCAGACGTGGGGTATGGTGCCACGAGAAAAAGAATATCTGAGCTAATGTAGCTTAAAGACTTTTTTGAAGTTGAAGTCACTGTCCAACAAGATCATAACTTATAATCCAGCACCAAAACAAACATGTTGAGGTTTACAATCCCTGATCAAGGAGAAGCTAACTGCAGGCTCCATCTGTACTCCTTTATTAAAGAGTAAGCAATTTGCATATGGGGGGCATAGCAGGGTAAGTCAACTTTGTGCTATGTGACCAGATTGGCATAGTAGATTTTGGTTCTCCAACTTAGGATAGTGTTTGCAACGTAATCTATTACCATGTAAATAATGCTTTTAGAAATGACAATATAAACTATTCATTTTCTAATTATTCTTCTCTTCTCTTTGATGCTGCTTTCTTCTTGTAAGCCCTACAGAATAAACTGTCAATTATTATCTAGTCCTACAAGGACATATCAGGCCTATTCATACTTCTATAATGGAAAATGTATCTTTGATTTATAGGAAGAAATTCTGAAGAATCTATATATCCTTGAAAGAATAATAGGTGGACTCATCTACCACTTATGCACACAATCAGGTATCAAAATGAGATCCAAGAGTAAATCTATCATTATACACATGCTCCACATAGCATTACACAAAAGCTGGTCAAATACATGTAGCATATTCTGGTATCCACAAGTCCTCAAATAAGAATGAAATTTGTAAGACACTGAAAAGGTTTTCAGGTTTAGTCGTTGATTCTCAGAGCACAGTTGGTGTCACAAGTTAATATTTCTTTTTTCAGTACAAAGGTTATCCGTGAAGTTCTTGCCTTGCAACCAACTAAATACACAAACTCACTGATAGGCACAGACAATTTGCAGCAAGAACACTCTCCAACTGTTTATTCACTTGATTACAAATGAGTATCAAATCTGACCAAAAGCTCTTTATACCTCAACAATGTATTGGCAATAGGTGTAGCTTGGTGTCTTAAAGCATCAAGTTCTAGGCAAAATTTGATACCATGAAACAGGAAAAGTGGTAGCTTGGTGATTTAAGCATATAGTAGAAAATTGTCACTTCATTCAAGTAGTAGCCCATAGAACCATTCTATAATCATCACCATCATTTCATAACTCGATACAAACCTTAACATGAAAATATTTGAGAAAAAGGAAGCAAAAAGATGTCTTAAAAGATTATTAGAATTGTGAAAATTTAGCAAATAATAATATTCAAGAATATGTATTACTTATTTAACACTAGCTTATGGCCGATTCTAAAAAAACACCAGAAAAAGATAATAAATAGAAAGGAAAATTATAAATGAAAATATACTCACAGTTGTATTCAGTCCATCCAATAACCTGATTCTCAAGATCATACAAGACTAGCTTATTTGAGAGTACTAGATCTGCAAACATAAGAAAAATTTAGGACTTAGAAGAATCAAGAAACTCCTGTTCTCGTGGCAAAAATATCATCCATCATATCCATTAAGCTCTATCATGCTTTCAGCCTAAACTACAGCTAGTCATTGGAACGAAAGATCAAAAACTGATTATCATAACAACAAAAATGTATCATATAATACAAAGGGCTTGTGGCCCAATGGTATAACCTCTCATCCTCAAAGAGGAGGGGAGGGGTTCGAGCCCTGGTATGGGCAAAAAAGTGTACAAGAGTCCCCCAACTAGGAAAAAAAAAATGTATCATATAATCTCAGAATGATTGCATCTTTTGAATGGTTTTAACAGTATGTAGAAACAAGAACATGAAAGTTCAACAACTCGACCATCAGATAAATACAAAATCGGATATTACCATGTAACAGATCAGCACATTTGACCATCGTATGGATAAGAAAATCAAATTTATCATTCAACAAATCTGCAGAGTAACACTTGTGCAAAGGATTACTTCATTGGGTCTAATCCGTTATTTTAATTCATTTATTTTTTCTGCGTTTCATTTCCTTTCAGCTTCCACCAAATTCATCTTCATATGAACTGATTAATGATAGATGCTTCAACAATATGAATATTTAATATTTATTCACTTGTGCAATAAAATTTAGTAGATCATATTTTTTTCCTGATAAGAGTATATTGAGTATAAAGGCTTTAGAAGCTAGCGACCCAAGAGGGAGCAAACAAGGCCTAAGCCAGAACTAGATACATCTGCACCTGATCATCTAAATAGCAGTGAGAGTAACCATTGTCAACATGACCCAAGCAAAATGAAAACAGCAACATGTAGTTTATGGTCAACATGACCCAAGCAAAATGAAAACAGCAACATGTAGTTTATGGTCAACATGACCAAAGCAAAATGAAAACAGAAAAATGAACTGTAGTCTATGGTCAACATGACCCAAAAAACAACCAACACAAGAAAAGTGACAAGATTCAGTCCAAACAACATCTCTATCCATTAGTTAAGAACTCCACCAAGATGGAAAGGTCCTGTAAATTCCAATCTCTTTCAATTTTCCTCATCAGAGCAGAGTATGAGAGCTTGCTTGAGGCAAGCCTGCTTCTTATGGAACTACTGATCAGATTGATAGTTGACTGATGGGAAGAAGCCTTGGCTCTGAAGGCTCTTGCATTCCTCTCAAACCATATGAAATACACTGAAGCATTGAGGATCAGTTTGTGAACCATAAAAGCATTGGATTTCCTTGAGGTTTTCCAATGTAAGGAACACCAACTATGAAGCTGTGCTTAGGAATGTGATTTCTGAACCAAATAAGGTGTGGCCAAATACACAAGGGAGCTAGTGGTAGAGAAGCTCCGACATTCTCTCGGTTGGATCAGTTCCTGATCTCAGGAGATTGGGAGGAGAGATTCCCGGATGTGGCTTAGGTGGCGCTGGCAAGGCTATGTCAGATCATGTCCCATTGTTACTGGATTGTGGGGGCTTGAGAAGGAGAAAAACGCCTTTTAAGTTCGAGAATATGTGGCTTTGGGCGGAAGGGTTTAAGGAGATGGTGCAACGATGGTGGATTGGTTATGAGGTTTTGGACAATCCAAGTTTTGTGCTTGTCGGGAAACTACGTAGATTGAAGGACTACCTGAAGAAGTGGAATAAGGAGACGTTTGGTAATCTTGAGGGGAGGAAGAACAGGATTGTGGGAGAGAGCGGATTTAGATAGGAAGGAGAGCTTAGAGGGCTTGGGGGAGGAGGAAATATTGAAAAGGAAGGATTATAAGGCGGAATTTGAGGAGATTGTTGTAATAGAAGAAATTTCATGGAGACAGAAATCCCAGACTTCGTGGTTAAAAGAGGGGGACAGGATTACGAGATTCTTTCATACGATGGACAATGCTCATAGGAGGGGTAACCATTGGGAGGATCAAAGTTAATGGAATTGTGCTGAATAAAGAGAAAGAGGTGGCGAGAGGTGTGACTTCATTCTATCAGCGGATGTACAGGGAGACTGTGGATTGGAGACCTCTTCTAGGGGGTTTGGAGTTTGACATGATTTCTGTAGAGGATAAGGATCGATTGGAGAGGCCATTTGAGGAGGAGGAGGTGACCTTTGCTCTACAGTGTTGCCAGGGGGATAAAGCACCGGGTCCAGATGGTTTTTCTATGGCATTCTTTCATCATAATTGGGAGGTGGTGAAGAGAGATGTGTTGGCAACTATTTATGCTTTCCATGCGCATGGAAACTTTGAAAAGTCTATGAATGCTACTTTCATTGCTTTGATTCCGAAGAAGAGAGGGGCCGATGACATTCGAGATTTTAGGCCCATTAGTTTGGTGGGGAGTATCTACAAGATCATTGCCAAAATCCTAGCAATAAGATTGAAGGACATGATGGATGGAATCATTTCTGAATCGCAAAATGCCTTTGTTGGAGGTCGTCAGATTCTAGACTCAGTTTTGGTGTCTAGTGAGTGTGTGGATGTCCGATCTTGCACTGGTGATCCGGGGATGGTTTGTAAGCTTGATGTGGAGAAAGCATATAACCACGTGAGCTGGGATTTCTTGATTTATCTTCTCGAAAGGATGGGGTTTGGGGAGAGATGGAGGAGTTGGATCAAATTTTGTATCTCCATGGTGAGATTCTCAGTATTGGTTAATCGCGTTCCTTCTAGTTTCTTTGGCAGCTCGAAAGAGTTGAAGTAGGGGGATCCGTTATCCCCTTCCCTCTTCATCATTGTGATGGAGGCTTTCAACAGACTGATGAAGAGAGCTTGTGATATGGGCTACTACAGAGGTTTCAAGGTGGGGAGGAATCCTGCTTGTCAAATGGAAGTCTCATTTGCTCTTTGCAGACGATAATATAGTGTTTTGTGATGCAGAGATTGTAATACCCCGCTCCAACACATGGTATGATATTGTCCGCTTTGAGCCTGAGCCCGCACGGTTTTGCTCTTGGGTTTTACCCCAAAAGGCCTCATACCATTTGAAGAGAACATACTACATATAAGCACATCCCCTTTTCCACACCCAGGGGATGTGGGATTGAGCACCCTGCACCCTGTCAGTGTGGTAACTCAGCCCAGTGTCTGTCTATGCACCCGCCCACTCACACCCGTCCACAAGGGTTACTACAATCCACCCCCCTACGAGGCCCGACGTCCTCGTCGGCACACTTCTTCCGGCTGGGTTCAGGCTCTGATACCAATTGTAATACCCCGCTCCAACACATGGTATGATATTGTCCGCTTTGGGCCTGAGCCCGCACGGTTTTGCTCTTGGGTTTTACCCCAAAAGGCCTCATACCATTTGAAGAGAACATACTACATATAAGCACATCCCCTTTTCCACACCCAGGCGATGTGGGATTGAGCACCCTGCACCCTGTCAGTGTGATAGCTCAGCCCAGTGTCTATCTATGCACCCGCCCACTCACACCCGTCCACAAGGGTTACTACAGAGATGAGGCAGTTAAGATACCCGAGAGGGACACTGCTTTGTTTCCAAGCAGTCTCGAGTCTAAAGGTGAACTTTGGAAAGAGTGAGATTGCTCCTATGGGGGAGGTGGAGGAGATTGATCATTTGGCAAATATCTTGGGATGTAGAGTGGGCTCTTTTCCCTTGACTTATTTGGTCTACCGCTAGGTGAGGAGGCACGGAGAGCCTTTTCTTAGGATCCTATTGTGCAATGATTTGAGAGGCAGTTAGCTGGGTGGAAGAAACAGCACCTATCGAAAGGGGGTAGATTGACTTTGATGAAGAGCACACTTTCGAGCCTTCCTACCTACTTCATGTCCTTATTCCCATTGTCGGCTTCTATGCTGAGGAGGCTGGAGAGGTTACAGGGGAATTTTCTATGGGGTGGCATGGGGGAAGAGCCTAAATATTATTTAGTAAGATGGGAGCAAATTTGTCGTCCTATTCAGAGGGGAGGGATAGGGGTGCGGAAATTGAATCTTTTCAATAAAGCTTTATTGGGGAAGTGGCTTTGGCGGTTTGGGACGGAGAGAGACAGGTTTTGGAAGTAGGTTATATTTCTCAAATACGGAGAGGATATAGAGGGATGGTGCTGGCAGATGTTGAGGACACCAGTTGGGGTTGGATTATGGAGGTACATTGCGAAGGGCTGGAATGAGTTCTCCAAGCACATTCGCTTTAGGGTGAGGGATGGACGGTTTGTAAGCCTCTATAATGATCATTGGTGTGGCGAGAGATCGTTTGAGAGTATATACCCGAGACTTGCCAGAATTGCGTTAGATATACAGGTAATGGTCGCTCAGTGCTATCACCTTGATGGCGGACGACCGGTTTAGGATATTCAGTTTGAGAGACTTATGCACGATTGGGAGATTGAGGAGATAATGGAGTTTTTAGCCTTACTATACAGACAAGTCTGTCCTGGGGTGGGGTGCGATGAGCTGGTTTGGACTGGCACGAGTCATGGGAGATTTGAGGTCCGAACATTTTACCAGAGGTTGGTGGACTCTCACAGGCCTTCCTTTCCTTGGAAAGGCATTTGGCATTCTAGAGCTCCTTTGAAGGTGGCTTTCTTTTTGTGGGCAGCGTCTATGGGGAAGATTTTGCCATTGATAACCTAAGAAAGAGAGGACACGTCTTGGCGAATTGGTGTTGTATGTGTAAATGGGCGGAGGAATCCATTGATCACCTTCTTCTTCATTGCCCTAGAGCTAGGGAAGGATGGGATTTGCTTTGTGTTATTTTTGGAGTGCAGTAAGTCATGCCTAAGTCGGTGGCGAGCTGCATTATAGCTTGGGATGGATTCCAGGTGCAGCATGATACTAGACATTCATGGAAGGTTGCTCCTCATTGCTTATGGTGGGCTTTATGGAACAAGGGAAACAAGAGATCCTTTGAAGATAAAAAACATCCCTGGGGAGTTTTTAGATACTTTGTTCTTAGTTCCCTATACTTTTGGTCGGAGGGTTCCTTTTGTAATTCTTCGGAGACCCTGTTGACTTTTGTAGATAGTTTAAGGCTTTGATTTTTGTGTTGTTCCTTGGGATGCGTCCCCCATTTGGGCTTTTTTTATGAAATCTTTACTTGCCAAAAAAAAAGTATGAGAAAGAGAAAGTAGAAGAGGAGAAGGTATCCATGTGACAGAGTCTCAGTCTGAGGTGGGAGATGAAAGAGAATGAAGCTGATTGAGAAAGTTTGGACTGAGAAAGAAAGGAAGGGGAGGAAGTGAAGTAACAGAAAAGCAGAAATTAAACTTTAGAAATCCACCACTGCGCCATTAGCCCAGCAGGTATAACCTCTCCCCTCAAAGGGGAGGTGAGGGGTTTGAACCCCATAGTGGTCACCTGTGGGTGTGGGTGTGGGTGTGGGTGTGAGTATTTACCTAACAAAAAAAAACTTCACAAATTCCTTTCAATTTATAGAGACAATAAAGTACTTTAATTATCATCAAATGCAATATGCAGTGCTGGAAAAATAACTCAATGTGAGAGAAGCATACAGTATGGTAGCATCAAAAGAATAAAAAATTATCCACGAGCACAAACTATGTTTAGCACTCAAGATTGACATAAACATGTATAGTTATTAGGTGCACACCTCCCAAAAGGATCACGTCCTTACTATCCCTGGATTGCATCCCACTGTTTTGCCAACCAATACACCATAAACCTTCCTGCAAAGATTTGCAGTAGTAAATGGACTTGTAAGATAGCAGATGCAGGACATGATGAGATACAAATGTTGTAATGAAAGGGTAGGCATCACATAATTATGAACAGATAAGAGAAGGTTAAGATGTTTGGCTGTGTGAAACATAAACCAAATTTTCTTGTACTAAGAAATGTCAAGACCAAGGTTGAAGGTGCTGCAAAGAGTAGGCAAATTTAACAAGAGTGCACTGCAGCTCTGGCAGAAGAAAAAATAACCTATTATTCGATAAAATATATATATATATATATATGGCCATCTTCATCAAAAGGGAACAAGGGAACAAGATTCAAGTAACCAGGCTAATTTATCTGGGATAAGGGTTTTTTGAGGTTTTTATTTATTTACTTTTTTCAAAAGGTGTTTGTTGAGGTTGATATAATTGTAAACCTAACAGAAACAAATTTTTTTTTATATGTCCTACTAGAATATATTGGAATTTGGAAGAATTACATAAATAGACACACACAAGAAAAGAATACACACATGCATATATCTTTATATACGGGTGTGTGTGTATGTGTATATATATATATATATATTAGAAGTTTGTAATGGTAAGAAGAATGCCAAAGCTGTGACAATCGTACTCTATTATAGGAACATATACTTTGACATATATTCTAAGGTTCTTTTTTTCTTAACAGCAACCATGTTAGAATCGTACTCTAATACCGCAACACATCCTTCATGTGTAGGCTTTCAAAATATATGGTTTACAGTCATGCAGGACAAGGAATCACATAATAATTGAACTTTTATACTCCCATTTTCCTATTATGAAGAATATGTATTAATTCAATAGCTGCATACTAAATTCTGGTAGCTGGAAGATATCACTTGAATCAATGATATGTTAAGCACATCAAATAGTTCGGGCGAAAAACTACATTAGAACTTTCTGCTATTAACAAAACGTTTGTATGACCAAAACATTCAATCTATGTTATTGAAAGAAATAAGATATTTGAGCCCATGGATACACTAGCTGAGTTATAATCAAAGCACAGTATTGTAAGTGTAAAGCAGTTAAAGAACAAAATAATCATTCAAGTACAACTTGCATGACACAAGATACTTACAAAGGGGAATAGATAATCGTGAGGATAAACCTTCAAAACAAGTGAATTTTCAAAATGGAAAGTGACATTGGGGAATCCCTCATCAACACTGCAATTGATAGAAGAAAAGTTATTGTGTAAAACTTCTGTTAACCTATAGTTACAAACTTCTCGAATTAGATAAGTAAGGACAATAAAGGATTCAACTGAGAAATTCTTCATCTGAACATATTTAGTTAATGGAATTAATGCAATAATACAAATTCACCAACAACATAGAAAGCTAATGAAATAACCAAAATCTTATGAAAATAATTCAGAAAAACCAATGAAATATAGCTATTCATACAATAGGAATTTTAGCAGATGATGACCTTATTCATAACGGGCCAAAATGAAAGTAGAGAGGGCAATGAATCAATTGCATTCATAGTTTAATATCAGTACATATTTGCAAACCATACTTTCATTTCCTAAGGTTAACAAATAAGGACTCCAAGTTGAATTCATATAAAAAAAACAAAATCCTATTATAAGTTTCATTTTCTTTGACAATTTTTTTTTTCCGAAAGTTCAAGCAAACACACACACACCCACAATATTGCCCCTAGCAGGGCTCGAACACTCAACCTCCCCTTTGGAGAGGAGAGATCATACCATCTGGACTAATTCACAATATTGACCATTTTTCTGTGAATGTATCATTTGCTTCAGGTGATGAGTTTGAATTGCTTTCACTATTGCATCAGGGGTATGACATCCCAAAAAGAATATATCAAACAATTAAAAATGAATCTGCTAGTGTTGATAAAGAAGTAAAGTGGGTTGATGAAAGAGTAAGAAGAAGAGGAAAAAGAAAAGGAAATCTGGGAAAGAGCGATAAAAAATCACTCAATTTGTTTGTCTATCCCAAAAATAGATTTAAGTGTCATATAAATGCATGTCCATAAGCTATAATATATTAAACAATTTACAATGAATCTGCTAGCGTAGATAAAGAAGTAAAATGGGTTGATAAAAGTGTAAGAAGAAGAGGAAAAAGAAAAAGGAAAATCTGGGAAAGAGCGATAAAAAGTCACTCAATTTGTCTGTCTATCCCAAAAATAGATTTAAGTGCCGTATAAATGCATGTCCATAAGCTATAATCTTATGGACAACAGTTCAAACCCTCCCCCTCGAGTTGAAGAAAGAAAAGGATACAACAGTCAATAATCCCAGTCAGTACAGTATTAACCAAGTAGAAAGAGTTAATTGAAGCCTTTGAACATGAAGCCATTTGGGTGCATACATTCAACACGAAGCAAAATTGCAAATTACAAGTACTCAGTCATGCCGTCTGACTTGAAAGATGAAGAATTCAATTTAGCAAGAGCAAACAAGCCAACAATTGGAGATCAAAAAATGGGAGTGGCTAATGTGCCCAAGCATAGAGTGCAGAGAATATAAAAAATAAAAAATAAAAAAAGAACATTGATGAAGAAATTTCCACTGAAAGAAGTCCATTAACATATTTAAAGTTTTACACTACATCCGAACTAACACCTTCAAACTCCAAATAGTGCGGAACCAATCAGAGAAAATCTTAAGTTTCAATAGAAGTCCCACGTTTTCCATACATTGTGCAATCCAAGGTATTCCATCTTCTATATTTCTTCTGGTAAACAAAATGATAATCTAATGCTTACTATTTATTTGTAAGCATTATATCATTAATAAAGAAAACAATATTCAAATATATTAAAAGAAAGAGGATCTCAATATTCATCAATCTATTAAGATGTCATACCCGAATAAATCTCCCTAATTAATAATAAAATTTCTTAAGTTTCAATTTTTTGAGAATATAAGGTAATTGTGGACGAAATCAAATCTGATTTAGTCAATTGTGGAATGTATCATATCATATCTTGCATTATTAGTATAGATATCATATCGTATCATATCTTGTATTATTAGTATAGGTATCATATCTTGTATTATTAGTATAGATATCAGAGCGTCCAACCCCTACTTCTATCACTGCTTTTTCCGGTAGTGATATCTCATCTATTCACATTACAACCCACAAATTAGATGGAAAAAATTACCTACAGTGAGCTCAATCTGTCAAAATTGTCATTTGTGGTCGAGGCAAACTCGGCAACATCATGGGTGAACTTCCTGCTCCTCCTCCGACCGATCCCACATACAAGACATGGTTGGCCAAGAACTCTATTGTTCTCGCCTGGCTTATCAATTCCGTGGAGCCTAAATTAGCTGCCATTATCTCTATTTTAAAACTGCAAAAGGGATGCTGCTTGCCGGATGTACTCAAATCTTGAAAATACTTTCCAAATTTTTGAGCTTCGTTCAAAATTAAAGGAGATAAAACAAGGCTCTAATTCTGTGACTCAGTATTTCTCTGATCTTCAAGATCTTTGGCAAGAACTTGATCTTTTCTTTGAAGATGATTCCCCTTGCGCTGAGTGTAGTGTCAAGCAGCGGCGCAAGCTTGAAAATGAACGCGTCTATGATTTCCTTGTTGGTCTTAATCGAAATCTGGATGAGGTACACGGCCGAGTGGTGGCACGAGACCCGTTTCCTTCAATGGAGGAAGCTTTTGCTGAGGTTCGCCGTGAAAAGAGTCGTCGCAAAGTGATGTTGACTGATGATCAACCATTTTTTTCCTCTGCCCCAGAAGGATCTGCCTTGGTGTCCAGAAATTCCTCTTCGCATGGGCAGCATAATCATGACCCTCGCATGAACAAGCGAGGAGAACGACCATGGTGTAATCACTGTAGTCGTCCCGGTCATACTTGAAAGAAGTGCTGGCAACTTCACAGAAACCAGCCAATTGGTAACCCAGAATGCAAGCTGAAGGGCGTGCCTATCAGGCTCAATCTGGGCACGACACGGCTGGACAAACTGGCACTCCTATTCAGCCTTCGTTCACATTCATGCCCATCATAGAAATAAACTTGATCCCCGTGCTCTCAAAACTATCTTCATTGGCTACTCTCTCATTCAAAAAGGTTATCGATGCTATTGTCCTCAAACAAAAAAAACTTATGTCTCTTGTGATGTTACATTCTTTGAGGATACTTCTTATTTCTCTACAACTTCGCTTCAGGGGGAGAATCGGGATCAAGAAGCTTCTTGTTCATGGGACACTCTTGACTTGCCATTACTCGGAGTAGAAAACACCATACAACCTCTACCTCCTCTACTTACCACTTCTAGTCTGCCTCATATTTCGAGTTCAACTCTTGTTTTATTTAATCCAACAACTATTTCAGAAATAATTCTCATCTCAGAGTCAAGTCTGTCATCTGACAATATACAAGTATTAGAGACAGGGGGAGAATCGATTATACCTAATCAACAAGAGTTACGTGTCTACTCTAGAAGAAAGGTCTCTCAAGGAAACAAAGAAATCATGAATCCTACTCACGGTCAAGAAGCCGAGCCGACCTCAATTGCCAATTGAGTCAGGTAATCCAAATCATAATCTTGATCTAGATGATCCTATAGCAATTAGAAAGGGTGTTAGATCTTGTACTCAACATCCTATTTCCAAGTTCGCCTCCTATTCCAATATGTCATCTCCATTTCATGCTTTTACTTCAAATCTTTCTAGTGTTGTGATTCCCAGGTCTATTGAAGAGGCATTAGCAATTCCTAAATGAAGAGTTGTATTCGAAGAGATGCGTGCTCTTAAATAAAATAATACCTGGAGCTTAGTGGAATTGCCACAAGAAAAGCTGATGGTTCTGTTGAAAGGTACAAGGCAAGGTTGGTGGCAAAAGGTTTTACACAAACTTATGGCATTGACTACACTGAAACTTTCGCTCCTGTTGCCAAACTCAATACCATCCGAATTCTACTTTCACTGGCAGCAAATTCTGATTGGCCACTGCATCAACTTGATGTAAAAAATGCGTTTCTTAATAGTGAACTTGAGGAGGAGGTTTACATGAGTCAACCACTAGGTTTTGAAGAAAAATTGGGAAGTAAAATTGTTTGTAAGCTCAACAAGTCTCTCTACGGTTTGAAACAATCCCCACGTGCTTGGTTTGACCCTTTTTCAAAAGTAATCAAGAAGCTTGGGTATATTCAAGGACAAACTGATCATACAATGTTTGTCAAACACTCTGAAGGTGAGAAGATAACTATTCTTATTGTGTATGTTGATGATATTATTATTACAGGGAATAATATTGAGGAGATAGAGAGAATTAAACAGATGATGGCGAAGGAATTTGAAGTCAAAGACCTTGGGGCTTTGAGATACTTTCTGGGAATGGAGTTCGTAAAGAGTAAGAAAGGTATTTCTGTTTCTTAAAGGAAATACACTTTAGATCTCTTAGAAGAAACTGGCATGTTGGGATATAAACCAAGTAAAACTCCAATTGAACTTGGTAATAAGGCAAAAATGTTTGAACATGTCGACAAAGGAAGTTATCAACGCCTTGTTGGAAAGCTTATTTACCTCTTGCATACAAGACCTGGCATAGCTTTTGTTGTGAGTTTAGTAAGCCAGTATATGCATGCACCGTGTCAAGGTCATCTTGATGCTGTGTATAGAATCTTGAGGCATTTGAAGCAAACACCTGGAAAGGGACTATTTTTTGCTAAAACAGATGATTTAAAAGTTAGAACTTTTACTAATGCAGATTGGGCTAGTTCTATCGACGATAGGAAGTCGACATCTGGGTATTGTACCTTATTATGGGGAAATTTGGTGACATGGCGTAGTAAAAAACAAACTGTTGTCGCAAGAAGTAGTGTAGAAGCTGAATATAGAGCCTTGGCCCATAGAGTTTGTGATGTTATCTGGATAAGGAGAGTGATGGAAGAGTTGAAGATCAAATATGAAGAACCTATACACCTCTACTGTGATAACAAGTCAACCATTAGTATAGCTCACAATCCTGTCCATCACAATAGGACTAAACATGTGGAAGTAGATCGACATTTTATCAAGGACAAGCTTGATGAGGGCATGATCAGCATTGAATATGTGTCTACTTCTCAACAACTAGCTGATATACTCACAAAAGGACTAACAGAACAAACATTTGAGTTCCTTGTAAGCAAGCTTAGTCTCATCAACATCTACAACCAAGCTTGAGGGAGAGTGTGGACAAAATCAAATCTGATTTAGTCAACTATGGAATGTATCATATCATTTCTTGTATTATTAGTATAGATATCATATCTTGTATTATTAGTATAAGTATCATATCATATCATATTGTATCATATCATATCATATCATAGCTTGATTGTAGGTATCATATCTTGTATTATTAGTATAGATATCATATCATATCGTATCATATCATAGCTTGATTGTAAGGAATATTGTTGTGGAGATATTCTCTCCGTATCATTGTAATCTATATGATGTATATCTCTTATATAAATACAAATGAAGGCAGCCCAATTGGGTAATACAAAATCATAACATAAAATATTTTTTCCTAACTACGTTTATAGTAATTTACAGATTTTCTTGAAAAAAATCAATTTCATTGTTTTTCTCAGTCACAATTTCAAGAAACTACAGAAAATAATATGCATTTTCCCAAGTCAGTTAAATTTTACTACTTTCAGCTTAAAAGAACTTGCAAATGCAAACTAAATATAAAAACAATATTGAAAACATGGTTGTTAAAATCCTGATCCAGATCGTAGAATCTTACAATCCTACGATCACAAATTGCTAAATCAATCCCTATCACATAAAAAATCGTTGGGAAGTAGGATTGCAGTAGGATCGATTAAATCGGAAATAGGATTGTAGAATCGCACGATCCTACCGATCCTACTAAATCATGTT
Organism: Cornus controversa; assembly: GCA_026545225.1. Classification (NCBI taxonomy): domain Eukaryota; kingdom Viridiplantae; phylum Streptophyta; class Magnoliopsida; order Cornales; family Cornaceae; genus Cornus; species Cornus controversa. The sequence continues at coordinate 42,497,731 of CM048849.1, forward strand.
GTTTTGTTCTTCTGGATTTATTTGGGCCTACAACCCTTTTTGGGCAAATAAATTTAATCATTTTAAATATAAAGCCCAACTCTTTAGCCTAATTGCATTAAAAAATAAAATAAATAAATAAATCAGAGACCCAAAGTCAAGGTAGAAACAATCTAGCACTGAATTTCAAAGGTATGGCTCAAAACTTTAAAAAAATTCTCTATTTTGCTTTAGTCTTCTTAATTTCTCTTCTTTTTTTCAGAACAAGAAAAAGAAAAAACTCTATTTTCCCGCCTATTCTTTGTCCATTCTGAAACAAAAACAAAGAGAGACTTCACTTTTTTCGTGTTGTTTTTTCTCTCTGTTTTGTTCTTTCTCTAAACCAAGAAGTAATCTTTTCAACTAAATTGTATTTTTCTCTCTCTGTTTCTCTGTACCCTTTTTTTATTTGTTTAGGCTTTACTCTAATTTCTTCTATGAGATTCTACTTCATTGTTATGCTGATGCTTTTGTATAGAGGAAATCAAGAAATTGATTTTAAGTGTTTGCCATGAGTCTTAGTATCTTTTAATGTTAATTGATTTTGCTAAAATGTTGGTCATGTTGGTTGTTTAGCCTTATTCTCTACTTGTATCAAAGATATTTGATTTAGAAAGTAGTTTGAGTTATTTTTCTAATAGTTTCATAGAATCTTACAATCCTCGATCCGATCCCAATCCTATGGAATGTTGGCCCGGTTGGTTGTTTAGCCTTATTCTCTACTTATATCAAAGATATTTGATTTAGGTCCTGTTTGGCAGAGCTTTTACTTCGGCTTTTACGCAGAAGAAAAAGAGAAGTAGAAGCTCCCGCAGAAGAAAAAGAGAAATAGAAGCTAAATCAAGAAGCTGGTACCCCCCAGCTTCCTTTAAACACTCTTTTTGGACTCTGAAACTCTTCCGCCTTACCAATCCAAACACTCTCCAAAACGGCTTTTGAGCTTGAAAAGCCGAAAGCCGCTTTTCAAAAGTCAATCCAAACAGGGCCTTAGAAAGTAGTTTGAGTTATTTTTCTAGTAGTTTCATAGCATCTTACGATCCTCAATCCGATCCCGATCCTATGGATCCCTCATCGATCCTATATAGAATCCTGATCCTGACAACCTTGATTGAAAATGATCTATATGGGAATCAAGGATGATTTGGAGGTTGAAAATGGTCGGGTTATAATAATTTACAGGGAAAATAAATCGAAGCTGACCATGAGTTGGCTACAAGAATCCATTGACTATATTAGATAACATTGGAAACAGAATCATGAGCTCTCATAGTTTGAAATGTTCTGACTCAATAGCATTTTCACACCAGGAGTACCCATTCTAAAAACTATGTTACATATATGAAACACATTTTACCAACAAATAACCATTTCTGCCAAGAAGAGTTAGCTGCATAACCAATAAAATCAACAGTAGATCTATGAATACAGTGTATCTAGTAATATGATTGAGTAATGACTACCACGAAAAGTAACTAATCCTCTTGCTTGACAAGAGAAAGATTGATATGCCAGCTCCAACAGTAAAAGTGAGCTTGTCACTAGGATAACCAGGGCATCAATAAATTACAGTTACCATAAGATCCTCGATTAAATTATGTTAAGAAAAGAAAAAAGAATAAAAAACTTATATTATTAAATTTGCTTGTTTTTTCAAAGAATGAGGGTATGGATGGATAAAGTTTTAACTGCTACACCCAATATTTTGAGTCTAGGAAACACATCTCCATGCACAAAATCCATATATCCACACCTGTAAGTAAAAATGATGTGAAACATGTCTTTTCAGATAAAATATACATTCCAAAAGCCTAAAAGATGGATAATTTCATACCATTTCCAAATACAAAAGTTATATATGACTCAATATACGATAAACCATACCTCCCAGAGTATTGAAAGCATGTATACTGTTCGTGAAGAGTATGTAATTTCAAATCAGACTGCCATGCCAATATCTAACAAAGAAATTATTCAAAAGTGTGAATTATAAAGATCCATTGTAATCACCAACTAAAATAATTTGTCTAATAGGTAAAATGTTAATAAACACTATACCTTTTTTACTAATGGCTCATAAATCACCTCTGGAAGATAAGCCAAGGTTGTACCACTATCAATTATTGTCCCTTTCTTGTCTCCAACCTCAAATACATCTGTTGTAAGATTTAGAAAATCACGACCAACTTCAACTGCCGTCATATTGACATTGTAATGTGGCCTAAGATTTTTATAACAAAATTTAGTTTAATGCATGAAATTTCACAAACCAATATTTAACATGATTGAGGACAGTAAACTATAATGTTCATAAATACAGAAGGAAAATCATGGTAAATGAAACTGGGAACATTCATATGCAACAGAAACACAATGAGCTCTTAAGACAATGGAACAACATTCAAAGGAAGCCCATCTGCAATCCACTGATCATTTATTTTTACATGTGCTCCTGGTCAATGCAGTAGCATTGTAATAAGAGCATTAAATTCCTCATAATAGTAAACAAAAGATAAACCATGGATAGATGAAATACATATTTGTTTCACCTTAAATAGTACGAATAAAAAACTTCAGTAGATTATTAATTACTTCAGTAGAACATAGCATATCCACTTAGCATCCTACTAGAATGTTATTCAACTTTAATGTCTTCTAAGTATGGAATGGGTCTCCATGCTCAAGAAAAAAAGTATTTCAGTGTTGCAAAAGACACAATTTTTAAATTTGATGAAACCTTGAATAGGTTTTCAATCCATTTTTAAGCATTTCACAGGGATATGATATTAGAGTATTAAAAGTTGAAACTTCTAGTGATACATCTATTATCTCAATTACTACAACATTCTGAGGATTATGCTTTAGCTAAAGAGGGACTATATTGACACACAGTTGGATTTAGTGCTCCAGTGATTAACATCGATCATGGAACCAACATTCAGAAACCAGGAAAATGCCTCCAGAGAAACTAATCTCAATTAATAAACTTCAGAGTCCCATAATATTGTAGTTAATGACAAGGTTTCAAGCTTCCACCCTATGTACTCTTTGATTTGTCAAAGAAGTATGATTGATAGATTCAAAGTAAGCTTCAGTTATTTTAGCTTCTCCTTTATTTGTATTGTAAGTTTGAGTCCCAAGCCAGAAAGGAGTAGGATTAGTGGAGCTAAACAGTTGAAGCAAAAGTGTAAATCTGGCCATGTCTTGCGAACACAGATCCTAAAATATTTTTTCCCTGGTGTTCTGTTCCTGATGCTGGAGCAGAAAACTGAGGAGCCCTAGAGCTGTTTTATTCACGATTCTATAGTGACATTACTCCTGAGTACTTCAGCAGTACCACAGCATGACAGTAACATGCCAATATTCAAGCTACACTATTAGTTATTTGTAGAGGCTTTTAATAGTCCTTTTTTCTCTTTGCTTTTGCTTAAGTTATAATGCACCAAGAGATTTAGAGTTCTAATGGTAGGTCTCTTAAAAGATAATGCAATTGACTTGACTCTTTTAATCTCAATAATTGAATATTAATAGGCTATTATTAGTTCAAGAAATCTGCTATGGTGAAGAAACTCTATAACAAACGTGAGTTACGACAGCATTAAAATGGAGTTTTTTACTAGTAAACTATGACGCTCAGATACTCCTCTAGGATGCCCTGGCCATATCGAACATGTGTACGACATGTATGCTCTTGGGACACAGCTGAAAACCTGTCCAATATGGCCAAGAAGCGTCATGGAATTCCAGTTTTTTTTATTCTGGTTGAACACGGGGCTGAAACACACGTGGGACACTTTCAGGACACAGCAGGACAGTTATGCAATTTTTCTCTTAAAACAAAGGGATCCCAATGAAATTTTGGAAGATAGATGGCTCAATAGAATAATAGCAAAAGGTTAAAACAAAAAAGACCACCTAAACCAAGGAGACAGTCCTTTGCACCACCGTTGAACCAAAGAAGCAAGAAGAAGAAGGGGATGAAAAGAAGAAAAATTAAGGAAGAAGCTCCACCCACCAGGAAATTTGGTAGGTCTTTAAGGACTGGGGTTGGGGTTTTCTATACGCATTTCTCTCCACTCCTACCATCTTTCCCTCATTCTTTCACTTCACAGCCACAAACCACCACCACAGTCCCCACCCACCTCACCTTCCCATCCACCGAGTACAAATCCTCACCACCACCACCACCACCTCCGGCCTTCACCTGCTTCACCCACCACTGTTCACATTCTTGGAAGTTGATTGAAGAGGGTTGTGGGCTTTTTCTTTTTGCTTTTGCTTTTCCTTTCTTGTGTGCATTTGTTCCTGTTACTAAACTTATGGCTTAGATGTAATGATTGATTAAAGTTGAACATGATGGAGGTTTATGTTATGTTGTGGCCTAAATTTTGTCTCAGTCCAGGTCACGTTGCGACCCGATTTTGACCCGAAAAATAGGCTGTGAATTTTATGACCCGTTTTTTCGCTTGCAGGTTTTGGACCCTGATTAGGATTCTCTTGTAGCCCGACATATAAAGGCATCTAAGGGTTTGGAGCGGGTAACGAGAAACAACCTTGAAAACACAAAAAGATAGTGAGAGAGCAAGAGCTAGGGTTTGGGGTTGAAACTTGTAATCTCCTGATTTTCATATAGTGAACTTTCACCGGATCTTCGCCGTACACGTAGGCACATCGCCAAACCACGTAAATTCTTGTGTTCTGTGTGTTGTGCTTGTTTCGTTTTGTGTCGTGTTTCGTGATTGTGCTTGGTTCGCAACAGTTTTTCACAACAAATTGGTATCAGAGCTTTCGGTTCTAAGCTAGGATGTCGACCAAGTTTATGGAAATCGAGAAGTTTAACGGCATGAACGACTTCAACCTGTGGCGGGTTAAGATGCAGACCCTGTTGGTTCAACATGGGATATCCAAGGTGCTGAAGGGAAAGGATGCACTGCCAAAAAAGTGGAAGGACGATCAGAAAGATGAGGCTATGGAGAAAGCACACAGTGCGATTCTGTTGTGCTTGAGTAATGAGGTTTTGCGAAAAGTTTCTAGAGAAACTACGGCAGATGGGCTGTGGAGCAAGTTGGAATCCCGTTATATGACAAAGTCTCTTGCAAATCGCTTGTACCTAAAGAAGCGGTTGTTCACTCTTTAGATGCCGAAAGGATCGTCTCTGAAAGACCACCTTGACAAGGTTAATGCTATCATTATGGATTTGAAGAATATTGATGTTAAAATAGAGGATGAGGATCAGGCTATTATTCTGTTGTGTTCTCTACCACCCTCATACGAGAACTTTGTCGATACAATAATAAATGGCAGAACTAATTTGTCCATGGAAGACGTGAAGGCATCTTTGAATTCTAAGGAGTTGTAGAGAAGGACGTTTGAGGGCAATATAGAAAGTTCGGCAGAGGGCTTAGTTGTTAGAGGAAGAACGGATCAGAAGAAAGGGTCTGGCAGCAGAGGTCGTTCTAAGTTTAAGAACAAATCGAAAGTGTTGAAATGTTTCACTTGCCACAAGGAAGAGCACTTCAGGAAAGACTGTCCAGAGCGTAAGAAGGAAAAGGGAAAATCCTTAGAAGCCGTTGGGGTGGCTGTTGCAGATGGTAGTGATTCAGATGGTGGTAGCGTTCTCACAATTTCTGCCCGTGGGTCTAGCGATGAGTGGATACTTGATTCGGGTTGCTCGTATCACATTTGTCCTAACAAGGACTGGTTTACCTCTTATCATTCCATTGATGGAGGGGAAGTTCTTATGGGAAATAATGTGCCATGCAAGATTGTAGGTATCGGTACAGTTCGAATCAAGATGTTTGACAGTATAGTGAGAACACTGACTGATGTCAAGCATGTTCCAGAACTGAAGAAGAATTTGATTTCTCTGGGTACGCTAGATTCCATCGGCTGCAGTTACAAGGCAAAAGGTGGAGTCATTAGAGTTTCAAAGGGTGCTCTTGTGGTGATGAAGTGACTGAAGCAAAATAGTTTGTATGCTCTGCAGGGTAGCACAATTACAAGTTTTGCTGCAGTATCGTCCTCGGATCCGAATATAGATACTACCAGGTTGTGGCATATGCGGTTGGGGCATATGAGTGAGAGGGGGATGGATGTTCTGAGTAAGCAGGGTCTGCTTAGTGGTCAGAAAACCGAAAAACTAAATTTCTGTGAGCATTGTGTCTTCGGGAAATAGTGCAGAGTGAAGTTCAGTACGGGAATTCACAGGACCAAGGGCACAGTGGATTATATCCATTCTAATCTTTGGAGTCCTTCTCAGGTTAATTCACATGCTGGTGGTAGATACATGATGATGTTGATTAATGATTTTTCTCGAAAAGTTTGGGTTTATATTCTGAAACACAAGAATGAGGCCTTTGTCACGTTCAAGCGATGGAAGACCTTAATTGAAAAGCAGACTGGAAAACAGGTTAAGATCTTGAGGACAGACAACGGTTTGGAGTTCTATGACGAAGAATTTAATGAGTTTTGCAAGACACGGGATTGTGAGACCGCACAGTGGGGAAAACTCCACAGCATAATGGAATTGCAAAACAGATGAACAAAACACTATTGGAGAGAGCACACTGCATGCTGTCCAATACTGGGCTAGACAAAGTGTTCTGGGCTGAAGCTGTTTCCATAGCCTGTTTCTTGGTGAACCGGTCTCCATCAACTACTATCGACTGTAAGACTTCGGAGGAGGTATGGTCTGGTTGTCCTGCTAGTTATAGTTATATGAGAATATTTGAATGTCTTGCGTATGCTCATGTTAATGAGGGGAAGCTTGAACCGAGGGCTAAGAAGTGTATATTTCTTGGTTATGAGCCCGGGGCCAAGGGATACAGATTGTGGTGCTCAGATGCTTCGGGAAAGAAATTACTTGTTAGTAGAGATGTGACCTTTCATGAGTCTGCGATGCTACTCCGCAGAAGGAGGTAGTTGATTCAGCTAGAGCTCAAGGTGTCAAGGTGTCAGTGAGCAGGTGGAGCTATCAGAGGTTCAATTAGAGAGTGTTCCTGATCAGTCAAATGATGAGCAGGTGCAGTTTCAGGTTGAGGAAGATGCACAGTTGCAACAGTATAGTGTGGCTAGAGACAGACCGAGGAAGACGATTAAGCCACCTCAAAAGTATGGCTTTTCACATGCTGATTCGACTGCTTATGCACTTAGTGTGGCAGAGAGTATTGATGAGTAGGTACCGTGTACTTATCATGAGGCCATCACAGGTGGAGAGTCAGCACAGTGGTCTGTTGCCATGAGTGAGGAGATTGAGTCTCTTCAAAAAAACCAGACTTGGGAGCTAGTCAAGAAGCCTAAGGGTCAGAAGATTGTGGGTTGTAAATGGGTCTTCAAGAAGAAGAAATGAACTCCAGGAGTGGAAGATGCAAGGTTCAAGGCACACTTGGTGGCGAAGGGCTATACACAGAGGGAAGGGGTGGACTTCAATGAAGTTTTCTCTCCTGTTGTGAAACATAGCTCAATTCGAGTGCTACTTGCTATGGTTGCTCTATATGACTTGGAGCTTGAGTAGCTTGATGTCAAGACTGTGTTCTTGCATGGAAAGTTAGAAGAGCAAATTTATATGCATCAGCTTGAGGGTTTTGAGATTCTGGAGAAGGAAGAACATGTTTGCTTACTGAAGAAGTCCTTGTATGGGATGGGCTGAAGCAGTCTCCTAAATAGTGGTATAAGCGATTCGACGCCTTTATGGTTGGGAGTGGCTACTGTAGGAGTGAGTTCGACAGTTGTGTGTATCACCAAAGGCTCTCAGATGGTTCGTATTTGTACTTGTTGCTCTATGTTGATAGCTTGCAGAAACATGTCAAAAATCAACTTGTTGAAGGCTCAGCTTAGTGGTGAATTTAAGATGAAGGATCTAGGTGTCGCGAAGAGAATTTTGGGTATGGAGATTTACAAAGACAGAGGAGCGGGCAGATTATATTTGTCACAGAAAAAATACATTGAAAATGTGTTGGAACGCTTCGGTATGCAAGCATCAAAGCTTGTGAGTACTCCATTGGCAGCCCACTTTAGACTTTCGGCAGAATTGTCACCACAGACCGAGGAGGAGGTGGAGCACATGTCTCGTGTTCCTTATGCTAGTGCAGTTGGTAGCATCATGTATGCTATGGTGTATGGTGTGTAGTAGGCCAGACATTTCACATGCAGTTAGTGTAGTGAGCATATACATGGACAAACCTGGGAAGGGTCATTGGCAGGCTGTGAAATGGATATTGCGGTATTTGCGAGGTACTGCAGATGTTAGATTAGTCTATGACAAAGGCAACAACACGTCTGGGAGTGTTGTTGGATATGTTGATTCGGATTATGCTAGAGATCTTGATAGGAGGAGGTCCTTGACAGGGGATGTCTTTACTCTTTGTGGGAGTGTGATCAGTTGAAAGGCGACTTTGCAATTTACAGTTGCATTGTCTACTACAAAGGCTGAGCACATGGCTGCCACAGAGGCAGTGAAGGAAGCTATATGGTTTAGAGGCTTTGTTAGTGATCTGGGCTTGCAGCAGGATGATTTGACTGTATTTTGCATCAGCTAGAGTGCTATACATTTGACTAAAAATCAGATGCTCCATGAGAAAACCAAGCATATTGATGTTAGGTTGCACTTCATTAGAGATGTGATTGCATAGAGTGTTCTTGCAGTGAGGAAGATTGGGACAGTAGAAAATCCGACAGATATGATGACTAAGGTCATTCCTACTATCAAGTTCAGACATTGTCTGGGCTTAATTGGTGTTTACAGAAATATTTTACGACCCGTTTTTTTGCTTGCAGGTTTTGGACCCAAATTAGTACTCTCTTGTAGCCCGATATATAAGGGCATCTAAGGGTTTGAAGCAGGTAACGAGAGAAAACCTTGAAAACGCAAAAAGAGAGTGAGAGAGCAAGAGCTAGGGTTTGGGGTTGAAACTTGTAATCTCCTGATTTTCGCATAGTGAACTTTCGCCAAATCACCGTGGACATAAGCACATCGCCGAACCACGTAAATTCTCATGTTTCGTATACATAACAAAAATATAAATTAATATTTGTTGTGTATCCTAATCATGTCCCGCATCCTATTCTTTCTCCTTTTTTTTAGAGTTATCGTATTGCAAATTCACCATGTCCTTATCATGTCATACCCGCGTCCCATATTCGTATTGTGTTGTAACCGTGCCCCATGTTCGTATCCGTGCTTCATAGCTAGTAATGAAAATTTGTCTTTAAGAAAATTTAGGTTAGCTTGCTCAACACACAATGTTCTTCCTTTGTTTTCTCTAAGAAACTTAAGCTTCAATATAGTTTAAAAATAAATTTTTCACGTTATGAGGGTTAGTCCGAAAACTTGATCACGTTATGAACAGCGAATAAGTTGAAGTTCAAATGAAGATTCAAGAAAACCACATATCTTCATACATACAAAAGGCAGTCGAAAAAGAAATAATTGTAATGAAATTTACTCTTGATTTACTAGAAGATAGTTTAGAGGATCGGAATTCTCCACCAATTTATAATAGGCTGCCAAGATGGGTTTGTTAAAAGATGTCTACTAAGAAAGCTAGGCGGCATCATGTGAGGCAGCTAATATGGGATCACACCAATATCACTCCTTAAGACAACTGATGAGGAACAAGTAACAAATCCAACCAAATAATTAAATGTTTGACTAAGGATGCTTTGACATATGAAATTGCAGAAATTAACACATTATTAGCGAGATTGCTAGGTGGCAATTTAAATTTGTAATTAAGATCAAAATCTTCTTCATGAATTCACAATATGTGATCAGTTCACACAGAAAGATGAGGCTGAAATCCCACATCTCTTGCAAGGTACTCTATAAAAGAGACCACTCCTTGAGAAATAGAGAGTAACGTTTGCTTTATTGTTCTGCTACACAGCAAAAAATGCACACGACTCGAAAAACGTTCAAGCTTCATTGTCACTTTAGAATTCTCTCATTGGTAGCAGCTCCTAGAACACAAATTCAAATTCTGCCTAGTAATCATACAGAGTTGTAATGACACCGACAAAATGTAAACAATGGCAAAAAATCCTTATAAAAATGAATGGAACTTACATACATTTACAAATAACTTGTTCTTTCATATTATTATGAAATCCTTTTTCTCAATCAGATGTTTCTTTCTATTTAAAGCACTACTATCTGCTGATTGTCAATTCGAAATTATGGTCCCCCGCAAAACGAAACAGTCAACTCTGAACAATTGCAAGGGTTATTTGGAGACAAGTCTTAAATGCACCTCCTAAATGGACTCTTTGTGCCAATAAATTGTAAGGACAAATAAGGAAGAGAAAGAAGAGGAAAGACAGAAAAATGCCACAAATTTGATGGCACGTCTTTAAAATGCTTAGGGAAACTCCGCTGACAAGTGAAAGATTTTTTTTTATTATTCTGAAGTGACCATGATTCTGATCTAACAATCACAATGTCATTAAAGGAAAACCATCTACGAAGAAAGGAGAAAACAATAGCAGGAAAATAGAATTACTTGTAAAAAAACAATTGTATAAATAATGGCTGATTGGTTGGTAATTTACTCCATAATTATTAATGCATCTGCAATTAATAGCATTCACTCTTATCAGATAACCAGACAAATCTAATAATCCCAAATTAAGCCAGCAAAATCCAATCAGCAGAATGAACACAAAAAAACATTGAGAGGGAACAATAAACAAATTAATAATAATAGGAATCAAAAACAGATATCTAGTTCTAATGTAAGATATCACATACTGGTTTGATACCAACGGGGTTGTGTTAACTTTGGGCTGCACAACATGCCCAATTGCAAATATGCCACCACCATTTACACCATCTAAGCAATGAGCAAACATCTTTTTCACTTTTCCAGATGAAGCTAATTGTGAAATCATAGATGAATTTGATTTTCCAAAGCCAAGTATCCCATCAAGTGCATCTTCAGATGAACCAAGATCCCCAGATTGTCTAGCACCACACCTACTCGGAAACATCACAAATGCTAAATAAGTAATAAAAAAGAACAGATTGCCGGAAAAAAATTAATAAATAAGAACAGATATCATTTTCTATTTGCAGGATTTGCGAGGGGCTACGCCTCCCAGTCTCCTTACTAATCCCCATAAAGAGTGTTATGTGTCTTGGAAGGACTCAAATTCTGAAGTCACCCCAAGAAGGCTTCGAAGAGCTTCAGACCCGTTAAAGATAAAGCTAAATGGGCTTCAGTTATCTGGTATAAAGGCTATGAAGAGTTGGGAACTACTCACAATGAGTTAGCAATTTAGCAAATAAGCATGGAATTTTTTTTTATAAGAGCAAATAAGCATGGGAATTTTTTTTTATAAGAGCATATAAGCATGGAATTGATTTTAATTTAAAAGGATATTCGTGAAGAGTGTGTGAATAGTGCAAACATATGTAATGGTACAGGTTCCATTTAATTAAAAGGTCAAGTGCAATTCCTAGCTTACCCAAAAATTTAAAAAGTGTTGTAGCACACACTGAAACAATGTACGATAAACATGATATGCAACTTAAGAAGCTAAATTAATACAATAACAGAGATATAATAAGACATTACAAGATTTGATATACTAAAATATACACACACACACACTTAATTGATTGTATAACATGTTTTATAACTAAAACATTACTTACATATGTTCATGATATTAGAGAACAAAAACAGAAATACAGACTAACCCAAATATGACACTTCCATTTGCCGATTTAGTTTGGAGATCTCCAGATACTCGATCATATTGGACAACATCCTTTACAAAGTACCCAATACTATAGCTTCCATCTCCGTATACCTCAGTATATAGGCAGGATACATTAGCCATGCAGCCGGAAACTGAACCTCCATTGATATCCAAACAAAATTGTTGATCACATGAAACCAATTTGCCAGTAAGCGAGTCCTTTGGGTCATATAGTGTAAGTTCCAACTGTTAAAAGAGAAGAAATTAAAAACATGTTTCAGAAATTAGCACTGGTGACTAAATTCTTATAAATTGCAATGAGGTGGATACCGAGAACAAAGGGAAGCATAAAGAAATGCAAACAAGAGGCATACACCGTGGTATCCTCTTTCGGGGCATTCTTTGCACTGGATGCAATTAACCCACATTATGTCACTTCCAGTATCTACTTGCACATAGTAGTCTCTTGCAGGTGTTCCAATCCCAATCTTAGCATAGTAAAGCCTATAAAATTAAAATTTTAAACAAAATAAGAACACACGATGAATCACTGCACGTTCTATAATCATATCCATTTAGAACACACGATGAATCATTTGATTTTCGCGGGACATAAAGCAACAATAAAAGAGAAATTGTATATATATATCAGGTAATCATTCAAATTAAGAACAGAAGCTCGTTACTTTTTCTTTCCCTAGAATTAATTGAAGCCATAGGTGTGTGTATATATATATATATATATATATATAGAGAGAGAGAGAGAGAGAGAGAGAGAAAAGTGAATGGAATGACCCGACGGCATCAGGGCGGCCAGTTCCGCCAAGGGGAAGGTCGACGCCGGCGAGCATCCGAAGGTGTCGGAGGCTATCGTGAGCTGTTAGGGCACTGAGGGAGCGTTCCACTCCGGCGAATTTGTAATTGACGTTGATCACTCCACCATTTGCAGAGACATAACTAGTACAAGTAGAGATCAAGAGCAACAACCATACCGATAATTGTGCAATTTTCGCTGCGAAACTGGAGGAACTTCTAGCGACGGTCGTGATTGCCATCGTCGTCGTTGTAGCTTCAATTGATTTTGGTAATCACTGAGAAAGGAGAAGGGAAAAAATGAAGAGCGGGAATGACTTGACCTACATAATAACACTAGGACGACGAAACGAGGAAAGTGGCACCGATAGAGACTTCGAAGTGTGAGAGTGAGGGTCCCACGTTTTCCGTCGCAGATTTCCCAGCTACAAACAGATTATCTTAATTCAGAATTACAATTCAGATAGAATTATGAGGTAAAGTCGATTACGTTCACCGCATCCACGTCCATATTTCATATTTTTGATAAAACTTTGTGTAAAAATAAATGTAATCATTATGATAAATATGATATATGTACACATCTATATTTATAATCAACATCTATATCTATATTTACAGGGTTAAGTGCCCAGCCCTCTAATATGCATATACTTTAAATAAAATTCTATTCGTCTTTTATTTTTATTTTATTCTTAAGTTATTAAGATTTAAGAATTTTATTTAATTATTTTTTTATTTTTTATTTTAAAAAACATATTATATTTATAAAGACAATGACATATAAGTCAATATAATTATGTCCTAAGCAAGTTGTCAGCTTTTAAAAAATGAGGAACTAAAATGTTAAAAAAAGAAAATAGTTCAAAAGGAAGTGTTTTTGCAACTATAAAAAACGTTTAGGGGTATTTTTTTTTTTTACATGTTTGCCTAATTTTTAATTGAGAATTACAATTGAGACAAAAGTATGAGGTAAAATCGATTACCTTCTTCAATTGTTGCAAAGTAATGTTATAATGATTAAAATATCCTTTAATATAAATTTAAAAAAATAGTGTCCCTTAATATAAGAATCAAATTAAGACAAATAATTCATTCCGTATAGTGTTGTTAAATATTATTTTAGAAAGAAAAAAAATTAATGTTGCAACTATAGGAAAATGAAACACCTTGGAACAATTTTTAAAAATTTCTTAAATTTTTATTTTTTATAAAGAAAAGAGAAACTAAAATGAAAATCATTTTAAAGAAAACCTAAATTTTCTTAAATTTATATTAAGGGATATTTTTGTCATTATAAATCACTTCTCTTAAAGTTCTATTTTTTAAAAAATTAAAAGGAAAATAAAATTTAAAATGAAAATCATTTTAAAGAAAACCTAAATTTTTTTAAATTTATATTAAGTGACACTTCGTTATTATAATATCGCTTTGCAAAATTGGATAGTTCGGTGGAGTTTTAGTTCAAAAAAATATTGTAGGGAGTTTTGTAACAAAAATTGATAGTGGGAGGGAATTTTATGCAATTTGCCCATCAATCTATTCGACTTACAAATTAACAGTATATATGAACTCACACAATTCTACTCTCATAATTAGTTTGGAGAAAGAGAAATTGAACCTCAAACCTTTTGGGATTAGATAAAAATACTAACCACAAAGTTGGATTTTACTTGTGATATAACTAACGCAGTTACAATATACAACTATAAAGATAATTATAGATAAATAGTTGTTTTCAATTGTTCCGGGTGAGTAGAGAGCAATCTACTCACTTTTAATTGTAGTCGTAAGATCTTATAGCTAATTGGTTAAACCTATTTTTTTAGAAAACTATTAATATTTCAATTATTATTAATTAAAAATGACTATAATAGACAATTTCTTAAAAGGAAAAAATCAGTTTTCTTAAATTTCTCTCCACAATTGAAAAGACATACAAACTAAGAACTTATGTCAATGTCCAGTGTCGACCTTCACTCATAACAACTTTATTCAAAATACTTGTTGGATTCATTTTGAACCAAATTTGATCACACTTGCAAATAATTTGGTAGTGTTCGAATTGTTGTGAAATTTGTTTGACAAATTAAGACTTTCGGTGTCTACTGGATGTCTCGACTCCCCTAATTGATGATGGCCCTTGTTTAGCCTTCTAATCCAAAGTTGAATATCTAGAAAGATATACTTTTTTGAATATACAATTCAGTTGAACACTATTTTCATCTAATGAAGAATTAGAAAAACTAATTTAAGTAGAAGACTCAAAGCTTTCATTTCTCTATAATAGCTTTCTTTTTTCTCTCGTCAATCATAGGAAGAGACCTTTTACATACCAAATATTGAAAGATTATTTAAGAAAAGGAAAATGACGATTCGTATTCTCTATCTCGAATGATGTGGTTGTTTATATGGCAGTCACACGTCAATTTAAGTGTACATAAATCTTTTTTTTTATTATTTATTGTTGTATAAAAAATTGTTAAAACTGAATTATTCCGGTAACATCTCCATGAATAGGTCACTTTCCTCTTTGATTTCAGCTTTCATATTAGGATTAGAATTTCATTTCATGTAGTTCTCTCTGAGATTTAGACATCCACGATTCTCTCTCATCTATGTCCATGCTCTGTTTTGATATAAAAGTTAGAAGGGGTTTGTTTTGAGAAAGTATATGGATAAAACGCTCCTAAGATCACAACAAAAAATCAACTGATAAGATAAGAATGAATGACATTGTGATGAATTCGTCTGATCGTAGTTGGATCAAAAATGAATGTTGCCAAAAAACAAAAGAAAAACCCTAATCTTGCTATGATTTATTTTGAACCATTACAGAGAATATAGGAGATTGGACCTCCATGAATTTTAATATCTATGTCCACGGAATTATGATAATTGTTTCTAAAATGTATTACAAATATAATCAAGAAGTTTTGGTCTTCCGTAAAATAAAATAAAAAACGCACAAACTTCGTAGTTTCCTATTTTCGTGAGCTCCTAAGAATATTGATTTTTTTTTCTTTTAAGAATTTGTGTATTATAGTTATTTCTAATTAATAATAATTGAAATACTAATAGTTTCTTTAAAAAGTATGTTTAACACATTCGTAGTTGGATTAGATCTTAAGGTTACAATGAAAAGTGTGTAGATTGATTACCAGAGAGCAATTGAACATTACTTATAGATAAATATATTATCGTTTTTAAATATTGTTAAATTAAAAATATATATATAAAAAAAATTCAATAAATTAAAATAAAAAGGTATTAAGTGGAATAACTACATATAAGTAAATATATGAATGCTCTCACGGTGCCCCCGCTCAAAAATGTTAGATTTTTGACGCTCTCGCTCCCGTTCCCGCTTTATGTGACATGGTTCAACAAGGTTATTTTATCTTATCCAAAATTCTTAAATCTAAAAAAGTGCAAACCCACCCTCGCCCCGCGAGGTTTTTCAAAGTGAGCAAAATACCCTTGTACTTACAAAGTGAGCAAATAAGTCCCCAAATTTTCAAAAAGCAAGCAAGATGCCCCCCTTGAGACCATTTTCAGCTAACTTTTGAAACACAATTCCTAAACTACCTCTTATATATTACATTTAAAAAATGAAAAAAAACCAAAAATACCAAAACCCCAAACTAATGAGATTAATGCAAGGATGATGATGGTGGTAATTATATTTTACATTATACATGGAATATTAGTTGAGCTATTATTTTAAAATTTGATCTTTTTTATAAAAAAAAAATATTTACTTTAATAAATTTAAAATAATAATAATAAGTGTATTTATAGAAAAATTGAAATAAAAACTTTATTTACTTTATTAAATTTAAAATAATTTGATGTAGGCAGACCCATGACATTCAAGCAATTGCTAATAAATACTTTTTATTTCAATTTTTCTATAAATGCACTTATTATTATTATTATTATTTTAAATTTAATAAAATAAGTAATTTTTTTTTAAGAAAAAAGATCAAATTTTAAAATAATGCTAGCTCAAGTAATATTCTTTGTATAATGTAAAATATTATTACCACCACCATCATCCTTGCGTTAATTTCGTTAGTTTGAGTTTTTGACTTTTTTTTTTTCAATTTTTAAATGTTATATATAAGGGGTAGTTTAGGAATTGTATTTCAAAAGTTGGCTGAAAATAGTCTCAAGGGGACATCTTGCGAACTTTTTGAAAGTTTAAAAACTTATTTGCTCACTTTGTAAGTACAGGGGGTATTATGCTCACTTGGGGAGACCTCAGGGTTTTTTTTGCACTTTTGCCAATAAATCTACTAACTTCGAAAAGTAATCCATTCAAATTAGTTTACACTTTTGTAGTTTTTGTATACATTTTTTATAATTTTTTTATCAAATAAGCTTTCTGATTTGTAATACAAGAAGTTGGGTAAGCAAAAGGACTAGTGCTACAAGGTTAGGGATGGCAACAGAGCGGGTATGGATTTCCCGAAACCTACCCCACTCCTTTTAGTGTTACAACATCTCATACATGTCCCGAACTCGGGATGAGTTTAAACCCACCATCCTATTTTTTATTATAATTGGAGAACCTAATCCTGTTCCCGCCTCATCCCGATCCGTGTAAACCCAAACAAATCTTCTAACAATTTAATTGTTAAGCCATAAATCATCAAATTGAAGGGACACCGAGAAAAAGGAATTTTATCAAAATGAAAACCAACAATACCAAAGTTGATTAGAAAAGAGAGACTAAAATTTCTCTATATTTTACTAGGTCATATTGATGTATAAACAAATAATAAAATAAACTAAAGTACCAATTGATCTAAGTATAGACAACATATTGGAGAGATAGAGGAGAAACGAATTGTAAAGACAGTGAATTGTAGAGAGACGAGCAACATTCACGGTGGAGATTCGAAAAGGGGAAGAGAGGGCGGTGGACGGAGACAGATAATCGATGGAGAGCTACAACCTTCGATCGCGCACTTGGGGATGTGAAGGGGGAGAGAGTGGTGTTACATTGGAGAGTAATAACTTATAAACCTTAAAGACAATGAGATATATACATATATAGTAAGGATAATTTTGGAATATTCTAATATATTCAATGTAATACCCCGAAAATTTGGATGTCTATTATTTTAAAGAAATTAAATTTCGTTATATTATTATTTTATTTTATTAATTCATGTAAAATCCATTATCTCTATAAGTTATCATTTTAGGTGAGTTGCTTTTCTTTTATATGCATTTTATCATTTTATGTGGATTGCATATGTGTAGTAACCCTTGTGGATGGGTGTGAGTGGGCGGGTGCGAAGACAGACACTGGGCTGAGCTACCACACTTACAGGGTACAGGGTGCGCAATCCCACATTGTTTGGGTGTGGAAAAGGGGATGTGCTTATATGTAGTATGTTCCTTCAAATGGTATAAGGCCTTTTGGGGTAAAACCCAAGAGCAAAACTGTGTGGACTATGGCCCAAAGCGAACAATATCATACCATGTGTTGGAGCGGGGTATTACAGTTGGTATCAGAGCCTGAACCCAGCCAGAAGTGTGCCGACGAGGGCATCGGGCCTCGTAGGGGGGTGGATTGTAGTAACCCTTGTGGACGAGTGTGAGTGGGCGGGTGCAAAGACAAACACTGGGCTGAGCTACCACACTGACAGGGTACAGGGTGCGCAATCCCACATCGTCTGGGTGTGGAAAAGGGGATGTGCTTATATGTAGTATGTTCTCTTCAAATGGTATGAGGCCTTTTGGGATAAAATCCAAGAGCAAAACCGTGCGGGCTCATGCCCAAAGCGGACAATACCATACCATGTGTTGAAGCGGGGTATTACAATATGTTTTATAGATTTCCAATTATTTCATGTAAATTTCTCTATTTATATTTTTATCATTTTATGTGAATTGTTTATTGATTATGTATTGTTTTATTTAAATCTTTTAAATGCTTTGGTTTGGGCTAGGGAAGAATCTAGGTTGGAATGGTTGGGTTAAGGATATGCTTAAGTTGTTGGGCCAGGGTTATAGTTATATTTTTATTGTTATTTTTTTTAATTTATTTAGTTTTTTAGAAAAACAATAATAGAATAAAATTAATTAAGACAAAAGAAAACAATAAACTAGGTTCCTGCCGTTTACTTTACGCACAGAACTAAGAGAGTAAACGAAAGAGAGAAGAGAGTGAAGGAACGATCGGGTGAACGAGTTGTTGAATCGTTAAAGAGGCAAGTTTGACTCTTCTCTTCCCCTTTGAATCCGTATGCATAGTCTAGGTTTAAGAATTTTGTTTATTTTGAAAATCTGTATATAATTGTATGTTTTATTTTTCTATTGCATCTTGATGATAAATTTCGTGAGAATTTATTATGCTAAACTGTATATAAGAGTATAGATATATATATGTAAGAATATATGTATGTATATTTCATGTATGTGTAAATTGTATAGGAACTTGTTCATGCATGAATTTAGGATGAGGAAAATATGTTAATTCGTAAACCTTCTTTATTGTGATTGTCTAGAAAATGACCCTTGATCTTTAAGAAAATAGATCATGAGGAATTTGAGTTTGAATTTTTTGAATTTTGCGAAGAACCCTAGGAGTTGTGAATTGGGGGTTTTTGATTTGGGCTATTTTTCATAGGGATTTTTGCACCAAAGGGTAAAGGGGATCAAGGGGAAAAGAATGGGACAAAAATTAGAGCGAACGGAGGTCGGGGGACGCCGAAAAAACCCCCCAACGCGTTGGGGAAGAACGTTACAGCACGCGCGTGACCCCACGCATGCAGCCGGTGCGTGGGGGAGCATGCTGCCGGCACCGGAGCTGGTCGATGGCCAAAAATTCATTTTTGGGCCCCACTCATGGGGGTCCACCTCTGGGTCCAATATGGGCCATTCCGAATTATTTTGATATTTTTTTTTAAAATTTTTGAAATTTTTGGAAAAACTTGAAAATTTGAAAATTTAATTTTTAAAAATATTTTTATGCTTCCAAAAATTCCCAATTTTTTACTGTGACTTTCTGGATGTTAAAAGACTTTGATTTTAAATTTTCAACTCAGAATAATCTTCCCTTGTTGTTAAATTGATTTTTAAAGTGTCCAAAAGTTGGTTTTTTTATTTTCTGTAATTTTAGAAAATACTTCTATAATTCGAAAAATTACCAAATTTTTATTGTAACTTTATGAAGGTTAATTAAACTTTGGTTTAAATTTTTAACTTGAAATTAGTTTCCCTTGGTGTTAAATTAATTTTTAAAGTGTCTAAAAGTTGGGTTTTCACCTTCTTTTATTTTTAAAAAATATTTTAAAATTCCAAAAAATTCTAGAAAAATTTAGGTAAATTTATAGGATTAAAATGCACCCGTGTTTTAAATTTCATGTGAATATGAGACTCTCTTGTGATTGTGTTGGTTGTAAACGTATGCCTCGAATTATGTTTTATTTTCTTTTTACTAGAAAAATATTTTTTTTAAATTTTCAAAAATTCCAGAATGATTTAATGGGGTTCTTAGAATTAGAATAGGCCCAAAAATCTAGATAAGAGTTAGGTTTAGACTCCCTCGTTGATTTGAGTGCATTGGAGGTTGGGTTGGGAAATTTCTTCTATAATGGATGCTTGGGTTATTTTATTTACTTGAATGTATTTTTTTTTAAGGATGTAAATGTCGAGTAAATACTTGATTATAAGTTACTTGTGAATGATTTGTCTTATGGTGATAATTTCATGTCGGATAATTGGAATTACTTTGTTTGTGCAAATTAAAATCGTAATGCACCTTGTTATTTTATGTTTCATATTGGGAATGTATCTTTATATTTTATTTGGCATGTAAAGATTGCACGGCGGATCAGGATCGCCCATACCTAATAAGGTATCTATACATTTTATTTGGCATGTAAGGATTGTCCGGCGTGTCAGGATCGCCCACACCTAATAAGGTATCTATACATTATATTTGGCATATCATGATTGCATAGATTTAATAAAATGCATGCATATGTTTCTTTATTTTTGAACTTAAATAAAGTGTTCATTGTGAATATTAGGGGCCTGTTGGGATAATGCATAAAAGGATTTTTATTTTTTTTTGAAAACATGAACTGAGTAAGGAATGACTTGGATGTTTATACCTATATTTATCTCCTGTGTCCCTCACGCTGAGGGGATGTATATTGATTCTCTGATTAGGATGTAACAGATAGAACTTGCTCGTGGATTTAACCCACTTTGTTGATATTTCAGGTCCCAAGCAGGTTCCCTCGCGAGGATAGAGTACTAGGATTGGTTGTGGCAGACATCTACTCTCATCGGTCACAGGGTAGGAATCTATATTATTATTCAAGAGTCAAACTATGAACTCATTTGGAGATTTTGGTTGTTGGTTTAAATTAGAATATTTACTTTTGTTCATTCTGGTTAAGGGGTCCTTGGGTTACGGGATTTTCAAATTATATAACCAGACATAAAATTATTTATTTATCGATTATTTCAATTCAGTGGAATTTTCTGTTCATCTTTAGAAGTTATTTATTTCTGTCTTTTGTCATCTATGCTTGTTGCTATCAGCTCTTAACATTCCTCAGGTTATGTATGAGACTGACACCTCATGCGCGAAATTTTCTGGGGGGTATTTCATTAAATGTGCATGGTTTTATATTTTGACTATATATAATTGGGACGGGGTGTTAACTACTCAATCCGACCCTGCCCCGAACCCAAATCAGATTAATATCTCTTTACCCAAACCTGCTCTTATTATTTTTAATACAACACCAGAAATCCACTGGGACGGGACGAGACGAATTGCCACCCTTATACAAGGTATTGAAATAGTAGGTCGACTCATTCACTAGTTTCAATACCCTAAGACTCACTACCCTATGACCCATTGTAGTGGGACTCGTCCTTATTTTAGCAAAACAATAGTTGTGACTACCCTAGTAAAGAGGAACTTGTAAGCAAAATAATAATCTAACAATAATTAAATAATTTTAATAAATTGATTTGACCTAAATTAATATGTATCTATACCCTATTTGATAGAGGTATTGCATATCGCATATCAATTCTTAGTTGTCTAAACTTTAACGGAAAAAAAAAAAACTTTATTGCCTCCGGGGTTTAAATTAGTCAATTAGATATACGTAGAATTGGAGTTTAAATTCGACGATTAAAATGAAGAATTGTGTTGGTTGATGGAACCAACACATCTCCCCACTGTTTGTTTTAAAACTAAGTTTCCATATTCAGATACGTCTTATATCATATTTATGAGATAGGAGGCATATAGTCCATGGTTCAGTTTTTCATACAAAGGATAGGGTTAAAGAATGTTTCTGAAAAAGTATTGTTTTCAAAGTGAGTTTTCATATTCGGGTTGTCTCCTATCAAATTTGTGTGATTTGTGTTGAAATTATTTTGACATGGTATCAAAGCTTACAAATGCATAAATTTTGGTATGTTATGTAACAGTACTCAATTATATGGAATCTTCTCACATTATGATAAATCCACATAAAAGGAAGGAACTTCTACAAAACAGAATTGCTAAAATGCTACATTCAATGTTCAAGCATATAGATGATGATCAGATATTATGAGTTGCGTGGTGCAGAAATGGCTGTGAAATGTTTTAATTTTAGTCAATTAAAATTAAAACAATGACACAAAACAGTAAATAAAGTAAAATAAGATATGACACGTGGAATTTTTTTATGTGGAAACACAAAGGAAAAAACAACAGAAGCTAGTCGTCTCTAGTGTTACCAATCTACTCTCTCAAAGCAAAGTAACATTAACTCTGTCTCAGTCTCACACCCACTTCATTCTACCAAGAATTAGTTATTGAATAGATGACTCCCGCGACTCCTCGTCTAGTTTTTGCAGACTCCAGACTTACTCCTTAATCCTTGCAAACGGGTTGCTAAAAGAATACGAATGCTCCGTAAATACTCTGTCCCTTTCATAGTGATTGAACCGCCTTCTTTGCAATCACGGTGATAAAAAAAAAATCTTGATACTCCGATCAACCATAGAAAGCTCTGTATGCCGCTCATCAGGTAGAGAACATCGCCCGAAACACACTGTTGTGTAATAGTGTGCTCTCAAATAAAGAAAAACAAAACGGAAAAAAATCAATGGTGATTTTTCTCTCAAAAACTCTCACAAAAACCCTAATAGAGAAAAATAGTCTATATTTGTGCATATCTCAAAACCAGATGAGTAGAGAGCTTATAAAGCCAAGAGAGTCATCAATAGATTTGAAAAAGGTAGTTTAAAATTAAGGACATCTAAAAACAAGTTCCAAAATCAAGTAGAAAACATGAGTTATATTAAAATTCGGAATCAGGAAATGTGTTCGTGAAGTCATTTGGAGAAAATAAAAAAAATCAGAATACATACGCATTGGTGGAAAAGTGTAACGCGTTGCAAAGATACTCAGAAAAATATTAAGGTCTTGTTTGGTTTGCAACTTATAAAATTATTTTCAAGAACAGTTTTCAAAGAATTAAAACAGAAAATAGTTTCCAGTTTTTTTAGTTTAAAAATCCACTTGGTTTGGAAATTTACAAAATAGTTTTCAAATAACAAAAAATCATAAATCTGATTAATTGTATCTACTGAAAATAATTTTCTAAATTAAGAAAATAAAGTATATTGCACATCACTCTTTTATTTATTTATTTTTAAGATGTTAACTACTAATACAATAATTTTTTTTTCCAAAGTCTACTAATGCAATATTTATTAATAAGTGTTGGAAGTGCATTACTTTTAAGCTAGTATTCTAAACTGAATAAAAATTGTACAAGTAAAATATCACAAGTTTAAATAAAACATGAGAAGTACATGACTTGATTCAATTTAAATATAGTTACTTCAAGTGTCATATGCACTTTTATTTGTATAATCATTAAGTTTAGTTATACATAACCAAAACAAAACATTAGAGAATTAAAGAGACAAAGATTCATCAAGCATTGCCTGCAAATGATGCCCACATAAAATTCGTCATGTGATTTTCTATAGGTCGCCATTTGTACTGCACCATCATCATATAAGTTAAGATGATTCACTATACCATATCCACTACTTCTACCATTCCCCCCATCAACGATATTCTCATTTTCTTCTCCAAACTCCATAAAAAAGTATCATCTAATGCATTTTGACGAATGAAATTGTGAATTGTGCAACAAATATTTACTATGAGTCGTTGTCTAGTCAACTTATAAAAAATCATAAGCTTCAAAATAGGAAAACGAGCCTTTAAAACTCCAAATCAACGTTTAATGACATTGCGAAGTGATGAATGCCAATAGTTAAACAATTCATTTTCACAATGTGGTTGCCAATTGCTACCCCTATAGTTTTGTAGACAATATATTTGACCAGGATGTGGAGAGAGAAATCCTTGCGTGCATGAGTAACCAAAATCAATTGCATAATATTTTTCTGCAAAATATTATTTAAATTTTTTTAGAGTAATCATTAATATCAATTGGTACAGGGAATCGTTAGTATGCTAATATTAATGTTAGAAAGGCATAAGTGTTACCATCAGTTGGTACATGGAATCGTGCAATAGCTCTTGTAATTACGTCATAAAAAATCCTCGAGTCATTTTTTATACCCTCAACCCACATAAACGAAAATAAAGATCATATCAAATGAGCAAGCACACATAATCTTTGGTGTCATTATAGCATTTTTTCCTCTATAAAGAGTTTGTTTGCTAATACGTGCAAAAATATTTACATGTGTACCATCAATTGATCCAATGCATTTCTAAGATAAATGAAGTTAAAACAAAATACATAAAAAGAGATTATAAAATGAATGAACATAATTCAAGCAAAGAAAGTAATACCTGAAACCAAGTATAGTATTTGGAACTATTGTGTATATGAGAAGGCACGTCATTGCTTTGTGGTAGACGTATGAGGCTTTTTCCAAGGCGACATATTGCTCTCAATATGGGCTTAAAATGTCTAGAAATTATTTTTCCAGAATGTTGAAAACATTCAAATCATTCAGCTATCACTGCATGACAAATATTATGTCCTATAATGAACCAAAACATTGCATCTGACTCCTCAATTGAAATTGTATATGTGTCTTCGAACAATTGATGTTTTCTCAATATTCGACAAATTTTTATTAATACTTCTCTATCCATGCGTAATATATCAAAACACCGACCGACATGATCATTCATGACCTGTTAAACCTTGGGTACTTTGGCCCTAAAGGAATTTTCAAACTCTAACAACAAATTCACAGCTACCTCACACAAGAATTCATTAAGATCTTCTTCTTTTGAATTACTAGACGATGAAGATGATGTGTCACTCCAATATATGTCTTCTATCTTGCTTTTCCAATAACCTAGACAAAAATTTAATAATCAATATAAATTATTTCATTAATAAAATTAACCAACTAAACTTATCACCACCACCAAACATTAATTGTTTAAGAAATCAAGGTAAACCACACTAAAGTTTTTATAACATAAACATAATAAATCGTCCCCACATGAATATAACATAAAGTCATATGCATGAAGAAAAAAAATAGTTCAACAATACAAAAAATCAAATATTGTTTCAAGTCAAATGCATCCATAAACAAAACCATACTATAAAGTAACAACCCAAATCAATCATTGTCATTTACAAGCTATTCAACCAAGCAATCTTCTTGGAAATAGGCACATTAAGGAACAATTTTCTATAGTGCTTTTCCATGAACTTTTTCACTGCCATCAAATATGTGCCATCATCTATCCCATTAATTGAATTAAGGCATTCAACGCATTGAGAAAAAGAATGTTGATTTTTAGGTAGTGAGCTAGTCGCCTCTTGATTTTGTGTCATTTTCTTATACCTCTTCGCCTTAACTTCATAAGTTTCAGTCCTTGCTTTAGAAGCCTCAACAAAGAAAGTAAGAGCATCATTCAAGGAATCTTTTTTAGATTCATTTTTTTGCACGACAATCGGTGGGTGTGGAGTTATGATGACGGCGATTGCTGTCTTCAGCTACAGCATTTTTTGAATCAGTTTCACCCTCAGCGGTTACATTAATATGGACACCTGCATTGAAAAACTCTTCCTCTAGCTCTCGTTCTTCATCTGTATTAGGTGGCTCTTGAGTGGATGCATAGTGAAGTTGGCCAATAACAATCGACCTATTAAAATGACTCTTAATAATCTATAATTCTCACAATCTTTTTTTTTTTAAAACACCTAGCATAGGGATGAACTTGTCAAAGAAAAAAATATTGTATAAATAAGCATACCAAAAAAATTGACTGACTATTGTAAAAGAATGAATTTAATAGATATTTAACCTGCAAATATCTTTGTCAATTTTCTTCATTTGCAATAACAATGTTTGTTTCTGCATCCCAACCAAATCCAGTTGGCTCGTTCAATAGAGTTAAAAACTCACGATACTTTATGCGTAACCGATTAAATTTTTTTACTTTAGTTGTTTCACACTCTATCTGTGGTTAGTCCTTTTTTGGAACTCCTCCTTGATTTGTTTCCAACACTTAGTGGTAAATACTCCAGACGACATATTCCCTTCGTTAACCTCATCAACCATTACGTCAATAAAACCTTTTTTTCAATTGTGAAGCCCATAGAGCTGACTCCTCAACATCAGAAATTTCTTCTGGAATCAGAATTCAACAGATTATGCATAAATCTATATGTTATTGAATAAAACTATATAATGGCAAACTAACACCATAAAAAACAAACAAAAAAAATTCTTAAAATAATATAGAGTATCATATTAGCATGACATTTTAGATCTCATGCTTAAACTTTATTTGGTTGCCTAGTTGGACTTTAACCAATTATGAGAATAATACATTTGTCATTAAAAAATATCTTATACTTAAATGTCGATCGTTTCACAGTTTGTATTATTTTAAGCATGAATGTCTTAATAGCTCATTATTTGGGAAGAGATACTCCCAAAGTATATATTACGATGTGATGATAAGTAAACAAGTATGTAACAAATCAAAGCAATTTGAAAGAACACACTAAGAATTTTACATGGTTCTGCTAAACACGCCTATGTTCACAGAAAATTTGATTTTACTATATAGATTGTAATAATACAAATTGAAGGATTGTGTCAAGAGTACACTCAACTCTCAACCCTTTTCCCATATACACCAAATCTCATTTAAACAGAAATCACAAATTCTAAACAAGAATTCTCTCTCTAAGTACCCTCACAAAAACAATAAGAGTATAACATCTACACAAGAGTTTTCTACTCTCTTTTCTTCTCTGCTTGTCCCCCCAAGTAACACGATTTACAAGAAAGCAAATGGCAAATAAAAAGGAAATAAAACAAAAATAGGGTGGCCAATAATTTGAGCCAACTGAATAAACTCTCCCTTGCTGAATTTTTTTTATAAGTAGACTCCCGCTTGCAAATTCACAAACGATCCATCGACCTTTCAAACTCCAGCTACACATAACCCGAATCAAGTATAAAACAATACTCCTCTTGATCCACATGACCAATATATTTATGTAGCTGTTTCAAGTCAACACTATCAAGTGACTTTGGAATGGGGTTTCGATGTAACCCTTCTCCAAGTAGAAATTTTGATGAAATACCTCCAACAGAATTTCGCGCATGAGGTGGCCAGTCTCATACACAAAACTTGAGAGATATATGCAACTGGTAGTAAGAAGCAAAGAGTATAAAATATAAAATGAAATAATTGTAAAACAGAATAGAGAATCCCTCTGAATTAAAATAACCGCTAAACAAATAAGTGTGCGTCTGGTAATACAATTTGGAAGTCCCGTAATCCAACGACCCCTTAAAAAGAATGAACAGGAGTTTGTAACCCTAAATTAAAACTAACAACCAAAGTCTCCAAAAAGTTCATAGTTTGAATTATTGAAGAAGAAGATAAGTTCCTACCCTGAGACTGGTGAGAGGAGATATCTGTCACAACCAACCCTAAAACTCTATCCTCGCGGTGGAACCTGCTTGGGACCTGCAATATCAACAAAGTGGGTTAAACCAACGAGCAAGTCCTATCTATTACATCCCAATCAGAGAACCAATATACATACCCCCATTATGAGGGACACAAGAGAAAAATACAAGTGAATATATATAGGTCATTCCTTATCCAGATCATATTTTTAAAATGCATATCATCTTTTACAATGTTCCATCAAAACTCATCTCATACAAAAGTGAACACATTCTTTAAGTTTAGAAGAGAGAAACATAAGCATGTATAATATCAAGTTTAAGCAATCCTGACATGCCACTATTTTTTTATCCTTGGATACCTTAATAGGTATTGGCAATCCTTGCATGCCTCCTTTAACTTGAGATACCTTAATAGGTATTGACAATCCTACATGCCCCGGCAAGCCTTACATGCCTCCCAAACTAACTTACAACATGAAATAAAATAAAGTGTATCACGATTCAAATTGCACAAACGAAATGATTTAAATTAACGGATATGCAATCATCACAATAAGACAACCCGTTCACAAATAAATCAAAACCAAGTATATCATGGATATTTATAATTTCAAAGGAAAATACAGTCAAAGAGTAAAATAATACAACCATCCATTTTAGGAGCAAACACCTAACCAAACCTCCAATGTATCTAAACCTTCGAGGGAGTCAAAACCTAACTTTAATTCAAGTTCTGGGCTCATTCTGCTTCTAAGAACCCTATTTAATCATGCTGGAATTTTTGAAAATTTTAAAAAATATTTTTCTAGTAAAAGAAAATAAAACATAGTTTTGAGGCATACTTTTAAAATCAATAAAACCTTGAGGGAAACTCATTTCTACTTGAAATTTAAAACCCAAGTGTCTTTTACCCCTATAAGGTTACCTAAATTTTTTTAGAATTTTTAAAATATTTTTTAAATAAAAAAAGGTGAAAAATCCAATTTTGAGACACTTTAAAAATCAATTTAACCTCGAGGGAAGCTAATTTCGACATAAAATTTAAAATCCAAGTTCAATTAACCACCAGGAAGTTGAAATAAAATTTTGAAAATTTTTGGAAATATTTAAGTATTTTTAAAAAATGATTTTTTGAATTTTCAAGATTTTGCAAAAATTTCAAATATATAGAAAAAAATAGTAAATCAACTCGGGATGGGCCTAGAGGTGGGCCCCCACGAGTGGGGCCCAAAAACAATTTTTGGGCACAGGCCGGATGCGCCCTAATGCACCTGGTCGTTTCTTCTCCAACGCGCTGGCTACTTCTCCAGCCATTTTTCGGCACTTCCTGACCTCCGTTTAGCCCCATTTTTGTATCAAACTTCTCCTCTTGATCCCCTCTACCCATTGGTACAAAAAGTCCCATAAAAAATGGCCCGAATCGAAAACCCCCAATTCACAAGTTGAGGGTTCTTTGCAAAATTTTCAAAATTAAAGCCAAATTCTGCAACTATCTAATTTTCTAAAGATCAAGGGTCATTTACTAAGCAATAACAACATAAATGGGTTACAAAATATCATCCCTTTCCCACCTAGATTCATGCTCGTACGATTTTCATACAATATACCCATACTTTTTATATATATATGCACATATCTATACATATATAAATCTATACACCTATAGTCAGCCAGCATACTAAATTACATGAATTTCTCCAATAAGAAACAACAGAATATAACATCAAATCATATAAATATTTCAAATATAATCATAAGCTCAAAACCTAGACTATGTATACAGATTCAAAGGAGAAAAGAAGAATCGAACTTGCCTTATTGTCGACCAAAACTTGTCCTTACGATTTGCTCCTTCTCTCCCTTCTCTCTTGCATCTACACTCTTGGTTTCTGTGTGTAAAAAAAATGATAGAAACCCTATTCTCCTATTTTCTTTTGTTTTATTTTTTTTTTCTAGAAACTAAATAAACTCCAAAAACAACAAAGAAATAATAAAAATATTACAAGCATAAACCCTAGCCAATCAACATAATTGTACTCCTAGCCCAGTCATTCCAGTCCAACTCTAACCCAATCCAACATTAAAATAAAAGAAAATTCAAAGACCTAGTCCACTCCGAAATAAATAATAAAAACTCTCTAGCAATCTAAAGCATTAAAAAAAATTTAAATAAGACAAAACACAATCAACAAAGCAATTCACATGAAATAATAAAAATAAATAAAGCATTTATATTAAAATAAATGACGTTAGAATGTAATATCTCAAAATTTTGATGTCATTTATTTTAATTTAAATGTTTTATTTATTTTTATTATTTCTTATGGATGTGTGCAAGAAGAGACACTAGGCTGAGCTACCACATTGGCAGGCTACATGGTGCTTAATCCCACATCGCCTGAGTGTGGAGAAGGGGATATGCTTATATGTAGTGTGTTCTCTCCAAATTGTATGAGACATTTTGGGATAAAACTCAAAAGCAAAACCGTGCGGGCTTAGGCCCAAAATGGACAATATCATACTATCAGGTAGAGCAGGGTATTACATTTCATATCACCCTCATTTTTTTGGAAATGTGCAACCTGTGTCTTCGATAAATCAAATGAAACAAATCTCAAGATCTTGTTACCATGTCAATCTCATTTCCTATCCATAATCGAAGTCTGAGTACCATTGGCACTCCCCACCAAACAGTACAAACCTCCAATATGTTCTCCTTACATTAATATCGTACAACCCCTAGTTATTTTTATGAATCCCTGCAATGGAGCATTTGCGACCCATAGAGTCCAACTGCTAAGGAAATTAAATTACACTGCAATTTTGGTGCGTAAGCAACATCCCCAAAAGTGCGTTCCACCCCATCAAATATTTTAAACTTTACCATTCCCACGCCTTCAATGACACATTTGTCATCATTAGGCAATGTCAAATAACTACCATCAAGTTTTTGAAATGAATCAAAACATTTTTTCACGGAGCAAATATAGTTAGATGAACTCGAATATAAAAATCCCTCATGTTTAGTAAGAGTGTCACATTTGAAAATTGTGAGAACATCTCCAAGGTCACTATCACAAACATATGAGGTAGAACCATTTTAAGAGCCGCCATCGTCCTTTCGCTTTGCAAGTGGATAGTTTTTTCTAGTGTGCGCCCACTCACGACATCTGTACCATTTTCTCCATACATTGATTTAGACTTGCTGTTATCACTAGATACCTGGTTGATATGTCTTCCCTATTATGCAAATGAGCAACCATAGCCAAACTTGAACTCTCATCAACGAGTGATTTCCTTTTGTTGTTGAACAAGAGAGTCGACTCAACTTCCTCTATCTTTAACATATCATTGTCATATAAGACGGTAGTCACTATATTCTCATAGGAATCTGGAAGTGACGTAAGAAACAATAGGGCTTTGTCTTCTTCTTCAATTTTCATATCGACACTTTTAAGTTTGTCAACAATTCCATTCGTCTTTAGTTTGTACAAATTTCGCTTCAGATTGAGTTTAGTAGTGAGACATCTCACTAGGTAAAGCTTCTTTAACTTATCTCACAATTTCGATGTTGAATCATCTCCATTAACATTGTTAATGATGCTATCCCCAATACAGAGTCAAATAGTGTTAACACACTTTGACTCTATATCTTGCCAATCATCAATGAACATTTTTTTTGACTTTTCATCCTTCCCTTTCGACGCCCGCGCAAGCCTTGTTGAATTAGGATGTCATTCACCCTCCTTTGTCATAGGGTGAAGCTACCTTTACCATCAAATCTCTCCACCTTGTACTGTGTGACAATATTACAACCTTTTGTGCACCTTGAAGCTCTTATACCAATTGTTGAAAAATAAGCCTCCAATCACGTACCACTAAATATTATGATATGATGATAAGTAAATAAGCACGTAACAAATTATAGTAATTTGAAAGATCACACCAAGAATTTTACGTGGTTCAGCGAAACAAGCTTATATACGTCCATAGAGAGCCCGATTTCACTATAGATTGTAACAATACACATTGAAGGATTGTATCAAGAGTACACTCAACTCTCAACCCTTAACCCTTATACACATAATCTCACTTAAAAGAAAATCACAAATTCTGAACAAGAATTCTCTCTCTAAGTGCTCTCACAAAAATAATGAGAGTATTGTCTCTCCACAAGAGTTTTCTACTCCCTTTTCTTCTCTGCTTGTCTCCCAAGTCACACAATTCACAAGAAAGGAAAAAGAAAATAAAACAAAAGAAGATGGTCAGTAATTTGAAAAACACAAAATCCATCAAATAGTGCATTGTGTCCCAAACAAAGTGCAATGCGTTCTATCCAAATTTTCTTTTAAAAAACATTGACTTCACTCAACCCTTTTTCAAAAACAAATGTACACACACTCACTTACCTTCCTAAAGGATGTTCAAATCTGATCAACAAGTGCTGAGCTTGTGTCAATCACTTGTCGTTCACCTTCTAAAATTGAGACTCTAAACATAAAATTACAACCCGATCTATCAAAATTTGACAACACAAAAACTAAATTTCTCACAGATACATGTGTGTGTGTGTGTATATATATATAGAAGCAAATTGATATATAGTGTTGTAATATATAGATATACTAGTGTATTGCCCGTGTCTATGATACTAAAAAAATTATAATGTTATTTTAGGTGTGAGGGTAGGTGTATGTGTATGTATATGTGAATTTAGGTATGAATATAGTGGATGAATCGTGACTGTTTGATCGTAGATAGAGAATGTTATTTTAGACCATAGATAGATATAGATATATAGATAGACATAGATATTTTGAACCGTAAAATTGATTTTTTTTAAAGTATTTTTGACCATTGGATCATGATTTTTTTTTTAGAGAGATTCAAACACAATGCTTAAATGTAATATAGATATTTGAAAATTTTCTGAGTTCTCACACATTGAAAAAAAGTTTTTTTAAAAAAAATGCTTTATGCATAATTGCTTTAACCTATATGCATCGGATGTCGAAATAGATATATACATGTATGAGACCATTACAACTTACTACAAAGTGCAAGATAGGAATTGATTCAAGATTAATTAGCAGATGAAATTATCCCTATTAGATATGTGGACCTTTGTTTATTGGTTCCAGGCGACACAATTATTCTCCAACTCGTTCAATCTTTTTGCATTATATATCTTGTATGTTCTGCGTAAATGCCCGGGGACAATATTAGAAATAGCTAAAGTAGCTACCAAAATAGAGAGAAGGATAATATTCATGATGTCACTGTCAATAGTGTTGTAACATAGAGGTAGTGTTGATTGGCTTTAAGCACACATTTTTCCTGCAAAATGTTTTCCATTGAATTGTGTTTTTCTTTTAGAAATGATTTTGCTCGAGAACAGATGAAATTTAAAAACCAATGATATATTATCAACACATTAAAAGACATTCTGTCCACAATGATCATCAAATACTAAATTACATTCACTCAGGACACGAGGATGAAACAAAGACAAATGGTCCCAAGTCCATTGACAAAAATTAATCTAGTTTTCAACTAAATGATGATAACCTTTCTTTCTTAGAGAGAAGGGTAGCTATAAAATCATCCATTGCTTGAATAGAAGACCCCCTGTGACCTTCCTCCTCTCTCACTGCTGCTCTGATCAACTCTTTAATTTCAACTGCCTTTTTCTTCATTTCCTCTCCTTTGCCTTTCTTGTCCATCACTGTTTCCATCACCATCTTCACTTCCTCCTTCACAATAGTACTCTGCACTCCTCTGCTCAGCTCCAAACACACTCCCATTTCCTCCATCAGCATCTTAGAATTATAAGTCTGCTCGGCCGCCAACGGCCATCCTATAATTGGCACGCCTTGGCTCAAGCTCTCCAATACCGAATTCCACCCACAGTGGCTGAGAAACGCCCCGGTAGATTTGTGGGACAAAATCTCCAACTGAGGCGCCCATTTGTACACCAACAAGCCCTGACTAGTCTTGGTCACTCGTTCTTGGAACCCTTTTGGCAACCATTCAGCTCTGAATTCGCCTTTCAAGTCAAAACCAACAGGAGGCCTAATAACCCATATGAATGCAATGCCACTATCTTCCAAGCCCTCAGCTAATTCCATCATTTGGGTAGCAAAAATTGTGTTCTGGGACCCGAAGGAAATGTAAAGAACAGAGTGTTTTTCATGAAAGTCAAGCCACTCAAGACATTTCTCAGGAGATATTCCAAGCTCTCTGCCTGTGCGTTGGTGAGAGACATTTGAAGTGGAAGAAGATGATGATGATGAAGGGTTGAGCATGGATTGAGGAAGGAGAGGACCAATTGTCCAAACAGGAAGTTCTAAATACTTCCTAAGAATTTCTAAGCCCAAAGGTTCAATTTCCTCAACTGTGTTGCACAACCACCCAAATGAGCCTAAAGAAAGCCCAATCTGTGGCTGAAAAAAACGAGACCAAGCATCAGTACCATCAGCAGCTCTCAGGAACTGATGAAGTTGGGATATATGAAATCGAGACGAATCAGGAAAACCCGGTAGCTGAAACTCATCTGTTTCAGATAACCGATGTGGGAGGTTCTGCCACAGAGAAACATAGGCTGCAGTGCCATATGCACCACCAGTGCTAAAACTAACATTGACAATCCCAAGACTATTAGCAACCTCATTAGCCCATCCAAAGAACACATCAGACACTATGCAAAGTGGAGGCTTGCCTTCTTTTTCAGCTATGTCTGAGACAAGTCTTCGGACAGGTTCTTCGAGGGCCAATGAGGCGTGACAAAAAGGCATTATTTGATGCAAAGACAAGGCCTCGGTGTTCTCGGTGTTGGGTGGCAAGCCGTGGTCAGCGCTGTTGAAGGGAAGCGAGACAAGGCGGATTTGGGATTGTGAGAGTGAGGCTGTTGATGGGTCTTTGGCGATGGTTGAGTGGAGGTAGTTGATGTTGAGAGGTGTGTTGGCTATGGTGATTGTGAAGCCAGTTCTTTGATGGATTTGCTTTGCTAGAGCTAAGAAAGGGATGAGATGGCCTTGTGCCATGAAAGGTAACATCACTATGTGTTCGTGAGAGCTGCTCATCTTCGTTTGTTCAGTGAATTCTGAGACTGCTTTGTGTCAAACAGGGAAGAGTAGGAAACTTGGGACTAAAGAGTGTATGAACAATTGTTTGAATTTTCCTCAAACTTTTTAAGCAACAATGCAATAAAATAAAATGCCAACGTTATTTTTTTGATCTGTTCGTTTGTTTGGTAAAAAAAATTAAAGTAGAAATCTTTTCTTTAGAATTAAAATTCTTTCTGCTGTTCAACTTATGAAATGATCATTCAATTTTTAATAAATATTAAAAAATAAAATCTAGTTATCAAAAATAATATAATCATCATTTCATACATGGATCATTACATATTTGAAATCAAATAAAAAAATAAGAATGATTATTTTATTCTATTCTCATTTTAATGAAATGCTATCAAAGAGAGCATATTAGCCTTACCTTCAAAGTGCACCGAAGAAAAGGTAAATAATTATTTTTTTTTTTTACTTAAAATTACACCTACGTCATTAGATAGGAATTGAGATTAAGATAACATGCACTACCAATGATATTTGTGGAAGAATAATTTTTACCAATGGAAACCTGCCATCTGTGGTCAACAAGGCCAAATGTGGCAAGAGAGTTTGCTAAGATGTACATGACACGTGGCAAGAGTCAAAGACCGCACCATCCAGTCAAATTATAGATCTCCTGAATCAGCTTGTATAAAGAGGACATAAAAGGATGTAGTTTTGTAATTTTTAAATAATTATTTTTTAAAATGCCAAATCATTTAATTTTATATAAATAAAATAATATTTTTTTATTTCAGATAAGTGTTTTAAAAAATTTAGATAATCATAGTCCAAATTTCTCACATCTCTTTAAACAAAGAGTTCACTTAATTTGAAAGTCCTAAATTTATAAAAAGAATTATCTAACTCTTAATTTGAGAGTCCTAAATTCATGAAAAATCCTCTATTAATTGAATTTGTAATTTAAATTATAATATATTTAATATTTGAAAGCAATATATATGTACAATTTCTTTACTTAAGTCTTCTCATTCCTTTAATTTAATGTCATTATTTATAATTATATAATAATATGTAATGTTATTATTTGTTATTATATAACATTATTTCTAATTTATATATATATTTTTATGTTATTTCATGTTATATTATTTAGTGTTATATATTATTTATAGAGATAAAAAGTAATATATATATATATATATATATATATATATATATATATATATTCATGTGAAAACTGAAGAGGGATAGAGTTTGTTCTGCTTCAAAATTATATCCTTTTATGACTTATGACACACAGGAGATCCTGAATAAAGAATACTTGATTGTTTCCTATCTGACAAGAAGTTGATACAAATCTTTCTGGATAAGGAGATTGATACAAACTTTGGCACCTTCGATACTATTGTTCATTTTATTAATGGAACGAGTCAGATTTTTGTTTAGGTACCTTCGAGCACTAATCCTCTTCTTTTTTTATTTTTTATTTATTTACGAGATATTGGTTTTATTTGTTGTTTTTTGAGAATTTTAAATTGGCAACGTCAGCAAAATAATTGTTCCGATACTGTTTATCAAAGACAAGAAGAATTGTCTCATTGTTATAAAACTGTCCGAATGTTTCAAATTATGATAAATCAAGAGATCGATTTTATCATTTACCAACAAGACAAAAAAAAAAAGGGTTCATATGAAGAGTTTGTTTCGTCCAATACAAGGTTCATTACGTGGTTGGGTCAAATCAGGAAGGGTTGTCGCTTACAAATACAAAATAATATATATATATACACGTGTTCAATTGCTTTCAGTGAGTAAGAAGCAATTTGCACACTTTTAATGATAATCATAAAATTTAATCCTAAAACTATAATTAAACCATTCACTTTTTTTGTATTTTAGATAATTTACTTGTTTTTTTTCATTATTATTAATTAGTGTTTATGTGAATGGACAAACTTATCCTCCTCTATCCTCTCCCTCTACCATGGTGTTGATCTTCTCCGTCCTTCGTTTTCTCTCTTGTGCCACTGCCACAATCTTCTCTCTCTCACCCTCAGCCACCCTCTCTCTCTCTTCTCATATTATTTAATTCTCTAAATCATTGCCTCTTTTGCTGTTTTCATCCTTTTTCTATGTTGTAAATGGATGGTGAAGAATTGCACTAATGGGTCTTCCGAAATAGATCAATTTGCATAAAATTTGGATTAATGATGCCAAAATTTAGGCCATATATGAGTGGCTAAATTTTTATGTGTATGCATGAATTGAGGAGGTTTGGATTTTTTTTATTTTCTCTCTCATCTCTCTCCCACTCATTCTTGAAGCTCCATCCGAAGGGACCAATTACACATATTTCACTCTCCAATATTTCTTTTTAATCTTTTAATCTCTCTCTTTCTTTTTCCTTTTCTCTCTCTTTGTCCCTCTTTCTCTCCCTTTTCTTTCACTCTCTCTTTTAATTTTCTTTTAAGTATTCTTTTAAAAATATATACATATACTGTTGATGGATAGTGATGTTGGTGTGATTGAAAGGCTCAAATATCCAAATCAAAAGATACTGTTTTAGATACCCAAATAAAATAATTTGTATAGAATATAAATATTGTTTTATATACCAATATGAAAAAGATTTGCACAGGCTTCCAACCAAAATATTGTATACATGAACACAAATGTGGGGGACAAATGAGTGAAAACAATAGAAAAGAAAAGTAGAACACCATAGGCCCACTTCCCACTATGAACCACCACTCACATCCATCACACTCGCCGGCCAAGTGACACCTCATCATCACCAACACCTCATACCCACTACAGCCGGCCAGCAAACCAAACAGACCCAGCTCCAATTGCATCTCAATTCTAAACTTGAATTAGTAGTAGTAGTAGTAGTAGTAGGAAGCCCATATAAAAGAGGATTACAACTACACTGAATCTATTAGTTCCGTAGGCACCATGTCATTCTTATAAAAGTTACAAAATCTAATCAAAGTTTTTGTTAATAAGGAAAGTGTAACTAATGAAAATAAAAATAATCAACAGCAGTGTATATTTTAGCTTCACATTTTCTTTTACAGAGACGATAATACACTAATGAAACCAGATATGCTGCTCCATCACTCACACCTGTAAAGAAAAAATTCATTTATATTTGTATGAGGCTCGACACAGGAGTTTCGGCGATGGAGACGACCATCACCACTACAGCAGCGAATCACATGGTGAAGTAGCTATGGGTGGTCGGTGAAGATGACCGAAATTGGTGGTGGTGGAGACGGTGGCAGTGAGCTTTGGCTGGTGGATTGGTTGGTGGTGATTCATGGATCAACAAAACAACCAACCAAACCACAGAAAAGAAAAACCCCAAGCAAAATAATGAAATGAAATAGAGAGAAAGATTGAAGCAATGACTGAATGTTGTGATGTAGAGAAGAGGAAGGCTTGGGTACCTTTATGTATGCATATATATAAATGGTTACGATGGTTTGGTTGGCCAGTGGGGGCCTTCGATTTCTGGGAAAGAGCAATTGGTCACCACACCTATCTCTATATATCATTGATGTTGTTTTAAAAGTGTAAAATAACTCGTAAGTGTACGAATCTATTGAAATATAGATCGGCAAAAACGAGGTTGAACCCAAGGCAATGCTTTGAGAAGAACAATTAATACAAATTCAAGTTAATTTAAAACTTATCTAGTTTAAACAAAAGTTGGTTGATTTGAGAGAGATTAAACTAACATGCACATAAAATAACACAATTGAAATCAAATAAAGAAAATAACTAAGATGTCGGATTCCACCACCATTAAATCCATGAAGCTCGTAATATTCATTTATTAATCTCCAAAGTTAGAGTAGCAATCAAGAAATCAATCTATTGCTTACTCAAGATTTAACAATAAAGCACTATGAAAAATATATCAAAAAGGTAGATTTTCCTTTACTTTATTAGTGTAAAATTCTAAGCATCTTATGAATTCAATTCAATGAAAAACATAAGATCAAAGATTATCACTTTTAAAAAATACAAACCCAAACTTAGATTAATTATAATACTTTCTAACTACCACATATACATGATATAGATGGTGAAATAATTAACGCTCGGAAATAAGACTTTTGGGCCGTTTTTCAAAACGAGATTAAAACTGGACTATGCGCAGAATTGGGTTTCAGGCCCGTAATCTCCTTAAGCAGTTATAATTTTCTTGGACCTCTTCCTTGGACTCATTTGAGTTGAAATATGGAGTTGAATGGATCCATTAGATTTAGACTTCACATAACTTTCTTGGATATCATCTTTAAATGTCCAAAATCATTGTTTTAAGAGTATTGAATGCGTAACATTCAACGTCGATCAATCATATATGCACTGAGGGTGAGAATATAACTCGACAGTGACAGTGGGTCTTTTGTTGGCACATGTGCTTGCTTTAATGGTGGCGAAGAAGCTTCGATTATGGTGGCTTGTTTCAGTGGTGGAAGTAGTGAATCTGAGATGGGAGGAGAGAGAAAAGAAATAAAAGAAATAAATGGGTGGGAGAGTGATACAGAGATAGAGTGAGGGTAGGTGAAGGTTTAAATTTGAATTTAGGTGGGAGTGAATCGTGACCGTTGATTGAAGATAGAGAGATTAATTTTAGACCGTAGATAAACGTAAATATTTTGAATCATCAGATGGGTTTTTTAACCATTTTTTACCATTAGATGATGGATTTTTTT
The DNA here is from genome assembly GCA_026545225.1 of Cornus controversa. Lineage (NCBI taxonomy): Eukaryota > Viridiplantae > Streptophyta > Magnoliopsida > Cornales > Cornaceae > Cornus > Cornus controversa. The sequence goes on from CM048849.1 coordinate 42,537,038, forward strand.
TGGCAGAAAATTCAAACACTAACCTTAATTGTAATATAGATATTATTTTCTTTTTCTTTTCTTTTTCATCAACTCTCTCTCTTTCCACTTTCTCTCTTTTCTTATTAGAGGGCTCTCTTTTCAATCTCACATCTATATATATATATATACATATTTTTTTTCTTTTTCTTCCACTTTCTCTCTCTTCTCTTTTCTCATAGGAGGCTCTCTCTCTCTTCAATCTCAGTTTCTCTTTGTTCTCTCTTCAATTACTTGTATTTCATGATTTGGGTTATTCAACTTGAAAGATGGAATGGTTGAATCGTTTTATTCTTTTGATCAGAAGAAGATTGAAAAACCACCCTTTAGGATTGTTCCTAGCCAATAATAACTGGAGTTCATGTTAAGGAGCAGACAACAACCAAATTTAAGCAATTTTTTTTTTCTTTCTTTTGGTTTATTGGGTTTATTGTTGGTAATATATGCGGAAACGTAATTAGAAGATAAAACAAACACACAAATTTATTTGGTTAATTATAACAATGGGTTACATCCAAGGAGCACATCGAACAATTTCACTATGAAAAATATGATGGATTGTTTCGGCTCACAATTTGATACACAATTTAGGGTTACACAAAATCCCTATTTATAAAGAGTCATATCTTGATACACAAAAATACAAGAGATTTACTTGGTTCACCCTAATAATGGGTTAGGTCCAAGGAGCACACCGAATACCTAACAATGAGTTACGTCCAAGGAGCACAATTTCACTATGAAAAATATGATAAATGATTACAATCACTCAAAATCTCTTCTCTCTTGCTCTCACTAATTTTGTGATAGAGGATTACAATCACTCTAAATTTCTTCTCTTGCTCTCACCAATTTCACAAATTGAATTTCCACGGCTCACAATTGTTCTCACAATTTCATACACAATTTAGGGTTACACAAAATTCCTATTTATAAAGAGAAATATCATGTTTACCAAATTGTCTTGATCACCAAGTCTTCAGGTTTCAGAAGGAAAGTTCAATTAGAAATTAAATTCCTAAACAAGTCCAATAATAATAGGAAACAAATCTTCTAGCAATCAACCTTACAAAAACCATTGTCTTCAGACTCCACAACCACAACATTTATATATGTATTAAGCATAATCATTTACATTCTTTATGAATATCAAGTTTAATTCTTTTGCAATTGCAAGTATAGTAGTAGCAAATTAGAAGTTTCTGACTATATATATATATATATATATATATCACACATCAAACACTAAAAATCAAAGCAAATACATTGCCAGAATCCAAGAGAAATATAAGTAATTATCAAAGTTAGAACCAAATTTAAACAAAGTTGTTGTCATAAGTGTGACGTCTTTATATAGAGAGAAAGTGGAAAAAAAAGAAAAAAAGAAAAGAAAAGAAAATAATGTATATATAGATGTGAGATTGAAGAGAGAGAGAGCCTATGGTGAGAAGAGAGAGGAGAGAGAAAGTTGAAGAAAAAAAATTATATATATATATATATATATATATATATATATATAGATGTGAGATTGAAGAGAGAGAGAGCGCCGTTAACAGAGAGGCGAGAGAAAGTTGAAGAAAAAGAAAATAATATATACAGATGTGAGATTGAAGAGAGAGAGAAAGAGAGCCTCGGGTGAGAAGAGAGAGGAGAGAGAAGGTTGAAGAAAAAGAAAATAATATATATATATACACACACACTAGGGTATACCAGTGCCTACGGCACTATCGTGCACTCCAATCGTGATCGTTAGATGAAGTGATTTTAGACCGTAAATAGCAAAAGACATTTTGAACCGCAAGATTACTTTTTTAACAAATCTGGGCCATTGGATTAACTTTTTTTTTTGTCTTATTCACTTTCCTTCTATATAGAATAGATATATATATATGTGAGATTGGAGAGAGAGAGAAAGAAGGAAAGAAGGAATTTATATATATATATAAGGAAAGAAGGAATATATATATATATATATATATATATATATATATATATATATATATGTGAGATTGGAGAGAGAGAGAGAGAAGGATAGAAGGAATTTTTTTTCACACTTTCAATCTACTGCACTTTACCCCAAAATGTGAGGTACTTCCATACAGATACATGTATAACTTCTGCTTCAGCCAGGAAGGAGCTACCTCGGGCCAGAGGGGGGTGTCACACCTATCATTTTAAGATCATAATAATACTCTCACGAAATATTTGCTAAAAATCCCATATATATAAACTCACTTCCACTAAACTTAAAATTTTGTACTCTCTAGGCCTCCCAAGCGGTAACCCTAGCCCATCAACGTCTCTCTCTCACGAAGAACATAACTGTTGGTAACACTACCCTTGTTGTCTTTATTTTTTTAAATTTCTCATAAATTTATTTTATATTATTATTTTAAAGAGTTTTCAATTTGATTTTGTTAGAAATAAATAAGATGAACATCTGGAACCAAATCGGTTCCCAAAGAGATTCATGATTGGGTTTAGTTTTTTTTTTTTCCAGCAATTTTCATGGGTTTAGGGTTGTTGACTTCTTGTTGTAGTAATCGGTTCATCTTATGGGGCTTCTGGAGTTGGCTTTTGAATGACATGCCTTATTAATAAAGATGTATTCAATTTTTTTTATTTAATAGTTGATTTTTTTTTTATAAAAAAAAATTATGGTTGTTCAAAGTTGGCACCCCCCACCTCCAAAAAAAAAAAAAAACAATTGAGTCCGTCTCAACTTTTGGTCCCAAAATTCATTAATAAAAAATCATTTGGTCCCTCCAAATTTTTTTTCTTCTTTCAAAACAGTTATTTATTGGCTCAAAAAATAGTGAGCTTGTATTTTTTCTTTTGAAGTCCAATTTTATGAAAAAGAAATGTAAGTTTATTACTAGGGTTGTCTTTCCTGTAACATATCATTTCTATATTTACATTTACATATATACACACACATATACTATCGATTATATGAATTCAAGAGAGAAAAAGAAAAAATTACACTAACATTCATTTATCTTTAATAAAGATACATGACATTTCTTGTTAGACATTTTTGTTAAATGGTGTTTACAGGAAAAATATTTTAAATTATGTGATAATCTCCATCTGCAAGTCTTTGGAGAACCGAAAACAAGGAAAAATTAAAGTATTATTATATCAAGATGACAAAAGTGTTATTGAAACTTAGAGAGGTGTTTGGATATTTTACTCTTAAAATAAAGATTACTAAAATTTAATAAATATAAATAAATTAAAACATAAAGTAAATAAAATACATAGGTAAAAGAGGTTGTATAAGGATATAAATATGTTTCAACATGATATATTGAGCTTTGTGAGCCGATTTGAGTGTGAATTCGTGAGTTTCGGTATTGAAAACGACCAATACAGTTACGAATCCGCCTTTTAGAGAACATAGACCTAAATCTTATATATATATATGATGTACAATTATCTATGTGTAATAATATTTCAATTTATCAATTAATTATGAATTAAATTATATTAATGTGTTCAAGAATATTCATATTTTTTAATGATAAAAATAAAACTTTAAACGAATTGATTTTGATTCAAGTGTTTCTTTGTCAAGAATCAGAGATCATTTTTTTAATTTCTACTATGCAATCTGAACTTATCGACAAAAACGAATCAATTTAAATACTCCTTTATGTTTCGATGGTGACTCGTAACAATATTTTGCCTAAATAATAAACACCCCCTAATACGTGCTACGCAAGACTCGCCCAATAGGGTTGATTGGCCTGCAACTTCAAAAACTGTCCACACACTCTTCTGTCCCAACTCCCAACGCTTCCCTATTTCACATCGAGCAAGCGGTCTCAGAATTCACTCAAATCCAACCAAAAATGGGCGGCTCTCAAGAACACATAGTGATGTTACCTTTCATGGCACAAGGCCATCTCATCCCTTTCTTGGCTCTAGCAAAGCAGATCCATCAAAGAACTGGCTTCACAATCACCATAGCCAACACACCTCTCAACATCAAATACCTCCACTCAACCATCTCCAAAGACCCATCAACAGCCTTACCCTCACAATCCCAGATCCACCTAGTCGCACTTCCCTTCAACAGCTCCGACCATGGCTTGCCACCCAACACCGAGAACACCGAGGCCTTGTCTTTGAATCAAGTAGTTGCATTGTTTCAGTCCTCATCGGCCCTAGCAGCGCCTGTCAGAAGACTTGTCTTAGACATAGCTGAAAAAGAAGGCAAGCCTCCACTTTGCATAGTGTCTGATGTGTTCTTTGGATGGGCTAATGAGGTTGCCAATAGTCTTGGGATTGTCAATGTTAGTTTTAGCACTGGTGGTGCATATGGCACTGCAGCCTATGTTTCTCTGTGGCAGAACCTCCCACATCGGTTATCTGAAACCGATGAGTTTCAGCTACCGGGTTTTCCTGACTCGACTCGATTTCATATATCCCAACTTCATCAGTTCCTGAGAGCTGCTGATGGTACTGATGCTTGGTCTCGGTTTTTTCAGCCACAGATTGGGCTTTCTTTAGGCTCTTCTGGGTGGTTGTGCAACACAGTAGAGGAAATTGAGCCTTTGGGTTTAGAAATTCTTAGGAAGTATACAAAACTTCCTGTTTGGACAATTGGTCCTCTTCTGCCTGAATCCCTGCTCAACCCTTCATCATCAACATCTTCCAATTCAAATATCTCTCACCAACGTACAGGCAGAGAACCTGGACTATCTCCTCAGAAATGTCTTGAGTGGCTTGACTTTCATGAAAAACACTCTGTTCTTTACATTTCATTTGGGTCCCAGAACACAATTTCTGCTACCCAGATGATGGAATTAGCTAAGGGTTTGGAAGACAGTGGCATTGCATTCATATGGGTCATTAGGCCTCCTTTTGGTTTTGACTTGAAAGGCGAATTTAGAGCTGAATGGTTGCCAGATGGGTTCGAAGAACGAGTGGCCAAGACCAGACAGGGATTGTTGGTGCACAAATGGGCTCCTCAGTTGGAGATTTTGTCACACAAATCGACCGGGGCGTTTCTCAGCCACTGCGGGTGGAATTCGGTGTTGGAGAGCTTGAGCCAAGGCATACCGATGATAGGATGGCCGTTGGCTGCCGAGCAGGCCTATAATTCTAAGATGCTGATGGAGGATATGGGAGTGTGTGTGGAGCTGACTAGAGGATTGCAGGGTAGTATTGTGAAGGAGGAGGTGAAGAAGGTGATTGAAACAGTGATGGACAAGAAGCGGAAAGGAGAGGAAATGAGGAAAAAGGCAGTTGAAATTAAAGAGTTGATAAGAGCAGCAGTGAGAGAAGAGGAAGGTCATAAGGGGTCTTCTCTTCAAGCAATGGATGATTTTATAGCTACCCTTTTCTCCAAAGAGAGAAGGGCTATCACTTAGTTGAAAATTAGATTAGGACCATTTGTCTTTATTTCATTCTCATCTCCTAAGTGAACTTGATGATCATTGCGGAATAAATGTCTTATAATTTGTTTGACTTGGAATAGATCATTGACTTCTAAATTTAATCTGTTTCTGTGGAAAATCATTTCTAAAAGACAAACAATTCCATGAAAAACATTGTGCAGGAGAAATGTGTGCCTACAGCCAATCAACATTGCCTGTCTGACCTTTGTTTACTGGCACAGGTAATTCTTTTACATGTGGAATAGATATTGCACTGTCTTGTATGACCTTCGTTTACTGGTTTTAGGTGAAAGTGTCAAACAATTATAGGTAGCCGAAAAGAGAGAGATTCATATCACTGTCAACACACGCACCATATATATTTGATATATAATTGAGAACTCACAAACAACATAATGTAAAATACAGTGGTAAGAACATGAATACTGAAAAGAACCATTAGAAGTACTTCAGCATTATTTTATTTTTTTGATAAATAGTACTTCAGCATTATTAACCATAGGCTTAAGATAATACTAGTTTTTTTATTTTTATTTTTTATTGACAAAGTCTAGCATTTGGCTGGATGAGGAAGCTTGCACTTGTCTGGGAGCTGCATAGCAAGGTTTGGATCAATTCCAAGGGCAGGCAACATTGTGGACTTCTTGTAGGAGCATAGGCAGGGGATGTCAGCATGCGACAGTGCCGAGCAGCAGGCGGCCGTAGGCGCCGTTGGTTTCGGAGCAGTCACCGAAGGCTTGCAAGCCATCAGACCCTCACTGGACATGTTGCACAAGGATTGGGCATAGCACAGCTCAAGAACCACCCCATTGCTGGCTATGGCAACCAACAATAGAGCCACAACTGCAGCCCTATGACATGCCTTCATTTTCTATAGATTTAGCTCTCTTAATTGGTGTGTTTGTTTTGAAAAGCTTGCAAATGGGTATGTTGTTTATATAGAAATTGAATGGAAGTGATACTGTGAGGAATGTGAGGGTGTGAAGCTACAGATTGTGCAGTCCGTGAGTGTCCTTTGGCATATTTTGTGGGGGACTAGCTACTGTGGTGTCACGGGCTCTGAATTTGGTGTTTGGTGTGGAGACTCTTTCCTCTATTTTTTTTTTTATTCAGGACAATAATTGATCAATAATGATTTCAGAACAATAATTGTTGCCCGAGCAGGTTGGAATTCTCACCATGTACATAACTTCCCATACAGGTAAAAGAAGTATCCAATGCACTAACAAAAATTTTAGAAAGATCCCAACAAATCCAAAATTTGCCCATGGCAAACCAATTATTTACTTTATTGACATTAGTTTCCACAAACTAAACAAAGGAATATTGAAATTCCTAATTAATCTCCTAATTTCAAAGAATTTTGGAGTATTCAACCCTCTGAAACAACCAATGATCATAAGAGAGATAACAACAGAGACACATCAAGCTCCTTTAGAAGAGCCTACACCAATTCCACTTTCTTCTTATTCTTCTCCTTAACTGGAGACTTACTATTGGATTTCTTAGTGTGCTTTGACTGATCAGAATTTATATGAGGAATTTCATGTAGTAAAACAGACATGTTATCTTAATCTAGATTTGCTAAAGTTTGAAGGAGAAAAAGACCTCAGTTTGATGACCTGTAGATGCCTCCAAATGTTGTTGATCCATTTGACCAATCTGATCATCTGAATTGTCCTGAATCTGCTTTGGACTATGTTGCTCAACCTGCAGATTAGGGGCAGCCAATCCATGACCTCATTACATGTCTGTAGACTGGTTTCCCTTAGAGGATGCACCATGACAAAATTCCACAATACCCATCAGACCCATTTTGGAATCATCCCCTGCTAGAAACATCTTTTTTATTCTTCATTGTCACTAATTCCCAGCCTTCTTCTGAGTATTGGACATGAACGTCTACTTTGATACTCTCTGATTTCCCATTACAGTTTTCAACCACCTTGTAATTTTTAGAATCATGGCCAAAACCACCTTGGCAGTGAAGACATTGTAAAGGTTTCCATTGAAGCTCAGTGGTAATAGGGATCTTTTCCCCTGTAGGAAGAACCAATTTAAACTCCTCGACTAGCTAGCTTCTTACCAGCCTCAACCTCAATATATATTCTGGCAAAACTCAATCTTTTCTTCAATTCTGTCATGGCATCAGCATATAATGGTTTGCCCACCGCACTACCAATATAGCTTGAGCCCTTGGCATTCCAATACTCAACAGGAACATTAGAAAATTTTATCCATATTGAAATCTTATCCAGCTTATCCTTGTGTAAAGACATATCCAAGTGACATTTTTTCAACATAATCAGTCTATCTGCAAAATGCCAAGGTCCATTTTCAAGAACAGAGTCCATCTTATGCTCATCTGCGAAAACTTAAAGAAGGAAAACCCTTTGTTTGTTCCAAAAACCTCAACCAATCCCTCTCGGTCCCATAGCTTGTGAGCCCAGTTAGCTTGACCCATTAAAGATTCCTTACACGAATCAATCCCAACCTTTGATAGGATCAGATGTGTTTGGGCACATAAGTGAAGAATTAAACTAGCACGTGACTAGCGGTTGAGTAGACTGACCCTCCTCCGTAGATTTCATAACAGCCTTGGACATGTGTTGCAAATCGGGAAAGGCCCCCATAACAGACTTAACTGCTTCTGCTGTTTCCATCCCACTCACAGATTTCATTCTGCATGTTAACGGCAGAATCTTGGAACTCTGATCAGATTCAGAGTCACTCTAACCCTTCCAGAACCTCGACTTCCATGGATACGATTACCGAATCTTCCCCAGCCACCAAAACCACCTCCTCTACAACCAAATCCACCATGATTCCCATAGTCATATTGCGCAGTTGATTCTGGTTAGTTCGCATTTCAACAATAGATTTCTGCAATTCATGAATTTTCAGCTTCAAATTTCAATAACCAAATCCTCATCCTTAAACTCAGCACTTTCAGATAGTTGTCTTTTACCTCCTGTTCATATTTCTGCAGTTCCACCAAATCACTATTTCCATCTCCGATTCCTGCAGTTTCCTCAAATCACTATTCTTCCTCACAGATTTCAGATCCTTTGATTCTTCCATACTGGATAAACCGAGAATGCAATTGCCGGCAAAGAAAGAAAGACGCACCAAAACAAAGATAATAGATTCTAAGAAAACAAATCCAACATGAGGAAGAAATCGCCGGAGTGAAAGAGAAATCGAAATCTAGAAACAAACTTCACAGAGAACGGCTATAGCATAGAAAACAGCTTTCCAACAGGCAAAAATTGATTAGTAAACAAGATAGAATCAATGTTACCAGGCAAGCATAGCTGTAAACTTGCATAATCATCATGGTCGGAAATCTAGGTCACCATGGTGCTCTGTCTCTCTCTCTCAAATTTTGTTCTTAATGAAAGTTGTTCTTTGCATACTAGTATGCTCACAGTATGGAAAATGTAATATTGAATATCTGATGATCTTTCATGTTTAGTTCATATAATCTGATTGAGTAAATTCTAAATACATATGAATGACATATTGACAACTTTTTTTATATAATTTTTAATGCTATTATTATGATGATTGAGAAAATGAGTGAAAATTATACAAAAATTTATAATACAAGGGTCCAACTCTTTAGTCATGTCAGTTTTAAAGGCCTCATTTAGAGATCTCCCCTAAGGCTTCAAATTATATTGAGCCGGTCCTGATTTAAAAATTAATTAAGGGATAGAACACCTCTGATGCTCATCCCGTTTGTGTGTACATGCAAACATTTTTTGACAAACAATGAGATTTGAATAGCAATGCACTGCATAATGATTAATGACCCTCAGGTTACCACAAACTCCCGAGTCACCTCATAAATATTTCACTCTAAATCAGACAACGAACACCAACCCCCACCAACCCCCCCCCCCCCCCCCCCCCCCCCCCCCACACACACACACACACACTACAAAAGAGAGAAAAAGGAAACGGTAAAAAGAAAAACAAAAAAAGATCATTCAATAACAAAAGTTTGCTTGATACAAATAATTTGATTTTTACAACATTAACACATGTAATACAGATAATTCCATATTTACAGCAAGAATGAAGTGTAACTAGATATCAAGAAAATAGACGAGAAGTGATCACCAGGGTGCAACTGCCTATTCCTCTGCAATTTTTCCACCCCTTCAACTGTCTTGATCTGAGGCCCTCATAAGAACAATATGAAACCAACCTTTTCCCACTGATGGCATTTGCAGATCAGCATTATTTTCCATCTAAATTTGGGAATTCAATCATATCAAGGTTCCCCAAATGGTGATGATTCAGTGCTATAGCTCCAGAGGTGTTTCAGCTCGCCTCGAACCAGACCCAATATGATGGCAACCCCTGATTCATGAAGTAGAGAAGGAAGGAAAAAATCAGCGTAATCCAACAAATTCTTTTCAATCTGCAAATAAGGAATGAGATGTCTGCTTAAAGTTGTTGTCACACAACAAATACCTAATGTACATGGAACAAGATAGAGGAGAGCAGGTTGACCATGTCCATCCATTAAATACAAGCCTAGATACGTAAAGAAGAGGCCTGCAGATAAAGGGTAAAAGGAAAAACTCAGGTGTATCATTAAGAGAGTTCACATTTTGGAATGCAGTCAGTAGAAAAAATTAATAAGGAAATACTATATTACTACTATATGTGTTGAAATATCTTTATTATTTTTATTTTATTTATTTGTTAGGTATTTTTATGTAAGATCCTCATGATTATGTAAGATCCCCATAATCATTGGATCACGTAAATTGTGGCATCTTTTCTATTTTTCTTTGATTTGGTTTCCTTTTTTGTACCCTATTCTTGTATATAAATATAGCTCTTGGCTCTCGGTTTAAGTAAGCCAATTACACATTTTACTTTTTTGTATCAGAGCAAAACAAAAACTTCCATCCTCCTTCCCCAACAATGCCACTTTCTCTCACCCTCTCTCATCTTTCCCTCACCTCTGGCGCACCTACCTCTCCTCCTAACCCTTGTGTTGCACCAACCCTCTGTCTTTGACTTTTTAGGAAAATTCCCTTAGGTTTTTTATGACCTAAGGGTCCCTTCAGTTTTATTTTACCATTGTGGGCTTCCAGTGTTTGTTCGGCAGCATCTTTGGAGGAAAGCGCCGATTTTTCCAACCTTTTTTTTTTCCTTTCCTCCCTCTTTGACGTGTGGACCAGCCTTATTTTGGTACTGTGGGTGATTCTAATAGCCAAAAGGACACTTTATCCTTGGTCCAACATACTTTATCTTCGGAAAAGCATTCTCCAGCGCAGCGGGTTACTAGCATGCTCTTAAATGGGTGCAACTTCGTATCTTGGTCCCAATCTCTTCAACTCTATATTGGAGGGAAAGGGAAAACTGGTTGGCTTTTGAGTCTGGTCAAGGAACTGGAAAAGACGGGTACTAAATATATTGCATGTGACATGGACAGATGCTCCATTATGGGTTGGATCTTCAACTCAATGGAGGAGCATATTTATAATATGTTCATGTTTCACATTTCCGTTTTTTGTCTATATCAAGCCCTTAACAAGAATACCCACTCCCACAATGACTCTCGTATCTTTAAACTTTATCAGGAGATTGCTCATGCATCTTAGGAGACACTCAAGCTGTCAGTATCAGAGTATTTTGGGTACCTCCAGTCTAGGTGGGAAGAATTAGCACAGTATGAACCTCTCTCCGATTTCTCTGAAGATGCTGCAACTCTTTTGGTCAAGAGACTGAACCGCCTGCATACCTACCAGTTTTTGATGGGTTTATGATCTGAGTATGATGCCGTTAGAACTTAGATCATAAACACCTCTCCTATGCCTGATTTGTATGATGCTTTTGCTATTGTTGATCATGAGGAGCATAGACATCAGATCTCTCATTCGGTAGCTTTACCAGAGACTCCAGTTGATCAGATGGCTCTTGCTGCTAGCTCTAGAATTTCAGAGGGAAAGGTTATTTGTCAACATTGTGGAGCCCTAGGACATGTAAAGGATCATTGCTTGAAGCTTCACCCCAAACTAAAATAGAAATTTTCTCACAATCGTCCTTTTGGCCGTGGCCGCACTGCTGCAATAGTCGATACTATTGGTGGGTATATTACTCTACAAATTGCTGCTTCTCCTCCTAGACCATCTTTTCAGGACTTCATTCGGTTAGAGTCCCAAATTTGTCTTTATCTACTAGGGTTGAATCTTCTACTCCCACGGCTATTATAGCTACAGGTACTCCTTTTGCTTTCTATGTTAAAGCAGGCAAACCTACTTGGTTCTAGATTCAGGAGCCATTGATCACATGACTGGTGAGTTGTCATTATTTTCTACTCCTGGTATCCCTGTTAATTAGTCTGTTAGTCTAGCTGATGGGTCAACTACCATTATTCGTAATAAAGGAGATGTTCATCTATCGCCTTATATCATTTTCCCATATGTTCTTCATGTTCCTAACATCACATTTAATCTTCTATCTATTAGCAAACTTGCCAAATCTCTAAACTGTGCAGTTATTTTCTTTCCTTATTACTGTGTTTTACAGGACTTGTGTTCGAAGAGGATTTTTGGTAGGAGATATGAGCACGATGGCCTCTACTACTTTGGGGATCCTCCACCGACACCTCCTCCACTTGCTTGAGCCTTCAAATCTCTGTTCTTCCAGTTTTTAGTTCTCATGATTTTTCTTTTCGGACTTTAAATTTATGGCATGCTCGCCTTGGGCATGTAAACTTTTAGTATTTATGTCTTCTTTTTCCTTCATTAATAACGGCTTGTCAGGATAATAAGTTTCAATGTAAGACTTGTGAGCTTTCCAAACATTCTAGAATTGGTTATATTTCTCATATGCATTGTGCACCTAGTATGTTTGATGTTATACATTCTAATGTGTGGGGTCCTTCTCCATACATTCATTGATGATTATTCCCGCTGCACATAGGTGTATTTAGTTAAAAAGAAATCTGAAGTTTTGCCCTTGTTCACTCAATTTCTCCAAATGATCAAAACTCAATATAAAACTGTTGTTAAGAATATTAGGTCTGACAATGGTCGTGAATATGTTTCCAATGAGTTTCAGTCTTAACTCAATCAATAGGGTATTCTTCATCAGCTTACTTGTCCATATACCCCTGACCAGAATGGTGTGGTAGAGCGTAAAAACCGCCACCTAATGTCAGTTGTTCGATGTCTTTTAAGTGGTATGAATGTGCCAAAGTCATATTGGCACATGGCGGTTCTTATAGCTACTTTTCTCATTAATCGTACCCCTTGTAGAGTATTGAGTGGTAAGGCCCCCTTACAAATACTTCAGTTTGATATTACTCTTTTCTCCATCATGCCTTGGGTGTTTAGATGTATATGTTTTGTTCAGAATCGTAGCCCTTCTCGTACTAAACTTGATGACAAGGTCATTAAATGTATCTTTTTAGGATACTTTTTTATGTCAAAAGGTTACCAGTGCTATGATCCGATACACAAACACATGTATCACTCTCTTAATGTCACCTTTCACGAGCATACCCCTTTTTTATGGTACTAACACTATCCTGCAGGAAACTTCTACTCCCGATCCAGAGGCATCTCCTCTTGTTCGTCCTCTTCCTATTTTTCAAGAATAGTCTTCTCCTGTGGTTTCCTCACACCCTTTGTAGGTCTATTTCACCACTTTTATGCTCCGCCTCCACTGCCTTCATCCTCCTCATATACAGGTTCAGATACATCTCCTCTATCTCCTTTACATTTCCCTATCCCTGTTCATGAGTCCCGGTATCCCACTCAGGACCACAGACCGCCTGCTAGATTTGGATTCGCTTGTAGTACTAATGATCCTATTTCTCAATATATCTCTTATGATGGTCTTTTCGAGTCTTACCGAGCCTTTCTAGGTAAACTTGATTCCATTTTCATTCCCAGAAATGTGTCTGAGGCACTCCGAAATCTCAATTGGATGTCTACTATGAAGGTAGAAATGGATGCTTTGCAGCATAATGACACTTGGGAGCTTGTCTCTCTCCCTCCTTCTCAAAAGACTGTTGGTTGCAAATGGGTATTTAGTGTTAAATATCTAGTTGATGGCTCTATTGATCGGCATAAGGCCCGTTTGGTGGCTAAAGAGTTTACTTAGATTCCTAGTAAAAGACTTTAATGATACCGTTGCTCTTGTTGCTAAATTGACCTCAGTTCGTCTGCTAGTCACCCTGGCTGCTTCTCACAATTGACCTCTTCATTAGCTTGATGTGAAGAATGTTTTCCTTAACGATGACCTTCTTGAGACCATTTACATGGATCCTCCACCTGGTTTTCGGGCTGGGGGGGGGGGGGGTATGCTGGAAGAGTCTGTCAATTGTGGAGGTCTCTCTGTATGGGTTAAAACAATCTCCCAGAGCTTGGTTTAGCCGTTTCAGTGATGTAATTCTATTCATGGAGTTTTTTAAATGTCATTCTGACCATACATGTTTTATCCACCATTCCACTATTGGTCGTTGTATCATTCTTTTTGTCTATGTTGATGATATCATCATTACTGGCGATAACATCCCTGGGATTGCTCAAGTAAAGCTTCAATTGGCTAAAGCTTTTGATGTGAAAGACCTTAGGCAGCTCAGATATTTCTTGGGGATTGAGGTTGTTAGATCTAAGCAGGGTATATCTTTCTCGCAAAGGAAGTATGTCTTGGATCTTTTTCGAGACACGGGTATGCTTGGATGTAAACTTGCTTCCACTCTTATGGATCCTAATATGAAGATCTCGGCTGAGTCTGGAGATCTCCTTTTTGATCCCTCACAGTATCAACACTTGGTAGAAAGATTGATTTATCTTACTAATACCCGTCCTAATTTGATTTTTGCGGTTAGTGTTGTGAGCCAGTTTATGCATGCTCCTTGTATAGCTCATATAGATGCGGTATATCATATTCTGCGAAATCTTAAGTCCTGTCCTAGACTTAGATTATTCTATTATTCTAATAGGCAGGTTGGGCTATCCGGTTTTAGTGATGCAGACTATGCTGGGTCCAAGACTAACAGACGTTCCACATCTGGCTTCTGTATTTTCTATGGAGATTATCTTATATCCTGGAAATGTAAGAAGCAGCCTGTAGTTTCAAGATCTTCAGCAGAGGCTGAGTATCGTGCCATGGCTTAGGGTACTTGTGAGATTCTCTAGCTTCGATCTTTCTTGGAGGAGCTAGGGCTAAGTGAAAAACAGTCCTTAGACTTGTTTTGTGATAATAAGTCAGCCATCATGATCGCTTCAGATTATGTTCTTCATGAGAGGACTAAACATATAGAGGTGGACATTCATTTTATCAGAGAGAAGGTTTGTTCGGGAATTATCAAGCTGTGCTTTGTTCTATCCTTTGATCAGTCTGCCGATGTGTTCACCAAATTCGTTGGTCCATCTTTGCTTCATTCCTCGATTACCAAGCTAGGCTTGATTGATATCTTCACTCCAGCTTGAGGGGGAGTGTTGAAATATCTTTATTATTTTTATTTTATTTATATGTTAGGTTTTTTTTTTTTTTTGTAAGATCCCCATGATTATGTCATGTAGATTTTTTAGCCTTTAATTAGGTAATATTATGTAAGATCCCTATAATCATGGGATCACGTAGATTGTGGCATCTTTCTTGTTTTTCTTTGATTTGGTTTCCTTTTTTGTACCCTATTCTTATATAAATATAGCTCTTCGCTCTCGGTTTGAGTAAGCCAATTACATATATTTTACTTTTATATGCACCCTATACTGTAATTACTATTATGTACAAGCACCTTTGTTGGTCAAATCATGATGGGCGCCATTCAGTTGTTACATTCTCAAGCATGGAGTGCGGACTCTTCTAGTTCAAAGTAACAAAAGGCCTAGACCTTAGACCATATGAAACTACATTCAAAGTATATATGCACCCTATACTGTAATTACCATTATATTACAAGCACCTTTCCTCCATTATTGCTACCGGATTGGCCGTAGGGCTTGCTTCTATTGGACCTAGAGTTGGTCAAGGTAAATTTATTTTTGATTTGTTTCCCTCTTTACTCTTCAAATACGGTCAATCTACGGTAGAAGAGAAGGTTCCATAAGAACAATTATTTATTTCAGGATACCTTGTCTCTTTATTTTTTATTTTTTTTTATGTCAAATTATGCTAGGTTCCATTCAGCTGTTACATTCTCAAGGATGGAGTGCGGACCCTTATAGTTCAAAGTAACAAAAGGCCTAGACCTTAGACCATATGAAACCAAGTATTTAGCAGTCAAAGAAATAAAGCTTTATTTAGACATGCAACTCCTCTAATGGAAGTCAGAAGATAGCACTCCAGCTACAAAGCTGGTGGAACAAACCTTTACGAGTTCCCTTTTTCTTTTTAATGTTCTCTACACAAATTACTAAGGGGCCATTGCTACGTGCAATAGCAGAAGCTCAGGTGCCGAGTGAGAAAACACAGGTTTGATCATAAGGGCAGCCACTTTGTAGCAATAAAGCCAAAGGTTAGTCCATACCCAGTCCACCACTCCAAGAACTTTGAGATTGAAAGGACCAGCAACATGGGACATTTAGTTGCAATTACATAAAATCATGTCCCATTTGACAAAGCAAAGATGCGTCTAAGCACTTTCTTTTGGCATCTCACTCATAGATTGGTTTCTACAGTTTGAAAGCATTAATAATAGTCATAGACAGTAAATGATTGAGAACAGTCTAATTCACACATAACACATCTATTTGCATGGGCAGGGCAAGAGCCAAGCTGGATACAACTTCCACAATTTACTCAGTTGAAATATTGATCTAGCCAACTGTCGCATATTTTATTTAATTGTTCCTATAATCTTCCTCATAATTTAATCTTACAGTGGACAACAAGATCAGTATTAAGGTTACACAAGCAATTAATTTGGAAAAAAAATAAAGCAAGAATACTCACCTAATCCATAGCCAATTACCAACCACAGAAAGTATCCATTTAGTACACCCTTCTTATTGGCTCTGTCATATCTGCAGCAACCAAACACACAAAAATAAGAATGGCAAAGTTATATAAAAGACTAAAAAAGATAAGGTAACTGACCATAAAACACTGAGTTCTAAAGCATCGCAGTAGTTGCATTTGGCAAAGGATCACGAAGGTACTAAAAGATGACTTAAAAAAAATTAAAAATTAAAAACTCCACTTTTAGATCATTGGCCATTCATCACTTTTAAAGAAGTTGACGAACCAAAATCCCTCTAACTTCCACTTATAAACAAACTTAGATGCATATCTGGGCAGTTATCCCTTAAACTTATCTATTAAAGTTTTACCTTCTATAATTTTTTTTATTTAATTAGTTTATTGATAAGTGACATTGAGATATATTATGATACAGTATTGATTATGTGAAGTACAAATACAAACTTCATTATAAATTTCTTATATGATAAATTTACTAATTAGATTTCTTAATTATAATTACTCAAAATTGTAATTTTCTGATTCACATTAAGATAAAATAATTCATTGGTATTAGTGTATTCCTAATTTACAAATTATACTTTATAATTAGAGGAAATTAGAAATACTAATATACTAATTGTGTAATTGGCTATTGTTCAATCCACACACAATTCACTATAGATGTTTGATTTAGAATTGTGATTTGTTGCAGAAAATGAAATTGTCCCATCATAGTGGAGTCTGGAGATGATCGTGACAGTAAAGCTGTTGGTACATGTGATGATATTGGTTAGAATTTGGTACTGGTTGTGCAGACACATATAAAGTTATTATCACAAGATTGATTGAGCGTTTTTCAAAAAAACAAGTTAATCTGTCCACTGGGGAAGTAAACATATGCTGAAACGTCTTGTAGAGAGTAGAGGTCAGAGTTAGATAAACTAGATCTCTACTTTGTCCCTCCATGGAGGACCTAGCACAGGGACAACAACTCTGCTTATTCCTCGTCACAACCAGAGCAGCCTTCTGACTTATCCAAGCTGGAGGGCAAACTTGACTAGCAGCCTCTTAATGACTCGAGTAGAGTACCACCGAGCATCTCGATCATATGGAGTACATTTTGAGGCAAGTACAAAAAGAAATTAGTATAGACACTTTGGATGTCATACCCGTTATAGAGCAACCACGTTCACTCAGTAGCTGCGACTTGAAACCTTGATGGTACATCTAAGTATTTATTTAGAAAAGAAAACAACATACGTACATACATATAAATAAATATATGTATATATATACACACACTAGTTAAAATGCACGTGCTATGTGTTGACATATATAGATAATTAGCTGTGCATGTGATGATTATGTTACGTATTGATTATGTGTAATTAGCATAGTTATAGGAGTTGATTTTTAGCATTTAATTTCTTTCCCTCTTTGTAATTATTTGTGTACTATTTAAATCCTCCTCAAGGAGAAGAATGCACACAGAGAATTATTCCTATTCCTTTATCTCCAAAGAAATCCTCATGGTATCAGAGCCTGAGCCCACCACCCAAACACCAGATCTTTTTTTTCCTAACACCACAAAACCTGTCAAAAGCCCTGACCACCACCACAGAACAAGTGTCCTTATTTGACTTCATGACAAATAAAATTGAAATCCCTGTGACTTTTGAGATTGATTCTCAGACTCTAATGATTCCTCCAACTGCATCTAACCCGCATCAAGATCTGATGAATGTCCCGTTGATGCCTCATAAACTTGATGGCACCAATTATCTAGCTTGGTCTCACTTTGTGAAGCTGTATATTATCGGCAAAGGCCGGTTGGAGTATTTGACTGGGGGAAAACCCCGACCTGCAATCAATGACCCAACTTTCATGATTTGGGTTGTAGAAGATGCCATGCTCTGCTCTCAGCTCCTCCAAACTATGACATCCTATCTTAGTTCTGGGTCTATGCAACTCAAGTCCACTAAAGATATTTGGGATTCAGTATCTCAGACTTATTCTGTAGGAGGAAATGAGGCACAGATTTATGAGTTGAAGCGTCGTATTCAGGCTACTACTTAGTAGGGAAGGACATTAGAGGCATATTACAATGCCCTCCAAGCTTTGTGGCAAGAACTTAACTATTACCAACCTTTTGAGACGGAGTGTGTTGTTGATGCCGCTTTGTTGAATAAGCAGATTAAAAAAGAACGCGTTTTTGAGTTTCTTGTTGGCCTTAACTTGGAAACACCAAGTAAGGACTCAGGTGCTTGGAAAAGATTTGTTTCCCTCTTTGCGTGAGGCCTATGCTTATGTGCATACCCAGGCCCTCCGACGATCTGCTATGCTCATGCCACTTTCTCCAGAAGGATTTGCTTTGGTTTCCACCACAATTCAGCCACCTCGGGCACCATTAGTACATTAGCTCGATCCTTCACCAACTGCAACATCTGGTAATGTAACTAAAACTACCAAATTTGATGACAAGGATTCTTTGGTTTGTGATTATTGTAACTAGATTAGACATGTGAGAGAGCAATACTTTAAACTCAATGGTTATCCACCTTGAAGGCCTGGAAAAAGGAGTGACAAAGGTGAAGGTAGTAAGGGAGGAAAAGGGAGTCGTTCTAGCTCCGAGGCTCATTAAACCTCTTCCAGTGATCAGAATGGTGACCAATCTGCTGCTAAGTTTTCTTTTGCTCAGATGGAACAAATGATTCAAGAGTGTGCTCGCTTGCTCTCTACTAAAGGGGTCCAGTTCTTTAGCCACGTCCTCAGGTAACTTTGGTCATTGTTTTAGTGTATCCGGTAAGTCTCCCTCAGACTCTTGGGTTATAGATACAGGGCCAACTGATCACATGACCTCTATATCTCATTTTTTCTCATGTTATTCCTCACCTACTAAACCTTGTGTCACAACTACTGATGGTTCACCAACCCCTGTAGTTGGTGAAGGTTCAACCTCACTTTCTGATTCTCTGTCCCTTTCTAATGTTCTTCATGTCCTTAGATTGTTCAATCTGATGTCTATCAGTCAACTTACTAAAACCTTAAATTATTCTTTCACGTTTTTTTGATACTCATTGTATATTTTAGAATCTACGAATGGGGTCGAGGATTGGTCATGGTAGTGAAAGAGGTGGCCTCTATCTCTTGGATGTACCAGTTGCTTCAATCTCAATTCATGCTGTGTAGTCCACTACTGGTTCATCCCGTGACATTTGGTTATGGCACAAGTGTTTAGGACATCCGTTATTTTATTATTTAAAAAAATTGTTTCCTTATTTATTTTCTACTGTTGATGTTTCTCAATTTCAATGTGAAACTTGTGAACTTGCTAAACATAATCGAGTACCTTTTCCATTAAGTATTAATAAAAGTGTCATTCCTTTTTGTTGAGAAATAAGCCCCCAATCACGAACCACCAAATATTACGATGTGATGATAAGTAAACAAGCACGAAGAAATTGGCAAGAACACACCAAGAATTATACGTGGTTCGACAAAACAAGCCTACGTCCATGAAGAGCCCGATTTCACTATATAGATTGTAACAATAAAAGTTGAAGAATTGTATCAAGAGTACGTTCAACTCTCAACCTTTAACCCTTGTACACCCAATCTCACTCAAAAGGAAATCACAAATTCTAAATAAGAATTCTCTCTCTAAGTGTCCTCTCAATAACAATGAGAGTATTACCTCTACGCAAGAGTTGTCCTCTCAAAACAATGAGAGTAACCTCTCAAATACAATAAGAGTATTGCCTCTTTTCTTCTCGCTTCTCAACCTATACTATAGATAACTATTTATAGAGCCCAAAACCCAATTCCTTGGTGAACTAGGATTACAATTCCTTAGAGCCCAAGACTTACCTAACAAGTACTTTCCTTCCTTGAGACCAAGACTTGCTTACTAAGAAATTACCTAATAAGATACAACTCTATAATAGAAACCTAATCACAATAGGAATTTGAGCCACCCTAACACTTTTCCTCTTGTTTATAGTGATGTTTTGGGCCTTTCTCGTGTGACTAATCTTTCAGGTTTTAAATGGTTTGTCACATTCATTGATGACTACTCCTGAGTTACTTGTTTATCTGATGAAAGAAAAAAGTGAAGTTTTCTCTATTTTTAAGTCCTTTCATCAAATGATCCATACACAGTACAAGTCAAAGATAAAAGTCTTTCGCTCTAATAATGGGGATGAATACATTTATTCTGGTCTCAAGTCCTATTTTTTTTATCATGGCATTATCCATCAAATTCTTACACCGATACCCCTTAACAGAATAGAGTAGTCGAACGGAAAAATCGTCATCTTCTTGAAGTATCCAGTTCTCTACTTTTACCCATGATAATACCAAAGTCATATTGGGGGGAGGCTGTTCTTACATCAGTCTATTTGATCAATCGGATGCCTTCCAGAGTTCTTCAATACCAAACTCCACTTCAGATCTTCACTACTTCTTGCTCTCCATCTACTGTTAATCATCTTCCTCCTTGAGTATGTGGTTGTATAAACTTTGTCCATATTCATCACAGTGGTAAGCTTAACCCTTGTTCCCTCGAATGCATTCTTTTTGGTTATTCTGTTACTCACAAGGGTTACAAGTGTTATCACCCTCCGTCAAAAAAATTCTATCCCTATAGATGTTACTTTTCATGAGGAACACGCTTATTTTTCTAGTCTTGCTTCTACGACTTCTTTTCAAGGGGAGACCTTGAGTAGTGAAGAAAAGTCTTATATTGTGCCTATATTTGAATTGGAGAGTGGAAATGAAAAAAATGAAAAAACAGAAGGCAGTTCTTTAACTCTCCCTCCGAAGGTCATCATATGTCTCCATTTGAGCAGGTATATCTAAGAAGAGAAAAGGTACCTCTCAAGCAAAATGATCAATTTGCCCCGATACCAGGTAATCCTGAGGTAGAGTCTGTTGAATCTCCATTCTCTTTTGTTGATAATAGTTCTGTAGATCCTAATGCTCCAAATTATTCTAATGTTGTTAATGACATAGAATTGCCTATTGCCTTGAGAAAATCACATCGTACTTATTAGTCAAAATATAAATATCCTATTTCAAGTTTTATGTCTTCCCGTCGTCTCTCACCATCCTTTAAGGCTTTTGCCCATCAGTTGTCTTCTGTATCTGTTCCTGAAAAATTATAGGATGCCGAAAGGGAAGAAAACTGTTGGCTACAAACGGGTGTTTACCATAAAGTATAAGGCAGATGGGATTGATAGATACAAGGCAAGATTGGTGGCAAAGGGCTATACTCAGACATATGGCATTGACTATTAGGAGATGTTTGCTCTAGCTGCAAAAATGAACACTATTCGGGTTCTTTTATCTTTAGCAACTAACCTGGAGTGGACTCTCCAACTGTTTGATGCGAATAATGTTTTCCTCCATAGCGATCTAGAGGAGGAAGTGTACATGGACATTCCTCTAGGTAGTGATGAAAGTACCAATAAGGGAAAAGTATGTAGACTAAGGAAATCATTATATGGCCTGAAACAATCTCCTAGAGCATGGTTTGGTAGATTTGCACAAGCTATATAGAAGTATGGATATTGTCCTAGTCAAGTAGATCATACGTTATTCCTTCAACACTCTCAGGGGGGTAAAATTACAGTTGTTATTGTCTATGTGGATGATATCATCATAATCAGGGATAATACCGAGGAGATTAAGAGACTAAAGGTACATTTGGCCAAGGAATTTGAAATTAAAGACTTGGGTATCCTGTAGTATTTTTTAGGTATTGAAATGGCTCATTCAAAGGAGGGAATCTTTGTTTCACAGAGAAAGTGTGTACTTGATTTTTAACTGATACAGGGATGTTAGCCTACAAACCTGTGGATACTTCTATCATACAGAATCATAGATTGGGTGAACAGACTAATGATACACCTATTGACAGATAGATATCAGAGGTTGGAAGGAAAAATAATATATTTGGCTCATACACGACCTAATATAGCCTATGCAGTGAGTGTTGTCAGTCAGTTCATGCATAAGCCTCATGAAATTCATATGCAGGCAGTAGAAAGGATACTAAAATACTTAAAATCAGAACTTGGTAAGGGCCTTTTGTTATCAAAACATGATCACTCTGCAGTAGAGGCCTATATAGATGCTGATTGGGTAGGTTCTATTTCAGATCGAAGATCAACTACATGATATTACACATTTGTGGGTGGCAATGTAGTTACTTGGCGGAGTAAGAAGCAATCGGTTGTGGCCAGGTCTAGTGTCGAGACTGAATTCAGAGCTATGGCCTATGATGTGTGTGATCTATTATGGTTGAAGATCCTATTGGGAGAATTGAAGATTACTTGTCAAAGTCGCATGAAGCTATATTGTGATAATAAGGCAGCCATCAGCATTATTCATAATCCTATGCAACATTATCGGACTAAACATGTTGAGATTGACAGACACTTTATCAAAGAGAAGTTAACAGAAGGTGTGATTTGCACTCCCTATGTGAGGATCGAGGATCAACTTGCTGATATTTTCACTAAGGTAGTCTCTAGCAAAGTGTTTAATTCTGCTCTTGCCAAGCTGAGAATCTAGGACATCTATTCTCCAACTTGAGGGGGAGTGTTGACATATATAGATAATTAGTTGTACATGTGCTGATTATGTTAGGTGCTGATTATGTGTAATTAGCATAGTTATAGGAGTTGATTTTTAGCATTTAATTTCTTTCCTTCTTTGTAATTATTTGTGTAT
This sequence comes from Cornus controversa, assembly GCA_026545225.1. Classification (NCBI taxonomy): domain Eukaryota; kingdom Viridiplantae; phylum Streptophyta; class Magnoliopsida; order Cornales; family Cornaceae; genus Cornus; species Cornus controversa. The sequence goes on from CM048849.1 coordinate 42,560,137, forward strand.
TATTTAAATCCTCCTCAAGGAGAAGAATGAGAATTATTCCTATTCCTTTCTCTAGAGAAATCCTCACTATACACATTTTTATATTAGAAAATTCAAAAATGGTCTATCTAAAGATGAAAGTAAAAGTAGTAGTAAAAATTATTGTTTTACAACAAAACATGATATTAAAATAGTATCAACAACATATAATTGAAATTTAAAGAAGAGAAATTATTTGACTTGATTTTTTTAAAACTCTAGAAAAATAAGAGCAAGTGTTATACTCAAATGGTTTTTATTCATTGATATGTTTACAAAAACCTAAACAAGAAAAATGATCAATAATAAGCACCTATAATATGTTCCACTATGGCCTATAATATTATTAGGCATAAAAGAATAAGCACCTATAATATTTTCCAACATAGCCTAAAATATTATTAGATATAAAGAAATTTTATATCTTAAGCACCTACAATAACTAAACTCTATTATTAATAAATTCTTTTGACAATTTCAATATATATATATATATATATATATATATATGAATTGAAAAAAATAAGTTTGAGTAATATAAATTACTTAGAGATAACTCTTAAAGTAGTTCAGTTTGTATATACTATATACCTTATAGTGATTGAACTCTAGGGATAATTATGTGTATATATATATATATGTTAACAACCATCTACTCTAAAAGCTTAAGCTGTTAGAGAGGGTGTAACTTAAATATATAAATCCTTCAACACGCCCCCTCACGTGTGGCCTTCTTTTGGTCCAACACATGTTTCAATTTTAATTATCAGGGTGACGGTGAGGTTTGAACACGAGACCTTTGGCTCTGATACCTTATTAACAACCATCTACTCTAAAAACTTAAGCTGTTAGAGATGGTGTAACTTAAATATATAAATCCTTCAACAATATATATATATAATATTTCAAAGAAAATCTTCAACCATCAAATGCTTTAGTCTCAATGGTAATTTTAAATCAGTTAAGCATTTATAAGGGCTTCTAAATGACACTTAATCAGTTCTCATCGACATTGTGTTTCAAACTGCCATTTTGTTCAGCATCATGCATGACAATATGGATGCTATTGCACCTCATCATTTTCTGTACTTGTATTTGTATATTAACTCTCATGAAACAAAAAACTATAAGAGTGATTATTTAAGGTGTAAAACCCTTCACCAAAACAGTCACGTAAAGATTCATTTTAATTCTGGATAGATTAGGATCGTAAGACTTTTTAATCTTATAATGAAGATATACTGTATTTTCTATATGTAAAAGAGATCAGAACTATATGAAGAGAAAAACATATGAGTTCATTATTCTTCTTTCAGCTCCCTATTCTTCTGCATGGAAATTTAATTAACCGTGAGATGGAAAGTTTATGACAAATAATTCTGTTGATTGGGTAATGTATATCGTTCTCTCTAACTGACTCTAAGTATAATTATAAAAAGATTATAGCATTAAAATGAATACCTAAAAGTGAATGAAATAAGTAAACCAGGAAAGAGAATGTCTCCAAAGCCAATCATATTATCACCACCCCAAGGATCAAAAAACCGAGGAATTCTCAAAAGCATTGGAATGGATTCTCCATCACTATTGTCACCTCGAGCCACCTATAAACAAAAGAAGGAATTTAACATTGGCTGTTAAGTTAATTACAAAAATCTAATTTATTAAGTTGATATTTCAGATTCATTGGTGTTAATCAAATCATAGATAACAAGAATTGGAAAGATAACAACATCCGTGACTGAGAACAGTGCACAAAATCAATTATATATCAAGCAGTCTCTCAAACTGTATCAAGCAATAAATACCTAAAATTAATTGAAATGTCATCCATATCTCCAACATATATATACTACAAAAGAAACAGTCTAGAATGCATAAATATGCATGATTTGACAAATACATATGGAGGCTAAGAAGATTTTTCTCTTGTTAGTTTTTGTTGAACGCGGGGGGGGGGGGGGGGGGGGGGGGGGGTTATATCCACTGTATTTGGAACATCTAAATTACTGCACGATCACAATCCATTGGCTCAAATATCGAGGGACCTAGAGTAAGCTAATTCTGTTGCTCAAAGAAAGAATTTATCTCCTATCTATGCAGCTAATTCTATTGCTCAAAGAAAAAATTTATGGAGAGGGTTAACTCAGTGTCATTCTATGGTTGATAAGCCTTGGTTAGTGACTGGAATGTGGTTAGGTATCAAGCTGAAAAAAGGTGGTTTGGCTATTCCTCAAAGAATTCTTGATGAATTCAACTCTACTCTTCTGTGAATTGGTTTGACTGATCTTCCTATGGATAATGGGGGTAATGGGCAGGCAACAGGCAAAGGGAAGAAGAATTCATGCGAGACTGGATAATTAGGAAGCACGGACACACCTAAAAGGTCGAAGAATCCGTGTCGGACACGTATCGGACACCGACACGCGTCGGACAAGCCAAAATACGTGTCCTAATTTTTTTTTATTTTTGGACACACCACGGACACGACATAGACGCGCCATGGACACATGTCCAACACGCGTTACATATCGTTAGAAAGTTTTCAAAAAGTTTTAAAAAGAAAGATAGTTTAAAATGTAAATATGATGACTTCTTTGAATTTTTTAAATAAAATATGGTAGTCATAACATATAATATTTCAATTTTTTTTTAGAAAACAACTATTATCATTATTGTGGAGTAGATTCAATTGTGTAGTTCTTTAAACGATAAACTAATTGTTTTTATAGCTCATTAATTATTATGATTTGTGAAATTTTCATTGTTAGGTTGATCTCATATATATAAAAAGATATATTTATTAGTTGCGTGTCCCCGCCGTGTCCGTATCCTAGTTTTTTAGGATCTTCCGTGTCGTGTCGTATCCGTGTCCCGTATCCGTATCCGTATCCGTGCTTCTTAGCTGGATAACGAGCTTATCAACAAATATTGGCTGCTGGAATTTTCAAACTCTAAACTTTTCTTGACCTCAGCAAAGATTTCTGATCATTATGCAATGGTAGTGCACACTTCAGACCAGATCGCAACATATCATAACCCCCCATTTAAATTCCTGAAGCTTTGGTGCCTGTAGAATGGGATTACTGAGATAGTTCAACAGGCTTGGGAAGGATCAGCTGTTGGAAACCTCATCTATGCTCCAACTCAGAAACTGAAAAATGTCAAAGAAAGGGTTTAGAGTGTAATAAACAAGTGCTGAGACATGTCAATGTACAGCAAACTGAACCTAGAAACAATCTTGACACTATACAGCTAGCTTTGTTGAAGGAACCTGAGAATGAGGAGTTTGTTGCGGCTGAGATGAGATTCAAGCCAGAGTTAAATTAGAGCGAGCCTTGAAGAATGAGGAGCTTTTTGTAGCTCAGAAATCCAGAATTAAGTGAATTCAAGACGGCATGTGGACAAGGTTTTTATACCAAAAAATTGCACAGAGCTATAAATTCCATTTCTGTTGTACAAAATGAAAAACGTGAATCGACAACTCATTTTGACCAAATTAGGAGCTAGTTTGTGGATTATTATCAATCTCTCTTCAGTGAGGATTAACAATCATCTCTATCAGCTACTTATATAGCACCTAGAGTAAGGTTATCTCACCTCGAAGCTCAAAGCCTAGAGGAAATTGTTTCTACAACAGAAATTACAGCTGTAGTGGGTCAATTGGGCCCAGATAAAAGTCCTGTCCCTGATAGATTCCCAACAAGATTTTTTCTGCAATTCTAGTATATTGTGGGTGATGGATGATATAGTTAATGTTGTAAAATTCATTTTTAGTACAGTCGAAGTTTTCCAAAGGTATCATCTCATCATTCGTTAGTTTAATACATAAGTCTAACAGTTGCTGCAGACCTGCTGATTATAGGCCTGTCTCACTTCGTTCTACTGCCTACAAGACCATTACAAAGATAATGGCCAATAAACTGAGTATGGTGTTATACAAATTGGTTGGAGTTGAGCAAACTGAATTTATAAAAGGGAGAAGAATACATGACCATGTAATTATGGTGAATGAACTGGTTAAAGGCTTCCAGGGTTCAGCCTTCTATGGCTTTAAAAATAGATTTGTATGACACAGTGTTACGGCCTTTCCTTTTCAACTAACTACATTCTTTTGGATTTGGGAACAAGTGGATTGGTTGGATCAAAGCTTGCTTGTCCATTGAATGGTTTTCAACCATACTAAGTCGTTCTCCTGCTGGGTCTTTTCAACCTCATAAAGGATTAACGAAAGGCTGCCGTCTCTCTCCCTTATTCTTCACTTTAGTAACAGAATTCTTCTCTTCTATGGTTCAAAAGGAAGTAGTAACTGGTAATCTGGAATGTTATGCTGCCAAGCCACTTGGCTTTCCTTTTTCTCACTGCTTCTATACCGATGACCTCATTTTGATTTCCAAGTCAGTGTTAAGTCTGCTAGATGTATTCTACAGTTACTGCAGCAGTTCCAAAGTCTCTCTGGGTTAGCAGTCAGCTATGGAAAAAACCAATTACTACTCTAAATCTGTAAGAAGACAGAGCTCAATTCTGAGAATTCTTAATATGAAGGTTGGCTCTCTTCCCATGGTTTATTTGGGTCTCCCTATGCTTGACAAAGGTCTTAAACATGTTGATTGTAGCCTATTGGTAAACAAAATTTCCTCCAAATTAAATGGATGGAGCTCTCTAAATCTCTCTTTAGCAGGAAGATTAGAATTGGCCAGAACAGTAGTATATTTTTATTTGCATTACTGGTGTGTTGCATTTAAGCTCTCTGCTGCTACTATTGCAACAATTGGGCGGATACTCAATTCATTTATATGGGGTAGTAAGGATAATGTTAAGAATCTTCACTTGATGAAATAGTCATGTCACTAGGCCTAAAAGTGAAGGTGGATTTGGATTAAAAAGAATTTCTGATGTAGACAAAGCTGAAAAATGTGCTCTGTTATTGGACACTCTCCAAGGCAAGAAAGATTCTGGTTTGCCTGGTTAGAAGTTTGAGAGGTGTTGATTACAAATGTTGTTTTTTTAAATTGGTGAGAGCATCAGCGAAACTTATCATGGATCCTTGGTGGAATGGGACATCCTTGATTCAAGCTTTTGATCATATGATTGTGAGGCAATTTGATCATCCCAAAGACACTTCTATGAGCAACATAATCTTGATTGGTGCTTGGGCTAGGCCTGATTTTATGGCTACTTCAGCAGAACGTGTGGCAGTTGATTTCCAATACTCCTATTCACCAAGGGATTGACATAATCCTATGGAAATTATAGTACCATTGTAAGAAGGGGCACCTGTGGGAACATCTCTGCTGACGAACCATTTCAATAGTACGGGTGCTGCAGTGCCACGAGGCACGACCATGGAAGTAATGAAAAAGAAAAAGTTATGTAGTTGGACCATCTGTGGGCTAAGCTCTGCTGGAATGGAGGAAGACCTGCAGCCTCTGTCACTACTAGTTTGGTGCTTCAAAATGAAATTTCATCTCTCACAAATCTGCAACTTAAAGGATGTGTCCCCCCATTTGCTATTATAATTGCACGAAGAACAGTCATTCCTTGGAGCATCTTTTCTTCAGTTGTACTCATGCTCAACAGGTATGGGAATGGTTTGCAGGGTTTTCTCATTGGAACTGAAGATCTGTGGCTTCCTTTGAGCAATTAATCCTCTGGTTTATTACAAATTTCAGCAGCAAGACATTGAGATGTAATTTTTTTTTCATATTTTGTTTACTTCCATCATTTGGCACTTGTGGTGGAATAGGAGCCAAAACCTGCACAATGGGGCTGCTAACTATGCAAATCATACTGCTAGGGCCATTATCTGGGAGGTTACTGATGTTTTCAGAATTCAATTGCAGGATGTTATTGAGTTGGTTGCTGGTTGATATGGTTTTGGTCTATGATGAGGTCATTTTTGTGCTTCTGGTGTGTGGGAGCTTGGTTCCCTTTTATGCTGTACTGATTGTTCCAATGCATTCTTTTCCCTCTTTCTTTTTGGAAGTGGGCCTTTTCCAAGCCTTTGTATTAGGGGTGTATACCCCCCCTTCTTGGTTGTACAGAATTTGACTTGGGAAAAAGAAGAAGAAGAAGAAGTAGGGTTCAATGTTTTATTTTGAGAAGGAACTTGAAAACTCGAACAAGTCGATCGATTGGGAGTCAGATCCTGCAGCCTTGGTGTAGAAGCTTGAATTCCATCTTCAACCATGACCAAGAGGTAACAACCATGACACTAACTTTTGAGTTTTCAAACTAATCTAAAAATAAAAATAATAGTACAGACTCTATATTTTATCCACAAAATTTGCCAACATAAGTCTTATCGACTTAACCAGGTTCAATAATTGATAGTAGCAAGCTCGAGTGAAGTGTTTGGTGTGAGAGTGAATCAGAGGCAAATCAACATAACTGATTCTTTGGGTAAGAGTCTGGACCTAGGATTGTTTCTCTTCACGCGGATTATTTTTGTCCGGCTGCATTCCACGTTTTTCCCCCTTTGGGGATTTTCATGTAAATATCTTGTCTCTGATTTACATTGCTTTTCTGCATTATGGTTTGAAACTTTGAATGGTTTGATTGGATGATGAGTCGCATGAGCATGATAATTTACTGGTTGAATTTGGTTAAAACTAAAGCAAATGAAAATTTAGAAGGACCTATTCAATCCATCTCTAGGTCCTGTTGAACTTATAATCTATTAATAACAAATATATTATTTTTTCTTTCGTTGGTAACGAAGCATCTCAATTGTAGACTTCTCAGTACAGTCGCACAAAAAGGTGAGGACATCTAAGTTCTGAAGATTTAATTCCTCTATTGTTTCTCTAGCATCAGGAAGCCTGGATAGAAGTTGATGAGAAGATTTGCAATCTCACAAAAGTCTAGACTTTGGAGCTACTGAAAACAATTCATTTACTTGTAGATAGTTGTGTGGCCTCTTACATTGCTTTTCCTCCAGGAGTTTGTACTGGTGTCACATATTATAATGCATGCCTACTTTGTTGATTACTGGGTTCTGTACAAGTTTTTAGTTGAAATATGAAAACCATCTTATTTCCAAAATTAAAACTACAACTTCCAGATGCAATATTATTATTATTTTCTTTAATCACTTTCACTGAACAATTTTTTTTGATGAAGACGCTTCCAAGAAGACATAATTCATTATAGAAGCAGAGTCAATCTGGAGTACTAGCGGAGTAAAATCGACTGTAACTGGATCAAGCCTGACACATCCATCTTTTCTAAGGATAAAGCATCTTTATTTGTGTTATTATTGTAAATGAATTGACTATCATGAAGTTGAGTTGGTTTTCTGCTAACAGTCCAACCCCAACTCCCTGGGCAAGCTTCAATCTAAGAAAAATGGTCTAATTACACTCACCTCCACTGAGGTTCACTATAATAACAACGTGTTCCCCTGTAGTTTTCATAATAACACTCACCTCCCCTGTCCGTCATGTACGCTAGACTTCGTTACTTTTTATTGCGAAATTACTCATATACCCATAGTAAAATATAATAGTTTAAGCTTGTCAAATCAAAATATGAAAGGACTAAAATATTTTTCTGTCTAAAAAAGGAGGGAAACCCAACCATCATCACTCTGGTCTCTGAACATACTCATATACACAGTTCCTTTTGGTCTCTGAACCATCACAAAAAGCTTCCTCTCTACAGAAAACCCTAATCAACCATTTGAAACCCTAACCAACCATTCAAAACCCTGATCAACCCACTTCTTTTTCACTCCAAAAATACCTATTATCAATGATCTAACCCATATATCTGACAACACAAAGCTTTGTTTTACTTGGTGACTGTTCGATTTCTCTAGGAGTTGTTCGATTTCTGATCTTGGTTTGTGACTGTTTGGAGGATCTGCTTTGCTTAGGGTTTCAAAGGTTCGAGGTAAGTGCTTTGATCAATATTGGTTTAAGGCTTTTCCCTTCATATGTTTGATTTGGGGTTTCTGCTACCGGTATCTTCATTTTATTTGGGGGTTTAAGGTTTACATGCTTACATGTTGTACATTAAGGTTTTGATATGCATACTTTTTGTATGGTTCTGATATGCATGTTAAATTTGTAGATTAGGGATTTGATATTTTATGAACATGTTGTAGATTAGGATTTGGTCCATGAAGAGTCTTTTCATGTTACTGTATATTACTTTTTTGATTCATGAACTGTTTAATAGTTACATGTTTAATTTTCAACATGTAATAATGCTCTGTTTTAGGGTTCTGATTCTTGAAATTTTTTACAGTTGCATGTTTAATTTTCTCGGAATAGTGCTCTGCTTTAGGGCTCTGATTCATGAGATAGGTCAAGCAAGGGCAACTGACAAAGAGGCAAAGAAAGCTCAGAAAGAAGAGAAGGCTACAGAAAGGGCATTTGATCCATCCTCGTTTGGCAAAAAATTCTATAGGGTTCCAGGGCAAAAGAGACAGCTACAAAAGGACATGTTTGAAAATGTTGACAAATTTAGGGGAGTCTTGAGGGATTTCACAATTCAGGAGGGATTTAAAATTGTTAGAGCAAAAAACTGAAAAGAGTAGGATAACACGTCATTGTGTAGCTAATAAATGCCCATGGAGGATCCATGCCTCCCCCCTCCCAGATAAAATAACTTATAAAATCAAGACATACAACAAACACCACAATTGTGTGAAAATGACAGTCACAAAGAGGCAATATCCACTTGGATTGCTAAGAAATTAGCATATAGGATCTTGGAAAGCCCAGAGATGAAGATAGATTCATTGCAAACTGCATCGAAGAAGAACTATGGTGTTGAGGCAAGTAAGATGCAGTTATACAGGGCTCAGAGCAAGGCATTGGAGGAGATTGAGGGCAGCCATGCTGGAGCTTACAGACTGCTGCCACCTTATGCCAATGAGATTGAGAAGACAAATCCAGGAAGTTTAGTTGTTTTCAGAAAAATCCTGGCCAGATTTGAATGTGACCCCTACTTTTAGGAGGATTTTCATTGCCATTGAGGCTTTGGCCACTGGTTTCAAGAAAGGATGTAGGCCATTTCTTGGATTGGATGGCTGCCATCTGAAGGGACCCTATGATGGAGTTCTACTTGCAGCAACTGCACTTGATACAAATAATGGCATGTTTCTAGTGGCAATTGGTGTAGTGGAAAGTGAAGGGAAGGACAGTTGGGGTTTCTTTTTAACTAACCTTCAGAAGGTTATTGGAGCAGACTCAGAGGAAAGACCTTGGACCTTTATGTCCGACCAGCAGAAGGTAAAAAATAGTCACAATAATTAATTTTAACTGTCTGTTGCATTTGTATTGTTCTCTAACAATAGCTCAAATTTTCCCTGGGGCTGATCACAGATTCTGCTGTAAACACCTTTTTAACAATTTTGAGAAAAATAATCCTGGTTTATTGTTGAAAAGGTACTTTCGGAGGGCTGCAAGGGCCTACAACCAGTTAGAATTCAACAATGCTATGTCTATTTTGAGAAATCTTACAGAAGGGTATAATCATTTGATGGAGAACCCTGTTTCACAATGGTCTAGGCATGGTTTTGATGAGAGTGTAAAAAATGACCATGTCACCAACAATTGGTTTGAATCATTTAACAATTGGGTTGGGAATAAGAGGTGTAAATCTATTTCTGCTATATTGGAGTGGATTAGGGTTCAGTTGACGAGCAGAATTCAGAAAAGGTATAAGAAAGCCTGCAGTTAGGAGTTTGTGGTAACTCCCAATATAAAAAATAAATTGAGCAGTATGCTAGAAGAATCAAGACAATGCACTGTCATATTTGCTGAAGGGGATGAGTTTGAGGCTATGGATGACAGTAGGAGACATGTGATAGATCTTGGTGCTGGGACTTGTGTGTGTAGGGCATGGAAGATCAGTAGGATACCTTGCAAGCATGCAGCTGCTGCAATAGCTTAAAAGAGACTAGACTGGGAGTTGTACTGGGACCAAAGTTTCACGAAGGATGCTTATCTAGCTACTCATGGGAGCATGATTCATCTCATTGTTGACTCCAAATTGTGGAGACCTGATCAGTTTTATATCCTGGATTCTCTTCTACCCTATAGATTGCCTGGCAGGCCAAAAAAGAATAGAAGAAGAGAAGCACATGAACCACAACCTGGAACCAGTCAATCTAGAAGGTCAATGGCTCTAAGATGCATGATCTGCAAGCAATTTGACCACAATGGAAGTACATGCCCAAGAAAAAGAGCAGGCAACAGCACATCAAACAATGTAGTAAGTGTTTCTTTTTTTTTTTTTCGTGTTCATTTGATGTATTTAAGTTGTAGCTTAACATGGTGTTTTTTTTTTTGACAGACTGGAAATGTTGGGACGTCCTCTATGTCTTCGCCACAACCTGCTAGAGGGAGGGCCTATATGTCAAACCATGCTCATATGGTAATTGCACTATCTATTTCAAATTTTTTGTTCATTTGGTGCATCTAAGTTGTAGCTTAACATTTCAAGTTTTTTTTTTTGACAGACTGGGAATGTTGGGAGGGGTGCCTCTATGTCTCAGCCACAACTTGCTAGAGGGAGGGCCTCTATGTCGAGCCATACTCATATGGTAATTGCATAATCTATTCAGTTTTTTTGTTCATTTGGTGCATCTAAGTTGTAGCTTAACGTAGTGTTTTTTTTTTTTTGACAGACTGGGAATGTTGGAAGGGGTGCCTCTATGTCAAGCCATGCTCATATGGTAATTGCATTACCTATTTCAGTTTTTTTGTTCATTTGGTGCATCTAAGTTGTAGCTTAACATAGTGTGTTTTGGTTTTTTTTTTTTTCACAGACTGGGAATGTTGGGAGGGGTGCCTCTATGTCTCAGCCACAGCCTGCTAGTGGGGGGGCCTCTATGTCAAGCCATGCTCAGCTGGTAAATGCATGACCTAATTGCACTCTTTTTTTTTTGAAAACTTTGTTTACTTTATTGTTTCTGACAGGTTGGGATAAGGAGGAATACTGCTTCTGTTGGAACACAAGTTGGAAGGGGTGGTGCCTCAAGCAATCAACATTGAAGATGGATACTCTGTGTTTGCCTCTATCTCATACTCAGTTTTTCCATTTTTTGGTTCTTTGCTTTGTGTTGATTTAAGACGGAGGCCAAACAATTCTTCAGGTAGTTTTTGATGGTGAATGATGGATAAGGAAAGCCAAACAATTCAGCAGTTTATGGTTTTGGTGGTTCATGATGGAAGATAGGGAAATCTAATAATTTTTTGGGTAATTGATAATTAAGGGACACTAATAGTTGATTTTTTTTTTTTTTTTTGGTAATGAATGCTTATGTGCATGACATTGGATGCATAGTATAGTTTAAACTTTTGGTCAGGTTGGATGTAAAGGAATGGACAAGCTTTTGATAATTAAGGGACACTAACAGTTGGTGGTATATTTTTGCTTGGTATACTTTTGCTGATTATAGTAAAGGAGTGGACAGTGTTAGTTATATACGTTTGGGAAGTTATGTAATGAATTGAACTGAAATGAAATGAAATTTGGTGATTTATGTTGTTTATATCCTTGTGTAGACTTTATAGATGACAAATGTTTGCAATGCATAACTTTGGCATAACTAATATAGTTCAACATACAACAATTTCGAGAATCAAATACCTAGGCCTAACTAAAAGGTTTTAAAAAACCAAGTGCTGGCAACAACAAACATGCAAACATGAAAGCTTCATCAGTCCAATTGTTGTTTCAATCATCTGCAGTCATGTTTGAACTGCTTCATATTGAGCCCTTAATTCAACAACATCCTCACATCACCAACATCATTTGATAAGGATTCATTAACAAGACCTGAATCAATTGTTTCACACCAAGCCCAAAGTTCACAAGTTCGATTTGGACAGACATAGTATAACCTACCTTTGTTGTTATTGCTGTCAGATTTTGTAATTCTTATTGAAGCTGTTAGACCACAACCACATCTCCTCTCCCTAAACCTCAATTTCTGTACATTGCTTCCATGACTTGTGCTTGAGTGAGACATTTCTAGCTAGATAGCAAAACACACAGAAGATTTAAATTGTGAGAGTTAGAGAGATAAACAGAAATATACAGAGAAACAGAGAGTTAGATGTTGAGAGCTAGAGAGAGAAACAGAGCTAGAGAGAGAAATAGAGAAGAATCAGCAAGTTAGTGTCAGAGAGCATTAAAGAGACAAACATGGAGTTAGGGTTAGACAGAGTTAGAGAAAGAAACACAGAGTTAGAGAGATAAAACGAGAGCTGCAGATGAGAGAGAGGCGTTGAGTTACAGAAGAGAGAGATATAGAGAGGAAAAATGAGGGTTAGGTATATAAAGGCTTAATGTGACTGTTGGGGGGCTTTTTAGGCATTCTAGGTAGACCATGTTAGGGTAGTTAAGTAATTTTGACTCAAAAAGTAAGGGCATGGATGTCTTTGCAACATTTGTAAGGGTGTTTATGGTATTTGATGCTTACCTTGTGATGACATCAGTGAGAACCATCGTCATTGACTGACGTTGACCTTTAACGAATGGGGGAATCTGTTACTGACTCTTGAAACTCAAGAGAGGTGAGTGAATTATTATCAAGAGTTTCTTCTCAGAATTTTGCACAATCAATCTCATTTAGAAAATATATGATCAGATGAACTAAAAGGTATTTAATTATAATAGCTCTACAGCACTATGATAAGGTGCAAGAAATACATAAACCCTGTCCTGATATTAGTTCTTTTACAGACAAGTTTAATAACTTCAGGCCAGTACTACCACATGTTAAGTGTCATATTTTAAAATGTAACAGGGCGCTTTGTCTAAACTCTGGGAGAATTTTTATTCAGAAATATGTCTAGCAGAGACAAACTTCTACGCAAGAAGAACATTTCTCCATCATAATGCCTCTGGAAGACTATAAAAGTAGTGAAAACTGTATAATAAGAATACCCTTATAATAGTAATAAAGAAAACAGAAAACAACTTACACCTTAACAAAGCAATCACCTTAACAAAGCAATCAAAGGAGATGTAGTGATGAGATCGACACTTACCACAATCATAACACTGTCCTTGAATATAAATGGTGATAGGAAGACCCAGAAGATGTCATAAATGAAAGCACAACAAAGAAGTATCGTAGCAACCTAAATAATGTAACAGTGTCAGGTGACAGATGTGAAACATGAGCACTAGAAGATTAAGATTAATGATTTAGGCACCTTTATATTAGGTAATCGGGCCACCTGCAAGACTGTAACCATCAAACAGATGCCCTGCCATAAAAAAACATTTTTAAAACATTATTTATTAATTTCTTGCTGAGAGGCTGGAGGGAGTTGAGTTGTAAGTTGTAACAATATTGCAACTATGGCCAACAAGCTATACCACCAAATTGAATGAAATAACATAACATAGTCACTTCATATGTAACAAAAAATATCACCAGTTAAACAAAAAAAATAAATGAATTTGGACAACTCCATAATATCAGCACATAGCAAACCACAAGATTGGGCATGTCACTCCCCGATTTCCGACACTCAGTTAAGAGTGAGGGAAATAGGGTTGGTGATTATGGAGTGTATTACGATCCATCACCCAAACCCTAATCAATTCAAAATCTCATAACCGTGGAAGCATAGTCATAATCATACATACAATCTGTATATGTATACGTATATAAGTCAATTCATACAAGTGGGTTCCTCATTAGGGCATATGTGTACTTAAGCTCCAACATCAATTCATAATAGTTACTCAGTGCGATTAATCGAACCTTGCCCTTCGATTAATCGTAACTCTCATTACGATTAATCGTAATTAGGGTTACGATCAATCGAAGCTGTGATCAATTGTAGATGTATCATAGGATCCATCGAAACACACTGGAATTGGTCTCTATTTTTACCTGAAATTACGATTAATCGAAGAGAGGCTTACGATTAATCGTAGATCCTCGACAAAAATTCCTGCAGAACTCTTCAAATGTCCAATTTCATGATCTAGTTCTCATCCTTAACATACAATATCCCAAATAACTTTACATACGTCCAATTTAAGTCATAGCATGCGAAAACAATAAGAAAATCGTAACTCCATCATATTAAAGGAAACAACTCAAATTTGTACATTAATCCCATATCTCATTCTCAATTGCTTCAAGTGCCAAACATGGTTTGTACATATACTATCCAATATCCGTATTCAAATTACAAAGTTTCGATAAATGTCCAGACATGGCATGAAGAAATATAACATAAACAATTTCGAATGAAAGATCGAGTACTCCAATCCAAGCACCTCAAGCTCCGTCGACCACCAGTGCCTTACTGTAAAAATGTGTAAAAATGTCTGGGGGGAGGGGGTGAGCACCAACATGCCCAGTAGAGATACCCAAACCAACTTATGCATCGACTCGATGTGAACTACATGGAATGCAATCATGGCATTCCTATGTACTACATGGCATACTTTTAATGCTTGTGAAATGCAATCATGGCATTCTCTTATGCTACATGGTATGCTTTCAATGCTCATGTTCATGTGACCTCAACGCAATATAAAAATATCCATACGTTCAACAGTGCTTAATTAATGGAAGACCATACAAGCATCAACATGAATATCACAATGCAATAGTAAGACTTAAACACCAAGTTGCGTAAATCTTGAAACTAAACAAAGTGGGAGTATTCATAGAACCACTGGATAACCGCTAATTGAGCCAATTATACTAGATATCCAACTTTACAGGCTACTAACCCGAGGGCCTAGACGAAACCACCTTGGCCAAGTTCCGGGCTTTGCACCCTAAGGCTCCGGGCCGTTCTTGCTTTTCCAACCTCTTCCCAAAATCAACAACCAATCACATAGGGTTCAAGTATGACAACACATACCATTCAAATGTATCACACATTTCCAAATGTATCATAAGCCACTCGATTTCCATGCTAAAACATGTCTTTTTCATGCATATCACAATGCAATACCAATTCTCTCACAAGACATTCGCAAAATGCAGTTTTATTGAAAAGAACATTCTCATGTATTTTATTAAACATATGGCATGCAACATATATAATATGACCTTCACAACTATAATCATTCTAATGAACAACATGTATCCTCAATTGCTAGCATATATGGCATGTATACACAATTCACATATATAGTTCACATTAATATATGTTCTAACACACTTTCAATTAACAAATTCACCAAGACATATACATACAATGTCAATACACATTATTATTACCATAATTATCATGTGCGGACTCAATTAATAAGTATAAGCATAAGAAAGATGCAAGACTCACAATAACCACTTACTAGCACTTCTAAACATGCTAAACAATTCGAAATCAACATCAATTCCTAAGAAATCGATGATAAGGTGGAGAGAACACCCCTACCTCATTTCCAAGCTTTAATTTCACAAAGGCCCAAATCACCAAATCTTTGAACTTCTCCGAATTTGAATTTCGAACGGTAGGAGCATAGCAAGGAGAACAATTTTCTCTTCTTGAGCTATCCCCAAATTCAAACCCTAGTTTTGCCCATTTCTTCAAACTTTACCAAATCAAACTTCGAACCGATCAAATCAAAGAGAATAATGAGGAGAACAATCTTTCCTCTTGGAACAATTTTCAAATCTCACTCTAAGCTATCTAAATTCTAGAGAGAAATTGGGATGAAGTTGTAGTGAGAGAGAGATGAGAGAATATCTAATTTTTGTGGAGAAATAAATGACATAAATCTATTTATATTTACCATCTTTGCAACTAAGTTCCTCTCTTTCTCTTAATTTGCTCCTTGTTACTATTAACTCTCTACTAATCATATATTAACATTTTCTCCTCCCAACTTATCTTTTAAACCCTTCAATTGTTCATATACGCCTTTATATAAATTCCCGAGACTCATGAAAGTCTTCCGGGTCATCTAACTCATCCCGAGTCCCACATCCGAACTCAAAAAAATAAATGTGTCATAAATACATATATAAATTTGCAAAATGACATATAGGTACGAAACTTAACATAGGTATATACGTATACACATACATCAAGTATATGGAAAAGTATTGATTCATACAATGGAAAGGACAATCAAATGTTCAGTTACAGACAGCTATTAAAGTGTCATAGAGTAACCATGAAATAGTTTTCAACATAAAGTTTCCATTCAGCAGAAGATAATAGAGAAAGCATGCATGTCAGGCTTGTCAACAACTGCAATTATTGTCAAACATTTTATGAAAGAACTAAACTAGTCACCAAAAACAGGTGATATTGACAACTTACAAGAATATCTTGACCAATCCATGAATATGATGCCTTTCGATTAACAGCCCAGAAAATGGCAAATCCCAAGCAAAATAAAAAAACCGCAAGAGAGAGAATGGAGACCTCCACAAGAAAAGGCACACTCACTGTTTTTTGCCCATAGCTTTTGCATTTTCTGCTCATCAAGTAAAGCATACCAAGGAACAAAGAGCAAAAATAAATTCTTTTGGGCATAAACTGGCTAGTTGATAGGGTTAATTCAAAATAGAAGTGACATTGAGTTATACCTTAACATAAGAGTCACTATGCAAGCATGCATTCCCTGATAACAAAAATAATTGCAATGAGCAAGTCGTAGAAGCAGAGGAGTAACTATTAAGAAGAGTTATTGCTGGCTTAATTTTAAAGTAGTGGTAAATCATATTTGGAACTGCTTCCATTCAATCTACAAGTGACAACAATTTAAACCAAAAATAAATAAAGTGCACATACTTCATTTGGGTTGCAAAGTTGGTAAGTGTCAATGTTCTTCCAGAACATAAGTACATGAATA
This sequence comes from Cornus controversa, assembly GCA_026545225.1. Classification (NCBI taxonomy): domain Eukaryota; kingdom Viridiplantae; phylum Streptophyta; class Magnoliopsida; order Cornales; family Cornaceae; genus Cornus; species Cornus controversa. The sequence continues at coordinate 42,576,955 of CM048849.1, forward strand.
TATAAAAGCATCAAAATATAGAATCCCAGAAGTAACTAAAAATTAGCTTATCACCATAAATGGATTTCAACAAATCAAGAACCACAAAACATCAATTTTCAAGAATTAAACTTTCCAGGCAGAATATAGAACCAAAACATTTAATTCTGAACAAACTAATTAAGACAAAGTTCCACATAGTTGTTCTAAGCAACCAAGTAAGATAAGCTATGATTTTTTAACTGCCCATAATTATAAATCCACACAAAATAAACTGCAGATGGAACCACTTAGTATATCATTTCTTGATATATATATTTTCAACAATCTTATAATATCGTTGCCTTTTGTAGGCCATTGTCATATTGGAACTTTCTATAGATTCATATAATCATCATCACCATCCTTGCCTTAATCCCATATGAATGGGGCTGGCCATATGAATTCTCTCTCTCCAATCTTTTCTATTACATGCCAATTCACCTACTATATTTAACTTTTTTAAATCTTTTTTAATAACTTTATCCCATGTTATTCTTGGCCACCTCTCTGTCTCTTACCTTCTATTACAACTAGTCTTCCTTGTTTTACCAGCGCTTCACTAGGTCTCCGATGTATATGTCCAAACCATCTAAGTCTACTCTCTCGAATTTTTTCACCAATGGATGCTACAACTAATTTTCTTCTCACACTTTCATTAGTGACCTTATCTCTTCTAGCCACTCCACTCATCCATCTTAACATTCTCATTTCCACTACATGAAGGTATTGTTCTTGTTTTCCTTTTAGGGCCCAACACTCGCTCCATACAACATAGCTGGTCTAATAATGATCCTATAGAAAATTTCTTTTAGCCTATATGTTATTCTTTTATCATATAAAATCCCACTAGCTTGCCTCCATTTTGTCTAACCCACTCCAATTCTACTAGTTACATCACTATCAATCTCTCTATCCTTTTGTAATATCGATCCTAGATACCGAAAGTGGTTGTTTTGAAGTGCTATTAATATATTATCAATATCTGAATCTTTATTAAATTTGCAGTCCATATACTCAGTTTTAGTTCGACTAATTCTCAATCCTTTCGATTCAAAAACATTTCTCCACGTTTCTAGTTTTATTGCTAAGTTCTCTTTAGAGGTATCCAAAAGCACGGTATCATCGGCAAACATCATGCACCATGGAATCTCGTTTTGGAATTCTTTTGTTATTTCATCTAAGATTATTCCCCTTTTGGGCGCTCTTCTATGATAACTTTACTTATCAAAACAAAAAAAAGAGTATTGCAAACAGATATGGGCTTAGCACCGATCCTTGGTACGATCCTATATAGAAAACTCGCTAGATTCACCACACATGGTTCGAACTTTAGTTTTTAGATAATTTTTATGATTTGTAAGGGGATTTGTTTTCTTTGTAGGGCCTACCAAATTATATCTTTTGGAACCCTATCATATGTTTTTTTCTAAATCTATAAACACCATGTGTAAGTCTTGTTGCTTACTCATACATTCTTCAACTAATTGTCGAGGTAAGTAAATAGCTTTCATTGTTGATCTCCCCGACATGAATCCAAATTGATTATCGGATACTGTGGATTCTTTCCATAGTGTTTGTTCTATTATTTTTTTTATATTTTTATTTTATGACTCATTAATTTAATTCCTCTATAGTTGCCACAATTTTGTATATCCCCTTTAATTTTGTAAATAGGTACTATTGTACTTTTTCTCCACTCATTTGGCATCATGTCTTGTTTTTGGATGTTGTTAAATAACTTTGTTAGTCATTCAATTCCTACGTTCCCTAATGTTCTCCAAGCCTCAACAGGTATAGTATCCGGGCCTACCACTTTATTTTTCCCCATCTTCTTAAGTGCGTCCTCTACCTCTTTGTTGGTGATTTTATTTATCATTCCTATGTTAACTTCATTTCCCTCTACATCTTCTCTAGGGTAATCCCTGTGTTACCCGAACTCACTGGCATCGGCGACAGTGTCCGTGTCCACACGACACGGACACGATATGATTGGCTACAAATGACGTTATTAGTAAGGCCTTTGGTTAACCTGGTGCGAAAATAGGGTTTTGGCCCCTTTGGGAGGTTGAAGAAGATATCACATATCATATTATATACTATATATATATGATATATCTAGGTATGATATATCTAAGGCCCCAAAAAGGTTACTTTTTACTTTTCCAAAAACAAAAAAGTTACTTTTACAGCTGCTTGATCAATATATTTTTAATGGTCAACATGATACCACATGTCCAATATGTAAATGTTTAGTCTCTTGAGTCTTAAGAAGAGTAATGGCTTACAGTTGTAAACTATTACCATTAGTTACACTTGTAAACCATTACCATTAGCTACAGTTATAAACCATTAGTTACCCTTGGAAAAAAAAACCCTTAGTTACAGCAATAACTAATGGTTTACAATTGTAAATCATTAATGTCTATTGTGTATTATACCACGTGTGATGCAACTCCTCATTTTATTAAATATATTTGGTAATAAAATAATATAATTTTACAAATCTTTCTCATTTTGTTAAATATAATAGTAATAAAACTGATGGCTCATACATAAAAAATTGTATAATTTTTTTCCTTACAAGTGTCCAAGTACCCGTGTCTAAATATTAGACACTTTTTAGTCGAGTTCCCATATCCTATAATTTGATAGATTGACAAATCTGACCTTTAGATACGCACCTGTGTCTGACACACATACCCGAGTCCGAGTGACATAGGGTATTCCTCATTTAAAAGATTTTGAAAATATTCCATCTACTTAATATGTCACTTTCTTTGACTAATATTGTGTTATCTATGTCCTTAATACATCTAATTTGGTTTAGGTCTTTAGTTGATCTATCTCGATTCTTTGCTAATTTATAAATTATTTTCTCACTCCCTTTTGTGCCTAGTTTTTCATATAAGACATTTAGTGAACTTTGTTTAGCTTTACTTACTGTCTTCTTTGTTTCATATGTGAATTTATTATATGTGTCTAAGTCTTCTTGTAATTTACTTTTTTGCCATGTTTTAAAGCTTTTTCTCTTTTGTTTAATTATTTGTTGCACTTCCTCACTCCGTCACCATGTCTCTTTCTTAATAAACTTCTCCCCTTTAGTTTCGCCCAAAATTTCTTTTGCCTTACTCATAATATAATTTGCCAATTTGAGTCACAAGTTATTTACATCATCATTCCAATCCCGTTGCGTTTCCTTTAACACTTGAGCTTTAAACGTGGTTGCTTTACCACCTTTTAATTCTTTTCACTTAATATATATCCCTTATTCGTTTCTTTATACTTAAACCCTTTAATTAAGGCTTAGTTTCAAATATATAAACATGAGTGCTTTATCAGAAGAAAACTTATATATAAGATTAATGAATTTATAAGTGAAGCATTCATGAATATTCAAATTGCTTGGAATTTGTAAAAGACAATGTCCTTTTACATCAACTTATCCAGTGTCCCATCAAAATTTTTATGTACCAAAAAGCTTGTTGTCTATGTGTGTAACTTGGTTATGTTGGGAAGAGTACAACTAGGGGCGGAGCCAGAAATTTTTTCTAGAACTGCGTAATTAAATTTTTTTAAATTTATAAATCAATTATAATATAATTTTTTTTACAATATTAGGCTTAGTATATTTATTAAGAAAAATATAATTCAAAAAATACAACTGAAATAAATAGAGATGGAAAATTGAAAAAGAAGTGGTAAAGAAGAGGAAACGCTAAGTTATATGTAAAAAGAGAAGTGGTAAATAAAAAATATTGTTAAAATTTTAATTTTCCTACAGCAATTGTTTCAGTTGAAGTTAGGGTTTATGAGAGGAGAAGAAGAAGAAGAAGAAGAAAAGAAGGAGAAGAGAATTCTTAGTATTATTGTATATCATCTCAGACCACATACAAAACCCTTATATTCTCTTCACTAATAGAGAAAAATAGTAAGAAGACAAAAACACCCTTAATACAATAAGCCCAATAACCCGAACTCTCTAACACTCCCCCTCAAGCTGGAGCATACAGATTGAACATGCCCAGCTTGACACACAATCTCTGAAAGGCACCACAAGCTAATGGCTTCGTAAAAATATCCCCCAGCTGATCTTCAGAACAAATATAGGGGGTAACAATGTGCTTTTGCATCAACAAATCATTAATAAAATGACAATCAACCTCGATATGCTTGGTGCGCTCGTGAAAAACAGGATTACTAGCAATAAAAATGGCGGCTTGGTTATCACAGTGCATAGGCATAGGAGCAAGAACCACAACACCCATCTCCTGAAGAAGAGAGCGAACCCACAGCATCTCAGAAGCAGTGTGAGCCATAGCACGATACTCAGCCTCAGCACTAGAACGAGCAACAACAGTTTGCTTTTTACTGCGCCAAGTAACAAGATTACCACCAACAAACGTGCAATAACCAGATGTAGAACGCCTATCAGAGCGACTACCTTCCCAATCAACATCACTAAAGCCTGTCACGTTGATGGAGGAAGAGGGTTTATACAACAAACCATTCCCAGGGGCACCTTTTAGATACCGCAAAATACGACAAAGAGCCTCGAAGTGGGGATGACGAGGAGCATGCATAAACTGACTAACCACACTAACAACATAGGTGATATCAGGACGAGTAACAGTGAGATAAATCAACTTCCCAACCAAACGACGATAGCGTCCAACATCAGTAAATAATTCCCCCTGTTCACCATCCAGTTTCACTGTAGAGTCCATAGGAGTATCAATAGGTCGAGCACCTAACATACCAGTCTCAGATAAAAGGTCAAGTACATATTTACGTTGAGAGAGAGAGAGACCTTGAGCAGAACGGGCAACTTCAATACCAAGAAAATAGCGTAAGGCACCCAAATCTTTGGTATGGAACTGTTGACCCAAATGTCTTTTCAAGGCTGCAATACCGATAGAGTCACTACCAGAGATGATAACATCATCAACATAAACAATTAACACAATAATGGCAGCAGAAGAGCGACGAATAAAGACAGAATGGTCAGAAGTGGAACGCTGAAAACCAAAAGCAATAACCACAGCACTGAATCTATCAAACCAAGCACGTGGAGACTGCTTTAGACCGTAAAGAGCCTTGCGCAGTCTACAAACAAGGTACTCAGAACCAGCAACAACATAACCAGGCGGTTGGGCCATGTAAACTTCCTCCTGGAGATCGCCATGAAGAAAGGCATTCTTGATATCAGGCTGATATAAAGGCAAAGAACAACAAACTGCGACAGAAAGAAGAACCCGGACGGAATTAAGGCGAGCAACAGGAGAAAAAGTCTCTAAGTAATCCACGCCATACGTCTGTGTATACCCTTTGGCAACCAACCGTGCCTTAAGGCGCTCTACAGAACCATCAGGAAGATATTTAACAGTGTAGACCCATCGACACCCAACAGTGTGTTTTCCCGAAGGAAGACCAGTAAGCTCCCAAGTCTGATTCTTGTGAAGGGCACTCATTTCCTCATCCATAGCTTGTTTCCATCCAGGCACAGAGATAGCCTGCTGATACGAGGAGGGAACAGAAATAGAGGACAAGGTAAAAGCAAAAGTGTGCAAAGATGAAGAAATACGATCATAGGACACAAAGTTAGCAATAGGATGTTGAGTACAACTACGCTTACCGCGACGTAGAGCAATGGGCAAATCATCAGCAGAAGAAGTGAGTAAGGGAGGATCAGGAACCTCTGGTGAAGAAGATGTGGTGTCTGGACCAAAAGAAATAACGGGCCGATATCGAGATCGCTGATAAACCTGCAGTGGAGGATTAGACGACAAGGAGGAATCAGACGAGGAGGTTAAGGGTAACGACAATGTGGGGAGGATGAGGGAGGCTCCCCCTGACGAGCAGAGATAAGATCAAGAGACATACGTTGACCAGAAGATGAAAAAAACATAGTTGATTCAAAAAAAGTAACGTCAGCACTCACATAGTATCGACGGGACTCGGGACTATAACATCGATAGCCCTTTTGAGTATGGGAGTATCCAAGGAAAACACATTTACGAGCACGAGGAGACAATTTGTCATGACCAGGATCCAAAACATGAGCAAAAGCGACACAACCAAAAACACGAGGAGTGAGCTGAAAGGGAGAGGTACTAGGATATAGAAGAGAAAAAGGAGTCTGATTACCCACAACAGCAGATTGCATACGGTTGATGAGATAACAAGCAGTAAGAACTGCATCAGCCCAGAACTGTTTGGGTACTGACATATTAAATAACAAGGTACGGGCAACATCCAACAGATGGCGATGCTTTCGTTCAGCAACACCATTCTGTTGAGAAGTATGGGCACAACTAGTCTGATGAATAATACCACGATCAACACAAAAAGAATCCATGATAGACTGTGTATATTCCAAGGCATTATCAGAGCGAAAAATTTTAATGCGTTTACCAAATTGAGTAAAAATTTCATTATAAAACTTTGTAACAATACGAGGTAACTCAGACCGTTCTTTCATAAAAAATAACCATGTCATTCAAGAGTAATCATCAACAAAGATAACAAAATAAAGAAATCCATTCAAACTAACAGTTCTAGAAGGACCCCAGATGTCCGTATGGACTACATCAAAAGATTCAGTCTGACGACTATGACTCCGACTCGGAAAAGAACTACGGTGATGCTTGCCCAACTGACAAGCCTCACATTCTAAAACAGACACATGACTCAATCCGGGAATAGTTAATCGCAGTTTTGCCAAGGATGGATGGCCCAAACGAAAATGCCACTGAAGAGGAGAGACTGTAGCACTCAAAGCCGATGACACGACCGAAGAAGGTTCATCAGAATCCAAATAATACAGACCGTTTTTCTCATGCCCCGAACCAATCATCTTCTTCGTTCGGAGGTCCTGAAATACACAAGCAGTAGGAGAAAAGGTTATAGAACAGTGTAAGGCTTTAGTCAATTGACTCACAGAAAGCAAATTAAAAGGAAAATTAGGAACATATAGACTGGACGATAAAGACAATGAATTAGTGGGATGAAGAAAACCTTTCCCAAGAACAGGCCTAGAAGAACCATCAGCTAGAACAATGTGATGGTTAATAGGTTTTAAAGCAGAGAAAAGAGATGAATTACCAGACATATGCGAGCTAGCTCCGGAATCAATGACCCAAGAAGGAGAGGATTGAGCCACGCATGTAATATTACCTGAATTGGCTAAAGTAGCAGTAGATGGAAGGGCAGTGGAGGTGGATGGAAGAGCAGTTTGTAGTTTCTGAATCAACTCGCTAAGTTGAGTAGTGAGTGCCTCCCGAGAACCAAAATTAGAAGCTACATGTCCACGAGTTGTACTAGGTTGCAGTGGCTGTAAAATACTCTCAGTGACCTGATGCATATAATCTGGCTTCCCATATTTCATCCAACAGTAAGGTTCAGTATGACTGGTACCACCACAATGATCACACTTCCGGTCACCACGTCCACTAGAACGACCGCCACCACGGAAACCACTACGAAAGCCACGACTAGAATTACCACGACCACCACGAAAGCCACCACGAGAATTACCACGACCACCACCACTAGAGACTAAGGCAGACGACTCAAAAGGAGGCACAATGGAATGTTGTCCTAAGGACGACCTCAATAAGCGAGAATATGCATTAGCAGCAGTGGGCAATTTCTCGCTAGCAAGAATTTGATCTTTAAAGCCACGAAGATCAGAGTCCAAACCAGACAACAATGAAGCAATCATAAACTCTTCCCAATGATGCTTCTGTTGTTCTAAATCAGTAGTAAACGGACGATACTGCAATAATTGATCCCACAAATTCTTAAGCATGCTGTAATACTCAGACAATGATTTTCCGGACTGCCTAGAAGCAAAAATCTTCTCATACAACTCATACACCCAAGAAACATTACTCTGTTGCGAAAACGATTCGGCAAGAGACTCCCAAATCTTCTTAGAGGAATCACAAAAAGCAACAGTAGAGGCAATATTGGATTCCATACTATGCCACAACCATCCCATAACAATGGAATCCTCACAAATCCAATCCTCATGTTTCTTCGTGTCTGCAGGAAGTTCTTCCGTTAAATACTTAATTTTCTTTCGCCCACGAAGAAAAACTTGCACAGCATGAGCCCAAGCAAGGTAATTAAGACCATTCAATTTTTCTGAGGTAATCGACCGAGGCATATCATCAGTCTTGATAGGTGGTGGTTGATTATCAGCCATGATTATGTTTGAAATTCAAGAATCAACTCACGGAGACTAATTTACACCAAAAAAACAGTCCGAAAATCCAAAGTTGAACCAGAACTTTGTTACAAGAGAAGAGAACTTTGTTACAAGAGAAGAAGGGAATCAGATTTGATCTTTAGAGGCAAGTAATCATCAAACCTGGACCTGCCCAACTCCCCACAGCATCTGCAGTAGATATTAAGAGCAATACACAGTAGCACACGCACCAGAGGGCACTTCCACGCTCAGCCGAACCTCCTTTTGGGGCAAAAAACACTTCAAATTCCTTTAAATCAGCAAACAACCACCACACGAGGCCTTACCAGGTCTAGACGACACCCTTAGGAGGGATTCAAACCAACAAAAACCACTGAAAAACCCCCAAATCGCAGATCGACAAAATCAAGACCCAAAATCAGAAAAAGTTTCGAAAATTGAAAACACCCATCAATCTGCTTCAAATCAAAAAATAAACACCACCATAATTCGTAGAAAAATCAGGCGAACCAGATTGTAGGGTTCTTGACCTATAAATGATGACGTCATCATGACGTCAACACCTGTATGCTGACGTCACTCCTCTCTGATGTTGGCCAAGTGAATAGGAATGAGTTCTAGGTCTTGATCGTGCTCTGATACCAAGTTGAAGTTAGGGTTTATGAGAGGAGAAGAAGAAGAAGAAGAAGAAAAGAAGGAGAAGAGAATTCTTAGTATTATTGTATATCATCTCAGACCACATACAAAACCCTTATATTCTCTTCACTAATAGAGAAAAATAGTAAGAAGACAAAAACACCCTTAATACAATAAGCCCAATAACCCGAACTCTCTAACAGTTTCAATTTTCTAAAAGTTCATTTTTTTATTTTTTTTGAGTACTTTGATTTCACCTTGATGAATGATTAAAAAATAGAAATGTACCATTTTAAATAAATAAAATCTCTCAAACTTTAATAAAATAAGATTGTTAGGAACAAAATAGGGAATAGAGAATTACTTTAATAACTTGTACAAGGAGTAGTTATAAAATTTGTCATTTAACAAGTGACAACTAAAAATATTAGCATATATTTTATCATTGTTGTTATTGACATTTTTGCCATCTTGGAATCATAGCACGATAATTTATTATTTATTTTTTTTGTAAACACCATCGAACAAAAAATTTCTAATAAGGAATGTTCATATATCTTTATTAAGCATGAGGGGAAGTTAGTGTAATTTCTCATTTTCTCTCTTGAATTCATATAATTGATATTATAAACGTATGTATATATGTAAATTTAAATGTAGTAATATATGTTATAGTAAGGTCTATCATAAAAATAAACCTATGTTTCACAAGATTGGACTTCAAAAGTAAGGCTAAAAGGGTTCGAGTTAAAATTTCTACGAATTTAAAAAAAGTACAAGATATATTTATTTTCAAACTCACTTTTTTTATGTTAATAAGTGCTTTGAAAAAAATTTGGGGGAGCCAATTGATTTTTTATATATAAAAAAATATGAATTTTTTTTTTTTTTTTGGGGGGTGGGGGGCAGCCCCCTTCTCCCTCCGCCCCATTGTACAACAATAGAAATCATGTGCTGTCCCACTGGCAACAAGAAGAGAAGTCAGAAAAATAAATAAGAAACTAATAAAAGCATCTTTATGAATTGCTATTATAGGTGTCATCAAGTCAAGATGAGCAATAGCACTTTTTTAGAGTATTAACAAGAAAATAAATAAAAGTTTTTGCCTTTTCTAAGTGTCTTAATGTAAAATATGTAATCATTTTATTTGAATACTACGGATTCAAATACAACCTGATCATCTTAATTACAACCACTAGATACCAAAAATTAAGCTATCATCCTCTCATGTTTGTCAAATATAGTACCTCGGATGACAAATTAAATTCCAGTGCAGAGAATGAATTATAAAGATGCTGGTTAACAATTTTTTTAGAAGTAAATAATTACCTATCTCTTATTGCAAAGTTTCCCCTGTAACCCACATTTTGAATAGAATTCTACACAATTAATCAGGAAATTGAGGGGTGGAATACGAACATATATATATTTGCGTGTGCGTGTGTGGCGGAGAGAGAGGGGGGGGGGGGGGGGGGATGTTGTAAACAATAAACATTGAAGAGTTCAAAAATAGGTCGACAAGGAGTGGAATTATGACAGACTAATAAATATTATCATGTTCCAATGCAAGGAATTGTTTGACCAGTGCATAAATGTTTTACAATTCATTTTATATTCCATGGCATTCACTGTTCTGGATTAAGTATAAAAATGAGCAATTTCATAATTTGTACAGTCCTGACCCCTTATTTTGCCCCGATCAGACAGTTGCACAACCTCTCAACATTGAGCAGGATAAAGCAAAGACAGAAATAGCATGCCTTAATAGTTAGTCAATCCAGCTAATAGACAATATGAATCTTTCTTCCGCAGAGAAAACTAAGAAAATACTAAGAATGAATTTCCATACCTCAATTCCACCAATGCAGAAAAGTACAATCAGCACCCAGACAAACCAAGATGACATAAATAGATAAAGTAGCACCAGAAATGTGGATGCCGATAAGACAAAAATTACAGCACTCTTTGCACTGATATCAAGGACTTCCTTCACATCATCATCTTTGACTGGTTCAGCATTGGAAGATTCCTAGCCAGAGAAAAGAGACAACTCGATTCAAAAAATTTCAACCATAAATATATACACGCACAGAGAGAGAGAGAGAGGAAAGAAGATAAAGTTCAGTGTGGGGAAAATAAGCATGCATAAGAAAGAAAACACCAAGGGAAGAAAAAAACATATAGTTCTATGCAGGTTGGATGTATCTGTCCATTGCTCTGTCTCACCCTCAGTTCATTCATGACATATAGCAATAATCTCAAAACTGGCATACCAGGAGCATCATGCAGAGGTAGTGTTAAGTTACTTCCAGGGAACTTCATTGTCATAATCGGAGGTTGACAACATCTATTGATCTGGATTCTTGCATGAGATCTGGAATACAAGGTAGCACTTATCCACAGTTTTGCTCGAAATGCATTCACCAGGGACCAATTTCTAGCTAAAGTCGTACAAAGATGTGACCAGAAGATAGAAAAGGAAGTTACTGGTTCAGAAATCAGAAGAGGGGCAAATTTTTTCTCTGGCCTTCTTTTTTCAAAAGGTAATTTTTTCTTTGGCCTTGACTTCACCTAATTTGTCCAAAAGTAGTATAACTTCATGCAGAGTATATCACAAGCAAAAGACTCATAAGGAAACTGATAGTTCAATTTCAAGTCTTCAACAACCAATTAATAGGGTAATAAGTTTCCTTAAAAAGTTCAAGTACCTAGCGTATTTAGGGTAATAAGTTTCCTAAAAAATTCAAGTACCTGGCATACTGGTATTGTTGACCACCATCTACTCTAAAAGCTTAAGTTGTTAGAGAGCGTACAACTTAAATATTTAAATCCTCAGCACGCCCCCTCATGTGTGGCCTTCTTTTGGCCCAACGCGTGCTTCAATTTTAATTAGGGTGATGCTGAGGTTCGAACTCAAGATCTTTCCTGCGGCAGAAAACTGTTCTGATACCATGTTGACCACCATCTATTCTAAGGGCTAAAGCTGTTAGAGAGGGTGCAACTTAAATATTTAAATCCTCAATAAGTATAAATTAAGATATCCAGATATGTGATAATTACTTCTTAGGCTAAATAAAATTACTAAAGATGGAACAATGATATTAACAACAACTAAGCCTTTTCCCAATTACTTGGGGTCGGCTACATGAATCAGATGTTTCCATTCCGCCCTATTTAAGGTCATCTCCTCAGTTAATTCACATGATATCATATCTTTCTTTATTACCTCTACCCATGTTAGCTTTGGTCTTCCTCTTCCCCTAGTATTGCCCTCAATTTGGACTATGTCACTTTTCTTAACAGGCGCAGTTAAAGGTCTTCTTTGTACAAGTCTAAACCATCTTAACTGATTTTCCCTCACTTTATCTCCAATTGGTGCTTCACCACCATCTCCCGAATATGTTAATTTCCAATTCTATCCTTTCTAGTCTTCCCGCACATCCATCTCAACATTTGCATTTCTGCGAGACTCACTTTATGCAAATGTTGTTGCCTAGCTGCCCAACATTCAGTACCATAACGTATGGTTGGTCTAATAACTGTTCGATAAAACTCCCCTTTCAATCGTAAGGGGATACGCCTATCACACAATATACAAGATGCACCCCTTCATTTAACCCATCCTGCCTTGATTCTATGATTAACGTCATCTCCAATTTCTCCCTCATTTTGAATAACTGAGCCTAGATAGCGAAAATGTCACTTTTTTGTACCTCTTGATTCTCAATTCTCACTACATCCTCATTTGTCCTTCTAGATTTACTAAAGTTACACTCCATGTATTCAGTTTTATTTCCACTTATCTTAAACCCTTTTAGTTCTAAAGCTTCTCTCCAAACCTCTAATTTGGCATTAACTCCTTCTCTAGTTTCATCAACTAAAACAATATCATCTGCAAACAACATACACCACGGAATATCATCTTGGATGTGTCTTGTCAGCTCATCCATCACTAAAACAAAGAGGTATGGACTTAATGCTGACCTTTGGTGTAAGCCTACAGTGATTGGGAATTTGCTTGTTTCCCCTATAGGCGTTCTCACTATAGTTACACACCCATCATACATGTCCTTAATTGTGTCGATGTATCCCTTTGTGACTCCTTTCTTTTCTAAAACCCTCCATATTAGGTCTCTAGGAACCCTATCATAGACTTTCTCCAAATCAATAAAAATAATATGGAGATCTCTCTTCTTCTCTGTATATCTTTCCATTAGTCTCCTCAACAAATGAATAGCCTCCATTGTTGACCTACCCGGCATGAATCCAAATTGATTCTCCGACACTTCTGTCTCTCGTCTTAGGCGTTGTTCAATCACTCTCTCCCAAAGTTTCATAGTGTGACTCATTAATTTAATACCACGATAATTATTGCAACTTTGCACGTGCCCTTTATTTTTATATATAGGTACAAGAAAACTTTGGCGCCACTCATCTGGCATCCTCTTAGTTGTTATAATTTTATTAAACAGTTTTGTTAACCAAGACAAGCCAACTTCTCCTAGACACTTCCACACCTCGATAGGAATGCCATCGGGCTATATTTTAAAGAAAGTTGCCCCATTTGAACGTTTTCTATTACAATCTTACTTATCAAAAAAAATATTTGAAAGAAAGTTGAAATTTTGATTCTTCCAAAATATTAACCAAAAAACAAAAACCTTGGAGAAAAAGCACATTGGGATTCAAGTTACAAATTTACCAAAAAGTTACAGACTTCAAAACCTCGGTGACATTCGAAAAACAACTCAAAATTTGGTCCCAGTAAATCAACTCTTACTCATACCAAGAATTACATTAAATTTCCAGCCTCAAGCATAGAAATATTACCCAGTTTGGACCCATCAGGGTAGGGTCATTGATTCAATCTTTGGCACATAATGCCTGAAAAGGTCACTTTGTTTCAATCTTTTATACTCAATCATCTATTCTACTTTCTTTTAAACGATCTTGTAATATTGCTGGTAGTGGACCAACTACACCATACCTTACAAGTTCAACAACTCTACCATGTTTGTTAAATCGCAATCCGTATTGTAGGATTGTACGATCCTAAAATGCCAATCAATCTAGATCACATAAAAACTCCTTTGCTAGTAGGATCATAGTAGAATCGGTGGGATCGTAGGTAGGAATCGTAGGATCAAAGTTTAAGGGCCTGCATATCATGAATATTCACCATTCTACTCCATCTAAGGCATTAATCCTAGTCAAACGATGCGCTATGATATATTTCCCTACTTGGTTTTCCCTTCCTATTATTACCATCACTCATCCTCACTGGTGCAGTTATTAGTCTTTGCTGTACCAACAAAATCATCTTAATCAGTTTTCATTTACTTTATCTCCAATGATTGCTACTACATCTATCTCACAAATTGGTTCATTGCTAATCTTACCTTACTTGTCTTGCCACACCTCCATATCAATATTTGCATTCCATTCACTCATTTTATGAATATTTTGTCTCTTAGTAGCCTAACATTCTGTTGCATAAAATATATAAGGTCCAATAATTGTTTATAGAATTTACATTTCAACTTTAGTACACACCATGTTTATAAAATTTAGGTTTCAGTTTTAGAGGTATACACCAATCACATAAAATACCAAAAGCTCTCATCCATTTAACCCACCTTGCTTTAATTTTATGATTAATATCATCTTCCATTTCTCCCACTTCGTCAATAATCAAGGCTAAGTAATGAAAATGTTCACTTCTTGATATCTCTTAGACCTTTGATATTCACTATATCCCAACTTTTTTTCTAGTTTTGCTAAAAGTACAATCTATATGTTCAAGTTGTAGTCCTACATCTCTTAAACTCTCTTAATGCTCGAGTTTCTCTCCTGAAGGTTATTTTAGCACTTATCCTAGTTTCATCAGTTATAACAATATAATCAACAAATAGAATGCAACACAAAAACAATTTTTAGAAATGTTTTGTTAGTTCATCCTTTACAAAGAAAAAAATACGGTTGTGGGTTGCGTGAAAATATCTGGTTAAAATTTTTGTTAAAGAAGCTAGGCTATAAGCAGCATGAGTCCTAAAAACCACTTAAGATTTAGGATTTCGAATTTCTTGATATAGTTGGTCATTCTCGATGCAGGTTAGGTTGGATATCAATTTGAAAGGAGGTTAGTTTCTGGATATTAGACATTGATAGTCACTAGATTACATGGAATGATGGAAAAATAAGCAACAGAACGTAGTGGCAAAATCAAGTGTAGAAGATACAATAATAAAGCTACGGCACATGAAGCATGTGAGGTCATTAGGGTCATGTAACTCTTGCAAGAGATGGGATTTATAACGAACCTGCAAACATATTTTGTATTAGTCAAACTAATATAAATATTGCTCATAATCTAGTATTCCATGAGAGAACCAAAAATACATAGGTTGACTGCAACATTGTAAGAGATAGATATGGTGATGAAGCGAAAATTGTTACAGCCTATATTAAATCTTGAAACCTAGGTGATATACTTACTATAGATGTAAATATGGCACTCATTTTTCTGAGCTACACTTTACCATGTTGAATGAACAATCTCTATAGTTGCCAAGGTAAGAAAAAAAATCTCTATAGTCCATCCTTTGGACATGATAAATATCTTCACTTCAGGTTGGAGAGTGTTAAGGGTGGTAGTACTAAGGATAAATTTGTAATCCAGTTTCTAGGAGTAGAGGAACCAACCATTCCATAAATAAAGCTCTCTCTCTCTCATATTGAACAATAAGTCGATAACCATCCATCAAAGCATCTCACAAAGCAACTAAAGATAGTGCAATTTCTGGAAGGACAATTTGTACTTGAGTAAACTTTTGTGGTCTAACAACTAGACATATCCATGTAACACGCATTGAAACTAAACATATTGCGAAATTCAAGACAAAAGGGAGAGTAATATATTTGAGACCTTTGGTGATAGTTCATTATATCGCTCATCCTTCTGCTCACATGCAGAAAACTCTGCCCAAAGTGAAGCACATACTATCGTTCCAACGGCCATCAGCCATAAGAATACCACTGAGAAGTCCACAATTGGATGATTTGGCGAATATATCAGAAGTTCCACTGCATTGAAGAGTATATTGTTATTCATATCTAAATCATTAAAAAAATTAACTTAAGCAATGAAGAATACAAGAACATCGCACAGAAATTCAGATGATGTGCAAATACCAAACTTAAGTAATGAAGAATACAACCAAAAATACCAAATTCCTGCCATTCAGAATCCCTCATATAATGGAAAAAGCAAACCAACAAGCAAAATACATCACCAACAATCCTCTTTCTCTCTTTATTCCATCTCTATTTATTACTCTATAAATCACCTTTTGTACATTCTATCATGCTACCTATGAACAAAAAATCTTTTTGTAGGTTGAATAGCCGCAAGCAGAAGTTTGAGAAAACTTTTACATTGCAAGGGCTCACCTCTCCCTCCACCTGCCATAGATCTGTTTATAGCCTCTCCTTCTGACTTCGAGATCATTACAACAGGAATCGTAATGTTCATAGTAGTAACATTTTTAGAACAACCCATCTCAGAAAGATCTGCAAGAGGCAAAAGAAAAAGGAGGAACAAAAGCAGGTTAAAGATATGATACAACAACAACCAAGCCTTTTCCCAATTACTTGGGGTCGGCTACATGAGGTTAAAGATATGATAAAAGAAAAAAAGGAATGATAGTTACCATCAGTTCCTCTACAATAAACCATCCAATGGTAAATGTAAAATGTGTTTCAGTGCATCAAATATTACCTTCTTTGTCATTTATCACCAACAGGCCTGCTCCACCTCCTGCTTGTGCAACTTCAGCCTTAGTTGTGAAGCCACAATCACCACGTGGGGACAAAACAACAGAGCTGGACAACTGAAAACAATACAACAGACATTCACAGTAAGCCTGAAAAAATCACTATGAAACTATTTAACATAAAGCTTGTACAGAAACCATGTTGCTTTCTAATCCCTTCCAAATATATCCATCAAAATTCCAATGTTCCCCAAAATATAAAAGCATCCACTTACTTGAGCCCTATGTATTTAATTATTTGGCTTACCTGAAAATAGCAATTTTACTGTTTGGGAACCAAATAATGCAAAAGTTTTTATTAAATTCTTCCCTCCCACAGGATAAAACAATCAAATTTTGACTTCAAACTTGTACAATTTTCCAAGATTATATAATAAGTAGATGAGACAAGGTCCATCAAGGAAAATGGGGACCAAACCTTTGAGGAAGAATTGGAACAACAAGTTAACGGATTTGGAAAAACGGCAGGCAATCTATTGGCTTCTTTAGTACTTGTGGGCATTTCGGCACCAAACGTTGCACTTAGCCCGCCTAATGTTTCACCTTTAACACCATTAACCCATTTCTCAACCTTAGCCTGAAAACAAATTTAAGGAAAAAAACAAAATCAGTTTAGTTGCAACACCATATACAATAAAGAAATAATATTTAGACCACTGAAAAATTTACACATAATACAAAGGCATATTAATTTGTGTTGAAACTGTGATACACAGTGAAAAAGTAGAATTTAGGTTTTCGGGAAAATTCTGGAGAGACAACATCGACATCTCTCACTGTTATATATATACCTAATTTATATTACAACAAAGTTACCAACATACCCTTACAAGAAATACTCCCAAATATACCCATAAACATTATACATTCTAACACTCCCCCCTCACGCTGGTGAGTATATATCATACAATCCAAGCTTGGAACAAATAAATTTCAACTGATTATGACTTAGAGCTTTTGTAAACATATCAACAAGTTGATCTTCATATTTAACAAATGGCGTAGAGATGTCTCCGCTCAATATCTTATCTCTAATAAAATGACAATCAACTTCAATATGTTTGGTTATCTCATAAAATACATTGGATGCAATGTGAATAGCTACTTGGTTATCACAAAACAACGGAAGAGGAGTTTTGACTGTCAAGCCAAGTTCTTCAAGAAAATGTTGTAACCATATTAACTCACTAGAAGTGTGGGCCATCGCCCTGTACTCATCTTCAGCACTGGATCGAGCTAAGTGTTTCTTACTTCTCCATGTAACCAGATTACCTCTAAAGAAGGAGCAATATCCTGTAGTGGATCTCCTATCTGAAGGGGAGCTAGCCCAATCAGCATCTGTAAAACCTTTCATCCTAAGATATCCATTTGATTTATACAACAACCCTCCTGGAGCTTGCTTGAGATATCGAATAATCCGAAGAACTACATTCCAACGTGGTACCCTAAGGGCTACCATGAACTGACTCACAATATTAACTGCATATGATATATCAGGTGGAGTAATGGTATGGTAAATTAACTTTCCCACTAGTCGACGATGCCTACCCGGATCATCAAATAAGTCTCTATTATCAAACACAAGCTTGTTGACACAATCCAAATTCCCATACCCAAATCGGTATAGGGAATGGGGGTGAACAATTCCAACATCATCACTCCTTAATCTGATTTACACTCTGATAACATGTTGTCACATTCATATGTCTACTACTGGGCCCCTCACAGAGCACCCAGTCAAGCTAACAAGTCAACCAAGGTCAAACAGCACTTCAAGTGCTTAGATTAATCACAAGTGGGGCTTCGATTAATCGAAGTGCTTTGATTAATCGAGCTTCTTGCGTAACTTCTATCGGAACACACGAGTTTTTGACCCTTAAATGTGGCTAGGTCTTCGATTAATCAAAAATCAGGGTGGTTCGATTAGTCGAAGGTTCGATCAATCGAAATCTTGGTTTTGATTGATCACAGCCCCATCCACAGGAGTTCCCATTTCTATAACTTTGAAACCTTAAAGACCAATTCAATTGCATCAAACCTTCCCATAACCTAACATGCATATTCATCAACAAAATCATGGAACCACTCGCCAAACGAAAACATACTCCATTTATACATAATTGTCATGTCCAAAAGCCAACATCCACGGTACATATGCCTATGTACAATGATTCAAAACGTAAGTCTCCTTATACAATTCTAAATGCACTAAGTTCACATCCCGGACGTGCATAACACAAAAATAACCAAAAGAAAGGTTCTTCCAATTCTAAATCCAACTCATGGTTGGTCATTGTCGACAACCTCCTTGCTATGTCCTGAAATTGTTAAATGTAGGGGGATGAGCAAAGTTCAATGGGCTCAAGGTCATATGTTGTGCAATCCACCCAAGTTAACATTTCATATCAATACATAACTCAATCAACATGCATAGCATAGCTACGTGTCATGCTTCCTAGTATTCTAATCAAACGCCACAATTATATCATTCACATGGCATACGCATCAAAACACATGACATTCCACAAGCTTAATTTAATCCATGCAAGAATGCACAACTTCATCATATCTATAACATATGACCAAAAATGAATTCGAACATAAAGTCCAACACAAAATCACATAATTCATATTGTTCACATTGCTCTTGGAATTGTGCTCACACTCACACACACAAACCGGATACGTACCGAAGCCCTATAACCCATGTCCTTAGTTATTTTCGAGCTACTAACCCATCGGTAACCAACCCTCTTGCGCAAGTTTGAGGTCTTTCAACCCCGGAGGATCTATTCCCCCTCTACTTTGTACATGAGTCATTTCCGAGATACCACCCCACACACACAACAAATATGTCATGTTTGGCATAGACATACACAAGTCTCGATGTATTCGCACCCATTTCATGTCCTATATTCATTTCTAGTATGTCACACAAGAAATCATATCGACACATGCACACATTCAACCTTCTTAACAAAATTTTCATTGAAACTAAAATTTCAACACACATCACAAAATCTCATATATGCCTTATATGTCACAGATAGCATACACTAGCAACTCATGCATTCTAAATCACATTTCAATCATTTTCTATCCAAGAAAACATATATACATCAATTTAAATCAAGAATCTCTTCACAAAAGTTTATATATTCATATATAGCATGAAAACATCAATTTTATGCTCATAATATGAATTAAACTTGTATTGAAAGACACAACACACACCCCCTACCTCAAGAGATTAAATCTCAAGCTACACCTCAAATCCACCAACTCAAGAGTTGCCCAAACCTAGCTTTGTTCGGTTCAAAATGATGCCCTCGCCACATAGAGTGAATTTTCCTTCTTTGGCACCTTCCGAATCAAGCCCTAAGGCCTCTGAAATCTAGAGAGAAGCTAAAGAACTTAAAAGGGAAAAGAGATATACAATTTTTGAGAGAGAGAGAAATGGCTGAAAATATCTGTATTTTGATATTTATAAGCCCTAAGGCATAAAATAACCAAAATGCCCTAGTTCACTTAACATACCTTCCCGACCTCCATTTTCGAATCTGAAAGCGGCTATAGCCTCGAAATCAACTCTACATCTTTTCTAACATTCTAATTGGTCTAAAACCAAAAATTAAATTTTCTGAAAAAATATCCGGTTTCCCGGGCTTAGCCGACCCCTGTTGTCACGCCCTGAATTTTCATATCCAGAACGGTACAAAAACTCAAGGGTGAAGAAGTGAAACATCACATCTTAACATACATCACAACACAACCTTAACGTATATAAATATCAACTAACACATGGAATACTCATCAAGTGAAGACATACCCCATTTATACATAGTTGTTCTTGTCCAAAACCCATTTATACATAGTTGTTCTTGTCCAAAACCAACATTCAAGGCACAGATGCTTATATACAATATCTCAAAATAAAAGTCTCCTTATACATGCCTAAATGCACCATGTTCACATCTCGGACGTGCATAACACAAAAGAACCAAAAGGAGTTCTTCTAAACTCTAAATCCAACTCATGGTTGGTTACCCTCAGCGGGGCCATTTCCTGAAATTGTTAATGTAGGGGGGGTGACCAAAAGCAACGGCTCATGGTCATATGTTGTGCAATCCACTCAAGTCCTCACATTTCATATTAATACATAAATCAATCAAAACGCATAGTATAGCTACGTGTCATGCTCCCTAGCGTTCTAGTCAACACCACAATTGATTCATTCATATGGCATACATGTCAATACACATGACAATTCATAAGGCTCAATCTAGTTTCTGTGCATTAATGCACAACTTTATCATACTTATAATATATGACAAAACAAAGTAATTTGAACATAAAATCCAACACAAAATCACATTGCTCTAGAAATTGTGCTCACACTCACACACCCAAACCGTATACGTGCCGAAGCCCCATATCCCATGTCCATAATTATTTTTGGGCTACTAACCCACCGACTCTTGCAAAAGGTTCAATCCGAACACCTAGTGAATTCTTTCCATTACAAAAATGTTGCCTACATAATACATATTCATTTTCATAATGATGAATCCTCCTCCAAATATCTTCATTTTGATTTGGTCCCCAAAAGTCCAAGAAAATAAACAAATTGAAAGAATAAAAAAAAGAAAATTGCAAACTGATTTAATTTTATAGCAAGTCCTACTTGGGTGCTTCTATAGACAAGATCTAATCTCAAATAAGTCTTATTTTGTAATGATTTCTAGGTTATGATGTTGCTGGTGAATTATATATATGGTTTCTTCCATCATAGGAATCAAGGACATTTTGATAAAAAAAATGACCAATGGCCCAAACACCACATACTAAATAGAAACTAAGGCACAAAATTCAAACAAGAAATAAGTTTTGTGCTTAGAGAGTGTTTAGGACCTTGATTTTTCAGCATTGCTCATCTTTTAGATTAGATGACTTATCCTCTTGGGTTTTAAAATATTTCCTTGTGTGTTTGTAGGGATTTTGTGAGCTTCATTGGAATCTCGCCTTGACAAAAGACATTCAAGATGAGATTCCATGGTGTATGTTGTTGATGATATTGTTTTAATTGCTGAATTAGAGAAGTGCTAAATTGGAGGTTAGGAGGGAAATTCTAGAATTAAAAGAGTTTAAGATAAGTAGGAATAAAATTGAATAAAATATGGAATCTAACTTTAGTAAATTTAGAAATATAAATAGGGATATAATGAAGATTAAGGATGATGGGGTACAAAAAAGTGAACATTTTCTTTATTTAGGTTCAATTATTCGGAGTGAAGGAGAAATTGAAGATGTTATTAACCATGGAAAAAGGCAGGATGGCTCAAATGAAGGAGTGCCTATAGTATTTCACTATTTTGTGTGATCGGGTATCCTAATAAGATTGGAAAGGAAATTCTATAAAACAGCTATGAGTATCTATTATTTAAGGGAGAGAATGTTAGGCAGTTAGGAAACAGCTTATGCATAAAATGAGTATGGCTGAAATACGATGGATGTGCAGATAGAATTAGAAATAAACACATCCGTGAGATGGTTGAAGTTGCACCAACTGAAGATAAAATGAGTGAAAATCAATTAAGTTGGATGGCAAAATATCCTACTCCGTCAGGCACCCACCCTGCACCGCCATGTTTAAAACGATTTTGGAAGCTCGTTTAATGGTTTTGGGCAAGGATAGGTTTTATAGTAAAGGGAGACGGGGAAAGATCACCCCACCCTATTTATAATGCAAAAATACTATTATCCCCTTATACCTTATGTTATATAAAAAATTACTCTTATTATTGGAAGAACGTTAATGCTTATTTGGTTAATTTAGTATAAATTTGTAAATCTGGAAGAATATTTATTTGGTTTATATTCCTAAATATGAGTTTTTAAAATTTGAGTGGGAAAATTAGAAAACAAAATTTGAGTTGGAATTTAAATGGGGCGGCACTGGTGGTGGCGGGGGAACTTAAACGAAGGTGGGGACGAGGTGTGGGGGTGTTGTTTGCTAAACGGTTTTGGACGGGAATGGGGAAAGGGCCCCCCACCCCAAATTCACTCTGTTGCAATCCCTACATGTGCAAAGAAAACCTTTAATTGCCGGTAAGGAGGAGTGACATAGTCTATTTTAAGGGTGATGCTCGGGGAAGGGGAAGAACAAAACTAATGTAGGTAGATTGAGTAGGAAGGATATGATACATGTGGTTTGACTGAGACAATAGTTTTGGATAGACTGAAATGGAAAAATAGGATTTATGTAACCGACCCGAAGTAGATCGGAAAAAAAAGCTTTGCTGTGTTGAATTGGTAATAAAAGTTCCTCGTATTAACCTAACAAAAAGGGTATTTTAGTAATTTTCTTAGTTTATATGTATTAGTTATAGTATTGTCCATAAGTTGTATACTTGTGTTTCAAGGCATGATGTGTCATTGGCTCTTCGTTTTTTATTAAACAGCTCATCTGTGTTATACTACTATTCAAACAATCTTAATTTTCTAAATATGCTATCAGTGATCGCTAATAATCTTTGTGATGCATATGGGATTCTGGGAGTGATTCCTAACATCAACATCTAATTCTAATTTTCTTCTTTTAAAACTTATGTGCTTTTATGCCTTTGAAAGCCCAAAACCAAATCCAACAATCTTTGTTTTACCTTTCTAATACCTATTTGACAAACCTTTATCACTTTATTCTTGAACACTCAACATAGTTGCCTAAAAGAGACAAACCAGCAGCAAAGAAAATGTCTTCCTTGTTTAATCAAAAACCCAAATCCTTACCCCTTCCTTACACATTTTACAAAACCTAAAACCCAATATCTTCACTAAATTCTTGCCTTAATAAACCAACAATAATCAACCCCAAAAACCTATCGCACTCGTCCTACATCCTATTCTTAGTTGAGAATCATTGCTTTAACTTTTTGTCCACTAGTGTGAATATAGTGAAGAACCTAAGTTAATTTGTAAAAAGAATGAGATCGTGGAAATTCTATAATTCAAATGTGTAAAACACGCCATTTAGGCTTAAAATGTGACGTGCATTCTTACTTCTACACGTCTCTCGCTTTCTTTTTCTTTTTCTTTTTTGCCAAAAGTTATCGTTCAACCTCTGCCTTAGAGTGTGGAAGTCCCCTGATAAGAAGTTTGAGATTTGTCAAAAATTCTAAGTAAGTGCATAACAAGCCACATATTTGTAGTGGACATGAAAAAATAGTCAAATCCGCTTTAAATGTGTTAGATTCCGAATTATGAGTGCTTTCATACATGCACTAACAGATAGGCAACTAAACTCCAGATAATGTCTTCAGTTATGAAAGAAACTTCATATTGGTAGTTAAAATTCAGTTTGAGTATATTAGTACAATATTTTCTTGTATTTGCCTTTCTCAGGCTCTCAAATGTTCACCGCGCCAATTAAAAAAAAAATCAGTATTATAAAATTATCAGAGCTTTTATGAATTATATTATACATATAATTATATATATTTCATCATACCATCTATGGTTGTTTCCACCTGCCTCAGAATATTAAAGGGGTCGGAATGTAGGATCATCGTAAAAGGACATGTGGCAAGCACAAACTATCCCACACTTTATATTCTTAAGAGTGATAGAACTAGCCTGAAATCCATTTTGCATATTTCAATTTGAAAAAAAGAAAAGACAAAGGCTTCATCCAAACTACTACCAAAACTGAAGTTGGTTACCTGCCAGTTATTGACAATCCTAAACATGTGAAAGTGGCTAGAATGCGGAGCAAGTGTCCCAATGTGCCAACTGTAAAAGAACATGATCAAGTAAGGTGGAGACATACATTAACCCTGCTATAAACACATCCAAAGCAGGAACTTGGATCAAATGTACATAGTAGCTGACGATGGACACCTGACTGAAGATAAGGATGTGCTCTATTTACCACAGAAATAACTGTTCCAAATCAACTATAAAAGGAAAACCTCAATAAATTATAATGACTCACATTCCTATAGTGTCTCTTTTATCCTATCTTTAGTTTAGCTCAGCCTAGACTAGCCTAGTGTAACGTAGTCAATAGTTGTAACTCCTTAGCTTGGCGAGTAGCTCAGTGTAGCTTCAGTCACAATGTATCCTGGACACATTCCTATATATTCTATATACACTTGATCCCCAACAATAAATTCATTGTACCATCAAGCAATGAATGAAGTTAGCATTTTAGTCTCTTCTTGTGGGGAAAATACTGTAAGAGAGGGCTGTCAACCCCTGGTTATGTATTCTCAAGAAATGGAATCAAAGCATTTTTTTTTTTTTAGGTAAATAAAAATAAAAATGCTTCCATGGAAGCATTGTCTAATGTGATTTCATTTTATGTCCTCCCCTATTTATCTGCTTTGCACTAATCGTTTATTCGTCTCTAGAGGCAACTCCTCGTATCTTTTAGCCACAATTAAAGTTGTCTTTCTCAATATAGTTGCAGCCTTAATGAAAAGATAGTTCCCCACTTCCCAACAGTCACTTAACTACTACAAGACCTCCTTAGGTCCTATGGGGATAAATTTTGGCCTGACATACCACACCCACTCGAGTGCAGACTCTGGCACGCCCAAACAGCAAACAATGGCCTTATTAATTCAATATCACATGTAAAACAGCAATTTATACCATTAAACTTATCTATAACTCCCATTCAAGAACTTTAACATTTCCCAAATTCGTCCATAAATAATTATATATATATATATATATATATATATATATAGATATATGCTTATAAATAAACTAACACAATATAGATATCATATATAAATGTGTGTATATACATATATATGTATGTATAAGCATTGCAAACAAAATTATATCGTGGAACCTTATTCAATAATGAATTCGATTGAGAGAAGAGTGACTTTGGCATTACCAATCGAAACTCATGGTCGCAAGAGGGAGATTTGTGGGCGGAAGAGTGGTCGTGCGAAATACCACCGGCAGCGACAATTGATAAACTTCCACAGAAGAAGAGAATAATGCCAAATGCGATGATGATTGAGAGGAGGCTAAGAGATGAAGAATTGGCCATGGCCACCGGTGATGATCTTCTTCTTTTCGTTTCTCACTTCTTCTTCTTCTTCGTCTGCAAACCAAGCCCTCACAACCTATTCTTCAAATCAAACACAAATGTAGAGAAATAAAGACAAGAGGATAGAGATCTGAGATGAGAATCCTGAAAGATGCATGCGCAAGCCAGAGAACAGATACATACATACATAATATATTGTATGTATGTGTGTATCTTCTCTCTCTTTACGACGTTAGCGAGAGGGAAAAAAGAGATTTTTGCGTACAAGTGAGCGAGAGGTCTCAGCAGCGGGACGGTTGATCGTTAACGGTGCGTTTGGATAAGCGAGGGAAAGTAAAGGAAATTTAACTCTTGTGATCGAGTTTAAAAGTGCTACACTGCTACCAGAGGATTTTTATATTAAATTGATTAATCACATATCTTTATATGTAGGGTAAAGTCAAAAAAAATACCCCTATACTATCAGAAATATGCTAATAACACCCCTATCTTTACTCTGTGTATATAAGCACATTAAGTTTTTAAAAATGTTACAAACAAAATCATATCGTGTTAAATTTGCCCTTTAGTGGGTCATGTGCCTCTCACATGATCTGGAAAATCCTATAATGCCCTTTGTATATTCCCAAAAGGACAATGCTTGAGTCCTGCCCTAGTAGCACCAGCTTCGTTCTCCTGCTTATGTGGATCAATAGAATTTAAACAGCTATCCAAACTTTTTTTTTTTTTTTTAAGATGGGCATTACCTATCTCTTGCGAGTTAAACCAGAAGTTCATCAATTTTTGTCTCTTCAACTCCCATCTACACATTCTCTCTCATAAACCACCATAAACCCTTTGAAAACATTGAATATGATTCAAAACCCGACATTGTGTTGTGCCAAAGCATTCCCCCTCAACACGAAGATCAATGCAAAGCACTCAGATTCATAAAATTGAACAAAGGTCTCACCTGTGCCTTCGACTACTAGTAAGCGGGAGCACGATATACCTAGAAGACTACTTAGGTTGGATCCCCTTTTGTGACCAATCTTGATCCAAGGTGTGTTCGGATAAAAAATAAGTTTTGAAAAAGGAAAAGAATTATAGATACAGAGTGTGAGATTTTCTCTCTATGTATATTTTATTTGTATGTAAATCTCCCTCTCTCTCTCTATATGTATATGTAAATCCCTCTCTTCATATGTATACACATAATAATCCTTCTCTCTCTATATATATAAATCTTATATATAGGACCCAGAGTTAATCCATTAAACTAGGATTAAAATGGAGTGTGAGAGAGATGGGGGAATAGAGGTGGTGGTGGGCATCAGAAGTGGCGGAGTTTGCTATCCGGGTGGCAATAGTATCAACGACGGAGATGAGAGAGAGAGTATAGATAGGTTTGATAAATGGGTTAAATATTCAAATTCGTTAAAAAATGGGTTCCATCCAATTTTTTTTTTTTTTAATATTATATAAAGTTATGACATATGTCAAATTTTGATAGAACTAGATCACCAAGTAGAACAAACTCTGTCACTGGACCTAAGTATTGTCATTTCTCAAAATGTCATTTTTATTTAAATCCTCCATCTCTCTTCTCCATGCTTATTTCTCTCTCTCTCTTTCTCTCTACTGCACTCGACCGTTTTATTTATATCTCACCTCTCTCTCTCCTCCAGCGGCGTTTCTCTTTCTTTTTCTGGCATATATCCCTCTCCTTGTAAAATGGAGACCCACTTTGATTTCTCTACACGGAGTTCATTGAAGAAGAAGGTGAATCAACTCACCATTGTTTGAGTCCCAATTAGTACTACTCGTGTAGAAGTCTGTTTTGGAGCTAATTAACAGTGCATGGTGGTTTGGCATGCTACTGTTTCGGGTTCTATGGTCACGATTTTTGTGAGTGTTTGCATTTTGACTTTCGATTCAAGTTAGCAATTGCACATGGTTAAGATGTGGCGGTTGAATCAGTATATGCATAATAATGGTATGCATTTGATGGGTCAAATTCATACGTGGTTTTATGGATATCAAAGGTTAGCAATTGAAATGGGGTTGGGTCCTCAACTAGCACAATCTTCCTCGGTGCCGGAGCCACCATCTTTGCTGGCGAAGGTGGAGCAGTAGCAGGTGGAGGAGCCATCATAGAAGGTCTCTCTCTACTGCACTCGACCCATTTTGTATTCTTAGCGGCAAGAAGAAGGTCTCGAAATATCAATCATCCATGGGTAAAGAAAGCCATGAAGAATCAAACTTGCAAAATCGCTACAGTGCAAGTGTGTGTCCATATATATATATATATATATATATATATATATAACAGACTGGTGTTGCCTGTTTTATTCATTTTTCATGTAATGAGTTTTTTACTTATTTTTAATAGTTTGGTCATTTCAGCACTCTGTTAACGGCAAATTAACGTCAGACCCTCATTTGCACCCAAAGTAAACATCAAGGACTTTTAAGAACATAAAGTAATATGCACTATTTGCATAGCATAGGTGGTCTTTTGCACCCGACCCTTAGATGTCTTCTTTTCCGATGTACACAAAACCAGTTGAACAGATAAACCGGATTAGTTGGTTGGGTTTGATTTTGACTATAAAATAAAATAAATAAATAAAACCTATTTATTTCGATTTCATTCGTTTTTGGTTCCAAAATCTAAAATTAGTCCAATTCGAACCGTATTCACCCATATTCTTATTTAGCACATTAGTGATAAATTGTATATAAATATTATGTTTTTATATATAGTATGCGTAAATAATTATTATTGGATAAAAATGAGAAGACTTGAACTCTCTTCCTTTCAAAATTGAAAAGAGACGATATATTGCTAAGTCATTAGGCTTTTGATCTCAAATACTTAGTTTTGGACACTTGTATTCTCACATATTTGTATAAATTTATAAACACTGATGATGTTAGCGCTCCAAAGATATACTCGCTCCACTCTTCTTTTCTCCTAAAATAAAATTTAATAAAAAATTCTAAAAGTCAAGGTTCTTATATTTTTTTAATACTAAAATTGCCCTTCTTGGTTAGGGTTGAGACTTGAGAGTCTTCATCTTCTCTTTTTCACTGGTCTTTCTTAATCTCTCACCCACGTTCTTTCTCTAAATTTACAAATCACGCTTTTGTGGTATACATGAAATTAGAGCACAAATTGAGATTAAACTAATTATAAATGTTTTTTTTTTTTTTTTTTTTTCTGGTATCCTGTAAGAAACTATTCACTATTGCTTTTTATTAATCAAGAGTGGGGGAACATAATCTTTGATCCATGTTATTTGTTCAAAGTAGCTACCCTAAAGCACATTATCACATTTTTTTAGTAGCACCGTTTCTCACCCCAATTCTGATTCCACTTGATTGGAGGTTGGTTTGGTTTGTTTATTTGCCTTTTGGCTTAACCAAACGTATGCGACGTGAGATGTCGATTTCACTGTTATATTTGGTTGTATAAAATTGGAGTTTTGAAATTGGTAGAATTGAAAAAAAATTTAGCATATCATGAAGAAAATTTTCTCTAATTCCACCAATTTTAATTCTAGGACTCCAATTTCATACGGCGAACATAGCCTTGATCTATTTGATTATTGATTTGTAGATTTAGAGAGAGAAAGCATGAGGTAAGCAAGACGAGTGAGAGAGAAGATGAAAGGAATTGGAATTCAAGAGGCTCCTAAACTTTATAGAAAAGTACAATTATGGTATAAGAACTAAGAGTAGACTTTGGTGCAATGGTAAAGTGCTTCATTGTATCATATCTCCGTGCAAAGTAACTGGCAGAAAATAAATAAGAGTGTAAATAGATAATGTAATGGCATGGACTTTGAGTAGTGACTCGCTATGAGAATAATTGAAAGTATGTTGGTCCTTGGATATACATGTCAAGAGTCGTTTTATTTTATCAATTGTGGCTTGGTTTTTATTTGATTGTGAATCTTGTTACATTGATGGTTCAAATTATATGTTAAATACACGGTTGATACATCGGATTGTTGTGTCAAATGCTGATAAAATTGAAGGGTGATGACTGTTGATTCAATTTTCTTTTGCACTCATTTTGTATTTAGCTTATGATAGATATATGTGTGTAAAAAACCTATTATGGTTTTAATTTTTTCTGTCTGATTGTATATAAGGATTTATAGTTTATTTTCCCATTAGTCTACCAAGCTAACTCTCATAAATAGGGATATTAAAAAAACTGTTAGAATGAATAAATCGAATCGAACGGTATGGTTTGATTCGGTTCTAGTTTTAAAAATTAAAAACGTTCTAGTTTTAAAAATTAAAAAATTGATAACGATTCTATTATGATTTGAAGTTGAAAAAAATTCAACAGTGATAATTTAATATGTATTGTATATAATTCAAATGTTTAATTTTTATTAGTAGAGAATATAACTTATCATACACTATATCACATAGTGATCATATATATATATAAAAAGAAAGTTCTAAAAACTTAAACGGTAGAACTGAACCGAATCAAACTGATTATTTATAATTTGGTTTGATTCTAATAGTTCTATAAGTTTATGCTTGTCAAGAAATTAAATTGTGAATATTTTAATTATATAATTTGTTAGGAATTACTGGGCAACATTTCCTTTATTTCTCGAAAGATCATTTGTTAAAAAATAGTTTTAGAATTTGTTAATTAAACCTTATTATCACAAAACCTAAATGCTCGGCTGAGTGTCCAGTTTGCAGGCCCATAGGCGGTGGTGTGACCCCATAGATTGCACATCTAATTTTTCGCAAGCCCCATATCAAAGCTTGGTTATAGAGTTGTAACACCAAATCATTATATCTTTACTAGACCTCCCAATGGATGGAAGAAATTTTGATAATTCAAATATGACTTGAAAATTTAATCCCATAAGCCGTTACCATCAATTAAACAAATTGAATATGTATTAAAGTAATCTGATCCGATAATCATCGAATCCGACATAATATATTACTTAATATTTTAAACATATATTATCGGATTCAGATCGAATCAACCCAATAATCGAATCCAACTTAATATATTACTTAATTCCGATTACTCTTTACACTAGTTTTCAGCAAGAACTTAAAACAAAATTCTATTAAGCCAGTTATCAATGACCACCGTGATCAAGCACAAGCTTATTAATCTACTCCAGCCTTTCATTTTACTCTATCTTCTTCAAATAAAAACAAAAACAAAAAAAGGAAAAACTTTAAACAATGATACCTGAGCCAGAAGAAATGCATACCCACTAAAATTTTTATCAAAAATAACGAATAATCACACAAAAACAAGATTTAATGACACAACCCAACCTATATCCACAAATGAGAGGAGAATTTTATCAAAATTTTGTACAGAATTACAAAGTAGATAACAAGTAACACCCTAGTATTCGATCCGCTCGAGGAAAACCTCGAGTCATTCGAGCATCGCGCTTTGTTTTTTGCTTGCCATCGCTTTTCTTTCATTCTATTAACCATCTACAGGACTATCACAATTTGAAACAGGCACTACCTTCAACATTCAAGAACCAATAAAATCAATGTGCCTGATGCCAAAACGAAGACGGGGCCAGAAAATTTCTTTCAGATGGCAATCCGGTTGATCCCAAAATGAGTTGTCTACACAATCCCAGCAATTGATGTGATCAAATGCTCAGGAGAGAGACCATATTTTCAGATGCCTAAAATAAAAAAATAAAACTGAAAAAGCTACACCCGAGAGTCTGAGACAGACTGAATGATACATAACCAGTGCTCTTTTGCAGTGCCACTCCAATCTTCTATGCCTGCTCAATAATAGAAATCCTTTGGTTTATACGATTTACAACGCCTAAAGTTGATTTTCGCTCTTGGATCTGGTTTGTTCAAATTGGATCAGTGAATTATTATCCAGCTAAATTAATTACTTCACCTGATATTAGTTTTACATTTCCCAGCCATATGGATTAAGCTTTTTATATTATGATTAATTATGAAAGGGAAAAAAAAAACTCCGTGTATATTTAACAGATGTAAGAGCTATTGAGAATTTAGGAAGTAGTTCTCTGCCTCATCCATTTTGTAGCTGACCACTTCTCCCCCGACAGTACTTCACATCCCCCGTGTATGCTGTTTGGGTCTGACTGTCCATCTAGCCCCTGAAAGAACCAAGACAAAGTCCTTCAACCATATACTGTAATAATGAGATGAGATGCAATCTATTATCAATCCGTCTAAAGATCAACAATACATAACAATTGTTATGCTTCTTGTAATGTAACTAAGAGCACAAACAGTAATTCACATTTTTATTGGGATAGCTTTACGTCTTGTTTATATTTTACTTCAATGCATATTTTAGTTTCTTTTTTACTTCTGATATATTTGCTTAACTATAGGAAAATTTTCTAATTTCAGCTATTCTGCAGACAAGCATGGACGTCTTATATTCAGGGACTGCGAATGAGTTGCGTTCTAATCAGCTAATGGGATATTATAATGCAAACATACTCAAATCATTCCCAAAAATCACAGAATGGTCTTAACTTGTCATCAAAAGTGAACTCTGAACTTATCCCATTAATATTTTATAAATAAAAGATGTATCTCGAAATCCCTTGTTTATCCTAAATTCCTAATCTACAAGTTTGATTCAAGATTTTTTCACAAGTGTTCTGGAACATTTTGCACACTAGCTCCTAGTTTTCAACCGTCAGATGCTAAATGATTTTCCAATCCTGAATGTCTAACCATAAAGAGCAACTGGAATAACTATGATAGGTAGAAACTCGCTTGATTGCAAAGCAAACAAGCAGAGTAGTCCCAAAATCTGGTGAGGATTCTCAGGCCTTTTTGAAAAATTTCAATTACTGTTTATACTTTTGATGGGAACCAAGCAAACTAACCAAACATACTGAAAAAATTTAGGCACTCAAACTAAAATTTTCATTTATCATAAACTAATTGCAATTTCAGATTCCAACTGACTCATAATCAGATAACATGAGCAAATTAGTATGTGAAGGAAACAAACCATGCTCCAGAAAAGCACTGCATCTCCTTTATTAGGTTTTACACACAACCCTTTCACCACTCTTCCACCACAGCTGCATTCGCCTGAACCAGCCTGGTATCATTCAAAAATTAGAACACACCCATGAAATGTAAAGAATTGGAG
Organism: Cornus controversa; assembly: GCA_026545225.1. Lineage (NCBI taxonomy): Eukaryota > Viridiplantae > Streptophyta > Magnoliopsida > Cornales > Cornaceae > Cornus > Cornus controversa. The sequence continues at coordinate 42,609,876 of CM048849.1, forward strand.
TACATAAACAAACAAGTGGATATATAAATAAAAAAGGTAACTTATATAAGAAAATGAAAACGTTAATATTTTATGGAAGAATGACTTAATGGTATGTTTAAATGAAAGGATGGATTTGAAACTATGAAGCATTGACACGGATAAGGGATACAGACATGGCAATATGACCGAATTCTTAAAGAAAAAGAAACATACAGCAAGGACACAACAATATATATGTATATGGATTGTATTAATGTAGATATTTATACAAATTAAAGTATATATTTATCTATGAGAAATTTAAAATAATAATTGTATGATACTAACATTCGCTTTTTATAAGATTATGATAAACTGAAATATATTGCATGGAGATGAAATTTGGACTAAACTATAAATTCTTCTCTTATGAAGAAATTTAAGGATTTGGAACCCCACTAATGCTATTCCTAACAATATAATACGACATTCTACTTAGAAAAGTTGTAATATTCAAGTCCTATTAGACATGTAACCTAAAGTACCTGAAAAGGATGTGATACATTGCTGGAGTACCTAAGTACTGAATATCTGCTTGGAAATTTTTTTATTTTCAAACTATGAAGTATCTAATTGGTGAATTCATGGAAAGAGTAATTGTAAGTAATGTGTTTTGAAGAAATTGCTCAGGACGCTTGTGTCTTTGGTCAAAGATCTTACTTAGGATTCTTTTTCTCACATTTATCTGCAAGCATAACACAGATGTTTAGCAACCTGGGGTCCCAGAAAGATGGTTCCAAGTCTCCCCTGATACCAGGGCGACATGGCTGAGTCATATTGATATCATAGTGACCCAAGACAATATGTAAAATGTTACAAAAATTAGTTGGATGATGCAATCTTGTTCTGTATCATGAGACAATAATATTATCTTGTCATGTACCACGAGAAGACTCATGCCTCCACGTCTTGCAAGTTCTCCTGCAAAATGTCTCATCGCTATACCATTATTCAGCTGAGAAGACATTAACTCATTTATGCAACATCCAAAACCCAACAGTCATAGAGGTCTTGTTGTTAACCCTATCCAACAAAGTCACTTGCTTCTTAGACATTTAACTTCCGCATAGAAGTCAAATTCTCCATGGAAATTTCATACACTAAATATTGGTTCTTTTTCAACCATCAATTGTGAGTTAGGCTTGGAGCTAGATATTTGAGTTTCTTCGACAAAAGTATGCATGCGTCATTTTCACTTTCGACTTATTTGGATAACATCATCATCCTTGCATGATTTTGCATATATTTATAAATTATTTATGAATCAAAATGTCATACATTTAGAATATGAGTATACATTCACAATTTTTTTAAAAAAAAATCATGAGATCTCTATACGACTATGACATAGAAGTCAAATTCTCCATGGAAATTTCATACACCAAGTATTGGTTCTTTTTCAACCATCAATTGTGAGTTAGGCATGGAGCTAGATATTTGAGTTCCTACAACAAAAGTATGTATGCATCATTTTCGATTTATTTGGATAACATCATCAGCTTTGCATGATTTTGCATATATTTATAAATTATTTATGAATCAAAATGTTATACATTTACAGTATGAGTATACATTCAACTTTTAAAAAAAAAAAAAAATCACGAGAAATTTGTAGAACAATGACATGCTTAACTATAAAAAATTAGAAATCAAGTTCTATGATATTTCTTGTTCAAAACTATTATACAACATGGTACTATGTAGTGGCAGTAGACTAATTTGGTAAAGCTGTTATTAATCTTTGAGAAAATGCTATATGTACTAGATATTTTGTTTTTGTTTACTTGATGGATCCAATCTGTCCCTCCCAACACCCTCAGCTAATGAGAACCACATTAGCTAATGACCTTATTTTATGTGATGTATCCATTTTGCATTCTATTTTTCCTTCTAACTTTTACATCATTCTTTATAACTTTTTGAGTTTTATATCTAATGCATTGCTGCATATCAGCCAACAATGATTTTGAAACAAAGAATTGACTATTCTCAGTTGTTTTATTATCCCTCAACCCACACAAAAAAATTAAAAAAAAAATCTAGCCTGTATTACTCTTCATTTTGAATCAAATCCTACTACACCAAGCATCTCCAGATTTTATATTTGATCTAGTGTCTATGACATGTGGTTAGGTTAATTTAATGGGGTGCTAAAGGAAAGTAAAATAAGATGTCTATGCTTTAGCATCAGGTAGTGTAGTTGAAATTTACTTTTGAAAATTTAATTGAGGTACCTTAAAATTTATGTCAACACAACACAACTTAAGCATTAAAGGTTCAAACATAATTACCACAGGAAAGTAAGTTTCTCCCCCCTCAACATTGTCACTTAAATACATAAGCATCGTTGCGACTCGTTGACCACCTCGCTTCAAGTTAAACTGCCATTAAAGCATTCGTACTCTTATCAGCATGCGATAAACATAAAGATGGACTAAACTAATACAGGTGAAAGAGATGTAATAGAGGTGATAAAAACATTGAGGAAGGGCAAATGACTTACAGTATCAGAGAAGTAGTCATGATGAGGTCTGTAAAACTGATTTTTTTCATACCTGTGCTTCTGCAAATGTTAGCCTTGATACTGCAACATATTAGTCTTCCTGCTAACATAGACACTTAAAAGGGAATCAAGTAATATTCTCACCTTAATACTTGAATGAGCTCCCCATTTTCTACTGGTATTTGAGAATAGACAGAAATCCGTTTTTCAATTGCCTGATTGCACAAGAAACAAAGCAAGACATTGTTAATCATTTGCCTGGTATATCAGATCCAGAAATTTGAGAGAAATAGAGTTAAAGTAAACTTCCCAATGTACCAACCTGTACCATTGGAAACTTTCTCTCTTCAGGATTCAAAAACATACCAGAGCTTGTCCTAACATCACTCTTGATTCCCTAGAAATGGGCATGCAATAAATTCAATCAGTACTAATTTCGGGGTATTACATGGATAAGAAACAAGCTAATCTGAAAATAAAAACACGTTTAATATAGAACTTGTAAACATCATGTTACAAGAAAGGAAAAAACAAATGATCGTGAACTATCTCCATATGATAACTGACCAACTTTTAACCATTGTATAATACTATCGAACTTCTGAACTGTCTTCACATAAATTGTTAACCTTCAAAACGATTTTGATGATACGATAACTAGATAGACATTAAACCTTGGTTGAGTTAACAATTTCATTCCTCAGAAATTGAACTCAAATGTAAATTGGAAATGAAAAAAAAATCAATATGGATGTGAACTAAATTTTAAAATAAAATAAAATAAAACTGCCATATTCAACAACTCAGTGATTATTTAGGAAGCACATCAACCAAAGCAAGTAGGTGAATATGGCAGCATACCACCCTGAATATCCACGTAATTCATTTTCTAAATGCACGCCACTATCCAATGTGGATTCCACTATTGCGGATTACTGATAGGCACAAGACTGGGTAGTGACTACAGAACTAGCTTTGGCATTCTTTGCACAGACAGGCTGTCCACAGGCTCAAACAAATTTTTAATATTTCACCAAGCAATAGCCCCTGAGATCGGGATGAAGAAAGACCACCAAAATGAACTGAAGTTAATTCTATCTAATTGAATTATTTTCAGCAATCAAAACAATAGAACTGAAAGCTGGGATTGCAGTTTGTTGGTGAATGGAGGATTAGATAATTTCATGACAAAAAATTAACTGCCTTACATGCAGAACTATTACTGGAAAATCAATCCAGTCTGACTTGATAGTCTTTATCCCTGTACAATGAAATTATAGTCCAGAACGAACAATAGAACTTGGAGTTGGGTAATGAGTATTCTCTGTTTTAGGTCAATGGAAGTGTAATTACTCTCTCTCTCTCTCTCTCTCATGCGCGTGCGTGCGCACATATGCACACACATCTTGACATTTCTTCCTCGCCTTCATACTATTTATCAACTCTGGCTTATAAGTTTTACATTAATTTACTATGAGAACAACAGGAAACTTATATCCTTTTTACAAGTATTATTAAATTAAAAGCACTAGAAGGGAGCACATATAAAACATACACTGTAGAGACCGGTTCCAATTTTGACCGATTTTCATTTTAATAATCATTTTTGCCATAAATGCATTTTAAATGATGTTTAGCATGTTTTAATTGTGGGAAACATGTTTGGGAAGTTGTTTGAAGGTTTTGGGAAGTCTTGGGAACATTGGAGAAGTTTGACTTTTTGGGTCAACGGGGCCCCGGGAAGCGGGTCCGGGAATCTGAAAAATTTTCGAAAAAATATTATTTTTTGTTTTGGACCAAACGAAATGTTAAATGAGTTAAGGGAGCGATTTCAGAGCCATAGCCGCTTCCGAAATAAAAAACGGAGGTCAGGAGGGTACGTTAAGTGACTCGGGAGCATTTCGGTGATTTCGCACTCCAATATATTATAAATATCTGGGGGCTGAGATACAGCCATTATACACAGCTGATGCAGAGCAAGTGGAAGAGGAATTTCTTCAAACAATTGAACATCGCAAGAAGTCTAGGCTGAGAGTGCATTAATCGCTTTATTGGTTTTAAGTCATTATTTAAGTCTTAAATCTGTTTTAATTTTCTGTTTAATGTTGCATCAGCTTTAGTTGCATATTTTTGTCATTTTGCTTTTATTTTATAAGGCATGTGCCTATTAAATGAGTCATGTGACCATTTAATGGATGTTTTGTCATTTTAGGACCTTTTTATTCTGCTGGACAGAATATTAGCTCTTAGATTATAATTATATGAAGGGCTAAGATTAAATATTTGCTAGGGCATCCCTTGTGGCTTATAAAAGGGTTGTTCCAAGTTGTATTCAGGAGTTTTTCTTGGATATTATCAATATATTTAGCCTGCTATTGCCGCTTTCTACCTCTCCCTTTCTTTTGGGATTGAGTTGTGGGTGTTTAAGTTATTCCCTAGCTTCATCTAGTTCTCTGTTTTCCCTTCTTCTGATTATTTCTCTTCATAAGCTGATTGCATTAGTTGGTATCAGAGCAAGTTCTGGTCCAGTGGGTTTGTGTTAGGTTATCATATCTGTCTCTTAGGTTTTGCAGCATGCCACCAAGGAGAAGAAATCCACCGCGCAGACCTGCCGTTGGGCCTGATCAGCAGTTGATCAACAACAAGTGCTTGCAGTGGTAGAAGATCTAAGAAGGCAGATTGGAGCTTTAGCCTAGCGTGTTGCGCAAACCCCAGCCCCTTCTCAAGATGGCGTTGAATCTGAGGAGGAGGACGATTTGGAAGAGGATTTTGTTAATCCTTTTCGTAAAAACACAGCACCCAGACCCCCACCTATTCCATTTTATGAAAGGCGTTGGGATGGTGGTTTTAAGGTGGAAATTCCAAAATTTGCAGGAGATCTTAATGGAGAAAGCTTCATTGATTGGATATCTACAGTGGAAAGAGTCTTTGACTTGAAAAATGTATCCAAAGACAAAAAGGTGAAATTGGTCACAGTGAAATTAAGGGGAAGAGCATCAGCTTGGTGGGATCAGTTCGTTATGACACGACAAAGACAAGGAAAGATTGGGAAAAGATGTGAAAGAAGATAAGAGAGACTTTTCTTCCTTACAACTATACCCAGTCAATGTTTTAAAGGCTGCAAAATTGTCGACAAAGAAGCAGGAGTGTTGACGAATACACTAAGGAATACTTTGAACTTGTTCTCAGGAATGAGTTAAATGAAAGTGAGGAACAGAAGGTTGCATGGTATATAGGGGGATTACGTGTTAACTTGCAAGATATATTAAACCAGCAAGATATTTGGAATGTTTCTCAAGCTTATCAGCGTGCCGAAGCCGCAGAAATTCAGCAAGCTAGAGGGACGCATAGAGCACCAAATAATCAGGTTAATTCTAATCGGTTTACTAATTCTAAGGGGCAATCTCATGGGACGATTGCTAGCAATCGACCAACAACAACAGTACCTCAAAGTGGTAGCAATACAGCCCCTCAACCAAGGCCAGGTGGTGGAGGATCTGTTGTTAAACCGCAGCCTAGCGGGACAAGAGTTAGATGCTTCAAATGTGGAGCACCAGGACACAAGTCGGCTGAATGTCGAAAAGCAAACAGCCGTGAAAGAAAACAACTTCTCATTGAAGAATGTGGAGAAGAAGATCAATCACAAGAAGAAGATGAACCTACTTATGATGATGATGACAAGGATGCTATTGTTAAAGGAGATACGAGGTTTTCTCTTGTGATGCGAAAGGCCTTCATAGCACCACGACACGTAGATCCTGAGGATTGGCTACGACATAATATTTTCCAAACCACTTGTACTGTTGGTGGTCGGGTTTGCAAGCTGATTATAGATAGTGGAAGTTGTGAAAACATCATTTCTCAAAAAGCGGTGTCAAAGTTAAATCTATCCATGGAAGCACATCCTCAACCTTACAAACTCTCTTGGTTCAAGAAAGGCAATGAGGTATCAGTCACTAAACGATGATTGGTTAATTTATCTATTGGTAATAGGTACTTCGATAAAGTATGGTGTGATGTTGTGGCAATGGATGCATGTTATGTCTTATTTAATCGACCTTGGCAATTCGATAATAAGGTGCAACATGATGGTTGCAAAAATACTTATACCTTCTATAAAGATAAGAAAAAGATAATATTGGTTCCATCTAAAGAGGAAGTTACACATAAACCTAAATTGGGGGAGGGTGTTAATTTACACTCTATGGCCAATTTTGAGGAGGAATTGGAGGAGAGTGGCATGGCTTATGTTTTAATTGGCAAAGAGAAGCTTGCAAGATCATATTGTCCAGCTGTTGTTTAGCCACTTCTAGAAGAGTCTGCTGATGTTATGCCTCAGAATTTACCTCATGGATTACCTTCCATGAGGGACATTCAACACCACATTGATCTAATGCCCGGAGCTAGTTTACCAAATAAGCCACATTACTGAATGAGTCCTAAAGATCATGAAGAGCTTAATAGGCAGATTTCAGAGTTATTAGAGATGGGGTATGTGCGTGAAAGCATGAGCCCATGTGCTATACCAGCTTTATTGGTTCCAAAGAAAGATGGGAGCTGTCTTCCCTCGGTTAGAAGACATGCTAGATCATCTTTCGGGAGCCAAAGTTTATTCAAAAATTGATCTCAAAAGTGGATACCATCAGATTAGAATTCGACCTGGGGATGAGTGGAAGACAGCTTTCAAAACTCATGAGGGGTTGTATGAATGGCTGGTTATGCCATTTGGTTTATCAAATGCACCGAGCACTGTTATGCGTGTGATGAATCATGTGCTGAAACCTTATATTGGGAAGTTTGTTGTGTTGTATTTTGATGATATTCTTGTGTACAGCCTTTCCGAAGAGAAACATCTTGAACACTTACAAGCCCTTTTGACTACTCTAAGGGAGGAAAAATTGTTCAACAACTTCAAAAAGTGCAGCTTTATGACAGATCGAGTTTTGTTTTTGGGGTATGAAGTCTCCTCTGGAGGAATCCAAGTGGATCAGTCCAAAGTGTAGGCTATCATTGAGTGGCCAAGTCCAGCAAATGTTCACGAGGTTCGCAGCTTTCATGGTTTAGTCTCATTCTATCGTCGTTTTATCAGGGATTTTAGCTCACTTGCATCACCAATTACGAGTTGTACGAAGAAATGACCATTTAAGTGGACTAATGAAGCAGAAGAAAGTTTCCAATTATTTAAGAAAAAGCTTTCTGAAGCTCCTATCCTTGTTCTACCATATTTTGACAAACTCTTTGAAGTCCATTGTGATGCTTCTAGGATCAACATAGGAGCAGTGCTTACCCAAGGAAGGAGTTCAGTGGCATTCTTTAGCGAGAAATTAAGTGGTTGCAAGGTTGAATTATTCTACATATGATGTGGAATTCTATGCTATTGTGAATACACTCTGCCATTGGGAGCATTATTTGATCCAAAAAGAGTTTGTTTTGTATTCTGACCATGAGGCATTGAAGTACATAAATGGGCAACATACGTTGAATCGTTGGCATGGCAAATGGGCAGCATACTTACAGCAATTTACTTTCACTTTGAAGCATAAGTCAGGTGTCCAAAATAAGGTTGCTGATACTTTAAGTCGAAGGTCTCATTTACTATCTACTATATAAGTTCAAGTTGTGGGTTTTGACACTTTCAAGGATCTATATGTTGTTGATCCATTCTTTGGGAGGGTTCATAAAGAGGTAATGGAAGGTAAGAGGACTGACTCCTGCCTGCAATCTGGTTTTCTCTTTAAAGGAACAAAATTGTGTATTCCTAATTGTTCCTTAAGAGAGAATTTTATTTCAGCTACATAATGAGGGACACTTTGGTAGAGACAAAACTTATGTCTTGGTTGATGCAAAATACTCTTAGCCAAAGTTAAGGAGGAATGTCAATAGGCTTGTTGATCGTTGCCAAATTTGTCAGGTGTCAAAAGGTGGAGCTACCAATGCTGGTTTATATATGCCTCTACCTACTCCGACTTCTCCATGGATAGATGTTAGCATGGATTTTGTGCTTGGTCTTCCTCGAACACAAAGGGGTATGGATTCTGTCTTAATTGTTGTTGATAGATTTTCTAAAATGGTGCATTTCATACCATGCAGGAAAACTTTGGATGCCTCTCAAATTGCTAACCTGTACTTCAAAGAAATTGTTTGTTTACATGGTGTGCCAAAGTCCACTTCTAATCGCAATAGGAAGTTTCCAGCCTATCATGGAGGACTTTATGGAAGAAATTGGGGTCTGATTTGAACTTCAGTTCAGCCTATCATCTTCAAACCAATGGGCAAACCAAAGTTGTCAACAGAAGTTTGGGAAATCTGATTCGAAGTCATGTTGGGAATAATTTAAAACAGTGGGATCAGGTTCTCTCTCATGCAAAATTTGCTTTTAATAGGTCCAGAATTCGAACAACTAAGATGAGTCCTTTTGAGATAGTTTATGGGCAGAATCCGAACAACGTTTTAGATCTGGTCCCACTTCCAATCATAGGCCGTGTGAGTTATAAAGCTGACGAATTGGTGGATCAGATCAAAGAAATTCACAATAAGGTGCGGCAACAAATTGAGGAGAGCAATCACAAGTATAAAGAACATGTCAACAAGGGTAGAAGGCATGAGATCTTTGATGTGGGAGATTATGTATGGGTTGTTTTGACTAGAGATCGATATCCGGGTGGTGAACACAATAAGCTAAGTGCAAGAAAGATTGGATCGCGTGAAGTACTTGAGAGGATTGACGACAATGCATACAGGTTGAAGCTTCCAAGCCACATCAAGACATCCGATGTTTTCAATGTTTGTCATTTGATTCCTTATCAAGGTGACTCTTCAAGCAAGGACGATGCTAACTCGAAGTCGAGTTTTCTCTCACCTGGAAGGACTGATGCAGAGCAAGTGGAAGAGGAATTTCTTCAAACAGTTGAACATCGCAAGAAATCTAGGCTGAGAGTGCATTAATCGCTTTATTGGTTTTAAGTCATTATTTAAGTCTTAAATCTGTTTTAATTTTATGTTTAATGTTGCCTCAGCTTTAGTTGGATATTTCTGTCATTTTGCTTTTATTTTATAAGTCATGTGCCTATTAAATGAGTCATGTGACCATTTAATGGTTGTTTTTTCATTTTAGGACCTTTTTATTCTGCTGGACAGAATATTAGCTCTTAGATTATAATTATATGAAGGGCTAAGATTAAATATTTGCTAAGGCATCCCTTATGGTTTATAAAAGGGTTGTTCCAAGTTGTATTCAGGAGTTTTTCTTGGATATTATCAATATATTTAGCCTGTTATCGCAGCTTTCTACCTCTCCCTTTCTCTTGGTAGTGAGTTGTGGGTGTTTAAGCTATTCCCTAGCTTGATCTAGCTCTCTGTTTTTCCTTCTTCTATTTATTTCTCTTCATAAGCTGATTACATTAGTGCTCTTATCTTTTTCTAACTCTCCCACTTCATCTCTCCCCCTTCTTTCTACATTTTCGAAGTGTTGGGCTAGGATTTGGTGAACACCGAAGGCAAATGGATTGCTCTACTCGGCGAGGGCTACGCATTGGACCGAACAAAATTAATTTTCAGCAAAGTTGAATGGGCTGGGATTTTGGAACATTAGCTTCAAGGCTTGAGTTTTGAGGTAGGGGTGTGAATCCTTGCTTTGTTTTGATTCTATAGGTCATATACTTGTGACATGAAACTTCTCTTTGAAAATCTTGTGAAAATGTGATCTTCTTGCATATATATAGATTGTCTAGTATGCCTAGATAGAATTTATGTATCATGCATGGCTTAGTGATGCTCATGAATATATATTGTGAATTTGTGTTCATTTGAGAAGTTTTGTGAGATTTGATTCCATGCGTTGAGTAAATGCATGAAAGGTAAAATTTTCTTGAAAATGCATAGGTGTTGGTTTCTATGAGATGAGTGGATTGCATTGTGACAAGCACGGGTTGAAATTTAAAATGCATTCATTTGACAAATGTTTTGCATTGGATGAAATTGGTGAGAATCATGATTTTGTGCATGTGTGATAATGCGCACCTTGTGAGAATTTGTGGTTTTTGGGGCATGTGTGAGAATTAATAAGGGCCTCGAACCTTAGGGTGCAAGACCCAAAACTTGGCCAAGTGGATGTCGCTTCCGTCGGGTTAGAAACCTATAGAGCAAAACCAGAGTATGTGGTCTCAAAATGACCCTTACTAGGGATTGTAACAAGCAGAAGTCCTCAGTTGAATTGATTTCGAGGTGGCATCGAGTTCATTTGTGATATGTGAATCCTTATAAACTGTTTTTGTGTTGAAGTGTGAAGCATCAATCATGATTTCTAAAACATGTATGTTTTAAGTATGAAAAGCATAGATATATGTCATGTAGTCAGGTTGAGACTTCATATGCATTCATGCATAGGCTGCCTGAGTTAAGGTAGAGTTGGGCGGATCATTCTTACTGAGCATAGTTGTATGCTCACCCCCTTCCCCCAAACTCTTTTTCAGATAAAGCTTCGATGGAGGACGAGGCTTAGAGTGCTAGAGTGGATTTTGATGCTCATTTTGGATATGTATATAGATGTCCATGCCGGCTTGTGGCATGTTGACTAAGTTAGAAATGTCGTTTTGTACATTGAATAGCCTTATGTAATTATTTCAAATGTAATCGTCATATGTGGCATATGTTGACTCTTGAGATTTGAGGAATGAATGTATGATGACCTTTTTGAAATTGAAATATGCATGAGACTCAGTTTATGTGTTTTGGACTTGTGACACGTGTTATAGATCATTTAGAATGTTTAGCATTCCATAGAGAATGTATGCATGTTGTAGGTTGAGAATTGGATAAGGATAGCATAGGTGATAATCACTTGATGACTTTGCCGTAGTAGCAGTCGAGTGATTACAATGCATCGTAATCCCTATTATGATGCATCGTAAATCCATTGGCGATGCATTGTAAGGAAGTGAGGGTTTGAGTTGAAATTCCAGGGATTTTTGCAAGATGTTACACATCATATGCAATGCATCGTACATTACGATGCATCAAAATGAACTTTACAATGCATCGTAATTAGGGTGAGAAAAAGAGATTGAATTCCAGGGGTTTTACACAGGATGGACGCAACATCGGCGATGCATCGTAGTACACTACGATGCATCGTAACCAACATTGCGATCCATCGTAATGTGTGACTGGGTGAGACATTGAGGTGTGTTTAGATGAATAAGGGACGTCAAGTATCGGACCCATTGGAATTAGTTGAGCCTGCAATGTACGTGTATAGGTACGTGCATGTAATTTAAGCTTCCGCGGTAATGTAGATGGATAGACGTTCCATTAGGGCTTAATGGACGACGTCACCTCTGGTTCCCAGAAGTCAAATATCAGGGCGTGACAACTTCGTATCAGAGCATGATATCAGAGTGGAATTGTATGAGTCGTTTTGATGTTTGACTTTCACCGTTCACCCCCATTTCCCTCGATCTTAACCGGGTATTGGAAATCGGGGCATGACATACACGAAATCAAAAACCTATGCTCCTTTCAAAAGACTCAGGTCTCTTCTAATATCTATAAAGGAATGCAAATAATCAAGTGATTTCTCCTCAAATCCAAAAATGTAAAGAATTAAGTATCAACTTGTTGAAATGATATGGCAGATCTCCACCATTTCAAATTTATGCACACTTCTACCCTTCTAAACACACCATGCAAGGCACAAACACAGCCTGCGAAGCCTCCTCAAATCCCCCTTCCCCAACCGTAAACCAACAATCATCAACTCTCATTGACCAAGTTATAATAAAAAATGCACCAGATAAGATATTATGAACTGGGGCCACTGGCAACCTGAAGATGGAGCAACAGATGTCAACTGGCTTTGCCATCCCACATGTTACCCTAATTCCGAAGCATCTCCTCCTTCAAGATTGAAAGGTCAATAATCAAAATTGCCTCTAACACAGCTGTCCACAAGAAAAATACAAAAAGGGACACAAGTTCTCTTTGATCCGCCAAATGTCTTTCCATGGAAACCACAAGCACTTCCATCACAGAGCACTTCACAAAATGTTGTCACCTCAATATTTGCACTACCTTGCACCTTCGATATCGGGGCCTTCTCCCTATCCTTACTCTTATGACTGCCATAAAACATCTCAAAGAAAGCCCCCACAGCCTCGAACTCCTAATCCTTCACTGTTCTATTGAACTGACGATTCCACTCCACCCCTCTATCTTGGAGGGGTGAGAGAGGGGGGAAAAAGAATATAGAACAACTTTTTTAAATTATCATTCTAGAGGTAGAGAGAAAAGCCTATTTAATATATGTGATAGAGAAAAAACAGTGAACACAACCATCAAAGGAAGATCTCACACCACACATCATGCCAAAACAGGATCTGAGTGCCTTGTTCAACCACAAAATTGACATATTTGGAGAATTCCTTCCATCCCTTCCCTGCACCCTTCCAGAATCCTATACGACATAAATTTCTCAAATTACTAGATGCCCATCTACCACTTTTTCCCCTATATTTCCCCCCTTACAACCTCTTCTATAAACCATCTGCTTCAACCACATGCAAACCTTGTTATAAATTTTAAAACAATATGGAGTATGAAAACTGAGTGAACCAAAGACAATTTTTTTTTTCCAGAAATTGAGACCAAAGACAATTGATATAAGCATTTATGTTGAATATTCACTAATTCAGTGTCTAACTATAATTGCAAACACAATATATAGATGTAAGATTAATCAGTAAGCAACAAAGAACAAATACATATAATTATTTTCTTAATATATCCGACCAGTAGCGTTTTGATGGAAGCCCGTAGTGACAAAAGCATTTGGTTGCATGAATCATCAAAAGAAACATTACAGAATATCTACACAAAGTTAACTGAAATATAAGATTTCAACTAATGGAATGGGAAGAAAAAGAAAAGCCATCAAAGCATGGTAATTAAAATGCATTTCATACACACCTTTCCAGTTTTCGTATCCACCACAGTAGAAATCTGAAGACGGGGACTGGCCATTGCTCTAAGATAATCACATTCCTACAAAGGCAATAAAATTGCACTTTCAAACTAAACTTTGCAACATTGACACAGGATCTTCATAGTTTCATCATAATTATATGGTTACTGCACATTGCAAACAATCACCTCGCTGATTCTTAACTAACTTGAGAATATACAAAAAAGATAAACACTTGCAATGCTGCTTTTTTAAACACTTCCTTGTAGAAAGTTTCTCTCTTGAAAGAGTCCTGTTGGCCAAGGGAAGTTTTAGATCGAGTGCATGATTTTTTAATTCAATTTTTTAGTAGCTATTCTATTATTTTAGGCCATTTATTTTTTTTCAAGTTCTCTGACTGATGTTTCATGTTCTTAATGGCTTTCCTAGAGAAGACATAAGTGAATTTTATACATTGTGAGGCTGAATGAATTTAAGCCAAGATGGAGATTTGTTGTAATGCTGTCTTGAATTCTAACTCCAATGCCCATGGCAAAAAGAGAGAACATAAATAGGTGCTGGTTTCACCCCCGAGTTTGTTTTCCAGCTGGAACAGTGTGGCACATTCCAAATGGAGAAGACCCATAACCAGTGAGGCACATTCCGGTACCTGGAACAGTATGGGCATTTGAAGACCCTTACCAGTGTTCAAATGTCAGCAATAGTGTTATTTTTTACCTGCATGGTACTGGTCTGATTTTGGCCGCAAAGTTTGTTCTCCCATACTTGGGAACAACATTGGTACTATCTAATAGAGAGGACTCATAGCATCAGAAGTCCAGTATGGGTGTTCAAAGATCAGTACTAGTGTTATTTGACCCATACAATTGTTTGATCCAGGGAAGCATCCCTACTTTGAATTCTTCTTGTTCTCATATTTGGGCATGACTAAGTGATGGACATCGTGGGATGTTTCGTACCTATGTCAGGCATAGGCGCAAAGACATCTTGTTAGGAATATTTTAGTATTTTTCATTTTAGTAGTTACTAGATATTTTAGTAATTATTGGTTATTTTGTTTTCCATTAGGGTTTGCCTATAAAAGGCTTCCATGTAACAGACTTCAGTAGTTTTTGAGAAATATTAAAATTATTGTTCAGAATTCTCTCTCTCGGCTTCTTCTCTTCTCTCTTCTTCCTTCTTTTCTTTTCTCTCTCTTTCTCTCCTCTTCTTCTCCCATTCTCTCTCCTTTGTTTGTCATCACTAAGGGTCTACTATGAAGTTTGGGAAGTGACTCATTCTGTTGTATGAGAGTGTCAGGATTTGAAATTTCGGCAGCCATCCTGTAGTCTCTTCATATTTTTAGTGAAACTTCTCAATCTTCTTCGCCCGTCGATGGAAGCATTAAGCCAAATCACTTAAAGCTTCTTTGTGCTGGTCTGTGTATGTGGTTTTTTGCATCTTTCTTTGTTTCCTTCTGAACCCTAAGCTTTGATTTGCCCGCAACTAAATAATATCAGAGCTTCTGCTACAACGACAAACATGGTATCAGAGATTCTCATAGTGCACTCAACTAGATTGGTCAACACAATGAAACTTTTTGTCTAAGGCAGAGAGTGGACGTAATTTGCTTAAAAACAATATCCATTAATGTCACTACATCCTATATCAAAGAAAGTAAAGAGAGCTTTCTTCCAAATTAACCAACAATGCTAAAGGCCTAAAACTATCTACAACAGACTACCTAGGATCAGATAGCAGAATACCTTGTTCAAGCTCTTCAATTGTATTATAGATTAAAGTTAAAACATTGAAATAACAAAAATAATTATACCACAGTGACACATCAATAAATGATAGAAAAAGAATCTTCTAAAAAACATCTCTGTTCCTCCTTAAGTTACCAAATGGTCCACAACTGTAAAAGGTCAGCCATCTCAAAGACTAACATAACGGAATCTACACAGTATTATATATAAAATAAAGCATATAAAGCACTTGACCAAAAGGTAGGAGCCAACTCTTAGTAAAGTAGCAGACTAAATTGATGAGTTGGTATGAGCTATAATGTGCATATTCTCAAAACCTAATTTATAAATTTAAATCAAGAAACTCTTGAATATTAAAATTAAATGACAAAATAGTCATGTTCTGATTGTTAGCTGTCACGTCATTACAACAAGAATCAAAAGCCCCTTCTGATCTACAGTTTTTTTTATAAAAAATTTTGCCTACCACCCCGTGGTTACATGGTAATTGGTAAGCAATACAAAAAAGGACTAACTTCAGGGATGAGCCATACTGAATTTAATCTCGATTGCATTTCATTTTAGCATCAATATTTTACATTCATCAAGTCATATCTATGTTGCTGAACTCAGCATTGTACTTACAAATGTAATATAATCCACCAATACATAATTTTATGGATCCATGACCATATCCAATTCCCACTAAACGCAACCATAATCAGGAAAAAAAAATGGTATTATTCCCCCATTAAAACAAGCCATACAGATACCACGCAAAATTAAGCTCGTCAAAAGACATCAACCCGAAAAATGCAGTAACAAAAAAAAAAAGCAAAATTCACCTACCTCCATACTCAAAAAATTATGGAATAAAATAATTCGCGGCAACCAGCTAATTATTTCAGGTTTGACCTACATCAACAAGGAAAGATGAATCAAAAGCTGAACCAGGCGGGCAGCACTGAAGAAAGGTTATTTCTGAAAAAAAAGAAAAAAAGAAATGAAGAAAGAAAATATATTTTGAAGAAAACAGATTTAGAATACAACAAATCTCAAATATAGTTGAATGGTAGAGTGCACTCAAATGACAAATAATAAGCTTAAATCATAAAAGGGCTAAGTGTGTGCCAGTGTGTGACTAGAGGTGATTCATTTGGGCTTGTTAATAAAATAAAATAAAATTGAAGAGAGAAATTAAACAAGAAGAACAGAAGAATATAACGTGGTTCAACCATTACGACCTACATCCACTGCACACAAAGCCAAAGGGCTACATCACTTTTATTGTATTCTCTCTTCTTTTTGTTTACAATGACCACCTCTATTTATAGGTGAAAGAATACACGTGATAAATCTGAAAAATACATTAATGGAAGATTCCTAAAATCAATCCCATAAATTCCAATAATATATTCTCTAACACCCCCTCTCAAGTTGGTACACGGAGATTTTAACTTAAGTGTCAAACTTGAAACTAAATACGAAGTTTCGGGGGATCCGAGTCAAGTTGATCCTAAGATTCGAGACGAGTTGATTTGGAGATCCAAGACGAGTTGATCCGAAGATCCGAGATGAGTTGATCTTGAGATCCAAGACAAGTTGATCCAGAAATTCAAGACGAGTTGATCCGAAGATCCGAGACGAGTTGATCTTAAGATCCGAGATGAATTGATAGTTGATCTAAAGATCCGAGATGAATCTAGAATAGGATATAACAACCTGCTTTGATACCATGTTAATAAAATAAAATAAAATTGAAGAGAGAAATTAAACAAGAAGAACAGAAGAATATAACGTGGTTCGGCCATTACGGCCTACATCCACTGCACACAAAGTCCAAAGGGTTACATCATTTTTATTGTATTCTCTCTTCTTTTTGTTTATAATGACCACCTCTATTTATAGGTGAAAGAATACACGTGCTAAATATGGAAAATACATTAATGGAAGATTCCTAAAATCAATCCCATAACTTCCAATAATATATTCTCCAACAGGGCTTAAATGGTTTTCCAATGTCAATTTTAAAAGATTGCTGAGAGACCATGAAGGACAATAATTCGAAGTCATTCTTCAACAGTAATGTTCTTAATAGTTATAAGGCGCTTCATTTAAGCTTCCTCTATTTGTAGATTTATAAAAATGAGATGTTTGTTTGTATTGAATATTATGCTTCTTGATGTCATCACAAGATCCGGAAAAACCTTTTCTTTAACACTCAGGAGAACCTCTAGAATACCAATTCTTTGTCCTACAGTATTTTTGTTAAAGGTCACCAAATCTTTTCACACAGTGCTTGTTGATGAAGCAATTGAGAATTCCCAGAGAAGGGGTCAGGTAACTATTATTTTCAAGATTGATTTTGAATAGGTTAACTGTCATGTGCAATTGGATTTCTTAGATTGTGTTGGAGAAGAAAGGTTTTGGGATTGGATGAAGTGAATGAGTGGTTGCTTGACATCAATGAATTTTTCTGTGATCATCTATGCCAACCATAATGGTGATTTAAAGCTAGTAGAGTATGAGGTACTGTGACCCCACTCTGACTTTTATGGTCACAATGGTGGTATAAATATTTAATTTCAACCTAATGGTTATTAGAGTCAAATAATGAGGGCTCGTGAAGGTTTTGTGGTCGGTAGTAGGATTGTGGGCTCTCATCTTCAATATATGGAATGCACTACTTTTCTCTCATCTACAACTTGAGGATTAGAAAGATTATGGGTCTCATCCACAATCTTAGTTAATTGCTTCAAACAACGTGTCAAAATGATTCGTTATAAAAATAGTACTTACAGGAAATAAAATTGACAAACTGGCCACATCTTTAGGCTGTTCCAACTCCCACAAGCAGTTCCCCAGCTTTGTGTAGTAATTGCAAGAAAAATAATATTGCATTGTGGAGCAAGTGGGGAAGCGGCTAGATGATCAGAAGAGAAGTTTCATTTCAGTAGGTGGTAGAATAACTTTTATCCAGTAACTTTTTTTTTTTTTTTAATCCAGTCCTGTTTAACATTTCTACCTGCTGCCCCTCTCTTTTTATTGTGTTGGTGAGTGTTGGTTTTTTTTTTTTGATAAGTATTATAGACAACACTCAAGAGGGGAGCGCATCCCAAGAACAACACGAGGGCCCCTAAACACTCAATGAGTCGACAAAGTCCACTATCTCCCCTATAGATTTACAATTTCTCTCCCGAATCCAAAAAAATAAAGTGCGAAGAAAAGAAAACTTAAACACTATTAGGAGAATCCTCTCCCTCAAAGGATCTCCTATTTCTCTCCTTCATAGAGACCACCACAGACAGTGGAATAACCCTCCAGGCATCTCGAGGCTGAACTCCCACAAAACCGCCCCTCCATGACTCTAAAGCACTCCTCGTGGACTGAGGCATAACCCACTGAACTCTGAAAATGCCTAGGATCATATCCCAACAATCTCTAGCCATTGGACAATGGAGAAGAAGAAGATCCACTGAGTCCTCATCCGACTTGCACATGTAGCACTGATTCACTAGGGTCAATCCCCGCCTCCTCAAGTTATCCCCAGTGAGAATTCGGCCCAAAACCGGTGAGTGTTGGTTATAAATTAGAAAATACGCAAAGTTACTCTTTTTGGGGGATGGTTTCTAAGAGGAGGCAGAAGGGTTAGTTAAATGGGAAGGATTTCGCCCACCGAATATCAGGGAGGATTAGGCTTGCAAATTTCACTTGTAGAGATAGTGCCATTACTACAATGTAGTTGTGGAAATTCTGACAGGTTTTCACTCCTCCATTCTTTAAATAATCAAATTCTTTAATTGCATTACCTCACCCCACACATCCACACAAAGAAAATCACAAACATCCAATCATGAAATTATTTTAATCAAGTTTGCCACAGTTTGCCATAATCATTTGTGAATAATTTCAGGCTGGGAAGGGCTGAGACTTGGATTGATTTACAAGGCAGGTCTAATAACGAGCTATCTGTCAAGAAGAGCATAATATTGGTGACAATGCCTATGATTCATGCATATTGTACTTGTTTCACACACTATCCTAAATATTATTAACTATCAACGGCTACAACTAGTTGATTTACAGTTCAAACCTTTAGACCGAATATCAAAGGTACAAATAAAGGAGGGATGGGGAAGGGGAGAGTCTCCCTGAAAGCAGTGTAAAGGAAGGAGAGAATGAAAGGCATAAGCACCACAAATATGTGCATATCATGACATGAAGGCTAGAGTTAACCTATCAGTTCTATACATTAACCTCTCAGTTCTACACAAGTACACTTCTCTGAGTTCTGATATATTATATAACCTGGAGGTTTTAATTTTTTTGAGTAACTTCATTTAGTGTTCAAAAAACTAAAAAAGCATGTTCAAATATCAATTTATGTAAAATAATATGAAAGGCTAGGTCTATCTCCATTCTTTTCCCTTCTTAGGCCAGACCAGCACTAGGCAATGGCCTTTGTTTTCCCTTTTGGTTCCTCTGCTATAATTCCACATTATGATGCCTTTTTTATTTTTTTCAAATTTGATAGGTATGGGGTACATGATGTTGTCTCAACTTCCTATTATAATAAGGTTTCTATTTTAGAGTTGCTTTTTGTCAGGAAAGTTTAAGTTGATGATTCGCCTGGGTCAAAAGGAATTATATTCCTTGTCCAATGAGGAACTTGGATTAGGAACTATAAGTAGATACATGGGATACTGCTTAAGACTTATGAGAGAAGTAATCTGATGATAGAAAGTTAATTCATGAGGAGAGAGGTCTTTGAGGGTTCCACAGGAATTACAGAGATGAATCGTGCAGAGACCAAATAAGGTAGGCTATAAAGTGGGACTTGCTTCAAGGCTTAGGACAACTAGACTGAGCAGGGAAGTGAGTGTTGTTTAAAGGCTCAGATACACCAAGAAGGGAGACAGGGACTGTAAAAGGAATGCAGGGCTTGGATATTGAAGTCAACATTGGTATTGTGGACTCTCTACCTCTTGTAAGTTGAACTTCTCTATACTATAGTTGATTAATCTCTTCACATCCTTGGATGTAGAACATGTTCTACTGAACCGTATTATATATCGTTTCCTTTCTGAGTTTATTTATGGGTAAATTGCATAAAACCCCCCTTGACTTTTAATTTTTGGCACAAAACCTCCCTATAAATTTTTTTTGACCTAACCCCCCCCCCCCCCCCCCAAAACTATTCAATTCAAAGTGATGTTACAGGACGGAAATGGCCCTTAAAACAAATTTAAAAAAAATTAGGTTTTCTTTAAAATGATTTAGGTGTTTTTTTTCTTTTTAATTTTACAAAATAAAAATTTAAGAAAATTTTGAAAATTGTTCCAAGGTATTTTCATTTTCTTATAGACTCAGCATTAAATTTTTTCCGGAAATAATTTTTAACAACACTATGCCGAATGAGTTATTTGAATTAATTTTAATCTTATATTAAAGGGCATTTTTGTCATGATAACATCACTTTGCAACAATTGTATAGTTCAAGGGGGGTTTAGATCAAAATATTTTTTGTAGGGGGTTTTGTGCCAAATTTTGAAAGTGGGGGGGGGGGGGGGGGGGGGGCGGGGGCGGTTTGTTAGCAATTTGCCCTATATTTGTGATGTGATTGGATCTTTGTGTCGATACACTTCTGCCTGTGCAACACATAATGAGAAACTCAACATTAAGCCATGTATGTATGGACAAAGGTTGAGAACATACATATCCAATACGTAAAATGACGGCTTCTTTGTCATTCGCCCAATGAGAAATACCTAAGATAGTGAGATCAAAGAAAGAGAGTGAAAGTTAAAACTGAATAAGTGCAACAGATTCTATTCAGATGGCAAAAAATAAAATAAATAAATAAACTCATCATAAAATAAAACTTAACTTAGCACTTCTAACTTTTTCTCAACGGAAGCCAAATCACAATACAAAAGCATTAAATGAATAGATCAAATATTGGCTACTTTAACCATACCAACCTCCAGACAAATGCAGATTGCCAACATTCCGACTTTCATGCATTCTTCTATGTGAAGGGAACTCAGTGCCTAAAAAGGATATAAATCATCATCTAACGAATAACAGATATATATTTAAAGGCATTGTAATAGGTTCTAAGACAAATTCTAAAAGCAACAATGTGGATAAACGAAAAATGGAACAGAAGAATGTTATGTTGATAGATCCATCCACAGAACAGTAGAACCACAATGAAAAATGTAGTAATTAAAATAAAACAATGTAAGCATGTTGGATTTACAACATGGAGGAAGACTATACCTCACATATTGTTATCCATCTCAAGAAAGATTAATCTAGAAAATTGTCTTATCATTTCATGAAGCCTTGCTGATAAGTGAACTGAGCAGCCTGTATACAGTTTGAGCTTTGCTCAGTTGCAGCAACAACACAGCTTGTTGAAGCTCATGCATAGTTGCCAAATATAACCGCATATGGTGCCACTAACAACACTCAAATCCTATATCAAAGTGTGAGACATGATCAACTCTCCAGACAACTAATTAAGCATAGGTAAAAAAGATCCAAAAATGAAGAAAATAAGACCATACAACATATCCTATTAGGAAGAATTTACTAGCACTACTGATATTGATAACAAATCATTTACATACTAAATCAAGGCCAGTGCAGTGTTGCAAATGAAGAAGAAAAGACAACAACAAAGGGGAAGCCCTTATATTTAGGGGAATTTTAGTTCTTCGTTGAAAAAGACAACAAATGGACTGGATGCTGTCCATTTTCCTGCAGCGAATATAGCAAATCCAATAAAGCAAAATTTGACATAGGACAACCTTTAAAAAAATGGTAAATGATACTCCCTTCGGCCAATAGTAAGTGTCCTTTCCTTTTTGGAATATCTTTACTGAAAAGTCAATGAACAAAAAAATTGAAATCTTAGAAAATTATCCTTTTTAAACTCCCCAAAATAGCAATTTAAGTTTAATATTTGGACTATTAACTTCGGAATTTCAAAAGGACATGCATAAAAAAAGTAGGCATCTCTGAAAAGGACACTTATTTTGGGACGAAGGGAGTAATATTCACTATAAGGCACTAAAAGGGCACACCCATGTGCACATGACAAATAAAACATAACGAATTGGTTCTGATAGGAGAGGTGAAAGGGGTGGAGAGCTTGGCAGGGCGGCCCAAGGTGGGAGCTCCCTTGGTACCTACTTGGGCCTTTATGCTATAGCTTTAGGGGCTTAGGATGCTGTTTTGAGTTGAGACGAGGTTGGCATTGTTAGCATAGTCCCACATCGCCTGGATACCTTTGGAATGTGCAGTGTATATACACATGGGCACCCTCTCCTTATAAGCCGGATTTAAGGATGAGTTCTACCCATGGGTTTATCATGGTATCAGAGCAGGTGTACCGCAGGGATGGGTCGGGTTCGTATCTCCTGCCCTGCGTGGAGGGGGAGAGCCGAGTGTCTCCAGCCCTGGCACTGAGGGGGAGTGTTAGTACAGTCCCACATCGCCTGGGTACCTTTGGAATGTGCAGTATATATACACATGGGCACCCTCTCCTTATAAGCCGGTTTTTAAGGATGAGTTCTACCCATGGGTTTATCAGGCATAATGGAAGAGGCAAATCTATCTTGAGAGGGCATACTTATCCTCCTCAAGAGCACTTTGTCAAAATCTTCCTACTTATTTCATGTCTCTTTTGTATACCACCTTTGATTGTTAATGCGACTGGAAAAGATTTAGAGGGACTTTGTGCGAGGTGGCATAGGGGCGAACTAAAATATTATCTGATGGATTTGGAAAATAGTTCGTTCCCCAGTGAAGCAAGGTGGGCTTGGTATGAATTTTTGTATGTTCAGCCAAGCTCTCTTATAGTTGTTGATGTATTGACTTGAGAGGAGGAATAGTTTGTGGAGAAGATGGAGGGGAAGTGTCAAAGTGAAAAGCAAGACTAGAAGGTTCTGAACTTTGGATCACCTATCGGGTCGGAGTGAGGAAGAGTATCAGGAAGCTATTGGACAAGCATGACAAGCTTGTAGTTGCCAGTGGGCATTTAGTTAGGTTCTGACTGCATCACTGGGTGTAGTGAAAGTTATGGATCAGACCATGGTTGCAGACTGTTAATAACCAGAGAAGGGTGGGTAGGATATTCATTTCCACATAACCCTAAGAATTAGGAGCTACATGAGATTACGGGCTTGTTATATTATCAGTTAGTTGCTTGTTGAGGAGGGGAGGATGATATGTGGTGGGTATTATGGTTTACTTTTACTTCTTTTTTTATTTTTAAGTTACGGAGTGCAGCCATACCCGCACGCGCGCGCGGGGGAGGGGTGGTGATGGAGATCCTGACTCCTGCATCAGGTGGGGGAGGTGTTCTCCTTGGAATGTGGTTTAAGACACTAAAGCTTCTCCCCACCCCAACACACACAGAACCCAAAGAAAAAAGGAAAAAGGAAATGAAAAAGTTGGATATCTTGGTTGGACAATGACATTTCAGAAAATTCTTGCTATTGATCACTTGAGGAAGATGAACAAGTTGATAATTGACGAGTGTTGCATGTGCAAGTGAGACCAAATCAAATTTCAGTTGGTGCATCGTCTAATGGCCATGGATTGGGAGCACACTAATTCTATATAATTTGTTGATGAAGTCTAGATCAAGATCAAAACACTAGTAACGTTGACAGATTTTATGGTGAGACCTAGAGTCGAAGCACTGTAACAGGTTGTTCTGTAGTGTGTTTGATGGAGTATCTGCCTATCTGGAATGAATGGAGCAAGAGGTTATTTTGATGTGGTTGGATCTCCTATGTTGGTTCTCAAGCATAAAATTTTGAGCTCTATATTTGTTGCATTTCTGAGTCATCCCTTTTGTTGGATGTGTTACAGAGTTTTGAAGTGAGATAGGAGTATAGCTTTGTGTATTCATAGAATATACATCATGTGTAGACAAGTGCAACCTCCCTTTACAGTGCTTTCTAATGATACTTTTTACTTATAGAAATGAAGTTCAAATTGAGCCAAGGTACATTTGAGGAAATTATGTTCCTTCAAACAATTTTGGATAATGAATAAAATCCAACCTGATTTAACGGCTGTATTGGCATTTAGCCATTTATTAATTACAAAGGTTTGACAAATTGACTTCCACATGTCAAATATTTTCAGAGTTTTTTTTATAGTTGACCTTTATCTTCACAAGCCAAAATCAAATGATACTACAAATTTTTGTGTCTAACCCTTTATTTCAAAATTAAAAATCAATACTTCAGATTTGGATGACTATTTGCTCTCCAAAGAGCAGAAAAGAAAAACCAAAGAAATAAGTTGATTTCCATGCTATCATGAGAGGATTCAAAATCTCATCGGGACACCTTTTTTTCAGAAAAAAAAAAAATCATTTTCTTTGTATGATTCGAATTTATTAATATAAAAATGGGAGTAGAAAAAACGTGAAATTAAGATTCATGTGTGGCAAGACAATAAAGGATAAAATTAGAAAAGAATGTATTCGTGAAAGGGTTGAAGTAGTTACTATTGGAGATAAAATGAGAAAATAAATGGATTAAGATGGTCTGGCCATGTGCAGTGACGGTCAATAACTACACTACTGAGGGGGAAAAGTGATGTGGTTCTTATTGAGGGTAATTCTGGGAAAAGTAGAAGGAGAAGACCAAAACTAACATGAATTAAGATAGTTAGGAAAGATACAATATCGTGTGGTTTAACTGAGGCTATGGCCTTAAATGCAGCGGAATGGCGAAATAAAATTCATGTAGCCAACCCCAAATAGTTCGGAAAAAGCTTCTTTAGTTGGTTTGATTAATATAAAACTAAAGTTTGAAAGGGTCATTCCTCTGGTGATATAATAAGATCGAGACATGAACTTAGAAAATCATAAAACTTATTTCTTCAGAACCAATAACAACCATGAAACAGCTTTTACAACACTATTCAAAGATAGTCAAGTCAAATCCCTCAAATTTGTGCTAAAAACAAATACCTAAATATAACGCAAGTAATTAGTGAGATTTAAATAGCAATTTCCCCAACTACATTTGAGGAAATTCTGCTCCTAAGACAATTTTTAGAAAAAAAACTAGATGTAACCTGTAGGTTGTGTTGTTGGATACCACTCTCATGTTTGTTTGTTAATTCACGTGGCACTCTTAACAGGATGCGCGTTAGCCCGTAAAAGATTAAAAGTTTGCCCTCCTTAACACCAATTGGTTTTAGGTAAGATGGTGGCTTGAGATCCGACAAGTGGTATCAGAACTAGAGGTCACAGGTTCGACTAGTGTGAGTGCCATCGTGTGAGGGAGTGTTGTTGGATACCACTCCTATGTTTGTTGTTAGTTCACGTGACACTCTTAATAAGATGCGTGTTAGCCCGTACAAGATTAAAAGTTTTCCCTCCTTAACATCAATTGGTTTTAGATGAGATGGGGCTTGAGATCCGACAAGAGGTTGCATTGACATTGATCAATTACAAAGGATTGATAAACTAACTAATGCCCAATATTTTAGAATCTTTTTATGGGTGACCTTTGTCTTCAAAAATCAAAACCAAAACCAAAACCAAACAATATTGTAAAACTTTGTATGAAAACCTTATTTCAAAATCCAAAACAATTATTTCAAATGGGACAGCTATTGATTTCCTAAAAGCCAAAAAAAATAATCAAACAAATAAGTTGATTTCAAATTGCCATGAAATAACTCTACAAATCTCAACAGGCACCTCTTTTTTCAAAACAAATGACACTTTCTTAACCTGCTTATTTTGTCCACTGATTGATAAAAAATTGAAGCTCAAAACAGTCATTGGGTAATAAATCACTGAGGGAAGAACCATATAAATTAAGTTTTCACACAGGAACCATTGTTTGATGAAAGAGGGAACGATTGCAAGGGTGATAATCCAAATTTGATCCTGAAACCAGTCATTTTGTGCAAAATAAAAGAAAAAGCTAGATCTATTTCCAATCCACCCCTCAAACCAACCATTGTTAATGGCCACAACCAATCAATATAATAAGCTTAGACCAAAAGTTTGAAAGGGTCATTCCTCTGGTGATATAATAAGATCGAGACATGAACTTAGAAAATCATAAAACTTATTTCTTCAGAACCAATAACAACCATGAAACAGCTTTTACAACACTATTCAAATATAGTCAAGTCAAATCCCTCAAATTTGTGCTAAAAACAAATACCTAAATATAACGCAAGTAATTAGTGAGATTTAAATAGCAATTTCCCCAACTACATTTGAGGAAATTCTGCTCCTAAGACAATTTTTAGAAAAAAAACTAGATGTAACCTGTAGGTTGTGTTGTTGGATACCACTCTCATGTTTGTTTGTTAATTCACGTGGCACTCTTAATAGGATGCGCGTTAGCCCGTAAAAGATTAAAAGTTTGCCCTCCTTAACACCAATTGGTTTTAGGTAAGATGGTGGCTTGAGATCCGACAAGTGGTATCAGAACTAGAGGTCACAGGTTCGACTAGTGTGAGTGCCATCGTGTGAGGGAGTGTTGTTGGATACCACTCCTATGTTTGTTGTTAGTTCACGTGACACTCTTAATAAGATGCGTGTTAGCCCGTACAAGATTAAAAGTTTTCCCTCCTTAACATCAATTGGTTTTAGATGAGATGGGGCTTGAGATCCGACAAGAGGTTGCATTGACATTGATCAATTACAAAGGATTGATAAACTAACTAATGCCCAATATTTTAGAATCTTTTTATGGGTGACCTTTGTCTTCAAAAATCAAAACCAAAACCAAAACCAAACAATATTGTAAAACTTTGTATGAAAACCTTATTTCAAAATCCAAAACAATTATTTCAAATGGGACAGCTATTGATTTCCTAAAAGCCAAAAAAAATAATCAAACAAATAAGTTGATTTCAAATTGCCATGAAATAACTCTACAAATCTCAACAGGCACCTCTTTTTTCAAAACAAATGACACTTTCTTAACCTGCTTATTTTGTCCACTGATTGATAAAAAATTGAAGCTCAAAACAGTCATTGGGTAATAAATCACTGAGGGAAGAACCATATAAATTAAGTTTTCACACAGGAACCATTGTTTGATGAAAGAGGGAACGATTGCAAGGGTGATAATCCAAATTTGATCCTGAAACCAGTCATTTTGTGCAAAATAAAAGAAAAAGCTAGATCTATTTCCAATCCACCCCTCAAACCAACCATTGTTAATGGCCACAACCAATCAATATAATAAGCTTAGACCAAGAGATTGCAATTATCATGAAGCATATGCCAAAATCAGTCACATTTTACTTTTGTGGAATATGTCAAACTAGAAGAACAGATCAACACATTGAAAGCCAAAAAAAACAAGCATAAAAATAAACTCAAAATCAGATAATAGTTTTTATTGCTTGAAAGATGATATGATTGAGAACTACCATACGAATCTTCCAACCTTCGAATAAATGCCAATTGAAACAAAGCTCCTGCAAATCACAAAGACAAAATGTCATTGCTATTAACTTTTACCACAGCACTGTGAATATGACAATTACAAGCACATTTAATAGATATCATCTCTTTATTATAGCACTATATTTCAAAAAAAAAAAATGAAAAGTAATCTGAAGATACTAAACTAAAACTAATAATTGTCCAAAAATCAATCCCAAGCATGAACATTAAAATTACATAAAAGACATGTAATTTCAGAACAGAAGCTCTTCCTATGGAAACGGGTGAGTGCTTCATTGTGGTCTAAAGTCTTTTATTTGGAGATGCACTTACAGAGGCCAAAGTTAAGCATTTTCATGGAACTAACAAAAATGGGGTAAAGATTTTGTAATCACCTTTTTAGGAGATGATGAAGATCCAAACTCATTATCTACACAATCAAGATCTAGAATATGGATGTCACAAAAATGCCAAGATTAAAATATGCAGAAATTTTAATGGATCATGATTGTGTAGATAATGAGCTTGGATCCCTTCATGAACTTTCTTTGTGGAAAGATATGGGGAGAAGATTTTGCAATAGATTTCTTCATGAACTTTCACACATAGAAAACTCATCAGAAGCCACAATCTTAACTACTATGGGGAGCAACAAGAATTCTTTCTCGTCATCCATCTCTATCCATTGTTTAATAAGAGCTTGGAAACATTGTCTTCTCTAACAGATCCCAGTATCCCACCTGCACTCTATAATCATGCCCAACTCAACTGTAAAGTGATAATCACAATATAAAGTATGCTACTATACAAGATGGTATTGTATATACACTATCTTAAATATGGTTCATTTCTGTTGCAATTAGCATAAATGTAAAACAGTACTAAACTATCTGTTTCGACTTCTAGTTATTTTTCTTGTTCAGTTGTTCCTATTTATAATGATCATTTATTTTTCCATTCCTTTTTCTTTTTCTTTTTCGATTAAACTTATTTCCTATTACAATCTTAGTGGGAGCAAGAATAGCAGAAAGAAAGGAACATAACTACAATTTATCTTAAGATACACTATATTTTTCCTTCAAAATTCCTTTCACATGTAACAATTTCAATGAATGTTCAAACTTTCATGGAGAAATATATAGGCAAAATATTAACATCACTCAAACCATTGCTCACCAAGACAAAATCACCGAGTGTCACTGAGTTGCCTTAGTTATATTGAGCATAATAAGTTAATAAATTACTCTCATGTCGAAGAAGTGAACTAATACTTTTTACAAATAAAGCTATTACATCAAAGGCGTCTAAAAGGGGGCAACCTATGTATACTAGAATTATGCTAAGAGAAACCTACATAACTTAGTGGTGAAAAACCTACTTAACTTAGCTACTTGTATCTATAAAATCAACAAAATCTGACAAGAGGACTCCTCAGATTGATACATGCGACCTGTCAACCATCCTAACAAGACTCAAAATTATTCTTCAACTTAAAACCCATGCATGCTGTCAAACAATATCCTATTCCTTCCTCTCCAGATACACAACGTCAAACAAAAGGTGCCGCACGCCAGGTCTTCTTTTAATTCTCTCAACCCTACCTCCTCCTGAGCTAGAGCAAAGAGGAGCCATCGACTAGGAACACTCAACTCATCCCAAACAGATTCAATAGTAAAGCCCAAAATTTCTTAGCCACTGGAGGATACTCCAACAAGTCATGCACCGACTCCATCGCCTCCTTGAACATGCAGCACCAATTAGGTGACTAAAACATAGAACCATACAACAAGCCAACTCAAACAGATCCGTATCCTGTCTTAACCCTTAGGCATGAACCAATAGTTATTTAGTCACTTTAGAACAAGAAGATTTTAAGACATGTTAGTAAATTTATGAAGGGGTTAACACTGAAGACACCTTTGCTTGAACACAAATAAAACGACCATTAAACTCAATGTATCACCCCCTTTATGTTACAACCTAACAAAATTCCATTACAAGTCTCACAACATTTCAGTAGATCGACAATTTGGCGGCAGGACACAAAAGTTACCCATTTACAGACTGACCATGATGAAGAACCCACTACTCAACTGCCCATTCTACAACGACTATTTGGCTTAAATGAGGTGACTTTTCTTCATAAACATCAAAAATTGAATTTCTTTTTTTGAATGCTCCTTGTTACTTGATATTTTCAAGTAATTACCAACTAGCATTTCCTCATTTTCCAAAATTTCACTTAAGTCCACAAACTTACACTTATACCCCTACGCCAACTCATAAGGGTCCTTTTCCACCTAAGCTGACTAAACGAGTGGAGACTGAGATAATGTGGGCCCTATGGTCTACGGGATCCAGATTAATGAGTTTGGGGTTTTACTTATGCATAGGAAAGGTGTTAGTCACCCTATAGCACCCGTACCGAGACAACAGGGGCGGCTCAAGATAATTTGAGGCCTTAGGCAAAAATTACAAAAGTGGCCTTTTCACATGTAATATACTAATATCAAATTCTAGTTAATAAAATTTATTTTAAAATCATTCTTATTGAAATCATTATATCTAATTGGACCATTTTTTATTAATATATCTCTTAATTTTTTATCAATATTTTTTCATTGTGTAGATGTATAGATATTTGTGGGGATAGGATATAATTTTTTATTAAGATCATTCATTTTTTTTACTTGGTTCACTTTCTTCAAAAAAATTTAGATTCTTTGTAAAGAATTTTCTTATCATACATTTTATTATAATTATGTATCTAAATCACTTCATTATTGGATAATCTTCTAATTCTTTTAGATTACTTAGTTGTTCATTTGTTGAATTTTCAACTAAACGTTTTGTTGTTTGACTATTAATTATAACAAAAAAAAAATTTGTAATGGGAGAATAAGAAAAAATGTGAGGAATAGAGAAAAAAAAAGATAAAAATTAATAGGAGAAGATGGAAAGTTTTATAATCCCAATTTTCCACAATTATCAGTTAGGTATATATTCAACCATTCATGAAAAACGTGGAATAGGAAGAGATGGAGAGAAAAAAGAGGGAGATGGTGAGATAGGAATAGAAATTAGGAGTTTTAAAATGTATTAAATTATTTGGGTCCATTATTAAATATTGAGGGCCTAAAACAAATATGTTAGGAAGTTTAATGATATTAGAATAAAATTATTTGGGCTCAATATTAAATCTATACAATTGGTTAGGGCCTAACAATATAAGGAAACAAAATTTTTAGAAAGTCTAAATAAAATAAACTTTTTTGTAAGTCTTCTTAAGACAATAAAAAAAGTTGGAGGCTTTCTATTGGTTGGGGCCTTAGGTGACCGCCTAAGTCGCCAAAGGCACCAGCTGGCCTGCGAGACGAGAAAAATGTACTTTTGAAAACTTGAATGAGTGTTTAAATAACCTAGCATGAAATATTGTGAAAAATGGGGGGGGAGGGGCCTTTAACAAGCCCTTTTTCTACTTCTAGGGCGACTAGCTGCCCCATTTTTATTTTATTTTATTAGAATGACTGAAGTGGGTGATTGGTCGCCCCTTCAGGGCGATTGGTCGCTCCAGAGTACGATTCACTAAAATAAAGGTGTTGGAAAGAAGAGAGCCCAAACTGACTCTGATTTCAGAGTTTTGGGCAAAGCTTGGGTTGAGACTTTGAGTGTCAAAATGACTTCGATCCAATCCACACGATAATGAACAAGCATCTCTTTTTCACTATAAATAGAGGTGTAGGAAAAGAAGGGAGTCTTAAACGATCTCAATCTCTTACCACCATTCAATCCATCATCAACATCAATCACCACACATCCCCCTTCAACACCACTATGACACGTGTCCTAAACCCATACTAAATACAAGTTATGACAAAGAGACAAATCACTAAACCACCAAAACCATACCCACAAGTCACTAAAACCTCCTAACTTAGCTTCTCACTAAATATCAAAGTCTAACCAATTAAAGCTAATTCATACTCCAGGCCTTTATGCTAAAACGTATTCTCTCGGTTTTTTAGCTAACAAAACAAAGGGGAAGAGCACGGATCATATAGAGAACTAGTCTGAGCATTAAAACCAGACATTTCAATCAAAAATCAAGAAAGAGCAAGAAATATATAAACCGCCAAAAAAATATATATCACAAAATCGTAATTACGTCAGCGAAGATACAAATCATATACGGATACACGTATACAAACAACAAATATGGATAGACACAAACACATATACCATACATATACATAAAAATGTGTATTTATTGGTCAGAACATTACCGATAATCATTCCCACAGTGACAAATGTTAGCAATCCGAACACTATTTTCATTGGGGACGCCATGGTCAAAGAAAGAGCGAGAGTCTATAGAGAGAGAGAAATTCCTGCCAAAGAAAGCTCTGGAGAAACGGATCTAAAGGGAATTGAGAATTTGAAACCAGTTTTCTAACTGTTACAACAACAAACCCACTGCCACGCCCATTGATTTTGCATTGCCTAATTTTCATACGAAGTTCTAACGACCAATAAGATCGAATGGGTGGGACTTTGACTCGGGTCGGGTGTAGACTTGTTGACTCCAGTTTTTATTAGGTATGTTTGAGAAGTCAATGCATTCCGTTGTATTCGAGCACTCCGGCTCCTCTCACGTGCCTCACAATGTATTATCCAATTAGGGCTGGCATTTGTGTTCTCCTGTATGGTGTCGTGATCGTTGATTTATAAGTATTTTGTTAAGTATTTTAATTCTAACATGATATATTTAATAATTATATCAGATATTTTAACACTAATTTAATTCATTTATTAAACGTGTTATATGCATCGATTTGTGTAACTGGTTTAATAAATATTTTTTATAACGACACGAAATTCTAACACTAACACAACTTGTTTATTAAACGTGTTACGTGTCGACTTGTATAACTCATTTAATAAATATTTCATATAATGACATGACTCGTATAATAATATTTTTAACTCATTTAACTTTTATGGTACGAGTTTATCATCTCCTAAAAATTTATTTGTTAATCATATAAAAAATAAAGTATATATTTATACATAAACCCTAAAATCAAACTATATTATAAATTTTGTATCTATATATAAACCTTAAAAACATACTAATGTGATTTGGAAACACAACATAGCAATCTCATTTTTAAATTTTTTGCCTACAACAATTCTGTAAACAAACAATTAGATTACAAACAATTACAATATATATATATATGTATATATAAGTTTGAATAAAACAAGAATATATGAATAACTCATATTATAATCTTGTTGTAATCATTTCACGGGTTAGACAACTTAGATCCAAATCTAATATAATTTTTGCTTGTCGTGTTCTTATCAACCTGTTTATTCGTGTCGATTTATCTCAAATCCAAACTCTCTTAACTCGTGTTGTGTTCGTGTCCAATTTTGTCACTCCTAATGCCAATACAACAATAATTTTACATTGCTTACATAACAATTTTATTTAGTTTGTACAATAATTTTACATCACTTATGAAACAATTGTCTTAGATTGCTTACACAATAGATACCTTAGATCTCTTAGGACATCCGTTTTAGGGCTCTCTACAATGAATGTAAATATTATTTTGAGATGGTATGGAGCTCTCTTAAATACGGGCTCAAGTGTTTTTTGTTTGCAAGCTCTCTACATATAGGACTCATCTAAAGAGGAGATGCGGGCTGTTTTTTTTTTCTTTTTTAATTTCTCTTCTCTCTCTATCTTTCTCTATTCAAATTATATTTTAATTAGAATTGTATTGAAATCAATTATTTTAAATATAAAAAATTGTTTCAAATATTATTATATATATCAAATTATAAATTAGTTAATAATGTAACATGTAATTATTTTGTGAGAAGAAAATATTTAAAATAATAGAATTAGATCAAGATGATGGTGACGTGTAATGTTTCTTTATTTTATTTATTTATTTGTGAGAAGATATGTAATGTATTTTTATTTTATTTCTTTATTTGTGCGAAAAAATATGTAACGTCTTTTTATTTATCAATAAATATATTAGAAGCAAAAATAATTAAAAAATAATATTTTATTCATCACAAACAATTGAAATAATTAAGTTTTAAATTTTTGTATAAAATTATTTTTATAAAAAAATTATTAAAATAATAATATAGAGATGTACTATACTAGAAAATTAGAATCTCTACAATTAGAGAAACTCGCATTAGCTCAAAACACTGATGTGGCTCTCAAAGACTGAATTGTAAAGAGCTCATGTATACATGATGCAAATACAAGATTACAACACATAAGATATCCTAATTTTTTGGTGTTCCAACGTGTTTACCCACGCAACACTAGCATCAACATATTATTTCAAAACTTTTAATGTGTTGGACCTCCATTTGTTGGCGTTGACCAACAATATTATTACGAGAATTCTGGATTTGTATTAAATTGAGAGTCAATACATTAAATCAAGTCTTAAAATAAATTGTGGAACACATTAATGTAAAGCACCATACAATGACATCCACTTCTCTCCGATGAGACTTAGTCCGATTTTTTTTTTATGTGAGTGGAGTAGTGAGCCTCACACATGACATCCACTCCACTCACATAAAAACAATCGGACTAAGTCCGATAGGCCTGTATATCATTACTTAAAAGTTAATAATAACACTTTTTAAAGATTCTATTTGGATAATTGATTTGGTAGACCATTTATAAGAAAATTGTAAGAAAAATGATAATTGTTACCACTAAGTAGTTTTATGCTTCGTTTGGCTAGAAGGAAGGAGAAAAGGTGAAAGAAATGAGTAAATTTTTTTCGTTTGACAGAGATGAAGTAAAAAGAGAAGAGAAAATAGGGTGGATACCCCCTCTTTCATACATTTTTATTTCTCCAAATTTGAATAGAAGGAAGAAAGAAATGCAATGTTATTAAAAATAATTTAAAACTCTTTCTCCCCTTTCTCTCCTATCAAAGAAATTTTTTTTAGTGATGTCTCATTCATTCCCTTTTCTTTTCTATCCAATCAATCGAAGATATCTTATCCATCTCTTCTTCTCTTCCTTCCATCCAATTTTTTCCTTCCTGCCAAGTGAATTAAGAACCAAACAACTTAAGTGGCAATGCATTTATAATTTTGATCTTTTTGATACCATTCAAACCGTAAACAATGTTAAACATGTGATGCCCGAAAGTGGAAAAAATACATGAAATATTAATAACAAAGTTAAAACCAATTAATTTTTTTTCTTGAATCGTCAATAATTCATTTTTTTTTTCTCTTTGTAGATAAATCACATGCACACACCTATTATTGTATTATATATTATAAGTAACTTTTTTGTTTTCTGTGGTCGAGAGAAGAATACTTCAAAGGCAATTTTCAAAAATTGATGTATCTATAAATGTTCTTCTGTTTTCATTACAAACATTTTTATACTCTCCACATGGTTTGAGTCATTCCTCAAATCTTACACTATGTGAAAGTTTTGTGCTCGGAAATTCTCCAAAAATTATTGAAGGCCAACCAGGAAAATTAGAGCTAAGAATGGAAAAAGTTGGGCAAATTGCATAACCCCCCTCCTCTAATACTTTCAATTTTTGGTAGAAAAACCCTTTACAAAATTTTTTTTGACATAAACCCCCTAACTATTCAATTTGTTGCAAAGTGATGTTATAATGATGAAATTGCCCCTTAATATAAATTTTAAAAAATTTAGGTTTTCTCATTTTAGGCTTTTTTTCCTTTTTAAATTTTAAAAAATAGAACTTTAGAAAAAAAAGTAATGTTATAATAACGAAAATGCCCCTTAATATAGTTTTTTTTAAAAAAACATTTTCTTTAAAATGATTTTCATTTGAGGTTTTCTTTTCCTTTTCAATTTTTAAAAAATAAAATTTTAAGAAAATTTTGAAAATTGTTCCAAGATATGTTCATTTTCTTATAGACACACCATTAATTTTTTTTTTTTCAGAAATAATTTCTAAAAACATTACGTCGAATGAGTTATTTGTATTAATTTTAATTTTATATCCAAGGGTACCATTTTCTTAAATTTATATCCATTTTCGTCATTATAACATCTCTTTCCAACAAATTGAATAGTTAGAGGGTTTTATATAAAAAAATTTTTGCAGGAGTTTCATGCCAAAATTTTAAAGTAGAGAGGGATTTTATGCAATTTGTCCAAAATAGTTTACGTTGAAGTGAAAGTTAATGCAATTGAATAAGAAACTCATCATCCAGTGCTTGCAACAACATTTCAAGGTTCATCAATTTGTTGATTCATCTCCACTCTCCAATTTTATATCTAAAACTCACTTGAATATACAAATGGTTTATAGGTGAGGAATTCATTATTTTTTAAGCTGCAACATTTTTCTAAAAAGAAAAGTCCAAACTAGAAGTTCTAATTTTCCTTGAAGTTGAGAAATTATTTTTATAGTACTAGTGTTGGATAAATCAACAAATTGATGAAGAGACTCTGATAACAATGAAGATATTAACGAGAAAAGAGAATTCATATAAGAACAACAAATTAAAAGATTTACAAAGAATAAATTTTTCTGGTATAATTTTGTTTAGCCAAAAAATGACTTGGCAAAATTCTTTTCCATGAATTGTAACCTGTCTATATTTCTATCTTTAATCTATTCTGAAAGTCCAAAATATTGAGGTGTTGTTGATCTATTTTTCTTTCTTTGCATTTTTTATAAAAAAAATATAAATATTTTTCTAAACATATTATTATTATTAATTTTTATTTTATATTATTAAAAAACTAACGCACCCACTTTATTCTTATAGCGATTTTACCTTCTATTTTCTCATGAGATATTTTCCAAAGTAAAAACTTCTTTCACAGACTTAGCTATTTGGAGACATGTCATTCAAGAAGTATTGATGGAAGAAGATTCCTTTTAAATATGGTCGTGTGAATATGATAAAATCGTCAATACCAACCACGACGGTCGGCCATATCAAAGACGTTGCAATTCAAACAAGAGAAAGTACCTTTCTACCCCTGTCATGATGCATGCTTTATTTCTTGGTGAGCTTATACACATCTATTCAACTAATCCATTATGTCAACCTGACCAACATTCTTTGTGGACCAGCTTTGAAAACACCGTTCTTTTTTCTTTTCCATAACAAGGTTTCTTTTTTGACATATATACATTCATTTGATAACGTAGCCAGAAATATAAGCAGTTGGTTGTTTAAAATACATTTATTAATTCAAGAGGCTAAAGCAAGCCAATTCCAAGCAGAAACCAGTGTCAAACGATGGATCCAATCTTATACAAGTCTGCAGTGGAAGGAGATATTGAGGTTCTCAGGCAAAACGCTGATCAACTTGAAGTCCAAGTGACCCCTAACAACAACAAAGTCCTCCATGTCGCAGCTCAGTTCGGCCAAACACAGTGTGTGGCAGAGATCTTACAGAAGTGCAGTCGATCGCTGCTTTGTTCTGTGAATATCAAAGGTGAGACTTCACTTTACATTTCGGCAAGGGAAGGACACACCGGCATAGTACAAGCACTCATTGAATATGGAAAAACACTGGACAAGGATCTTGAACGCGGCAATGGAGCTACCATGGAGATGCTGAGGATGAGGAATGTGGAGGGTGACACGGCCTTGTATGAGGCTGTGCGAAATAATCATCTTGATGTGGTTGAGATTTTGACGAAAGAAGATCCTGAATTTTTACATTTTTCCAATAATGCCAAGGAGACTCCACTTTACCTGGCTGCCGAGAGACGTTATCCTGCTATTGTGTTCCAAATTTTGGAAAATTGCATTTCACCAGCCTATATTGGCCCAAATGAAAGAACAGCTTTACACGCAGCAACAATTTCTTATGACAAAGGTAGTTACTAACTAAATCTTTTGTTCAGCAATTTTTGCTAGCTTCCGGGTGTCAAATTAACACAATTTAATGTTATGCCAGGAATACCTTTTTAATTTGCAGTAAACATTCACATTTTGTCACGACGATATAAAAAGTTAATAATAATAACAAATCAATAAATAAACATTGATAAGAAATCCGAGTTATCATGTTTTAGTAAGAAACAAGCGGTTCCTAAAATGTTCTATTCGTATATAATGTTTTGTTTTATTTGCTAGTATGAGTTACTAATATGACATTCTCTTCCAGAATGCATAAGAATTTTATATAGCCGGAAGCCATCACTGATCAAAGAAGCAGATATGTATGGATGGAGACCACTTCACTATGTTGCATGGCTTGGCCATGTATTGGCGGTTAGACAATTGCTTGATTTGGATAAATCTGTAGCATACCTTGTCACAAACAACGATGACAATTTGACAGCACTTCATATAGCAGCTTCTCAAGGTCATGTAGATGTCATGGAAGAACTAATATCACATTGTCCAGATTGTTGGGAGATGATCAACAGTAGAGGGCAAAATATCCTTCACATTGCAGCGGAGCATGAGCAAAACAAGATGATTGTATTTATCTTAGCAAATTCATTCGTCAGCAGCCTTATAAATCAAAAAGACATCAATGGAAACACACCTCATCTGGTTGCTGCTAGTTTCAGTTTCTTTGAGTACAGTCCCTTATACGACCACCCTAGAGTGGATAGAAGGGCCTGCAACAAGAAAAACTTGACTGCACTAGAAATAAAAAATGAGGACATTCGTCCAAACCTGGTAAGGATGTTTACCTTGTCTATTATGTGAAATTTTTTCATTACATGAATACATGCCATCTATACAATAGAAAGAAAAAAACCTCTCTAATAGATTATATGTTATGAATTACACACTGACAATACACAACTAATAAGGTATGACTCACAATCAAAGTGTTTTGTATTAATTTGTATGATTCAATAATTTTGACTATACATATCAGGTAGCAAAGGTGGGTTGTCGAAACAAATTCAAGTTAGAGAAAAGAAAGAAAACAGATCTAGACCTAACCAAGCTTGCGGACACCCATTTGATAGTGGCTACACTTATAGCGACGGTAACCTTTGCAGCTGGTTTCACCATTCCGGGGGGCTATGATGGCAGCCAAGGGCCGAAGCAAGGCATGGCAGTTTTAACGAGACAAACAGCTTTCCAAGTATTTGTTTTGACAGATACCATTGCTATGGTCTTCTCTGTTAGTGCTGTAATTCTCCACTTATTTGCATCCTTCTATGACGATTGGGAAAGGCGTGCTCAACACTATTTCTATGCCTTTCTGCTCATTATAGCTGCTGTGGGAGCAATGGCGGTTGCATTCACAACTGGCTTTTATGCTGTGTTGGCATATTCAGTGGACGTTGCAACCATTGTATGGGTCGGTTGTTGCTTGTTTCTTCCCACTTTTTGTTATGTACTCAATAAATGCTGCATCCGTTAGCCCAAAATGCCATTAACGAACTCCTTTTATGCCAGCGTTTTTAATTAACATTCTAATTAGGTTGTTGTTCGATGTTCGTCTTTTGTAGCCATTTTATCCTTGCAGTTGAGCTTAAAGAAA
Source organism: Cornus controversa (assembly GCA_026545225.1). NCBI lineage: Eukaryota > Viridiplantae > Streptophyta > Magnoliopsida > Cornales > Cornaceae > Cornus > Cornus controversa. The sequence goes on from CM048849.1 coordinate 42,649,053, forward strand.
AAAATTGACAATCAACTATAATGCTTGAACCTACAATGAGTCAATGACCTTCCAAGTAGAGGACAGGCTATGTATTTCTACTCACGAATTAAAATTGGTACTTAACATGGCTCTTTGAATTGGTTTTTATTTGCTCTTCTGTCGATTTTAACTTTGATGATTAGTAAGTTGAAATTTTTAGTTCAATTAATTAATCAAACCAACACAAACGAACAAAATAAAAAATTTGATATATATAACATACCACCAAGCTGTACCTTAGCGGTACTTCAACACATTTCAAAGTAGAAGGTTGAGGGTTCAAGTGTCTATAGGGACAAAGTACGTGCGTGAGTTTCTTGCCAAGGATGATTAGCGTACCTGCCACACTGAAAATTCATGCAGGGTTCTTTATTTGGAGGCATCTCTCTCTGTGTATCAGTTTCTCAAGGCCTTTAGCAATAAATCAACAGCATCCCTCATACAATCTAGTGAATTATGAAAGCTAACAGTCAAGGCTTGTGACATCAAATTAGGATTCCGTCCAATATATTAGATATTTAGACGAGCATTACAGACCTGCAGATACGATCCTTCCACAATAATCAGGGTGACCCTTAGGAACAAGTATTGAGTTTGCCTCCATCAATGTTAACATAGCCATCATGTGGATAACAGATAGTAATTCAAACCAAGAGTTTGCTATACAGATTTCTCATAGCTTTCATGCGCCACTGTGGGCAGTAACCAAAGATAGCCAATCCTCAGTGTTTCATGAATAATGGAGGAGAAGGTTTGGTAGTGTGTGATTCATCAAATGTTTTTTTTTGTTAAAAGCTAAACTAATTTTTAGATTACAGGAAGAGGTTTTGTGTTTTCATAGTTAAAAAGAAATTCGAAGAGTGGAAATTGAAGGTGATGCTCAAGAAACTGTTGATGCAAGAAATAAGAAAAAAAATTCTTTTTAGTGATCAAGGTTGGAAAACATATATTGCAAATACAAACCTAGATAACAAAAGTTAAAACCAAATAACGCTATGCGAGGAACCAAGAACCAAGATTACATGACATTCAGTTTGCAATCCTAAACTGGAGGATGGTTTGGGCATCCCTCATATTGACATTGCAAACAACGTTGTCGTTCTTCGACAGATTTGGAGCAGCAAGGCATTTAGGGTAAATGGGTTAAGGCATACATACCTGATTTGGAGCAGCAACCTCTAGTGCATCAAAATCCCACCAAAATGTTCATGGTGCTAGACATTTTGTCAAACATTTTGACAACCTCAATTGAGACATTTTGTAGCTTTCTGAAACTCAAAAGTACATGTTAAGATAAAAAATTTGTAAACTCTAAAATCTCATTCTTACTTTTAAATAAATAAATAAATAAACCTTTCCTCCAAAAATTCTTTTTTTTCTTTTTAAAGACTAGCTGCTGAGATTGAGGATGGATATCATGCAACTGTAAGGTTATTCTGTTATTGCTGCAGAGAATATAAAAAATAAAAAAGGAAAAATACAGAGCATAGCAAGACAAAGCTCCTTCAAAGAAAATTACAAAGCCATACATTCAAAGTTGGATTGGCAAAAGACAAATATAAAGGTATAAAATTCAATAATATTTAATGAAAGCTATAAAGACATACCAAGGCGAAATGTTATACATCAATTGAGACATATTGTCAAACATTTAGAAACCATACAAATACACAAAAGAAAAATCATAAAAGGAAAAAAATCATACAAAATTAAGTCTTGCTATAAAGAAAAACATAAAAGGGAAAAAAATGTGTAAGTTACTCTAATGCTTGGATTACTTGAATGATCAAATGAATTCCTTCTACCTTAATGGTATTGTAGAATAAAGTGACAAAGATCAATGTTTTCGTATGATATATTATATATTATTTTATTATTGTATCCTTCTTGTTTATGTAATCTTTTTATTTCTTTTTTTTTTGAATTTTGTCATTTATTTAATTTTTAGTGAATATTTTGGATTAATTATTGTAGATTCAATTATTAATATCCTCTTATTAAGTCAATCAAGTTAAATAGTTATAATTGTTGGAAAATTAAATAATTATATAATTTACAAAAGAGAGAGAATTATATACCAAGGGCAAAGGTACGGTGGCTCCCCATTGTAATACTTTAATCTGGGTTTTGTTTGTTTATGATGGTATGGTTGTGGTTTTTTTTTTTCAGTGCTCATTTGAATCAAAACTTCACCGTGTAGATTCATAACACTTGAACAAAGTTTCCTCATCAAAGTTTCTTCTCATTGGAGACGATTTCCTTTTCATTCATCTCTGCTATCTGCACTTCAATAATCAGCTGACCACTCCGTTTCTCTCGCACTGAACAGGATGTCTTGAGGTAGGGGTTTTTTCTCATTTGTTTATTTTCTGTTCTTTTTGGTTGATTTCTCAATATATCTCTCATCCTCTCTCTAATTTATTTTCTCATTCTTTCAAGCAAAAGATAAAGAAGAATCAAGAACACACAATCACGCAAAAACAATAAAGAACTTATAATGTTATATTTTAGAGAGCAAATAAGGATTTCTTCTCCATCAAAGAATCTTCTATTTTTCTTGCACCACAGCTCCACCAAATACGAAGAGGAGTGGCCCTTTAAGCATCTCTGGCTCGGTTCTCCACCTTACACCATTTCCAAGCCTCAAAAGTGTCAACTGTGAAGCCAGGAGATGCCCAAAACATACCAAAAACATAATCAAACTTCTCTCACAACTAGACAGTGCAAAAAAGATGATTCACCTACGCATCTGTTTTCTTGCACATATAACACCAATTAACCACAACATATCTCCTTCTTCCGAGCTTGTCTAAAGTCAAGATCCTACCAAAATAGGTTGTCCATGCGAAGAAAGTCACTCGTAAGAGCGCTTTTGATCTCCAAATAGCCTCCCAAAAAAAAGAAGACATTTTAAACGTAAGAAGACTCTGCTAGAAATATTGCACTCCAAAAACCCCGTTCAAAGAATGGTTCCAGATCATCTCATCTGCCCCATCCCCTTCCACTTTTTGACTATAAAGGAGAGCGAGGAACTCTGTTACCTTAGTGAGATCCCAATCGTGAAACTCTCTCCGAAATTGCACGCCCCAAGTCGATCTTTCGTTATTGAATCGATAATGGTTGGCGACCAGGGCATGTCTATCCATAGCAATCCTGAAAAGCCGCGAGAATCTATGAGTCAAAATAGAGTCTCCACAACAGTCATCTTCCCAAAATCTAACACATCTACCACTCTTGACTCTGAATCAAATGCGTTTGGAAAACTCATCCCAACCGATGAGGGCAATGATATGGTAACTCCCCCCATTGGATTACTTCAATTTGGGTTTTAAAAGGTTCTGTTTGTTTCTGATGGTATGGTTGTGGTTTTGTTTTTAGTGCTCATTTGAATAAAAATTTCATCGTGTAGATTTAAAACACTTGAACAAAGTTCCTTTCCAAAGGTTCTTCTCTTTGGAGACAATTTCCTTCTCTTTCTCTCTACTTTGTGCACTGCAATCATCAGTTGATCACTCTCTGTTTCTCTCCCTCTGAACATAATACCTTGAGGTATGGTTTTCTTCTCATTTGTTTCCAAAATTTGGAAAACTTTATTTTCTGTTCTTTTTAATTGATTTCTCAATACTTCTCTCATTCTCTCATCCTTTTCAAGCAAAGGGTAAAGAAGAACCAAGAAAACACAAACATGCACACACATTTGTATGATGGATCCAGTCTTATACAACATTGTTGTAGATGGGAATGTATTAGTCTTTAGGCAAAACGCTGATCAACTTCAAGTCCAAGTGACCCCCAACAGAAACACAGTCCTCCACGCCGCAGCTCAGTTCAAAAAAATAGTGTATAAGGGAGATTTTACGATAGTGTGGCTTATCACTGCTTTGTTCCACCAATATTAAAGGCGATACTGCACTTCACATTACTGCAAGTGAGGGATACACCCATATAGCAAAACACTCATTGGATATCCAAAGAACTTGGAGAGGACCTTGAAATCGGGACTAGAATTACCAAGGAGATGCTCATGAGGATGATCAATGTAGAGGGTGACACAACCTTGAACCAAGCTGTACGATATATTGGTAGTAGAGATATGGTTTTGCTTTTGACAAAAGAAGACTTCAAGTTTGTATATCCACCCAATAATACTGAGGAGACTTTCTTTTCATAGTTGCCAAGAGACCTTTTATAGATGTTTTGTCCAATTTCTTGGAGAATTGCACGTCTTACCGTGGCCCAAATGGAAGAACAACTTTCCACGTAGCAACAATGACGTATAACAAAGTTAGTTGCTAACTAAATCTTTTTTATATGTTTTTCATTCTTTTTCTTATTTTCTTCATTTTCAACCTAACAAAATAGAAATACCTTTTTTTCTTTCCTTCTATATTGTGTTCCTAAGAATTCATTGTCTCTTATACAACATAAAGTTTTAAATTGAAGGAACCACACACATCATAGAAAGTAAAATCAATTCAATCATAAAAACCTCACACATTGCTTAGTTATGTGGAATACAGTTTAAAAGGGCAAAATTTTTTACATATCAATGATAAATATAAGTATAGTCTATTAAAGTTATGTCTGCTATTGACATGATTCTGATTATTTACAGGGTAAATGATCAGTCTTAAATTTCTCTCTAATAACATTTTTTTTTATAAATATGGTTTCATTAAAAGAGCTCAAAAGGGAAGCGCGCCCAAGAACAAACAAAAGGCCAAGAAAGGTTAGCTAAAATCTCAAACTATCCACAAAGTCTAAATAATCCCCCAAAGATTTAGAGTTTCGCCCATTTACCCTAAAAAATAAAGAACTCATAATGTTATATTTTAGAGACTAAATAGGGATTTCTTCTCCCTCAAAGGATCTCCTATTTCTCTCGCACTACAACCTCCACCAAATACAAAGGGACGTGACCCTTCAACCATCTCTGACTCGGCTCTCCACTGTACACCCTTTTCAGGCCTCAACTATGGAGCCAGGAGACACCCAAAACATACCAAAAACTAGCAAAACATAGCCCAAATAGCTCTTGCAACTAGACAGTGCAAAAGAAGATAATTCATTGACCCCTCTGTTTTCTTGAACATACAACACCAATTAACCACAACATGTCTCTTTCTTCTGAGGTTGTCCATGTGAAGAAAGCCACCTTTAAGGGGGCTTTTGATCTCCAAATAGCCTTCAAATGGAAAGAAAACATTTGAATCGTAAAAAGACTCTGATAGAAAGATTGCATTCCAAAAACCCCATTTAAAGAATGTTTCCAGATCATCTCATCTGCCATTTCCCCTTATACTTTTTGACCGTAAAGGAGAGCTAGGAACTCTGTTACCTCCGTGAATTTGCAATCGTGAAACTCTTTCTGAAACAATACGTCCTAAGTCATTCTTCCGCTATCGAGTTAATAGTAGTTGGTGACCAAGACATGTCTGTCCATAACAATCCTGAAAATATGGCATGTCTGCCATTCTTGACTCTGAATTGAATGTGTTTGAAAAACTCGTCTCATCCCTTTCAAATGAGTTTCTACACTACCACCTCAGCAGGAAATATCACCTCACTGGAAGTCCATCCTCAAACACTCTTTTCAGACTCGCTAATAATGACTCTCCTCCACAATCTAAATCTTTCGCTCCCAAATTTCCAAAGCCATTTGCCCAACCTCTCTATTTGAATGGGGGTGTATACTTTCTCCTAGCTCACCAGGTGGTACTTAAACTCATCTCCCAGACTATCCCATAAGAAGAATCTTTGAATCTTTCGAGCCTCTCTATAACCGAGGCTGAAATCTAGAAGAGAGACATAAAATAGGTTAGAAGATTTGAAAGGGTGTTATTCATGAAAGTTACACGTCCCCCTTTTGTTAAGTACTATTAGTTCTATCCTGCGAGCCTTTGGTCGAAGTGCTCAATGATTAGATCCCAAATGGAAGTCCTCCTCACTGGGGCTCCCAATAGGAAGACCCAAATAAGAAATCGAAAAGGATCCCACCTTATACCTAAGAATATCTGCAAACTCATGAATCCCATCTACTACTTCCCCAACTGGCACCATTTTACACTTCCCAATATTGATATTCAAATATGACACAACTTGAAAGCAAATTAACACACATCTTAGAGCTCTCAGCTGTTGCTCCGCCATATCACAACAAATGATGGTATTATTTGCAAAAACATATGTGATATAACCAACTGGCTGGAATGCTTTCTACCCATCAAGAACCTTCTAATAAAACCCAACATCTCTTCCCTCCTCATCAATTTACTAAATGCCTCCATGATAATGATAAAAAGAAAAAAGGAAAGGGGATCCTCCTACAGAATACCTTTAGAGCTAGTGAAAAATTCAGCTGGTGAACCATTCACCAATATTGAGAACCACACTATTGAGGTACAAAAATGAATCCACTTCCTCCATCTATTCCCGAAACCCATTATTTCCATTATGTACATCAAAAATTTCTAATTCATATGATCGTAGGCCTTCTAAGTATCAAGTTTACAAAAAACCTCGCACTCCGCTCCTAAGCTTGGAATATATACACTCACTAGCAATTAAAACCGAATCAACAATTTGACAGCCTCCAACATAAGCATTCTAGGTATCTGAAATCACCCAATCCATCACCTTACTTAATCAATTTGCTAGAACTTATCAATAAGCTTGTAGACACTACCTATCAAACTAATAAGCCTGAAGTCCTTTGATTTAATATCCCCACCCTTCTTAGGGAAAAGAACAATGAAAATTGTATTGAGGTTCTTCTTGATCTGCCTTTGCAAATGAAAGGTGTTAAAGACTTCTGTAATCTCCTCTTTGATAGTCTCCTAATTCTGGTGGGGAAAAACCATTGAAAACCCATATGGGCTAGGAACTTTGTTACCATCACAATTCCTCAGAGCCTCCTCCACTTCCTCAATCCCAAAAGGCCTTTCAAGCCAAACCTTGTTCTCCTCTGAAATACTCTCAAACGCAAGCCCATCAAGTAGCAGCCTCCAAGAAGTGGTTTCCATGTACATGTTCTGGTAGTAAGACACAATTCTCCTCTAAATATCCTCTTCATTGCTTAGAAAAATTCTATCAATGCAGATTCTGACAATATGGTTGCCCTGTCTTTATATATTTGATACCTATGAAAAAACTTCGTGTTCTGGTCTTATTCCTTCAACCACAAAGCTCAAGACCTCTGATGCCAAGAAATCTCTTCCTTATTTTCAATCTCCCCAAACTTTGCCTTGTATTCCTCTCTCTTATAAGTCTCTAACTCATCCAATCCCTCTCTCCCCTCCTTACGGTACATATTCAAAAAATTTCGTAAAGATTCTATTCTTGCGCCATTCTAAGTTGCCAAAAATCTTTTTATTTCATTTTTTTATGTCCCTTTTCAAAGTCGAAGTTTACTTGCTAATCAGAAGCTTAGATTACCCCTGATTTTATACCCGGTCCACTAGAACCGAACTCTATCCTTAAACCCTTAAGCTTTAAGCCACATGTTCTCGAAACAAAAAAAGGGTTGTCCCTCTGCTCAAGCCTCCACAATCTAAAAGAATATGAATATGAATATGAATATGATCCGTAGCAAGTCTAGCTAGAGCAAATTGTACCAGATTTAGGAACTTTTCCTCCAAATCTCTCGAGATCAAAAACTTTCCAAGCAGGACAAAATAGGTGACTCACAGCCACTAGTGCATGTGAATTGAGCTCCTCCAATGAAAGATCATTGAGATGATGCTCTCGTGTAAATCCCTCACTAGGAACCCTAACGATGTTAAAGTCCCCTCTTACACATCACAGAACTAACGACATATCCCGAATAAGATTCAACTCCTCCCATAACCACTTACTCTCCAAATCATTCACTGGTCCATACACCCTATAGAACATGCAATGAGAACCATTTTCCTCCAATTTTGAGCTTCATCGGTAAACAATTCTCCCCTTCATCATAGTCAACATACGAGATGAGATTTCTAAGCTCTCTCTCCCCTTCTAAGTAGGCGTCTTCTTTTATTTCTTCAATTTTCATTCATTTCTTATAAATTGAAACAAGTCATCAACTCCCTCATTGTTCCCAGCATAAGAGAGTCCTAAAAACCTCCCAATCGATCCAACATTCTCCAAATCCCAACCCCTAGTCCCTCTTTCCAAGAAAGGAACCATTCTACTATATTCTTCTCGACAAATCCTAACAACTGCCAAAGAAGTGACTACACCCGCCTCTCTAGTATCTTCCCAAACCAGAGACAAAAGCTTGAAAGGATCAATTTCAGAATTTCTAGCTCGCTCCTCTTGTTTGTAAGAACTTTGATGACAGTTCTCTATTCGAATGTCTGGATTGCAGAATTTATGACCATCGCTTGGCTCCCCATCTGTATGCTATTCAAGTGATTTGTCTATCATCACAAATTGTCCTTTTATCCTCGTATAAACCCGTTCTTTTAGTGCTTACCTAGCAAGTATAGATAATTCTATAAAAGTGACGGATCCGTATCATGCTCATATTCGATACAGATACTCACAGATACATTAATATTTCATTTGTGTGATTTGGATTGATAGCATGGGGCTTTGATGATTATTCATCCTAATTATTTAATTAACTGTTCAATTATCATATCATACTCCACTTTGGAGATTGAAGGAAAGTGAACATAGAATTGCTATGAAGAGGTACAACTGTACAATATTGTTGGCTATAAATGGCATTGATGCCACAACATTTGGCTTTTAACATTGAAACATTGGTGTTAACTAAAATTGATCTCCATTATTTTGACACGTGGTACCTTTTTAATGAATGCTCTTCATTATCCTTGATAATTGAAACTTGTACTTTTTATAATAGAAATGTAAAACATTCATTGGAGGGGGTACTTGTCAAAATACCTCCAGGGTATGTAGACTTTCTCCTCATTTATAGGAGACAACTGAAATGATGTCTAAGGCGATCAATTACAGAGTCTTCACAAGTTAATCCAAGCAAAAGTTTGGATTGCAACTTGTGGTTTTTTCTGTTAGGATTTTCACATAAAAGGTTTAGCGACAAATTGTCCTTTTATCCTCATATATACCCGTTCTTTTAGTGCTTACCTAGGAAGTACAAATGCTTCTACAAGAGTGACAGACCCATATCATGTCCATATTAGATACGGATACTCATGAATACGTGTTCGATACTTCCTAAATGTATCTATAACTTGAAAATATATTTTGTTATTTCTAACACGTATCCAATACTTTTTAGATATTTTAAAACATATTTTTAACAATTTTTAAACATTAAAATGTTCGTTTTGCCAACAATAATATCATAGTATAATTGTTAAAAAAAGTTTAAAATTTATTTTCAAAAGAAGTATTAAGATATATTTATATATATATCATTATTTAGTACACAATTTATCCATTGCAAATTATCCAATATGAATCTTAACTCTTATTTTATTTGTTAATCATAATTTTTTTTATAAAGAAATGTTAGTAACAATATATATAACATAAAATCATTTTTTTAATATATAAAAATATATTTTATTATTTTTATATTGCCATATCTTACCGTACACATCATATTTTTTTTAGATTTGTCATATCGCCGTACTCGTATTATGTCGTATTTGTATCCGATATCCATATTCATGCTTCCTGGGTGCTTACACTTGCATTTACTTTAAGCCGAGGGACGGCTCAACATAATTAGAGGTTTTAGGCAAAAAATATTATAGTGGCCCTTTATCATGTAATATTTTAATATCAAATATTAGTTAATAATGTTTATATAAACATGCATTCTTATTGAAATTATTATATTTAATTGGACCATTTTCTACTCATAAATCTTTTAATTTTTAACAATAATTTTTTGGTGCATAGATATTTGTTGGAATAGAATATAATTTTTGAATAAGATCTTCATTTTTTTTATACTCGGTTCACTTTCTTTCATTCTTTTTTCATATTATTCCCAAAGCATTTTCTTATCCCACATTTGATTATGAATCTAAGTCACTAATATATTTATCTTTCATTATTGTATTATCTTCTAGTAATTCTTTTAGATGATTTGATTGTTCATTTATTGATTTTGCACATAAATTTTTTGTTATTTTTACTATTAATTATAACAAAAAATTGTTATATTGAGAGAAGAGAAAACATGAGGAATTGGGGAACAACAATAAAATTAATAGGAGAAGATGGAAAGTTTTATAATTCCTATTTTTTTACATCAAAGACGTAAAATAGGAAGTAACAGAGAGAAAAAAAGAGGAATGTTTTGAGATAAGGTTAGAAATTAGACGTTTTAGAATGAATTAAATTATTTGGGCCTATTATTAAATTTTTGCCATTGGTTGAGGCCTATCACTACAAGGAAACAAAATTTTTAGGAAGTCTAATAATATTAGAAAATAAGAATTTAAGAACTGTTATTAAGGAAATAAAATCATTTGGAGGCCTTCTCTTGGGGCCTTAGACAATTGCCTAAATTGAGCTGGCCCTATTTAAGCGGTGGGCTTTTGGCAGTCTGCAAGGCCTATTATTGGTGGACTTTCTACAGACCCACCTGGGTTCTTGGCCTCAATGGGGGGTTTTGCCTTGCAGCCCCATTCCCTTTAGACTTTTTATAGTTTGCTCTTCCTTGGCCCAGCCAGATTTTAGTTCTCTCGTTGGCCTTCTTAAGCCTCTTTTTCTTGTTTCATTTAAGAGTTAGCAGGCCTAGCCCTCCCTTGTTTGCAACCCGTTTGCCTCGATTTTAGGCAGTTTGCTCTTAGAACTATAAGTAATGCCACTTTCACTGATCATTTGCCATTGTGGTTAGCTGAGGTGGTAAATCTTGGAGAAATTATTAAGTACTTTTGGGACCATTAGTTCCAAGTCAATTATCACTTAACACGTATACAGAAAGTTGAAAAAGAGCTGATATAAAACTGACTCTTTGCTTATTTATGCATCGGAAAAATAGTTAAAAAATCATATTCTTTATATCAGCTCTTTTTAAAAATCATTCTTATTCAAAAATTATATTTTATTTTCACAAATATTTATGCACTGGAAAAATAGATAAAAAATTAAGAAATGTATTAGTAGAAAATGGTCCAATTAAATATAATAATTTTAATAAGAATGATTTTTATATAAACATTATTAATTAATATTAATGAGTTTGATATAAACTAATAACTATTATTTGATATTAATATATTACATGTTAAAAGGGTACTCTTATATCTTTTGCCTAAGCCCTCAAATTATGTTGAGTCGCCCTTGCATTGTGGTGGTAGGCCATTGGTCCCAGGACAATCACCATAAGCAAAAGCTGATATAAAATTGACTCTTTGCTTATGTGTCAAGTGGTAATTGGCCCAGAACCAAGGCTCCGAGAGTACTTAATACTTTCTTGTAAATCTTGATTGTAATTTCAGTATTTCATTAATAATTCTTTTTTTTTTGCCAAGGAAAGAAAAAGTTAGATGATTTGTATAAATAAGAAAAAGGATTTACAACAGTAAAGGAGACAGAAGGCAACAAAAACAAGTTCAGGCATAATAGACAACAGAACTAAGAGCAAGACACAACTAAACAACATCAAAGCCCTAAACAAGTTAAACCCAAGCAATATAGGCCCAACACTAAACGGAGCTGCAGGGAACAAAAAACTAGCAAGCAAAACAGGCCAATTGAAGGTCTCTAACCAAAAACTAATGAACGCCAAAGCAAAACCAACTCATATAAAGAGGGCTTGGGGCTTTAGGGCAGAAAGAGGGGCTTTGAAAAAAAATTGAGTGGGATTCTGAGAAATTGTTACAGATAACAAAATTGTTACTAATGAGATGTGCCCCTTTTACATTTGGAATTTTTTTTATTCAATAAATTTTATTTATCAAATAAGCTTATAATTAAAAAATTATAATAATTTAAATAATTAATGATAAATATAAGTAACATAAACATGGATAGGAAACCTATGGTTAGACACGAAGTCTAGCGACCCCTAATATAACACTCCTGTACTTTGTTGTGCATCAAAATGATTTCATCTTTAAGAATATAACATCATGATCTTCCTTATATTTTTGCATTCGTGAGTGAAAGGAACGGAAATTGATCAATACGAATGAGATAAAGAGTGTTCGCGAAGTATTTGTGTTCTTCTAACAATCTGACTGCAAGAATTGTAGAGTATGTGTAGAATCCGTAATCACTTGATGAGGAGTCACATGATTCAGTCTCGGATGTTCAACAATTAGTTCTTGAGAGAATGAAGTTGTTGTGAGACTGAAATAGAGTTGTGTAACTTTGTTTAGAGATACAAGATTGATTTGATCCACGAAACGGCTATTCTTCATGGTATTTTCCTCATTGAGGTTTTTACAGGTTTAAAAAATCTGCTGTGTTATTTCCTTTACTTAGCTCTACTTTATTGTTTATTTGTGATTGATTTGGATTTAATTGCTAATCAATTTGGTAATTTAGTTGATCAAAAAAATCAAGCAAAAAGACTTATTCAACCCTCTACGTCTTAGCAACAACCAATTTTACTAAATTAACTCTCCAATGTGATCTAGAGAGGTTTAATTGGTCTAATTTTTTCTTTGCAAGTTGGAATTTTTAGTCAATTCATTAATCAAACATGCACACACAAACAATAAAAGTAAAGATATCTAGCTAAAAGATGATTGGAAATTACATAAATTGATCTTACGACAACCCTATTTCTGCAGAGTCCATAATGTATCAAAGTCTTCAATTTAATCGTAATACACCCAGGCTCATTTATATCCGAAGTCTTCAAATGTAGTTTCAAGAGTCCAAAACATTCGTGATTCTATCCTTATGAGCCTTCAGAGTCATCATTTTTATGAACTCTTGATATAATCTAATTCCCCTAATACTCATTTCCCCAAATCAAGGCTTCTTTTTATCTATTGGTTAATCTATTTTTGTTTCTATGTATATACTGATTTCTTATTCATATTAATACCAAAGTGGCAGCCATGTGTCATGCCACTTTTGGGTGTCAATAGTACCATTTATATGTTTATCGTAGAATATTTTTGTAAAAAACGTAGGCTTAAATATGTTATTTTATAATGATCAGTGATGACAAAGAAATAAATTCATTTGTTCAAGGGCATTTTTTATATTTAAAAAAAAAATGATTTAATAACAATGAGGCCTTTTGAGGGATAGGAGGTTGGTTGTTATTTCTTCAAAGCACATGAGAGGTTGACTTTAATAATTTTAAAATTTTCATCTAATGCTAATTACTCCAAATCTCAAAAAATGTCAAAGTAATTTATCTTCTTTTTTTTTTTTTAGGACTAATAGTGTCTTTTTAATTCATGCTTCACCGTTTCAAGTTTCAGACTGGATTTAATGCTAGCTCTGTCTATCTCATCTCTCTAATATTTTATATGTTATTCAAAACAAATGTTCGGATTGAAGAAAACAAGCAATTCTCATATGATAAATTGGAGCTAGATCTGATTTTTCAATGGGATCACTTATATATATATATATAATATATTAGTTTAAAGAACGTGCAATGCACGTAAATAAAAAATAAATTAAAATTTTATTATAACATCCAAAACATTCAAAACTATTATAATACATCCAAACACATTAATTAAAACACTCAAAACTATTTTCATTATGTAACCAATATAAACTCAATTGTTAAAAAAAATAAAACTATAAGTTAACTATTATTCACATGGAAGGAATCAAGTATAAACTATAAGAAATTTAAAGGTATAATTCTAATCATTCTTAAACAATCTATTACTATTCTTTTGGAAATTCTCAACACTTTATCCTTTTTATATTTCTGAATTCTTCTTTAAATAAATCATTCTCAAGTGAAACTTCTTTCATACCTGCCACCACAAAACTATTTTTGATTATGTCATTTTTACTAATGTTTATCTTGATCATAAAAAGAAACGATTTTCCTTGCAAGTTGTCACTTTGTCGTAAAATTCATTCATCTCCTCTTCCTACAAAAAGAACAAATTTATTTTAGTAATATTGATACATTTCAAATGAATTGTTTTATCCATAAATTTTATGAGTAAGGAAAAAATATTACATGCCTTTTTAACTGTATTAGCTCATCTAGTGAACAATTTATTAATGATTGAGAATCATCAAATATTGTTAGATATGCATTATTTGTTATATCTTTGACTCGAAATTGCATCATAAATCTGTATAAATTAGTATACTTCATTGATACATAATAATAAAGAATGATATATTTTTCATATTGTAATTTTTTTATAAAAAAAAATAGAATGTTTAAAGATATAATAATACATTTGAAAGCATTTAGCGTATTTTGTTTTGCAATTAGTACAACTGAGTCTATCCTTTCATACTTCAACTTTCTTCTTGCATTACTTACATGCATTGTACCATGGTTTGAATGCGTTTTTAATCTCTATAATTTTTGCTTCAAAAAAATAATGTGTTTTCTGCGAGTTGAGTGATAAAATATATTTTTTTTAACATAAATTAATTATAATCATGTGATACAATAAAGAAAAATTAAATGAATATATAAAAAAATAATAATAATATAATACCTTGAATACCATTGCGGATTTTCCAATTATGTCTTCAAGTGAAAATTTTTCAGCCTCTTCGAATAATTGATATTTTGAACTTGAAATGAAAGCATATATGTCTTTGTCATTTACATTTTCTTCAAACCTGTCAATGCATAATAAATTATTGGAACAATATGTTGTTGATATGTACAAATACACAGATACACAATCATTTATTAAACTTTATTATGGGTTTCATGAACAAAGAAAGTTATTATTTTTGTTTATTTTTTGTTTGATTTTTTAACTATTGACAGTGGATTAGCTTCCACCAACCATGTCCTACCAGTCATGATATTTTTTAAGTAAAATAAATAATTAAAACCTAATATAAGTAAGAAGAATAAATAACCAACCAATATCGTAATGCTTTGACTCTTTCAATTTTCATGTTAATTTTTGTAATGCAGATCCCGGTTGTATTTGAAGACCCAAACTTGAAATATAATATTATTTCTATTTTATATTTATTTAGATATAATAAAAAATATAAAGTGAATAATCTCAATGTTGTGTGATAAGTTACCTTTGAATGTGTTCATTGACAAATGTGTAACTGTCATAATAGGTATTTCGTTTATTATCTTAATTATCAAATTTTATTCTTTTCTTTTCAAACATATTCTTCATTATTATAATTAGTATATCGATGAACATAAATCATTTCCCTTGTAAGTGAAGCTTCCAACATTTGCCTTTTTCTATATAAGTAACAATTGTAAGTTCCTTTTATATTGTAAACGATATATTTGATCTTAATATGATAGATTTACACTTCACACAGGTTTATAAGTTTAGTTAAAATATGATATTTAGTGAATACATGCCTACTTTAAAAAAATTGGAAACAAAAATAACTACTTTCTTTTGTAGAGAGAGGGAATCCGAAAATAAAAGAAGAGAAAATGGAAGAAAGAAAGTGGATTTTTTTTTTTGGAGAACAAAAAGTTAAGGCATATTAATTTTTTCTTCACTTTCAAAGTATTGGCTCGAGTATTATGTTCTCCATTACTTCTCCAAAGAAGAGAGTGAAGATTTAAGTCCCAACGTGCACCATTTGTTTGGGAGTATATTTACTAATACAAAAAAAAATATCTTTTAATATGTTACCTTCTCTCCTTCTATATAGGGCTGCAACTCGGGCGGGTTGGGCGGGTTAGAGGTACAACTCGGGCTCAACCCTACATATGAAATGTTGAACCCTAACTCAACCCTAACCCTACTTTCAACCCTAACTACTCAACCCTAGCCCAACCCATCCTTAAATTTTTAAACTCGGGTTGGCAACTCGGGTTGAGATTTCGGGTTAGAAAGTCGGGTTAATTCGGGTTATCTATATCACCAATCTCTATATTGAAAATTTAAAGCGATCTTTAATAAGTTTCATATTATATTACTCCTAAACACACAAAATTAAGAACTTAATGCAAATTTCTAAAAAATTACAAACAATTTTTTAGGAAATTAATTATCCAAAGTATTAACATACAATAAATTAAGATTTAAATAAAGAAAGTTGAAAAGAAAAAGGTTATCATAATTTGAATATTATATATAATATATTTAAAATAAAAATTATGTATAAAAATAATATTACAATTCGGGTTCGGGTTGGACTCGGGTTGTTGACACCTCAACCCTAGCTCAACCCTAATTAAGTTCGGGTTGAGATTTTTCAACCCAAGTTCAACCCTAATTGTAAAAATAGTTGCCCAAGCTCGTAAAAAATCGGGTTGGGCTCGGGTTGAATTCGGGTTGCCCAACCCAAGTTGCACCCCTACTTCTATATAAGATATATATGACCATCAATGACCGGAATAACATGACTCATTACAGATTTAATTTTTATAAAAAAAAATTTGATTTCAAAAGCTAATAGCAAACAATGAATAGAAAAAAAAAATAAAAGAAAAGAACTCACATGTAAGTCGAGACAAAATCGAATTGAATGGTTGTTGATAAGATCCGAAAGGAAGCTGAGATCTGCGTTGGGAGGAAGAGTGATTTTAAGGTGTTTAGGGTTTTTTTTTGGGTAATTCTATTTTTTTAATTTAAAAATAAAAAAGGAAAGGGTTTTGCTTTTTTAAATTTAGAAATTAGAAATAAAAAGAAAGGGTTTTGCTTGGGAAAGAGTTTTGCTTTAGTAATTCTATTTTTTTTAATTTCAAAATAGTTTTTTTTTTTTAATTTCAAAATAAAAAGGAAAGAATTTTGCTTGGATAGTTCTATTTTTTAATTTAAAAATAAAAAAAATAGTGTACTAAAACTTAAAAACTCCTTCGTATTTTTAATAGTAGTATAGATATATATATATTTTAACCCTATCACATATCACATGAGTCACATGACCTTGTTAGATCACTTATACCTTGTGAGTTGTGAATTGAAAAAAAGGCAATACTGGTTCGGGTCTCACTAAAATTTGTATTATTTCAATGTGCTTAATTATCACTTGGGTAAATAGATGAATTCGAATCTATTCCTGTTACGCAAGGAAGTTCATACAATGAACCTAATTAATTATTCTAAAGACTCTAAATAGATTAGATGAGAACACTCTGACAATATACAAATAATAAGGTGTGATCTCAGAGTAAAAGTGTTTTATATTAATTAGTATGATTCACTAATGTAGACCACAACATCAGTATTGCTCTTTTCAAATTGATCAATGAACAAAAATGCAGGTAGCAATGGTGGGTGTCCGAAACAAATTCAAATTAAAGAAAACAGGAAGAACAAAAAGAGACATGAAGCAATTTGCCGGGACCCATTTGATAGTGGTCACACTTATACCGACCGTAACCATTGCAGCTGCTTTCACCATACCAGGTGGCTATGACTTGTCTATTACTGCTGTATTTCTCCACATGTTTGCATCCTTCTATGAGAATAGGAGTGTTCACCTCTATGCAGTTGCTCTTATTCTCATTTTAGCTGCTATGGTAGCAGTGGTGATTGCATTCATGACAGGCTTTTATGTCGTGTTGGCACATTCATCGGGCCTTGCAATCACTATATGTGTTGTTTGTTGCTTCTTTTTTCCTCCTTTTTTTATTATGCATTTAATATTTTTTGGAGGGACATGGTCAATTGAGCCCAATAAGCCATTAAGAAACTCATTTCCTTGTGGCGTTTGTAATTAATGTTCTAATTGGGTTGTTGTTTAAAATTATATACATTTTACAATTTGATAAACTGTTCTATGAATCTTGTCTTTCGCACTCATTTTATCCTTGCAATTGAGCCTTTGGTAAAAATCTTAGTCAATCAACCATAACGTTTGTGCCTATAATGACCTCCCAAGCAGAGGCCAGATCCTCTATATCTACTCTCTAAGTAACTACAGTTAATAACTAAGACAACGCTTGTGAAAGTTAATATGATCTGTTAAAATAAGAAGAAAAGAGATTAAATTATTTATGAATTATATTAATGAATGATATATAAAATAATATACAATGAGAGCATATATATATTTAAAAGAAGGAAAACAGGTAGGTGAGTGTTATTCTATACATGATAAGTCCTCAATCATAGAAATCTTAATTTGATATACAAAAAGGTTAAATATAAAATATACTAATATATTTCAACACTCCTCTCAAACTCAAATGAGTTATATGACGTCATCTGGAGTTTGAAAACAAGCTCTCAAAAGCGCTCTAGTGGAAGAGATTTGGTGAAAATATCCGCTAGCTGATCATGTGAAGTGATTGACCATAACTCCAAAATATTCTGAAGTAGATGATAACAGACAAAATAACAATCTATCTCAATGTGTTTGATTCGCTTATAAAAAAAGATCATTGTGTGTAATCTGAATAACACTTTTGTTATCACAATAGATTGGAGTAACAGTGGACGAAAAACACATATATCCTAAAGAAGCCATCGTAACCATAAAAACTTAGAAGTAGTATATGCAAGTGCTCTATACTTGGCCTCAGTGCTAGATCGAGCAATAACAGATTACTTCTTACTACGCTAAGAGATCATCGAGCAATAACGGACTGCTTCTTACTATGCTAAGAGATCATTGAGTCACCGATAAAGAAATAATATCTAGTAATGGAACAATGATCTGTTGGGTCGCTAGCCCAATCTGCATCAGAATAAGTACGAAGCACCAGTGAAAACTGATGAGGGAAAAAGAGCCCACGAAATACAATACCCTTGACATAGCGGAGAATATGAAGAACAACAACAAAGTGAGCTGATCTTGGCGAAGCCATGAACTGACTGACGGTATGAATAACATGAGAAATATCTAAACGAGTGACAATAAGATATACCGGACTACCAATAAATTGACGATACAGAGTACCATCACGAAGGAGTTCACCATCATGTGGAGTGAATCTCACATTAGGCTCAAGTGGAGTATCAACAATCTTATTGTTTGTGATGCCAGTTTTGAAAAGAAGATCGGAACAGTACTTTGCTTGAGTAAGGTAATAGCCATCAGTAGCTCTAGTAATTTCCAGGGTAAGAAAATAATTGAGAGGCATTTTTGATATTCATCTGAAAAAGTTCTCAATGACGGGAAGCAGCCACAACAAGAAGAGTACGAACAAAAGGAAGACGAGCAACAGGCGTAAAAGTCTCAGGATAATCGATGTTATACTCCTGTGTGAACCCCCTTGCCACAAGTCGGGTTTTATAGCGCTCAACAAGCCCATCTGAACTAGTTTTGATTTTGTAGACACATTTACATCCAATGGCAGACTTCCCTAGAGGCAAATCAACTAGATCCCATGTTTGAGTTTGGGCAAGTGTATCTAACTTTTCTTTCATTGCTTGTTGCCATAAAGGGTTAGAGAAGGTCTCACGAAAAGTGTGAGGTTCATGAAAGGTTGCAAGAATATGATAACAATGATAGTCATGAAGATGTACAAGGGAGGTTCTTACCCAAGTGGATCGACGAGGATTCAAAATAGTGGCACATCAGGAGCCTCATATGGGAAATGATTGGAAATCAACTGTAGGAGGGTCAACCATATGTGATGAGCCAGAAGGGTCTAATGAGCTAACAAGAGGAGAATGTATCTAAAGGAGGAATAGGAAATTGGTAATTAAAAATACCAGTGAATTTGGATAAGGTATGAAATATTTTATGTTCCCAAAAAATAATATGACGAGAAACTCTAAGGCGTCTCACAACTGGATCATAAGACCTATACCCCTTTTGTTCAAGTCCATACCCAAGAAAACAACAGAGTTGAGCACGATGTTGTAATTTTGTTTGCTCATGAGGATGAAAAAGAACGAAACGAGCACACCCAAAAACTATAAGATTACTATAGTCAGGAACCTGCCCGTAGAGACACTTATAGGGTATTTGTTTTTGTAAAAGTAGTGTGGATACACGATTCATGATATAGACATCAGTGAGAGATGTTTCACCCCAAAAAGATGATGGCACAGAAGAAGAAATGACAAATGATCGAGCCAAATCTAAAATATGTCGAAGTTTTTGTTCAACTCGACCATTTTGTTGTGATGTACTAGGGCAAAAAGAGTGAAAAATAATGCTATAGTGTTTGGAGATATTTTAAAAATTATTTTGCCTGTATTCCTTAACATTTTTAGAACAAAACGTTTTGATATTTGTGAAAAATTGAGTTGAAACCATTTTGGTGAAGTCATGAAAGATGTTGAGTAATTCAGAATGATTTTTTTAATTAAAAATATCTAAGTAAATCGTGAAAAATCATCCAGAAATATAACAAAATATTGTGCCCCTCTCATGGTGGCTACAGGAGATGGTCCCCAAACATCAGAATGAACAAGATCAAAAGGAGAACAAGAAAATGACTTACTTTTATTAAATGGTAAAGCAGACTGTTTGCCTAGTTGACAAGAAATACAATCAAAAGACTCGGTTTTAACTGATCCTAACAAATCCTTAGATACCAGACTTTTGACTCGAGATACCGATGCATGACCCAAACGAGAATTCCACAACTCAAGAGTAGGTATAATACTTCGTGTAGATGCAACTGTGATAGATGAAATAGATAGTTATAAGGAAGAAAACTCAAATAGTCACTCTATCTTATGGCCTGTCCCAATGATCTGACCTGTCTGGGGATCATGTACAACACAATCATTAGAGAAAAAGATTATATTCAAACCTAGCTCAGTCAATTGACCAAATAGACAAAAGATTAAGAGAAAGTTTGGGAACAAGACAAACATTGGGAACAAACAAATTTGACTGAGAGACAGTACCTATGTGACTAATGGCCATAGTGGAGCCATTAGCTATGTGAATAATAGGTGCATGTGATGTAAGAGTCTGAGTAGTGAGTAAAGTATGGTCAGGTGTCATATAATTACATCAAACAGAGTTAAAAACCTATGAATTAAGTGTACTTGGGGTGTGGTTGAGAAAGCTGAGTTAAATGAGCTTGAACCTGATTGTTTGGAAGAAACTAGTTGATAATTGCCTCCAGATCATCAGCAGAAAATGTAGATGGGGACTCCTCAAAAGGAGTAGTAACTGGTGCAGAAGGAGGAGGATGAGATGATACTATCTCCGTGGTAGTTATAGTTGCAGCATGGCGAGGTTTAGTAAGTTTGAAGTACTCATCAATTGTATGCCTTGATTTGCGACAGTATCTGCAAAAATATTCACTGGTTTTGGGTTGAGATGACTGTGCTCGTTGTTTGTTACTACCATTGTGATGAAAAGAAAAAGAATATCTGTTGAATAAAGGCCCAGACTCAAAAGACTGTGGTTGTGAAGACTGTGGGTGCTCAGATTGAGAAGTAGCAGATGGTGTAGCCAAGACATGGATATGAGTCTGAATCGTAGAATGAAGTGTCTGCAGACGTGTTTCCTCTCGAACAAGCTCATTAAGAGCTTGATCCAGTGATGGGAGTGGTGAGCGATGAAGAAGCTGACCATGGACAGACTTATAATCATCATGAAAATTCATCAAAAATTGATAAAGGTGCATCTGATCACGATACTCATAAAAGTTCTTGCTATCTGAGATAACTGTCCATAATAGTTCTAACAAAGCTTGTTGATCCCAAAGACACTTTATGCGAGCAAAAAACTCATTAATCTTCTGACTGAACTCTTATTTAAGAAGAGAAAGCTGAATCATTAACTAATACTGACAAGCACCATTAGAGTCAGAATATCGAAAAGCAAACATGTCCCAAATCTCTTTAGCAGTTTCATAACTTCCAAATTCCATACTAATGGAAGAACTGGAAGTATTGCAGAGCCATGTGATAATCTTGTGATTATTGCTATTCTAGTCCTCAACACAAGAAGCAAAGACTTTATCTTTCTCATCGGTATTCTTAACAAGAAATTTTCGATCCCCTATAATGTAGGACCATAGCTTACGTCTTTTAAAAAAGTTGTGCATAGATTGACTCCAAAAAATATAGTTGTCCCCATCAAGTGTAATAGAAATTGGGTGAGAAATCTCATTTTGAGCCATTTAGAAATTCCAAATGACAAAACAAATTAAAAATTGGAATTAGTGCAAAATTTTAAGCAAGGTAGGGCCATAATTTTTTTTCAAGTGTTGTTGTTGATGTGGCAATACTGATGATGTGGCAAGAAAATGGCTGACATGGCAGAAAAAGATTATGTGCCAGATGATGTGTCACTGACGTGGCTGATGAGGTGTTTGATGACGCGTCAAATATTATGAACGTTTGGTGTTGATGTGGACGATGACTTGGTATACCACATGGTAATGACATGGCACTGAAAGTTGAGTTAGCGATGACTTGGTACACGTGGCAGTGCGTGGCGACGCGTGATGATGCCGAAAAAAAAATATAAGACTCTAGCGGCGCATGGAGGCTTCGTTTGGGTTGAATTTTACGGCGTCTTGTTCGTCTGGTCGAGTGTTCTGATATGTTCATAAGATCAAAGTGAGTTCCAAAAGATAGATTTTCAGCACCAAATAGAAAAAAGTTCTCTTTGGATGATGAGAACAATTAAGCGAAAGAAGAAAATGAGAGTTTTGAAAACTCTAGCTCAGATACCATGTTAAAATAAGAGAAAAAATGACTAAATTATCTTTGAATTATATTAATGAATGGTATACGAAATAATATACAATGAGAGCATATATATAGAAGAAGAAAAAGAGGTAGAGGAGTGTTATCCTATACGAGACAGGATCGTCTGCCCTATTGGGTATGTGCCCTACCCGGAAGCTACGCCGTTTTAATTAGTTACCCAAAAAAACTTACTTGCCTTCCTCTTCCTTCACCTTCTTTCACCGGTCACAATGTTTTGTTAGTTTAATATTATATTAATATTTTATAACTATCACTTTTGCTTTCATTCCTTTTAGCTGCACGTGTAATACTCTAAGTCTCTAACATATTATATTAATATTATATAACTTTTGCTTTTCATTCCTTTTAGCTTAGAAAATTTTTTAATTTTTTATTTTTTTATGTGCTAGCTACTTATGTTTCAATTGTTATTAATTTTATTATTAAAATATCAATAACTTAAAGTTTAATATTATTATATGATATTTTTTCAATTAATTTCTAATTAATTTTTTTTTGTATACATAATCAATGGCTGAATTTTTTTATTTACAAAAAATTATTTCTTAGCACAAAAATGCAATTTTTTTTAGTTATAAGGGTGGTGAATTATAGATTTGAAGATAGTGAAATATAGACTTAAATGTAGTGAGATATAAATGAATTGTGACGACAGAACATTAACTTATAATAATTCAAATTTTTTTAGGTATAATGGTAATGAAATATAAATTTGAAGATAGTGAAATATAAATTTAAATTTTGTGAGATATAAACGAACTGTGATGACAGAACATTAACTTATAAAAATTCAAGTTTTTTTAGTTTAAGTATAGTGAAATATAGATTTAAAGGTGGTGAGGTGTAACTGAATTGTGGTGACAAAAAATTAACTTATACTATATCAAGTTTCTTTAGGTATAAGGATGGTGAAATATATAGATTTAAGGGTGGTTAAATATAGATTTAAAGATGGTGAAGTATAGATGAAATGTGGTGACAAAATTTAACTAATAATATTTCAAGTCTTTTTTAGGTGTAAGGGTGGTGAAATATAGATTTAAAGGTGGTGAAGTATAGCTGAAATGTGGTGACAAAAATTTAACTAATAATATTTTAAGTCTTTTTTAGGTATAAGGGTGGTGAAATATAGATTTAAGGGTGGTGAAATATAGATGAAATGTGGTGACAAAAAATTAACTTATAATATTTCAAACTTTTTTAGGTATAACGGTGGTGAAATATAGATTTAAGGGTGGTAAAAAATAGATTTAAATGTGTTGAGATATAGATGAAATGAGGTGACAAAAAATTAACTTATAATATTTCAAATTTTTTCAGGTATAAGGATGGTGAAATATAGATTTAAGGGTGGTTAAATATAGATTTAAAGATGGTGAGGTATAGATGAAATATGGTGACAAAAATTTAACTAATAATACTTCAAGTTTTTTTTAGATATAAGGGTGGTGAAATATAGATTTAAGGGTGGTGAAATATAGATTTAAAGATGGTGAGGTATAGATGAAATGTGGTGACAGAACATTAACTTATAATAATCTAACTTTTTTTTAGTTATGAGAGTGGTGAAATATAGATTTAATGGTGATAAAATATAGATTTAAAGGTGGTGAAGTATAGATGAAATATGGTGACAAAAATTTAACTAATAATATTTCAAGTCTTTTTTAGGTATAAGGGTGGTGAAATATAGATTTAAGGGTGGTGAAATATAGATTTAAAGATGGTGAGGTATAGATGAAATGTGGTGACAGAACATTAACTTATAATAATCTAACTTTTTTTTAGTTATGAGAGTGGTGAAATATAGATTTAATGGTGATAAAATATAGATTTAAAGGTGGTGAAGTATAGATGAAATATGGTGACAAAAATTTAACTAATAATATTTCAAGTCTTTTTTAGGTATAAGGGTGGTGAAATATAGATTTAAGGGTGGTGAAATATAGATTTAAAGATGGTGAGATATAGATGAAATGTGGTGACAGAACATTAACTTATAATAATCTAAGTTTTTTTTAGTTATGAGGGTGGTGAAATATAGATTTAATGGTGGTGAAATATAGATTTAAAGGTGGTGAGGTATAGATAAAATGTGGTGACAAAAAATTAACTTATAATATTTCAAGTTTTTTTAGATATAAAGGTGGTGAAATATAGATTTAAGGGTGGTGAAATATAGATTTAAAGATGGTGAGGTATAGATGAAATGTGGTGACAGAACATTAACTTATAATAATCTAAGTTTTTTTTAGTTATGAGGGTGGTGAAATATAGATTTAATGGTGGTGAAATATAGATTTAAAGGTGGTGAGGTATAGATAAAATGTGGTGACAAAAAATTAACTTATAATATTTCAAGTTTTTTTAGATATAAAGGTGGTGAAATATAGATTTAAGGGTGGTGAAATATAGATGAAATGTGGTGACAAAAAAATAATTTATCATAAATCTAAGTTTTTTTGAGGATAAAGGTGGTGAAATATAGATTTAAGGGTGGTGAAATATAGATTTAAATGTGGTGAGGTATAGATGAAATGTGGTGACAAAAAATTAACTTATAATATTCTAAGTTTTTTTAGGTATAAAGGTAGTGAAATATATATTTAAGGGTGGTGAAATATAGATTTAAAGATTGTGAGGTATAGATGAAATGTGGTGACAGAATATGTACTTATAATAATCCAAGTTTTTTTTTAGTTATGAGGGTGGTAAAATATAGATTTAATGGTGATGAAATATAGATTTAAAGGTGGTGAAGTATAGATGAAATGTGATGACAAAAAATTAACTTATAATATTTCAAGTTTTTTGAGGTATAAAGGTGGTGAAATATAGATTTAAGGGTGGTGAAATATAGATTTAAAGGTAGTGAAATATTGATGAAATGTGGTGACAAAAAATTAACTTATATTATTTCAAGTTTTTTTAGGTATAAAGGTGGTGAAATATAGATTTAAGTGTGGTGAAATATAGATGAAATGTGGTGATAAAAAAATAATTTATCATATTTCTAAGTTTTTTTGGGATAAAGGTGGTGAAATATAGATTTAAGGGTGGTGAAATATAGATTTAAATGTGGTGAGGTATAGATGAAATGTGGTGACAAAAAATTAACTTATAATATTCCAAGTTTTTTTAGGTATAAAGGTGGTGAAATATAGATTTAAGGGTGGTGAAATATAGATTGAAAGATGGTGAGGTATAGATGAAATGTGGTGACAGAACATTAACTTATAATAATCCAAGTTTTAAGTTAATTTTTTGTCACCACATTTCATCTATACTTCACCACATTTAAATCTATATTTCACCACAATTAAATCTATATTTCACCACCCTCATAACTAAAAAAAACTTGGATTATTATAAGTTAATGTTCTGTCACCACATTTCATCTATACCTCACCATCTTTAAATCTATATTTCACCACCTTTATATCTAAAAAAGACTTGAAGTATTATTAGTTAAATTTTTGTCACCATATTTCATCTATACTTCACCACCTTTAAATCTATATTTCATCACTATTAAATCTATATTTCATCACCCTCATAACTAAAAAAAACTTAGATTATTATAAGTTAATGTTCTGTCACCACATTTCATCTATACCTCACCATCTTTAAATCTATATTTCATCACCCTTAAATCTATATTTCACCACCCTTATACCTAAAAAAGACTTGAAGTATTATTAGTTAAATTTTTGTCACCATATTTCATCTATACTTCACCACCTTTAAATCTATATTTCATCACCATTAAATATATATTTCACCACCCTCATAACTAAAAAAAACTTAGAATATTATAAGTTAATATTCTGTCACCACATTTCATCTATACCTCATCATCTTTAAATCTATATTTCACCACCCTTAAATTTATATTTCACCACCCTTATACCTAAAAAAGACTTGAAATATTATTAGTTAAATTTTTGTTACCACATTTCATTTATACTTCACCACCTTTAAATCTATATTTCATCACCCTTAAATCTATATTTCACCACCCTCATAACTAAAAAAATATTAAATTATTATAAGTTAATGTTCTGTCACCACATTTCATCTATACCTCACCATCTTTAAATCTATATTTAACCACCCTTAAATCTATATTTTACCACCCTTATTGAAATTTTTTTTTTAAAATATTAAAAATTAAATTTTTGTCACCACAGTTCATCTATACCTCACTACCTTTAAATCTATATTTGACCACCCTTATATCTAAAAAATTTGAAATATTATAAGTTAATTTTTTGTTACCAGAGTTCATTTATACCTCACCACATTGAAATCTCTATTTCACCACCCTTAAATCTATATTTCAACATCCTTATACCTAAAGAAACTTGATATAGTATAAGTTAATTTTTTGTCACCACAATTCAGTTACACCTCACCACCTTTAAATCTATATTTCACTACTTTCAAATATACATTTCACTATTCTTATTACTAAAAAAACTTGAATTTTTATAAGTTAATGTTCTGTCATCACAATTCATTTATATCTCACAAAATTTAAATTTATATTTCACTATCTTCAAATTTATATATTCATTACCCTTATACCTAAAATTTTTTGAATTATTATAAGTTAATGTTCTGTCGTCACAATTCATTTATATCTCACTACATTTAAGTCTATATTTCACTATCTTCAAATCTATAATTCACCACCCTTATAACTAAAAAAAATTGCATTTTTGTGCTAAGAAATAATTTTTTGTAAATAAAAAAATTCAGCCATTGATTATGTATACAAAAAATAATTAATTAGAAATTAATTGAAAAAATATCATATAATAATATTAAACTTTAAGTTACTGATATTTTAATAATAAAATTAATAACAATTGAAACACTTATAAGTAGCTAGCACATAAAAAAATAAAAAAATAAAAAAATTTTCTAAGCTAAAAGGAATGAAAAGCAAAAGTTATATAATATTAATATAATATGTTAGAGACTTAGAGTATTACACGTGCAGCTAAAAGGAATGAAAGCAAAAGTGATAGTTATAAAATATTAATATAATATTAAACTAACAAAACATTGTGACCGGTGAAAGAAGGTGAAGGAAGAGGAAGGCAGGAAAGTTTTTTTGGGTAACTAATTAAAACGGCGTAGCTTCGGGGTAGGGCACATACCCAATAGGGCAGAGGATCCTGTCTCATCCTATACATGGTAAGTCTCCAATCATATGAATCCTAATTTGATATAGAAAAGATTAAATATAAATTATACTAGTATATTTCAACATGATCTATGGGTGAATTGGTTTGTTTGTTGTTTTGGACGGTTTTAACTTTGATGATTAGTAAGTTGAAATTTTTTAATCAATGCAACACACAAGCAACAAATTAAACTTGTCCAAAACATCGAAAAAGAAGCATAAATTTCTGTAAGAGTCCTAATTGTAGTTTCTTCTTCAATATATTGATCGTTATTTGCTTTCTTCTTCAAATATTGATTAAGGTTCTTTGCTGAAAATTTTCTGTCTGGAAAGTGTTTCAAGAACCAGTTGAATAGCTTATCGGCCAAGAAGTCAATGTCCATATTTGACAACAACATTTCATGCACTGGATCAGCATCTGCATTCCACACTCTTCAATACAAGTGTTTTATAAAACAAACACATAACATTATATATATAACTGTATAACCTCTTTATGTTTTAAAAAATTGACATTATTAATGAACAAACATATAATTATATTGACAAGTTCGGAGAGTAATAGTATATATAATAATAAATAAGATGTATATCACTTCGACTTTTTAAATGAAACATTTAATTTGAAATAGCAAAAAATTAAAAATGAGACGACTAGGGAGTACATATTCGTACATGAATGTTAACTACTGCAAATTAATTTGTGCCAAATCGAAAGAAAGAAAATCAGGTAGGAAGTTGATATCAAATTCAATACAGTACTATGACATCCCCTCAAATAGAGGAAATTGTTAGGTGTGTAATAATTGAGAACCTCTCATCTACCAAAAAGTTCAGCGAAGGATTTTTTCACTTGAATCAGATCCACTCCAGGGATCGTAATTTTGTGTCACCTATGCTTTACCTAACACAGTACATTAAAAAAAAAAATGACAGTAATGACGTTGTCCCGGACCGTGCCAATGATGTGACATCACTTTCTATTTTATAGAAAATGACGTTGTCCCAGAGCGTGTTATTTTTTCCTTCAACAAAAGGGTAGATTACTTCAAAGTTTTCTATAAAGTATTTAGAAGAGTTATGAAAACATAATGAGTATTTTATTGAACGAATTTTTTGTACATACTGATACATACTTAAACACTCAAATAAAATACACACATAAGTTTGAAATCCTTCTCTCTTGACTAGAGAAAAGTTTGAAAAAAAGCTCTATACAATGTTTTATCTCACTCTCTGATTTTTGATCATCCTAACAATGCCGGCAGAGCCTTTTTACGGACCCGGACTTTAAATGGATCTAAAATCAAATTCATATTTGAGCTAATATTATTGAAAACTGACAAACTTTTTTAGCTAAAGTCATCTACTGGTGTTGATGTTTCTGGACTTCTTTTTGAGCTTTTTGAATCCCTTCACATGAAAAGATACTTTGTCTCCATTGCATTATTGAGGCTGTAATGGATCTAAAATCAATTTCAGATTTGAATTCTGAATCTAATATTATTGAAAACTGACAAACTTTTTCAGCTAAAGTCATCAACTGGCCGGTGTTAATGTTTCTGAACTTCTTTTTGAGCTTTTTGAATCCCTTCACATGAAAAGATACTTTGTCTCCATTGCATTATTGAGGCTGTAATGGATCAAAAATCAAATTCAGATTTGAATTCTGAATCTAATATTATTGAAAACTGACAAACTTTTTCAGCTAAAGTCATCAACTGATGTTAATGTTTCTGGACTTCTTTTTGAGCCTTTTGAATCCCTTCACATGAAAATATACTTTGTCTCCATTGCATTATTGAGGCTGTAAGGATACTTTGTCTCCATTGCATCATTGAGGTTGTGATAATCTTTTTCACTCTAATCATATTTATGTTAGAAAATTTGAATGAAAATTAAAGGTGAAACAGTGCGATTCACACTGAATAGACACCAAAAGTGTCTGTTAGTATCGAATAGACGTTTAAAGTTGAAACAATACGAGTTGCAACCTTTTGCACCAAAGGACATGTCCCATGGCTATTCACATATTTTTGAAAGGGTACTAGTATGCCTATAAATAGGCCATTTACATTCATTTGTAAAAATTATGTTTTAAGACTACTTCTTCTCTCTACGTCTAAGGTTTCCTTCCATACAAAATCACTATATAGCCTAACCCAAGTGGTAGTAAGTTTTAGTAGTTTGGTCTGAACCAACGGGTTAAGAGAGTCAAGTCCAAGAGAGTACAAACACACAGGTGGTTCGCAGAAACTTAGTTGGTTTGAAGTGTTGCTACCAATTGAGAGGAAGAGCGATCATTGTCTTAAGGACATAGAGTCTAACTCTAGCCGTTCTTCCGTATTTATATATTTTAAGTTCTCTTATATTTCCTATGGTTTATATAATATGTGATATATGTACTATACATGAGTTCAGTATGGTAAGAGATTTTCTATTATGTTTATGTGATTTAACGCATTAGTAAAATTGTATTATATCTTAAATAGTAACATATACACATATATTTTTCCAATAATCTTAAGACAATTAATTGCTCTACAGTTGTATATGTGTTACTATTTAAGATAGTGATTTTATACAAAGTATAAAATATTGATGAGTTTAATATTAGTTAAATATTTGTGAAATATCAGTACCACATAAAGTATTGTTTATTTTGTGAAATTCAATATTTGTGATATAATACTGTTTAAGTTTGTGGATGTCTTAATTCAATATCGGTGCGATATTGAATATGTATTTTATTTTTTTGTAAACTCATCTATATGCAAATCATATAATTTGAGTTGAATGTCTTTATTATAGTATGAATTTGATATTACATAGTTGGTAGTTTTATGATTTGCATTTAGTATGCTTATATCTTGGTAATAAGTTTAACTATGATACATGTTATTCAATATTTATGAAATATGGATCTAATATTGTATTTATCAATATTTCTATAATGTGACGAATGACAAGTGTAATAGAGATAATTATTCTTGTCGAAAATGAGGAGAAACGTTGAGAAATTCTCCAAGGCACATGTTGTGTTAGAGGAATAATAGGGTATGAAAAAGATATACACTATATAAGACCATTGAGGGTACACATGATAAATGGTGTTTATCATGATTTCTAAAATCAACTTGGTAGTCAAATCAGAGGGTGATGAGTCGATATTCCTCATCATATCTACTCTGATAAGAGGATTGTATTATTTATCAAATATGAAAGTTAAATCTTCTTAAGAAAATTCTCTACTTCTAAATAATGTTGTCTGAGAAATAACCTTAGGGAGAGAACTTGTTCTTCAATGAATTAATGTGTATTAAATCTAATAAGGTTGTTTGAGAAATAACCTTAGGGAGAGAACTCGTTCTTTAATGAGTTAATGTGTATTAAATTCAAGGGTGTGTAAGAGATTTATTATAAACCTGGAATCAAGTTAATTTTCTAATTTATGTGGATGTCCTAACTCAAATTTGGCACATGTGAAAAGAAATTAACTAGAATTAATTTTCACCCGTACAAAAGAGTGTTGTATTTCTTGCATTAGATCACAATGATATATGTGACTTAATATATGTGCACATGAGAGATGGAAAAAGTATTTAATACTTTGATAGAAATTACACAAGATATTGTGAAGCAAAATTTGAGAATGAGGTTGAGAGTCAATTTAGCGATTTAAATGAAATGGTGTTGTTCAAATGCAAGAACCATAAAATACAAATGATTTGTAGATAAATTTTGGATTACCCAGAAGTTGTGGGGGTAGCTCAACTATCCTCAAATTTAGTCTTATACCTCATTAAGAAAATTATTAAGACATCTGTTGATTGATATATAGAAAGACTTTATATCTTTCTATAAATGCTTCGAAATGTGGGGATGTCTATATAATGTGACAATCCTAAAATTATTAGGATATTAATGGGACATATCTTGTGTATAATTCAAGAATATAGAACAAGGTTCTATTAAAGGAAAATTGATTTTAAATAATCAAAGAGGGTTCATAGTTTTAAATCATGAAAACAGAATGTGCAAACTTGAAAAATCTATGTGTAGATTGAAACAAATACTAAATCAATGACATAGGTTAGGTGGTTACATATCAATGAGTATGATGCATGCTAAAGATACTCTAGATGGATATGTTTTCTAACTATGTTGTTGTGATCTAAGTAACAAGTTGCATATAACTTAATATACAAGCAATCCAAGAGAATACTAAGTGTATTGTGGTGGTTGAGATCCATCTTGAAATTAATGATTGCATTTATCAAGGATTGATATTGGAATTAAGAGATATAAAAGACTTTAGATCCACGAATGGACATGTCTTTAAAGGTGTAGTCATGGAATATAAGTTAGTTGCTTTAAATAAAGTAAGAATGATTAAGAAGTTGTAAAAATTCTTAAAGAATATTTTAAATTGGCTAACACCTGTGCCACTGCTTTCAAATGAGAAAATCTCTATAGAGTGTATAAATCAAAGAACAACTTGGTGGCCACATATATGAAAGGTTGAACCAGAGAGCAAGTGATAATGTCATTGAAGGGAATGGGCTTAAAGCCTAAAAATAACGAGTCACCTTAATGAAAACCCTATCTAGCTGACTGGAGATCCCAAGATCTAGATTCAAAGGGACAACAAAAAATTTGAGTGACTCACCAGTAGCACTGGAAGATTTTATCTTCTACCTATTCCTATGATGACACTGTCGTGGGTATCAGGTTAAGTAAATGCTTTTAGTGATTCCTATATCTTGGAAATCTAAGTGGAGTATGGCAGGATACTCTTAATAGAGAATCATCTATATGAATGTGAAGTGGGCCACTTCTATGAGAATGAAAGGCTAAGTTCTCTAGAGCACTTATGAATACCAGGATTTGTTCAGGGCCAAAATGAACACAACCGAAAGAACCAACTTTGTGCGGAAATATATTGTGTGTATACTATTGTCTGGTTTTACACAAACGGTTGAATAGTTCAAGACTTTGTCACTAGTTAGCCAAATAAATCCGATAGTATTACACTAGGGAAGATTCAAGGCCAAAAGCTATCTATTTCGATGCAATAACTTTCCAATTGTACTTTCTTAGTGGAAGTCAAAGTCCATTTTTCAAATTATATTAATTTTCATTCATGTGGAGGATTGTTAAAAAATTTGAATGAAAATTAAAGGTGAAACAGTGCGATTCACACTGAATAGATACCAAAAGTGTCTGTTAATATCGAATAGACACAAGTAGTATTGTTTAAAGTTAAAACAATACGAGTTGCAACCTTTTGCACCAAAGGACATGTCCTATGGCTACTCACATATTTTTGAAAGGGTACTAGTATGCTTATAAATAGGCCATTTACCTTCATTTGTAAAAAATATGTTTTAAGACTACTTCTTCTCTCTATGTCTAAGGTCTCCCTCCATACAAAATCACTATATAGCCTAACCCAAGTGGTAGTAAGTCTTAGTAGTTTGGTTTGAACCAACAAGTTAAGAGAGTCAAGTCCAAGAGAATACAAACACAGGTGATTCGTAGAAGCTCAGTTGGTTTGAAGTGTTGCTACCAATTGAGAGGAAGATCGGTGTATCCTGTGAGATAGTCGCCAAAAGTCCGTTCAACACCATTGTGGGGCGATAATTGTCTTAAGGACATAGAGTCTAACTCTAGCTTCGACATCTACAAGTTCTTCAGTATTTATATATTTCAAGTTCTGTTATATTTCCTATGGTTTATATAACATGTGATATATGTACTATACATGAGTTCAGTATGGTAAGAGATTTTCTATTATGTTTATGTGATTTAACGTGTTAGTAAAATTGCATTATATCTTAAATAGTAACATATACACATATATTTTTTCAACAATTTATCTTCGTCATCATCCAATAATTCTGCTTTCTCGAGGTTCACGTTTTCTTCAAGATCATGATAGAGTTGTTTTGTCCTTTTAGTGAGCTGTACTCGATTGTTGACTGTCTTGTATTGGTTTGTACAATTGTGTTGGTGGAGATGAATCATAATGCTCAACTTGTATAATGAATCATAGTGCTTGACTTAACCATAGTACTTTCCCTCCCAATCTTGCACTACGATTCTCCCAGCCGCTTTCGTCATTAATCAAACAAGCACACCACATACATGCAATAAATTAAACATATATATATCTTAGATGGGAAAATTGAAAGTAACATAAACAAAAGACATTTGAGGATGAGGACAAAGATCTTACACTATCTTACAAGAGAGAAACATTAGATTTGTTTTTATGTTTTACTTGGTTTAGAAACCATTGAAACTAATTATTTAATTTGTGTGATTTGGATTGATATAGCATGGAGCTTTAAATAACTAATTGTTCAATTATCATATTATGCTCCACTTTGGAGATTGAATGAAGTTGAGCATAAATTGCTATAAAGAGATAAATATATGGTTGGTTATAGAACGGATTGATGCTACAATAGCTGGGCTTTTGATGTAAAGTGTTAATTGAAATAGGCTCAGCATGGAACACAAGAGTACAAGATGATCTGTTACCGAGTCTTAAAACTTAAGTTGTTAGAGAGGGATATAAGTTGAATATTTAAACCTCTAACACGATCCTTCAAGTGCGATTTGGTCAAGCATTTGCATGGGCTCTCCCGATTGAGCACTTGTATGCGACCTTCCTGAGCAGGGCACTTGCATGAATTCAGAATCTACTGCTGAGCAAGTTCTGATACCGTGTTAAATACCATTTACTCTATAAACTAACTTGAATATTTAAAACTAGAAATTCATAGAGGTTAGTATTATTAGATTTAGTTTGTTTTTAATTGCTAATTAATCATCCAAAAGGACATAGGAGACCTGTTCACACCTCTAAGTCTACATATTACGCAAGTGCCACTTGCACATGATGTTAGAGTATATTAATTAGAACACTATTTTGATGTTTCACTTAGTACTAATTGAAGATTACTTGAAACATTGAGTGAGTTAACTACACCAAAATAGTGAACTTAGGTGTAGAAACCATATTTTGCCCCCACCCCCTATTTAGGCTAGTTTTCGTCATTTGGACTTCATAAAGTCCATTAATAGGTACAATCGAATATTTTCAAGACTTCAAATTCACCGCAAAGGTGGAGTTGTTTCATCTGTTAAGAGTAAAAATCATTCTCACCTTTGAATTATACAATTAAGTTCAAATTAATTTTAAATTAGAGATTTTAATACCCTAATTTGATTTTGGCCAACACTACATAATTCCTCATCAAAGTCAATCAAGAAATTCAAAACATTAATTTGGATCATAATCCATCCAATTGAACTATTTGATATCAAATTAGCCCACCTGATTGAGCCAATTTTGCGAAATTACAAAAATAGGGCTTTTGGGTCAACATTGCCCCATTCCTGATTTCTCAAATCTCTATCTCCTCATCACCAAACACTCAAGTTGATTATTCTATAGTAAAATTAAGTTCATTTTACCAAAAAAACCCTAAAGTTTTCCTCTTGATCAGACTCTTTCTACCGTTGGATCAAATTTGGGTTGCCATAGTCGTCCTATTAGGATACAAATTCTCTAACTCGATCTCAATTCTTCATCTTGCCATCATCAAATCATAAAATTGATGATTCTATCTTTATATTTAACTAATTTTATGTAAAATCTCTCATAATTTCACTTTGATTGGGTTACTTTCCCTGTTGGATTGAAAAAGGCTCTTCCGAAGCCTTATCTTGATCGGACAACCCAAATGCCCCTTTTCTAGTCCAACACTAAAAGTAACCTAATCAGAGTGAAATTCTGAAGGCTTTTATATTAAATGAATTGAATTTCATGATGGAATTATCAATTTAATAATTTGATGATGGCAATGTGAAGAATTGAGAGTTAGGAAATCTATATCGAATGACTGCGGCGGCTGAATTCGATCCAATTGTAAAAATAGTCCAGTCGAGAGGAAAAATTGAGCAATTTTAGGTAAAATAAACTAAATTTTATCATAGAATAATCAATTTAAGTGTTTGGTGATCAGAAGAAAGAGATTTGACTAATTGAAAATGGGTAATGTGGCCTTAAAATTGGCTCAATTGTGTTTACTAATTTAAAATCAAATAGTTAATCAAATAGACTCCAAATCCATCCCAAAGGTGGATTTCCATCGTATCTTAACATTAAAAACTATTCTATTATTGGAATGTATAATTGAGTTCATATTTGGTTTCAATTAGAAATTTTATTACCTTAATTTGATTTCGGCCGACATTAAAGGGTCATAATTCCTAATCAAAATCAATTAACCAGCTCAAAACTTTAATTTGGATCATAATCCATCCAATTGAACTATTTAATTTTAAATTAGTCCACCCGATTGAGCCAATTTTGAGAAGTCACGAAAATAGGGCTTTTGGGTCCACATTGCCCGTTTTTGATTTCTCAAATCTCTATCTCCCCATCACCAAAAACTCAAATTGATTATGCTATGGTAAAATTAAGTTCATTTTACCAAGAAACCATCAAGTTTCTCTCTCAATCAAACTACTTCTACCATTGGATTGAATTCGGGCTGCCATAGTTGTCTGATCATGGATACAAATTCCCTAACTCTCAATTCTTCATATTGCCTTCTTCAAATAATAAAATTGATGATTTTATCATTAAATTAATGTAATTTTATGTAAATTCCCTTATAATTTCACTCTAATTGAGTTACTTTTCCCGTTGGATTGAAAAAAGACGCTTCTAAAGCCTTATCTCGATTGGATATCTCAAATATCCCTTATCATGATGTAATTATCAATTTTATAATTTGATGATGACAAAATGAAGAATTGAGAGTTAGGAAATCTATATCCATGATCGGCTGGTGACCGAATTCGATCCAACTGTAAAAGTAGTATAATCAAGAGGGAAACTTGAGGGCTTTTAGGTAAAATAAATTGAATTTTATCATAGAATGATCAATTTGAGTGTTTAGTGATGGGAAGATAGAGATTTGACTAATCGGGAATGGGCAATGTGGGCCCTAAAACTCTATTTCATGATTTCACAAAATTGGCTCATTGGATGAGTTATTTTAAAATCAAATGGTTCAATTGGATGAATTATAATCCAAATTAATGTTTTAAATCACTTGATTGAATTTGATGAAGAATTATGACCCTCCAGTTGTTGCCAAAATCAAAATTAGGGTACTAAAATCTCTAATTTAAACCTAATTTGAACTCAATTGTACAATCTAACGGTGATAATATTTTTTACTATTCAGAGATGATGGAACTCCACCTTTCGGGTGAATTTGGAGTT
The DNA here is from genome assembly GCA_026545225.1 of Cornus controversa. Taxonomy (NCBI): domain Eukaryota; kingdom Viridiplantae; phylum Streptophyta; class Magnoliopsida; order Cornales; family Cornaceae; genus Cornus; species Cornus controversa. Next base: position 42,686,251 of record CM048849.1, read on the forward strand.
TTGAAACTCCTTAATTATACCTATGGATGAAAATTGGCCTAAATAGGGGGTAGGGCAAAAATATGGTTTCCACACCTTTTAGAAACTTAATTTAAACTTTTAAGCTTTATTTCAATCAATATTAATAAATCTAAAATTCAATTATTCAATTTTAGAAAAATCAGTAATAAATGTACATTACATTTGATTCTTACATTTGTGTAGAAGCAATGAAATAGTTTAGTGTTTGAAGAATATTCAGTAACGCATTACCTTTAAAAAGCATAAATAATTACAAATAATAAAAAAATTCTGAAAATTTGAAGTCAACCAATAATCAACAATAGTAATTCAAGTATAAGCAAATCAATTCAGATTTTCAACATAATTAATTCACCTTTCCAAATCTCAATTAGAAATAACACTAGTATATATATAGACTTGGAGAGAGAAAGAAGAAGTATATAAATATTTATAGATTTTTAGACTATATATATATATTTGACACAATCAATATTAATTTATCAAAAAAATAAATTTAATATTAGATAGAGAAAATTCAAAACAAAATAGTACAGAGAGAACTTATAAAAGCAAAATTTTGAAAAGTTATAATTCATTTAGTTCACAAATCATCATATTTTATTTTTTTTCTCAACAAATTTAATTTATTTAATCTTTCAAATTGAAAAGGAAGTCATTAAAATGAAAATCACACATGTATAGTAAGGCTCAGGGTAAAAAAGTAATGAAATGCTCATTCAATACAAATTTTTTTTTTAAAATTTACTAATTGAATTTGACGTTTCTTTAGTTTGATTGAAATAAAAATTATAATTTTTAAATTTAATATAAATGTGAAGGTGCTGATTTAAATAATTTAGGTTCATTACAAAATATGGTTCACGTAATGTACCTAAAAGGCAATTTTCTTTTTTAAGAAATGGTTAAAATTAAAATATGGTCTTATTCATTATATTGTTGTGTTTATAAATATTGAATACTCGAAACACAATAATCAACATTCAGGGTGGGCTCAATGTAAGAAAGTAATAAAATGCACATTCATTAAAGATTTTTCTTAAATTGACTAATTGAACTTATGTTTCTTTATTTTGATTGATATAAAAATTAGAAAAGTTATTACTCATTTAGTTCACAATTCATCATATTTCATTTTATTCTCAACATATTTAATTTATTTATGTTTTAAAATTGAAAAATATGTAATTTATATAAAACTAACACATTTACTTCATAAATAAACAAAATATTTTTCTATTTAAACAGTTCCAATTCTAATTTGAACAAAGTTAATTCGACTTTCCAAAACTTAATTTAAATTTTCAAATATTTTTTTTAGAAATAATATATCTATATATATAGATTTAGATAGATAAAGAGAGTTTAAATAAAAATCTATAAATTTTAGAATTTATATAGATTTAACACACATTGAATTTTTTGATGAAATCATTTATGTTAAAAAGAGAATTACGAGAGCTTCAATTTGAGTACTAGTTAGACTGTGTTCTGACTTAAATTTTTTAAAATAAATTTATTTAAAATCAAAACATTTAGTTCATAAATAAACAACATATTTTTCAATTTCAAAAGGAAGGCGATATTCACACTACCTTTTCTACAATTACACTCCATCTACCTTTTTCTTTTAAAAAAAATGACAAGATGGTCCCTAAACAAATTAATACATCATCCATTATTTTATAATACCACAATTACCCTTTATACTATCAAGTTAAACTCTTTTTTACCTTCTTTAGTTTCTTTATTTTGTTTTTTTTTTGGTCCTATACTCCTATCAAAAGAAATAATTTTTTTTTTACCTTTTTTACATTATTTTTTGTCTTGTCAAAATGGATAATTTATTCAACAAAAATAAATTTTTTTTGCTTCTTCCAATAGAGAGAATTTATTCAATAGAGATAATTTTTTTTTGAACCTATGAAAACATATAATTTATTGAATATCAAAATTTTTTTTTTTGGGTACTCTTAATGTAGATCGATTATTCAGCAAGAATAAATTTTTTTATGTACTTTTTTTTGGGGTCATGTCAAGAGAGAATTTATTCAACAAGGATAACTATTTTTTTGGGTACTTTTTAATTTTTAATTCCTACCAAAAGAAATAATTTATTCAATAGAGATATTTTTTTTTATCTCATGCCAAAATATCTATATATATTTTGGTCTTGTCAAAAGAAATAATTTATTCAACATAGATTAGGGCTGCAACTCAGGCGGGTTGAGCGGGTTAGAGGTACAACTCGGGCTCAACCCTACATATGAAATGTTCAACCCTAACTCAACCATAACCCTACTTTCAACCCTAACTACTCAACCCTAGCCCAACCCATCCTTAAATTTTTAAACTCGGGTTCGCAACTCGGGTTGAGATTTCGGGTTAGAAAGTCGAGTTAATTCGGGTTATCTATATCACCAATTTCCATATTGAAAACTTAAAGTGAACTTTAATAAATTTCATATTATATTACTCCTAAACACACACAAAATTAAAAACTTAATGCAAATTTCTAAAAAATTACAAACAAATTTTTAAGAAATTAATTATCCAAAGTGTTAACATACAATAAATTAAGATTTAAATAAAGGAAGTTGAAAAGAAAAAGGTTATCATAATTTGAATATTATATATAATATATTTAAAATAAAAAATAAGTATAAAAATAATATTACAATTCGGGTTCGGGTTGGGTTCGGGTTATTGACACCTCAACCCTAGCTCAACCCTAATTAAGTTCGGGTTGAGGTTTTTCAACCCAAGCTCAACCCTAATTGTAAAAATAGTTGCCCAAGCTTATAAAAAATCGGGTTGAGCTCGGGTTGAATTCGGGTTGCTCAACCCAAGTTGCACCCCTAACATAGATAACTTTTTTTGGGTTTTATAAAAAGAGAATTTTTTTTTTGAATAATTTTTTTCGAGTATTTTTTTTGGATTCGATAAAAAAAGACCAAAAACATTAAAGATAAGAGACAAATAGAATGTCTAAAAGGGTATTTTAGTATTTTGAAAAAATTTAATCTTTCACATGTGAAGTGAATGTTAGAAGTGACATTTCTCCTAAGATGTGAATGCAAACGTAGGAAATGAGAGTGCGAATATCGCTTCCCTTTCCAAAACTCTAATTCTATTTTCAAGAATGTTAATTCATCTTTCTAAAACTTAATATATGTATATATATATAGAGAGATAAATAAAAAAAGAGTTTAAATAAATATTTATAAATTTTAGAATTTATATAGATTTAACACACTTAATATTAGAATGAAAATTTATAAAAGTGAAAATATATAAAAAAAAATTCATTTATAATATTATTTTATTAATTTTCTTTTATCTTTGAAAGAATTATAAAATTATTATATTACTTTTCTTTTGTGGTGGAAAAAGTTATAATATTTTTTTATTTAGGTAACTGTAGCAAAATCCATTTAGTAACGTCATAAATATTTTACAAATAAACAAAAACAGAATTATTTCATTTAACCAGACATAACAGAACGACAGTCAACAACAGAAGATCAGGCTCATCAACAAGCAGAATGGTGGCGATATTTATGAATGCAATCAAGAAGAACCCCACCGGGGTTGGAGCTCGTGAATATGTCATTTGGTGTACGTAGCAATAAATGACATTTATATACGAAAAGGAATCTTTCTCAGCAACCGCAGGATATCTAATGATCATACTCAAAAGTCGTCCAAAGTCTTCTCAGCTGCTGAATATATATATGAATGGACAAAGCGTGCTGCTTCATGAGGATAAAGCAAGCTAGCTAGCTAATTTCCGAGAGGCCAAGCAGAAACAACTGTCGCACACACATACACATCTGTGTGATGGATCCACTATTATATAAGTCTGCAATGGAAGGAGATATTGCGGTAATTGGCAGGCAAAATGCTGCTCAATTTCAAGTCCAATTGACCCCAAACAAGAACACACTCCTCCACGTGGCAGCTCAGTTTGGCCAAATAGAGTGTGTGAAAGAGATCTTACAGAAGTGTGGCGGATCACTGCTTTGTTCCATGAATATCAAAGGTGACACTGCACTTCACATTTCGGCAAGGGACAGATTCACCGATATAGTGAAAGCACTCGTTGAATTTGCGAATAAACTGGATGGGGAGCTCGAAAGTGGGACTAAAATTACCAAGGAGATGCTAAGGATGAGGAATGAGGAGGGTGACACAGCCTTGCACGATGCTGTGCGAAATAATAATTTTGATGTGGTTGAGATTTTGATCCTAGAAGACCCCCACTTTGTACATCCACCCAATAATGCCGAGGAGACTCCACTTTTTTTAGCTGCCGAGAAAGGAATGGTGTCTATAATCTTAGATAATTGCACAACACCAACTTATAATGGCCCAAATGGAAGAACAGCTTTACACGCAGCGACATTTAGTTTTCTTTCATCAGGTAGTCACTATACTCTTTTCTTCATCTGTTTTTGCTAGTTTATTGAAGATATTTTTTTTATAAAAAAAAAACTCTCAAATGTGTCAAATTAACACAAATTAATTTTACGTCGGGAGTCTCTTTTAATTTACAATAACCATTAACATTTTTTTTCATGACATCATAAAAAATAATAATAATAAAAATATCAAATTATCATGTTTTAGCAACAAATAAACAATTTCTAAGAAGTTTTAGTTTTACTCTTGTATAGTAATGTTTTATTTCTAAAATGTTTTACTTTTCTACAGTAATATTTTGCTTTTACTTGCAAATAATATGAGTAGTTAATATAGTGGTCTCTTTCAGATTGCATAGGAAGATTACAAGTCTGGAAGCCGTCACTAATCAAAGAAACAGATGTATATGGATGGACACCACTACACTATGCTGCAAAGAATAACGATACAAACGTGATTAAAGAACTACTTGATTTCGACAATTCTGTAGCATACTTTGTTTCAGACAATGATGACAAGATGACAGCTCTTCATATAGCAGCTAATCAAGGCCATGTAAATGTTATGAAAGAACTATTATTACATTGTCCAGATTGTTGGGAGATGACCAACAATAAAGGTCAGAATATCCTTCACATTGCAACAGAGTATGAGCAAGAGGAGATAATCAAATTTCTCTTAAACAAATCTTTTTTCAGCAGTCTTGTAAATCAAAAAGACAAAGATGGAAATGCACCTTCTCATCTGGTTGCTGCCAAATTCAAATCCAAGTGGCTCAGTTTCGTACAGCACCCTGCAGTGGGTCAACACGCTGCGGTGGATATTAAGACTTTTCGTAAATTTCTTTCGGCAATTATAATGCCCCTTCGTCAAATTCTTTCATTTATTCTGGAGGCTTTTCACCTGGATGTTGGTATAACCAGTTCCTTGATGGGCGATGTCCTATTTCACCCTCGCACGAGTAAGCGTGTTGTCAACAAGAAAAACTTGACACCACTTGAAGTAGCACGTGGTAAGGTAAGGATGTCAATCTTGTCTATCATGTCAATTTTTATTTTATTTTATTTAAAAATAAAATTCTCCTCTCTAGTTGCTAAGATATTATGAATTCTGTTTTTAGTTAATTATTAAAAGTCCTCTCGGGCATTGAGCTTGTAGGAGGTATCTGTGCATAAGTCGGGTGTTGAAGGTGTTTTTGGTCTTGTATTTATAGTGCGTTGTCCGACTAGTGTGGTATGGAAGTGATTGCAAAAATTTAACTAAAATTTAGAGTGAGTGATTTGATTTAATTACTCGTTTATTTAATTTTTTAAATTAATTCAATTGTAAATTTGATCAAAATTAAAGTAATCAATTACAAATCAAGTAAATAAAGTAAAGGGCAATAAAAGTAACGAGTGCACTACATATACGTAAAAAAATTTTAAGACGAGAAAAATTACGAGTGAGGCTTGTAGCTCCAGATAATCAAATTCATTATCTCGAATCAAATTACAACAGTTTCTATTCCAAACTCACACTTACTCTACTCTGTCAAGAATTTGAACCGGAACATCTCAGGCTTACTCTTGCAATTTTTCCATCCAATTGCTACAGACTCCCTACAGACTCCCGGTTAACATCACAATCTTTATAGAAGAGTAGCTGAAAGAACACGAACACTCCATGAATATTATGTTCCATTCGTAGTGAGATTTGAAGCACCTTCCTCACCAACAAATAGCTGAGAAGGAATCGAATAATCTAGTTACTTGATCACTAAGAAATCTGATAAACGACTTTCAAATGATTGATCAAACAAAGAGAGAGAGACATCCTAAATCACTCATTGTATATATGTGTGTGTTCTCTCAAAAATATAAACAGAAAATCAAAGTTCTTTATCGACAAAAATATCTCAATACTTTCTCTCTTTAAAATTAGATTTTTTTGAAGTTCTTAAGAAAGCATAATGAGAGAAAAATCATATGAGATTTATATAGATGTTATAAATCCTAATTTTTTTTGAAAAATAAGTTGAAAATCATTTGGAAATGAATCTCAACGTTTTAGGAAAGTTCAGAGTTCAATTCCGGTCAAAATAAGAAGCAAGTAGAGCCAAAAAGCCAACACAATAGGCATGGACCGGTCTAGGACTTTCTTAGACCGGTCCGAAGTCTCGGGACTTCGAATCCTGTAGGGTAGAACCTTTGATCGGTCCAAGAAAGCCCTAGACCGGCATGAACTTTTTTCTTGAAAACCTTAATTTTTCAAGGTCTGAACCTCTCGTTTTGAAAAATGTATTTTCACCACTTTCCCTAAACTACGTGACACTCATACCTGATCAATGATGTCCACATGCAATTGAAATAACTCAAAAACTTCAAACCATCAAATCTTTGTTCAATACATTGACGTATTCTTTCGAAGTTTCAAGATTCATGACTTTAAAGATCATCTACATGTTTGGTGTAGAATTTCATGCTTGTTCTTTATCTTCAATTATATGATCAATTACAAGAATATAATTGAAACATTACAATTATAACATGTGAAGTTTTAACACCGACGATTGCCTACGTCACACATTATTTGTTGTGTAATTGGATTAGTGACACATCATGCATGAATAGCTTCTTTATTGATTAGATATAGAAGTTCTCATTGACAGAGGATGAAGTAGAAAGTATTTAGATTACCCAATAAGGAGTGAGGTTGTGTTCTTGTAGTTTGTTATGATAAATTATTAATGATTAAGTTATTACATGGGTCAGCTAATGAAAATCATAGGGAGACTTTGGAGTTTTAATAGCCAATTACTGGTTCTGATCCCTTGAGCCTGAAGATTGGCATCAAAATCCTTTGGCTTCAAAATCCTTTGCAAAGAAAAGATTTTGTCAGTGTTACAAGGTGTCACTATTGATGGTACTTCTTATAAAAAAGTTTTCCAAAATCATGGAGGAGATTTCATGGAGGATTTTTAAGATCAAATGGAGTTTGTCGAGAGTAGCGAATTAGAGATTGAGCAATGATACACATAATGAAATTATTTCATAATTTGTATCATAAATTGTAAATTGGCACTGTTATTTTAGCATTGTTATTCAATTTAAATTTATCATTTCAAAGTCCACTCCTCACATATAACTACTCTGTCCCTAATATAAGGATTTTAGTTTTGACGTATCATTCATGATACAAATTATGAAATATTTTCATGATATATATCATTTTTCTTAGAGATTTTATTTCGAGTTATTAAATAACACAATGTTTATAATTTTGATCGCAGACTCACCCTCAAATTTATGGGGAGAAATTTTGTGTTTATTGTTTAAGTACCTGGCCAATCAATGCTAAATTCTCATTTCCTATTACTATGGGAAATAAGCAAATTTTACTGCCGGGTACCGCATAGTATGTACCTTGGGTATTAAAAACATTTCCTTCGAACGAGGTTTAAGTTTCGCCAAGTAATTTAGGATAAGGAAGGGTGTTTGAAGAATTGGACTTTGTTAAATATAATGTCTACCAACTCTACTTTTCGAAGACTCTTATGTCCAATCCACTCAATGAATTTTGAGCACCATTGCTAGTGGTCATTTGAAAGTTACTGTTGAAATCTATTAGATACATCTGCTAGTAGGGATGCAAATTTCTTGCGGACCCAATAGGTTTTCACCCCACTTTTCCCTAAGTATGGGAGGCCTTTTTATCTCCTAGGAGAAAATATGAGTTTTAAAAGTTAAACCCAAATTGGGTTCGGGTTTTTGTCTATCTTTCCATAATTATATAGTATTATTACCCTTATGCCCTTGCCCATTTTAAAAATTAGTGCAAGTACCCTTGTATATATATATATATCTGTTGTAAGAGGTAGGGTTCTTAAAACACAAACCGCCTCTCTCATCTCTCACGATTCTCACCCCTTATCCATAATGGGCCTCAACCCCACTCGCAATCTCTAATGACCAAGTGTCCAACAATCTCAAACTAGTACTGTTGGTGTTCTCTCTCCTCCATATCTCTTTCTTTGTGGAGTTCTTTTTTGAAGTTTTAGTCTATAGAGCACCATATTGTTGTGAAATTGTGATGAGGTGTGTTGTGTGTGATTGGCTAGTTTCATGTTCAATATTCTAGACTCTTATTGTTTGTAGGCATGACAGTGGTAAGACGAGGTTGGGACGGGTTAACTTTCCCTTTTTTAAACAAGTATAGGGAAACTCATCCCATATAGCCTCATTGTAATCCCAATTTGTTGGGGGTATTAAATGAAAATCAAACAGTGTTAAAAGGAATTTCAATTGAGAAAAACGATCACAAAGAGCTCATAACTTGAAAACTTCCTTAGGTGGGTCATAATTCTAAGAGAGAGGTTTCATCATGCTTAGTTATATTTTTACATAGCGATGTAGAAGAAACAAAGGTGGCAAGTAGTTTTGAGGCTATGGATATAAATAATCCTCTAAATCAAGGTATTTTTTTGGGGTAAAATACACTTTGATCCCTTGTATTTCTCTTTATTACACTCTAACCCCCTTATTTTTGCATAATTTAAGTTAGACCCTCGTAACAAATCAGGGTAATGATTTTAATGGAGGGAACGAATTAATTATTTTACCCATCTACCTCTAAGCAATCTCTTCAAAGTAGAACCCCAAGGGATTAACTCTAGTGGTAAGTCATTTGGCTCTGGTGTCTCATGAAACATCAGGTCTAAGGTTTCACTTTCTTACAGTGCAAACAATTTCTTAGGGGTTGTAGTGTAGATCGAGCTTTACTTGACTCATGTGGAGGGGGCGCTTTACATGGTGTTATGTAGATTAGTCAGGGTAGCCCCAAACACCCCGATTGTTAGGAAAAAAAATCTCTTCAAAATAGAGTACAAACATATCCACCATTTTTAGAGTTTGACCCACAACTTCTTCTGTCTCTTTCAGCGTCCCTGCCTAACCTAATATATTTACGACAAGAAAGAGAACTTCGAGAATGGTTCACTAACTTCACTCCAAGTTCTTTAACCATTGAGTCAACTATATTTAGCCCTTACCAACCATTCTTTTTCGGTTGTGCGCTATCAATCAGTATAGAAAGGAAGGTGATTGAGTCCGGTTCCATGCATTCCCCTCTCAATTTGAAACAAACTCATCACTGGTTCATAGTTGTCAACCGTCAAATGGGCAGATATTATTGTTGTCTAAGCAAGTTGGCTTATGACTCGTAAAAACCCATTCTAGACATGTTGATGTTCCCTCAATTTGATGCCCATACGAGTGATATTAAGTGTGGAGTTTGATTATACTATACACCTTGGCCTAACTTTGTGGATCCAACTTTATTATATAGCCCTTGGAGGTGCCTATATATACAGTTTGAACTCTCTATAATTATATGTCATTTTTCTCATCATGGTGAAAACCTTGCAACACTAAGGGCATAACTTTAGATTTTGGGTGAACCTTGTCAATTTGTGTCTTTGCTTGTGTGTTTTGACCTTCTTTTCTGTTAATTTTCGCAACAATTGGTATTAGAGCGTTAGGTTCGAGTCGGAGTGATAGGTGCAGAAGAAGGAAAAATCAAGATTGAAGGAAGGTTCAATGGAACAGATTTTGGGATTCTGGAAGATGCAGATTGAAGATTATCTATATCAGAAAAATGTATATCGGCCTCTTTCAGGAACGAAACCAGAAGACATGAAAGATGCTGATTGGGTTGTTCTTGATTAGCAGGCTCTAGAGTTTATTCGATTGACACTGTCTCTCAATGTCGCCTTTAACATAGCGAAGGAAAAGACAACGACAGGTCTAACGACAGCCTTTACAAATATGTATGAGAAACCCTCTGCGTCTAATAAGGTATATTTGATGCGGTGTTTATTCAATATGAGGATGTCAGAAGGTGCATCAATGACCAACCATCTGAACGAGTTCAACACAGATATAACTTAGTTGAGCTATGTGGAAATCGATTTTGATGATGAGATCAGGGCATTGATTCTATTATCCTTTTTACCAGAAAGATGGAACAGTACTGTTATAGCAGTAAGTGATTTTTTTGAAAAATGGAAGTTGAAGTTTGATGATGTTCGGGACTTGATTCTCGGTGAAGAAATTCGCAAGAGAGAAATAAGAGAACCATCTGGATCTGCTCTAAATACATGGAGTAGAGGAATTTTTTTTTAAAGAACAAACGTAGATCGCAGTAAATTGAAATCCAAAAGTAAAGGCAAGTTGACTACTGAAAACTTTTCTAAAAATTGTTGGAATTGCGTAAAGAAAGGACATTCAAAGAAAGACTATCGGGCACCATGGAAGAACGACAAAAAGAAACAAGAATCTGTAAACGCAACTGTAAAGGAGGTTATTAATGCTCTGATTTTGAGCATGGATAGTCTAGTTGAGTCATAGGTTCTTGACTCAGGTGCATCGTTTCACTCTACTCCACATCGTGAAATCATGGAGAACTATGTCAATGGTGATTTTAGAAAGGTTTATCTGGCTGATGATGAACTTTTGAATATTGTGGGTAAGGGAGATGTCAGATCAAGCAATCTAATGGTACTGTTTGGAATATTCAAATTGTGAGGTATGCTCTTAACTTGAAGAGAAAATTTATTTCTATGGGATAACTTGATGATGAAGGGCATGTAGTAAACTTCGTGGGTGGTTTGTGGAAAATCACTAAAGGAGCCATGGTTCAAACGTGATAATAAACACTAGGAACGTTGTTACAATTGCTGATTTAGATGTTGGTTCAAACCTGTGGCACCATAAGCTAGGTCATATGAGTGAGAAGGGGATAATGACACTTCTATCAAAGGGGAAGTTGTTGGGAATTAAATAAGTGAAAATTAGTTTGTGCGAGGATTGCATCTTTAGCAAACAGAAAAATGGTCAGTTTTTCAATAGCTGGTATGAAACCTAAAACAAAAAAATTAGAGTCGGTTCATACAAACATGTGAGGACCTTCTCCAGTTTCATGTCTTGCTAGCTCATCATATTACGTTACTGTAGGGGAAAAATCCTCCAGCTAGTCATGGTGAGACACGTGAGTTTATTGAATTGAGAGTGGGCTAGCTCTAAGAAAAATTAGGCCCATTAGCGATGGAGAAGTGAACCAAGCCTCTAGACCGGCCCAGTATGTCAAGGTGGATCGAGTTGCTTGAGTCCAACCCAGAGGGCCAATAGAGGAGGATGGCTTGCCCAGTCTAATAAGGAATCTGACTCCTGTAAGGAATCTGAAAACTTGGAAGCAAAGAAAGCTGTAAATAAAGAAATTTGAATCTTAAAAAGATTCAAATTATGACTTGTATAAATAAAGGATAGATTAATAAGAAAGAGATAATTTTTGAGGGAGAAGAAAAATAATTTTCAATTCCTGTTTGAGAGAGATTGGGTGTGTGCAACAGATTGGCTTCATAAAGTTAGCCGGACAATTTTTTGTACTAACACTTTGGCGCCATCTGTGGGAAGCATTTTATCATTTTCTATTTAAAACTAGAGAAATCCACAACCATGGTGGATATACAAAAAAACACTTACGATGCGGCAGATTTGGGATGACCCCTTAGAAATTAAAGGAATGTGCCACCAATACAACCGAATGTTCAACAATTGATCCAACGTAACGAAGCTCTATGCCAATAGATTGGCGATCTCCAAGCAAGGGTGGAACGCGCAGAAAGTGCAAGGGGTCCTGGGCGACAGCGGAATGAAGGAGCCGATCCAAGCAACCACTCGTTAAGCGCATCTTATCTGTCAAACCCCAATTTCTGACTCCCAGAAAATCGAGGGTGATTATGTCATAAACCACACTCTTAGTTGCAACTTTCATTTTGATATTATGCTTTAATACCAATCTGTAATGCCCCTATTTCCGACTCTTGGAAATGAGGGTGATTAAAGTCAAACACTCACATCATGTATAATCCTACTTTAATATCATGCTCTGATACCAAGTTATCATGCCCTGATTTTCGAGTCCCAGAAATTAAGGGTGATAAAGTCTTAAACCCACACTTCTAATCATAATTACCCATTGATATCATGCTCTGATACCAAGTTGTCACACCCCGATTTTTGACTCTCGAAAACTGAGGGTGATTAAATGGAACATCATCACTTTACAACCATGGAAGCTAATCATACGCACATAATAATCTATGCGTATACTCATCACTATCCATCTCAATGGGCCCCACATCGATTCATACAATCATAAGTATTCATTTTTATTTTCAAATTATGAAATTTTAACTCTTTAAGGATTAACGGACTTTGAGGCACCTCAACCTTCAGTTGGAGCCACCTCAAATTTTTAGAAAAAACACAACTTTCCAGAAGACTTTTTGAGCCACCTTAAACTACACTTCGAGCCACCTCAAAATTTATGAGATGCCTCAAACTGCACTTTGAGCCACCTCAAACTACCCTAGGCCTAAACTTCTACAGAATTCTTTAAGTGTTCACCATATATGCAATTTATACTTTAGTTGATTTCCCAATCCTCATATCACCTCATACAACATTAAAACATGAATAACATCTCCCCTCTCAACTCAATTATACCAACAATGATATACATGCACAATTGAACATTTAAATGGAATTGTGAACCATCATTCTCTCCTCCTCGCATTCATCATGCTTAACACATACATATAAGGTATGAAATTACAATCATGCTCAAAACCGTATTTAAACGTATGAAATTATAAAGTATAAATATTACATGTTCCCGAAACTTAAATGGTCTTTACATGTTCATTTCATGTATATAGTCCACAATCCGGACATGCATTCAAATAAAGTAATATAAGTCTTTAAATGAAATCAAGATTCGTGCCCTGCCAATACTCTACTGGGGAGACTCTATAACCTTCTTTTCATTTTTTAAAAAATATTAATCCTCATGAGATGAGCATCTACAAGCTCAGTAGGAATGCCTAAAATACAATTTCGCAAGTCTTGTGAATAGCACATAACACATAATCATGTTATCATATTAAGCACAATTCATATACAAATATTCATGCAAAAAATCATGCCATAAATGTACGCATCATACCACACACTCACATATTGTCCGTGTCTCACACATACACAAATCCCATCGCTTGACCTTGGCTCACCGCTCACAATGTCAACGATAACAATTAGTTTGGATCCCAACGCTTAGTAATCAATCTAACCACAACCTATCTATTTTACCCCGGATCTTGACTCTTGGTCATCCGGTTCCTATAAACTCAGTCACATCTCACACTTGGATACCGACTCTTGGCTACCCGATTACCACAACCCTTTCACGTACATAATCATTCCATGCATATGCAATGTGTACATATTATCACAATCATACTCATGCTAACCATGCATATATAATTAAAGGCAATATAATATTAAATGGCATGTTTGTACATTCTTACAAACAACATCAAATGTATTCACATTAAACATGTATCACCTTAATCACATTCTATATAATTTATATTGACATTTAATCATGCTTTACACTTAAACATGTTTCCAAGATAATTTATAAAACACCTTCACAATTATACATGATTGCACATCATTACTTCACAATTCTATTCTAACATGCTTACACAATCATCTAAAGCAATTATGAACATGCAATCATCATAATAAACATAGGGAATTCACTAATTGACATAATTGAGTATACTTTAATATTGGAAAACATCTAATTATCCCACATAACTAATTGGTTTCCATAGAAAACCAATATACTCACAAAAATTCTGGATTCTATAGGTTAGGCATCCTTACCTCAATTTGGAAGAGCTTCCAAACGTTTTTTTCCCAATTCTCACCAAAAATTAACTTTCTCCAAAATTGATTTCGGATGCATCAAACTCGCACCCTTAATGCATAGACCGTTCTTCTCTTTTTTGGCGAACTCCAATTCCCACCCCAAGACCTTCTAATTTAATGGAGAAGTGAAGAAGATGATATATATATATATATATATATATATATATATATATATCTTGCCCCATTCGAAATCGATTCCAAAGCGCGTCAAATATTTTATTTAAGCTACCATCTGATTTTGGTGTCATTCTGACACTTCTAAATTTTCTGGCCCATAGGGCCAGCGTCCCGGGTCAATCGGACCCAAAAAAGTCAACTTTTGTCTAAGGCTCCAAAAACTTTTCTGGACCTCTAACCAAGTTCCCAAACATGTATTTTACATTTAAAACTCTCATACAATTATTTAAAGCATTTATATGACAATAAATGAAAATATAAAGAAAATCGGCCAAAAATGGTCACAGTCCTTACATCATCACAACCAAGCCGTAGGCGGTGGTGATCTACAACCTGACCAGGTGAATGATGAATAGATCAATCCCACATAGGTCTACCCTAAGTGGAGAACCCAGATGCAGTGGGAGATCGACGAACTGAGGAGTGATAGAGCTCGCAATCCAGCCGACCAAGCGTTCACAACCAATAGATTGGTTGAGTCTCATTTTGTAGAAAATATAGTGAGAGTCCTGAGGCTGAGAAGGTTTACTATGCCTACTAATTAGTGTGTGAGTGCGTCTCAAATTAAAATTACCACACTTTGCAATAGAACGGATTCCTTGCAGAATAGGGCTATCGAAAGGAGTGTCAAACCTTAGGGATTATGGTCTGAATGAGTTGGAGTACGAAATTAATTCTAATTAAATTTAAAAGAAAAGAATTCTAATTTTTATATTTAAACTAACTAAAAAGCAAAATAAAATAAAACAAAGGAAATAGAGAGTGTGGATAATATGAGATAAATCTAGGGTAATTGACTTCACCACTAACTCCACAATCAATGGTCAATTGAATTAATTATGAGGAATTATATCATGCATAAGTGGTGTCGGTGGCTACAAGCTCACCTTCATCCATCAAGAAGATAACACATGATTAAGGCTAAGTCATGGACTATCTTTGATTGGCATGGGCCATCTGCCTAACTACTCTAATCTAGGGTGCAGCATGGTCCATCTTCTCTAGGCATACTCCATCAAAGCGTGTAATGATATATTCAGTGATTACCATTGTGTAATAATCGCGCTCATGATCACAGAAAATAAGAGAGATTGAGTTCAATAACAACAACTAAATATCTAAGACAAGATAAGAAATCATTGAAACTGAATTTATAAGACTTTTATTGCTCAATTCTATAATAAGAATCCTTTAAATTACACAATCTATGCATGAATATAAAGGTCCCCAATAATTAAAAAAATCAAACCATTGATGCTTAGTTAGGGTTACATCAAAACCCTAGTGGATGAATTAGTTGCTCATGGTAGAAGAAGAAGCTTCAACTGGTGAGGAAGAAGGCATCATCTTCATGAATTATGCTTAAGTCTTCGTTCTCCAATGGTTCTCCACTCGAAAGATCTGCAAAGTATGTCTTTAATTATGTCCAAAGGCTCTCTAATCTCCCTCAAAACAGCCTTCAATTCGCTACTTTATTGCCCCCAAGAGAATGCACCAAAGTCCTAATCCAATTAGGAATTAATTAGGTTTTCCTGCAGCACTAATCAGGTGGGTTTTTCCTACTGACGTTCGGCCCAACTTTTGACCCACTAGAAATCCGATTCACGGAATTTTCTTGAAATACAAAAGTGTGCAAAATCGAATTTCGTTTAACCTATTCAAAAATTAAGTCGATTTGAGGTTCAGAAATAACACTTCTGGTCCATTTTCGAAAACGGGATTAAGACTGTATTATGCGCAGATTTGGGCTTCAGGCCCATAACCTTCTTAAGCAGCTGTAATTCTCTTGGACCTCTTCTATGGGTTGATTTGAGTTGAAATAAATAGTTGAATGGATCCCTTTGATGTAGGCTTCATCTAACTATCTTGCATGTCATCTTTAAAAGCTCAAAATCATAGTTTTAACTGAAATAATCATTAAAGCCCTGAAAATACAGAAAACACTAAAACGAAGTAAAATCACAAAATAATCTATCACTAAGAGAATAAAATACGCAAGTTAAGAGGTTAGAATGCGTAACATTCAACGCCGATCAGCTACTTTCACCACCTTCGATGGAAAAATATATCCTATAGAACACATCTATTAGTACTAGTAGAAGATGACTTTAGACGCGGTGAATGATGTGCTCATGTGCAAAAAACTTTCGTCCAACCTATTAGGACTGGCATTATTATTATGGTTTAAACAACAATCACCTCGTTCGATCTCAAACTTCACAAGACTTTATGAGCTTTTCATCGCTCAGTACGCTGGAAATCAAGAGTGAAAGAGGACTATCTCTTCCTTCATTCACCATGAGACAAGCTAAGGGAGAAACCTTGAAAGCTTTTCTAACTCGCTTTAATTTGGAGATGTCTATGATAGACTAATGTGATCAGACTGTGACTGTTGAGGCGTTCAAAATAGCAGTACTGCCTGAGGAGGGCTTTTACAGATCCCTGGTGAAAAGTGCTTTAAGTAATATGGGAGAACTAAATTTTCAAGCTCAGAAGTACTTGAGAATAGAAGAGGACGAAACCCCCAGGAAACAATGATCAACTTTGATCACTGTGGGGTAGCAGATGACGAACCAAATTAATAAGGCTAAGCCATCTCGAGCTATTCCATCATCTATGCAAGAACCAGTGAAGAAACAAAGGGTCGAAGGAAAAATCATTCCATTAAAGGTGTCCCTAGCTAGGCTTTATCAGGAAAACAAAAGTAGAGGGATTTTCCACTTGCCCCTAGCAATTAGAGAATGATTGGAATAGAGAGATAAAAATAAACATTGCGCATTCCACAGTGACTTTGGCTACAAAACTAATGAATGCAAAAGTTTAAGGCAGCAAGTGGAGCTTTTGATCGCCAAATAAGGCTTATCAAAGTATATCCTTCATGGGGAGCAAACCAAACCACTCGATTAGCCTCAACAGAAGCCGAACAGACAGCAAAATCCTGCTCCCGTTTGGATCATAAACAGCATCCATGGTCGACCAACATCAGATCGAGAAAGTGAAGTAGAGAGGCAATCACACCTAAGAAATGTCCAAAAAATGCAGAGGGTTGGTGAGGTGTATTCAGTGTATAATCGGTCTGCCAAAGTATCAATTGTCTTCACAAATAAAAACATGAATTGGATCCAAGTACCCCACGAAGATCCACTAGTGATTAGTCTCAATATATCCAATTACGAAATAAAAAGGGTATTAGTTGATGCGAGAAGTTACGCAAATGTTATAACTCTATGGGCTTTTCAGCAGATTGACCTAGAGGTAGAACGCTTTAAGTCGACAACTAAGCCACTGATCAGGTTCAATGGAAGACAAGTTACCCCGATCGAGGTAGTGGAACTCCCAGTAACAATAGTAGCCAGAACCTTGACAAAATCTTTTGTTATTGTTGATTTCAACTCTTCATACAATCTGATCATGGGAGGAGGTTGGATACACCGTATGAAAGGGATTCCGTTAACACTTCACCAGTTGATGAGATGTATAACACTAAACGGAAGAAGTATGATCGATATCCTAGGCGACCAAGTGGAAATCCTTACATGCCTCTATAACTAACCTATTAAACCAAAACAAAAGATCTAACCTACTTAGTACATTAATTTAATCTAACAAAAATTCAATCACCACAATAAAATAACTCATACACAATTAAACTAATATCAAGTATATCATGAACAATTATGATTTCAAAGAATGTAATTAAGGAAAAAATAATAATATAACCACAATTAAAAGAGCAAGCACACAATCAAGTCTCCAATGTACCTAAATTATCGAGGATGTCTAAACCTAGCTTTAACCTAGGTTTCCGATCCTATTATATTCTTAAGAACCCTAATTAATCATTCTAGAACTTTTCATAAATTTAAAATATTTCCAAACTAAAAGAAAATAAAAATCTAATTTTTGAGGCATACTTTTCATACTAATTTAACCACAAGGGAATCTCATTTTGACTTGAAATTAAAAACCAAGAGTATTCTATCCCTAGAAGGTCACTGAATTTTTTTTAAAATTTTCTAGAATTTAAAAATAATTTTTCCTATTTTTACTATTTAAAAATTAATTTTAAAAAAAATTAAAATATATAAAAAATATTTCTAACTGGGCTGTTCCACTGGTAATGGAACATGTGACATCCACGGTGGCCACTGTAGTGGCTGTTGATTCTGAAGAGCAGTCACCACTCCTGTAGCTACAGCCTAAGTGATAATGGCTGTCAAATTGGGAGAAATCTCTCCATTTTCACCCTGAGCATTGTCCTGACCCAGGATTTGGTTTATATACATTCTCCTACGGGGTGACATCTGGAGATGAAACAGAAAAGACATCAATACCTCAATAATAGATTATAGTACAATGAGTCCTATACTTAAATTCTATTTATCAGAATACGCAACGCAGAAACTACCCTATGACGGACCCTTAAAACCCGAGGATACTTGAACCTGGAATGCTCTGATACTAACTGAAATGCCCCTTACAAATTTCACGCATGAGGTGGCCAGTCTCACACATAAAATGTAAGGAATACCTACAATCGATAGCAACAAGCATAGAATATAGGGACAGAATGAATGAATTATAAATACTGAAAGAAAAATCTATCTTAAATAATAATAAAGTTAAGTAACTGAAGTATGCAATTGTGCAATACAACTTAGAAGTACCGTAACCCAAGCACCCCATAACCCAGAAGAACAAGAGTAAATACCAAAGATTAAATAATCGAAGTAAATAACGTTCCAAAAGAGTTCATATGTTGAACATGAAGAAATAATAGGACCCTACTCTGAAAACTGATGAGAGAGAAGCTGTCTGCCACAATCTACTAACCAATGACTCTATCCTCGTGGTGGGACCGGCCTGAGACCTGAAATATCAACAAAGTGGGTTAAACCCATGAGTAAGTTCTCTCTACTACAACCCAATCAGAGAACCGATAAACATACCCTCTATATGAGAGATAACAAATATATATATATATATATATATATATATATATATATACGAATCATTTCCTTATTTAACTTATGTCTCCAAAATAGACGTTATCCTACATACCGTCCCAATTCAACCTCTATCACGCAAATTTAAAACTTATTTTCTAAGTTCAACCCAAAGGTATAAAAATATAATACTCTATTAAAACTAGGCAATCCTGATATGCCTTATTTACTATCCTTAAATACCGTATTAGGTATTGACAATCCTGACATGCCCCCTGACAATCCTTACATGCCTCCCTAACTAACCTTAGATACCTTATTAGGTATTGGTAATCTTAGCATGCCCCCTGCAAATCCTTACATGCCTTTACAATTAACCTATTAAACCAAAACAAAAAATCTAACCTACTTAGCACATTAATTTAATCTAACAGAAATTCAATCACCACAATAAAATAACTCATACACAATTAAACTAATATCAAGTATATCATGAACAATTACGATTTCAAAGAATGCAATTAAGGAAAAAAAAATAATATAACCACAATTAAAAGGGCAAGCACACAATCAAGTCTCTAACGTACCTAAATCATCGAGGGTGTTTAAACCTAGCTCTAACCTAGATTTTCGAGCCTATTATATTCTTAAGAACCCTACTTAATCATTCTAGAATTTTTTATAAATTTAAAATATTTCTAAACTAAAAGAAAGTAAAAATCTAATTTTTGAGGCACACTTTCAGACTAATTTAACCACAAGGGAACCTCATTTTGATTTAAAATTGAAAACCCAAGAGTATTTTATCCCTAGAAGGTCACTGAATGTTTTTGAAATTTTTTTGGAATTTAAAAATTATTTTTCTTATTTTTACAATTTTAAAAAAATTTAAAAAATATAAAAAATATTCCGAACTAGGCCTAAAGTGGGCCCAGAGGTGGACCCCAGTGAGTGGGGCCCATGGTCACTTCCTCGGTGCCGGTGCCAGTGGCATGCGCCCCCACGCACTGGCGGTGGGCATGGGGGGCACTGCCCCCTTCCTTCTTCTTCCTTTTTCTTTTTTTTTTTCTTTTCTTTTTTCCCTACTACTAAACGTAACAACCATGGTGTCCTGACTTCCCGGCCATTTTCCAGCCACTTCCTTGTATCGAATCACGCGTATGAAAATACCATTGAACTCGTCTCGATTTAAGCTACGCATTAATACCAATATCATCCCCTCTCGCGGCCTAAATCAAAAAAGCCCAAATTCAAGTTTTAAGATGATAAAAATTCAAACTCAATATCCTGTCAATCTACCCGACGGTTCGCAACCAAACTTTCAAGGATTGTTCGAGAGAGCAAGATCTACCTATTAATCATAGCAAAACCCTTCAAAATCGGCAATTACATTAAACAAAAATTTCATATATATATATATATCCACCTATGCAGTCATATATACATGCATATACACGTGAAAAATCACTCCAAAGCTATACCAAACCCGCATATTCTTCATGTTTAATCCACAAAAACACCCTTAGCATGCATAATCATACAATTTCATAATTATATACATGAATACATATTCAAGCAACCTATATATATATATATATATATATATATATATATAAAATAATTATATCTACCGGTTCAGAGGGGAAGAGAAGACTTCGAACTTGCCTTTTTGACTAAAATAACTCGTCCCTATGAATCGCTCATTCTCTCTCCTCTCTTACGTCTATGTAACTATGTTCTTTCAGTCTTTGTGCGTGTAAATGACAGAAACCCTAACCCTCTTTTCTTTTCTTTTATCTTTTTTTTCCTAGAAAACTAATTAAAACTAAAATAACTAAAAGAAAAAAAAATAGAAATAAACCCTAGCCCATCAAAATAAAATATACACCTAGCCTAACCATTCCAACCTAACTCAACCCAAATTCCTTCCTAGCCCAATATAAAATTAAAATAAAGAAAAATACAAATACCTAGTCCAAATAAAATAAAATAACCTACCCCAAAATATTTAAAGCACTCAAAGAAATTTAATTCAACCAACAAAACAATTCAAATAAAAATATATATATAAAGCATTTAAATTAAAATTAAATGACCTCAAAATTATGGGGTATTACAATTCACTCCTGAAGGGAATCAAGTTATAGCTATAGAGGTGGATCGACTTCTCTAGGCTGGCTTTATCAGAGAAGTTCAATTTCCAGATTAACTCTCTAATGTGGTGGTAGTGCAAAAAAAGAACGGCGAGTGACAGATCTGCATTAATTTCACTAAGGCTGCAAATGAACCGAGCTGCTTTTGAGTAGCTCGGGCTCGTTAAGGGCTCGACTCGGGCTCGTTCGTTAAGCAAATGAGCCGAGCTTGAGCTCAATTTTTAGGCTCGTTTAATAAACGAACCAAGCCCGAACAATATTGGGCTCGACTCATGTAGGCTCGTGAACATAAGTTCATTTATGTTCGTAAACAAAACTCGTTTAGTGCTCGTTAAGAGCTCGTTTAGGCCTCATAAGCTCATGATTATGTTCATGAACATAAGCTTGTGTAGGCTCATTTACGTTCACGAACAAGCTAAAACGATGTTGAACACGAGCCTGAACGAATTTTTTTATTAAACGAGTCGAGCCCGAGCTTCTCAAAATAATGACGAGCCCAAGCCCGAGCTCAGCTTTTCGAGCTCGTCACAAGCCCGAGCCAAGCCCAAGCGAGCTCACAAACAAACGAACCCGAACCCGAGCAAGCTCAAGCTCAGCTCAGCTCGGTTCATTTGCAACCTTAAATTTCACCAATTTAAATAAATCTTACCCCAAAGATAGTTTTTCACTCCCGAAGATTGATCAAATGGCTGATGCCATGGCTAGTTATGAATGACTAACGTTCCTCGATGCATAGTCTAGATACAATCAAATTTCGATGAACCCTAAGGATGAAAAAAATACATCTTTTATCACCGAAAAAGAATTTATTACTATAAAATGATGTTGTACGGATTGAAGAATGGTAATGCAACTTACGAATGCCTAATCAATAAAGTCTTCAAAAGACTTATAGGCTGAACGGTGGAAGCATATATAGATAACATGGTGGTAAAGAGTCTAAAAAAAATATCACTCGAAGAATATCCAAGAGATTTTTGACACTCTACGAAACTATAACATGAAGGTGAGCGCCTCAAAATGTTCCTTTGGAGTTTTTTCAGGGTGATTTTTGGGGCACATTGTTAACCGAATGGGAATAGAAGAAAATTCGGCTCAGATGAAAACTCTCCTTTAGAACGAGGAAGCAAAGACTCACAGGGATATCCAGATCCTAACAGGGCGCATCGCTGCTTTGAGTAGGTTTATCTCTCAACTTTCTGATAAGTGTAAACCCATCTTTGATATTATTAAAATGAGAGGTAAAAAAGTATGGGGATCAGAACATAATGAGGCTTTGTTAAAACTCAAGTAGTATTTGGTTCATTTGCCAACACTTTCAGTGCTTAATGTAGGAGAGCTACTACACCTATACCTTATGGTATCCTGAACAACCACAAATGCAATTTTGATCAGAGAGGTTGATAGAAAGTAGCACCCAATGTTCTATTCGAGTAAAACTATAACCAAGGTCGAACAAAAGTACTCTAAGGTTGAGAAGATAATATTGGCCCTAATCCAAGTAAAAAGGAAACTGAGACATTATTTTGAAGCCCATCCCATTATTGTCCCAACTAAATTTTTGATCAAAGCGATTCTCCACAAATCTGATCAATCAACATGAATTACCAAATGGGCAATCAAGTTGGGATCCTATGACATAAATTACGAACCTTGAACCGCAATAAAGGGGTAGGCAGTGGCAGATTTTCTACTTGAGTATGAGCCAGACGATAATGTGTAACCAGAAGTCTTGACTTTATCAGGATCAAAGCTTTACGTCGATGGATCATTAAAATAGAAGGGATCAGGTATCAGTATAGAAATTTAAACTCTTAAAGAAACTGTTCTACAACAAGAGATCCATTTAAAATTCTCTGCATCAAATAACGAAGCGGAATATAAAGCTCTTTTTGCAGTACTAAGCCTAGTAAAGATACTCCAGGTGAAAAATCTATAAGTTTTTAGCGCCTCTTAGTTGATTGTGAGACATGTTAGTGGATATTATTCCCTAAAGATTGATCGCATGAAAGCTTACAAAGACTTGACCAAAAGAGAACTCCAAGAATTCGACCAAGTCAATGTTTCTCAATTCCCTAGGGAGCAAAACCTGGAAGCTTACAAGTTAGAATATACAAAGGCAAGCCTAAATCTAAGGCTACATATAAGCTAAGCCTATACTTAATTCTAAATGTATCTAACCGAATATATGAAAATATACAAACAAATATCAAGCCTAAATCTAAGGGAATTGTCTGACATATACTATACTTAAGCCTAAACATATATAACAAAATATATAAGCTAATATCAAGCCTAAATCTAAGGAGGCTGTGTAACATGAATGTAGTCAAATGGCTATATGTAGAGCCAAATATGATCATTAGAAATTGGAGGGAATGAAGGAGAAACTATTAAATGAAATTGGAATGCAAACTAGGCATTATAAATAACTTTGGGAAATTTTGATTTTTGTATAGTTGTGGAGCTAATACTACAAATACATCAAATACTAAAAACTATTACAACATTTTTTAACTCAACAAAATGTAATTACAAATATGTCAACTTTCACTGTTCATTTATTGTATTGACTAAACTACCCCTCATCAACCATCCCCCTCTCATTGCCACCACCGTCGTCACCACCTCCTCCGCCGCCACCCCTACAACCACCACCACAGTCCGCCACTCTGACACCGATACAGAAAGAACGTCCACACTCTTCCTTGACATCGAGAATAACTCTCTGTCCTCGTGAACGAAGCTGCTGTGCCGACGACGATTATCGGAGAAGCCAGAATGTAGATTTTTGACGACAAGAAAACCTTCCTCTGCGTCCTCCTCAAATGCATCAAAGATCTTGCGATCGTCGCGATTGAGTACTAGAAACGAACCTGAGGGAATATCATGAGTTGGATCTCCATCTCTGAAAAAGAGGAAACTCTGGTCGACGCGTTGGATTTTCAAGCCGTTGAAGCCGACGAGCAAAATATCAGCTCGGAGATTGTCATCTCACTTTTAGATCTTGTACGGGCTGTTCTCTTCGCCTTTAGTTTCGTCAAAAACTCCATTGTTGTCGATTTTGGAGCTTTGGAGTTCTGGATTCGTGATCTCTGAAATCTCTATCATTTCTTCTTCGTTTTCATTTGCTTCAGTAGCAGACAAATTGCTTTCATACAACTCCTTGATCTTCTTCGCATCACATTCACCTTCTGATCTCTTCTCATGAACCAAAGAGTCATCGACTAACACTGCCGGTGAAATATTATTTCTAACAATACAAGCCTTATCTTCACCTGGTCCGATGAATTTACTCGTTGGTGACTCAGACCCCGGCAAGGGTACGGGCGACGACAACGTCGTTAAGGTCGACGGAGAGGTGGAGCGGTGTTTCACTGTAGGGGTTGTCCCGACGATCGACCACAGCAGAGATCTGGTCTGCGAGTCTCTCTTGAGTGAGTGGTGGTGGTTACAGGGATGGGTGGGGAGTGTGGTGGTGGTAGGCACTATAGTGGTGGTGGTTGTAGGGGTGGGGGTAATTATGTAATCTCATAAAAAGGTTTTGGGCATTTTGGACCAAAATGGTACATATTGATGTATTTGTAATTACTTTTGTTAAGTTGACAAATGTTGCAATACTTTTTTGTATTTGATGTATTTGTAATATTGGCTCCATAATTAGATAAAAATCAAAATTTTTCAATAACCTTTTTGATGAAGTTAGTAAAAGGCATCTCTGATTGTCTTTGATCGTTACATGAGGGGTATATTGTTATGTGTGTAGGAAAAAGTAGGGGTGAAAGTGTAATTATGTAGAGGTGGGGGGTCTAACTATAATAAAGGCAAAACACAATGGCTCAAACTATATTTTATCCATTTTTCTTCACTATTGATGACTCTGTTGGGGTAGAGGAGACCAGCCAAATGACATTAAACCCTAAAGAATTTATAAAAAACTTTTATAGTTTTGGATGGGGAAACTAGCTAACATACATTCCCCATCTTTGATCTATTTGGTAGAGATAAAAAATAAAGACTCAGAGGTAGATAGGGTAAGGATTTTTTTTGGTTGTTATGAGTTGTTTCTGCTCTGTCACACCCTGATTTTTGACACCCGGTTAAAAGCGAGGGAAATGAGATTGGTGATTATGGAATGTATTACAATCCATCACCCAAACCCTAATCAATTCAGAATCTCATAACCACAAAAGCATAATAATAGATCATACGCATAATGTGTATAAGTATACATATATAAGTCAACTCCTACAAGTGGTTAGGGCATAAGTGTACTTAAGCTCCATTATCAAATCATAATTATTGCTTAGTGCAATTAATCGAACATTGTCCTTCGATTAATCATAACTCTCATTATGATTAATCATAATTGAGGTTACAATCAATCGAAACTGTAATCAATTGTAGATGTATTGTAGGATCCATCGAAACATATTGGAATTGATCTCTATTTTGAAGCTGAAATTACGATTGATTGAAATGGTGTCTTCGATTAATTAAAGAACTACGATTAATCGAAGAGAAGCTTGTGATTAATCGTAGGTTCTCAACAGAAATTCCTGCAGAACTCTACAAATGTCCATTTTTAATGATTTAGTTCTCATCCTTAACATGCAACACTCCCAATAACCTTGCATGCATCCAATTTAGGTCATAACATGCGTAAAACGATAACGAAATTGTAACTTCATTATATAAAAGGAAAATAAATCAAATTATACATTAATCCCATGTCTCATACTTAAAAGATAGCTCGTACATATACTACTCATTATCCATACTAAAATTACAAAGTTTTGATAAATGCCTAAAACATAACATAAATAATCTTGAATGAAAAATTGAGTATTCTAAGCCAAGCACCTCAAGCTCCATCGACCATCAGTGTCTTATTTGTAAAAATGTTAGGGGGAAGGGGGTGAGCGCCAACATGCCCAGTAAAGATACCCAAACAAACTTATGTATCGACTGGACGCGATCTACATGAAATGCAATCACGGTGTTCCTGTGTACTACATGGCATATTTTCAATGTTCATGTAATGTAATCATGACATCCACATAAGCTACATGGTATGCTTTCATTACTCATATTCATAAGACCTGAACTCAATGCATAGATAAATCATATGTTCAATGGTACTAATTCGTAAAAGTCTCAAGTGTTCTTTCTCCTAACTTATTTTTAGACCCCTCAAGTGTTCATATACGCCCTTATATAAATTTTCAAGACTCGTAAAAGTATTTCGGGTCATCCGGTTCATCCTGGGCTCCGCACCCAAACTCAAAAAATCTAAAAAAATTTCATAACTCACAAAACACATTTTAAAACAAACTTCTCATACTTTATCACAATTAAAACATAACTAATTTCAATTAAAAATAGAAATAAAGTTTAAGACTTTACATGGTCTCACCTAGAGGAGCAACTGGTGATATTGGTTTGTTTTATTCTGATGGTGTGGGGTGGAAATTTGTAAATAGTAGTGAATTCCAAGTTTAGGGGCTTGGTTTTGCTTGGTTCTCGTTGGATTACATTGGTATGTTTCAACATAATGTTTCATTGGGATGAAACCATTGGCAGGTATCTCCAAACATGGGTAGACATTGAGAAGTTTTAGGAATTTAGTTGTTAATTTTGGTTTATTTGATATTGGGTAGACATTGAGGTACTACATTCCTACATATAACATATTTAAAGGTTGCAATCTAGTGTGTCATACCTTAAGGTGCAGTATCATGTACCGTCATTTTTTCGCATCAAATCAATGTTTTTTGTTGATAATGACCTATATTTTTGCATTTTTATCTGATTTTTAAAGCCTTTTTGATGATCTATTATAATCGGATGGTCCTTGGGGCTCATTTGATGGTCGAATGGTAAAAGTACCTTGATCAGAGTAAGAGTTTGGGTGATTTTTTTGGTGAAATGGCTAAAATTTCATCATGTAACAATCAATTTTATCTTTAGATGATTGAAGGATGGAGATGTGAAAATTTAAGAATGTGCTTTCATGATTGGATGCCTCTAGAGGCTCATATGCGATCCAATATTAAAAGTAGGTCGATTAAAAAAGGAATTTGAGGATTTCTAGTTACAATGACTGAAATTTCAGCATGGAAGAGTCAATTTGAGTGTTTGATAATGAAAAAATGGAGATTTGACAAATTGGGAATGTGCAATGTTGGTTCGAAAACCCTAATTTTGAGATTTTCTCAAAATTGACTTAATGAGATGAATCAAATTGAAATCAAGTGGTATAATTGGATGGATTATGATCCAAAACTCCAAGAACTCCATCCATCTATTCTGCTAGGGTAAAAACCTAGCCATATAGAAATCCAACTGAAGAGGGCAAAGTTTTCATATTGCCCGGGCAAAACTACATTTACAGAGAAGGTGATCAATGGTTTTATCTTCAAAACCACAAACTTTGTGAAGCATTATTCGTTTAATTAATACATAATTCATAAGGAGTTTTTCGTGTAGGCATTGCCATAAAAATAATTGAATCGTGTGATGTGTATTGATCTTCCATAAACACTCCCAATTCCTTTTAATTTGATTGTTATAGGTGCACCATTCATCCTTCTACTGAGACTAGCTAGGCTTCAAAACTTCAAGAGCCATAAAATAAGTACTTTTAATAGAGAAATCCTCAGTCGTAGTACCTCCCCAAATCAATATATCCTTAGCTTCTCTAGCACTTAATGGGATTTTTAAAATATATTTTTGTCCCACTAATTAAAATTAGCATCTATAACATTAATCTTCTACTCTTTCTTAACATTATCAATGAGATCACCAACTTAGTGATGCTGTCAATCTGAGTAGAATAGGGAATATAAGAATTAGAACACCCTAGAGGTCTTCCCAAGCATTAATCATTTGCCCATCTCCAATACACACCAGTTCAAACCTTTTTAATGACATCTTTAGCCTTACATATACGCTATACCCAAGCGTATCTTGCCATATAGTGGGAATTTAGAAAATTAGAGGTTTTGAAATACCTCTACCTTAAGAATTTTGCCTAACTAGGAGTGATCTCCTAATTCGAGGTGCGATGCCAATTTTGCTAGCAAAGCTAAGTTAAAAGCTTCCACAATTTTAAAACGCAATCCACTAATTTCCTTCTGCTCAAAAAGTTTTTCCTAACTCACCCGCTTCGTCCCACAGAGTTTTTCCCAACTCATCCACTATGTCTTCTCTGTTTTGGCCTTACCCCTTGTTAGGATTGCATACACGCTATTAGAAAATAAACCAAATAGAATAGCATACACTCAAACAATATTATAATATTTTTAAAGCCCAAGACAACTTGTCCTCTAAAAAATGACCTACTAAAAAAATTTTTTATATAGAAACCTAATAATATGAGCCATAATTCTTAACAATCTCCACCTTGATTCCAATTCCATCTTTGCACACTCCTTCATAGCTCCACCTTGACTAAAAATCTCTCCACCTTGAACAAAATATATATTTTTTTCTTGTCATTTTTCGTCATTCCAACGTATTCACCTATTGCGAGCAAACTCCAAGTTCAAATAGTCGAACTTGGAATCTACTCTCACATCACCAAATTGAATTTGTCTTGCTTCTAGAATAAAGGTTGGTGTTCTTGCAATTGCCAAGAACTTTTCTTTCTCTTGCCGCTCTTGATTGGACACTCTAGTAGATCTCAAAATAGTCTTTCATTATGTCTTTGCAATTGTTCCACCTAACATAGTATTTTCCAATAAAACATAGAGTTTATTGACCTTCCTTCCTAAAAGCGTAACACGTGGCCCCCTTCTAATCTTCATTAATCCATTATTCACTTCACACCAACAACCCTTGGAATCCAATACTCCTATATAAATCACTTTCCTTTTGATACTTTGAATATGACGTACATTCGTTAAGCTTCTTACCAAACCATTAGTTTTCTTGATTTTGATTGTTCCAATTTTTATAGCATCACAAGAAGCTTAATTTCTCATAAATACCTTACCACTTACAAGTTTAGAGGTAGGAAACCACTTATGAGGATATACATGAAAGGAACAAGCATAATCAATCCAGTATCCACTCCTTAGTCACTCTCTTGTTATCAATAATTGATAATGCTTCATTGTCATCACTTATTTCATCACCTCAGATAAAACAATAGCAGACGCACTCTCCTTATTTTCTAATATTCACTGTTCATCTTCCATCTTTTCTGGTTTGAAGCCAAAAGCTTCTCCGAGACCATATTGACTCAGTAAATCCCACATTTGAACTTGCCAAAGACTGAAGTTCCTTATTCCATCAAATTTTTTGACCACGTACTTTTCATCTGTAATAGTTGCCGCCATAACTCTGATACCAATTATTAGGATCACACACACGCTATTGACAAATAAAAACACACTCTTTTTTACCACATACTTTTTATCTGTAATAGTTGCTGCCATAACTCTGATACCAATTATTAAGATCGCACACACACTATTGACAAATAAAACAAATAGAAAAGCACACTCAAACAATATGAGATTTACGTGGTTCGGCAAATTTCCTACGTTCACGGTCGAAGAATGACTTACTTTACTTCAATACTTTGGTTACAAACTCTTTCTCTCTCTATTCACCTTTCTCTCTCTACAACTATCACTCTCTTTCCTACAACTTCTCTCTCTACAACTATCACTCTCTTTCCTACAACTTCTCTCTTTAACCTCACTTCTTTTTATAGAGTTTTTAAACTCAATTTCTTAGAGTCCAAGATAACTTGTCATCCAAAAATTATCTATTAAAAAAAATCTATATAGAGACCCAAGAATATGAGCCTTTAAAAATATTAGTCTTGACTGCAATTTTATCCACAATGAAACTGAAGGTGGCCTTGGACCAATGTATTTAATGTATTTAACCACTAGGTAAATCGATGAATTGGAGTCTTATCACTCAAGGGAGTCCACGTAGATGATTCATGTACTACTAGTCTATTGCTGGTTCCCATTAATGCGCACGTTATTCTTGTGTTGACATTTGGATGAGAAGTTTAATTATATGATGGTTTTGGAAATCGGAGCACCCTAAGTTAGGGATGGTAAAATTGGATACGATACGATAACACGACTCGAACACGACACGAATTAAGCGGATTTGAGTTTGAGATAAGCCGACACGTTTAATAAATGGGTCGACATGAACACGACACGCAAAAATTGGGTTGAATTTGGGTTTAAGCTATCTAACTTGTGACATGATTACGACATAAGTTATTCATAGATTATGATTTTATACAAACTTATATATACATAGTTATATATATTGTAATTGTTTGTAATCTATTTGTTTATTTACATGACTGATATAGTCATAAAATGCAAGAATGAGATTGTCATGGTGTTTTTTCAGTTGTTGAATTACCTTAGTATGTTTTTGAGTTTATATATAGATACAAAATTTATAATATAGTTTGATTTTAGGATTTATGAATTGATATGTACTTTATTTTTTATATGATTTTCAGAGAGATTTTTAGGAATTTTATTAAACGGATTACACGGGTCGACACGGGTACCACGTTTAACAAACGGATTGTGTTAGTGTTGAGGGTCTCTGACACGATTATTAAATGGGTCGGGTTAGGGTTGAATTGTTTAGTAGAATACTTATACATCGACACGATACAGACACGATACAAACATGACACGAAAACACGAATTGTCACCCCTATCCTAGGTAAACAGATGAACTGGAGTCTACCACCCAAGACAGTCCACTCTCAAGTAGATGATTCATGCACTAAGTCTATTGCCGATTTCCATTAATGCACACTATTAATGTGTTTTGTATTAATTGGATGAGAAGTTTAATTATATGATGGTTTTGGGAATAGTAGCACCCTTACAGTGAATAAGTCTAAATAGATTCAATGTGGACACTTATAAGCTAACAAGCACGGACACATACACGGGTACGACACGACACGGATATGGTGACATGGCAAATTTCAAAAAAAAGGACGCAACACGACGGGGATACAACTATAAAATAATATATTAATATATATTTAACAAGTTAACCAATATCCACAGTACCATAAATCTAACAATAAAAAAAGAATAAATTACACAAATACTTCAACATTACTTATTTTTCTAATAACAAATAAATAAATTTAAATACAAAATACCAAATAAACCAACATGACTTTATGTTAAATAAAGTTCTTTTTTATTTTTTTATTTTTTTGTTTCTAAATTTATTATTTAGGAATTTTATCTAACTATTTTTTATTTTAGAAAATACTATATTTATAGAGAAAAGGACATAATAGTCATATTAAATGGTATATATGTCGTTATAGTTATTTCAAGGGGTAAAGATGTCAACTTTTAGAAGATGAGGGGCTAAAATGCTAAAAAATAATAATTCAAAAGGGTCTTTTTGTAACTTTGAAAAAGTTCAGGGGTTTTTTTGCACTTTTAAAAATTACAAAATGTACCCTGCCATTTTCCCCCGTGTCCTATCCGTGTTTTTGCCATGTCTTCGTGTGTCCTAAAAAAAAAAATTTCAGGACACTTCTAAATAGTGTCTGACACGTGTCCGAGTAGTGTCCGAGTGTCCGACACGGGCACGGCACCCCTATACGAAGTGTCCGTACTTTCTAGTTTACAAGCTCAAGGGAAAATTGCTAAGTTTTATCAATGGAATTGCTCAAATTTTCATGATCCACAAATTTTTTATATACGTTATACTACTATAGTAGTACTAGTTTACTGCTCTTTTAAAATTGATGAAGAAACAAAACATGCAGGCATTCCGCTGGAATTGCCGAATGGAACCAAAAACTGACGAGGAAAAGAAAGATGTTGACAAGAGAGAGAAAGTAAGCCAAGACACGGCCAAAACTCCAGACACCCATTTGATAGTGGCTACACTTATAGCAACGGTAACTTTTGCAGCTGGCTTCACTGTACCAGGTGGGTACAATGACAATGGTCCAGGGCAAGGCATGGCAGTTTTAACTAGACGAGCAGCTTTTAAAGCATTTGTTCTTACAGATACCATTGCTTTGGTCCTCTCTGTTACTGCTGTATTTCTCCACGTCTTTGCCTGCATTTATACAGATGGGCGTAAGCGTACTGACCGATATTTCTCTGCTCTTCTACTCATCTTAGCTGCAATGGGATCAATGATGGTTGCATTCATGACCGGCCTATATGTTGTGTTGGCAGATTCATTGTACATTGCCATTACAGTATGCGTCATTTGTTGCTTCTTCTTTCTAACTGCTTCTGTTATACTTGGTAAGGCATTCCGTGATGGTAGCTAGAGATGGAGCGATGGCATGACAAACTTGCATTGGTATGAGAAGAGTGTTGATTCTCCCATAAAACTGTCATGTAGGATGTTTTATTAAGGAATTGTATTTGTTGACTTGGTAATATTGCTGATTTTTTTTAAGATTAAATTTAAATGTATATATAAATGTGTAAACTTTTTTTTTTTTTTTGGTAAGTTAAGCAAGTATATTGATGAAAAGAAGAAGTGTGCAAACAACTCTATAAAGAGTGAACAAGGCTTTGTGGCCTTAAACATTGAGCTTAGTACAAATAATATACAAACAAATGAGCTAGAACATGTACAAAAGCAACCATTGGGCATCTATAGCAAGATAGTGAGAATTGGGAAGGCTAGGAAATTGGTTAGGGTTGGAATTTGGAAAATGGATTAGGAGATTGGACCTTGATTTAAAGATAATGGTGGGAGGTCTAGGGGTTTCCTTTGGTGACCTTAGTGATCTGCTGGGTGTTGGAAATTAATCCATACTCAACTTGTAGAAATCAAGAATATAACAATTAATTAGAGGAGATTTAATTGACATACCTGGTTGATGATAAAATCCTTAAGATAACCTTTTGTTTCTGCAAT
Source organism: Cornus controversa (assembly GCA_026545225.1). Lineage (NCBI taxonomy): Eukaryota > Viridiplantae > Streptophyta > Magnoliopsida > Cornales > Cornaceae > Cornus > Cornus controversa. Next base: position 42,719,698 of record CM048849.1, read on the forward strand.
AAATCCTTAGAGAGCTCTACCCTCTTTCTGAGAGTTGTCATTTGATAGGGCTGAATAAGGGTTGTGAAGCCCTTATTTATAACAACAACAGGGGAGACGGCTTCTCTACAAATAAAATACCTAAGTCTCCCTTCCTATCATGGAGACCTAGATATCAACGGTTAAGATTAAATCCTATCAAATAAAGTTGGAAAACCACAATCCAACAGTGTAAATATTATTCGGTCAATTAGACCACAATTGACAAGTATAACCCCAACCCATCAAGTAACAATAATTATATTGCAATTCAATTTTAGAAATAGTGCATAGGACCACAAATAAAATATTTTATTTATTAAAATATTCTAACAATCTCCCACTTGGTTCATGCACTTTAAGTTTTATAAAACAACACTATGGATTGCAACACTTTAGAAAAGTCGAGTGGTCACTCATTTTATTTTTAAAAAAATACAATTATCGAAACAGATGGATTGAAACTTTAAAACACTCTCTTCCATAGACTTCCTCAATAGTGGATCATTGATGCGTAGACAAGTAATATATTAGTTTAAATAGTTCCATGATCTCAAAACTAATTCCATTTAGGATTTGAGCAAATATAGTGGTTTTTACTGCATTACATGAGATGCACAAACTGCATGTGGTCTAAACGCACACCTCACTATCCGTCCTGCTTCATACCATCACGGTATGTCACCTGAACATATTACAGCAAACTGCCAACCTTTTGTCCAATGTGAGGGTTTACCGATATAGAGCCAATCACATATCTAGCCCAAGCTATCCTCATGGAGTGTGAAACACTCTCACAGACACTTTAATAATTATGTTTGGATTTACCAATGTGGTGCCAATCCCACATCTAATCCAAACACCCTCATAAGTGTAACATTACTCCATGCAAACATAATAACACGTGCATAAACTATATATAAATGAAGATAATAATAACGATGCATCATAACTTTATTTTGCATGCAAATAACTATCACCAAAAGACGTAAATAAATTGAAAAAAAATATCACCATAAGATGTAAAAAGCTGAAAGCTAACTGTAATGTAACATGATGTAAAGAAAAATCAGACATCATTACACAAGGACTCTCGAACACTCATCCGGATCACGTGCTCCTTAAATAATTTTGGTTGAAGACCTTTAGTGAGAGAATCTGCAATCATCTTTTCTGTTACTATATGGGGAATCTCAATCGCACTTTCCTTAACCTTTTCACACACGAAAAGATACTTTATATAAATGTGTTTATTACGCTCGATCAACTTTTCATCTTTCACATACTTTATAACAATTTCATTATCACAGAAAATGCCATAGGCTTGTGTATAGAGTCCACAACCTTCAAATCCATAATAAAAATTTCTTAGCCACATGACATGTTTGGTTGTTTCACAACAACTGGTCAACTCAGCATACATAGTGAAATACGTGATAATATATTGCTTAGAGATTTTTTTCACAAGATAGCTCGTTCTTTGAGCCAACAAAAAATAAAAACAGAAGTAGATTTCCTACTACTTGAGCAACCTGCATAGTCATCATCAGAATAACCATTTATCTCTAAGCAATTTGATTTCCTGTAGATCAACATGAACTCTTTAGTTCTCTGGAGATACCTCAAAACTTTCTTCTCTACCTTCAAGTAAACAATCTGCTGATTTTGTTAAAATCAACTTGAGTTCTCACAAAATATTTATCGAAACACTTTTATCATGACAACATATTTCCTTCAACAACTTGAACCTCACTTGGTACACAAAATTTTCACCTCAAAAATTTTCAATACTTTATCAATACATACCCTTTGAGAAAGTTTAAAATTTTTCTATAGTGCATGTATCGCATGAATGTCATTGATAACTAACAAAATATCATTAACATATAGAACAAGAATAACAAATTAACTCCCACTAAACTTGAGGTATATGCATTAGATCACGATATACTTCAAGTTGAAACATGTAAATCACTTCCTTAATGTCTACATTGAGGAACATTGTCTAGACATCTATCAAATACAACTCAAGATCATTAAGTATAAAACAAACTACAAAGTTTTAGACTCCCACTGAATTCACACATCCTCAATAAATTTTGCAATGACATGTTTCAACAATTTTCATAAGTTTAAAGGGATAATAAAAAGCATAACCAAAAGATCTCTCAAGATACTCAATGAAATGACAAATGACGGTGCAAGGATCAAGTTTCTTAACATCTGGATTATGCAATTTCACCTCTACAAGGCATCCTCACACATGTAAATGTTTGAGACTGGGTCTATGACCCCTTCAAAATATTGAGATATGTACTAAAACATCACGATTCACACCCTTCATATCTATAACCTCAAAATTGCATTTCTTCTGTATCTTCCCCTTGACACAGTCAACACATAAATTATAATCTGAAAAATTAGTAGTCCAATAATCTTATCCTTAACCAAGCATTCATGTCTCTTTCAAAAGACATACCCCAATCTCCTATGCCACAACATAGATGAATCCTCTCTAACGAAAGCATGATTTATCCGAAAAGTATCAAGTCCATAGAAAAACAAGAGGCATGTATGATCACACCAGAATCAATCCCCATAAATTTTCAAGCACATTTATAGAATAAAGTTTAATTTCACACCTGCTTTGTTTTTCTCTAACCAAACACTATAACCATAACAATTTTATTTTGATTCCCTTTCATTTTGCAGAACCAACATTCATCATTCATATGATCATGCATTTTCCTTTATTATTCTGTTTCATTTCCTTCCTTGCCGCTTATTTTCTTCTAGAAAATATTCTTACTACTATTATTTACGACAAGATGATCTGACTCAATTTTAATTCTCTTGAGCTGCTATTCCTTAATCACACAAAGTGCTAATAATTGATTAATATTTTATTTTGTCCTATGTGAATTATAATTCACCCTGAATTTCTTAAAAAAATAAATAAATAAAAACTTAAACAGAGAATTAATATATCACCATGTGGACTAGTAACTCATCATCAAATGTGATTCTCTGCTCCTTCAAACCATTAACCAGTTTGCACATCTTATAGATATGCTTCCTCACTTAACCATTGCCATAATTTCTGACTGACAGGAGCTCTGTCAGTTAATAATAATGTGGGTTTTTCTTGATGCCAACAAACTGCTTCTTGATCTTGATCAGATTAAGAAAATTCTTGATAGTATCAAATACTAGAATACCACCCCCACAAGTCAAACCAATAAAAGCACAAATCAACCTTATGGCAATTGAATTACCTTTAATCCACTTAAAATGTAATAACTTTACTACCTCAGAAGACTCTGCAACCAGCATAGAGGGTTTCTCCTTAAAAGGTACATACTCATAGTCTAAGAAACCTAACATAATATCAAAACATGTCCCATAGGTAAGTATAATTTGAACTATCCAGTGGTTCAATCCGCTATATCTGAATTGCGGAAGCGTTAATAATCTCAAATCATGTTATATTAAATAACACCACATAAACAACATACAAAATAATATGTCACAACTTTAGGGATTATCACTTTAATTCGTAATTGAAATTTTAAGCCGAATTTATCAGGATGTTTTACTATGTGCAAAACTTTCTACCCTGCGGGAACAGGTAAGATGTCATCTAAAAATCACCTTTGGGCAGAATTTTAAATACATTACCCCCGAATATGCGATTAAATCGCACATACACCTAGTTAATTATGCTTGAATTATTACTAAACACTTCTACTACCTTTGGGCAAGAGGGTTATTTAGTTCTAACCCAAACACTCTCAATTATTCTACTCACTTATCCTATATTAAGACAATGATCACCTTTGGGCAAAACTAATGTGCCAATATCGGTAAGTGCACTGTAAGACATTAATAAGACAAATATTTGTTTTTAAAATTTTTAAAAATAATAACCTACATGAGTGAATGTCACCTTTGGGTAGGCATCACTCACTTTAAATATTACCTTAAAACGGTCACTTTACCGGTCCTCCTAAACTCCAAGGAAAGACCTAAACTTTAAAATTTTATTTTATTTAGGTTCAAAAATTTCTTTATAATGCACATAAAAATAAACCGAAATATTATGAAATAATATTTGAACATGGATCAAAATAACTTGAATATTATAAATAAAAAGAAATATATTTATAATAACTCATGTGCATAACATCCACTGTTCACAATTTATTGAACAATTAATTTAATTTAATTGTTCTCCTTTCAAAAAGAAAAATACAAAACTTATATATATATATATATATATATATATATATATATATATATATATATATATATCATTTAAATAGAACTGAGTATCAAGATCTTTAAAATCTACCATTGAAATTTATTATATTAATTTCAATGGAGCTCTACACTATCACTATATACAATCTCATTGATGGGATAAACTCAATATAGTTGTACTCCATAAACCTAACTAATGTGTTGACTGCAACTTTAAATATACATGTTATATACTGCAATGTGAAAACTTCATAAACTACTAAACAAACAAACAAACAAACAACTACAGAATTATATTAAACTGCCAAACAGACCCTAATCCCACTAACGAGTCCACAACGACAACTAAGAATGGTCCAAGAATTTAAATCTGTTCTGTACTGTTGTTGCTTTTTTTTTTTTAATTGGGTATTGACTATTATGTAAGAGTCAGCAACTTAGAGACTCGACCTATTTTTTTTTAAAGAGATCTGGATATCATCTAATTGAGCGTAAGAGGATATGGATATATACGACAAATTGACAACTACAAGGTTTTCAGTTTGATGCCATATATATATGATTAATGTGAAGGACTACAAATACATAAAATTTAATGTATAATATGCACATAAATCAATATCTGAAATCATATGATACTTTGATATACATATAACCATATAACCAACACGTCTTCACATGCAACAATTAAAAAATATATCCATATAACCCAAACTAAATGAAACCAATAAATTATATACGTATATACAACAATTTTCTAATTTGTATTTTGTATATAATCATTCTTCTCTTAATTTCTATAATAGAAATCCTAGCCTTAACCTTAGCTCTGATACCAATTGTTGGAAATTAATCCATACTCAACTTGTAGAAATCAAGAATATAACAATTAATTAGAGGAGATTTAATTGACATACCTGGTTGATGATAAAATCCTTAAGATAACCTTTTGTTTCTGCAATAAATCCTTAGAGAGCTCTACTCCCTTTCTGAGAGTTGTCCTTTGATAGGGCTGAATAAGGGTTGTGAAACCCTTATTTATAACAACAACAGGGGGGGACGGCTTCTCTACAAATAAAATACCTAAGTCTCCATTCCTATCATGGAGACCTAGATATCAACGGTTAGGATTAAATGCCATCAAATAAAGTTAGAAAACCATAATCTAACGGTGTAAATATTATACTGTCAATTAGACCACAATTGACAAGTATAACCCCAACCCATCAAGTAACAAGAATTACATTGCAATCCAATTTTAGAAATAGTGCATAGGATCACAAATAAAATATTTTATTTATTAAAATATTCTAACACTGGGAAGATGCCAAGTGGCTACAAGTTTTCTGGCTGCTTTGCAATCTTTGAAGGAGCATAAGTGAAGTCTAAGCTTGATTGTTCTTGAGATGCATTGAATAAGTTGTTGAGGGGAAGTAGCTTTGTCACTAAGAGCTCTGCAGTTCCTTTCATTCCAAATGAAGTAAACACATGTTGCAAAAACTAATCTTTGTGAGAGATGAAGAATTGGGTGTGTCCAATTTGTAGAAGCCCAATTTCTCTGAAACTCCCTTCCTTCATTCTACAAATATTAGAAACCTTGGAGGCAAGGGGGTAGATGTGTCTCTTAGCTCAGGTAAGAGCCTTTGGAGGCAAAGGGGAATAGACCAATTTTCATTTCTTATTATGTTAGAAACCTTTGCATATCTCCCAATAGAGGTGCTTAGGGAGCTGCTGTGATGAACCTTGTCCACCAATGGACCTAAGGGATGCCAAGAGTCAAACTATAGTGAAATATGAGTTCCATCACCAATTTTAGCAATAATCAGTTGTCTAACTAGTTGCCTCAGTTGAAGCAGCTTCCTAAGTGACCAAGAGCATTGTGTTGGAATGTTGATGTCCCAGAAATTCTTCTGCTTGACAATATTTGTGAAGATCCATTGTGACCAAATGTTGTTAAGGAACTTGAAAAGATGCCATATGTGCTTGAGCATGACAGTTCTATTTAAATCAGAAAGTTTGGGAAGACCAAGTCCACCACTTTCTTTGGGGAGACGGACATTAAGCTATGCAACATTGGAGTGTTTCCTTATTGGAGAAGAGCCTGACCATAGAAATTTCCTTATAATAGTGTTGATGAGATTGATAGTTAACTTGAGGAGGATGAAGATGTTCATCCAGTAGAGTTGGATACTGCATAGAACTGTTTTGCATAGTAGGAGTCTACCTACATAAGAGAGAGACTTGCTTGACCAATGTGAGATTCTACCTGAGATTTTTTCAACTAGAGTAGAACAATGTGTGGAGTTCAACATAGAGGATGTGAGTGGCACACCCAGGCATGTAAAGGGAAGATCTCCCATTTGAAAGCTCAGCAAGTTGGAAATGCTATCTTGTACAGGTTGGGGGACACTAGAGAAGAAGATGTGACTCTTACAAGGGTTGGCTTCAAGTACTGAAAGGGAATTGAAAATGTCAAGTGCATCTTAATTTGATTATAGACATTGAGTTGAGGGATCCATGTGCAAACAGAAGCAAATCATCTGCAAAGATTAGGTGAGTTAATTCTAACTGTTTGCACTTCTAATGGTGAGTGAATAAAGGGTTGTCATGAGTTTTCTTGGTAAGGATAAGAGATTGGACTTCCATTGCTATCACAAAGAAAGTGGTAAACTTTACAAACCAATAAATGGGGATAGCCCAAGAAGTCCAAGAACTTTCAGACCATATAACCATGAGATATAGGCCCAGCCACATACTAGGACAACCCCAATGATGAACAAAAATTTAAAAATGTGACAACAGTCCATCATCGAAGTAGAGCACTTCCTCTGCTATTCCATCAACCTGGGGCCTTGGTGGAGGTCGAATTACACAAGGAGGCTGTCACGCCCCCAAATTTAAATACCTGGAACTTGAGTCCGACACTTGAATTTGGTGCGCGACTTGAAAAACAACATCGTCATTCTTACCATACATCCATCCAAAAACTTACATATTACAATCAAAATGTGATCGTCTAGATCATCTATTACAAAAACTTTATCTGGAGACCTTATCCCTCATCCTGAGAGTCAACTATGCACAACAAAAATAATTACATGCTAAGAAAATTACATGTAAACAGCCTCCACCATCCTGTACCGCTCTTCCATTCACTCGGTACCTGAAAAATAAAATGGAGTGAGCTCAACAAGCTCAGCAAGAATTGCAAAACACTATCATTGCTCAACAAATTGACCTTGCCTTAGATTCCTACATATAAGGACTCGTACAACAATCTTTGTGGATTAGTTTCACAAATTTTCTTATGATAATTAAACTCTAGTTAATTATCATATCCGCAATTTCTTTCACACACAGGAACCGTATTCTCAACAATTCCTTATTAAGCTAATCGTCTAAATTAACTTAACAAAACCTCACAGTGAGCCCCGGGCTCCCCTCCAATAGATGGCATGCTTAGCCAACAAGTGGTGCGTTTCGCATAGTCCCGGACTAAGGAAGCTCGCACCTGTGGCTGGGCTTGTACGTCTACTCACCCAGATGGTCCCGGACCACGTCCACACAATAAGGGCACGCTCCGCCCAATGGCCATAACAAAAAGGTTGTACACACCCTATAGGTAGGTCCCTAACCATACCTCACAAATTCTTTAGAAATTTTTATCTCATTTCCACACATTCAAGCTTTTAGGATTTACCAAATGTTTTTGACATTTAAAAAATCAAATCGTTCTCTTAATGTGATCACTAATCACATTAATTAATCACTTTAAGATTTTCCCACTTAAATCTTTTATAAACTTAATTATTTTAGCATAATTAAGTTTATTATGCCAAAGTATACAACTCTAGAGCTTTTCGTAATTTTTTAAAGCTTCAAAGGATATTTTCTCCAAATTTCTCTCTAAATTAAAACAAAAGAAAAACAAGTGTTCTTTAATCCAACATAAATTCTTTTATAATTTATTAAATGCTCTTCACATTTAATAAATTAAAAGAGCGAATTGGGCACGTTCATAAAGCTTAAAATGTCGCTAACTGAATCTTTAATCCGTAGGACCAACTATTCTAACTTAACAAGCTCAATTACGTTAAAACAAAAGATTTCATAAATTTCGTAATTTATGGAGCATTCGAGAATTTTTCCTAGAACCAACTATTCTAGCGTAATTAGTTCAAAATGCATAAACATATAATTTCAGAAATTTAAACGCAATTTATGTCACACAAAACATTTTTATCAACTAAAACATTTTCCTCAAAGTTTTAGTTTCAACCCAAAAAGGAAATTCTTTAAATTCATTTTTTAACTGATATTGGGCCTGTTCTCAATTTCGGCCCAGTCCAAAGCTAGTCATGCAACCATTTATTTCTTTTAGATGATACTGGACCTATTTTTAATTTAGGCCCAATCCAAATCATCTAAGTCAAAATTTAACCCATTTAAATTCCCATGGCCCAACATCACCATTTTCTAATCAAATAACCCACTTCCATATTCACTGTTCTATCATCTTCCTCACTAACTGTGAGTAATTTTATTTCAAAAACATCCAACTCCAAGCACCCACCAAACCATGCACAGCCAACACCCTCACCACAATGTTGATGAAAACCAAAAGCCACCAAGACACCAACCAACCACCATGGAACCGAGCCCATGAACCCACGGCCATGGCAGTCACAACCAACCTTTGAAGAGGCTACCAAGGCTGCCAAACCAGCCATGAACAGTCCTTTCGGCACCGTCGGTCACCTCCAAATCAACAACTACTGGAAGCCAACCATCATGGCTGAACCCCCAACCAAACTCCACCATCGGAACACCTAGCCGCCCATGACAACCCATTCCATAGGCAAACCGAACTACCAGCCATCTTCCATGCAAAGACCAAGCCAAGCTTGGTTGAACCCATAACTAACCAAACACTATTGTTCCAGCCGAGAGGTCCACCTTCACCACCACTGTGAGCCATCAACCCAAGCTTTCATGGCCATGGTTGCCACCCAGCAACACCTCACAGTTGGGCCACCACACCACTGCCATACACAGCCATCTACCAGCCGCACCATTGCTAAGACCCATTTTTAGCATTGTGCTCTCCACCTTCATCAAGTAGACCCACTTCTTGCCATAACCAAGGAAGACCCACATACATCTATATAACTATATATGCACACATCTATGTATCTATGTCTGAACACTAACATAAAAGAAATTTATGCAAAACAACCTACTGCCATTATACCAAAAAAAAAGAGATTACCCACATAAGTTATACATGCATAATGATTATCTCTCTCTCTCTCTATATATATATACATAGAAATGAAAGGCAAGATTCAACTTGCCTGGTTAGTGAGATTCTTCCCCTCTCTTCTCTCTCTTTTTCTCTTCTTCTTCTTCTTCTTCTTCTTCTTCTCTTCTTTTTCTTCTTCTCTTCTTCTTCTCTCTGTTTCTCTCTCTATTCTGCAGACCCACTTTTCTTGTTTTTATCGGACAGCCTTTGCTTTCCTATATATATATATGATACTTCATATAATATATTACCAATACTACACAGCCCCAATCCTCCACTAAAATACACCCAATTGTAACATACATCTTATGTATGCTTCATGCTCTTTACACGTGCCCAGGTTCTCTTTCTTCTGATTCCTTTAACAAACATTTGGGTCAAAGCTTCTTTTAGAAGCTTTGACATCCTCTGCCACTTACAAATCAAAGCTTCCCTTGCAAGACTAATATATATATATATATATATATATATATATATGCCTATATATATATATGCACATATCCATAACTACTCATATAGCCCTACAAAATCTAAAAAAAATCATTTGAATCCCAAAAAGAATAAAGGCCAAAAGAAATCCTATTTGAAGGATGTTACAGAGGCAGTTCCCATTCATTAGCAATATGTCTTTCGATTGTGGAGTCAACGAACAAACATGACATTAGTTTCAATCTCACTGAATCTAGAATTAGCTGAGAGCAAATAGTCTTTGCCTCAAAAGATTCTATGATTTCATTCCATCCATATGTTGTACACTGTTGCAGCAAAGGAAAATCGACAAACAAATGCTGTTTAATCGTAGGCTTTGCTATCCAGTGTTGATATTGCTGATTAATTACAGTATTCAATCAAGACAGACATGGTTTAACAACAGCTAGCCCAAAAAGCCATTAAGAAACTCTATCTGGTGGCATTTTTACTCGTTATGTTTTTTTCTAAATTTTGATCGGTTGCATGCAATTAGTGCCTTGAAATTGAAATGGGTGGAATTGAAGAAAATTTAGTTCAGCAAAACAAGAAAAGTCGCATGTGTAGAATTGAGAGACAGACAAAACCTGGAGTTGTTGGTGACTCCAAGTGTTACCACAAATGCCGCGAAATCAATTAATGTAAAAGGGCTTCCAGTGTTCTCATACCATACCATATAAACAAGATGTCAGCAATCCGTGAATGCGCATGCATGGGCACTGGAGACCAATACCTATTTGATTGAAGGCTTCTGTAAACAAGATGTCAGCAACCCATGAATGCGCACGCATGGGCACTGGAGGCAACCCACGAGCCGTATGGCACGGCAGCATATGTCCCGCGCACGTACTGCTGCGCGCAGCCACTGTCCTTTTCAAATTGCAGAACAATGTATCACCATTGGGATCTTATTCCAATTAGTAGATTTATCATACTCCAATGTTGAGGATACTGAAGTTGGGGGGTAATTAAGTTAATAACAGGTGATTTCGAAAAATACTGGAATTGGCTGTGGAGAGTTCAGAACTGAAACTAGTTGTAATCATTCTCTAGAATGGATCAAATTGCCTCAAAAAGCTCGTTTTCCATGATTTTTACTCGTTGAGTTATTCACATAAAAATCTGGCCTCTCATTTCCTCTTACTATTTAATTTAATGCTTTTATTGCAAATGTATAATTGAGTGATTGATTCATTGAATTAAATTATAACTTGGTAATAATAAAAGTTTAAATCAATCGAAAGAGTAATTAATATTAGATCTTTTCAACCTTTTCAAAGTATTGTAAATTTTTATTTTTATTTTCGTGGAAGTTAAAACAAATGGTATAAATTAATAGGGATATACAAGGTTGGGCCTAGCCAATTAATGGAAAGTTAACCGCTAATTTATGGCCCAAGACTAAGTGTATAAACTGAGACAAAATAGCCGTTAACAACAACAAATACAATTCTAACTTTGACGGTCGTCTTCTCCGGTGAAGAGAAAGCTCTGTATCCTTGAACTACAGTATGGATATAACAGTTGGTTGCAAATTGGGGAATCAGCCAAAACGACTAATCCGGAGGCCGTGGAGTCTTGAACCAATCAGAACGGAGTTCCAGTCAAAAAGGGAGAGGGAAGCTTCCATTCGAGAGCTGACTGAACTCCAGAGGAGAGGATCCAAATCTGCAACTAAAACGATGAAAAAGAAAAATCAAAGATGAATCATAACAAAAACAAATATATTAACTCCAGTGTCATTGACACGCACGACTATATATTCTAGTCAATTGCGTAAATTTTCATTTTTGAGTACATGTTCAACAAATTGTCCAGAAATATCATTGAAGTAATCAAGCACTTCTAACAATGACTACATCATATTGCCAAAGGTAAGTTGGATAAACAAATGCAATGGGGCTTCAAATGCTTTTCGATCACAGTATCTAAAAGACAAAACAACTAGGTTGACAGGGAAATTTAATTCTTTGACACTCAAGCTTCTAGAAATTGACTTGGAAAAGTTCCCACGCACGGATTAATTCCCCATTAGATCAAACTTTCTCCCTTATTCACCATTCTCCACAGAATGATGAGCAGAATAACTTCTTAGCTTATTTTGTTGAAATAACTTTGTTATCATAGATTCTTTCTTCTACAACTCGCAACAGAGAGCTTCGTCATGGAGAAAGGACCCAGGTACAAAGTGTATACTGAATTTAGAGAATCGAAGCTTAGAGTGAGGAATTTTTAATCCGGACAACCACCACCACTTTTGTGTTTCAACTTTATATATTCCACTACCAAACAAATTTTTTTATTATTATTTTTTTTTATATATTCCACTACCAAACAAATTTTTTTATTATTATTTTTTTTATGGGATTTTGACTCTTGTAAAAGCATGAACGACATGGAATCCGAAGCTTGAACAACAGGGAACCGAAAAGGCAGTTGTCTCTGTCAAAGGTAATTACTTGCTGGAGAAGACTAAGGTTGCGTATCTACACAGCCATTAAGTCTTATAAAGGGGAGGGTCATCAACCCTAAAACGTACATAGACTATTGCTTTCCATTGCTTTAACACTTCCTTTAACAATTTAGTTCTAACTTGATCATCGAAGTGCATCCGGTCAGTACCTTTCTAGCTATCCTCTCTTGTCTTTTGCTGAAAAAGTCTCTTCTGGATCACGAAGAGTTTTTTACTTTATCAGTTGGCACCGTCTGCGGGAACGTTAGTTTTTCCAATAAAACACAACTCTCTTACAATCTGGCTTGGAAGTTGGTAGAGAATGTAATACCCCGCTCCAACACATGGTATGATATTGTCCGCTTTGGGCCTGAGCCCTCACGGTTTTGCTCTTGGGTTTTACCCCAAAAGGCCTCATACCATTTGAAGAGAACATACTACATATAAGCACATCCCTTTTCCACACCCAGGCGATGTGGGATTGAGTACCCTACACCCTGTCAGTGTGGTAGCTCAGCCCAGTGTCTGTCTTCGCACCTGCCCACTCACACCTGTCCACAAAGTTTACTACAATCCACCCCCCTACGAGGCCCGACGCCCTTGTCGGCACACTTACTTCCGGCTGGGTTCAGGCTCTGATACCAACTGTAATACCCCGCTCCAACACATGGTATGATATTGTCCGCTTTGGGCCTGAGCCCTTACGGTTTTGCTCTTGGGTTTTACCCCAAAAGGCCTCATACCATTTGAAGAGAACATACTACATATAAGCACATCCCCTTTTCCACACCCAGGCGATGTGGGGATTGAGTACCCTGCACCCTGTCAGTGTGGTAGCTCAGCCCAGTGTCTGTCTTCGCACCCGCCCACTCACACCCGTCCACAAGGGTTACTACAGAGAAGGCACGTCGCGAACTCCCAGTCATAAGGATCTGATCGGGGAACACCCCAACGTCCCAAACAAACGAAAATGCATCGCAGTGTTGGAACAACTAGTTTAATTAGAACTTGAATCAAAGTATAAACCAGTTGGTTTACCAAAATGCAACAATTCTGCAACGTTTGCCCACTCTTGTAGATCTACTACTACTGCAGGAGCCACATAATTGGGCTCCCACTTCAAGATCCTCCCAATTGGAAGGAGAATGATGTCGTACAAAACAATGACCCCTTACAGGTTGATAACGATGCAAATTACAGTCAAGTGGGAGGTGGACATCTAAAGCAACACCGTCCATCTCCCGCACGCAATACCCGACCTTGATCATGAAATATTTCTGCCCATGTTGGTAACAAGTCTGAGGAGGCGATTTAGGAACTCAGTAGGCAATTTATAGGTTATTTCATTGCAGGTCGACGGCATAGGAAGCTGACGACTTGCTTGCTGAATCTAAAGCAGGATAAAGGAGAGTCGTTGCATGATTACATCAACCGGTTCAATACAGAGATGCTACAAGTTGATGGGGTAGGTGACAAGGTGGTTGTAACTGCCGTTATGGGACGATTACAAACTTAGAGGCTCTTGTTCTCTCTATCGAATGAACCTCCTAAGAGTATGGTGGAGCTACTGATCAAGCACAAAAACACATGAACACTAAAGATGTTCTGAACACACAAAGAAAGAAAGGTGATTATAACAAGATAGACAAAAGGAGGTCAAGCTCAAGCACTAAAGATGAAAGGAATGCTGGATTAATTAAGGTGACAAGCTACCTCAGCATCATGAACGTCTAGACAAGTACACTAACTTCACTCCATTGAACACATTGATAAGTTAGATGCTACTACAAATTTAAAATGACCCTTCTCTGACATGGCCCCCAAGTTAAAATCGAACCCAATAAAGAGACCTCGGGATAAGTATTATAAATTTATCGAGAATATAGACACACTACAGATGAGTGCATCGACTTGAAGAATTAGATCGACAGCTTAATTCGAAGGGGGTAGTTAAGCCAATTCATGGCAAAAGGCTAGTTTGGGGGGGGGGGGGGCGCACAAGTAAACACAAGGAAATAGAGATAATTATCTAATAGTTATTTTTGGAGGTTTTGTCTTTGGTGGCGAGTCAAGCTGAGCCCGTAAGGCTCATGCCAAAAGAGCTCAGAGTTCATTGGGAGTGAATGAGGTGAGGTTGGGGTATCAATACCCCGACAAAGTCCTCCCCCCCCCTTCGAATAGAGAAACATGATATCACCTTTTACGAGGAAAATATGAAGGGGGTCCAACAGCCACACGATGGCCCATTAGTGATCACATTAATCATAGCCAATGGAAGTTCCACTTTCCTTTTATTTTATGATGCTTCTATCAGGATAAATATAGGCAAGGAAAGGCTCAGGCCTACAAAGTCACCATTAGTTGGCTTCTTTAGAGAAAAAAGTGTTCCCACTGGGTGTAACAACTCTTCCAGCATGCACAAGTCCTAAGCAGTTCATGATGATGATAAATTTTTTGGTGGTGAACTGCTCGTCCTCTTACAAAGTTATACTGGGAAAGAGAGTTCAAAACTTAATGAAAGTTATCACCTCTACTCACCACTTGTTGATGCATTTCGTAAAAAAGAAAGGTGTTGGTGAACTAAGAGGCGACTAAGCAACTGCCCGAAAATACTATGTCACTTCCCTCAAGGAAAGGAAGTTACAAGGAGTCTTGACCATTGAGGGTTTAGGAGTAAAGACCAAGGAAATCACTCAGCAAAGTGAGCTAGCAGAAAAGATTATCGAGGGAAATATTTTTCACCTTTGGAACGTTGAGCACTTGAGGAATTACTACCAGTAAGGGTTCAGATAGTAATTGATAATCTAGTTTTAATTATTTTAGTTTTTATGTTAGTATCGTCATTTATTTTTACTTTTAATAAATAGCTTTGTTGTTAGTTAATAAGTTTACATTCATTAAAGCTATCTCTATGGATACCATCATAACCCTTTTATCAAAAGTCCCCTTACAATAGGGCCCTTATTGAAAATGGCAAACTAAGAAAATCCCGAGACCATCATAACCTCCATATTAAAGGGGGGTCTCCTTACAATAGTGCCTTTATTGAAAAGGGCGGGCTGAGAAAATACCTAAACAATTATAGCCCCCTTATTAAAGGAGGTCCCCTTGTAATAAGAACCTTATTGAAAAGGACAGGCTAAAAGAATCTTGAGACCATCATTGCTCCTTATTAAATGAGATCCCTTTATTAAAGGGCCCTTATAAGGGCGAGCTGAGTGAAACCCGAGATTATTACACCCTGTATTAAAAGGGGAATGGGGTTTTGATGACTAGATAGAGGGTTGATAGTATCAAAGAAATGATAACAGGGATAGTAACAATTGTTGTATGATTGGTTCAAGAAATTAAGAGACTCAAACGCGTATTCATCAAAGTGCAATTTATATATTTTCATTAAAGCTTACAAAACTACAAGTGCTCCCAGTGCCTCAAGGAAGCATGAGTCCAGACATAAGGTTGGCCCCAAGAGGACGCCAAAACATATCGTACCAAAGCTGGCACCCTTTCGGTGCCAACATGTGGGACTCGGTGCCCCATAGAAGCACCAGACCCCTCATGTCCAAAAAGGTGGCACCAAATGGTTCCAACATAGTGGCACCAGACATCCCAAAGGGTGTCAAGCCCTAATGTCCGAAAAACTAGTGTAGTAACCCTTATGGACGGGTGTGAGTGGGCGGGTGCGAAGACAGACACTGGGTTGAGCTACCACACTGACAGGGTGCAGGGTACTCAATCCCACATCGCCTGGGTGTGGAAAAGGGGATGTGCTTATATGTAGTATGTTCTCTTCAAATGGTATGAGGCCTTTTGGGGTAAACCCAAGAGCAAAACCGTGCGGGCTCAAGCCCAAAGCGGACAATATCATACCATGTGTTGGAGCGGGGTATTACAGTTGGTATCAGAGCTTGAACCCAGCCGGAAGAAGTGTGCCGACGAGGACGTCGGGCCTCGTAGGGGGGTGGATTTTAGTAACCCTTATGGACGGGTGTGAGTGGGCGGGTGCAAAGACAGACACTGGGCTGAGCTACCACACTGACAGGGTGCAGGGTACTCAATCCCACATCGCCTGGGTGTGGAAAAGGGGATGTGTTTATATGTAGTATGTTCTCTTCAAATGGTATGAGGCCTTTTGGGGTAAACCCAAGAGCAAAACCGTGCGGGCTCAAGCCCAAAGCGGACAATATCATACCATGTGTTGGAGCGGGGTATTACAACTAGCACCAAAGAGGCCAGCACAAGGGCACCAATGCCTAAAAGGTCGTTGGTCTCCACTGTCCAAAGATAGCACCAAAGGGTGCCAACATAGGGGCACCAGACGCCCAAAAAGGCACCAGGCCCCACTATCCAAAAGCTGGCATCAAATGGTGCCATCATGCAATCCAAAAGGCTGGCACCAAATGGTGCTAACGCGTGGGACCCCAATTATTTCTCTCTTATTAAATATAAGTCATTCACTCTCTCTTTCCACATATATATATATATATATATATATATATATATATATATATATATATATATGGAGTACTGATCTCTTGCTCACCGGTGAACAAGAGATTTTATCCACACTTTGATTAGTGACCATTAGATTAAATCTAACAACCACTAAATAAACCCACTTACCTGTTTACTAAAATTACAAAACCATATGTTTTAATTTTGGAATATTAATATTACATCAATTTTTTCCTAATGTAAAATAAAAATTGTTTAATTTTGGAATATTAATATTACATCAATTCCTTTTCTAATGTAAAATAAACATTGTAATTGGTGTAATATTACCAATTCTTATATTAAAGCTCTCAAATCAATCTATATTTTTTAAAATTTTAGATTTTATGGTACACTATTTAAATATTAATTGAACTTAAATCTTATTTTAAAACCTTCTTTCTTACAAATAATACATCTCTATTTATTATATACATAAAATATTAAATAAGTTGACATGCATACACAAATGTCTCAATCATGTATTCATATCTCTCTTAACAACTTGAGTCACCTACATGGAGACTTCAGAATTCCAAAATTTTGAAAATTTTCCTATTAAATTGTAAATTCATTTTGAGTAAAAGGGTTAAAAATAATAAATTAAATATCATTTCTATTTCCGTTCTCATTTTATTCCCTAAAGCTTGAGGATTATTAATTGTTTTTAATTTCTAAATAATTTCTTTTATTGTGTTTTATATTGTAAAAAGTTAATTACAATTTATATATATTTAAATTTCCTAATGTAAAATAAAATTTGTCATTGGTGTAATATTACAATTTTTATTTTATATTAGGAACGGAATTGATGTAATATTAATATTCCAAAATTAAACAAATTTTATTTTACATTAGAAAAGGAATTGGTGTAATATTAATATTCCAAAATTTAAATATATAGACAGCCGTTTTGTAGTTTTAGTAAAATAAGTAAGTGGGTTTGTTTAATGGTCACTAATCAAAGTATGGATAAAATCTCTCTCTCTATATATATACATATATATGTATATATGTATGTATGTACAGCCATAGTGTTTTAAATTTATAAGAGCTTATTGGGGTGATCGATTGCATTCAAGTTTTTCAAACGTATAACATATTCTATTCAGTTTTGCATTTGCATATTTTATGCATATTTAATACAGGCACTTACAAAAAGTACTAAATGCACAGTATACATAATTTTTATCCATGAGTTAATTGTGTAAATTTAGTGTGTACGTAATTAATATTTATATGCTTTTGCTTACAAAAAACTAAAAAATTGACATTCTTAGGCTATACAAGCAATCTCTTTTAAATAGGGGCAATTGATATGGAGCAAGAAAATTGATCATCAGTACGTATCTGGCTACCATCTCTTACCTTTTGCAAGAAAATCTCTCTTCCGGATTGCTTGCGACAAGATTTTTGTTTCATCATTTTTAGTATATTATCCATCTTATTTATTAATAACTATCTTTTTATCTTTCACAATGTAAAGCATCAATAGCTAAGACGTTTATATCAACATAAAATATGAATTACAACAAATCTGGAGTTTAAAATTTCCTTGGCATCAGTGTTACAATTCGAATTCTAGATACACCTGAGAAGGGGAGTGAGATACAAAAACTAAAGTTTCAGCTATGCAAATGCAAAATATAGTAGGTTTTTTCAATAATGGTTTAATTTTCATGTTAAATATAAAATCAACAATTCCCCTCTATTATATCTAAATATGTAAATTGGATTTCCAAAATGCAACATTTTTTTTTTGTAGTTTTGCCTAATTCAAGATATGATTTTGTATGAATAGTTTTGGAATATTATTAAATATTCTTCTTTAAACAAAGTTGATGTGATCTCTGCTTTGGTTCTCAAGACTGTCATGGATACTTTTTCTTACCTCACAGGCTTGAAACCAAATCCTAGTAATAGCCAAAACAAAGCAAAGCCCAAACAAGGACAGACCCATGAAGGCCCAAAACAAAGCAAAGCAAAGACAACTATCAGTAAGGGCCCACAAACTTGAAGACAATAATTGTTGAAGCCCAAATACACATTTGAAATAGAACAAAGGTCGTTAGTAACGGCACAAAACCAGTTCCGGTACACTCTGATAGGCATAGGTGAAGCCTCCGATATGTCTCATTCTGATTTGTTATACGTGTCTCGTTTTCATTGGTGGGAATGTTTTCCTCCGCAATCCATTTGCTTTATTTCAAGTTACTATCATTCAAGTTTTAAATAATCTCATTATGCACTAACAAACACAGTTTAATTTTTTTTTAAGTAATGTCACATCAATTTATGCAATTTTTGACAATTTGATAAGAGGCTTGACCTGAACAGAAAAACAATATTCGAAAGACCATTAGAGCTGGAAAAGTCTATTCTGATGGAGTCGCTCGGGTTATCTCAATTTTTTAAATTCAAAACAAGTTAATCGATTTATATATATATATATATATGGCCAAAGTGCAGTAAATTCCCTTGTGTGTTTAAAGAGTTGCAAAATACTCATATGTTATTTTTGGGTCCAAATAACCTCCCTTAACTTTCAAATAGTTGCAAAATATCCCATTTGAACAAAATATATTTTTTTATAACTATTTTACCTTTTTTATGTTTATAAAATAAAAATAGAGAAAAGAGAATTTTTTTTTACCTTAATAAAAAAGAGAAGCTTTTTCTGGAAAAAAATTTCGAAAAACAAAATTAAAAATAGAAAATAAAGATAGGGAATTGTTTCTAAAACTATTTTTTTTTCAAAAATTATTTTCTAAATTTTTTTGTTTTTAAAAATTCCCTCTCTTTCTAATGGAAAAAATTTCCGAAAACAATTCCGAAAAACAAAAATAAAAATCAAAAATTTTTTAGTTTTCGAAAACAATTCCCTCTCTTTATTTTTAGTTCTTTTTCTCGAAAACTTATTGTTTCCGATTTTTTTTAATTTTCCGGAATTGTTTTTGGAAATTTTTTCCATTAGAAAGAGAGGGAATTCTAAAAACAAAAAATTCTAAAAATAATTTTTGAAAAAAAAAAGTTTTTGGAAACAATTCCCTCTCTTTATTTTTAGTTTTTTTTCCTAAAATTATTTCCAAAATTTTTTTCTGTAAAAAGCTCCTCTTCTTTTATTATGGTAAAAAAATTAATATAAAAAAACTCTCTTTTCTCTTATTTTATTTTATTTTTTATAAATACATAAAGGATAAAATGGTCATATAAAAGTATATTTTGTCCAAATGAGGTATTTTGCAACTATTTGAAAGCTAAGGGAGGTTATTTGCACCCAAAAATAGCACAAGAGAATATTTTGCACATCTTTGAAAGCACAAAGGGTTTACTGCACTTTTGCCTATATATATATATATATATATATATATATATATATATTAAACGAGTTAATTGGATAAATATATATATGTTAAATAAAATTAAAAAATGGTTTAGTTATGAATTACACATCCAAACTATATCCATATATCATGTTATATACAGATGTGTTCAAATTATGGCATATTAAATTGTTAAAAAATTAACCATACGATTTATCGTAACATTGACGATAATTTATGGAATTTTTTATGTTTATACTCTTATTTTAAATGAAATGACATTTCTAACTTAAACTTCACAAGTGAAAGATTTTTTTTAAAAAAAAAATTACACAACTAGCTTTTCAGATATCCCGTCCCTATCTCTCATCTTTAATATTTTTAGTCTCTTTAGTGGATCCAAAAAATTACTCAAAAAACAAAACCGTTCTCAACAAAAAAAAAAAAAAAAAAAGTTATATTTGTTGAATAAATTCTCTTTTGACAACAGTCGAAAAAAAAAAGAGAATCCAAAAAAAAAGTTATTCTTATTGAATAAATTAAAAGAAACAAAAAAAAATGTTATTTCTGTTGAATAAATTATCTATTTGACAAGACAAAAAAATACCGAATTTTTTTTTATCCTTATTGAATAAATTATCTCCTTTAACAAAATTGGAAAAAAAATACGGTACGCCAAAAAAAAAAAGTTATCTTTGTTTGAATAAATTCTCTCTTTTGAGAGGACCAAAAATAAAATTTCAAAAGAAAAAGTCATTTCTGTTAAATAAATTATCTCTTTTAACATGATCTAAAAAAAATGTACCAAAAAAAAAAGGTTATTTTGGTTGAATAAATTATCTCTTTTGACAGGATCCAAAAAAATAATATTCAAAAGAAAAAGTTATTTTTGTTGAATAAATTATCTCTTTTGGCATAACCCAAAAACAAAATGTAACCAAATCTTTTAACAAGATTTAAAAAAAAAAAGTATTGAAAAAATGTTATTTCTGTTTGGCAAAAATCCAAAAAATAAATAAAATAAAGTACTAAAGAAGTAAAGAAGGTAAATTGAGTTAAAGTTTATAGCATAAAGGATAATGCATTAATGAGTTTAGGAACATTTGTCATTTTTTTTAAATAAGAAAGATAAGTGAAGTACAATAGTAGAAAAGTGAAGTGCCAATTTCACCTCCCTAATTTATAACTATAATAAAATCTATAATAACCATATTACATGTTCTAATACAAGAAATATAACCCTACAATCAAACATACAACTTTAATTTTAATTTATATAACACCAAGGTCCGGGGTCGTCCTCTCCTTTCAAAGTACGTGAAAGGTAAATGGTTCAAGTCTTCTACGTTAATCTTGTCAGAACAAAAAAAAAATTTAATTTAAATAATTATATGTCAAATTAAAATTTTAAAAAGCTATGAATATGAATTCTTAGAACTCTTACCCAAATAGAATTCCACTCTTAACTTTGAACCCTAGCCAATCCAAAATCTCAAAACACTGCTCAACAATTGGACACTTCGAAGGGTGTAGTCAACTAGGATTTTAAAGAATTTTGAAATACATTTTTTAAGTGACAAATTTATTTAAATTCATGGATTTTTATATACTTCTATTATAAACTTTCATTAATTTGTATAGACTTCTATTAGAGACTTTGATGGATTTTTATAGACTTGTATTGATTTCTTCAACATATTTTATTTATTTGCATTCTTGAATTCTATTTTTGCGTACAAGTAAACCAATGGCTCAAGGAATAGATATAATGCAAAATGGATAATATATCATCTCATATATTGTGTAAAAATTATTGTGTTGTGCAAATATCCAAGGAAAGAACAAGGATAATAAAGTAACTTACTTGATGAACACAAATTGCATATCATCCCTTGTTCATATTTCAATCGCACATTATGAAAAAAGAGAAAAAAAAAATACATACTTTGCTTATAGGTTATATGTTAAATTATTAGATAAATAATTGGAGAACCTTAAACCTAGGTTATATTGGATTATTAATTGGACTTCATGATCAATTCATGTGGCTTAAGGATTGATTCCTAACAAACAATGTAGAGGATTAATTCTCCCATAGTACGAGAGATTGATTAACTTGTTTGAAAACTCGAGTTTTACAAGTTTTTCTAATTAGCTGGGACTTAATTATGGTTAATTACTCTCACCTTTTATGAGGTTTGTTCAAATATTTTACGCCAAAATTTTTGAAAAAAGTATGTTCAACCTTCCATGAAGTTTTGTCCAAAAATATTTGACCACTTGTGACATTACTGAGAGATTATGTAATGATGTAAAATGACTAAAATGACCTTATTGTTATTACAACAAATGACCATTAAAACTAATTTTAGTTGAACAAAATTAGTCCCTAGAAGTTGCAGTTAACAAAATTAGTCCCTAGAAGTTGTAGTTAGGCCATCGTGTTCTGATAGGATACCTCTCTGTACTTAAACGACGTGAGGAGTCGTTGAGGTTTCCAGGGGATAATTGTGGGATGGCTATTCAGTGGTTGGATGATCCTGTAGAATACTTGGAGGATAATAAGGTTGCTAATTATAGGTACATTTCGAGTTTGAAAAAGGCTCTGAAGCATCTTAGGGAATTGCAAAATAATGAATCAGATTGCCCATAAAAAAACACAATTCAATATATTTGATGAATGTTTTTTACTGATTCCGTTAAGTGAATTAATGGTCAAATCAGAGTAATTTTGTAAAAGAAAAATTATTGATGAAATATTTGGACAAATATTAGGAGAGATCACTTAATTCACCTCTTATTTAAACTAGTTTTCTTTAAAATATATATATGGTCGGGAAAATATGATAAAATATTTGATGCTAACCGTGTCAAACAACAGAACGCGGATCATCTTGACTCCCAACAATAACACACTTCTCCACGTTGCGGCTCATTTCGGCCAACACAACGTGTGACAGAGATCTTACACAAGTGCGGCGGATCACTACTTTGTTCGGTAAATATTAACGATGAGACTTCACTTCACGTTTGGACAAGAAAATGACATATCAGCATAGTACAAGCACTCATTCAATATGCGAAAACACTGAAAGAGGACCTTGAAAGAGGCAATGGAGCTACAAAGGAGTTGCTGAGGATGAGGAATGTGGAGGGTGACACGGCCTTGTACGGGGCTGTGCAAAATAATCATCTTGATATTGTTGAGATTTTGACCAAAGAAGATCATGACTCTTTACATTATCCCCATAATGCCAAGGAGACTCCACTTTACCTGCTGCCGGGAGATGTTAACGAGCTATTTTGTTCAAAATTTTAAAAAGTTGCATTTCACCAATTTACGTTGGTCCAAATGGAAGAACAATGCAGCAACAATTTGTTATGATAAAGGTAGTTACTAAATACAAAATCTTTTCTAGCTCCATATGTTTTCCCTAGCACAATTGTAGAATAGAATAAAAAAATATAGATCCTCATTTGCAAATTAACATAAATTTGTCAAAGACTAACTGGTCCAGTGGCATAAAGGCCCTGACTTCCAAAGAGAGGTCCAGGGTTCGAGCCTTAGTGGAGGCAATGTGCGTGTGTGGTTCTATTTACCTATCAAAAAAAAAATTAACATAAATTAATTTCACGCGGAGAGTTCTTGTTTTTTAATTTGTAGTAACCATTCGCATTCTATCATTATGCTGCTACTGATTCCTGCTATCAAACCTATCGTGCATGAATTAATATTAATGGTCAATTAGCTTATTTTTTCATGCAATTGTTACATATGGTTGTGATTATTTGTTAATGCATTGCATCTTGTTCTTAGTTGTTCCTATATCCATGAAATATTGCTTATAAATTTTCATCTTCAATACTACTGACTTACAGTACCACCAAAAAAAAAATTGTAAAAAATAGTAATACTAATAAGTAAATAAATAAAATAATAAGAAATCCTAATTATCATGTTTTGGCAAAGAACAAGTAATTAATTACTAATATTTTCTATTTTTATAAACTATACAGTAATGTTTTGTTTTCACTCTAGTATCGACTGTCAAAATAATGTAAGAACCGTGACCTTTTTTAGTCAATTTTTCTTTAATTTTATTTATTGTCATATTAATGTTTTGAATGATTATATATGTATTATAATTGTGAAATATATGTTTGGAAACTTGTATAAAGTTCTGCAAAAGTTTTGAAAGTGTCCGAAAGAAAATGAGTTTTTTTATGTCGGGTGGGCCTAGAACGCGGGTCTCATGGGTCCAAAAAATACGAAAATGTCAGAATGACACCAAATTTGGAGGGTAACTTAAATAAAAATTTTGATGCGCTAAGAAATCGATTTAGAATCCATTGGAGCTACTGAAATTAAAAATGAAGCCCAAAAAGGTTTAGTGAGTGATTAATAATATTTTTGTAATTATGAAATTCTAAGTCTATTAATAGAAAGGAGGCGAATGCAGAATTCTTTCTCATTAGCCCTGAGAGAGCATTATAAGAGAGTTCTATTTTATTATATAAATTATTTTCAAGTAGAATTAGGACTCCTTTGCTTATTTGTATTTTCTTTACAATTATGCCTGAAATATTATTATTTTTAGAGAGAGAAAGTATATATAGTATAATTAGGGCAAACTATTTTTGAGAACACATCTATATTTTACAAGTGATATTTATGATGATGTTCTACTACTAATTAGTTACTCAAAGACTGCATCAAATTATTCGTTGATCAGA
Organism: Cornus controversa; assembly: GCA_026545225.1. Taxonomy (NCBI): domain Eukaryota; kingdom Viridiplantae; phylum Streptophyta; class Magnoliopsida; order Cornales; family Cornaceae; genus Cornus; species Cornus controversa. Next base: position 42,744,749 of record CM048849.1, read on the forward strand.
GTATTGGATTAGTGTTTCATCTCTTACTTGCTGAAGAAGAAAGGTGACGATATTGCACTACGAATGGAACGGAATACTTGCTGAGTATTTTTGTTCTTCCAGCAACTTTTTTGTAATGATCGTAATGTTAGCTATAAGTCTGCAGCAATTGGACCTGAAGTCACAATTGTAAGTCTGAGGTGTTCCGCATCAGAATATTGACAAAGTGAAGAGGGGTGTGAGTTTAAGACAGAGTTTATTGTACTTTGTTTTGTTATAGTGGATTGGTTTCCTGAGACTTTTCGCCTCCCTCGTAATTTTTTTTCATTTTGAGTTTTTCACGTATATCTGGTGTATTCTTTACTTGCATTTTAAGTTATTTACTTATTTTAGTTGTTTGATTAATTGGATATAAAATCGAATTAATTTGAAAAATTAAATAAATGAGTAAGTGAATCTATTCATCCCCTCTAAATTTTAAATTACTTTCATAACTACTTTCGCATCTCGTAACTCACAAATTAAATTAATTTTCTTTAAAATAAGGCCGGTACGAATAAAATAGTCATGCTTGCAATGTAAAAAACGGGAAGTACCTTTCTAGACTTGTCATGATGCATAATTTATATATATATTTCTTGGTGAGCCATTAGTCCCTCTTCTAACTTATACTCATCTATTCAACTCATCCCTAAAATAAGGTTGCGTCAATATGATAAAATAGCATGCTTGCAATTTAAAATACGAGAAGTACCTTTCTAGACTTGTCATGATGCATAATATATATATATATATATATATATATATATATATATATATATATATATCTTGGTGAGCCATTAGTCCCTCTTCTAACTTATACGCATCTATTCAACTAATCTCAGAATTAATTAGTTGGGGATTAATTAAACTAGTTTCTTTAAAATAAGGTCGTGTCAATATGATTAAATAGTCATGCCTGCAATTTGAAAGACGAGAAGTACCTTTCTAGACTTGTCATGATGCGTACTTTATTTATATATATATTTCTTGGTGAGCCATTAGTCCCTCTTCTAACTTATACGCATCTATTCAAGTAATCCTTAAAATTAACCTTTATTTTAGACCAAGATTCCTTGTGGACTAACTTTCAACTGTTCATTTTTCTTTTCCATAACAAGGTATTCTTTGAAACTCAATCATTTGATAATGTAGAAATACAATAAGTTGGTTGTTTAGATGCATGTATTCAACAAGTTGTATTTTTTTTTTTTTTAAAATAAAATACAAGTGAAAACAGCAATGCTGACCAATTAGGCAACCGGGCAAGTGAATAAATGGACAAAGCTGCTTCAGGAGGATATGCATGACCTATTCAACAACTAATCTTTTTTTTTTTAGACCGTGATTGCTTTTGGACCAACTCTAAACTTTGTACCTTTTTCTTTTTCATACATAACTAGGCTTTCTTTGAAATAAATTCATTTGATAATACACCACTATTTTCAAAAAATAAATTATAGAAGAATGTTATTTTTTTAGTTTAATTTATTTGTCATAAAAAGGGGTATTTTAGATACTTCAATTTAAACTTTATTCATTCCATTCCTACATATTTTTATTTTTGCAACCAAACGATAGAACGACAATAACTACTTTATTCTATTCTCATTCTTATTTCATTCTTACTTGCATTCTATTTTATTCCTGCGTACCAAACGTAACCTAAGAGTATTAGTACACTCTCGATGTCTCACAAGGCCTTGGGGCCTACATCGAAAGACAATAAAATCATTAGTTAGAGAGGTACTTTTATGATATCTATATATATATATATATACATATTAGTGTATGATCGTACTTACGGCACTATTATGCACCCATACTCGTAATCATTAAATAAAATAATTTTAAATTGTAGATAACAAAAGATATTTTAAATAAAAAAATTAATTTTTTAACTACTTTTAACTATTAAATTAAATTTTTTTGTTCTTATTATACCACGCTTAAACATATATTTATTTCGTTTCTCTGTCAGATGCATATCATAAAAGAATTGATCCACTCGGGGTGTCACAAGTCTCAAGTGGGGTGGAGCCCACCACACAGTTTTGGCGGGGCTCACCCTCCTTGTGAGGCACTCACATTTTTTTTTCGGGTGGGGGCTAGTAGGGTGGTTCCTAAGATTAACCGATTTCGATCTCTTAGCCTGTACAAAACAAGTTAAAAAGGGTAGATTCCACTATTAGTATTTAATTTACTTTAAATATACTCGCATGTATACCAAACATTTTCGTAATTTATTTTCTTTTATTTATTTTTTTCAAACTCTTGCTGAAAGGTTTGCGCATGACATAAATATTTTTTCCACAGTTCATCCAAAAGGTTTGCTCACGACATAAATAATTTGATCCTTGGTGAAAAATAGGATGGAATGTAGTTTCTAATCAGAATTTCATGTTTTTTGTGTTTGGTAGCAGAAACAGGATTTTTTATTTTTATTTATATATTATATTTTTTTTTATTTTTATTTTTATGCAGTCACTTAATTATGCTCAAAATAAGTTATAACAATCCGTCAAGTCGCTACAATTCGAACAAGTCTTTTTGAAAACAATAAATAAAAGAAAATAAATCGATGAGATCTTAACCACCATTTTTATGGATCTATTCATGTGCTCCAGCTAGTTAATTTTCTTTAAAATGCGCGAAATGTCATCCATCCTCTTATTTTTAATGTTTTTTAATAAAAATATCAGAAATGCGAAATGACCCTATTACCCATAATGTCATGAATTTGTTCCTTTTTCATTTGATAATGTTGAAATACAACATGTTTGTTGGTTGTACAAAATACTTCTAGTCAACAGTTTGTATACTTCTATTTTTTTATATAAAAATAAATAAAAATACACGAAGTTGTAAGAACAACGATGCCCAACGTCAACTCGTCAACTGAATAAATAGACAAAGTAGCTTCAGGCAGGCTGAAATCTGAGAGGCCAAGCAGAAACCAGTCACATATAGCTATCGTTAGTGACATTATGGATCCAATCTTATACAAGGCTGCCAAAGAGGGAAATGTTGATGTCCTGGAGCAAAACGTTGATCAACTTGAAGACCAAGTGACCCCCAACAACAACACAGTCCTCCACGTCGCAGCTCAGTTCCGTCAAACACAATGTGTGAAGGAGATCTTGCAGAAGTGCGGCCAATCACTTCTTTTTTCCGTAAATATCAAAGGTGAGAATTCACTTCACATTGCGGCGAGGGAAGGATACTACAACATAGTACGAGCACTCATTGAATATTCAAAAGAACTAAATGAAGGCCTTGAAAGCGGGATTGGAGCTACCAAGGAGATGTTGAGGATGACAAATGTGGAGGGCGAGACCGCCTTGTATGAGGCTGTGCGAAATAATAAACTTGATGTGGTGGTAATTTTGATAAAAGAAGACCCCGAGTTTGAACATTTACCTAATAATGCTAAGGAGACTCCACTTTTTCTTGCTGCCGACCGAAATTATCCCTTGATTGTGTCCAAAATCTTGAAACATTGCACATCACCTGATTACAATGGCCCAAATGGAAGAACAGCTTTACACGCGGCGACAATTTGTTATCATAAAGGTAAGAGAATCTTTCATTCATCAGGAGTTTCATGTCATTAGTATCATCAACCAATTACATTTTATCACATAAATAAAAATATATTTATTTAAGTGGATCATATCACTTTATGTCATTGTTCAATTAATACGTGATACTAATTTTGGGGCGGAGCCAGGATTGCAAAGTGGGGAGGGTTAAAAGTAAGAAAATTGAAAACAAAGATATGTTATAAATATTCAAAAAATAGACCAAAAAAAAAACGAGAATGTTCCCATATAAATAAATCAAGTACATCACAGATAGATACAAAAACAGATATAACATTTTCTTAAGTAAGTTATTGAAGATGAACCCTCCGAGCCAATCCTTAAGAGAGTCAAATTCATTAACTACCGAATCTATATCAATATCTTCATCGAGTTCTCTTTCAATGTTAAGAATCATGCAAAGTGGGCAAAATGGGGAGAGCTAAAAGTAAGAAAATTGAAAACAAAGATATGTTATAAATATTCAAAAAATAGACAAAAAAAAAAACGTGAATGTTCCCATATAAATAAATCAAGTACATCACAGATAGATACAAAAACAGATATAACATTTTCTTAAGTAAGTTATTGAAGATGAACTCTCCGAGTCAATCCTTAAGGGAGTCAAATTCATTAACTACCGAATCTATATCAATATCTTCATCGAGTTCTCTTTCAATGTTGAGAATCATGCAAAGTGGGGAGGGCTAAAAGTAAGAAAATTGAAAACAAAGATATGTTATAAATATTCAAAAAATAGACAAAAAACAAAAAACAAGAATGTTCCCATATAAATAAATCAAGTACATCACAGACAGATACAAAAACAGATATAACATTTTCTTAAGTAAGTCATTGAAGATGAACCCTCCGAGCCAATCCTTAAGAGAGTCAAATTCATTAACTACCGAATCTATATTAATATCTTCATCGAGTTCTCTTTCAATGTTGAGAATCATGCAAAGTGGGGAGGGCTAAAAGTAAGAAAATTGAAAACAAAGATATGTTATAAATATTCAAAAAATAGACAAAAAAAAAAACAAGAATGTTCCCATATAAATAAATCAAGTACATCACAGACAGATACAAAAACAGATATAACATTTTCTTAAGTAAGTTATTGAAGATGAACCCTCCGAGCCAATTCTTAAGAGAGTCAAATTCATTAACTACCGAATCTATATCAATATCTTCATCGAGTTCTCTTTCAATGTTGAGAATCATGCAATTTGGAAGAAATTTATCTTGTTCATTGCGAAAAAAATTTGTTCGGTTAACATGGAGAGTTAATATGAGACAGATCAATCTATCAATCAGATAATAAGTTTCTCTCTGTTTGTTCACCTCTTGAAATTTTCGAAGGAGGCTATAATTGTCACTACTCATCAGAACTTGCCCCACTTTTTGATTTATCATTTTTTAGTTTATGAAACGAAAACAAAATTTTCATATTGCAATGAAAGTGTCTCGATAGTCCGAAACAATAGAGGCAGGGACAGTCATGAAATTTTCAAAAGGTTGAGAGGCCCTAAACAAACTTTCTAGTACACATAACACAAATTTTATTTTCCTTAAAATGTTTGTATACACTTCACAAATCACAACAAAGACAAGTTTGCTAAGAAATAGTAATTTTATATATATATATAAGATTTTTATAAGAAAATTTCAATATAATAAAAAATTAAAAATGTAAATCAAAAACAAAAAATTTATTGGAGAATGATTAAACTAACCTCATGCTGTTTAGCATATTCTCTAATTTGTTACTAATTTTCTAAATTGTTGAGTATATTATATGATGCTTAGGTTTAAAATTGAATAAGTCAATTAAATATATTATTAAAGGCTCAAAATATAAATAATATAATAAAATAGCAAGCTGGGCTAGTGGGCTGTGAACTAATAAATCCTGTAGCAGTAAAAAAAAAATTATTTTTTTGGGACCAGGGCTATAGCCCAGGTTAGCCCATTAGTAGTTCCGCCGGTACTATGTCATCACTACTCATGACTTAGACTTCCTGTTTTGAAATAATATATATTATTCCTATTTTGTCACCGAACCGTAACAAAAAAAAAAATTCAGAATGGCATTTGAACAAGGCACAAGCAATTCCTAATTACGTTTAATATATAATGTTTTTCTTTCACTTGAACTTTTTTTTTATTTTTTATTACACATTACTTTTCAGAATGCATAGCAATTTTACACCGTTGGAATCGATTACTAATCAAGGAAGCAGATATATATGGATGGATACCACTTCACTATGCTGCATGGTTTGGCGATGTATCAGCAGTGAGACAACTACTTGATCTAGATAAATCTGTGGCATACATTACTGCAGAAGTAGACGACAATAAAACTGCTCTTCACATAGCAACTAGTCAAGGTAATCTAAATATCATGAAAGAACTTTTTTCATATTGTCCAGATTGCTGGGAGATGATCAATAGTAAAGGTCAGAATATTCTTCACATTGCCGTGGAGCATGAGAAAAATGAGATAATCGAATTTATCATAAAAAACTCCTTTCTCAGTAGACTTATAAATCATAAAGACATCAATGGAAAAACACCTATTCATCTGCATGCTGCTAAAAGTAACCACAACTACGCTCCTCTTCTGGACCGTAGATTGGATGGAGGGATCTGCATCAAGAAAAACTTCACTCCATTTGAAGTATTATCTGGTGACGAGGATAACACATCCAAGGTAAGCATGCTTACTCCATCTATTATGTGATTTTTTTTATTACATGAAAATAAAAATAAAAAAAGTTTCTTCTCTAGTTGCTTAGATATTATGGTCTATCTTCAACTACCCCCACATCATTATTGAATGTATATACAAAGGCATGGTTGGAGCGCTTTTGAACTTTACATTTTAAAGAGGTTTTGTCATAATTCTAGATGTTCATTTAATTCAAGTGATAAAATTAAGTATACAGTTAGTTCTACAGGGAATCATACAAAATGATGCAACTTTACCAGGCTAAGTTTTAAGGTTAATATTCATTAGGCAATAGTAAATTCTGAATTTTTAGATTAATATCCAACTACTAAATGATCAGTACTTGCTAGTACTGTATAAATGACTAGTACACGTACCAACAACATGTTGGGTTTGTGACTCAAATTCAGTTGCGACAGTTTACTTTTCTGTTTTGGAAGCATAAAGACTTGTGGAGCAAGGCTGAAGACTTGGGAAGAAAGTTGAATACATCTATTTTAGAGTTGTGATTGAATTGATAACTTCTTGTTAGACAACGTATGGGAATCCTTGTTCAAGAAGGAATTAGTTTTGGAAACTCTATAAATAGATGTAGGGTTAAAGGGAAAGAGAGAGAGGAAAGATGTAAGGAGTTGATGAGTATTGTGAGGAGAGGAGATAATATATGTAATTTCGGGAGGGAGATGGCAAAAGAGAGTGAATTAGAATGTATGTGGTAGACATGCTTTCCGCGTGTTGTACATTCTTTTCTCAATATGAAATCTCTCTCTGTGGACGTAATCCTAGAATTGGGTGAATCATGTAAAATATTATGTTGTACGTGGATGTGTTTGATTATTATCTCCCTATATGCTTGTATGATTGTTGATGTGATGATATGCTTCCAATGTGCCGAACAAAGGGGGATTAATTCCCAACAACTAGTATCAGAGCCAATGGTGGGTCAGAGCCTGTGGTTGGTCCTGAATATTAGAGCTGAAGATTGGCGGTGTGTCAGAGCAGAAGGTTGATCGTGAAGACTTATGGAGATATAATCTGAGCTGATGACGAAACAAAGATGAAGATAGTTTGAAGCCCATAAGGAATGAGTCTTGAAACAAGCTAGATAATGCTCATTTTCAAGATGGGCAAGATGATGGTATGAAGAAAGGAGGTTTGCTATTTTCAGCCCAAAAAAGATGTGAGTGAGAAAAGAAGAGGGTGTGGGGGTAGAGATGATGATGAAGATAATGAGTGATGATAATGATTGATCGGTAGGTTGCCATATGTGAGCAATTGAACACCAATGGTGATGATGTGATGGAGTTTGGTTCAAGGTGGATGAATCTTTGGTCAAGGTGGAGTTATGGAGGAGCGCGTTGATGAAATTTGAGCAAAGGTGGAGATTGTTGGGTTTGTGGTGTGAGTTACGCGGCACGGAAGTAGCTACCAAAGTTAGATTTAAAACCTAGAGGGGGTGATTAAGTTTACTCGCTTTTTGCTTAATATTTCAGATTATCCATTTTTAAGCCCAATTAAAATTTAAGCAATCCCACAAAGCAAGTAAATAAATAAAAGTGCAGGAAAGTAAATAATGCACCAGATATACGTGAAAAACTCAGATAAAAAAAAAATCACGGGTGAGGCTTTGTAGACCCGGAGAAACAAATCCACTATCATCGAATCAAAGTATAATAGACTCTATCCCAGACTCACACCCACTCCACTCTGACAAGAACTCTGATGCGGAACACCTCAGGTTTCAATTGTGACTAGCTCGTCCAACTACTGTAGATTCCCTACTAATGTCAAAATCTTCTTAGAAGGGTAACTGGAAGAATACGAACACTCAGCAAGTATTCTATCCCCTTCGTAGCTCAATCTTCTTCTCTTTCCTCACCAACGAAGAGTTGTAGAAGAATCCAATACAGTAACTTGATACCGAATAAATCTTCAATGCAGTCTTCAAACAGTTGATCAAGCAAATAGAGACACCCTAAATCACTTAGTAAATATGTGGTGCTATCAAAAATATAAATAAAGAATTTGACAAAAAAATCTTTTGCTAGAAAAATATCTCAATACTTTCTCTCTCTAGAATATGAATTTTTGTTCTATGAAAAGCCTTATTGAGAGATAAACCATATGAGGTCTTAATTTATAAAGATTAAAACCCTAGTTTTCCTTGAAAAATAAGATAAAATCCAATCAAAAAACGAGTCCCCGCGATTTTAGAAATTTCTAGATCAAATTTAGGTCAAAACAAACAAAATTCCGCAGGGAAAATACCTTGGACCGATCCACACCTGTGTCAATCTCTACACGAGATACTAAGACCTCTTAGACCGGTCCAACCTTTACTTGGACCGATCCAACATTGGATATTGAAACATTTTGCTCAAAAGTCCCTCTATTAAAGGTCGGACCCTCCCGGCTTGAAATATACGTGTTCTCACCACCTTACCTCGACTATGTGATTCTTATATGTGATTAAAGATGTCCCCATACATTCGAAACCATTTTGAAACTTCAATCGATCGAATCCTTGTTTAGACCTTTGATGACTTCTACCGAAGATTCAAGCTTCATTCTTTAATGAACCCCTTGCATGATTGGTGTAGATTTTCATGCTCACTCTAAGACTTCAATTATATGATCAATGATAGAAATATAACTCAAAGAATACAACTCGATTATGTTTGGTTTTGACACTGAAGATTGTCAATTACAAAAATATACGTCACAATCTCCCTATTTGTTAGTTTTGTGACAAAATCAACTTAGATAATTATAACCTAACCACTGAAAAAATCAGATTACAATATGTCCCAAATACAAAGAAATATATCTTGAAGATCTCAAAGCATCATGAGCAAACTTTCAACATTCATGTGTAGTGTTTGCCAAACCTGTAAAATCTCCATATCATACAAACAAAAGAGAGTGAAAGAGTATTTATGGTGGGCATGCTTTCCGCGTACTGTATATTCTCTTCTCAATATAGTGAATCTTCCTCTCTAGGGATGTAGCCCTAGAGTTGGGTGAACCATATAAAATATTATGTTGTGCGTGGATGTGTTTGATTATTATCTCCCTATATGCTTGGGTGATTATTGATGTGATGATATGTTTCTGATGTGCCAAACGAAGGGGTATTAATTCCCAACACAACACACGTGTCTAGCCGAATAGAAGAAGGAGCCCAAATTTTGAAGGTGTTACTTATGCGCTTTAATTTGGAGATGTCCATGATCGATCATTGTGATCTTGTGGCTGCAGTAGAAGCTTTCAAGGAAGACATGACACAAGGGTAAAAGTTTCATACCTCTCATATGGAAGAACCTTTCGGACATGGGTAAGCTGAATGCCAAAGCTCAATGATACTTAAGATTGGTAGAAGATGAGGCTATATGCCAACAAAGGTCCACACTGACAATGTTGTCAATCAGATGAAGGAGCGAATATCAAAACCTAAGCCATCCAGGAACACCTCATCGTCAACCAGTAAGGCACCAAAGAAAAGGGCGAAGTATATGGAGAATGTTACCCCACTGAAGGTAAGTCTGGAAACCCTTTACCAAGAGAATAAAAATAAAAACCTTTTCCACCCCATTCTCCTATACAAGAACCATTAAAGCAAAGGGACTGAACCAAACAATGCAATTCCACAACGATTATGGCCATCAAACAAACGATTGCAGAAACTCGAGAAAACAAGTTTAAGCCATATTAGCTAAAGAGGAGTTGGCCAAATAACTAGTGACCAAAGATCAAACCAGACAAACAGATTAGCCTGCACCTCGACAAAATAATTAGCAGAACACTCAGCCCATAAGGGTTTTCAATGTCATTTATGGGCGATCGAAACTAGATCAGGAGTGCAAGAACATAAGGTCATGACTCCACCAAACACGAAAATTATGGAAGGTCGGGGAAATGAATGCCATATTGAACATAATGGTAGAAGTGGAAATTGTCTTCACAACCAAAGATCTCTACAGGGTAAAGATGTCGCACGAGGACACCCAGGTGATCATCCTCATGGTAGTGAACTGTCTGATCAAGAAAGTGTTAGTAGATGAAAGACACAATATGAATATGATGATGCTCTGGGCCTATCTTCTAGTGCATGAGATTAGATTCAGACCACATTTAGGCAACCACATAGCCCTTGGAAGGATTCGATAGGAACCATGTGATGCTAACTAGAGTTATTGGACTGCCAGTCACAACATCAACCATAACCTTAATAAAGAATTTTGTTATTATAGATGTCCCTTCTTCATATAATTTGATCATGGGTAGATGATGGATCCACAAGATAAAGGGGTGCCACCTACACTTTATCTACTCATGCGATGCGTAGTCCTAAATTGCTGAGAGATAATTTACATTTTGGGAGACTAGGTGGCAACAAAGAAATGTTACACTGTATCATTGAAAGGCAAGAATGATCAGGAAGAATTAAAGGAGGTATCCGATCAGGGAAAGAACTCCTAATAACAACAACAAAACTATCTGCCAAAAAACAATAAGGGCGAAACAAGAAGATAATATGTCCACAGAGGAGCCCAGAACATATAATGATGTCCAAATTTTGACTAGACGGATTGCAGTCCTTGATAGGTTTATATCTTGTCTACTAAATAAATGTAAACCCTTTTTCAATGTCATCCAATCAAAATAGGGCAACATATAAGGAACAGAATAAAATGAAGCACTTGCTATGCTGAAGAAATACTTTCTCAAACATGATAAGATGAAAGCCTTTAAAGAGGAAGTAGAGTTGAAAGCACGAAACTTTAATCAACTCACTGTTTTGCAAATCCCTAAAGAGTAGAATGGAAATGTGGACAGAGTGGCATGTTCGGTCTCTAATGTGGGCAAGATTCTAACACGGATCGTCCACATTGGGATTCTTTGTACTTAACATTCTGAGCCCAAAGCAAGTGTTGGTAATCCGAAAAGAACCTAGTTAGAGCGACCCTATCATGGCTTAACTAGACAATGGGATCCTCCCAATTCAGAAGGATAAACAAGGAAGAAAGGCTGAGTGCTGCAAAGTACACCATCATCGATGATCAGCTACATAGAGGATCCTTCATTGGATCTTATTTGAAGTGTTTGAACTTGAAAAAAAATAAAGAAAATCCCCTCTGTGATCCATGAAAGAGTATATAACAATCATTTTAGAATAAGATTCTTAGTTCAAAAAGTATTAACACAAGGATACTTCTGGCCCTATATGATAAAAAAAGATTAGAATGCCACAAACCTAAAAAGGTACTACGTGTAAGCTCCTCAACTTCAATAAAGAAGTTTTAATTCCACTTTGTCAAATTATTTACACCTTGAAATAAAGAGTTTCAATAACTTCTGAATAATCTTTGTTCAAATAAAATTTTATGAAATAAAATTTGAGCATCCCTTAAAAGGATGCAAGTAGTTACATAAACTGTTGACCAAAGGAGAGAAAAGTTTTATCTCATATTGAATATAAAGATGGTCAAAGTGGCAATTTATAAATTTTAACACCTTTGTATGTATTTGAAGTCATGATAGCCACAAAAAGAGTCCAAACCCATAGTGTAGGGCGGCAAATCACAGTTTCCACCCCTCTTTTTTCTTACCATTGGAGTTTTTACTTATGAAAAATAATAGTGACAAAAGACGAAACAAAGTTGATCGTTAGAAGATTGAGAGTGGTAGAAGGCAACATTAAGCCAATTACCAATAAAGTGGCAAGAGAGAGCTAATCACTAAGAAAAAAAAAAGTGGCAAAAGGCCAAGCAGAGCCAATCGCCAGAAAAGAAAATGGCAACAGAATAAGCAAAGTCTATTCCAAGAAAATAAAGTAGCAAAAGGCTAAGTAGATCCAATCGACAGAAAAGATAGTGGCAAGAGGCCAGAAAAGGCCGAATGCCAGAAATTATGGCAAAAAGACTAAGTCAAACTGATCGTTAGAAAAACAAAGTGACAAGAGGTCAATAAATGGCCGAATGCCAGAAAAGTGCAATAAAGCTAAAAACGAGCCAACTAAAGAGTGTGGTAACAGGGCATATCAAACCGATCATTAGCTTCCTCAAAAATTTGCTTACCCTTAGTTGGTACTGAATCCTCATAAACTGCAGGGGGATAGATCTTCATTTCTAAATTGAATTGATCAGAACTTGGTAATCACCGTTCATACTCCAAAAGAAAAGCCTCATTGAAAACAAATCTGAAGGTCTCAGCACTCCTTAACAGAGAGATCTTGGTCAACCTAGAAAAGAAGGGTTTGGCCCCATCCGTATACTTTTTTACCATCGCATCAAACACCATGTTGGAGGCTTCCAACTCCTTCACTTTGATCTTAGAAGCTTCCTTACTCTTCTTCCAAGACAAAGCAGCCTTGTGTAGCTTGTTATATTTGTTTGTCAGATCCTTTTTCTCCACCGATAGTTTGTTGACCGCTTCAACAGCTTTTTTTCATTCACTTTAGCCTTGAGCTGATCCTCTTTTGCCTTATTCACCCAGTAGGACTCTCCATCAACAGCCTTGGCTAAAGCCATGAACTAATACAGAGTTTGGAGAAAGAGAAAAAGGTAATTATAAACACAAAAAAGATTCCAATAGCCATGACTGATTAGACAGAGGAGCGTTATTCTTTTCCAAAATAGTCTGATTAGCCTCTAACATCATTCTTTTTCCTAAGGCCTTCAGTTTTGTCAGCCTCGGTAAGAGCCTAATAGGGGTATTTGTCATAGGGACGAAACAGATAATGTTCATCTCTACAGGTGTTTTGGCAACAATATCCTTCATTTTCAAAGGAAATGAGAGATGGAATAGAAGAGACGTTATTCCACAGCTTCTGCTGAAGGTAAGTTAGCATGTTCTTAACTTCGATAGAAGGAACGTTGTCTTTAATTGTACCAGTAAGTTTGCAAAAAAAATTAAAAAGATGAATATCACATATGAAGAAAGAACAACTCTCGAAATGAGGATAAGAATAAAAAGGATATCTAAGGAGCTAAACGTCCTCGAGATCTACCAACTATCAGAAGAAGGAACTTTACACTCACCCCAACCACTATGAGGTACCTCTTCCAATTCTTCTCAAAAGAAGAATTATTAGAACCAATAATCCCATCTTTTGAGTTTGGGAAAAGGTGAAACCTATCTTTTCACCTCAAAATTGAGACATGTTATAGCAAATGAAGAGCCCTATAATCCCAAGATTCATATTTTTCGTTCAGTTCAGAACAAGGAGGGTGGATAGTGTTAGAAAATTTGAATGAAAATTAAGGGTGAAACAATGTGATTCACACTAAATAGACACCAAAAGTGTCTGTTAGTATTAAATATACACAATTAGTATTGTTTAAAGTTAAAACAGTATGAGTTGCAACCTTTTGCACCAAAGGACGTGTCCCATGCCTATTCGGGTACTTTTATAAAGGTACTAGTATGCCTATAAATAGGTCATTTACCTTCATTTGTAAAATATATTTTTTTTCCAGACTTATTCTCTCACGTCTGAGGTCTCTTTCCCTACAAAACCTATATAGCCTAACCAAGTTGTAGTTCAGTGAGTCTTTGTGGTCTAATCTTCACCAACGGGTTAGGAGAGTCAGGTTCAAGAGAGTACAAACCATAGGTGGTTCACAGAAGCTCAGTTAGCTTGTAGTGTTGCTACCGATTGAGAGGAAGGTAGTTGTATCCAGGGAGATAGTCGCCAAGAGTCCGTTCAACACCATTGCGGGGCGATAATTGTATTAAGGGCATATAGTCTAACTTTAGCCTCGATCTACAGGTTCTTTAGTATTTATGTACTTTAAATTATAAAATATAAAATCAATATGAATTACTTGATTGTGTTATATTTCATATGGTTTATATAACATGTGATATAGTAACTTATAGAAGGTTTTATATATATTATGGAATGATAAGAGATTTTCTTATGATGTTTAAGAGGATATATAATTTATGTGATTTATCATGTTAGTACAATTGTTTTATATCTTAAATAGTATCATATATGAATATATTTTTCAACAATCTTAAGACATGTATGTGCTCTGCTATTGTCTATATGCTACTATTTAAGATAGTGATTTTATACGAAGTATAAAATATTGATGAGTTCAGTATTAGTTAAATTAGTACCACATAAAGTATTGTTTATTTTATTAAATTCAATATTTGTGATATAATATTGGTTAAATTTGCGATATGCCTTAATTTAATATTCGTGTGATATTGAATATGCATATATATACAAATCATACGATTTGAGTTGAATGTCATTATTAAAGTATGATTTGATATTACATAGTTGGTAGTTTTATGATGCGCATTTAGTATGCTTATATTTTGGTGATAAGTTTAAGTATGATACATGTTATTGAAATGTTGATCTAATGTTACATTTAAATTAGTGTTGTATTTATCAATATTTCTATAATGTGAAGAATGACAAGTATATTAAAGATAATTATTCTTGTCAAGAATAAGGAGAAATTTTGAGACATTCTTCAAGGCACATGTTGTGCTAGAGGAATAATGGGGTATGAAAGAGATATACACCATATGAGACCATTGAGGTTACACATGATAAATGGTGTTTATCATGATTTCTAAAATCAACCTGGTAGTCAAATCAGATGGTGATGAGTCGATATTCCTCATCATATCTGCTCTGATAAGAGGATTGTATTATTTATCAAATATGAAGGTTAAATCTTCTTAAGAAAATTCTCTACTACCAAAATAAGGTTGTATTAGAAATAACCTTACTGTGAGAACTTGTTCTTCAATAAGTTCATGTGTATTAAATCCAATGGTGTGTAAACCTGGAATCAAGTTAATTTTTCTACTTATGTGGATGTTCTAACTCTAATTTGGCACATGTGAAAGGAAATTAACTAGAGTTTATTTTCATTCGTACAAAAGAGTGTTGTACCTCTAATATTAAATCACAATGATATATGTGATTTAATATATATGTACATGAGAGATGGAAAAAGTATTTAATACTTTGATGGGAATTACACAAGATATTATGAAGCAAAATTTGAGAATTAGGTTGAGAGTAAATTTAGCGATTTAAATGAAATGGTGTTACTAAAATGCAAGAACCATAAAATACAAATGATTTGTAGATAAATTCTGAATTACCCAGAAGTTGTGGGGGAAGATCAACTATACTCAAATTTAGTCTTATATCTCATTAAGAAAATTATTATTAAGACACCAATTGATTGATCTATAGAAAGACCTTATATCTTTCTATAAATACTTAGAAATGTGGGGGTGTCTATATAATGTGACAATCCTAAAATTATTAGGATATTAATAGGACATATCTTGTGCTTAATTCAAGAAATATAGAACAATGTTTTATTAATGAAAAATTGATTTGAAATAACCAAGGAGGGTTCATAGTTTCAGATCATGAAAAGAGAGTGTGCAAACTTAGAAAATCTATGTGTAGATTGAAACAAACACTAAATCGATGATATAAGTTAGGTGGTTACATGTCAATGAGTATGATGCATACTAAAGATACTCTAGATGGATATGTTTTCTAACTATGTTGTTGTGATCTAAATGACAAGTTGCACATAACTTAATATACAAGCAATCCGAGAGAATGCTAAGTGTATTGAGGTGGTTGAGATCCATCTTGAAATTAATGATTGCATTGATCAAGGATTGACATTGAAATTAAGGGATATAAAAAACTTTAGATACATGAATGGACATGTCTTTAATATTAAAGGTGTAGTTATGGAATATAAGCTAACTAGTTGCTTTAAATAAACAAGAATGATTAAGAAGTGGTAAAAATTCTTAAAGGATATTCCAAACTTGCTAACACCTTTGCCACAGCTCTCAAATGAGAAAATCTCTATAGAGTGTATAGATCAAAGAACAACCTGGTGGCCACATATATAAAAGGTTGAACCAGAGAACAAGTGACAACGTCATTGAGGGGAATGGGCTTAAAGCCTAAAACTAACGAGTCACCTTAATAGAAACCCTATCTAGCTGACTGGAGATCCCAAGATCTAGATTTAAAGGGACAACTGAAATTTTAAATGACTCACCAGTAGCATTGGAAGATTTTATCTTCTACCTATTCCTATGATGACACAGTGCTGCCTGTCGTGGGTATTAGGTTAAGCAAAATCTTTTAGTGATTCTTATATCTTGAAAATTGAAGTGGAGTATGGCAGGATACTCTTAATAGAGAATCACCTATATGAGTGTGAAGTGGGCCGCTTCTATGAGAATGACAAGGATAAATTCTCTAGAGCACTCATGAATACCAAGATTTGTTTAGGACCAAAATGAACACAACCGAAAGAACCAACTTTGTGCGGAAAGGGTTTGTGTGTATACTATTGTCTGGTTTTACACAAATGGCTGAATAGTAAAAGACTTTATGTCACTAGTTAGCCAAATAAATCCGATAGTATTACACTAGGGAAGATTCAAGGCCAAAAGCTATCTATCTCAATGCAATAACTTTCCAACTGTACTCTCTTAGTGGAAGTTGAAGTCCATTTTTAAAATTATATTAATTTTCATTCATGTGGAGGATTGTTAAAAAATTTGAATGAAAATTAAGGGTGAAACAGTGCGATTCACACTTAATAGACACCAAATGTGTCTGTTAGCACCGAATAGACACAATTAGTATTGTTTAAAGTTGAAACAATACGAGTTGCAACCTTTTGCACCAAAGGACGTGTCCCATGCCTATTCAGGTACTTTTGAAAGGGTATTAGTATGTTTATAAATAGGTCATTTACCTTCATTTGTAAAATATGTTTTTTTTTTCGAACTTCTTCTTTCACGTCTGAGGTCTCCTCCTTCCCTACAAAACCTATATAGCCTAACTAAGTTGTAGTTCAGTGAGTCTTTGTGGTCTAATCTTCACCAACAGGTTAGGAGAGTCAGGTTTAAGAGAGTACAAACACATAGGTGGTTCGCAGAAGCTCAGTTGGTTTGTAGTGTCGCTACCGATTGAGAGGAAGGTCGTTGTATCCTAGGAGACAGTCGCCAAGAGTCCGTTCAACACCATTGCGGGGCGATAATTGTCTTAGTCTAGCCTCGATCTATAGGTTCTTTAGTATTTATGTATTTTAGGTTATAAAATATAAAATCAATATGAATTACTTGATTGTGTTATATTTCATATGATTTATATAACATGTGATATAATAACTTATAGAAGGTTTTATATATATTATGGAATGATATGAGATTTTCTTATGATGTTTAAGAGGATATATAATTTATGTGATTTACCATGTTAGTACAATTTTTTATATCTTAAATAGTATCATATACGCATATATTTTCCAACAGATAGAACCTTAAAGAAGTTAGGGTTTAGTTGAATAAATGAAATATTCAAGTTAGAAACAACAAGGTGGTATAATGGATGAAGAGAAAACCTAAGAGTGTAAAGATACTTGGCTGAGAAAAGAATCTCATCATCACCAACACCTATAGCATCATCGAAGTTGGAACTAGCATCACCGAAGTTGGAACGTATAGGGAAAATCGTTAATGGTTACATTCTCAGGCAATTCACACTTAGATCGTAATTTAGTTAAGTTCATAGATTCCTAATGGGGTCATGAGCAGAGATCTTCTCTTCGATCTCATCCATGGAGTTCAAAATAAAGAAATACAGAAAGAAAAGAACGATTGAAGGGAAAAAAGGGCTACTGGCCTTAAGCGAAACCCTCGCACTTTTCAATGACAAGAACAAAGACTCTAAAGGCAGAAATCACAAAGACACTGTGTTTTATTTGAAATTACGACAGTATGAAAAATGTTAAAGAAGCCCCAAGTCAAGGATTATATAGTTATCAAGAAGAATGATGATTGGTTGTTAAAGTGCCGCCACTGAATAAACCGTCCTAGTTTTTCAAGCCACATGACCATTAGCTTAATGTAGTTAACCATTACAATTCAAAGCACTGAGTACAATTAATTCCTTCTAATTAATTGTACAACCCTGTTTATCACTTTTAGTCTATAAGAGAACATGAAGACGTCTAATTTCAATTTAATTTTTTGATATAGTCATCTATATGAGTTGGGCGGTGCAGAAGCGGTTGCGAAAAGTACTTTAAAACCTAGAGGGGGGTGAATAGGATCACTTGCTCGTTTGCTTAATTTTTAATTAATTCAATTTTAAGTCCAATTAACCAAACAATTAAAACAAGTAAATAACTTAAAGTGCAAGTAAAAAAAAGAATGCATCAAATATACATGGAAACCCAAGGCAGGAAAAACCATGGAGGGAGGAGGCAAGCCTCAGGAAACCAATTCACTATGATGAAGCAAAGTACAAAAGACTCTGTCTTAGTCTCACACCCCTCTTCACTCTGTTAAGAATCTGATGCGAAACACCTCAGGCTTATGATTGCGACAACACGTCCAACTACTGCAGACTTCCGGCTAACGTCGCGATCCTTACAGAAAGGTTGATCGAAGAACCAAAATACTCAGCAAGTATTTTGTTCCTTTCGTAGTGCGATCTGGTCACCTTTCTTCCTCAGCAAGCAAGCAAGCGAAGAACCATCAATCCAATGTTCAGATCGGCAAATAGATTTGATGCAGTCTCTGAGCAGCTAATCAGAAGTAGAACACCATCCTAAATATCACTCGTGAAGTATTAATGTGTGCTCTTAAAAATAGATAGCCCTAATTATATTGTATATACTTTCTTTTTCTAAAAATATTAATTTTTCAGGCCTTTTCTTCATCAAATTGTAGAGAAAATATAGATACATATATATAGGTAAGAAAGTTCTAATTCTACTTGGAAAAGAAGTTGAATACCAAAAGAGAACTCTCCTAGAAGTTTCAAACCCAATAGGAATCAGAATTTTCATCAAAATCTATTTCATATTTGGAACAGGCTAAGTGGAATCGGTGCCAAATAATGAGGACCGGTGGGACTTTGTAAAAACCTGCAGAAACTAAACTACCGAGAAAAGTTGGACCGGTCCTAAATATTGGGGACCGGTCCTACTTTGAAAAACTCTTAATTTTTTTATTAAACCCTAGTTTTTCAAAATAGGCTCGGAAATAAAAAGTGTAGAGTGTCCTCACCATATTTACCTGTACTATATGGTGTTCTAACTGATTTGTCTGCATCCATGCACTTGAATATCAGCTCGAATTTGTCGACAATCGATACAAAGAATAAATTAAAAATTACAACTCGATCAATCAAGTTTTGATCACTGAAATATGGCAATTACAAATTTATATCTCACAATCTCCCCCTTTGGCAATTTCGTGACAAAACCACCTAGAAAATTATAACCTAACCCATTGAAAAAATTAAATTACAATGTTGTCCATAAATACATAGAAATAAAAAACTGATCATCAGAAGCTTCACATATGTGTTCAAGATGGTTAGAATAAAATCTATTGTACCTGCACATCCCTTAAACAACACAACCTGTGAAAAACTTAATAAAGAAATACAATCACAACTCTGTAATACTCAAATCTGTAATGCTTCCCCTTAATCTCCCAAGCAAAAATATCTGATATAAATATATCTCCCCCTTTGTCAAAGAATCTCATATCATATCATATAACAATATCATCTTCCCCTTTTTGGAACAAATTGACAAAGAAATACCCAAGAGATTTATATAAACAGATAAATCATGAAGCACATAGAGAGACTAAGACAATAATGAAACAAAAATAATCATCATCACTGATCAAATAAATATTCAAAACATATCAGTTGATGGAATAAACAAATAAATAAATAACTAGACATCAAAGATAAAGAAATCAATAATAGTCTAGAACAAAAGATAGCAAGACCTAAAGTCTAATCATCCTCTGCATCATCAATATGAGCTTCAAAAACTAGATATCAACATTTATCAAAAAGACATCCTTGGACATGTAACTTCATCCATTGAAATTTGTATCAAAGTCCACCCACAAGTATGGTATCCATAGAATAAATAAAGTCTAGTCAGAGACACCATGTTTAACCAAAAATAACCAAGTCTAAGTCATAAACCTAGCAAATAGATGAACTAGTCTAAATCATCAAAGCATCAAAGCCGTTAACAACTAGTTATCATTAGTTATGTAGGAGAATGAATGATGTCCATTAGCAAAGATGCATTAGGTTCTCATAAGGCTCAAATCATTATCCTTTATAGATGATCTTATCAAGATTTGTCCTCAAATATTACAAAATAATATCACCTGTTTAGATCAAGAACATCAACAATTGATGTAATACCCCGCTCCAACACATGGTATGATATTGTCCGCTTTGGGACTGAGCCCGCACGGTTTTGCTCTTGGGTTTACCCCAAAAGGCCTCATACCATTTGAAGAGAACATACTACATATAAGCACATCCCCTTTTCCACACCCAGGCGATGTGGGATTGAGCACCTTGTACCCTGTCAGTGTGGTAGCTCAGCCCAGTGTCTGTCTATGCACCCGCCCACTCACACCCGTCCACAAGGGTTACTACAATCCACCCCCCTACGAGGCCCGACGCCCTCGTCGGCACACTTACTTTCGGCTGGGTTCAGGCTCTAATACCAATTGTAATACCCCGCTCCAACACATGGTATGATATTATCCGCTTTGGGCCTGAGCCCGCACGGTTTTGCTCTTGGGTTTACCCCAAAAGGCCTCATACCATTTGAAGAGAACATACTACATATAAGCACATCCCCTTTTCCACACCCAGGCGATGTGGGATTGAGCACCTTGTACCCTGTCAGTGTGGTAGCTCAGCCCAGTGTCTGTCTATGCACCCGCCCACTCACACCCGTCCACAAGGGTTATTACAATTGAGTCATAACAATTGTATTCACCTCAATGATAATGACAAACATTTTGATTGTAAAACATAAACATCCAAATAGAAATATATCATCCAAATCACATAAGGAGTCTCAACCAAAGTCTTTCAAATCAACATTCTTGTTCAAAAAAAAATACTAACCTAGCTCTTTAATCTATCCATTAGAGCTATACCAAATGGAAGTATAAATAAGGTCACAAGCTCTATTGAAGAACTCTGTCAAACACTTGAAGAGCAAGATTTTTTAAAAAATTGAGCACAACTTGTTTGATCAATTATTTCAAAATCAACTCGAATCCTCCAAAGATAATCCCTTCCACCAATTTCAATCCAAAATCAATTGCAAATATCAACCAAAATGATGTAGAGTATGTAACACAAGATAGGCTTAAGATTGATGCAATTTGAGAAAAAAATAGGGTTAAAAGTTCCATTGGGGCCTTTTGTCGAACACCTTGGGTGCAAGTCTATAAACATCAAATTTCTAAGATATTTATTTGCACAATATTACCCAAATCAACAAACAATAATCAACAACCACCACAATCCTCCAAAAGTTCAATCCCAACCTCCAATCAATCACAATTCAAGAGAAATGTAGAAGAAGAGAATATATGTGAGTTGGTGAGTTTTAGAGTGTAAAAGATAAGAGTGAGTATGCATGTAAGAGTGAGTGAGGATCTTAAGTTAAGACGCGCGAGCGAATTTACAAAAATTCGGGCATCCGCTAAGTGCGATCGGTCCTAATTTTTGGGGACCGGTCCAACTTCTCTCGATTCCTCAGAACCTGCAGAAGTGCGACCGGTGCTCAATAATGGTGACCGGTCCAATTTTGTAAATTATGAAAAATTACACTTTGGACCTCTAATTCACCAAATATACCTCATCTTAACTTGATGTAGCAATTAAGCACATAAAGAGTGAAAAATAAACACAAAATCAAAATAAACATATTTTTGAATTTTTGAAAATTTTTCAAGAGAAAAATAAAAATAAAACATGAATAATCTCATGAGAATAATTAAAGCACATTTTTCAGAGAATAACATGAGTTCTAAAAGTTCTGAAAATTTTCAAAGATTTATAAATGCAGAATTTTAAAACCCATAATTTATCCATAAAATTCATTCTCAAATTCATGATCATGACACAACTCCCAACACACAAATATTTATAAAAAAATTAGAAATTCATCTAATAAATCCATGTGTGTGTGTGCAATCCAACTTCATCAAAAACTAATCAAATTCTTTTGATTTATCTTCTAAAACATATTGGATAATAAACAAATATAACTATACATGATCAAACATTTTTTTTTTATTAAACTTCATCATCATTTTTTTATTATTTCTAATATGGTGGCTTTCACGCTTAAGGGCAGCCATCTATTTTCCTCAAAACAACTCTTTAATTTTTAAAGATATCTCATTGGAGACTTACATTATAGTGGAAGCTACGAACACATCCCGAAGGTAGCCTTTTCCTTTTGTATTAGATATTCAGCAAATTAATTTTTTTTTTCATACTGAATAAAAACATAATTTTTTCATTTTTTTTCTCATTGATCATTTAAGCTTTCAATGCTACTCATACAATATACTCTAGTCAACTTCACATTAGTTTTCAATCAATTCTCTCAGAGTTGGACTAGTGCACAAATTGTATGGACTCAGAAGATTTACCTCTAAAAAGAAATAAATATAGCATATTGGTTATCAATGCTTTGATCATAAAATCAAGTACTTCATTTATTGACAAACTAAGTGTCTCAATTATGCATTCACAAATCAAAGTGAAATTAAAAAGAAAATAAAAAAATTTCACATTATTTCTCAGAAAACCATGATTCTCATAATCTCATATGATTATTACTGAAAATAAACAAAAACCTATCCTAACCTAAAAGATATGGTCCAATGGAAAATAAATAATGAACATAAGCTCAGTCCATGGCCATCAAAGTCCTAAATGACTCAGTTAGGGGGTTTTGCACCCAAAGACCTATTAGGTATAAATCTCATAGTAACAACAGGCACAAACTCCTCTAAATCTTTCTTTTCCATCAAGATAGTTTTCACATGCAATTTATCAGGAAAGAATTGTGGAGAAACAAAAACATTCTTCTTTTTATTTGAATTCTTTTTACCTTGAGAATTTTTGGGTTTGTTCCAATACTGTGACTTTTTAGTATAAACCCTATTCTTAGTAAAAGAATTATGCACATGAAAATCATAATTATAATGTCTTATCTTTTTATAGCAATAGTGTTGACTATGTCCATTTTTACCACAAAAAGTACAATAAAGCACTTTGAACATAACATTAACATGCAAAGACTCAACATGAGGCTTAGGTTTGGGTTCAGACACATTCAAGTTTTTGAGTTTAACAAAAACAATTTTTTCCTCAGATGATGACCCAACAAAACCTAATCCAGTTTTATCTCCTACAGGCTTACCAACACTAGTCATATTATCAAGCTTAATCTGTCCAAAAGTAAAAGTAATTAATTTCTCTTGTGGTTTTCTCAATTCAGGCTCAAAAAAATTAATTCTAGTAATAAGAACATCTTTATCAGAAATAACTTGACTTACCTTGCTTTCGAGAAACTTGACTTTACCTTGAAGATTCAGAATTTCAGCTTTACTTTCTTCAATCAACTTCACTTGATCTTTATTCTTTCTCTTCAAAGTCTCTTTCTCATATTTTTCTTGCTTCAACTTCTCAAATTTTTTTATTATAAGCTTCTAGCAATTTCTCAAACAGTTCTGGCAGCTTGCTTTCACATGGTTCTACATCAGACTGCTCAACTTCTGAATCATCAGACCTTACTTGACTGAGACTAGTGTATATCTCTGTTTCACTTACATCAGAAGAATAATCATTAGCAGTATCATCATTCAATAAAGCAACAAAAGCAAGAGAATCATTCTCAACAGATGAATCACTATCAGAGTTAAAAGATTCAGACTTAGAAATAATAGCTTTCATAACTTTCTTGTTTGAAATTTTCTTTGCACTAAAGCTATTTTTCTTAGGACTTGGACATTGATTAGATGTATGACCTTTACCACCATATGTCCAACAAATAAGCTCAATTTCCTTAGAGTCATCTTCTTTCTCTTTCCTTTCCTTACCTTTGGATGATGAGCTTTGATTCTGAAATTTAGAAGGATTTCCTTTTCTCAAATTTCTAATCTTTTCATATTCAAGAATCTTTCTAAATTTCCTAGCAAGGAGTGCAACATTATTATCTGAATCATATTCAAACCTTTCAATTTTTTTAATTTCAGATTTTGAAGAATTTGAGCCATTTGACAAACTTGAAGACTTGGAAATCTTTGAGGGTTTTAAAGCCAAATTTTTTGATTTCTGGAGCTTTGGATATTTCATCTCAAAATTTTGAATTGATCCAACTAACTCAGCCACCTCCATTGAATCTACATCTCTACTTTCATCTAAGGCTTCCAACTTAGCTTGGAACCTATCAGGCAATGATCTCATGATTTTTTTAATAATCTGAAAAGATGAAATTTTCTCACCAAGGTTATCACTACTTTGAACAATATCATTAAGCCTAGAATAAAAATAAAAAAATATCTCATCTTCATCTATTCTAATTGTTTCAAATTTAGTAGCAATCATTTGTAACTTAGATCTCTTTACCTTGGTGGTACCCTCATGAGTGACCTGTAAAATATCTCATACTTCTTTCGAAGTGGAACATGTAGAAATTGTAACAAATTTAGAAAGAACAACAGAATTAAATATAGCATATAAACCCTTGTTGTTATTATTAGCATCTTCATGTTCAGTATTAGACCATGTTGTTTGTCCTTCTCTACAGTCACAGTAGCATCACCATCACCAATGGTAGTGGTAGAAATTTTATAACCATTCTCTACAGCCATCCAAACTTTCTCTCCTTGAGATTTCAAAAGGCTTTTATGCGAGACTTCCAGAAATTATAATTTGAACCATCAAACAAAGGAGTTCGCTGAATCGATCCACTCTCTTTCATACTAGATTCCATGATAATTTTTAAAAACAAAAATAAATTTTGATTTTAAAAATACTTCGCAAGGAATTACTCACAAATTAGAGAACACTGCTCTGATACCAATTGTGAGTTGCGCGGTGCGGAAGTAGTTGCGAAAAGTATTTTAAAACCTAGAGGGGGTGAATAGGATCACTTACTCGTTTGCTTAATTTTTAATGAATTCAATTTTAAGTCCAATTATCCAAACAATTAAAGCAAGTAAATAACTTAAAGTGCAAGTAAAGAAAAGAATGCACCAGATATACGTGGAAATCCAAGGAGGGAAAAACCACGGAGGGAGACGGCAAGCCTCAGGAAACCAATTCACTATGATGAAGCAAAGTACAACAGACTCTGTCTCAGTCTCACACCCCTCTTCACTCTGTCAAGAATCTGATGCGGAACACCTCAGGCTTATGATTGCGATAACACGTCCAACTGCTGCAGACTTCCGGCTAACGTCATGATCCTTCCAGAAAGGTTGCTCGAAGAATCAAAATACTCAACAAGTATTTTGTTCCCTTCGTAGTGCGATTTGGTCACCTTTCTTCCTCAGCAAGCAAACAAGCGAAGAACCATCAATGCAATGTTCAGATCAGCAAATAGATTTGATGCAGTCTCTGAGCAGCTAATTAGAAGTAGAACACCATCCTAAATATCACTCGTGAAGTATGGATATGTGTTCTTAAAAATAGATAGCCCTAATTATATTGTATATACTTTCTCTCTATAAAAATATTAATTTTTTAGGCCTTTTCTTCACCAAATTGTAGAGAAAAAATAGATACATATATATAGGTAAGGAAGTTATAATTCTACTTGGAAAAGAAGTTAAATGCCAAAAGAGAACTCTCCTAGAAGTTTCAAACCCAATAGGAATCAGAATTTTCGTCAAAATCTATTTCATATTTGGAACAAGCTAAGTGGGACCGGTGCCAAATAATGAGGATTGGTGGGACTTTGTAAAAACCTGCAGAAACTAAACTGCGGAGAAAAGTTGGACCAGTCCTAAATATTGGGGACCGGTCCTACTTTGAAAAACTCTTAATTTTTTTATTAAACCCTAGTTTTTCAAAATAGGCTCGGAAATAAAAAGTGTAGAGTGTCCTCACCATACTTACCTGTACTATATGGTGTTCTAACTGATTTGTTTGCATCCATGCACTTGAATATCAGCTCGAAGTTGTCGACGATCGTTACAAAGAATAAATCAAAAATTACAACTCGATCAATCAAGTTTTGATCACCGAAATATACCAATTACAAATTTGTATCTCACAGTCTATATAAGATCATGTAGATGACTATATAACAATTTTTGAGAATTTTGCACTTGCAGTACTTTGCTAAAACATGAAGATATAGATATCTATAATATTCATGTAGACGTCTACATGACATTTTTTTCTGAAAAATGTAGACTTGTAGTTCTTTAACCAATACAAGAAGATATAGTTGTCTATATGGCCTTTTTGTGAAAAAAAATTCATAGTTGCAGCTAATGGCGCATATAGTGGTGTCTGCACGTAACTATTTATATAGACGTCTACATAACATGGAAATTTTTTCTAATATCCAAAGTGACTTCCAACAAGTTAAATGACTATATTACCCTTATAGTATGAATCATCTAAGTTTAAGGGTTAAGTCCACTATTCTAAAGACCTCTAAAAAAGAATATTTACCAATTTAGATATTAGGTCCTAGACTCTTTTAACTCCTAGAACAAATGCATCACAAATTACTTTACAAGAATTCTAGTTCTCACCAACCCATATTACCCCTATGACATTGAACTTGATCTTCATTATCTTTGTATTTCATTGACTATGAGTTTGGATTCAATTGAGCTTTTCTGCATTTGTGCATGGATCTTTGTATACTTGAGTTTGTATAGTTCATACGTTAATAGGTTGTTATCATCAAAATTACTAATTTGCCCTAAGTATGAAACCTTGGAGTTAAACAAGGAGCATACCAACACCAGTAGTTAAAGCCCAAGCTCGATCAAGGCAGCAGCAAAAGGTAAAAACCAGGTCATGTGGAAAAACAACTATTTTGAATCTCTCTCCCATGTGGGCATTATCCCAAAATTATTGAGCAAAGAGTATTAGACATGGAGTTCAGTCGTGCATATAGGTGTCTGTAATTAAATACTACTGTTTTAAAATTGATGAAAGAAGAAAAACGCAGGTAGCAGTGGTGGGTTCCCCAAAACAATTCAAATCACGCAGAAAAGGAGATCGCCGTATCGATATTGTTATGGAGACATTCTACAAGTTTGCTTCGAAAAATGCGTCAAACAATCTGATAGTGGCTGCACTTATAGTGACGACAACCTTTGCAGCTGGTTTTAATTTACCAGGTGGCTACAATAATAACAAGGAGGGGCCAAATCAAGGCATGGCCTTTTTGGCAAGACAAGCAGCCTTCAAAGCATTTGTCGTGGCGGATGCTATTGCTTTTCTTTTCTCCATGAACGCTGTTGTTATCCACTTATCTGCATCCACTTACCAAGATGAGGATAAGCGTGATCGTGGCTATGGCTGGGCTCATGGTTTCATTTTATACGCTTTGACAGCAATGGTGGTTGCATTCATGACTGGCCTTTATGTTGTGCTGGCTCATTCATTGAGCCTCGCTATCACTGTATGCGTCCTTTGTTGTGTCGGCTTTTTCAATGCTTATGCTTGGTTCGGTGACGCATTTCGTTCATTGGCAGTTGTCGGAAGAAAGAAAGGGGAGAAACAAGAAGCTTGAAATTTCATGCTTGCAAGGGATAGTTACTGTATATGTCTTAAGACGAAGCTAATTAAAATAAGAGCAATGATAGATGTCATGAAATTATTTTATGATTTTGTATTATGAATGATGTGGCAGATAACAATTCTATATTTATAGGAATTCTACCTTCAATAAATTTCTATTTTTTATTATTATTTTTTATTATTTTAGGAAATAAAATTAAATGGTGAGTTAGTATTAGCAAAATTTTTTTCATACACGGAGTTTCGATAGTATTATCATCTGTCACATAGATTCAAGTTAAAATTCGTAAAATAAAATCGTGAAATTTAGCATTTCTCTTAAAATAAAGTCTCAACAGCTTGGACATTTCTTTTCCCCTTTTTTGACCTGATTTATAGGTGATTAACACATATTCTCTTCTTGTTCTCCATTAATGCTTGAAACTGTGAATGAGTGAAATTGAATAAGACTTGTTTGTGTCTTTTACAAGAAAAACTTAAATGCTCTCGATCTAATGATAATATGATGTCACATATCAGTAAAATATTTATGTGTCCGTATTTAACTGGTGTGTGATATCATGTCATCACTACATTAGAAACATTTAAGTTTTTCACGTCTCTTACCTTAGTTGAGTCACAATGGATAATAGTCATAATTATCAAAAAATTAAATAGTGATGTAATTTACCATTTGTGATTATTGCAAGTAATTTATTGACAAAAAATTTATCATAAAATATTACAGCTAATATTGGAGAGAAACTTTAATAAGTCAGAAATATTATACACTAATTAAATATTTTTTTCCATTATATATGTTCCAATATTGGTATATATTCTTTTTTTATTAGATATGTTTAAGGTGCCAAAATCCTTTGTGGCCTATTTAAACTAGTTTGCAATAAATAAATAAATAAGTCACTTAGAGCGCGTTTGTTTTGACGTAAAATATTTATTTCGTATAACTTTTACATGTAATTACGCTGAAAATAAGTTATAATAACCACAGAATGCAGCCTCCACCAAGTCGCTGCAGTGCCTTTGAAAACACGTCATGCATGACAAGATTTCATATGTTTAAGCTATTTTATTAGGGAAATGCTAAACGTCATGAAATCTTATCATGAATTGCCTTCATGAATGATGTGGCAAGTGATAATATCATTGAC
The DNA here is from genome assembly GCA_026545225.1 of Cornus controversa. Lineage (NCBI taxonomy): Eukaryota > Viridiplantae > Streptophyta > Magnoliopsida > Cornales > Cornaceae > Cornus > Cornus controversa. The sequence continues at coordinate 42,773,891 of CM048849.1, forward strand.
ATTTCGTGTATGGGGGAATCCCACCAATACTAACTCACCATTTAATTACCACATCATTCAAGATAAAAATTCATGAAATATTTTCATGACATGTAGCATTGCTCATTTTATTAAGTTAGGATTAAGAAACTAGTATTCTTTAAAAATCGGGGCGTCAATATGATAAAATATAGTCAATGCTAGCTAAACACGTCGGCCAAAGACTTTGCAATTCAAAAACAGGACACTGCAATTCAAAACACGAGAAGTGCCTTCCTAGCCTTGTCATGATGCATACTTTATGTTTTGGAAAAATTAGAAGTACATGGACTTCTGAACCTAATTAGCAATTTGATGGGACTTAAAGTCATGAAATTTCAGAAAAAATAAATTTGACTAAAAACTTGAAAAAGTACTGTTCATTTTAAGCTAATGCCCTAACTACATTTTTACTATTTCGAAAAATGACAACTCACTGGTACACGTACAAAAAGTAATACCTAAGTGCATAAAATTAATACGCAAAAGGAAAACAACTTTTAAACTTTTGTAGACCAAGATTCCTTTGTGAACCAACTTTGAACTGTTCATTTTTCTATATCAACTAATCCCGATCACACTGAGAACTGGATGAATCTGATATTCAAACAAAAATTCTATGATGAACCATATACATGTAGAAAATAGCTTTCCAGTTTTCATGCAGTCCTGATAAAAGAATCGAGGCTGCTATTGCAGTCACAGGAGGTCATCATTTGACAAAGTTAGCAATGGTGTATCATTTTGTTGACACTCAAAAGTTGCGTGACTGTCATTTTGGAGTTAGACAATTCGTGACTTACACCTATTTGATATATAATTTTCAAGGTGTTCATTTTTTATCTCATATTAGGCTCTCCTGAACTATCAAATTCACTTACCATTCTTTTTTTTTTTTTATATATATTTTGGTAAGTCAAAAAGTATGACCTACCATTAGAAGTGCTACTACAGCCAGCCTCAGCCTTTTTGATAAGTAAGGCACACATTCAACGTATTTGTTTTTAAAAAATTATTTGAGAAATTTATCAAAATGATCATCTATATGTGCAAATGCAAAAGGAAATGTATCTTCTCAAACCAAATTTATTTCACGAATTCTGTAGATCTCAATTTCAATTCGCAGTTTTGATTCAGTTACATTATTATTTTTTTAAACTCAATGCTGAAAATTTCTGTTGAAACTAAATTCGTAAGTAGTAAAATTGAATAAGATGGTAACGTGACTAAATTTGGACGAATTATGCAAAGTTAAGAAGAGAGATTTAGTTGAAGAGAATCCTTGTCCAATGCAAACCTGTGTTACTCGGCATAACCAAGTCCAAACATTAAATTCAATGGGGTCAACTTAGCTAGGTCACCCACCACTCCAATTATTTGATGATGGTGTGGTTGGCACTGTTCATAAAATGTGCAATATTCCTAATTCTAGGTGTTTGATTATTTGATTAGCTCCTGTAAACCGCTGGATCTGTCACATCTTCATTTTCAACCGTTTGATCGATGACACTGTGTCCTAGAGTTAACATGCATGACATTATTTTTAGTCAGTGGAGCGAGCTTTAATTCCCTTTCAAGTTATCATCTCTTTTTGCCAAATCAACTATGGTTGTAAAGCAACACAGGAAAGAAAAGGACTCGCAAAGAAGTAGTTAGCTAGGATGCTTTTACTCTTTATGTATATTTAATGGCCTATGTAAGGAAGCTTTGAAAAGAATTATATCTATTGGAGCTTTGCCAGATTAAAAAAAAAAAATGTAAACATTTTAAGAGAGAGAACCGTGTCATATACTTTTCTCAAGTGAGTATTTTTGCAGGTTCACAAATCCATTTGAAAGGGCTTTAAAAATGTCTTCAATAAAAAATAATTTAAAAGAAAAAAAAGTTATTTAGTGTATTTTTTGAAATTCTTTCCACGCGGTTTTAACTTGACAAAGGAGATAAAATTGTATATAAAATTTGTTATTTAAAATAATTCCGACTTTAACTTTTTCTGACTTCCTTTGAATAAATTTTTAAGACTTCAGTTTTTCATTAGAAGTCTATTTTTCTTATTTCACCAAAATACTAATATTTTTTTAGAAAGAACTTGACTTGGAAGCTCGTTTTAATTCCAAGAAAGTTCTTCCAAACCAGCTCTTAGTCGAACACATAGTTTCCTGTATGCATTTGGTTAGGGTGAAATTTTTTCAAAAAAGTTGTTAGAAAATCATTTTGTTAATTTGGATAATATATATATATATATATATATATATATTTTATGCACGACAAGAAAAAGAAATTTTACTGAGAAAAGAAATACCAAAATACACATCAATGCATTAATACATCTTTCTATGCTCAGAAAATTGGTATTCATAAACTTCCTTTAATCTAAAATTAATAGTCACACTAGAGAAACAATATTTGATGAGTGATTAGACTGTATAAACTGATTCTTAGAAGAAAAAAATTGTTACGTGTTTAGCATATGTTGACTAACAGATAGAGAAACAATTAAATTAATAGGAGTATAATACAAAAATAAAATATATAAGAATGACTTTCACAAGAAATTGAAATTTCAATGTGCTTTAAGCGTGAAATGTTTTGAGGAAAAACAAAAAGTTACAAAATTCTAGTTTCTTAAAAAAAAAATTGTTTCAATCTATCCAAACTCTTAAAAGTTCAATTTTTTTTGATTTTTTTTCCTTTCTTGTTACTTCCTCCTAGCCAAACTCACCTTTGGTGCTGGTCTCAAATAACTGATTATAACTTTAGAAAAACTTTACAGGGAAACAAAAAAAATCCGACTGTAGAACTGATGATCTCATCCCTTATGCGAAATAGATCCTGTTATATAAAATCCAGTCAAAAGGAAAAGGGAAAAGTACAAAAATACCTTCAATTTTTTTCATGTGCAAAAATATTTTCTAAACTATTTTTTGAAGCAAAAGAGTCGCTTATCTTATAAAAGTGGACAACTTGACTCCTAACAAAATTAGAATAAATATATATCATTTACGAAGATCTTTATTCCCTTCTCTTTATAAATAGTGTTTTCTAAAAATTCAAAAAAAAATAGTTAGATAAAATTTTCAAATAATAAGTTTAGAAACATAAAAAAAATAAAAGGCTCATAACACTTTATTTAAGATTTTAAAAAATATATACATATCACTAACATTTATACTCTTTTCTCTATTAGTATAGTTAATAGTGTTTTTAATCTAAATAAAAATTTTAAAAATAAAAAAAGAGTTTAATAAAATTATCATTGAAAATATTTTTTCTTTCATTTGCTAACTATAATAGGAAGCACTATTGTAATAATAAAATAATCAGAAACATAAAAAAGTAAAAGACCAATAGAATTTTATCAAATTATTTTTTTTATTTTTAAAATATTTATTTATAAAATACTATGCTAATAGAAAAAAATATCGTACTCGGTGCACAAAACTTTAGTTTGAGCGGGGTCTGAGAGAGGTGAATGTCAGTGAGTCTTACTCCCATTTTTGGAGAAACTGGTCCCAAGTCTCAAACTCATGACACATCACTTTGGACAATAACACTTTTATTTATAAAAAAAAACTTAAATAAATCTATATATATATATATATATATATATATATATAGATATATTTCTAAAATTACTATTTGGAAATTTTATCTAATTATGTTTTATTTTTTGAATTTTTAGAAAACACTATATTTATAGGGAGAAGGGCATAATAGTCTTAGTAAAGAATATATATGTCATTATAGTTTTGTCAGGGTCCACTTTTATAAAATGAGTGACTGATTTGCTCCAAAAAAATAGTTTAGAGTGTGTTTGCACATTGAAAAAAGTTTATGAGGTTTTTTGCACTTTTGCCAAAGGAAAAAAAAGTTATATAGCCATATAATTTATCCCAAAAAAAAATAGTAAATTAGTCTGACACTCCCCAAGGATTGGTTGAATTATACTAAAATTAAAAAATTTACAAAATTACTCTGATACACATGATAGACAAGCTATTCAATAAACAAAATCACATCTAAGATATAATTAATTACAAAGGTATCCTTAAATTATAATTTTTTTGTGTAAAAATAATCTCAATTTTTAATCATTTGACTGAGATTAAGATGTTATATATATATTTTTCCTCCATTAATATCACACTAGCACTATCGCCAACGATTGTAGTTTTGGTATTTTAATTCTTTATGTTAATTGACTTTAATGAAACTGACCGTCAATTATCGATAGGAGTATCGAGCTAAATCAAGTCAACTAAATTTTAAGAAAGGTTGACCACTAAATTCTAAAAATTTTAATCCAGGCTAATTAAACAAATCCTCATAAGAGGTAGAGTAATTTACCAAAAGAAAAAAAAAGGTAAATTATATATCAATTGTGACAGTCAATAAAATTGCTAAATTTATTCCTGTTGGTTAAAATAGAGTCCACCTAACCGTCAATAAAGTCACATAACTGGTCTCACTTTATGGGTGATATTAATGGAATCTAAGACACGAGTTTTGCAAGAGTTGTGGGAATTCAAGTATGCAGCCATCAAAGGTAAGCTTCAATCCAAATCTCTGCCATCCAAAATTGATGCATCGTTCGATATTAGATACAGTTTGCAATTTGTACAACTTATTCCATGAGTTGTAATTTTTGGCCATTTTAATTTACCCTTTGCAATTGAGCCTAAGAAAAACAAGTTAAACTTGGGCTAATCAATGTCGGAGGTGTAATTTTAGAATACTCCGATGTCATCTCAGTCATATGTGTTGTGCATGCATGATAGAGTCCATTACACATATACAACACGCATGACTAGATGTATTTAGAAATATCATACACCGACTAGTGTATAATTTTCCATGTCGAAGATGTTATCACTCATGCTGATTAAATGATATTAAAAAGTAAAAAACTGTCAAAATGATTGGAAATTAGGAAGAAATAGGAGGAGGTAAATGGCATGTAAAAATGAATAATGCTCATTTATTATATTTCTTTCTTCCTATTTTCTAGTGCAAGTAAATGAGAAAAAAAAATATTTCCTTTACATCTTCTCTTCTTTTATCTAACTAAATCCTTTAAAAAAAAACAGAGTCAATTAAGGCAAAAAAATTAATTGATTTTCTAAATCAATGAATAAATTGAATTAAAAGAAACTCCATTTTTAATGACATGGAATATGATAATTTGTTTACAATTTTTACTCATTTGATGCAAAGACAATCTAATTAATTAGATCCATAAGCAAGTACTCTGTCCATCAAAACTATGACATAATATGTATACACACACTTGTGTGTATGTGGTAAAGCATTTGGACACATTCATTTTAGTTCTCCTTTCTAAGTTTCCATGGACACTCCCAAGTTCCCAACTCCACATGGCTATCAACCACTAAAGCCTCGTGGCCAAGATAAATCTTTTCCTTTTTTTTTTTTCTTTTTCTTCTTTTACTGCATTATGAGGCAAAGTTAATGTGACTTGATGCACGCATAAGAACACTGATACATTCAACACGAGTTCTAATGTTTTCGGAACTACTCTCCCGCTGATTCTAGCACTTTCGTCTATTGTTGATTTGCCTCCGACGTTTAGTGTCCTCTAACTCTACTATTTTGAAATCCTTAGCAACATTGATCCGTGTCACAAAAATAAGAATCAACTTCTCCAAGTGATCGTTCACCCAATTTTCTAAAAACGGTGTAAAGATTTTAAGGAAAACTGTTGCTCTGATCAACGCAAATAACTCTCTAACAAGTCTAACACTCAACGTGAATGTGTATGCTCAAGTCAAAGAAACAAATCTCAGAAATTCTCGTATGAATTCCTTATCAAACTTGAGGCCACCACCATGGTGAGGTTGATGAAGTCAAAGGTAGGAGCATGGTGGTGGCCATGGCAGCTGGAGTTGTGCACGATGGCTGTGGTGGCTCGGTTAGTAGTGGTTCACGGCATGGCAATCGTGAGTGGTGGGTTTGGTCTGTGGCTTGGCGGTGGTTTTGGTGTGGTGTCAATGGGGGTGATGATGGCAGCTGGGGTTGCACGCGCGAGCGCACGTGCGCGAACGCGCACACACACACACACACACACACATATATATATATATATATATATATATTACAGAGTAATGATCTCTTGCTTATTGGTGAGCAAGAAATTCATCCACAACAAGCACAGTAACAGTTGATGTGGTTGATATAAAAAAGGCAATTACTAAAAGAAAATTTAGCAATCACATCCAACGGTTACTATACTTGGTGTGGATAAATTTCTTGCTCACTGGTAAGCAAAAGAACATTACTCTATATATATATATATATATATATATATAGTAAATATTATTATATTAGATGGGTAAAAGTGTTATTTTATATATATATATATATATATATATATTTTTAATTTTTATATCAATATAATATTAATGGTATAATAAACACTTCACCCAAAAGTTAACATCGGTTAGTTCATTTTTGTTAAAGGACAGATCATCATAACAAAATCAATTAGTTTGATGTCGAGTATAATTAAGTCAAACCTTAAGAGAGGTTAGTGTAATTTGTCCTAAATTTTTTGACAAAACTAAAAGAATTTTGGACGGAGGGGGTCTTTTTTGTAACAGAGCACAGGGAAGATCATTGCAACAAAATCCATTAGTTTAATGTCGGATATAATTAGGCCAAACTTCATGAGTGGTCAGTGTAATTTACCTTATAATATATAGATAAATAATAATAGCTTCTAAATTCTAATATTCTATATATTTATTTAATATAAAATATATAAATAAATATTAATAACTTCTAATCTATTGTTGTACTAGGGGCTACACAAGTAATTAGCACAAGTTGAGTACGATTCTGATTCTGATTTCATTGAGGACCGCAAAAAATCGAACCGTGTGCACTCCTAGCACCAACCACCCAACCCTTTATAATTCCTTCTCTGTTTCCACAGTGTCTAGCCTTTTATGTGTCTGTGTGTATATATATATATATATATTAGAAAAATTATAGTAGGATTTGTTAAATCTAAACTTTTTCATCCATAAATATATGTGGTGGGAACTTACCACCTACATTCAAGAAATGTGAAAGTTTACAACTAACAATTCTACCTAAGCAGCATGATCCTGTATATTATCCAATCTCTCTGTTCACATTCTGCTGTCGGGCTGTGAATATAAGAGGTAATTTCAACAAGGAGAGACATGCATACAAAGAAGCTTATGAGAGTTATAACACAGGTACTGTTGAAGCTATAATACATTGGTCTGTTTCCACATTCTCTAGTCGTTATCTGTTTCTATAAATATACAATTCAATCTCTCTGTTCACATTATGTAGTTTCTATATGTGTGTTTATATATACAGGTGGTTACAACAAGTAGAGAAATTAATCCAAAGAAGCTTATGAGAGCTGTAACACAAATCTATACCCACAAACCAAAACCAATATCAACAAGGGCAATACAGAGTTGCTTCCTTTGTCAGAAAATCCATTTCTATATCAGAACAAACCTCTAATTTCCGCAGTCCGAGATTAGTTGTCAAGAAGGTCCTAGCCGAGCCTCAAAATGACAGTGATGGTGCTGTTGTCAGGAGAAGCATTGGAAGGTAATATATTTTTTCCAATTTTGTTTCATGGATACTTTTGTTTCTTTTCTTGGATGTTTTGTCTTCTGGGTTTTTTTCCTCTGCGTTTTTCTTGTCTTTTTCTCTATCCTTTGTGGGTTTCTGAAATTTGATTCATGAACACTTGTGTTTTGGACATTTTATACTTTGGGTACTAAACGTTTTTTGCATGATGATTCATGGGGTCTTATGTTTTTGGAGTTTCTTATCGATCATTTTGATATTGATTGTTTTGGGTTGTGTTGGGGATTTGATTTCTTGCTTACATGCGATAAGATAATAATGTGATCTTAGCACTCTAGTTTCAGTTATATATTATTATGTGCTTGCCATTAAGACCTTTTCTTGTATTACTTTTTGCAGTCTCACCTCCTGTTGGAATTCTGATCACCCACATAGAGGTCAATAAAATTCTAATCCATTTTCATTCTTATTTTTGGGATTAGATATATGCATGTATGCATACCTCCAGGGGCGGAGCTAGGATTTGAATTCAGGGGGGTGCAGTGTAATTATTCAAAGTAAGGCAAACAAGAAAAAAAAAATCATATTTTAAAAACGAGGCATAATTGTTTCATTATCTATGCTACATTGGACAGCTAGTAATGCATGATAATCTTAATAGAAACGGTGAAAAAGTCAGAAATTTATTTCAGGAGAGGCATATTGAACATGATAAATTGATTTTTTTTTCAATTATCAGTGCAGCAGCAAGATAGTAATCTACAACGTTAAAGTACTTATTAATCAGTATGTCAATATTTGTAAAAAAAAATTATAGTAAAGAAAAATTCAAAAATAAAAAATACACGCATTGAGTTTATAAAATTATAATAATAAATTAAAATAAGAATAGAGAAAAAAAGAATAAGAAGAGAAAAAATGGTTACACTATGACATCATACATGAGTGAAAAATAAAGAATTTTAAGAAGAGAAAAAAATACAAAAGAAGAAAAAAAAACAAAAGACAAATGATAGAACTTTGATTGAAAAAAAAAATAGAGTTTTATTGAAGAAGGGGAATGTATATATATTTTTTAAGAGAATCAAAGGAGTTTGAAGAGTAAAAGAAAAAAGATAGAAAAAATTAAGAGGTATTTTTAGTAATTGAAAATTTTAGGGGGGGCGGTTTGTAACATTTATGATATATATGTACATAAAAAAAAATATATACTTATATATATATATATATGGGCGGGGCCAGGTCAGGGGGGGCATTTGCCCCCTCTGGGCCTTAACTGGCTCCGCCCCTGCATACCTCTGTGTATATAGTGTATATCTGCATATATATATATATATATATATATATATATATATATATATATATATATATATATATACATGCACACACACATATGTATGTATCCTGACTTTTGTTCTTATAACTTACATGTTGCAGGTAAACTTGTTTACTTCAGTTACAATATGAAATTTCAATTGTGAAAAAGGTTGAATTGTTACAAAACTGAACATGGATTTTGTGTATTTTAGGGAGCTTTCTGGTGACTATGTCAAAAATAAATCTGTCAAATTTCACTTAAAACAATTTGAACCGCAGGATTGAACTGGGGGTATCACGAACTATTGGGCGAAAACAGAAAATGATAGACTGGAAGTCAAAGTCCGGTTTACACCAGAACTCCGACAATGTACCTTGATTTCACTTTTAAACCGGGAGCTTAATAGGAAGTGTAAAGCCTAATTACACTGAACACCTAGGCCGAATTTTTTAGAAGGGTATTTTGCTATTTTCACACTTGTTATGTAGTCCTAGGAGGTGCCTATATATATGGTTTAAATTCTCTGAAATTGTATTCTTGTTTTTCTCATCATAGTGAAAACATGCAACAACAATGACGTAATCCTAGATTTTGGGTGAACCTTGTAAATCTGTGTATCTTTGCTTGTGTGTTTGATTTTGTTTGTAATTGTATTCTTGTTTTTCTCATTATAGTAAAAACCTGCAACACCAATGACGTAATCTTAAATTTAGGGTGAACCTCGTAAACCTGTGTGTCTTTGCTTGTGTGTTTGATTTTTTTTTTTTTTGTTAATTTTGCAACAGAGCCCAATTGCATAAGGTGAAGTCATTTTTGGCTACTTAAACTCATCGCCAGTAACAGCTCACCAATCATGCCTTGATCTTGGTTGGGTCTGGGAGATGGTGCAAGTGTGTGGTGTTGAGATTTTATCTCGTCTAATCAGGAATTGTATAGGTGTCAAATTCTATATTAGTTCCTTGAATTATGATAATTGTTTCCTGTAATTATTTTTGGGTGTGTAGCATTTGTGCACCTTCATCTTTGGGTATGAAGGTGCACAAATGGCATCGACAAGTCTACATTCAAATTTTTGTGTATATTTAGTTTCTTTTTTGGTGTAGGTTTGTAACATATAAATTGTATCATTCCCATTCAATCAATAATATGAAAATACCATTCTGAACAAATCTGCCAAGCCTTTGAGATTTGTGTTCATAGGACAGCCACTTAACTAACCAGTGGTTCAGTATGGGCCTTTTGTGATGAACACAAGCTGAGATTGATCCCCTAGGACTTTTACCCTAAAAAATATTTTATTTACAAGTAAAACACATCATATTTAAATAATATAGTATGTTCAAAAGTTTATCAATCAAAGAAAAACTATGCCGAAATTTCATTAAAATTAAAATTGACTTAATCTTAACCATTGGTTAAAACTATTATTTTAATGACTTTAGGTTACATTTTGAGTATGTTTTAAATAAAATTAATCATTTAGAAAATGAACTTTTAGGTTCCATGCATCAGACTTTCTAGTGTTAGGATGCTGCTATTATAGTGTTGAATATTATTATACTAATTAAATTAATTTTATGGGAATATTATTTTAATCATAATTTTCATAATAACTAAACCTTAACCGTTACATATTAATCTATATATATATATATATATATATATATATATATGAAGCATCCATTATCTCTCATTTGGAATTCATGTTGTAAGTTGTAAATAAAAAGAAATATACTCCCACATTGTTCTTCTATTACATCAATCTCCTTATTCTATGTGTGTTTATTCATGTGTATCCTTTATCTATTTTATGAGTTTATGGGCAATGAGATATATATAGACTTGGATCTTAGTCTTCTTGTAGTCGTGCACATGCATAGAGTAGACGCCGTTGTATACCATTTATATCTGCACGAAGAGGAGGATTATATGCTTTAGGTCAATGTATTCACAGGTGTCTATCCATCACACCAGCGATTCTTTAACTCTGTTTAGTATTATTCATGTTATAAAATTGTCTTAAAATTGTGTTTATCTCAATTATAAAGTTTGTATTCATCGTCCATATTGTATAAATCATGTATTATTAGTATTGTGTGAATTATGTGTTGTTTAATTTGCTAAGTGTACTTTATAACAATAATATTAAAAGTTGCCCAATTATATGTGTATATATATTTTCTATGACTTGATTTTTATCAAATTGGTGGGAAATGTTAGGAATGTTTAATAAAACTCAGATATACCCGCAGTGAGTATCAAACTCAGATGTGTTTGAATTGTTTGATCAAGTGTTAGATGCCCTTGGGTGTAGCCCATTTATGTGTTGTTCTCCTTTGGGCCTATTGGCCCAGTTGGTGAGGCTTTATTTAGTTTGGGTTCTTAACTGTTGAAGCCCATTGTAATTCTCTTATTTTCTTTATATATATTGTTTAATTTTCCAATATATATATATATATATATATATATATATATATATATATATTATCAGTAAATACCATTATTATTTATTTTATTTAATTATGATAGTGAAACGGGTTACAATTCCAAAACTTATAAAAAGAGGTCTCCACATTTTAAAGAGAACTAATTCTAATATGAGACTCCTTCCCTCTCTATCTATCTTTTCCTCTTTTTGTTAGAGATGTATCTCATTATTTTATATGGACGCGTCTGAAGAAACCATTTGCATATATGGGTTGTATCTTGGAGCCCTAATAGTACGCTAGTACCCTTATGTATGGAGATCATACGATTTTAGGGCAGTGTGTCACATGCTTCTCATTATACATGCAAGTCATTTCTTGCCTATTTTTCTATTATTGTTTTTTTTAATATAAAATATGTTTTATTGTTTATTGTTGTGTTAAATATCATTTTGGTTACTTCAATTATTCTTCTATTGCATGATACTTTCTTCTATACTTTGTAGTTTATGTTAAGTGTATTGTTATTCGATGTTCATTTTAATTAAATTGATGTATTATTCATATTATTACTGAAGGTATTGAATTATCTTTTAATGCTATCTTTGGAATTCATGTTTGTATATTGATCATGTGTATGTTTTTTATTATAATGAATAAAATATGTTTAAATTCCCCAACAGCTATTAGCCGTTTCATCTTCACCATCAATCATGTTTCATGTGAAATATTGATAATTCCATCCCGCAAGTAAAGTTGCCAACTTGTGCAAAAGTCTCAATGTTTTCTTTCTTCTACGACAAATAATTCTAAAAATAATCTTCTAAAAATAATCTTGCAGAGAGACTTGAACTCTCTATCTTTTATTTTGAAAAGAGACAACATGCCACTACATCACATGCTTTCATTAAATGAAATCGAATAGAAATAGTCTCACCTTCAAGTAAAGTTTTAGCTTCTCCAAGTCTTAATTATCAAGTTTCAGTGTAGAATCTTATTTTCTCTTTGTCATTATTATTAATTCTAATATGAGACTCTTCCCCTCTCTATCTATCTTTTCCTTTTTTTTTTTTGTTAGAGATGTATCTCATTATTTTATATAGACATGTCTAAAGAAGATCGATCTCTTGTGCATATGACTTGTATTTTGGAGCCGTAATGGTATGTAAGTACCCGCATGTATAGAGACCATAGGACAATACCTCACATGCCTCTCATTATCCATGCAAGTTCTATCCTATTTATTTTACTATTATTATTATTTTTAAAATAAAATAGGTTTTATTGTTTATTGTTGTGTTAAGTATCATTTTGGTTACTTTAAATATTCTTCTATTGCATGATACTTTCTTCTAGCTTATGTTACTTGTATTGTCATTCAATGTTCATATTTTAAATTGATGTATTATTCATATTATTATTGAAGGTTTTGAATTATATTTTAACGCTACTTTTTGGAATCCACGTTTGTATATCGATCATGTGTATGTTTTTCTTTATAATGAATAAAATATGTTTAAATTCCCCAACATATATCTATTAGCCATTTCATGTTTCACGTGGAATATTGATAATTCCATCTCCCAAGTAACGTTGCCAATTTTTGCAAAAGTCTTTGATGTTTTCTTTTTTGAGAAATGATAGACAGGGGATCGGACTTGGTCCGATTTTGTTTTATGTGAGTGGGGTGGTGGGCCCCACCACATGACATCATCACTACCCCACACATGATGATGTCATGTGGTGGGGCCCACCACCCCACTCACATAAAAAAAATATCGGACTAAGTCTGATTGGACAGAATATCATTATTATTATTTTTTTTTCTTTGGTAAGTAACTCTAAAAATGGCATCACATGCTTTTATTAAATGAAGCCGAATAGAAACAGTCTCACCTTCAAGTAAAGTTTTACGCTTCTCCAACACTCTTAATTATCAAGTTTCATTGTAGAATCTTATTTCTTTTTCTTTTTTCTATTAACAAGCTAGTAGGTGTGTTGTACATGTAACTTTTACTTTCACCACTTGTTTACACTTCACACAATATATATTTTAGCGGGGACCATCCAGTAGCTTCACAAAAGTGGGAGGGTGAGGAAGGGATGAATATGATTCACTGACAAAAGCTATGACTCAATTTCAAATGGACGTTAACTTCACAAATCGATCTATTCAACTTATCCATAACATGAACTTATATTTTAGACAAGGATGATTCCTTGTGGACCTACTTGAACTGTTCTTAATTCTTTCCTTGAGCATTGGTTTTACTTGATTCGATCATCTTTAATCATGGCACGCCCTATCAACTAATCAGCATATATTATTCTCAAATTGGCGTAAGTATCAATGGTTTGAGCTTAGAGAATTTATAAATGGACAAAGCTGCATGCTTCAGGAAAGGCAGGCCAATTCCAAGCAAAAACCCGTGAAGATAGCCTTCGTGACATATATGCATGATGGATCCAATCATATATAACGCTGCAAGTAAAGGAGATGTTGAGGTTCTCAGGCAAAACGCTGATCAACTTGAAGTCCAAGCGGCTCCAAACAATGACACAGGGCCGGCCCTGAGATTCGAAAAATGTTGAGAGGCCCTAGGCGGACTTTCAAATGGAGCCCTTTCTACCTAAATTGTGCAAAATTTTTATTAAAATAAGACAATAAACAAATAAAATAAATTAATATTGAAAAAAAAAATCCTGATGTTGGTGCTTTATAAATAGCACGATCCAGTTCACATAAAAAAATTAAAAGAAATATTCAACACACTTTAGTCACAAAAATCAAAATTGAAATTCATATCAAAGTAAATGTGATGTAATCGTCTTGCATTTTGAGTTGCAAAATTATCAATTAAAGTGCTCACAATTCCCAAAGGAAAGTCGTTGCATTGCCGTTGTGAAAATAGAAGAATAAAAGAAAAGGAGTTCTAAAAAAAAAAAATATCTAAGACAAATAGTTATTAGTAATTTATTTTTTTAAAAAAAAAAATGAGGCCCAGACCACTGTATTGGACCATTATCATTATTTTTTAAATGAGATCCACTTTGTTATTGCCCAGATTAGTGTATTGGGAAGGAGTTTTAAAAAAAAAAAAAAATGCCTAAAACAAATAATTAGTAGTAATTTATTTATTTATTTTTTAAATGAGGCCTAGACCATTATATTGGACCATTATCATTTTTTTAAATGAGGCCCACTTTGTTATTGGCCCAGACTAGTGTATTGGGCTATTAGTTACTATATATATTTTTTTAAATAAAATCTAGTGGGTTGGGGGCCCTCAAAAAATTAAAAAATTTTGGGGCCCTAGGCGACCGCCTGGGCTGCCTAGGCCCAGGGCCGGCCCTGCAATGACACAGTCCTCCACGTCGCGGCTCAGTTTGGTCAAACACAATGTGTGAGGGAGATCTTACACAAGTGTGGCGAATCACTCCTTTGTTCCGTGAATATCAAAGGTGACAGTTCGCTTCACATTTCAGCAAGGGAAGGACATGCCGGCATAGTACAAGCGCTTATTGAATACGCGAAAGAAGTGGATGTGGAGCTCGAAAACGGGAATGGAACTACCAAGGAGATGCTGAGGATGAGGAATATGGAAGGTGACACAGCCTTGCACGAGTCTGTGAGAAATCGTGATAATCTTGATGTGGTTGTGATTTTGACAAAAGAAGATCCTGAGTTTATACATTCACCCAATAATGCCGGGGAGACTCCACTTTTTTTGGCCGTCGAGAGAGGTAATTCAGTCATTGTGTCCAAAATCTTAGAGAATTGCACATCACCAACTTTCAGTGGCCCAAATGAAAGGACAGCTTTACACGCTGCAATAATTAATTATTCCAGAGGTAGTTACTAACTAAATCTTTTTTCTCATCATACATCTGTTTTAATTTGCTAGATTGTAGAAGAGAATAAAAATACAGTACCTCACATTTATAATTTAACACAAAATTAATACAATAATGTTTTGTCCAAGAGTCTCTATTTTTAATTAATTTGCAGTGACCATTCATATTTTGACATCACAGCTTCCAACAAAAAATAATTAATAAATAACAAAAAAAAAAAAAAAAACTGAATGCTACCTGTTCTACTAAGGAACCAGTGATTCCTAAAATGTTTTCCCTTTTGCATAATGTTTTGTTTTTACTTGCTAGCATCTCTTATATTATATCACGTTCTCTTTCAGATATGGATTTTACGGTCGAAAGGTTACTCCGCTGGAAGCCATCACTAAGCATAAAAGCAGATGTATACGGATGGACACCACTTCACTATGCCACATTGCTTGGTCATGTACGAGTGGTTAGACAATTACTTGCTCTAGATAAATCTGTAGCATACCTTGTTGCAAACAACGATGATAACAAGACCGCTCTTCATATAGCAGCTAGTAGAGGTAAAGTAGATGTCATGAAAGAAATACTATTAACTTGTCCAGAATATCCTTCACATTGCGGCAGAGCATGGTAAAAAGGAGACAATAAATTTTATCTTAAAATTTTTTTCTGTCAGCAGCCTTTTAAATCAGAGAGACAAAGATGGAAACACACCTCTTCATTTGCTTGCTGCTGCTACTTTCAGTTTCCACCACAAGTATGATCAACTCATATTTCACCCTAAACTGGATAAAATCGCCTGCAACAAGAAAAACTTGACTCCATCAGAATTTGGCCTCTATCCGGTATTTAATGAACAGGTACCGGATGTCTACCTTGTCTATTATGAATGCATGTCATACATAGAATATTAAAATAACTTCAGGTCACGGATGTCTACCTTGGGTGATTCTAGATGGTTGTTGCTCTTTTTAATTTTTTATTTTTTAAATGTAGTGCATAAATAACAGTTAGAAGTTGTTGCACGATTGTCTTTTAATTTAAAAGTTTAAGCTATTAATTAGTGGTGCATATTCGCTCTTAAATGTCAGTCGCTTTTCCATTCAGATAGAATGTGAAATAAGATCCCTCTAACACTTCTGTAAAAAAAAAAAAAATTAGATCGAGTGGGCTTCGGTCCATTGTGAGTTGTGTCCTACCAATATCTGATAGTAGACCAGGCCCAATGGGGCCCAATAGCATTACTCATAAATAATGCATAATAGTGCTCATCTGATCTATGCTTAGGTTGCATTTCAATGAACAACTAAGGGTAATTAACTAGAAAAAAATTGACACATGGAGTTTGTTTTATTGAAGCACAAAAGTTTGCTCTCCCTTTATGCTTAGTACCGGATTAGTTTATCGATAATTCGATTTGTTGCCTCAAGAGGGTCTCCTTGACTTGAGTTTATTTCTCTGCACTGTTGTGCATTATGTTGTATCCCTTTTGGGCATTTTGTTCATTCTTATTGTACATTCTCCTTTATTAATACATCTTAATTTACCTTTCAAAAAAAAAAAAAAAATATATATATATATATATATATATATATAGTCTCTCTCTCACACACATGGAGGCATTGCCCAAATTTTGGCATTAAATATCACTTCTCTTTTTAAATTAATGATCAAAGAAAAAAATACAGGTACAAGGAGGTTACAGAAACAAATTCGAATTACACAAAAAAGAGAGAGGTTCATGGAAAATAAATGTGGAGAAAATAAAACAAGGCATCGTGAAACTTGTGGACACCGCATGGATAGTGGCAACGCTTATAACTACGGTAACCTTTGCAGCTGGTTTCACGGTACCAGGTGGCTTCGATAGTAACAATGGGTCAAAGCAAGGCATGGCAATTTTAGCAAGACAAGCAGCTTTCAATGCATTTGTTTTGAGTGATACTATTTGACGCAGAACGGAAGTATAAGGGGTTACCAGCGTAAACCCTAAGAACATAGAAACTGGAATCCACCAGCACAATTAATTGTAAACCAAAGTAAAACTTTATTGATAAATTCATTCATCTATGTTCTATTGCAGTACATATATTTATAATAGAGAAATCATAATCCTAACAGTACTAGGAAACCTAAAAATAAAGGAAACTTGTAGAAATTCTAATCCTAACAGAAAAGAAAATCTATTTTCAAAGGAAACGAAAAAGGAAAGAAAACACTAAAACTTGAACCTCCCGCCAGACCGCCTTAGAGTGCGAATTTGAGGATGAAAACGATCTCAACCGGGTTCTACCCTGGTTGGGTCGTATAGAGCTCTCAATCCACTTTCTGAAAACATATTATAAAAGTTATTCTGACAACCGAGCGAAAAGTTATGCCCGTTTCTTCGGACCAGCGCATTTTGCCAATTTTCAGTCAATCTCTTCTTCAAACTCCAAAGCCAGTTGTCCTACATCAGCCTTTCCCACCTGCGAAGAACTCGACCTCGAGTTGTAATCCGGATAAAGCGGAACATCATCACTAAACTCATAAAGGTCAGCTATATTGAAAGTACGAGATATGTTCATATCAGCAGGCAAGTCAATCACATAGGCGTTGTCATTGATCTTCTTGATCACCTTGTACGGCCCATACTTCCTTGGCTTCAACTTGTTATAGGAACCAACTGGGAACCTTTCCTTACGCAGAAACACCATAACCTGATCACCCTCAGTGAACAATTTCTCACGTCTCTTCACATCTGCTGCAGCTTTATACTTCGCATTCTTCTCCTCTAACCGCACTTTTACTTCAGCCTGAACATCACAAACTTGCTCAGCTAGGTTCTCGGCAACAACACTTGTTTCAGTGATCTTGGGAAGACGTGCCAGGTCTAACGCATGCTTAGGAGGCTTTCGATACACTAAAGCAAAAGGAGATTTACCAGTAGCAGTGTGAACTGC
This sequence comes from Cornus controversa, assembly GCA_026545225.1. Taxonomy (NCBI): domain Eukaryota; kingdom Viridiplantae; phylum Streptophyta; class Magnoliopsida; order Cornales; family Cornaceae; genus Cornus; species Cornus controversa. Next base: position 42,792,034 of record CM048849.1, read on the forward strand.
ATTGTTATACGCAAATTCAGCTTGTGCCAGAACTAAATCCCACTGTTTAGGCTTGTCACCACAAATGCTCTGAATTAAATTCCCCAGTGTTCGATTCAGATTCTCAGTCTGCCCGTCGGTTTGCGGGTGCGCAGTGCTACTGAACTTTAGAGTAGTATCTATCCGCCGCCACAACGTAACCCAAAAATGGCTAAGAAATTTTGAATCCCTATCACAGGTTATAGACTGAGGAACTCCATGTAAATGAACCACCTCACGAAAGAACAATTGAGCCACATGTGACGCATCAGATGTCTTCCGACAAGGGATAAAATGTCCCAGGAGAACCTGTCAACCACAACAAACACAGAGTCTACTCCACGCTGAGTTCGTGAAAGACCTAAAACAAAATCCATTGACAAATCCTCCCATATGGCATTCGGTACAGGTAGAGGCATGTAAAGACCTGTATTCTGAGCCTGCCCCTTAGAAGTCTGACAAATATAACACTTGCGAACAAGGTTACCCACGTCGCGTTTTAACTGAGGCCAGTAATACTGCTCGGCTATCCCACTGATAGTCTTGTCACGCCCCAAGTGACCACTCAAACCTCCACCATGTAACTCTCGAATCAGCTTCTCCCTCAAGAAGCTCCGAGGAATACATAACTGATTACCATGGAACAGGTACCCTTCGACCAAATGGAATTCTTCCTCTGTCTGTCTACGATCACATTTTTCCTATACCTCAGCGAAATCTTCATCATTAGAATACAACTTCTTCAAGAACTCAAACCCAATAATCTATTGCTGCATAGTGATCAGTAAACTCGCGCGTTGACTTAATGCATCTGCCACCTTATTCAAAATCCCAGATTTGTGTTTCAGCACATAAAGAAACTTCTGCATATAGGTCGCCCACCGAGCATGCATATTACTTAAACTCCTCTGACTGTTTAGATACTTTAAAGCTTGGTGATCAATGTAAAGAATAAATTCTCGCTGAATTAGATAGTGCTCCCAATGCTTCAGAGCACGGACAATAGCATAAAATTCTTGGTCATAGGTACTCTACTTTCGGCGTGCATCACTAAGTTTCTCACTAAAAAATGCCACTGGTCTCTTCTCTTGTGACAGAACTGCTCCAACCCCAATTCCACTAGCATCACACTTCACCTCGAATAGTTTCTCAAAACTGGGTAAAGCCAAAACAGGAGTAATGCACAGTTTTTCTTTAATGATTGGAAAAGCTGTGTCTGCATCTTCACCCTACTGAAACTTACCCTACTTTAAGCACTCTGTAATAGGAGCCACAATACTGCTGAAGTCCCTAATAAATCGACGATAAAACGTCGCCAACCCATGGAAACTCCTCACCTCTCCTACTGTCTTTGGTGTAGGCCAATCACGAATGGTTCTCACCTTTTCATCATCAACCATTATTCCCTCCGAACTAACAACATACCCAAGGAATAACAATCTTTCTGTCAGCCAACTGCATTTTTTAAAGTTGATAAACAGCTTATTTTTGGACAACACCTCTAACACAGCCCGTAGATACTCCATATGATCTTTCTCACTCTGACTGTAAATCAGTATGTCATCAAAATAGACGACTACATATTTTCCAATGAAAGGTCGCAATACCTAGTTCATAAGCCGCATAAAAGTACTAGGCGCGTTGGACAATCCGAAAGGCATAACCAGCCACTCGTAGAGTCCATCCTTTATTTTGAAAGTCGTCTTCCATTCGTCACCAGGTTTGACCCGAATTTGATGGTATCCACTTCGCAGGTTGATCGTTGAGAACAACTTTGAACCCTCCAACATATCTAGCATGTCATCCAATCTCAAAATTGGAAAGCTGTATCTGACAGTTATCTTGTTGATCACGCGACTATCAACACACATCCTCCAACTGCCATCTTTCTTTGGGACTAGTAATGCGGGAACAGCGCAAGGACTCATGCTCTCTCGAATGAACCCCTTCTGCAACAATTCTTCCACTTTAGCCTGTAAAATCTGATTATCCTTGGGACTCATCCGATAGTGTGGCAAATTTGGTACGTTTGCTCCCAGAACTAAATCAATATGGTGCTGAATATCTCTCAACGGTGGAAGATTATTTGGTAACTCTTCAGACACCAACTCACTGAATTCGGTCAACAAGGACTGCACCTCCTCGGGTAACACAACTCTCTGCTCTTCCTTACCTTCTATCACTAGAGCTCGCACAACCACAACATGTACCTCCTGTGCCTCCTTAACTTCAGATTCCAACTCAGTTACTGACGTGACTAAAGAGATTAAGGACTGCTCTTCTACCATGGCCTTAGTTGAGCCACCACCGAAACTCTGTTTCAGAACCATTGCAATCTTTCTGTCATCCCAACTGAAAACACAAACATTGTCGCACTCCCTGTAGGTGATATCCACATCAAACTGCTATGGTCGTCCCAATAACACGTGACTAGCATCCATGTCGACTACATCGCAAACCACCTCATCTTGGTAATGCTGCCCGATTGAAATTGGAACTTTACACACCTCCGTCACGTTCGCTTTAGGCCCCTTCTGAATCCACCCAATCGTATATGGCTTTGGATGTTTTTCTGCCTGCAGCTTCAGATGTTCCACTAGTTTTCTGGACACAAAATTCTCACAACTTCCACTGTCAACAATTAAATCACAGACATTGCCCTGGACACTGCAGCAAGCCTTAAAAATATTATTTCTTTATGAGAAATCCTCTAACTTCATTGAACACATGACTCGTTGAATCACACAGTTGACATGCTCTCCCTGTTCCTCCGTAATTTCTGCACCATCCAGGAGTTCGTCAATGCCTACTCCTTCTTCAACATCCTGATCGTACTCGTCATTTTTCCCAATATCCACGAAATTCACTGGTTTTCTGGCTGGACATTCATTCAAACGATGGCCTAGTTGGCCGCACCTGTAGCACTTCAAACCGCCTGTTTTAGAATATGGGTTTGGCGCCATCCGTGGGGCTTCCTTCGTAGCTGCTGCTGTCGGACACGTCCCAACATGGTTATTACTAGAAGACGAACCCCTTTGAGTCTGATCTGTAGCAGTTTTAGACTGATAATTCTGCCCATCGCCTAGTGGAAATCTGCTCCTATTTGTAACTGCATTGGACGTTCCAGCCGTGTCCTTCTTGTAGTAGGAAAATCGATTGGATGCCTTCTCCATTAACTTTGCTTTCAAGGCCATGATTTGCGCCTCATCCACTGTCTAAACAACTTGCAGTCCAATTTTGTCTCGAATGGTAGACTTCAATCTTGCTAAGTATCTGGAAACCTGCTGTCCCTCAGTCTCATTCAGGTTGTTACGAACTGATAGCCTGGTCCACTCCTCAATATAATTCGCAACAGTCCTATTACCCTGCACATAATTCTGGTAATTCTGGAAAATAAATTGCTCATAATCTGGGGGTAAAAATCTGCTCATCAGAAGTTGTTTCATTCTCTTCCAGGTTCGTATAGGAGCCTTGCCTTGTCGTCGCCTATCGTTTTGCAACTTCTCCCACCAAATAGCAGCCCCGCTTCTCAACTTATACGCCACCATCTTGACTTGTCGATCCTCCGTAACTTCAGTCATCTCGAAAAACCTCTCAACCTCAGAAATCCAGTCCAGAAATTCTTCAATCTGCAATTTACCATGGAACAGCAGTATGTCTGCGCGTATTCTATAGTCAGGTTGATTTTGGGTTCGATTTTGTTGACGAATCCCTTGGTGACCCACAACGTCCTCATCAGAGTCTTCATCACTTAAATCTTTGAACTGCTCGTGTCTCGCCACTCTAGGCAGTTGTCCACCTCCATGGCGGCCAAGGGCAACTCCCTCGACTCTAACTCTGTTGGCAGGGGCTTGAGCGTTACCAATAGGGATGTCGAGATTAGGTTACAGCTCCATCAGTTGTTGTAACGTGGCCGTCAACCTCTCCATCGCCTGTCGCTGCTCATTAATCGCTGCCCATATATCTGCATCCCTACAACCAGCGTCGCCAGGGTTAACTCCTCCGTCTTCATTGTTGACCATCGTACAAGGCAAATCCTTATGCTCTGATACCACTTGCAGAACAGAAGTATAAGGGGTTACCAGCGTAAACCCTAAGAACACAAAAACTGGAATCCACCAGCACAATTAATTGTAAACCAAAGTAAAATTTTATTGATAAATTCATTCATCTCTGCCCTATGACAGTACATATATTTATAATAGAGAAATCATAATCCTAACAGTACTAGGAAACCTAAAAATAAAGGAAACTTGTAGAAATTCTAATCCTAACAGGAAAAGAAAATCTATTTCCAAAGGAAACGAAAAAGGAAAGAAAACACTAAAACAATAAAGGAAACTTGTAGAAATTCTAATCCTAACAGGAAAAGAAAATATATTTCCAAAGGAAACGAAAAAGGAAAGAAAACACTAAAACTTGAACCTCCCGCCAGACCGCCTTAGAGTGCGAATTTGAGGATGAAAACGATCTCAACCGGGTTCCACCTAGGTTGGGTCGTATAGAGCTCTCAATCCCCTTTCCGAAAACATATTATAATAGTTATTCTGACAACCGAGCAAAAAGTTATGCCCGTTTCTTCGGACCAGCGCATTTTGCCAATTTTCAGTCAATCTCTTCTTCAAACTCCAAAGCCAGTTGTCCTACATCAGCCTTTCCCACCTGCGAAGAACTCGACCTCGAGTTGTAATCCGGATAAAGCGGAACATCATCACTAAACTCATAAAGGTCAGCTATATTGAAAGTACGAGATATGTTCATATCAGCAGGCAAGTCAATCACATAGGCGTTGTCATTGATCTTCTTGATCACCTTGTACGGCCCATACTTCCTTGGCTTCAACTTGTTATAGGAACCAACTGGGAACCTTTCCTTACGCAGAAACACCATAACCTGATCACCCTCAGTGAACAATTTTCACGTCTCTTCACATCTGCTGTAGCTTTATACTTCGCATTCTTCTCCTCTAACCGCACTTTTACTTCAGCCTGAACATCACAAACTTGCTCAGCTAGGTTCTCGGCAGTAACACTTGTTTCAGTGATCTTGGGAAGACGTGCCAGGTCTAACGCATGCTTAGGAGGCTTTCGATACACTAAAGCAAAAGGAGATTTACCAGTAGCAGTGTGAACTGCATTGTTATACGCAAATTCAGCTTGTGCCAGAACTAAATCCCACTGTTTAGGCTTGTCACCACAAATGCTCTGAATTAAATTCCCCAGTGTTCGATTCAGATTCTCAGTCTGCCCGTCGGTTTGCGGGTGCGCAGTGCTACTGAACTTTAGAGTAGTATCTATCCGCCGCCACAACGTAACCCAAAAATGGCTAAGAAATTTTGAATCCCTATCACAGGTTATAGACTGAGGAACTCCATGTAAATGAACCACCTCACGAAAGAACAATTGAGCCACATGTGACGCATCAGATGTCTTCCGACAAGGGATAAAATGTCCCAGGAGAACCTGTCAACCACAACAAACACAGAGTCTTCTCCACGCTGAGTTCGTGAAAGACCTAAAACAAAATCCATTGACAAATCCTCCCATATGGCATTCGGTACAGGTAGAGGCATGTAAAGACCTGTATTCTGAGCCTGCCCCTTAGAAGTCTGACAAATATAACACTTGCGAACAAGGTTACCCACGTCGCGTTTTAACTGAGGCCAGTAATACTGCTCGGCTATCCCACTGATAGTCTTGTCACGCCCCAAGTGACCACTCAAACCTCCACCATGTAACTCTCGAATCAGCTTCTCCCTCAAGAAGCTCCGAGGAATACATAACTGATTACCATGGAACAGGTACCCTTCGACCAAATGGAATTCTTCCTCTGTCTGTCTACGATCACATTTTTCCTATACCTCAGCGAAATCTTCATCATTAGAATACAACTTCTTCAAGAACTCAAACCCAATAATCTATTGCTGCATAGTGATCAGTAAACTCGCGCGTTGACTTAATGCATCTGCCACCTTATTCAAAATCCCAGATTTGTGTTTCAGCACATAAAGAAACTTCTGCATATAGGTCGCCCACCGAGCATGCATATTACTTAAACTCCTCTGACTGTTTAGATACTTTAAAGCTTGGTGATCAATGTAAAGAATAAATTCTCGCTGAATTAGATAGTGCTCCCAATGCTTCAGAGCACGGACAATAGCATAAAATTCTTGGTCATAGGTACTCTACTTTCGGCGTGCATCACTAAGTTTCTCACTAAAAAATGCCACTGGTCTCTTCTCTTGTGACAGAACTGCTCCAACCCCAATTCCACTAGCATCACACTTCACCTCGAATAGTTTCTCAAAACTGGGTAAAGCCAAAACAGGAGTAATGCACAGTTTTTCTTTAATGATTGCAAAAGCTGTGTCTGCATCTTCACCCTACTGAAACTTACCCTACTTTAAGCACTCTGTAATAGGAGCCACAATACTGCTGAAGTCCCTAATAAATCGACGATAAAACGTCGCCAACCCATGGAAACTCCTCACCTCTCCTACTGTCTTTGGTGTAGGCCAATCACGAATGGTTCTCACCTTTTCATCATCAACCATTATTCCCTCCGAACTAACAACATACCCAAGGAATAACAATCTTTCTGTCAGCCAACTGCATTTTTTAAAGTTGATAAACAGCTTATTTTTGGACAACACCTCTAACACAGCCCGTAGATACTCCATATGATCTTTCTCACTCTGACTGTAAATCAGTATGTCATCAAAATAGACGACTACATATTTTCCAATGAAAGGTCGCAATACCTAGTTCATAAGCCGCATAAAAGTACTAGGCGCGTTGGACAATCCGAAAGGCATAACCAGCCACTCGTAGAGTCCATCCTTTATTTTGAAAGTCGTCTTCCATTCGTCACCAGGTTTGACCCGAATTTGATGGTATCCACTTCGCAGGTTGATCGTTGAGAACAACTTTGAACCCTCCAACATATCTAGCATGTCATCCAATCTCAAAATTGGAAAGCTGTATCTGACAGTTATCTTGTTGATCACGCGACTATCAACACACATCCTCCAACTGCCATCTTTCTTTGGGACTAGTAATGCGGGAACAGCGCAAGGACTCATGCTCTCTCGAATGAACCCCTTCTGCAACAATTCTTCCACTTTAGCCTGTAAAATCTGATTATCCTTGGGACTCATCCGATAGTGTGGCAAATTTGGTACGTTTGCTCCCAGAACTAAATCAATATGGTGCTGAATATCTCTCAACGGTGGAAGATTATTTGGTAACTCTTCAGACACCAACTCACTGAATTCGGTCAACAAGGACTGCACCTCCTCGGGTAACACAACTCTCTGCTCTTCCTTACCTTCTATCACTAGAGCTCGCACAACCACAACATGTACCTCCTGTGCCTCCTTAACTTCAGATTCCAACTCAGTTACTGACGTGACTAAAGAGATTAAGGACTGCTCTTCTACCATGGCCTTAGTTGAGCCACCACCGAAACTCTGTTTCAGAACCATTGCAATCTTTCTGTCATCCCAACTGAAAACACAAACATTGTCGCACTCCCTGTAGGTGATATCCACATCAAACTGCTATGGTCGTCCCAATAACACGTGACTAGCATCCATGTCGACTACATCGCAAACCACCTCATCTTGGTAATGCTGCCCGATTGAAATTGGAACTTTACACACCTCCGTCACGTTCGCTTTAGGCCCCTTCTGAATCCACCCAATCGTATATGGCTTTGGATGTTTTTCTGCCTGCAGCTTCAGATGTTCCACTAGTTTTCTGGACACAAAATTCTCACAACTTCCACTGTCAACAATTAAATCACAGACATTGCCCTGGACACTGCAGCAAGCCTTAAAAATATTATTTCTTTATGAGAAATCCTCTAACTTCATTGAACACATGACTCGTTGAATCACACAGTTGACATGCTCTCCCTGTTCCTCCGTAATTTCTGCACCATCCAGGAGTTCGTCAATGCCTACTCCTTCTTCAACATCCTGATCGTACTCGTCATTTTTCCCAATATCCACGAAATTCACTGGTTTTCTGGCTGGACATTCATTCAAACGATGGCCTAGTTGGCCGCACCTGTAGCACTTCAAACCGCCTGTTTTAGAATATGGGTTTGGCGCCATCCGTGGGGCTTCCTTCGTAGCTGCTGCTGTCGGACACGTCCCAACATGGTTATTACTAGAAGACGAACCCCTTTGAGTCTGATCTGTAGCAGTTTTAGACTGATAATTCTGCCCATCGCCTAGTGGAAATCTGCTCCTATTTGTAACTGCATTGGACGTTCCAGCCGTGTCCTTCTTGTAGTAGGAAAATCGATTGGATGCCTTCTCCATTAACTTTGCTTTCAAGGCCATGATTTGCGCCTCATCCACTGTCTAAACAACTTGCAGTCCAATTTTGTCTCGAATGGTAGACTTCAATCTTGCTAAGTATCTGGAAACCTGCTGTCCCTCAGTCTCATTCAGGTTGTTACGAACTGATAGCCTGGTCCACTCCTCAATATAATTCGCAACAGTCCTATTACCCTGCACATAATTCTGGTAATTCTGGAAAATAAATTGCTCATAATCTGGGGGTAAAAATCTGCTCATCAGAAGTTGTTTCATTCTCTTCCAGGTTCGTATAGGAGCCTTGCCTTGTCGTCGCCTATCGTTTTGCAACTTCTCCCACCAAATAGCAGCCCCGCTTCTCAACTTATACGCCACCATCTTGACTTGTCGATCCTCCGTAACTTCAGTCATCTCGAAAAACCTCTCAACCTCAGAAATCCAGTCCAGAAATTCTTCAATCTGCAATTTACCATGGAACAGCAGTATGTCTGCGCGTATTCTATAGTCAGGTTGATTTTGGGTTCGATTTTGTTGACGAATCCCTTGGTGACCCACAACGTCCTCATCAGAGTCTTCATCACTTAAATCTTTGAACTGCTCGTGTCTCGCCACTCTAGGCAGTTGTCCACCTCCATGGCGGCCAAGGGCAACTCCCTCGACTCTAACTCTGTTGGCAGGGGCTTGAGCGTTACCAATAGGGATGTCGAGATTAGGTTACAGCTCCATCAGTTGTTGTAACGTGGCCGTCAACCTCTCCATCGCCTGTCGCTGCTCATTAATCGCTGCCCATATATCTGCATCCCTACAACCAGCGTCGCCAGGGTTAACTCCTCCGTCTTCATTGTTGACCATCGTACAAGGCAAATCCTTATGCTCTGATACCACTTGCAGAACAGAAGTATAAGGGGTTACCAGCGTAAACCCTAAGAACACAAAAACTGGAATCCACCAGCACAATTAATTGTAAACCAAAGTAAAATTTTATTGATAAATTCATTCATCTCTGCCCTATGACAGTACATATATTTATAATAGAGAAATCATAATCCTAACAGTACTAGGAAACCTAAAAATAAAGGAAACTTGTAGAAATTCTAATCCTAACAGGAAAAGAAAATCTATTTCCAAAGGAAACGAAAAAGGAAAGAAAACACTAAAGCAATAAAGGAAACTTGTAGAAATTCTAATCCTAACAGGAAAAGAAAATATATTTCCAAAGGAAACGAAAAAGGAAAGAAAACACTAAAACTTGAACCTCCCGCCAGACCGCCTTAGAGTGCGAATTTGAGGATGAAAACGATCTCAATCGGGTTCCACCTAGGTTGGGTCGTATAGAGCTCTCAATCCCCTTTCCGAAAACATATTATAATAGTTATTCTGACAACCGAGCAAAAAGTTATGCCCGTTTCTTCGGACCAGCGCATTTTGCCAATTTTCGGTCAATCTCTTCTTCAAACTCCAAAGCCAATTGTCCTACATCACTATTGCTATGGTCTTCTCCATTATTGTTGTATCTCTCCTCTTATTTGCATTCACTTATGATGAGGATAAGCGTATAAGCTGCCAAGTATTTGCTCTTCTATTCATTCTAGCTGCTATGGAAGCAATTGGTGGTTGCATTCACGACTGGTTTGTATGCGGTGTTGGCACATTCATTAGGACTTGCAATCACTGTATGCGTCATTTGTTCATCTTTCTTTTGCATTTTTGTGTTTTTATTCCAGAAGAGAGTCCGTGATATGAACAAATAGCTCTCGAAAGAAATATCAATTGTATTTTATAGTTTAAAAACTTGTGATACTAAGGATAAGCGTGATGATCGACCGTCAAGTCTTTGCTCTTGTATTCATTCTAGCTGTTGTGGGAGGAATTGTGGTTGCATTCATGACCGATTTTTATGCTATTTTGGCACATTCATTAGGTCTTGCAATCACTGTTTGTTGGCATTTGATTCAACAATATATTGGATCATTGGAGTTATCGTGTTATCAGTGTAGGGTGTATTTTTTTAACCATAATGGGATGGATGTCACACTAGCTAGCTTAATAATGGGATAAAAGGAATTTCATTTGTTGAGTTGTGTTTATTGATGGTCAATTACAGTACTCATGCAAGGGAGGCAAGGTTCAGCAACAGGATTTGATTCGATCATTGGAGTTATCGTGTTATTAGTGTACGGTTTATTTTTTTAACCATAATGGGATGGATAACACATTAGCTAGTTTAGTGTTTGTTTGGGGAGTTTTCTGAGGTCTCAAAAAATCCTTCCAAATATCAAAAGTTCTTTTAAAAAATAATGTGACGTTTAGTTACACATATATAAAGGTCTGTCCAAAAAAGCCGGTGGTTAGAAAACTCATTTCAGAGAATTAAAAAAATGTTGTTTTTAGAACCTCCTTTAAAAAAGCTAAATTTTCTTTTGAAATAAATTTGTTATTTTACTAAATTGTATATATACCTCTTATATATTAACAAGATTGTGCTATATTCTCTTTTAGTCCCTCTTTACTCCACCACCACCGCTACTACCGCCTTCCACCACCACCGCTACTGCCACCTCCACCACCATCGTCACCACCACCTCCACTGCCACCGCCACTGTAATACCCCGTAAATTTTGAGGATATTTAAATTGAGTTTTTATTATTTAATTAGGTTTTAATTATTTAAATAATTTTTTTTGTTAATTTTTGTCAATTCCTGTTTATTTGTTTAATGTGGATATTTGAATTATTGCTAGGTGTTGATTTATTTTTAATTATGTGTGAATTATTTGTTATTAATGTAGTTTTAATTTTCAATAAAAATAGGTGGGTTTTGGGCTGCATGTTCTTTTCATTTTTTTTTTTAGCAGATTAGGCTAGACTATTGGGTTGGGTATATATATATATATATATATATATATATATATATATATATATATATAGGTGGGCTAAGTATTTTATATTTATTAATATAATTATTTAGAAATTTTTATTTTAGTTTTCTATAAAGAAAATAAAAATAAAAGGAAAAGAAAAGAGGGTTAGGGTTTTTGTCGTTTACACACACAGAGACCGAAAGAGCGTAAACGAAAGAGAGAATGGAGAGAAGTAGCGATTCATCGAGACTAGTTCTTGTACGTCAAAAAGGAAAGTTAGAACTCTTCTCTTCCCCTTCGAATCTGTAGACATATATATTATTTGTATATGTATGTTGCTGGAATATTTTTTATATATTTAATTTTGAAATTAAATGTTTATGCATGCTAAGGATGATTATGTGAATTAAACATGAAGATTTTGGGGGTTTGGAACTACTATAGGGTAATTTCTCATATGTATATGCATGTATATATGACTGTATAGGCGGGTGTATCTATATATATATATATGTGTGTGTGTGTGTGTGTGTGTGTACGAACATAAAATTGGGTATAATGTATTCATCAATTTTGAAGGTTTTTGTTCCAATTAATAGGTAGATCTTGCTTCCCTAAACAATCCTTGAAAGTTTGGTTGCGAATTGTTGGGTAGATTGACGAGAAATTGGGTTTGAAATTTTAGATTTTTAAAACTTGAAATTGGGCGTTTTTTATTTAGGCCGCGAGAGGGGATGATTTTGGTACCAATGCGTAGCTTAGATCGAGATGAGTTCAATGATATATTCATACGCGAGTTTCGGTGACCAGAGGTGGCCAGAATAAGGCCGTAAGAATAAGGCCGTAAAAACACTGCCATTGTTGTGCGCACCTGCGGGAGAAAGTAGCAGGGAAAGAGAAAAGAAAAAGGAAGAAAAAAAAAGGGCCTCCTGCGCATGCGTCATCGGTAGGGAACCGGAAAATGTTCGTTGGATCCCACTCGCCGAGCCCTGCCCACATTGGGCCAAGTCCGGGACATTTTTATATTTTTTAAATATTTTTAAAAGTGATTTTTTTAAATTAGAAAAATAGAAAGAATAATTTTTAAAATTGTTTTTAAATTCCCGAAAATTCTAAAAAAATTTGGGTAATCTTTGGGGACAGAATGCTCTTGGGTTTTAAATTTCAAGTCAAATTGAGGTTCCCTTGTGGCTAAAGTAGCATAAAAAGTGTGCCTCAAAACTAGAATTTTATTTTCTTTTATTTTGAAAATATTTTAAAAATTCTAAAAAATTCCAAAAAATTCTATAAAAAAAAAAATTGGGTAACATTTAGGAACAGAATACACTTGGGTTTTAAATTTCAAGTGGAATTGAGCTTCCCTCATCGTTAAATTGTTTTAAAAGTATGCCTTAAAATTGGGTTTTCATTTTCTTTTATTTGGAATTTTTTTTTAAAATATTTGAAAAAATTTAGAAAATTCTAGAATGTTTAAATAGGGTTCTTAGGAACATAATAGACCCGGAATGCTAGGATTAGAGTTAGGTTTAGATACTTGAGATTTAAATTGAGGTTCTGGCTTTATTGTGGGGTTTTCTTTTTAGTAATTGTTTAATTTCCTTTAATTGATTCTTTGCTTGAATAAAAGTTCTTGATTAATTGTATGTGGTTAAAGCAGTTTATGGGAGTATGTTAAACTTATTTACATTCATAGTATGTTGTGGTATTTTTATTTGTTTAAATTAATAAAGGGGACAATAGAATTTACATGATATTAATTAGCATGCTTTTAAGTATGTTAGATTTTTATTTAAATATTAACTATCCAGGTGTTTCAAGATTGCCTAATACCTAATAAGGTATCTATACATTATATTTGGCATGTCAAGATTGTCAAGCATGTCGGGATCGCCTAATACTGAATAAGATATCTATACATTATATTTAGCATGTCATGATTGCCAAAACATGTCAGGATCACCTAATACCTAAAAAGGTATTTATACATTATATTTGACATGACAGGGTTGCGAGGCGTGTCAGGATCGCCTAATACCTAATAGGTATCTATACATTATATTTGGCATGTCAGGATTGCCAGGCGTGTCAGGATCGCCTAATACCTAATAAGGTATCTATACATTATATTTGGCATGTCAGGATTGCCAAGGCGTGTCGGGATCGCCTAATACCTAATAAGGTATCTATACATTATATTTGGCATGTCGGGATTGCCAAGCGTGTCAGGATCGCCTAATACCTAATAAGGTATCTATACATTATATTTGGCATGTCAGGATTGCCATGCGTGTCGGGATCGCCTAATACCTAATAAGGTATCTATACATTATATTTGGCATGTCAGGATTGTCAGACATGTCGGGATCGCCAAATACCTAATAAGGTATCTATACATTATATTTGGCATGTTAGGATTGTCAGGCATATAGGTATCGCCTAATACTTATTAAGGTATCTTTATATTTTATTTGAGACATGTTAGGATTGCCTAATATCTAATAAGAAAGTTTCTCGTTATAAATTCAAGCATGTTAGGATTGCTTCTTGTGTAAACTTAAAACTAGTCTGCACTTGCATTGAGATAATTGATGGGTTAGTGTAGTGTGTAGGGCTGCTCTATTCTTGGGTCAAGGTTAATTGGGGTATATTTATGAGCTGGTGGGTTATATTTAATTGTATATAAATATAAATTTGTTGTTTTGGAAAAGGATTATTGGTGGTGGTAGGATAGGTTTGCCTAATACCTTGTAAGGCATTTGTAGATTATTTGGAGGAAGGTATGGTAGGATTGCCTAGAATCTAATTAGAAAAATTAGTATGTTCAGGCATGTTAGGATTGCCTATGGATTGAACTTTGTAATTTGTTCTACCTTTATTGTGATAATGGATGGGTTGGTTCAGAACATAGTTCTAGTTATTTCTAAAATAGGAGATTAAATGACTAAACGGTATAATCATATTTATATGTCTTTACTGTCCTCATATAGAGGGTATGTGTACCGGTTCTCTAATTGGGTTGTAGTATAGAGAACTTACTCATGGATTTAACCAATTTGTTGATTATTTCAGGTCCAAGACAGTTTCCACCTCGAGGTTAGGGCGTGAAGTTCGTAGAGCGTGGCAACCATCTTCTCCTTACCAGACTTTAGTGTGGGGACTTAGATCTTTTCATAAAGTATTCACTTTTATGATTTTTGGTTAAAGGGGTCCTTGAGTTACAGGACTTCTAAGTTGTATTGTTCAGACTAGTGTTATGTTTATTTAATGTTATTTATTATTTCAGTTAGACTTTCCTTTCAGCATTTATAAATCTTTTCTTTTGTCCTTGTATTATATGTTTGTTTGCCATTAGTTGTTGGTATCCCTTATGTTTTATGTGTGAGACTGACCACCTCATGCGTGAAATTTGTAGCGAGTATTTCAGTTGGTATCAGAGCATTCTAGGTTCATGTATTCTCAGGTCCTTTGGGTCTATCATACTGTATCTTCTGCGTTGCGTATTCTAATAAATAGAATCTACGTATATGACTGATCGCACTCTATATGTTTTAGTCTATTGTTGGGGTATTATTCAGATGTCACCCCGTAGGAGGAGGAATGTGAACCAAAACTAGAGTCAGTTCTGATAAATAGTAAACTCGGTCGTGATTTACTCGATACGGGTGCATTCCACTCGTTTGTATCTCGGTCATAGGTTAGACTATCTGGTATAGTTATCAGTCGTGTAGTTCTCCATTTAAAATTTATACACCATTCAGAGTTAGTATGATTTTATGAGGAAGTTGTGAGCAGGTCACCATAGATATTGGTAGACTTTGATATTGGGAGTTCATCTTCCACTTTGTGAATTTGCTTATAACAGTAGTTATTAGAAGACTATTTGTATGACACCATTTGAGGCTTTGTATGGACGACCATATTGGTCTCCTATTTGTTGGATACAAGTTTGTGGGAAACGAATTTTTTTTTTTTTTGGGTCCAGAGTTCATTAAAGATATATCATGGAAAGTTGCTCTCATTAGAGATCATATGCGCACTGCCCAGAGTAGGCAGAAGTGTTATGATGATAGTCAAAATCATGCCTTAGAGTTCAAAGTGGGGGAGCAGGTGTTGCTTAAGGTCTCTCCTATGAAGGGAGTGATGCGGTTTGGGAAAAAGAGAAAATTATCGCCTTGTTTTGTGGGTTCTTTCATGATTACCGATGGGGTTAGGGTGGTAGCGTACAAATTGACATTACCAGACAAAATGCACAGGATGCATAATGTCTTTCATGTGTCTACGTTGCAAAAATTCCTTAGGGATGAGGATACCTATCAGCATATTGAGGTTGGGGAGATTGAGTTTCAGCCAGATCTAACATATATGGAGCAACCTTACTGTATTCCTGACCGTAGGAACCAGGTCCTTCGCTCCAAGACTATTTATTTAGTTCGTGTTCAGTGGAGCCACCACCATGAGGCGGAGTCCACTTGGGAAAGGAAAGATGAAATAAAGGCAAAATATCCAGAGCTTTTTATTTCAGGTGGGAAGTAAATTCTGAGGACGAAATTCCTCTTTTTAGGGGGGAAGAATGTAATACCCCATAAATTTTGAGGATATTTAAATTGAGTTTTTTTTATTTAATTGGGTTTTAATTATTTAAATATTTTTTTGTTAATTTTTGTTAATGCCTGTTTAATTGTTTAATGTGGATGTTTGAATTGTTGCTAGGTGTTGATTTATTTTTAATTATGTGTGAATTATTTGTTATTAATGTAGTTTTATTTTAAATAAAAATAGGTGGGTTTTTGTGATGCATGTTCTTTTCATTTTTATTTTTAGCAGATTAGGCTAGATTGTTAGGTTGGGCTATATATATATATATATATATTATTTTTAGGTGGGCTAAGTATTTATATTTATTAATATAATTATTTAGGAATTTTTATTTTAGTTTTCTAGAAAGAAAATTAAAATAAAAAGAAAAGAAAAGAGGGTTAGGATTTCTGTCATTTACACGCACAGATACCAAAAAAGCGTAGATGGAAGAGAGAAAGGAGAGAAGGAGTGATTCATTGAGATTGGTTCTTCTACGTCAAAAAGGTAAGTTCGAACTCTTCTCTTCCCCTTTGAATCTGTAAACATATATATTATTTGTATATGCAGGCTACTGGAATATTTTTTTATATATTTAATTATGAAATTAAATGTTTATGCATGCTAAGGATGATTCTGTGAATTAAACATGAAGATTCGGGGGGTTTGGAACTGCTATAGGGTAATTTCCCATATGTATATGCATGTATATATGACTGTATAGGCTGGTGTGTGTGTATATATATATATATATACATGTATATATATATGTATATGTACGGACATGAAATTGGGTTTAATGTATTCATCAATTTCGAAGGTTTTTGTTCCGATTAATAGGTAGATCTTGCTTCCCCGAACAATCCTTAAAAGTTTGGTTGCGAACTGTTGGGAAGATTGACGGGAAATTGGGTTTGAAATTTTAGATTTTAAAACTTGAAATTGGGCATTTTTGATTTAGATAGGGAGAGGATGATTTTGGTACCAATGCGTTGCTTATATCGAGATGAGTTCAATGGTATATTCATACTTATTGAATGTTCGTGTTCTTTCGTTTACCCTTCTACAAGGATTGTAACGTTAGCTTGAAGTCAGCAGGAATTGTAACGTTACCCTTCCACATCAAGTTTTTGTCAGAGAGGAGTGAGTGTGGGTATAGGACAGAGTCTGTTGTACTTTGCTTCGACGATAATAAATTTGGTTATTCGGGGCTACAAAGCCTCACTCGTGATTTTTTCTTCATTTGAATTTTTCACGTATATCTAATGCATTCTTTACTTTATTGCACTTTATTTATTTACTTATTTTATGGGATTGCTTTAATTTTTAATTGGACTTAAAATTAGGATAACTTGAAAAAATTAAGCAAACGAGCGAGTAAAACTATTCACCCCCTCTAGGTTTTAAACAAATTTTTGTAGCCGCTTCCGCAACGTGCAACTTACAGAGGTCCCACCTAAGGACTCCTCATCCTGCAAGCTTCCTACGAAAAACTATCAAAAGATGTCTCACCTCCTCGATAAGCTCTTAGCCTCGAGTTTTGCATGATATCTTGTCGCTACGTTTTTCTTGGAAGCCTCAATGAGATGCCCATTTCAAAACCTCGAGATGCACATTTAGCGGTGTACGCAACCCTCGTGCACACTTGAATCAAATTCTTGAGACATCTTTCCTAAGTCACTCAAAACCCTAGAGCACCTACCCAAGTCATTTAAAACCCTAAGACACCCTCTTAGATCATTCAAAACCCTAGGACACCTCTCCCAGGTCACTCAAAACCCTGGGGCACCTACCCTAGCTCATTTAAAATCCTGATACACCATCTCAAGTCACACAAAATTTTGGGTAAACTCCTCTTGAGTCAAAATGTTGGGACACCGTTCCCAAATCACACCTCAAAATAAAATCCCTCAACCTTAAGACCCTTGAAAGATTCTTCTTTTACAATGAAAAATATCATTTATACACGACTAGCCTTCTACGATTGTACGAACCTCACCCGCACAGGGGGACTAATGTAGGTAGTAATCTATTTCAGTCGACATTGCATCGTCACATCATCAACAATGACCCACTTAGTTTGGTCAAACAGTCAACGGGCAAGTTATGTGGCACATACCATGTCATCAAACTAAAGACTTGAAGACCTGAGTTGGGAACAAGACTCAGGAATAATTGGGATTTGAGAAAGTACTTAGTTTGGTGGCTGAAGTTGAGGGTCTGTCAAGTCAATCCTCAACTTGACTTGTAGAGAAAAAAATATCATTTTGACTTCTGTACCACTTATTCCTATTTTAATTAACATTGTTTTATAATTATTTGAGAAATTGATTTTTTTTATTTATTGTGTTAATAAACCCACATGTGATGTCATATGATGACATCACCCTCTTTTCCACTTGGCCTATAAAAGGATGTTATCCAAGGCCAAGAAGGAGAATGTCCACGGAAGGATCCCGGAAGAACAAGAAGAGAGCTCTCATGCTCTCTCTCACACCCATCTTATATTCATGCTTTCTCCATATTTTATCACCATTTATGAAGTAGTCAACGGTTTTGTTTTGCGCACTGCCATCTTTGTTCTCTCTCTCAAATTTGTCTGGGTTTCCACCTATCTCAGTCCGCCTTGGATCTCTGTCATATTGCGAGTGATGCCTCATTTATATTTTATCTTGTGTTATTTCAAGAACCCCAACAACGTAGTGATAGGATCCACTAAAATAAATGTATTTTTACATATGTGACAAGGTACAATTGGATGATGACACTTATGACATGGCACTCCCGTTACAAAGAAGATTTTTTCTCAATATTGGAATATATGATTTTGTAATTTGCTTAAATACCTTTGAATTGTCCCTGAATCTTTTACGCATCTATTCTTTTTTATTATATATATTTAAGCTATTAGATAAAATCAAATTTCCTCTTGGCCTATTTAAACTAGTTTGCATTAAAAAAGAAGTTACTTAATTATGCTAAAATAAGTTATAACAACCACATCATGCAGCCTCCACCAAGTCATTGAAGAGTCTTTGGAAAGCTGTCATTCACGAGGAGATTTTATATGTTTAAGTAATTATATTAAGTCTAGATTAATTAGTTAGGACTTAAGTAAGGGTGAATTACTCTGACCTTATGAGAGTAAATAGTCAGTCTTCGGTTGCTTTCCATGGACCCAAACATTGTCCTGTGAAAGACCGTATGATGTAGAGAGAGTGAAATGGTTTATTTTTCTTTACTTATCAATGTTAACTTTGTTGATTAGCAAGTTGGAATTTTTAGTCAATTCATGAATCAAACTAGTACAGTATACAAGCAATATAGTAAACATATCTTGTTGGATCATTAATCCAACGTTGGGCATATATGTGAATAATTATGTGCTGCAGACTGTCAAATAAGTTTAAGCCTAATTAAAAGTGATCTGTTAAGTTTTCAGTAATTTGGACTTTAATGTATTTGATAGGGTGTGGGTCTTTAATGTGTAGAGACTAAAGGGTAATTTCTATTTTTATGATGGGTTAAAATAGAAATACCGAAAGATAACAAGGTAGTTACCTATATATGGTGGTTATGGTCCCCAAATTACACGTAGGGTTTATTCTTTCTGACATCCCATCATCAGAGAGAAAAATACAGGGAGAAAACTAAAGGGCTCTCTAAGGGAAACATGTTGATCTGGAAGGTCAACCGCACAATTCTAGAGAGCAATTGGTGGATATGGATTTAAGTACGCTTTAACTTATTTGTTGATTCATTCTTGATGATCCGACATGAACAATTCTATGATTTTAGGTGATGGTTTTCACCAAAGAATTATTTTCTAACAATTTGTATCAAAGCCTAAATCATGTTGAATTACTAGGAAATAATTTTCAATTTTTTGGTTGATGATGGTTCCGGCCAAACAGTATTTCTGCCAAAATTGTTGTTTACTTGAATTTATTTTGATGCTGAGATATGTATATATATATATAAAGGAATTAGTTTTCGTATATCATGTATATTGATTTTGGTCATGACTTTTATGTATATACTTGATACTTGATATCATTGAATCAGATTTGAGGCTGTTATATATATATATATATATATATATATATTCTGTGGGAATATGTTGATATTCCCATAGGATAAATTTTGGTGTAATTTTAAATTCAAATATCGACATGTTTATATATATTTTGAGATGAATTAATTGAAACAGCATGTCGCCAAAGTGACATTTCTTGTGGAAGTTAATTTTGTTTTGAAATATAAACGGTTGTGTGCATGTAACTTATTTGAATATTAATCGGCCCAAAGTAAGGTCAATATTTAACAGAATTGCATGTGGACCTGTGGTAATAAACGCGAAATGATTATTTGATTTTACATGTGAATAATAAATTGGCCCAAAGGAAGATTTATTATTCGATATGGTCTTATTATCAATATTTGATTACTACACCAAGATATCACTTACAAGTTAATATTTTGTCCAAAGATAAAATATTAATGTAATGCTCGGTATCTTGAGATGGAGTTTACCTTTATTTGAATTTATTTTTTGTTTTGAAACTTACATGAGCTTATTTTGTTTGTTGTTCTCTGCCCAGTTTTGACTCCTGTTAATATTACTGCCAACGTAAACTTTATTCCTATGCTAAATGGCTCTAACTTCAGGTCATGGAAAAAGAATATCTTAATAGTTCTCGGAGTCATGGATCTCGACCTTGCGTTAAGGGCTGATTCTCCCCCACCTCTTATGGATAAGAGTACCTCTACTGACAAGAGGGATATGGAAAGGTGGGAGAAATCAAATCGCATGTGTATGATGATCATGAAGAAGGCCATTCTAGAAGTATTCAGGGGCACAATGTCTAAAAAAATCACTACAGCTAAGGAGTTCCTTGCAGATATTGACAAGAGGTTTGTCAAGAACGAAAAGGCTTAAATAGGTACGCTCTTGACAAGTCTAATTTCAATGAGGTATAAGGGCAAAGGAAATATCAGGGAGTACATCCTAGAGATGTCTCATCTTACTTCCAAGCTGAAAGCACTTAAGCTTGAACTCTCAGAGGACTTGCTGATGCATCTAGTTTTAATATCCCTTCCGACATAGTTTAGCTAGTTTAAGGTGAGCTACAACTGTCAAAAAAAGACTACTCGGTCTCTGAGTGAGCTCATCTCACACTATGTTCAGGAAGAGGAAATGCTTAAGCAAGATAAGGCAGAGAGTGCTCACCTAGCCTCGACCTCTAAGGACAAGGGAAAGAAAAGGAAGAAGGATAAGGAAGCTGTAGATACGACACCTCAAAAGAAACAACAAAAGACACCGAATGATTTGGATGGTACTGGTTGTTTCTTCTATGGAGCTGAAGAATATAAGAAGAAGCAATGCACCAACTATCACCCATGGTGTGCTAAGAAAGGTATGCTTCTTAATTTGGTTTGTTCTGAGCGTAATTTAACTTCGATACCTAGACACACATAGTGGATAGATTCTGGTGCAATAACTCACATCAGTGTGTCTATGCAGGGTTGCCTGAGTTGTAGAAAGCCAAGTGATGCTAAATATATATCTATGTGGGTGATGGGAAGATGGTTCAAGTTGAGGCAATAGGAAAATTTAGATATTGTTAAAGACTAGATATTATTTGGATCTTAATGCGACTTTTATTGTACCATCTTTTAGACGAAATTTGATTTCTATTTCTGCTTTGGACAAATCTGGTTATTCTTGTTTATTTAGGAATAGAAAATTTAGTTTGTTTTATTATTCAAAATTGGTTGGTTCTGGTTCTTTGTCAGTAATCTTTATTTGATTGATACAATTGATTCATTTCATGAATCCCTGCATTTAAGTACACGACCAAGAGAAAATTAACCAGTGAGAATTCAGCTGCATTATGGCACAAAAGATTAGGTTATATCTCCAGACGGAGAATAGAGAGACTTGTGTCTGATGAAATTCTCGATCCCTTAGATTTCACAGATTTTGATGTATGTGTTAACTGTATAAAAGGAAAACAAACCAACAAAAGGAGATTTGAAGCTGACAGGACTTTGGACGTCTTAGAACTTATACATATAAATATTTGTGGGCCATTCCCTATGGTTGCTTGTAATGGTTAACAATACTTTGTAACGTTCATAGACGATTTTTCTAGATATGACTATATATATCTCATTCATGAAAAGTCACAGTCGCTGGAGTTCAAAAATTATAAGGCTGAAGTTGAGAACCATCTCAGCAAAAGGATTAAAAGCATCAGATCTAATCGTGGTGGTGAGTACTATGGTAGATATGACAGTTCAGGTGAACAACGTCCAGGACGGTTTGCTAAGTTCCTAGAGGAATGCGGTATCATCCCACAGTACACTATGCCAGGTTCGCCCACTATGAATGGTTTTACTGAAAGATTAAATAGGACTTTTAAGGGCATGGTGAGGAGTATGATTAGTCATTCTACCTTACCAGAATCACTCTGGGGAGAAGCACTTAAGATTGTAGCATATATCCTTAACAGAGTTCCAATTAAAGCCACTGCCAAAACTCTTTACGAACTTTGGACAGGCAAAGAACCTAGTCTAAAGCACTTATATGTTTGGGGATATCCAGCTGAGGCAAGGCCTTATAGGCCTAATGAAAAGAAACTGGACTCAAGGACGGTGAGCTACTATTTTATTGGATACTCTGAAAGATCCAGAGGGTACAAGTTTTATGATCCCACGACTAAGTCGATTTTCGAGTCGGGAAATGCCCGGTTCTTTGAGGATGTAGAGCTTGCGGGGGGAGATACAGTTAGAGACTTTGTCTTTGAGGAGGAATATGTTGATATTCCCACAGGTGTTATTGGCATTGATTAGGATTCTATTCCTAACCTTGTTCAAAACATAACAAATCAAGACAATGTCGAAGAACCTCCAATTCAAGAAATTGTTCCAGAAGAACAAACTCTAGCACCTCAAGAACTTATGCCATTAAAGAGGTCCATTAGAGAGAGAAGAAGTGTAGTGCCAGATGCCTACATTGTATTTCCCCAAGAACATGAGGTAGATATTAATGTGATGGAAGATGATCCTATCAACTTTCGTCAAGCCATGGAAAGTTCTAACTCTCAAAAGTGGATTGATGTTATGAATGAGGAGATTAAGTCCATGAAGGATAATGACTTGTGGGATCTTGTCCCATTGCCAGAAGGTGCGAAACCCATTGGTTGCAAATGAATATTTAAGAGCAAGAGGGATTCAAAAGGTGATGTGGAAAGATACAAGGCACATCTTGTTGCAAAGGGCCTTACACAGAAATAAGGCATCGACTATAAAGAGACTTTCTCTCCAGTTTCTTCGAAAGACTCATTCAGGATTATAATAGCATTAGTGACACATTTCAATATTGAGTTACATTAGATGGATGTCAAGATAGCGTTTCTCAATGGTAACATTGATCAGACGATCTACATTGCGCAGCCAAAAAACTGTGTCGGGAGACCCAAAAAATACGGTTTGCAAACTTAAGAAATCCATCTATAGACTCAAACAAGCATCTCGACAATGATATTTCAAGTTTCATCAAGTGATCATCTCATTCGGTTTTGAGATAAATTTGGTCAATGATTGTAAGTACCATAAGTACTGTGGGAGCAAACATATTTTTTTGGTTTTATATGTCGATGATATCTTGCTTGTCAGCAATGATATAGGTTTATTGCACGAAACCAAGAGATTTCTAGCTAAAAATTTTGAGATAAAAGATCTTGGTGACGCATCTTTTGTATTAGGCATTCAAATACACCAGGATCGCTCTCGGGGTATTCTTGGATTGTCACAAAAGAGCTACATCAAAAATGTTCTCAAGAGATATAGCATGCAAGATTGCAAACCAAGTGATAATTTTGTCACGGGGCTGCGCATAGTGGACGGTATTGAAAGACCACTCAAGTTATTTTGTGACAATAAGTTAGCAGTTCTGTATTCCAACAACAACAGAAGCTCGTCGAAGTCAAAACATATAGACATCAAGTTCCTAGTAGTTCAAGAAATAATTCAGAGTGGACAGTTGTCTATAGAGCACATCGGAACAAACTCCATGGTTGCGGATCTACTTACTAAGGGATTGTCACCCAAAGTGTTTCATGAGCACACTACTCGTACGGGTGTCATATCAATTGATGATTTCCAATTTTAGTGGGAGTTTGTAATTTTAGATGCTTTTATGATATAGACATTTTACAGTTATTTCATTTTATGGATATTTTGAGGTTATTTTCTGCAGAAATAAAGTTTTGGTTTATTTACACTCTGATTTAAGTATGGTTTGATCTCACTAAGGTTTAAGGGTGGACCAGTTGAAAATAAGCAAGTTAAGATCACATTGCATGAAATTTCCATGCTACACATCCACATCATGATCTCTGTCAATCAGTTGTATCGGCATACGTGACCATTGATAGGTTGAGTTATGACAGTTGTAACGAAGGTGGCTTTGATCCTATGTTGGTATAATTGATGAACCAGATTGGTTATAGATATATTTTGGTAATGACAGCAAAGTTTAGCTCGTTCGGTTATTTTTTTTGCAAAGTATAATTATAAAGTTACACATATAGCCCAAGTGGGAGATTGTTGGATCATTAATCCAACATTGGGCATATATATGAATAATTATGTGTTGCAGACTGTCAAATAAGTTTAAGCCTAATTAAAAGTGATCTGTTAAGTTTTTGGTAATTTGGGCTTTAATGTGTAGAGACTAAAGAGTAATTTCTATTTTTATGATGGACTGAAATAGAAATACTAAAAGATAACAGGGTAGTTACCTATATATGGTGGTTATGGTCCTAAATTACACGTAAGGTTTATTCTTTCTAACATCCAATCATCAGAGAGAAAACTAAAGGGCTCTTTGAGGGAAATGTGTTGATCTGGAAGGCCAATCGCACGACTCTAGAGAGCAATTGGTGGATATGGATTCAGGTACACTTCCGCTTATTTGTTGATTCATTCTTGGTGATTCGACATGAATGATTCTGTGATTTTAGGTGATGGTTTTCACCAAAGAATTATTTTCTAACATATCTATCTAAAAGATTGAAAATTACATAAACCGAAGACATGATTTTGAGGATGAGGGCAAAGATTTTACACAACTTAGAAGAGAGAGACATTTGATTTGCTTCCATTGTTTCACATAGTTGGAATCCTCTGAAAATAATTATTTAACTATGTGATTTGGATTGATAGCATGGAGCTTGAACTAGTTGTTCAATTATCATATCAAACTCCATTTTGGAGATTGACGAAGGTGAGCGTAAAATGCTACAAAGTGGTGAATTGTTGGTTATAGATCGGATTGATGTTACAAGTGCTAGTCGTTCAATCATATGTGTAAAGTGTCTACCAAAATTCTATTATTAGTATTATTATTATGAGTAATGATATAGAATCCGAATCGAACTTAGGCCGAGAATAGTTTTATGTGAGTGGAGTGGTAGGCCCCATTACATGACATCATATGGTGGGGTCCACCACCCACTCACATAAAAATAAAATTCAACTAGTTCGATCGGCTTCTAAATTATTATTCTATTATTATTAATATCCTCTTATATGTAATTGAATGTGGTGGATCCCATGTGAGGCCCATAATGGTACCCAATGCATTAGTGGACTGAGACATCTTCGGAAGTGTTCATCTCAGCAATTAAATGCTAAGTCACATAAAGTGGGTCTGAGAGTGGCAATTTTTTTTTAATTCCTTCTTTTCACGTAGCGTCGAATAAAACTATAGGAGCGACATTCCTTTAAAAAATTGCGTCACTCTGATTAAATGTAGTGAGTCTCGTGTGAGGCCCATGATGGATCCCATGGTAGTTATAGACTGAGAGATGCCCATAACTGTTGGCATAAAAGTCTCGTTAGCAAATATCTTCTTACTGTTATTAAGAGGTGTGTATTGACTGTCATTTTATGGGTCTTATGTAAGGCTCTTGATGGGGTCCATTACATTGATGGATTGAAAAATGACATTTCAAGTTTCATCAACTGATCATCTCATTCGGTTCTGAGATGAATTTGGTCAATGATTGTACGTACCATAAGTTATGTGGGAGCAAACATATTTTTTCCGTTTTATATGTCGATGATATCTTGCTTGTGAGCAATGATATAGGTTTATTGCACGAAACCAAGAGATTTCTAGCTAAAAATTTTGAGATAAAAGATCTTGGTGACGCATCTTTTGTATTAAGCAATCAAATACATCGAAATCGCTCTCAGGGTACTCTTGGATTGTCACAAAAGAGCTATATCAAAAAGGTTCTCAAGAGATATGGCCTGCAAGATTGCAAACCAGGTGATAATTTTGTCACGGGGCTGCACAAAGTGGACGGTATTGAAAAACCACTCAAGTTATTTTGTGACAATAAGTCAGCAGTTCTATATTCCAACAACAACAGAAGCTCATCGAAGTCGAAACATATAGACATCAAGTTCCTAGTAGTTCAAGAAATAATTCAGAGTGGACAGTTGTCTATAGAGCACATCGGAACAAACTCCATGGTTGCGGATCCACTTACTATGGGATTGTCACCCAAAGTGTTTCATGAGCACACTGCTCGTACGGGTGTCATATCAATTGATGATTTCCAATTTTAGTGGGAGTTTGTAATTTTAGATGCTTTTATGATATAGACATTTTACAGTTATTTCATTTTATGGATATTTTGAAGTTATTTTCTGCAGAAATAAGGTTTTGGTTTATTTACACTCTGATTTAAGTATGGTTTGATCTCGCTAAGGTTTAAGGGTGGACCAGTTAAAAATAAGCATGTTAAGATCACATTGCATGAAATTTCCTTGCTACACATACACATCATGATCTCTGTGAATCAGTTGTATCGGCATACGTGACCATTGATAGGTTGAGTTATGACAGTTGTAACGAAGGTGGCTTTGATTCTATGTTGGTATAATTGATGAACCAGATTGGTTATAGATATATTTTGGTAATGACAGCAAAGTTTAGCTCGTTCGGTTATTTTTTTTGCAAAGTATAATTATAAAGTTACACATATAGCCCAAGTGGGAGAAATTTGGATCATTAATCCAACATTGGGCATATATATGAATAATTATGTGTTGCAAACTGTCAGATAAGTTTAAGCCTAATTAAAAGTGATCTATTAAGTTTTCGGTAATTTGGCCTTTAATGTATTTGATAGGGTGTGGGCCTTTAATGTGTAACTAAAGAGTAATTTCTATTTTTATGATGGTCTGAAACAGAAATACTAAAAGATAACTGGGTAGTTACCTATATATGGTGGTTATGGTCCTAAATTACACGTAAGGTTTATTCTTTATAACATCCCATCGTCAGAGAGAAAAATACAGAGAGAAAACTAAAGGGCTCTTTGAGGGAAATGTGTTGATCTGGAAGACCAACCGCACGGCTCTAGAGAGCAATTGGTGGATATGGATTCAGGTACACTTCTGCTTATTTGTTGATTCATTCTTGGTGATTCGACATGAATGATTCTGTGATTTTAGGTGATGGTTTTCACCAAAGAATTATTTTCTAACATATCTATCTAAAAGATTGAAAATTACATAAACCGAAGACATGATTTTGAGGATGAGGGCAATGATTTTACACAACTTAGAAGAGAGAGACATTTGATTTGCTTCCATTGTTTCACATAGTTGGAATCCTTTGAAAACAATTATTTAACTATGTGATTTGGATTGATAGCATGGAGCTTGAACTAATTGTTCAATTATCATATCAAACTCCATTTTGGAGATTGACGAAGGTGAGCGTAAATTGCTACAAAGTGGTGAATTGTTGGTTATAGATCGGATTGATGTTACAAGTGCTGGTCGTTCAATCATATGTGTAAAGTGTCTACCAAAATTCTATTATTAGTATTATTATTTTGAGTAATGATATAGAATCCGAATCGAACTTAGGCCGAGAATAGTTTTATGTGAGTGGAGTGGTAGGCCCTATTACATGACATCATGATCTGTAATTGAATGTGGTGGATCCCATGTGAGGCCCATAATGGTACCCAATGCATTAGTGAACTGAGACATCTTCGAAAGTGTTCATCTCAGCAATTAAATGCTAAGTCACATAAAGTGGGTCTGAGAGTGGCAATTTTTTTTTAATTCCTTCTTATCACGTAGCGTGGAATAAAAGTGTAAGAGCGACATTCCTTTAAAAAATTGCGTCAGTCTGATTAAATTTAGTGAGTCTCGTGTGAGGCCCATGATGGATCCCATGGTAGTTATGGACTGAGAGATGCCCACAACTGTTGGCATAAAAGTCTCGTTAGCAAATATCTTCTTACTGTTATTAACAGGTGTGTATTGACTATCATTTTATGGGTCTCATGTAAGGCTCATGATGGGGTCCATTACATTGATGGATTGAAAAATGACATTTCAAGTTTCATCAAGTGATCATCTCATTCCGTTTTGAGATGAATTTGGTCAATGATTGTACGTACCATAAGTTCTGTGGGAGCAAACATATTTTTTTGGTTTTATATGTGGATGATATCTTGCTTGTGAGCAATGATATAGGTTTATTGCACGAAACCAAGAGATTTCTAGCTAAAAATTTTGAGATAAAAGATCTTGGTGACGCATCTTTTGTATTAGGGATTCAAATACACCGGGATCGCTCTCGGGGTATTCTTCGATTGTCACAAAAGAGCTATATCAAAAAGGTTCTCAAGAGATATGGCATGCAAGATTGCAAACCAGGTGATAATTTTGTCACGGGGCTGCGCATAGTGGACGGTATTAAAAGACCACTCAAGTTATTTTGTGACAATAAGTCAGCAGTTCTGTATTCCAACAACAACAGAAGCTCGTCGAAGTCGAAACATATAGACATCAAGTTCCTAGTAGTTCAAGAAATAATTCAGAGTGGATAGTTGTCTATAGAGCACATCGGAACAAACTCCATGGTTGCGGATCCACTTACTAAGGGATTGTCACCCAAAGTGTTTCATGAGCACACGTACGGGTGTCATATCAATTGATGATTTCCAATTTGAGTGGGAGTTTGTAATTTCAGATGCTTTTATGATTTAGACATTTTACAGTTATTTCATTTTATGGATATTTTGAGGTTATTTTCTACAGAAATAAAGTTTTGATTTATTTACACTCTGATTTAAATGTAGTGAGTCTCTTGTGGGGCCCATGATGGATCCCATGGTAGTTATGGACTGAGAGATGCCCACAACTATTGGCATAAAAGTCTCGTTAGCAAATATCTTCTTACTGTTATTAAGAGGTGTGTATTGACTGCCATTTTATGGGTTTCATGTAAGGCTCATGATGGGGTCCATTACATTGATGGATTGTAAAATGCTCATCACTGTTAGCATAACTCTACTTAGCAAACATCTGGTTGTTATTACTAAGAGAGCAATGGTACACGTCATAAAATAATTTTATAAATTTTTATCATGAATGATGTGGCGGGTAACAATTTTATATTTATAGAAATTCCACTAATAATAAATCTCTATTTTTTTTATTTTTTATTATTTTAGGAGATAAAATTAAATGGTGAGTTAGTATTGGTGGGATTCTCTCTATGCACGGAGTCTCAATAATATTATCATCTGCCACATCATTCATGATAGAAATTCATGAAATTATTTAATGAAGTTTATCATTTCTCTTACTAAGAGGCGTGCCTCGAGTGTCGTCTAAGCAGTTGAATGAATGCAGTGAATCTCATGTGAGGCCACGACGGGACCTATTGAACTCATGAATCATGACATATTCATTAAGAGCTCATGCATATGGTACTATCAAATACTCTTAATCATGAATGTACGATAAGGCTATTTTAAATCATAAATAAATAAAGACATTTTGATTCACATAATTGATTTTTTAATCACTTTTAATTTTTTACTGTTGAATTGACTTTTTTGCTTTATTATAACCAAACTTAAATGTTAAGTTAAAAGGTCACGCCCCAAACAAAATTTTTTTGAGTCCGCCATTACTCACAAGTGTTAGCCTAATTACTCTTCTTGCTAATGAACAATATTATCTATTTATTTTTATATATATTTTTGTGAACCATCATGTCATATCAATTGTTGTCCAGCCAAGTGTGGCAGCGACTTCATTTATTTATAGGAAAGAAACATTGGCCTCAGTTTTCCTAGAAAATCCATGGCCACACACTGAATAAAAAGTTGACCTTTCTTAGATGTGTGAATGTCTGATGTTAAGATATTCACACTAAAATTAAAGCTTAAGGCCAGATATAGAAAACTTGATTCAAGTGAAGTTTTATTTGATTATTATATTTTTCTTTTCTAACCATGGTCGTATCGTACCTTTTAAAATACTCTATAAATTTTCAAATATATACCCTTCCGTGTCATATGCACGGACAAAAATCGTTAAATTATTTCATTGGAGTTGATTCAATTAAATTTAAATCAAGTTGAAATTGAATTTCACAACGATTTGAAAAATTAAAATATAGCTTTATCTTAGTTGCGATCTTCAAGCCTTGCAATAGATCAATGATACATTATTTGCAAAAGCAAAAAGTATGAATGGCACATTAATTATTTCTAACATAAACCGCCTAGTAGGGGAATAGTCCATTTCAACACTGACAGTGAAATTAATCGACTTATAACAACACAGCAATTAATAGAGAGCCAAATCTAAGCAAATTTTCTTCATAGATATTTAGGTTATGAAGTTTGTGATAGTTTTTTTTTTTTTTTTTTTAAAATAAAAATAAAAATAAAAGTAATATTTTATAGATGAAACAGTTATCACATATCTTCATGGGATGATAGTCGCAGTTTTTATCCTTGGGCAAAGTCATTAATAAGAATATTATAATAACTGCACTCTTGTTTACTTTTAAGCAACTCAACTAAGAATTCCCTTTCCAATTATCTCATCTTAACATAAAAACCAAATGTAATGTCATTGAAGAAATTAAAAATAAAATACAATTATTTCTCTCCCTTAATCAAAATATAAAATGTTGAGATTGATGGTATTTAATTCTGCTAGTAAAGTTCACTTCATCTTCAGGTTCATCATATTTAGAATACATGTGCAAAATTAGTTGTAATGGAAATATAAATCTTGTTCGAAAAGTTTTAAATAATTTTTCTAAAACTAATTAGTAATAGTTACACTTTTTTATAGTGTGGTATAGTTTGTGTCACATTAGGCTTCTGATATAATTGGCAGAGGTGTCAGGTGTATCCTTTTCGATTGGACCAAGACCAACTAATATTGTTGTATATCTATATTTGTAGTTAATGCCGGGTGAGGACCTTGGACCAAGACCAACTAATGTTGTTGTATATCTATATTTGTAGTTAACGCCGGGTGAGGACCTCCCACATATATATATATATATATATATATATATATATATATATATATATATATGTGTGTGTGTGTTTTTGTGAATATTTACAAAATATCTCTCATGAATATACACAGCGGCGTAGCCAAAAATTTATACAAGTGGATAGGAACGACGGAGCTCAAGTAAAATAATTTTTTTTTTAAGTACTAAAAATTCGACAAAATAAAATAGCACATATAAAGATCTAATATCTTTTATACAACAACATGTCAAAATAACATGATATTGTAACTATTGTTTATAACAATTCTCTTCGAGATTTCAAATTCTGATAACGTTGAATAATATATTCTGAGAGAATGAATGAAGGAAATAGATTAAACTTGTACTTCCAGAGCAATATAAAAAATAGGGAGAGATCGAGATACTTAGTAATAGAGGAAAGAGAGATCGAGAAAATGGAAGAACGGGCCGAACGGCTGAACCAAAAAAATTCTAAAAAGCTTCTAAAGTGTAAACCTAAAAAATAATTTTATATACAATATGCATAATTTATTTTTTATAAAACTAAGTGGGTACATCACTCAGTTCTTAATAAGTACTTCCAGTTTTAAATCCGAAAAATTATATTTACTACATGTATAAAAAGATTTTATAAAATTAAATGGGTACTAATGTAGCCATTGGTGCTTTTGTAGTTACGCCTCTCTCTCTCTCTCTCTATATATATATATAGGAGGTCCTCACCTGTCATTAACAACAAATATAGATATACAACAACATTAGTTGGTCTTGTTCTAATCGAAAAGGGTACACCTAACACCTCTGCCAATTATATATATATATATATATATATATTATTGTTCGCATAACATCACATCTTTTTCCTTTCGTGTATGTATGTTATCTTCTATTTGTGTCCCGATTAATGGAATGTAGGACATGAGTTTGACAAAAGTTGTGGAATTCAAGGATTCAGCCATAATGAACAAACGAGGAGCTAGCTCGCAGATGAAGTAATCAGTAATGTCGACACGCGGAATGCTAGCGACAGTCGTTTAAGCGAGTATCTTTGTACAGTCGCTTCATTGATTAAGGAAAATCAATCTCAAAAATTAAATATTTTTCTGCAATAAATGTCCTACTTTTTCATTAATCAATATATCATTTCAGTTCTGAAGTATTTACAATGGTGTCATCAACAAACAAATAAAATTATAAACATAAAGTATTAAAATATTTTTATTAATTTTTTTTATATTGTCCTACTTTTAAATATTTTTAATAATCTTCAAAATATTTAAAAGCAGGAAAATATAAAAAAATATTCATAAAAATATTTTAATACTTTAAAAATATGTTCTTTTATTAAAATTTTGTAATTATGGTTAATTGAATAAGTATATAGATTATTAAAAATATTAATAAAAATTAAAATATAAACATAAAGTATATAGATTATTATGGTTAATTGAATGAGTATATAGATTATTAAAAATATTTAAAAGTAGAAAAATATAAAAGAATATTAATAAAAATATTTTAATACTTTATGTTTATAATTTTATTTGTTTGTTGGTGGCATCGCTGTAAATATTTTAAAACTGGAAGGGTATATTGATTGATGAAAAAGTAGAGCATTTATTGCAGTAAAGCATTTAATTTTTGGGATTGATTTTCACCAATCAGTGGAGGGACTGTGCAAGCACACTCGCTTGAGCAACTGTCGCTAGCACTCCTCATGTCGACATTTGGTGAACTTACCAATCAGATATTTATGTAAAATCTTCTAAAGTGCAATTTTTTTTTTTAAGAAATGGTTAAAATAAAAATATGATCTTATTCATTATATTTTTGTATGGGAAAATTACACTGACCTCCCCTGTAAATAGGCAAAATAACAGATACCTCCTCTGTAGTTTCAAAAATAACACTGACCTCCCCTGTCAGTGTACCTTTTGTAACACTGACCTCCTTTGTCAGTGGTGCAGGTATGAAAATTGATGATGTCATTGTATATTTGAACTGAAAATCCCAAAATGCCCTTAAAATGTATGAAAAGACTGAAATACCCTCATTTAAAATATAATTTGTGAACAATTTTGCCCCACTATTCATCATCTTCTTCCCCAACAAAAAATAGTACTGTATATACATACATGTACATATATATATATATATATATATATATTTGAACTGAAAATCCCAAAATGCCCCTAAAATGTATGAAAGGACTAAAATACCGTCATTTAAGATATAATTTGTGGACAATTTTGCCCCCACTATTTATCATCTTCTTCCCCAACAAAAAATAGTACTGTATATACATACATGTACATATATATATATATATATATATATATATACAAAGAGAAATCAGGTTAGTTTAGGTTCATGAATGTTTTAGGAAATCAGGTTAGTTTAGGTGTAAAAGTACATAAACACCTTTAGAGATAAAAAAACAAGAAAAAAAACAGAGACTTGTCACTGACAAAGCACCCACTGCCGAAGCATTGCTGGGAAAAAAATTCATCACCAGAAAGAAAGCTCATAGCAGAAACATCTCCTCCACTGCCATGCACCATCTCCATCTTAGCGTCACTTCTCCATTGAAGACCAGCACCTGCAGTTTTCCATCTCCGTGCCGAGCTCCGTTGACGAAGACCCACCACCGAACATCAGCTCCATTGACAAAGACCCACCACCGAGCATCACAGTCTGTCGCCAACTGGTGCTTCGGTTGGTAGAGAAGAAGATGGCCAGAATGGAGACCTCCGGTAGTGGGCTGCTACGAACGGCGACGTGGAGTTCCGGCATCACTTCGCCGTGTTCGAGCTCTAGCTCTTCCTCCTCTGTTGCGTTATTCCCGACGGAGAATGTGGTTGTAGTGGTGCTCGGAATGAAGTCTCGGCAGTGGCAACTTGCGGTGTGGTGTTCGGCGATGAGAATGTGGTGCTCCGATGATGTTGGGTCTTCAGATTGATTCTCTGTATTTTTTTCTTTTCTTTTTTTTCCTATTTCTTTATCTGTGTATATACATATATATATATGTAATACATATATATATATATATATTATGTATTTGCAGAGAAAGAGAAAAGAAGAAAGGAGAATTGGGAAAGGTGGAGAGAGAATTTGGAGAGAAGAGAAGAAAAGTTAGGTGAGGGAGAGAGAGACGGTGAGAGAGGAGAGAGAAAAAAAAGGGTTAAAGTGAAAGGGTAGATAGGTCTTTTTACATTATTAGATATTTTTAAATAAAATATAGTAAAAAGTACATGGGTATAATTGTCTTTTAACATTATTAGTCAACCGACTACACTGACAGGAGAGGTTAGTGTTATTTTTGAAACTACAGGGGGGTATCTGTTATTTCGCCTATTTACAGGGGAGGTGAGTGTAATTTTCCCTTTTTGTATTAATAAATTATTGAATACTCGAAACACAATAATCAATATTCTGGATGGACTCAACGTAAGAAAGTAATAAAATGCACATTCATTATAAAAATTTGAAAAGTTATTACTCATTTAATTCACAATTCATCATATTTCATTTTATTCTCAACGTATTTAATTTATTTATGTTTTAAAATTAAAAAATATGTAATTTTATATAAAATCAACACCTTTAGGTCATAAATAAACAAAATATTTTTCAATTTCAGCAGCTCCAATTCTTATTTCAATGAAGTTAATTCGACTTTCCAAAACTTAATTTAAATTTTCAAATATTTCTTTTAGAAATAATATATCTATATATACAGATTTAGAGACATAAAGGAGTTTAAATAAAAATCTATAAATTTTAGAATTTATATAGATTTAACACTCTTAAGAGCAACTCCAAAAGGTTCCATAGACCTATGTTTGGCTAACCAAATCCAAAAAAGTGCTCCAATGGCCATTAGAGCCGATTAACGATTGCTCATACTTTTCTTTAGAGAGATAAAGATAGTTTAAATAAATATTTATAAATTTTAGAATTTCTATAGATTTAACACACTTAGGATTAGAGTGAAAATTTATAATAGTTAACATACGAGATGAGATTTCTAAGCTCTCTCTCCCCTTCTAAGTAGGCATCTTCTTTTATTTCTTCAATTTTCATTCATTCCTTATAGATTGAAACAAGTCATCAACTCCCTCATTGTTCCCAGCATAAGAGAGTCCTAAAAACCTCCCAATCGATCTAACATTCTCCAAATCCCAACCCCTAGTCCCTCCTTCCAAGAAAGGAACCATTCTACTATATTCTTCTCGACAATTCCTAACAACTGCCAAAGAAGTGACTACACCCGCCTCTCTAGTATCTTCCCAAACCAGAGACAAAAGCTTAAAAGGATCAATTTCAGAATTTCTAGCTGGCTCCTCTTGTTTGTAAGAACTTTGATGATAGTTCTCTATTCGAATGTCTGGATTGCAGAATTTATGACCATCGTTTGGCTCCCCATCTGTATGCTATTCAAGTGATTTGTCTATCATCACAAATTGTCGTTTTATCCTCGTATAAACCCGTTCTTTTAGTGCTTACCTAGCAAGTATAGATAATTCTATAAAAGTGACGGATCCGTATCATGCTCGTATTCGATACAGATACTCACAGATACATTAATATTTCATTTGTGTGATTTGGATTGATAGCATGGGGCTTTGATGATTATTCATCCTAATTATTTAATTAACTGTTTGATAGGCGTTAAATGTTACGCATTCTAGCCTCCTAACTTATGCATTTTATTCTCTTAGTGATAGATTATTTTGTTATTTTACTTTGTTTTAGTGTTTTCTGTATTTTCAGGGCCTTAATGATTATTTCAGTTAAAACCAAGTTTTTGGGCTTTTAAAGAAGACATCCAAGATGGTGAGATGAAGCCTACATCAAGGAGATTCACTCAACCATTTATTTCAACTCAAATCAGCCCAAGAAAGAGGTCCAAGAGAATTATAGCTGCTTAAGAAGGTTTCGGGCCTGAAACCCAAATCTGCGCATAATACAGTCTTAATCCTGTTTTGGAAAACGGACCAGAAGTCTTATTTCCGAGCCTCAAATTGACATTATTTTCGCGTGGGGTTGAACGAAATTTGATTCTGCACACTTTTGTATTTCACCCGTAAATCGGACTTCTAGTGGGTCAAAAGTTGGGCCGAAGTCAGCAGGAAAAACCCACTTGATTAGTGCTGCGGGAAACCCTAATTTATTCCTAATTGGATTAGGACTTTGGTGCATTCTCTTGGGGAATAAAGGGAAGACTTGGAGGCTGAATTGAGAGAGCTTACACAGAGATTGGAGAGTTTGAGAGGGCTGAGAAGAGAACAGAAACATATTGCAGAGCCATTGGAGAACAAAGTCATACGCATAATTCAGAAAGATGATGTCTTCTTCCTCAACAGTTGAAGCTTCTTATTCTACCATGAGCGGCTAGTTCATCCACTAGGGTTTTGATGTAGCCCTAACAAAGCATTAATGGTTTGATTATTTTAATTATTGGGGACCTTTATATACATGCATAGATTGTGTAATTCAGAGGATTCTTATTAAGGAATTGAGCAATAAAAGTCTTGTAATTTCAATCTCAATGATTTCTTATCTTGTCTTAGATATTTAGTTGTTGTTATTGAACTCAATCTCTCTTATTTTCTGTGATCATGAGAGAGATTATTACACAATGGTAATCACTGAATATATTGTTATGAGCTTTGATGGATTATGCCTAGAGAAGATGAACCATACTGCACCCTAGATTAGAGTAGTTAGGCAGATGGCCCATGCCAATCGAAGATAGTCCATGGATTAGCCTTAATCATATGTTATTTTCTTGACGGATGAAGGTGAGCTTGTAGCCACCGACACCACTTATGCATGATGTAATTCCCCTATAATTGATTCAATTGACCATTGATTGTGGAGTTAGTGGTGAAGTCAAACATCCTAGATTTCTCTCATATTATCTTCACTATCTTATTTATCTTTGATTTATTTTATTTTAATTTTTCATTAATTTAGTTTAAAAAATCAGAATTCTTTTCTTCTAAATTTAATTAGAATTAATTCCGTATTCCAACTCATCAGACCATAATCCCTGAGGTACGATACCCCTTTCGATAGTCCTATTCTGCAAGGAATTCGTTCTATTGCGAAGTGTGGAAATTTTTAATTGGTATACTTTTTGAGTCACACTCACACACGAATCAATTTTTGGCGCCATTGCCGGGGATTATTTATTTGATTGATTGGATTTTACAGAATTAGTTTTAATTGGATTTTTAGTTTAGGAAAATTTTATATTTTGTTTTTAATTTTGTTTTTGTTTTCTTTTCAGGTGCTTTTGGTTAATATATGCAAGGTCGTCGTTCTTTAGCTGATCCTTTGATACCTCTTGATCCTGAGCCTGAACGTACTCTTAGACAACAGAGGAACATCCCTGTTGATACCATTGTGCAAGAGGAAGCAATAATTGAAGACATGGCAGAAGAGAGGAATAACAACCTTGTCCCTAATGCTGATGGAGAAAGAGCTAGATTACTTAGGGACTACTATGTTCCTGAGACATATACCTCACCAGCAGGTTTTCAACTGCCCAATGTCACAGCACAGAATTATGAGATCAAGTCCAGCATTATTCAGATGCTACCATCTTATTTTGGGCTGACTCAAGAAGACCCTTACAAGCATCTGGATGACTTTATTGAAGTGTGCTCAACTACAAAAATTCACAACTTCTCTGAAGATACTTTCAGAATGAGACTTTTTCCATTCTCTCTGAAAGACAAAGCAAAGTATTGGTTCAACTCTCTACCGGCTGGTTCTATCACGACTTGGACTCAGATGCAACATGAGTTTCTCAAGAAGTATTTTTCGATAGGGAAGACCAATCAGTTCAGACGTGCTATCACTGGTTTCTCCCAACATGAGGGGGAACAATTTTATGAGACATGGGAAAGATTCAAGGACCTTCTTAGGAAGTGTCCCCATCATCAAGTTCCTAAGTGGCAACTAGTGCAGAGTTTTCATGAAGGGCTCACAGAAGCCAACAGACAGATGGTTGATGCGTCATGTGGAGGTACTTTTATGTTGAAGAGTGAAGAAGAGGCATGGACCTTATTTAAAAATCTTAGTGACAACTCTCTACAACATATGTCCTCTACTCGTTCTAGCAGACCTGCCACTACCAGGAAGACTGATGGGATTTTTGAGGTTGGTGCTTCAGAAGCTATGCCAACTGATATTGATTTAATTGCACAGAAGGTGGCTGCAATTATGACTACCAATCAAACTCCTTCTGCTTCAAATTCTTCATTGCTAGGCCCTTGTGAATTTTGCTCTAGTCCTATGCATAATGTGAGCAATTATCCTTCAATGGGGCAATTTTCTGATATTCAACATGAGCAAGTTCAAGCTACTTTCACTGGACCAATGAATCCTCCACGAGGTAATACTTACAATCCCACATGGAGGAATCATCCTGGGTTTTCTTACAGTAATCAAGGGGCAGCAATGCAACCATCATATCAACCTAGGACTTTTGTGCCTCAACAACAATATCAAACACAAAGTCCTATGGCCCAAAGAATTTTTGCTATTGAAGACAAGCTGACACTTACCTTGTCTAAATTTGACAAGCTTGATTCTCTCATAGAGATAGTGCAAGCTACTGCAGTAACAGTACAATCTACAGTTCAGCTAGTGCACTCGCATTCTCAATCCATTGCCAAATTGGAATCTCAGTTTGGACAACTTGCTACTTCACTATGCAGAAGAGAAGAAGGGAAGCTCCCTAGTCAACCAATTGCTAATCCAAGAGGGATGCAAGCTTCCACAAGCAACCTACACCATGAGCAAGTTCAAGCCATTACCACTTTGAGAAGTGGGAAAATAATTGACAATAAGGTGGGTGAGAAGAAAGAAGAAGAAAAAGTGACCACAAGTCCAAGTGCTGAAATTCCTTATGAGCCCAAGGCTCCTTTCCCACAACGTTTTCTTGAAGCATCTAAATTGGGGAAGCAAGGGGGACAAGCTGCATGACATGATGGAGGTGTTTCACCAAGTGAAGATTAATTTGCCACTCCTTGATGCCATCAAGCAAATTCCTCCTTATGCAAAATTTTTGAAGGACTTGTGCACTTAGAAAAGGTGTTCTAAAAGCCATGTGCCAAAGAAAGTGATGCTGCCACAACAAGTAAGTTCAATAATTCAGCAGTGTACTCCTCCCAAGTACAAAGATCTTGGTGCTCCAACTATCTCATGCATTATTGGGGAGCACCATGTGGATAAAGCTCTTCTTGATTTGGGTGCAAGTGTGAATTTGCTACCCTATTCAGTTTACTTACAATTAGGCTTGGGAGAATTGAAGCCTACCTCGGTGGTATTACAATTTGCAGACAGATCAACAAAACAACCCCGAGGAATCATAGAAGATGTGCTCATTAAAGTGGACAAGTTCTACTTTCCTGTTGATTTCATTGTACTTGACACTGAGCCGGTTCACAATCTGAAGAGGCACATTCCAGTGATCCTTGGTCGACCTTTCTTAGCCACCACTGATGCTTGCATAAATTGTAGGTCGGGGATCATGGATATTTCATTTGGCAACATGAATGTCAAGCTTAATGTGTTCAATACTATCCAACACCCCCCAGATCAAAGTGATGTGTTCTGCATGGATGATATTGATGAATGTGTGGAGGAATTTGTTTCATCCTCTATATCTCGAAACTCCCTG
Organism: Cornus controversa; assembly: GCA_026545225.1. Lineage (NCBI taxonomy): Eukaryota > Viridiplantae > Streptophyta > Magnoliopsida > Cornales > Cornaceae > Cornus > Cornus controversa. Next base: position 42,831,897 of record CM048849.1, read on the forward strand.
GAGGTATGTAAGTCTTTTTATGACTTTGAGAACATTAATGATGAAGAGTTGTGTGAAGAAGTGCATGCTATGTTGGAAGTGGATGTTATTCAGAATACTCCACCATGGAGAATTCCAATTGAGCCACTACCTTCTCTCTCTAGCACTCCCCTAGTGCCTTCATTGGAGTCCCCTCCAGAATTAGAGTTAAAGCCTTTGCCTGACAAATTGAAGTATGTATTCTTGGGGGCACAGAAAACTCTTCCTGTTATAATTGCCTCTGATCTGACAGAAATTCAAGAGAAGAGCTTAGTAGAGGTTTTATACCAACATCGTGAAGCAATTGGATGGAGTGTTGCTGATCTTAAGGGCATTGATCCCTCAGTTTGCATGCACAAAATCCATTTGGAAGAAGGATGGAAGCCAACTAGAGAGGCACAGAGGCGACTGAACCCCAACATGAAGGAGGTGGTAAAGAAAGAGGTTATCAAATTACTTGATGCAGGAATCATTTATCCAATTTCTGACAGCACATGGGTGAGTCCGACACAAGTGGTTCCAAAGAAATCTGGTCTTACCATTGTCCCTAACTCTATGGGAGAGTTTGTTCCACAACGTACTGCCACAGGTTGGCGTGTTTGCATTGATTACAGAAAGCTCAATTCTATGACAAGGAATGATCACTTCCCTCTTCCATTCATTGACCAAATACTTGAAAGGTTAACTGGTCAGAGCTATTATTGCTTTCTGGATGGCTACTCTGGTTATAACCAAGTAGCTATGGATCCAGAAGATCAAGAGAAGACCACTTTCACTTGTCCCTTTGGTACTTTTGCGTATCGTCGTATGCCTTTTGGATTATGTAATACTCCGGCTACATTCCAGAGGTGTATGATGGCCATCTTTTCTGACATGGTGGAAAAATTCTTGGAGGTGTTCATGGATGACTTCTCTGTTTTTGGATCATCCTTTGAACACTGTTTGAGCAATTTATCACTTGTGCTTCAAAGGTGCCGAGAACGGAATTTGGTACTTAGTTGGGAGAAGAGCCATTTTAGGGTGAAAGAAGGTATTGTATTGGGCCATATTGTTTCAGAAACGGGCATTGAAGTTGATAAAGCAAAGATCGACCTAATTGCAACTCTGCCTCATCCAACTTCGGTAAGGCAAGTTCGATCTTTCTTAGGCCATGCCGGGTTCTATAGAAGATTCATCCAGGATTTCAGTAAAGTGGCTCGACCATTGTGCCATTTGTTATCTAAAGATGTTCCCTTTATCTTTGATGAAGATTGTGTGAAAGCTTTTGAAAAGCTTCGGTCTCTGTCATCCTCTGCACCAATTATGCAGTCTCCAAAATGGGCTGTACCTTTTGAAATCATGTGTGACGCCTCTGATTATGCAGTGGGAGCCGTGTTGGGACAGAGAGAAGAGAAACGACCACATGTCATCTACTACGCTAGTAAGACTCTCTCTGATGCCCAACTCAATTATACAACCACAGAGAAAGAGCTTCTAGCTGTAGTGTTTGCCTTGGACAAGTTTCGTTCTTATTTATTGGGGTCCAAGGTGGTTGTCTACTCTGATCATGCAGCATTGAGACACTTATTGGCAAAGAAAGAAACCAAACCGCGTCTTATTCAGTGGATTTTATTGCTGCAAGAATTTGATTTGGAGATAAAAGACAAAAAGGGGACGGAGAATGTGGTTGCGGATCATTTATCTCGAATCGAGTTTGAGCCAGTGATCGATGCATTACCTATTCGAGATTCATTCTCGGATGAGCAATTGTTTGAAATTACTCTGATGAAAGTTAATGGCCAAAGGTTGAAACATTGTATGGAAGGATGTGTGCCAAGAAGAGACGTGGAGTCCGTCGACTTGACGGATCCCGTCTATCCGACTTAATCCCTTCGGAGAGTCAATCGTCTCCTACGGACGTTAAATTGTAGGTTCTGTATGTATTTCTATACTTTATTTCTTTTAGTTTTCTTTAATTTTAATTTTTAGTTTTAGTTTTCTTAAATTTTTCTTCAATTCTAGTTGCGTTTTAATGTTTTTTCTTTGAGTTTTTGATGTATAAGTTGCTTCCGGAGGATGCCAAGAGGTGTACCGAGGTATTCGGACTCAAGACGGGTGAAAAATAGTGCTCTCGGTCGACCTTGGGCGATGGAGACTCAAAAATATCAAGTCTCGGTCGACCTTGGGCGATGGAGGTCCAGCAGGGTACCAGAGGGGGGATCGATCGCCCCATTGAAGGGGGATCGATCGCCCAAGGATTTTTTAAAGGGGAACCCACCATCAGGTGGGCGATCGATCGCCCATCCTTGGGGGGATCGATCGCCCAAGCCCAAAACTTGGGCTGGCCGAGAATTCTCCTTATATATGGACACCCACTCCTCCTATGTTGATACTACTTGCATCCTAAGCCTCTTTGAACTCCAATTCAAGTCCTACATCATCTGGAAAATTAATTTCTTCAATTAGTGATTATTATACAAGAATTCAACATTGATCATCATCAACTTCAACATCAAATTGGATCAAAAATCACTAGTTCTCAAAGGAAGCTCTCACTTTTTTAAGTTCAACATCAAAGTAAGTGAAGTTTTTCTTTGAAGAAATTGTTCAAATCTTTTTGAGGGCTTTTGAAGACCAAGTTTGGGGGATCAATTTGGTGCATTAATTTGTTCGATTTGGGTGGAAAAATTGCCGAAAAGAGGAAGTTGAAGGTTACAAAAGAATTGTGCACACCAAGTGTTCGATTTAATTCCTCAACCACATTTTTTTCTACTTCTATGGCACCAAAGAGAGCAAGTCACCAAGGTGCTTCAAGTTCACGTAATCCTCGCCGAGCGAGGCATGATCCGACCACAGGTTCTTCACGATCTCGCCGAGAAGGTATTCAAGAGAGATGGCATCCAAGGGCGTTGAACTTTGAAACAACGTTTGACATAGCCGAACTTTATGGTATGTTTCCCGAGACACGATGGGGGATTTTCGACATCCGTCGTCGTCGGTCGGCATCCATCTTTGTTCCACTCTCATCTACCATTTACCCGAGGCTTGTCAAGGTATTTTATCAGAACTTAATGCCGAAACCTGATGAGCGGGATGTGCTTACTTCTTCCGTAGATGGAACAATAGTTCAAGTGGACATGTCATCCATTGCCATTGCCATGGGTTGTCCTCATGAATGCCCAGCTAATTTATCTCATATCTATACTCCTTTACCCGACGAGTTGTCGGTGGGCAATGTGGTTGCACGATTGTGTGCCAACCAATTTTTTGGGCCGAAAAGGAATGCAGCTTCAAAGTCTTCAATGCCAAATCATTTATGGTTCCTTGACGCTGTTCTACTCAAGAATGTATGTCCAATTGGACATAAAACCAAAAGACGTCAAGAGTTCATTCGATCATTATATGCTATATATTTTGGGCATTTGCTGTCATTCCCACAGATTGTCTGGGGCCAGATGGAGAAATTCTATTCCAAAGTTGTGGCCAAGGTACCAGACAGTGCAAGTGACTGGGAGTTTCCATTCCCTACTATTATTCACCAGTTGCTTGTAGCACAGGGGTATGCAGTCCATGAGGACGAGCTTGCCTTTCCACATGATCTTCATTATGGCACGCATGACTGGAACCTGAGTCGATCTCATATGCACCAGAGAGTCATAGCGGCGCCTGGTGAGGTATCTCGGTTGGCCCAGGGAGGAGAGCATGTAGATATACCACCACCGGTGGAAGATCCAGAGGAGATGGAGGCAGAGGAAGAGGAAGTGCAGGCACAGGCTGGTGGCCATGATTATCAATATTTAGAAGGGCAGATTACTGGGTTGACAGCCCAGTTTGGCACCCTACAGACAGAGGTCTCCACACAGTTTGGTGCAATGAGAACAGAGATGGTGGATCACTTTCGTGACACTCGCCAAGAGCAACTAGAGATGAGGAGGATGATGCGTGCACTGATTGTAGTAACCCTTGTGGACGGGTGTGAGTGGGCGGGTGCATAGACAGACACTGGGCTGAGCTACCACACTGACAGGGTACAAGGTGCTCAATCCCACATCGCCTGGGTGTGGAAAAGGGGATGTGCTTATATGTAGTATGTTCTCTTCAAATGGTATGAGGCCTTTTGGGGTAAACCCAATAGCAAAACCGTGCAGGCTATGGCCCAAAGCGAACAATATCATACCATGTGTTGGAGCGGGGTATTACAGTTGGTATCAGAGCCTGAACCCAGCCGGAAGTAAGTGTGCCGACGAGGGCGTCGGGCCTCGTAGGGGGGTGGATTGTAGTAACCCTTGTGGACGGGTGTGAGTGGGCGGGTGCATAGACAGACACTGGGCTGAGCTACCACACTGACAGGGTACAAGGTGCTCAATCCCACATCGCCTGGGTGTGGAAAAGGGGATGTGCTTATATGTAGTATGTTCTCTTCAAATGGTATGAGGCCTTTTAGGGTAAACCCAAGAGCAAAACCGTGAGGGCTCAGGCCCAAAGCGGACAATATCATACCATGTGTTGGAGCGGGGTATTACACTGATGCGCCAAGCAAACTTGGATCCGGATGCTCAGTCACCACCACATCCTTGATAGGGAGGTAACCATCTTTTGTATTTTATTTTATTTTTAGTTTTTATTTTGCTTTTTATTTTTCTTTTTATAGTTAGATTCTTATTATGAAAAAAAAAATGAAAAATGAAAAAATATTTTATTTTTTTTTAGGATTTTTCTCTTTCATATTTATTTTCACCCATACTATTTTCACTTGATCTTTGGGGTATAGTGGTTTGTTTTGACAGGTTGAAACATCCAAGTTTGGGGGTGTGCTTGCATTGCCTTCGTGCTAGTGATGTACTCTATTTTCTTTCCACTACTCCATGATCCCGGTAATATCTTTCTTACTCTTCTCTATGCTTTGATTGGTAGTACATTGAGGACAATGTACAGTTTAAGTTTGGGGGTGAGGCGATGCCTATTTTTGTACTTTATTGCATATGGGGGGAAATTGGTGTGAAATTCTTTTTGTATTAGGATTTTATTTTATTTTATTTTCTTAGTTTATTTTTTATTTTATTTTGTTTTATTTTTAGATAGAATGTTTTGACATGATTCAAAGGATTAATACCTTATGTAGGTGCATAACTTACAATTTTTGAGTATGTTTGAAAATTTTGAAAACTGTGATTTAAATTAAGTGGTTTTAATCATGGTTTGCAATAACATGTTTTGGAGTGATTAATTTTAGTTTCCTTACATGCACAAACACACTAGCATAGTCTTATGGGGTATAGACTTTGGTTTTGAGTTATTAAGTTACATATGCTTGATATTAATTAGTATCTCTTGAGAATGAGTACCGATGATGTGTTATACTTGACTTCAATGAAAAAAAAAAAAAAGAGAAAAGAAGTGAAAAAAAAAGTGATGAATAAGCAAATCAATTTGATCCTTTTCATGAGTAACCGGGCCTCTATGCCTCAGGAAGCACGGAGTGTTAGCGTAAAAAGTGAAAGGGTGAGAAAAGATGAGCATTGGTTGTTTTGATTTGTAGCCTGACTGATTCGAGTAATTAGGTCTTTAGGGTATCTTAAAGCCTAGTGCCCTAAAGCCAGCTGGTTTGGGAGTCACTGACTGAAAGCTTGTTACATGGATCTTTCAGAAAGCTTAATAGATCAAGATATTGCACAACCAATAAAGCAATGAAAAAAAAAGAATGATGAAAAAGAAAAAATGAAAAAGTCATGTATTCATGTTTGGAAGTATGATTTCAATAAGGGGAGCTAGTGAGTTGAAGGGGTATGTGCCATAATATATTCAGAGCTGGGTTATGCTACATAAGATGACTGCTAGTTCACTTTACACGACGGGACTAGAGTTGATTATTTTGAGATATGTTGATGTGAATTATGCATGGGGACCACTGATTTGAATTATGGAATTTGAAAGTTTGAAATTATTCTTGAATGCAAGTTTGTAATTATATATTGTAATCTTCTTCTTGAAATAATGTTGAAACAGAATTTTGAATGTTTGTGGGTAACATTTCTGGAAATCCTCACGAGACTATACTCGTCCACTAGGGGGAACCTAGGGGTTTAAAGGCTTGTTGCATATGCTAAATGCAATCGTTTCTCCCACGAAAGTGGAGTTAGGTAGTTCAGTTAGTGTTTAGTAGTTTCTTTGTTTTAGTTTTGTTTTATTTTATTGCTAAGGGACTAGCAATATGTAAGTTTGGGGGTGTGATAGGCGTTGAATGTTACGCATTCTAGCCTCCTAACTTATGCATTTTATTCTCTTAGTGATAGATTATTTTGTTATTTTACTTTGTTTTAGTGTTTTCTGTATTTTCAGGGCCTTAATGATTATTTCAGTTAAAACCAAGTTTTTGGGCTTTTAAAGAAGACATCCAAGATGGTGAGATGAAGCCTACATCAAGGAGGTTCAGTCAACCATTTATTTCAACTCAAATCAGCCCAAGAAAGAGGTCCAAGAGAATTACAGCTGCTTAAGAAGGTTTCGGGCCTGAAGCCCAAATCTGCGCATAATACAGTCTTAATCCCGTTTTGGAAAACGGACCAGAAGTATTATTTTCGAGTCTCAAATCGACATTATTTTCGCGTGGGGTTGAACGAAATTTGATTCTGCACACTTTTGTATTTCACCCGTAAATCGGACTTCTAGTGGGTCAAAAGTCGGGCCGAAGTCAGCAGGAAAAACCCACTTGATTAGTGCTGCGGGAAACCCTAATTTATTCCTAATTGGATTAGGACTTTGGTGCATTCTCTTGGGGAATAAAGGGAAGACTTGGAGGCTGAATTGAGAGAGCTTACACAGAGATTGGAGAGTCTGAGAGGGCTGAGAAGAGAACAGAAACATATTGTAGAGCCATTGGAGAACAAAGTCATACGCATAATTTAGAAAGATGATGTCTTCTTCCTCAACAGTTGAAGCTTCTTCTTCTACCATGAGCAGCTAGTTCATCCACTAGGGTTTTGATGTAGCCCTAACAAAGCATCAATGGTTTGATTGTTTTAATTATTGGGGACCTTTATATACATGAATAGATTGTGTAATTCAGAGGATTCTTATTAAGGAATTGAGAAATAAAAGTCTTGTAATTTCAATCTCAATGATTTCTTATCTTGTCTTAGATATTTAGTTGTTGTTATTGAACTCAATCTCTCTTATTTTCTGTGATCATGAGAGAGATTATTACACAATAGTAATCACTGAATATATTGTTATGAGCTTTGATGGATTATGCCTAGAGAAGATGAACCATACTGCACCCTAGATTAGAGTAGTTAGGCAGATGGTCCATGCCAATCGAAGATAGTCCATGGATTAGCCTTAATCATATGTTATCTTCTTGACGGATGAAGGTGAGCTTGTAGCCACCGACACCACTTATGCATGATGTAATTCCCCTATAATTGATTCAATTGACCATTGATTGTGGAGTTAGTGGTGAAGTCAAACATCCTAGATTTCTCTCATATTATCTTCACTATCTTATTTATCTTTGATTTATTTTATTTTTCTTTTTCATTAATTTAGTTTAAAAAATCAGAATTCTTTTCTTCTAAATTTAATTAGAATTAATTCCGTATTTCAACTCATCAGACCATAATCCCTGAGGTACGATACCCCTTTCGATAGTCCTATTCTGCAAGGAATTCGTTCTATTGCGAAGTGTGGAAATTTTTAATTGGTATACTTTTTGAGTCACACTCACACACGAATCACTGTTCAATTATCATATCATACCCCTCCGGTGAGCCTATAAATAAAGGTCCAGAGGTGAGGAAAAGAGGACCAGAAGATTCTCAGAAAAAGCTAAAACTCTGCACAACTCTTCACTCAAAATCCAAAACTCCAAAACACATAAACCCTGAAGGAGAAGAACAACAAGCACATCATCCACGTGCCGTTCTTCACTAAAGTTTCAATCCAACTCAAGATCAAGCTCTTGTAGCCCTTGAAGCCGGATTACTAAAGAGATCGAATCAGAGGACCTTATCTTCATATTTCTTTTGTAAAGATTTACAGAGGATTGTACCCTTTTTTTTAAATCAATAAAATTGTTTATTTGTCACTAATTTTCGTTCCTAGATTTTCGGACACGAAATTTGTGTGTACAAATTTCTGGCACGCCCGGTGGGACCATCTCTGCCTCTCATCTCTCTCTCCTACATTATATCTCCCAAACTCCGTTCGTCAGAATCTATGGCTCCTTCCAAGGTTCCGGCTACAAACAAGAAAACTACAAAAGACACCACTGCTATAGTGACCAACATCAAAACTACCACGAGTAGTGGCAAAAACACCAGGAACCTATCAAGTGCTAGCAGCACCTCAGCAGGTCCAATGACGCGTAGCAAGACCAAAACAATTGCTTCGCTCAAGAATCAGCAAGATTCGGTGAAAACCAATCCTGCTAAACCAATGGGTGTGAAAATTCAACATGTGAACACCTGTGACCCTCAGGTGCCAAAGAATTTTGACGTTGTCCCAGAAAAATCGGCGCCACCACATTCACCTCACTCCGTCTTTGACGCCAACTCTAGCGTTGGTTCACTCTCAGATTCGTTACCTGAGATTTCAGAACATTCAGTCACTTCAAGGAATGTTGATTTTCAAGGTATTTCCTATTCAAATATTGTCGCAGCCATGATGACTGGAACAGCCTCGGTGGAAGACCAACTGGCAACGATGGCGCGCGCAATCGAGAACCTTACGAAAACTGTTGAAGAGAATGACATGCAGATTGCCGCGCTATTGAGTAAGCTTGAAGTCCAGAATCCTAACGAGTCAACACAACTGCCTGCGAATACCATAAATTCAGCCCTTCAAGGGGCCTAATCAAAAGATCGTCGTCACACATCTGCGTCAGGACACGTGGCTGACAAAACTAACTATGCCTCTCCAGTCGCTTCGCTATCTGTCCAACAATTGCAGGATATGATAACGAACACAATCTGAGCACAGTATGGCGGCGCTCCACAAAGCACTCTCATGTACTCAAAACCCTACACAAGGAGAATTGATAGTTTGAGGATGCCTGCAGGGTACCAACCTCCGAAGATTCAACAGTTTAACGGAAAGGGCAACCCAAAACAACATATCGCTCATTTCGTCAAGACTTGTAACAATGCTGGGACTGAGGGGGATTTATTGGTTAAAGAGTTTGTTCGTTCCCTTAAGGGAAATGCTTTTGAATGGTATACTGATTTAAAGTCCGAATCAATTGATAGTTGGGAATAAATGGAACAAGAATTTCTAAACAAGTTCTACAGCACCCGTCGCATTGTTAGTATGATAGAGTTGACTAACACAAGACAATGGAAAGACGAGCCTATAATGGACTACATCAATCGGTTGCGAGCACTTAGCTTGGATTGCAAGGATCGGTTGACAGAATTCTCGGCTGTCGAAATGTGTATGCAAGGTATGCATTGGGACCTCCTTTATATTCTTCAAGGTATAAAGCCTCGTACCTTCGAAGAATTGGCTACACGTTCACATGATATGGAGATTAGCATTAAAACTCGTGGAGGCAAAGACTTTTTGATTTTAGAGCCACGCAAAGACAGAAAGGATGAAAAGAAGGTGGTAAAATCGTCAAAGGGTCCTGCTAAAGAATCCATGATTGTCTCTGTCGTCCCGATAAAGGTTGCTGTCAAAGATAAGAGAAAAGAAGACAATAAGCCACGACAATCCTAAGAGAAACAAAATCAATGTCCGACGCTCAAAGAATTAGAGATGAAGGAATACCCATTCCTAGACTCTGATGTTCCTGACATATTGAAATGTTTACTTGAAAGTAAAGTTATTGAACTTCCAGAATGTAAGCGCCCTCAAGAAATGGGACGTGTTGATGACCCAAAATACTGCAAATATCATTGTATTGTCGGTCACCCGACTGAGAAGTGTTTCATTTTCAAGGAAATAGTGATGAACTTGGCAAAGCAAGGAAATATCTTGTTAGACACAGACGAGATAGCAACCTCAAATCATACTGCTGTCGTATTCCCGTCTTCAAAGTTAGAACAGACATGTGCTCATCACCAATTATTTTTAAACTCTAGTATCTGTTCCACAACTGTTCAATTCGGCTCATTCGAACCAATTCAGATATACCTCCCCCAAGGTAGGATTCTTGACAATCCAACAAATGTGAAGAAACTTCTCCAACATGATGAAGAAGGATGGACCTTGGTGACGAGGAGACGACGAAAGCAACAAGCTCATGTTCCTCTGACCAGCCACTTCGACAAGGGGCAAAAGAAAAAGAAGGCATTGACAAAACATACAAGGTTGGGTGAAGAAATTTGCAAGCCCGTTACTTTACGTGATTTCTTTCCAAAAGGATATCTCGATGATGAAGTTGTGCCAACTTACATGGTGTCAACTGTGAGGATCGATTCAGAGATCGAAAGTGATAAAAGCCAAAGTGAAGTCCAAAGTATAGGAGAGCTTGAGAAACACACGATCACCATCGAAGAATCCAACGACGAAGATGGAGTTAGAGCTACATCTGACTCATGTTGTGCAACAATCACTTTCACTGATGAAGACCTTCAACTGGGATCAAAGCCACACAACCGTCCTCTTTTTGTCTCCGGATACATAAGGGAGCAAAAGGTAAACCGTATCCTTATTGATGGGGGCTCCGCAGTGAATCTCATGCCAAAATTTACAATAAAAAATCTTGGCATTACAGTTGACGATTTGGCTCGCAGTCGCCTCATCATTCAAGGTTTTAATCAAGGTGGGCAGAGAACTATTGGCATGATTCGTGTAAACTTAACGATTGGAGGGTTGCAAGCTGAAACCTTATTCCACGTAATCGATGCAAAGATATCCTACAATTTGTTGTTAGGACGACCTTGGGTGCATGATAACGGTGTTGTTCCATCAACTCTTCATCAGTGTTTCAAATTCTGCAAGAATGGTGTACAGACAGTGGTGGCAGATAACAAGCCATTTACTGAAGTAGAAGCTCATTTTGCAGATGCAAAGTTTTACATTAAGCAAGACACATCTTTGAGCGTCTCTACAACAAACCTTCCATCTACAAAAGAGGTTGAGTCTACAAAAACAAAGGAAGTATCGTTTATCCCTCTAGACATCCCAGTGACAGACAGTACAAAGGTAACTCAAAAGCAAGAGGTCATGATTAAAACACATCGTACTACACCAATTTTCAAGTATGTTCCAAAATCTCAACGACGAGAAGGGCAATCACCAGTCGTGGAGATACTTGAAACTGAAGAAGATAAGTTAAAGCTGTCTCGCACAAAAGAAAAGGAAAACCTACAAAGCCTGAGAGAAGAATTAACTATTCCCCTCACAAAGATTGAAAAGTCTAATCCCACTAAACTTCCGTTGAAAGGATTCGTCCGACCATCAAAAGCTCCAGTCGAACATGGATTCCTGCCAATACAAAGAACTGATGAAGGATTTGATCCAAAGGCATACAAACTTTTGGCTAAGTCCGGGTATGATTTTGCAAATCCCACAGGCCTTGGAAAACTCAGTCCGGAACTTACTGGTGAGAAAATATACGACCTCAATGAGACACAAAATAAATTGAGGGAACAAGGGCATAAGATAATTTCGCCCAAGACTGGTATTGGTTTCGCATCAAGTAAACCTATCCGAATCCAAATCACAAAAAATGATAAAAAGTTGAATACTCTGTACATTGGCATTAAAGAGGTTGGTGACAGCGAAGATCGACATTCAGTTTCTAACAAGTCAATTTTTGACCGTGTAGAGGTTTCACGCACTAGAGTATCTATATTAGACAGATTGGGCCCGTCAACTCAAATATTGAATACCTCAAGTTCACATGTCAATAATTCACCATGTACTTCCGTCTTCAAGAGAATAAATTATCCTACCCAAAGAAAAAGATTTTCACAGCCTCAACCTCAAAAGTCTGTCTTTTCTCGAATTAAAGCTCCAACAGAAGTATTGGTAATAAGAAATAAGGAAAAAGAATTGGGGAGAACTGGCGCCAACATAGTGAAAGATAGTGACGTTCGGAGTTTGATTCCCTCGTGAATGAAACGTAAAACAGAGGTGGACGTCACTAATGACGTTACACTAAAAGCAAAAAGATGAACTATTGTGTTCACTGCCCAGTCTGAGGAGTCCGACACGGATGGAAGGAAGGATGAAATATTTTATGCCACTGCTTATCACATTGTTGTCGAAGAACAATCAGATTCTGATGATGAGATCAAAGAAGCTCCCTCAACACTTGAAGACGGGGGGCAAGCGACCGTTGATCAACTCAAGGAATTCAATTTGGGGAAGATAGACCAGCCTAAACCAGTTTTTGTTAGTTCATTCTTAAGTGCCTCAGAAGAAAATGACTACTTTCAATTGCTGTCAGAATACAAGGACGTATTTGCTTGGACATACAAGGAAATGCCAGGTCTTATCCCTAAAATCGCAGTCCATAACCTTGCTGTCAAACATGGGACACGTCCAATTAAACAATCTCAACATTTCATCCGTCCAGAACTTATCCCAAAGATAGAAGAAGAACTCAACAAATTGATTGACGTGGGATTTATTCGGGAGGTCAAGTATCCAACTTGGATTTCGAGTATTGTGCCAGTGAAAAAGAAAAATGGGCAGATAAGAATCTGTGTGGATTTTCGTGACCTAAACGAGACATGTCCAAAGGATGATTTTCCTCTTCCTATCCCGGAGCTCACTGTGGATGCAACAACCGGACATGAAGCTCTCTTTTTCATGGATTGTTATTCTGGGTATAACCAGATTAGGATGAGTCCAAAAGACGAAGAGCTAACTGCATTTCGCACCCCAAAAGGTATTTATTTTTACAAAGTTATGCCTTTTGGACTTAAGAATGCGGGGGCAACATACCAGCGCGCCATGCAAAGGATCTTCGATGACATTCTTCACAAAATTGTTGAGTGTTATGTCGATGAACTTGTGGTTAAGACAAAGAAAAGAGGGGGTCATTTACAAGATCTTCGTACAGTTTTCAATCGTCTTAGAAAATACCAACTCAAAATGAATCCTCTCAAGTGCGCATTTGGTGTTACTTCTAGAAAATTCCTTGGGTATGTGGTTCGCCATCGTGGTATTGAAATTGATCCGTCTAAAGTTGAGGCTATACAAAAGATGCCACCACCCAAGAATTTACGCGAGCTTTGAAGCCTGCAAGGCCAGCTTTCTTTCATCCGTCGGTTTATCTCAAATTTGGCTGACCGTTGTCAACCTTTCAATCGACTTATGAAAAAGGATGTCCCATTCGAGTGGGATCAAGCTTGTCAAAATACTTTTGATAGCATTAAGCAATATCTTCTTAATCCTCCAGTGTTGGGGGCACCTGTATCTGGAAAGCCTCTCATACTTTACATTGCTGCGCAAGAAGAATCTCTTGGCGCCCTTCTTGCACAAAATAATGAAGAGCACAAAGAGAAGGCATTGTATTACTTAAGTCGCAGGCTCACCCCAACAGAGCTGAAGTATCCTCCGATTGAGAAAATGTGTCTCGCGCTAGTCTTTGCCTCTGAGAAATTGAGGCACTATTTTTTGGCACATACAATACATCTCATTGCAAGAGTTGACCCTCTCAAGTATGTAATGTCAAAACCAGTCCTTTCTGGACGCTTGGCGAGGTGGTCAATTTTGTTCAATGAATTTGGAATTATTTATGTGCCACGTAAGGCAGTAAAAGGACAAGTCCTGGCAGATTTTCTAGCTGATTATCTTATCCCAGTCAATTGAGAAATTTCAGAAGATTTTCCTGATGAAGAAGTCTTTCAAATTGACATTCTTCCTCCATGGACAATGTTCTTTGATGGAGAAGTGCGGTTTGATGGAGCTGGGGCGGGCGTAGTGTTTGTCTCTCCACAAAGGCAAATCCTCCCATACGCATTTGCGCTCACTGAAAACTGCTCAAATAATGTTGCTGAGTACCAAGCATTGATCATTGGTCTTCAAATGGCAAAGGAAATGAACATCATGGATCTCGAAATATATGGAGATTCTAAATTGGTGATCAATCAACTTCTTAAGGATTATGAGGTCAAGAAGGAGAATCTAATACCATACTACAACTATGCTTCCCACTTGCTGATGAAATTCGACAATGTGATTCTAGAACACCTTCCTAGGAAGGAAAATCGTATGGCGGATGCTTTGGCAAATTTAGCCACAACATTGGCATTAGTTGATGATGAAATAGTCAATGTTCCAATATGCCAACAATGGGTGCTACCACAAGTCCTTGAAGATAAAATTGAGGAGAGTAATGTAATCTCTATCTCTATTGTCGAAGGGGACGATTGGAGTCGACCTATAATTGAGTATTTGGAACATGGAAAGCTTCCTGAAGATCGACGCCACAAGACCGAGATACGTAGGCGAGCACCTCGTTTCATTTATTATAATAACACGTTGTACAGACGATCATTTGAAGGTCTCTTCCTTCGTTGGCTCAGAGAAGACGAAGCAACTCATGCAATGGAGGAAGCCCATTCTGGGGTATGTGGTGCACATCAATCAGGCCCTAAGCTTCACTTTCGCGTAAAGAGAATGGGGTATTATTGGCCCACTATGGTCAAAGACTGTATGGAGTATGCAAAAAGGTGTCAAGCTTGTCAATTCCATGCTAATTACATACACCAACCACCAGAGCCATTACATCCTACAGTTGCTTCATGGCCGTTTGATGCATGGGGATTAGATGTGGTAGGACCTTTGTGCAAGTCTTCTAAAGGCCACTTATACATCCTGGCAGCTACTGACTATTTTTCCAGATGGGCTGAGGTTGCACCCTTTAAAGAAGTAAAAAAGGAGACAGTTGTTGACTTCATCAAGTGTAACATCATTTATCGGTATGGTGTCCCTCAATACATCATTACTGATAATGGGTTAAATTTTAAAAATAGCTGGGTGCTCAATTATGTGAGAAATTTGATTTCAAACAGTATAAATCTTCCATGTACAATGCTCCAGCTAATGGACTTGCAGAGGCATTTAATAAAATACTTTGTGATTTATTGAAGAAAGTGGTTTCCAAATCAAAGAAAGACTGGCATGAGCGAATGGAAGAAGCAATGTGGGCGTACTGAACTACATACCGCACACCTACCCAAACAACTCCTTATTCTCTCGTCTATGGTGTAGAAGTTGTTCTTCCCCTCGAACGACAAATTCCTTCGTTAAGGATAGCCATACAAGAAGGTCTCACGAATGAGGAAAATGCCATTTTACGTCTTCAATAATTAGAAGCACTGGATGAGAAGAGGCTAGAAGCTCAACAACAGTTAGAATGTTATCAAGCTCGACTTTTTAGAGCCTTCAACAAAAAAGTTTGACCTCGGTCATTCCGAGTTGGAGACTTGGTACTTGCTGTTCGCAGGCCCATCATCATGAATCACCGCACTGGAAACAAATTTTTGTCAAAATGGGATGGACCATATGTAGTTCGTGAAGTCTACACCAATGGAGCATATAAGATTATTGATGAAGATAGAGTGTTGGTTGGTCCCATTAATGGTGAGTTCCTGAAACGCTACTACCCATGAATGTGTAATGCTCCTGGCCCGCATGAGCTAAAACTGTGAAAGGCACCAAAAAAAAATATAAAAAACAAAGTTTTGTTCCTTTGAACTACGTAAATGACTTGATCCCTTTTCGAGGGTACGTAGGCAGCTTGGAGATTTGTTCCAAGTTCAGTCACCAAAAAAAAAAAATGTGTACTACTCCTAGCCCGCAAGAGTATAAAATGTGAATGGCAGAACAAATAACTAATGACAATGTTATTTTTCAAAGCAATGATTCTTTTATTGATGAGGTTGAAGACTACAATTCTACTTTGCTAGTTAAATAGATTGCTCTGAAAAAATAAATAAATAAATAAAGTAAAAAAAAAATGATGGTTCACTTTAAAGCTGCAAAGCCAGAATCTCTTCACATTCTGTTTGTAATAATTCTTCTATAGTCCTCATTACTTCAAGAACGTTAGCTTCTTCAACCGAGGCCCGTTCTTTTCTGAGCTTAGCAATGGCCTCCTTCCTATGAGATAATTGTTCATTGCTCTCTTCTATGGAGGCTCTAAGTTGCGTAGCCTCCTCCCTTACTTGTTGCAACTCTTTCAACAATATGGTCTCCTTGTCCTCAACGTCACTCAAAGCATCTTGAAGTGATTGCACATGCTTGGAACCAGTATCTTCCAAAGTAGTGGCATCAACGAGCAATGTATCAATATGAGTTAGTTGCTCTAACTGCTGATCTAAAGTCATTATAGAAGCATAAGAATATTTTGCATCAACATAATGAACAACATTCTTCATATATGACTCGATTCGTTTCTTTAGACCAGAGTAATCTCCAGGAAGTTTTGAGAGTTCATTATAAAGTTTTTCAAGCTTGGGCCCCAATGATGGAACCTTGTGAATGGGAGTGTTGATCACAATACTTTTGATACTCTCAACAAGGGCTAAAGCATTTTTGCGTCGGGCATTTATGATGATGTCTTCCGCATTAAAGGCTGACACTTCAGACGGGACAATTTGATGTGAGAATAAATCAACCTTTCGAAGTTCTTGCACGACCGCCTGGGGCGTTTGGTTACTGATTTCATGCCCTGTTAAAACATCCGAACCTTGAGGAGTCTCATTTCCTACCGGTAAGACTTGTGACAATGCATTTATCTCAGGTACCAAATCAAATGAAGATGGCCCACAAACAGATGCTCCACTACCAGTAGGGTTATCAATGAGGACGAGATCTTCTTTAAGGTTTCCTTCTACTTGAAAATAAATAAATATGAGTAAAAAATAATAATAATAATAAATAAATAAAAAATATGACGTAAAGGGTGGGAACCTTACTCGTATTGGTTCATCACTACTGGAAGCCATTCCAAAATATCGATCCATGCCGCGAGAAGCAATAAAATATGTCCGCTTGGAAATACACTTCGTCTTATCACTCATATGTTTCCAATTGCGATCCTCATCATGTCCCCCCATGTCTTCATCTGAATCTATCACTAAGTGGGTAAAAGGACGGGTGTTGATTATTAGTGGAATATGTTTGGCCACCTCTACATGACTTTCGGAACTCTCCTCGATACCATGATCACTATGAGATTTAGAGGCTACCCCAAAAGTTGGCCTAGAAGGGGTCGACTTAGGTACATCATTTGTAACCTTTCTAACTTTGGCTGGTTTCCCTTTTGGAGAAATTGCACGCTTAATATGCCCTGAGGTACCTCCTTTCACTGTGAATGGATCAACATAAACTTTTGACCACCATTCAACATAAGTTTTGGAGACAGAATTTTTGGAAATTAGAGTTCGAAGGAATTTGCGCTTCACCTTCAGTATGATAATGAGTGGTCGATCTTCATAGTGTCAAAATCTCTTCCAAAGCACCAGTGCAAATATCCTCTTTCAATCTGCCCGGAACATCCTGGTGATAACAAAACTGTCTACCGAATCTGTGTGGACTGTAAGGCTCAATAATTCATCGGTCACCTTGGTGCAACGTCAGGTAACTGGACCGGAGGCTAGCCAAATACTCAAAGTCATAAAAAGGTAGATGTTCCTCATCCGTTAATAATCTTCTTGTCGGTGATGTTCTGGATAAGCAAGATAAGTCAACACATTTACATAACCTAAACAACTCTTGGGCCTCTATCTCATCAAAATATTTCGTAGACCCTTCCCCCGCGTATCGAGTCATTCGAGGCAGGTAATTATGGTTTGGGACAGAAAAGTTTGTTTTGAAGTATTCAGCTAACCAGCCATATACATAGTGTATGGGAAATGACACATTAGAGTTTCTAGGATCAGGGGAAGAAACAATATCATTTAAACCTCTGTAAATGCTGGCTAGAACGGGAACAGAAAGACAAAATTTATTATCGTCTGCCATCATGCTAGCAATCTTGAACACCTCAGGACGAATTATATTTCCAGGAGTGGTAGGCAAGACAAATTTGCATAACCAACACCCTATGAATGCTGCTAAATAAGTTTTGTTCCTCATCTCTGGCTCTATTCCAAGACTGGTAAACATCTCATCCTCTTGTGGCGACCAATTATTAACAGGATCAATTATTCCAAAAGGGTTGTGAGTCTCTTTGGGGCGTTGAGTCTTGTTTCTCGACCCTCTTCTCGGCGGTGGTTTATTATACTTGATGGCGCCTCTGAACCAAAGCTTTGTCCATTCAGAAATTTTCACAATTCGGTCCCGTTTATATTGCTTGCAAAGCTGGTGGAAAGCTAAAAATAAGTATCGGCAACTCAAAGAAAGAAGAGAATTTCCATCTTTGTCAATAGCGGATAATTCCTTTGCACAAGGAACGACTTCTTCATAAAATCTTCCACAAAATGGGAGACCTCCTGTCAAATACAGATCGCGAAGGGAAATCGATAGCTCCCCAATTGAGCAGTGGAGTGTATTGGTTAAAGGACACCAAGACTCAAGGAAGGCTCTGATTACATTCACATGTCGATCATAGGAGAACAAAGAAGCAAACATAGCGCCATATGATTTGTTGTCTCTAAGGAATTTGCCGTGACGACCCAAAACGTCCTCTGACCATTCCCAATAACCTGGTGTGTACGCCAAGTCAACAGAAGCTTTAAAGGAAACACCCCATTCCATTTCTCTAGCACGCATTTTATGGCCCATGAGTGAAAATTGCTCAGGTTCTTCTTCTTCAACTTCGTGAAGCGCAGACTTCAACACTAAAGCATTTGAAACTGATAATCGTACCTTATTCTGGTTATAACCAAGATTCACAAGCATGCAGGGAAATTCTTTGGACCATTGTGACAAGTGGTATGAAGCATCAGGCGGAGGCACCCGTGGAGCAAAACGACCAACCAGTGGAGTCCCTACATCAAGAGTAGTGCCTTGCTCCATGACTTCGTTCTCTCGTTCTAAAATAGTTACGGTGTTTATCTTGAAGCTTTTGAAGAAAACCATGATTGGCGGGTGTCAAAGGATATTTACCTGACAAAAAAAAAAGTGTGAGAAATTAAAAAAAAAAAAAGAGTGTCCGAAAAGAACTAATGAAAGCGTGCCAGATAATAAAAATGACACCGAAGTGCACTAAAGGCCCCGAAGGGACGAAAAAATGACACCGAAGTGCACTAAGGGACCCCGAAGGGACAATAAGAGTGACACCGAAGTGCACTAAGGGACCCCGAAGGGACGAGAGAGTGACACCGAAGTGCACTAAGCGACCCCGAAGGGACAATAAGAGTGACACCGAAGTGCACTAAGGGACCCCGAAGGGACAATAAGAGTGACACTGAAGTGCACTAAGGGACCCCGAAGGGACGAGAGAGTGACACCGAAGTGCACTAAGGGACCCCGAAGGGACGAAGGAATGACACCGAAGTACACTAAGGGACCCCGAAGGGACAGTAAGAGTGACACCAAAGTGCACTAAGGGACCCCGAAGGGACAATAAGAGTGACACCGAAGTGCACTAAGGGACCCCGAAGGGACTAATGAATGGCGTCTGGAACTCCATATTCTAAGAAAGACGATTTGACCTGCAAGAATTAAAAAAAAAAGTTTTGAAACTTGCCAAGAAAAGTTGAGCGACTTACGTAAAATTATCTTTCTCAATGAGTTCGATAGATCTATTCGTCGTTCCAGAGACAGCACAAAATTCGAGCAGGGCCCAAAAGTGGAATCTGATCTGAAAAAAAAAACAGATTTGATTAATAGTGGTCACGGAAGACAAAGTTGCTACTAAAAAAAAAAAAATTATTTTTTTCAAAGTTCATTCCTATGTTATATTATATTCCAAGGGTTTATAATACAAAGAGTTGTGTAACAGAAATGGTGTGGTGTTATAATGCCTCCCTATTATGAGGTCTTGTGTTCAAATCTACCAAACACATCCTCTCCCACATCAAAGGAAAAGAGAAGAAAAAAAAACAGAAGAGAAGAGAGACGAAGAGAAGAGGAGAAGAAAAGAGAAAGAAGAAAAAAAAAAAAAGAATAAGAAACAGGCGTGAAAGAAAGAGAGAGAAAGAAAAAAGAAAAACTGGCAGCAGGAGAAAAGAGAGAGAGAAAAAAAAAGAAAAGAGAAATAGTGACCTGAAATAGGAAAGAAAGAGAAAAAAGAAAAGAAAAAAAAAAGAAGAATAAGAAACAGGCGTGAAGGAAAGAGAGAGAAAGAAGAAAGAAAAAAAAAAAAAAAAAAGAAGAAACCGGCGGCTGGAAATAGAAGAGAAGAAGAAAGGAGAAAAGGAAAAAGAGAGAAAAAAAAAAGAGGTGGTGGCTGGAGAAAAAAAAAAAATCCAGCGCCTCCTGGAGAAAGAAGAGAAGAAGAAAAAAAAAAGTGAACAAAAAGTTGACGTGAAGAAAGAAAGAGGAGAAAAAAAAGAAGAGAGAAGAAATAGCAGTGAGAGAAAGAAGAAAAAAAAATGGCGATTATATAAACTGAGTTTACATGGTTAAACATGGGATGCTAAAGTGCACCATTGTATATGAGTTTTACTAACATAAGCCATCAGTTTCAAAATTTAATACATGTATATGATCGGCAGAATATATGGGAGATGCTAAAGTGCACCTTGCATATTGGTTTTGCCAACATGAGCCATCAACTTTTGGAGATTTGTTACATGTATATGTTCTACGTGTACATGGCGTGTTACAGAGAGGGAAAACAAAGGCGAAAAAAAATATAGACAAAAAAAATATGGCAGTAACAAGAAAAAAAAATATTTCAATAAAAAAAAAAGGAGAAAGATACAAGAGCTTACCGTGTTTTTTCTAATTTCCTTCCAATGGCTGTTCGTGGAATCTCTCTCAATTATTCTCTGATGTGAAGGGTTTGAGTCGTAGGCTACATATATATAGTGGCGGATTAATCCTATTTGCTATTGGATTTTTGCAGACTCCACTTTAGTCTGGACCAGAAAAAAAAAATCCTATTTGCATCAGGATCCTTAAGTGTTCAATTCTACTTGGACAAGAAAAAAAAATCCTAGTTGCAACAGGATCCTTAAGTGTTCAATTTTACTTGGATAAGAAAAAAAATCTTATTTCCAACTGGATCCTCAAATCTTCAATTCCGCTTAGACAAGAAAAAAAAAAGTACTATTGTGTTCAAAACTTCAATTCAACTTGACAAAGAAAACATCATCTTTGCAATTGAATTTTCGCAAGAAAAAAAAAACTTTTGCGAAAATTAAATACTTCAAGTCTCGCTTTAAATATGTGACAAACTCAATATAGCGCGAGACTTGAAGTGGGGGCAATTTGTAGACATTAAAAACTTACATGATGGACCCAAGATATAATTTGGGTTTATCTTTAATTTAGTCCACTTTGAAATATGGCCCAATGAGTCAGATAATTTAAAGACCAAGCCCACTACAAATAAATGAGTTATGGACTGGCTTAAATTGTTTGAGAAGTCCAAGCCCACTTGAAAATGGGTCTAATGGATCTATATATATATATATATATATATATATATATATATATATATTATATTGGATAATTATTAAAATTATCATAAATGATAATTATAGGATAATTATCGAAAGAACAGAAAGTTACAAATCTACCCCTCCGGTGAGCCTATAAATAAAGGTCCAGAGGTGAGAAAAAAAGGACCAGAAGATTCTCAGAAAAAGCTGAAGCTCTGCAGAACTCTTCACTCAAAATTCAAAACTCCAAAACACATAAACCCTGAAGGAGAAGAACAACAAGCACATCATCCACGTGTCGTTCTTCACTAAAGTTTCAATCCAACTCAAGATCAAGCTCTTGCAGCCCTTGAAGCCGGATTACTAAGGAGATCGAATCAGAGGACCTTATCTTCATATTTCTTTTGTAAAGATTTACAGAGGATTGTACCTTTTTTTTTGAATCAATAAAATTGTTTATTTGTCACTAATTTTCGTTCCTAGATTTTCGGACACGAAATTTGTGTATACACAGTTAATCAAAAAAATCAAGCAAAAAGACTTAAGTCACCCCTCTAAGTCTTATCAACAACCAATTTTACTACATTAACTCTCCAATGTGATCTAGAGAGGTTTAATTGGTCTAATTTTCTCTTTCCATCAATGCTAACATTATTGATTAGCAAGTTGAAATTTTTAGTCAATTCATTAATTAAACCAGCCCACACAAACAATAAAACTAAACATATCTAGCTAAAAGATCATTGGAAATTACATAAGCAGAAGACATTTGAGGGTGAGGAGAAAGATTTTACAACTCTTAGAGCAGAAAAACCTTAGATTTTCTTTCATGTTTCACAGAGTTGGGAAACCACTTTGAAAACAATTATTAGTCTGTGTGATTTGGATTGATAACATGGAGGTTTAACTAACCAGAAATGAGTATAAGATGGGCTGCTATCCACACAAAACATCTAGAGTTCTTCTTCCCTCATTATCTACCTCTAAGTCTACATATATCTATCTAGAGTTTGGCGGGATTTGTGGAATTCAAGAATGCAGCCAAGATGAACCTACGAGCTCCTCGCAGATGAAGTAATGTAGATATTTAGTGGACCTACCAATCAGATATTTATGTATAGGCTTCTTGGCAACCACAGAATATGATCACGGTCATCACTTTATGAGTGAGATTAAGGGAATATATGATATGAGTTTGGAAGTAATTAGTAATGTCGACATTGAGTGGACCTACCAATCAGATATTATGTAAAGGCTTCTTAACAACCGCAGAATATGATCACGGTCAGTCGGCCTTTGTGGAAGCCGTAGAAGGCATGTATAATTAGGGGTGCACACGGTTCGATTCTCTACGGTTCCTGGAGGAACCGGAACCGGAACTGTTCCCAACGGTTCCTGATTTTTGGAACCGGAACCGTTGGGAGGTGGAACCGAACCGAACCGAACTGTAGTCTACGGTTCGGTTCGGTTCCGAACCGCGGTTCTTCTGTTTTTTATTTTTATTTTTTATTTTATAAATAATTCAATTGAACATTTGTGAAGCTCCATACAAAAAAAACCAAAAAATGAGTGCTAGATGCCTTACGGATAATTAAAATGCCTTGCAAGTGTTCTGTGAAAAAAAAGAAATAGGAACTCTCTGTTCCAAATTTTCATCTGATTCCATCTTAGAAATGGGTCAAAATCTACATTTAGCAATAAAATAAGTTCAATCTTTTTTCCTCTGGGTCATCATTATCAATAAAATATATGATCAAACAAGTAGAGAAAATCTACTCAAAACTAAGACTTTAATTTTAACAGCTAGCACATGCCTACTCTGAAATACAATATATATACTGGCAATACTTTCATTTTGTCTGCATCATACCTGCACTTGGATTCTCATTTTGCTGGGCAAGCTGGTTCTGTTTATGCTCAAAGTGTATTTGAGGTGAGGTGAGGTGAGGACGTGAGGCGACTCTGGCTCTCTTCTGTGATTGTGAGGTACTGCGGGAGAAGTTAGGAGTTGGAACTGAGGGAAGATAAAAGTTAGGAACTTAGGGTTTGGTTGTGTAAGTGTAGTAAGTGTGTAACAGACTAACAGTAACTGTAAGTAAACTTATTTGTTATATTATATATTATATAAATATAATTATGTATTATATATAAAATAATATATCTCACAGTTCCGGTACGGTTCCGGTTCCTTTCGGTTCTGCTGGTCTTGGAACCGGAACTGGAACCGTAGTCAACGGTTCCTAAGAATTAGAATTGGAACCGGAACCGTAGCTACGGTTCGGTTCGGTTCAGGTACGGTTCCCTACGGTTCCGGTTCCGGTTCCAACGGTTCTTTGTGCACCCCTACATATAATGCATCTAGAAAGGTCATGGTCAATTTGTGACTCCGCCAATTTGCAACTTAATGGAAAGAGAACATAGAGAGTTTCTTTTACTTGTTTTATTTATTTATTTATTTATTTCTTTATATATATATATATATATATATTTATGTGTATTTTGTTGTGGAACTAATGGCTTGTATATTTCAATTGATCACTTATGAAGCTTTACTTTAGACTATTTATGATAGAATACTTGTCAAGTGTTTGTGTTTTTTTGATTATTCTTCTGCAAAAATTGTGTTGTTAACCAGAAGTTTGCAGCAATTGGATAAGAGAGTCGTAAAAGTAAGCTTGAGACATTCTACATTAAGTTCTTGTCAAAGTAGAATGTGCGTGAGTCTAGGACAGAGTTTGTTGTACTTTGCTTCGACTATAGTAGATTTGGTTCTCTGGGACTACAAAGCTTCACTTGTGATTTTTTTTCGATTTGAATTTTTCACGTATATCTAGTGCATTCTTTACTTTATTGCATTTTATTTATTTACATATTTTTTGGGATTACTTTAATTTTTAATTGGACTTAAAATTGGGATAATTTGAAAAAATTAAGCAAATGAGCGAGTAAACCTATTCAACCCCTCTAGGTTTAAAATAAATTTTCGCAGCCACTTCCACAACGCGCAACTTACAGAGGTCCCACCTAGGGACGCCTCATTGTGCAGGCTTCATACAAAAAACCTATCAAAAGATGTCTCACCTCCTCGACGAGCTCTTAGCTTCGAGTCCTACATGATATCTTGTCGCTACGTTCCATGAGATGCACATTTTAGCGATGGTTTGTTCCAAAACGTTGAAACCAACACACAACCCCCTGCACCCTAGAATCAAATTCTTGGGACACCTTTCCTAAGTCATTCAAAACCCTGAAGCACCTACCTAGGTCATTTAAAACCTTAAGACACCCTTTTAGATCATTCAAAACCCTAGGACACCTTTCCCAGGTCATTCAAAACCCTGGGCCACGTACCTACCATAGGTCATTTAAAATCTTGATACACCATCTCAAGTCACACAAAATCCTGGGTACACCCCTCTTGAGTCAAAACGTTGGGACACCGCTCCCAAATCACACCTCAAAATAAAATTCCTCAACTTTCAGACCATTAAAAGATTCTTCTTTTACAACAAAAAACATCATTTATGCACGACTAACCTTTTACGATTTCTATGAAACTCACCCACACAAGGGGACTAATGTAGGTAGTAATATACTTCAGTCAATATGGCAATGCCACATAATCAACAATAACCCACTTAACTTGGTCAAACGGTCAACGAGCAAGTTACACGGCAATGCCACATCATTAACAATGACCCACTTAGCTTGGTCAAACAGTCAACGGGCAAGTTACGTGGCACATAACACGTCATCGAACTGAAGACTTGAAGACCTGAGTTCAGAGCAGAACTCTGAAATAACTAAAATTTGAGAATGTACTTAGTTAGGTGGCTGAAGTCGAGAGTCCGTCAGGTCAATCCTCGACTTGACTTGTAAAGAGAGAAATACCATTTTGACTCCTGTACAACTGATCCCTATTTTAATTAACATTGTTTTATAATTATTTGAGAAATTATTCTCTTATAATTATTGTGTTAATAAACCCACAAGTGATGTCATATGATGACATCACCCTCTTTCTCACTTGGCCTATAAAATGATGTTATCCAAGGTCAAGAAGGAGAATGTCTATGGAATGATCCCGGAAGAACAAGAAGAGAGCTCCCATGCTTTCTCTCACACCCATTTTACATTCATGCTTTCTTCATATTTCTCACCATTTATGAAGTAGTCAATGGTTTTGTTTTGCGCACTGCCATCTTTGTTCTCTCTCTCTCAAGTTTGTCGGATTTCCACCTTTCTCAATCCATCTCGGATCTTTGTCATATTACGAGTGATGCCTCATTTATATTTTATCTTTGTTATTTCAAGAACCCCTACAACATAGTGATAGGATCCACTAAAATAGATGTATTTTTACATAAGTGCCATGGCACTCCCATTGCAAATAAGATTTTCTCCCAATATTGGTATATATGATTTTGTAATTTGCTTAAATACCCTTGAATTGTGCCTGAATCTTTTACACACCTGTTCTTTTTTATTAGATATATTTAAGCTATTAGATAAAATCAAAATTCCTCTTGGCCTGTTTAAACTAGTTTGCATTAAAAAAATAGTTGCTTAATTATGCTAAAATAAGTTATAACAACCACATCATGCAACCTCCACCAAGTCATTGCAGAGTCTTTGAAAAGCTGTCATTCATGAGGAGATTTTATATGTTTAAGTTATTATATTAAGTCAGGATTAATTAGTTGGGACTTAATTAAGGGTGAATTACTCTCACCTTATGAAAGTAAATAGTCAGTCTTCGGTTGCTTTCCATTGACCCAAACATAATCTAGAGAGGGTGAAATGGTTTATTTTTCTCTTCTTATCAATGTTAACTTTGATGATTAGCAAGTTGGAATTTTTAGTCAATTCATGAACCAAACTAGTATAGTATACAAGCTATATAGTAAACATATCTATCTAAAAGATTGAAAATTACATAAACAGAAAACATAATTTTGAGGATTTGGGCAGAGATTTTACACATCTTAGAAGAGAGAGACATTTGATTTTCTTCCATTATTTCACATAGTTGGAATCCATTGAAAACAATTATTTAACTATGTGATTTGGATTGATAGCATGGAGCTTCAACTAATGGTTTAATTATTATATCAAGCTCCACTTCGGAGATTGATGAAGGTGAGCATAAATTGCTACAAAGTGGTGAATTGTTGGTTATAGATTGGATTGATGTTACAACGTACTGCTAGTCATTTAATCATAGGTGTAAAGTGTCCACCTAAATTCTATTATTATAATTATTATTATGAGTAATGATAGAGAGTTTGAATCGGAATAGGTCAAGAATAGCTTTATATGAGTGAATAGGTAGGCCTCACCACATTACATCACCATGACATCTGTTGGTAAGGGCCATTCAGGCCATCCAGGGGTCACCATGTATGTCCACGTGGCAGGGCCCACTTTGACTTTTCCTCCATTTCGAGCTCCCTCAGCAATTCCACATGGCAAGGGGTCCGCTTTTGAATTCCCCTCTTAATCGAGCCTCTCCACAGACAGCATTTCCATCGAGCTCCTTCTCAAATAGGGGATTCTAATCGAGCTCCTCCGAGGGAAAGTCTCCATCGAGCCCCTCCTCGGATAGAGGATTTCAATCGAGCTCCTCCAGTGAGGGAAGTTTACCATCGAGCTCTTTCCCTCGTTATGTAGGGCATGCCTTAGGGTGTGATCGCCTTTCTTTGGCGAGTCCTTCTCTACTGATGACACTTCGCGGAGGTCCTCTCTACGGATCAACCTCTGTTTTGTAAGGAGGCATTCCTCTCTACGGATAAAACCTTGCGAGGAGTTCCTCTCTACGGATAAACCTCAAATGAGTCTCTTTCCTTTCATTGGGATAAGTCTCGGATGGTGATGAGTTCCTCTCTACGGATAAACATCGCGGGAAATCCTCTCTACGGATCAATTTCCCTAAAGCGAGGAGGCACTCCTCTCTACGGATAAAACCTCGCGGAGGTCCTCTCTACGGATCAACCTCCATTTTTACGAGGAGTTCCTCTCTACGAATAAACCTCTTTTTACGAGGAGTTCCTCCCTACGGATAAACCTCGTGGCACTCCACGCTCCTATGGGGGGGTAAGAGCTCGGATCACTGCCTTATGAGAACCAAGGGCTTGGGTTCGGAGGGTGGAGTCCAAGGTACGCTAAATCCATGATGGACCTCATTTCTAGCTAGGATGGGACCTTACATCATGGATTGGCCTGTCACAGAGGAAGGAAGATAACCAGGTGAGGTGAGCGAATCCCCTTTTCTGAAAAGTACAATCTTAGCCCTTACTCCACAGATATTTACCACAGATATTTATCACCGCAAAACCTCGACCATTGATGAGAAAAGACATTTTTGCCTATAAATAGTGAGAGAAAAGTAGAGAACCGGGATCGGGACAAAAAAGGACAGGACAAAAAGAACCTTTTTCTTAAACAATCTCCAGTACACCCAAATTTCCTCTTTTTCCTACTGAATTCCTCCCCTCTTCTTACAATCCACCTAGAACAGTGGGCTCCTTTGTGACAGCTTGGACTCCCCCCGGGACCCTCTTTCTAGCGACCATCATCGTCGAAAGTTTGACTTCAGTTTTAACAAAACCTACTACAAACAACATCATGTGGTGGAGTTCACCACCTGAATCACATAAAAATAAAAGCGTAAATACCACTTACACCCCCTTAGTTTAAGTAATATCCCGACTAGACCCCTCTAGTTTCAATAATCACAACTACACCCCCTCAATTTTAGGTTCACGTACTGATTTGCCCCATCCGTTAGTGCGATGTCAGCAGACAAACGGAATTGCTAACGTCAGCAGAAGAAAAGTATATAAATGGACATTTTTGTCCCTCTAGCTTATGCATAAAATGACATCTTTGACCTTGTTAAATAATGCTCTATTACGAAAATACCCTATAACGCACTATATAAATGGACATTTTTGCCCCTCTCATGCATAATAGTGTATACTATATTTATTTTGAATTTGTTTATATATTTTTATATTTATATATGATATATGTATATATTTATGTTGAATTTGTTTTAATATTTTTATATTTATATCTATATACTATTATTTGATTATATATATATCTTATATATATATATATACACTCTATATACTATTATTACTATTATTTGTTTATTATTATTATTATTATTATTATTATTATTATTATTATTATTATTATCTATAAGATATATATATATATAAGTATATTTATTTTGAATTTGTTTATATATTTTTATATTTATATCTATATTTGTTTATTTTTATTATTATATATATCTTATAGATATATATATATATTATAATAATAAAAATAAACAAATAATACTATATAGATATAAATATAAAAATATATAAACAAATTCAAAATACATATATATATATATATATATATGCACACAGCCTACTGTTCATCGTCTTCCACAAAAATTGAAGCTCACCGGCCACCACCATTATCGCGTCGACCAAGCTTCACTGGGATTTGCACGAGCCATTGATCATCTCCTTCTTCTTCATTTTCTCACGTGTCAAACCTGTTTCGCGAACAGCCATTTTCGGCTCCTTTTTCAACCGATTCCGACCACTTTCGATCCAATTTTTACACCGTTCAACTCCCCTTCATCTAATCAATCATCTAAAACAAGAATCACCTTCAGCCATGACCTAGGTCAAAAATCCCCAATTTCAAACTTTTAGAGTTTCTTACATTCAATTCAAAATTCTTTTAATTCAGCCACTATACACACTAAATCAACACGATTAATTGTATTCAATGGCCAAAGCAACAACGAAAACCTCAATTGGTACAATCCAAACCATAATCCACATCATCAACTACCTTCCATTTCTCACTGTCATATATAACGAGTATATATACACATATGTAATTATATGCGAACCAGTAATTTAACATGAATTTGAACCCATAACTATAGGGCTTTGGTGGTGAAGGTACGGTTGTGCTTCAATGGGTCTTTATTCTTGTGATGACTTTGCTAAAGGATGAAGATGAAGGAGACCAAAATTGGTGGTGCACTGTGGACCAAGCTTAGCAGTGAAGAGGGAGCAGGGAAGAGAAGAAGAGAGAGAGAGAGAGAGGGGCAATTCAGTCTTTTAACATTACTAATTTTTATTAATTAAATTAAATATACTAATCAGGGTAAATTTGTAAAATCACCAAAAACCGTTAGTCAGACTGATGGCCGTTAGTTACAAGGAGTGTAGTCGGGATTATTGAAATTAGAAGGGTCTAGTCGGGATATTGCCTAAACTGAGGGGGTGTAAGTGATATTTATCCAAAATAAAATCGGACTTGTCTGATCGGCTTCCAAATAATTATTCTATTATTATTAATATTCACTTATCTGTAATTGAATCTAGTGAGTCCCATGTGAGGCCCAAAATGGTACCCAATGCATTGGTGGATTGAGACATTCTAGCAATTGTTCATCTCGATCAACAATTCACATAAAGCGAGACCAAGAATGACAATTTTTTTTTAATTTCTTCTTATAATGTAGCCTGGAACGAGAAGCAGGAGCGAGGGTGCGTTTAGAGAACGACATTCCTTTAAAAAAAATTTATGCGACTTTGGTTAAATGCAATGGGTCTCATGTGAGGCCCATGATGGATCCCATGGTATTTATGGACTGTGTCGTGACTGTCATCTTAGCCTGTTGAATGAATGGGTCTCATGTAAGGCTTATGATGGGGTCCATTACATTGATGGATTGAAAAATGCTCGTCACTGTTAGCATAACTCTAATTAGCAAATATCTCGTTGTTATTACTAAGAGGTGTGCCTCGAGTGTCGTCTCAGCAGTTGAATGAATGCAGTGAGTCTCATGCGAGGCCCACGATGGACGGACCTATTAAATCCATGAACCGAGACATATTTAGTAGGACGTGTCTACAATAATATCATACATTCTTAATCATAATTGTTAGATAGAATTATTTTTAATTATAGATAAATAAAGATACTGCAATTATGATTGATTTTTTAACCACTTTTGACCGTTAAATTGACTTTTTTATTTTATTATATCAAACTTTTTATTATACCAAACTTAAATGTTATGTTAAAGGTCACCTCCATACAAAATTTTTTGAATCCGCCGTTACTCACAAGTGTTAAGCCTAATTACTCTTCTTGCTGATGAAAAAAATTATTTATTTATTTTTATATATATTTTTGTGAACCATCATGTCATATCAATTGTTGTCCAGCCAAGTGTACAGGCAGCGACTTCATTTATTTATAGGAGAGAAACATTGGCCTCTGTTTTCCAAGAAAATCCATGGCCACACTCACTGAATTCTTCTGATAAATATCCAGTTGATCTTTCTTAGATGTGTGAATTGTCTGATGTTAAGATATTCAGGCTAACATTAAAGCTTAAGGCCATATATAGAAAACTTGATTCAAGTGAAGTTTTAATTATTATTATTATTATTCTTATTCTCACAATGATGGTAGCAGACTTCTTAAAACACTTCATAATTCTTCAAATATATACCGTCCCTGTTTCACATGCACGAACAATTATCGTTAGACTATCTCCTTCGAGTTGATTCAATTGAATTTAAGTGAAGCTGAAATTGAATTTCACAAGACCGGTTTGAAAAATTAAAATATAGCTTTATCTAAGATGCGATCTTAGAGCCTTGCAATAGATCAATGGTACATTAATTCTAGCATGAACCGCCTAGTAGGGGAACAGTCCGTTACAACACTGACAGTGAAATTAATGGACTTATAACAAAACAACAATTAATAGAGAGCCAAATCAAGCTTAGAATCAATCAAGCTGAGTATTAGACCCCAAGTTCAACTAGCAAATTTACTTCATAGTTATTTAGGTAATGAAGTTTGTGATAGTATTTTTTTTTTATAAATAAAATAAAAATAAAAGCAATATTTTATATGTGTGTGAGAGAATTAGGATGCCTTTGTGGAAGTGGTAGAGCATGCCATGTTTGCTAAAATTCGTAGAACGTAGGCTATATATGTGTGTGAGAGAATTAGGATGGCCCATAACATGGCTCCTATATATATATATATATATATATATATATATATATATATATATATCATATCATTATCATATCGTCTTCGCAGCTGAAGTAATCAGTGATGTCATTTGGTGGGCGTAAAGTCATCTATCTCAGCAACCCAAGGATATGAGATCACGCTCAAAGTCGTCCAAAGTCAACTGGGCTGCTCAATATATATATATATATATATGGGCAAATGAAGGTACATGCTTAATTTGGAGGGATAAGGCAGGCTACTTTCTGAGCGGCCAAGCAGAAACAATACATACGGTCGATCATGAATCCAGTCTTATATAAGGCTGCCATGGAGGGAAAGAGTGACGTCCTGATCAAGTATCTTAACGAACATAACGAAGATGATCTTAAAGTCCAATTGACTCCCAACAACAACACGGTCCTCCACGTGGCGGCTCAGTTCAGGCAAACAGAGTGTACGAGGGAGATCTTACTTCTGTGTGGCGAATCACTACTTTTTTTAGCGAATATCAAAGGTGAGACGTCGCTTCACATTTCGGCAAGAGAGGGAGACATTGACACAGTACAAACACTCATTGACCATGCGAGAAAATTGGACGGCGATCTTGAGAGCGAGACTGGAGCTACCAAGGAGATGCTGAGGATGACGAACGTGGAGGGTGACACGGCCTTGCACGAGGCTGTGCGAAATGGTCATCTTAAGGTAGTTGATATTTTAACAAAAGAAGACCCCGACTTTTTACATTTTCCCAATAATGTTAAGGAGACTCCACTTTACCTGGCTGCCGAGAGAAGTTATCCAGATATTGTTTTTCAAATATTGGAAAATTGTCGTATTTCCCCGACTTACATTGGCCCAAATGGAAGAACATCATTCCACGCGGCAACCATTTGTTATGACAAAGGTAGTCACTAACTAAATCTTTTATTCATTTATTTTTGCTAACTTTTAGAAGAGAATAAAAAAACAGTACCTCAAGAATCAATTAACACAAATTAATGTTATGTTGAAGAGTCTTTGTTACTAATTTGCAGTAAACATTCACGTTTTTGTCATGACCACATAAAAATAAAACAAATAAATAAACATTAATAAAAAAATCTGAATTATCATATTTTAGTAAAAAACAAGCAATTCCTAAAATGTTCTATTCGTATATAATGTTTTGTTTTTTTGTTTGCGAGTATGAGTTGCTAATATAACATTTTCTTTCAGAATGCATAAGAATTTTATATGGTTGGAAATCATCACTAATCAAGGAAGCAGATGAATATGGATGGAGACCACTTCACTATGCTGCATCGCTTGGTCATGTATTGGCTGTTAAACAACTGCTTGATCTTGATAAATCTGTTGCATACCTTGTTACAGACTATGATGATAATATGACAACACTTGAAATAGCAGCTCGTCAAGGTCATATAGATGTCATGAAAGAACTTTTATCATGTTGTCCAGATTGCTGGGAGATGACCAACAATAGAGGCCAGAATATCCTTCACATTGCAGCAAAGCATAAGAAACACATTGTAACCAAATTTATCTTAGCAAATCCCTTCGCCAGCAATCTTATAAATCAGAAAGACATCAAAGGAAATACACCTCCTCATTTGGTTGCTGCTTCCGGTTCTTTCGAGTACAGTCACTTACACAGCCACCCTAGAGTGGATACAAGGGCCTACAACAATGAAAACTTGACTGCACTGGAAATAGAGCGTGGACAATGGAATCCAAACCTGGTAAGGATGTGTACCTTTATTTATTATTGTTATTTTTTTTAATCATGTGAAGGTTTTTCATTACATGAATACATGCCACATATACACTAGAAAGAAAAACACCTCTCTAGTTGCTCAGTTGTTATGAAATTAATTTGCTTTAAGTATCAAAAGTCCTCTCTGGAGTTGAGCTTGTGTGGAAATTTTTTCGTCTTGTATTTATAGTACATTTTCTGTTATTGGATTACTGGTGCATCATGAATGAAAATCTTCTCCATCAGATAGAGAAGTTGTCATTGTAGAGGTTGAAGTAGAAAGTATTGAGATTATATTATAGACTAAGGTAGGGGTGCGATGGTGTTTTTGTAGTTTGTTAGGGAAAATTATTAATGATAAAGTTGTTACATTGGTGGGATTAGGAATATCATGGGGAGACTCTGGGTTGCTAGCTGATTTGTTGTAGGGCTCTCTCCAACGTATGTAGAGATTTTTTTAAGATGGTATGGGGCTCTCTCAAATGTGGGTCTCATGTGTTTTTTGTTTGCAAGCTCTTTACATATAGGTGTCATGTAAAGAGCACATGTGTGCCCCATCTATTTTATTTTTTATTTTTTTTATTTAATTTGTCTCCTCTCGGCTTTTAGTCTTTTTTTTTTGTCTCTATCTTTCTCGGTTCAAATTTTATTTTAATTAGAATTGTATTGAGATCAATTTTCTTAAATATAAAAAAATTGTTTTAAATATTATTATATATATCAAATTATAAAATTAGTTAATAATGTAACATATAATTATTTTGTGAAAAAAATATATATTTAAAATAATAGAATTAGATTATGAGGATGGTTACACGTAAAGAGGAAGAGATCATGAAGAAATAAGAGTACTAAATTCTAGCTTTTGGGGTTGCCTGAACCTAAAGATAGAAGATTCTTTTTTCAATAAAACTTCATTTTAGGTTTGGTTGCCTAAACCTTAGGCTCTCTCTATCTCATCTCTCTAATATTTTCTTTCTTATTTAAAAAGGTAAAGTGCATTAAACCCAGTTTTACCGTCACGGTTTTGCAATAAACCCCTTTTGTTTTTGTTTTTGCATAAACCCATCAACTAGTAGAAGGGGTGAGAAAGCCGACGGTTTAATGAGAACGAGCTGTGAGACTGAAACCCGTCCATAAATACTCAGCTGTCATCCATAATTGTTAACAATTATTTGTAAATTATTATTGAAGATGCATGAGATTCCTTTTTTAGGGTCTCAACTGAAAATTACTCAGTGGTAAAAAGGAATTACAATTCAAAAAATAACCGTAGGATCGAGATTAACTGATCGCCCAATCTCAGTAAATGTTTATCCATGAGTAAGACAAATACATATATGCACCTGAAATCTTAAACTCAAGTAATAAGGTGTGTGAGCTCACAGTAAAAGTGGTTTATATTAATTCGTATAATTTATTAATTTTGACGATACATCAATACTGTTCTTTTCAAATTGATCAAAGAACAAAAATGTAGGTAGCAAAGCTGGGTTGTCGGAACAAATTCAAAGTAAAGGAAACAGAGAAAGGAGTAGAAGACCCGGGGAAACTTTTGGAGACTCATTTGATAGTGGCTATACTTATAGCGACAGTAACCTTTGGAGCTGCTTTCACCATACCAGGTCTTTATGATGGCAACGATGGGCCGAAGCAAGGCATGACAATTTTAATGAGACAAGCAGCTTTCAAAGCATTTGTTGTGACCGATACTATTGCTACGGTCTTCTCTATTACTGCTGTATTTCTCCTCATGTTTGCATCCTACTATGCGGACAGTGATAAGCGTGCTAACCGCCATGCAATTGCTTTTTCTCTCATTTTAGCAGCTATGGGAGCAATGGTGATTGCATTCATGACCGGCTTTTATGTTGTGTTGTCACAGTCATCGGGCCTTGCAATCACTGTATGCATCATTTGTTGCTTCTTTTTTCTCGTTTCTTATTTTGTATTCAAGAAATGGGTGAGCGACATACGGTAGCCCAAAAAGCATTAAGAAACTCATTGTCTGGTGGTATCTTTAATAAACATTCTATTTAGATTGTTGTTCGTCGTTATATACATTTCACATTTTGATAACTTGTTCAATGATTTTTTCTTTTGTAGCCATTTTATCCTTGCAATTGATCCGAATAAAAAAAAATTGCCAATCAACTAAAACGTTTGTCCCTACAATGATATTCCAAGTAGAGGCCAGACTCTAATTAAAGTTGGTAACTAAGATGGCGCTTTGAATTGGTTGGTTTGCTCTTGTTGTCAATTTTAACTTCGATTATTAGTAAGTTGAATTTTTTAGTCCAATTAATGAATCAACCCAGCACGTACACACAGACAACGAATAAATATATTCAAAGGATTGAAAAATGATTTTGTGACTAACGCGGTGTGGAAGTGGTTGCGAAAGCTTGATTAAAATTTAAAAGGGATGAATAGATTTACTTGCTCATTTGCTTAATTTTTCAGATTAATTCGATTTTAAGTTTAATTAAAAATTAATAAAAAATAAAGTGCATAAGTAATACTTGATTTACGTGTAAAAACCTAAGATGAAAAAAAACCACGGTGATGTGTTCCCTCAAAAAATCAAATCCATTGTTATTAAAGTAAAATACAACAGACTCTGTCTCAGACTCATACTCACTTCATTCTGCCAAGAATTTGATGCTAAATGCCTTAGGCTTATTCTTATGACTCTACGTTCAATTATTGCAAGACTTCAGATTAATGCGACAATCCTTATAAAAAGGTAACTAAAAGAGCACGAATACTCTGCGAATATTTTGTTCCCATTGTAGTATGATTGTCTTTTCATTTTTCACCAACAAACAGTTAAAAAGAAACCAAACAAATAGTGATTTGATCAATAAAAAATTTCTAAAGCAATCTTCCTGATCAAGAATGTGTGCAAGGAAAGTAAGGAACATTAACACTTGTACCATCAAATAGTTGACAATTATATATATATATTTTTTAAAATAGTGTTACATGGGGACCAAGGAGACCCATTTCTCAAAATCATCAACCCATGCATCTCCTATAAATTGACGGCTTACTCGTAGGAATTCCTCAATCAACAACCTAAGACTTAATCTCTTTAAGTTCCTGCAACTTAATTTACTTTACTTAACAAGTTCTTATTTTCTTTCGTTAGCTCTTCCCTATGTACTCTAGTTTCAAGTAGTTGTACGTTACTTTCCTTGCAACACTCTCTTAATCCAAATACAATGAATCAATGGAAC
Source organism: Cornus controversa (assembly GCA_026545225.1). Taxonomy (NCBI): domain Eukaryota; kingdom Viridiplantae; phylum Streptophyta; class Magnoliopsida; order Cornales; family Cornaceae; genus Cornus; species Cornus controversa. The sequence goes on from CM048849.1 coordinate 42,868,394, forward strand.
ATGTATTTCAATGATTTTACATTCAATCTCTATGTACATATTCATATTCACAATAAAATAAATATTTCAATAAAGATGAATATCATCATCATCCTTATTTTTATTCCAAATGAATGGAGTCGACCACATGAATTATCTTTTTCTATTCTTTCTTATTATATACCATATCTTCTCTTAAATTTAATTTTTTTTAAATAATTTTTAATTTTGTCATCCATTTAAGTTTTGGTCGTTCTCTTTGTCATTTAGCTTCTAGGCATAAAATTTTCTCTCTTCCAACTAGTGCAGGGGTGGAGCCACCCGCCTGCCCCCCCCCCCCCAAATTTTTTAATTTTTTTATTATACCCTCAAAAAAAGTAATTAATTTTAAATAGTAAACTAAGATTTATTAAAAATTTCAGTTCCCCCCCCTCCCCCATTCATATATTGACCCTAAATAGAGAATTTGAAAATAAATTTAGCTTGTGTTACATTAAAAACTATATAAAAAAATTAAACTTAAACCTTATAACCATACTTTTGAACATCCAAATATTGTGAAATAAAAATTTTAGTTCATTAATATTGTAATCCTTATCACAACAAATCGTTATTTCATTTACATATACACATGTACAATATCTGTTATATTAATTCAGAAGAGAAATACACTAATGCCCCTCATATTCAATAAAAATGCATAAACCTTTCTTATCAAATATTTTTGTAAATTGATGTTTACAAGAAAAATATATAAAATTATATCAATCTTCATTTGCTAAATGATAAATTAAAAGGAAAAAAAACAAGTGTTGTGAGATTGTAAACCACAATAATGATCGTATATACTAAAACTTTTAATGGTTATTTACTAACAAATAACAAATTTTATGACTAATTTATGTATAAGCCACTAAAAAATAATCTTGTTTTTGTTAAAACTTGTGAGATTTTGTTTAGTTAAAATCATTATTTTTTTTAATCAAATATATCTTTTCGAAGTGGAATCAAATTACTCAAAATCTTTTTCTAAAAATTGGATTTTTGAAAAACTGAAACAGTTAATTGTTGATGGAAAATCGGTTCCTTAATTTTTTTTTCTGTACCTCTTTACTTTTTAGTTGTAACTTATCCTTTCATCTTCTCAATTTTTTTCTTTCTTACATCAATTTTTGGTCTAATTATTTAAATTGCATTTTTCTCAATTTTGAAAAAAAATTTCCTGAACAAATTTCTCAAGATATATAACACTATAACTAAAATTTAAAAAATTATATTACAATTGGTTGCTAAAATTTTCAAATTTTAACTACATAATGTAAATTTGGGCCCCCAAACTAAATTTTCTGACTCCGCCCCTGAACCAGTGCATCATCTGGTCTACGATGAATATTGTCATACCACGTCTACTTTCTCTAATTTTATTATTTATAGGCTCTTTACCTAATATTTTTCTCACACGTTCATTATTAAGCTTGTCTTTCCTAGTTACTCTTATTATCCAACGTAGCATCCTCATTTATGTTACATGGATGCGTTATTTTTGTGTCTTTTTTAATACTCAACACTCTTTGCTCCGGAAAATATAACTAGTCTAATAACTGTTTTATAAAATTTGTCTTTGAATTTATTTGGTATTCTTTTGTTACAAGTGATACCACTAGTTATTTTGTCTATCATGCTCTAATCTTGCTTACTACGTCACCATCTAATATTGATCCTAGGAAAACAAATAGATTTTTTGAGTAACTTTTTAGTCTTCAATTGTGATATTGATATTTCCTATATATATATATATATATATATATATATATATAACCTCTTTATGTTTTAAAAAATTGACATTATTAATGAACAAACATATAATTATATTGACAAGTTAGGAGAGTAATAGTATATATAATAATAAATAAGATGTATATCACTTCGACTTTTTAAATGAAACAATTAATTTAAAATAGCAAAAAATTAAAAACGAGACGACTAGGAAGTATATATCCGTACATGAATGTTAACTACTGCAAATTAATTTGTACCAAATCAAAAGCAAGAAAATCAGGTAGGAAGTTGCTATCAAATTCAATACAGTACTATGACATCTCCTTAAATAGACGAAATTGTTAGGTGTGTAATAATTGCGAACCTCTCATCTACCAAAACGTTCAGCGAAGGATTTTTTTCACTTGAATCAGATCCACTCCAGGGATCGCAATTTTGTTTCATCTAATTTTTACCTAACGCAGTACATTAAAAAATATATATATATATATATATATCACTTACCGATCAACAATGTAAAATTTTTGTGGAAGCGATTAAAGATATTCTCTGCATAAGCCGTGTAAAATTGTTGAATAAGTAATATGAAGTTATTAGATATGCGATGTAAAATTATTGCACTAAGTAATCGACTGATTATCCGGACACGAATGTTAACTACTCCAAATTTGAACAAAAGAAAAAAAGTTGGGTAGGAAGTTATTATCAAATTCAATACTATACTGACATCCCCTTAAATTGTGGAAATTGTTAGGTGCGTAATAATTATAAGAGCCCGGTTTGCTGTGAGGCACCCTCTACTCTCTCTGCAGTAATAAAACGACGTCCTTTTATATGAATTATGACGGTAATAAATGATTTTTGCTAAAGTTATTAATAATATAATATCTCTTTTTCTGCTAAAGCCACCAAATCTAATAAAATAATATTATAACTCTTTTCAAAACTAAACAACCCTAATATAATATTAATATTATTATAACTTCTTTTTTAAAACTAAACAAATCTAATATAATAATATTATAACTCTTTACAACACTAAAGAAATGTATAACTCCTTCAAATAGTTAAAAAATAGTAACAAAATAATATTATAAATAAATAGTAAATTTTTATATTTTCACTTTTATAAATTTTCACTCTAATATAAATTGTGTTGAATCTAAATATTTATAAATAATTATATAAACTCTCTTTATCTCTCTAAATATGTATATATACATATATTATTTCTAAAAATATATTTAAAATTTTAAATTGAGTTTTAAAAAGGCGAATTAACTTCGTTGAAAATAGATTTAGAGTCGTTAAAATGATGAAATATGTTGTTTATTTATGAAATAAATGTGTTGATTTTAAATAAAATAATTTTTTTTCAATTTCAAAAATTAAATACGTTAAGAAACATATGAAATATGGTTAATTGTGAACTAAATGATTAATAACTTTTCAATCTTTGAATTCAATCAAAATAAAAAAACTTCAAATTCAATTAGTTATTTTAAGAATTTATGTAAACAATGTGCATTTCGTTACATTCTTACATTGAGCCAAACCATACATGTAGTTATACTATTGTGTTATTATCAAATGAGAGTGAGGTACAAAATTTTATAATTTGTATTTGAAAATCATAAATCATCGCTATATATATATATAATTTGAACTTATATAAACATCAACACCAATAATTCAATAATCAATATAACAATTCAGATTTTCAACGCAATCAATTCAATATTTCAGCACAATTCATTCATGAATAATTTACACTCTAATACCATTTAATTCACAAAGAAAAAAATTATATTTGAATTTTTTAAACGTATTCAATTCATTTATGGGTTTGAAAAAGAAAAATTAAAGATTACAAGTTTTATTTCAATCAAAATAAAGATAACTTGTGTTGATTTTCATTTTAAAAGTTTAAATAAATTAAAACCATTGAGAAAAAAATATAGTGAATTGTGAACTAAATGAATAATTAATTTCTAAATATTTGCTATTATAAATTCTCTCCCTGATATATATATATATATATATTTTGAAATTTCTGTCTAATATTATATGTGTGTTTTTGGTAAATTAATATTAAGTGTGTTGAATCTCTATAAATTCTAAAAATCTGTAAATATTTATATAAACCCTATTTCACTCTTCAAGTCCATATATATACTAATGTTTTTTTTTTTATAAAAGTATACTTAAAATTAAATTAGGCTTTGCAAAGGCTAATTGATTGCATTGAAATCCGAATTTTTCTTGTTTATTTACTAGTGCTAATTTTTTCTTAACTTCAAATTTTGTAGAGTTTTTTTTCTTACTTATAACTACTAGTATAGAGCACGTGCACATGATTAAAAATATCTGGAAATTTGTGAAAAAATTTAATTGAAAATTTTTGTACAAAGATTTCAAAGCACCCATCATATTCATATTTAAATACATGAAAAATCCTACATATTTTTTAGATAAATAATTTTTTACTTCAATTATTAAATAACTGAAGGAATTTTATGAAATTGAAAATTTGAATTTTATATCATCAATTTTTTTATTGAAATAACATTGTGAACATTTAAATCATTTGAAGCTTTTAAATTTGAAACACATAATTTATTTTTATAAACCTTTAATCAAATATAATGATTTGTAAATTAAATTAAGAGTAAATTATTAAATTTTCATTTTTATAAATTATCTCTCTGTAATATATAATTTTTAAAGTTTCTCTCTCTAATATTAAGTATGTTAAATCTAGATAAATTTTAATAAATAAAATCATTGCCCTCGGGGATCATCTTCATCCTTGATAAATCTGGAGTTGCCCATGTCTGGATTCAATGTGACTTTGATTTTTTTTGTTTATAATATGTATTTTTAAATTTCAACTACTGATTGTATAAATATTTTCATATGTATATATATATTTTTATCAAATCTTTTCACTTGGATGCTTGGCTTCGTATATTTTTATCATCTTCTATACATGAAAGTTTTTGAATTTCTTATCATTGTATATTCCTTGCATCAGAGTTGCACACATTTAATCCAAAAGGAGAAAGGAAAAAAAAAAAAAATAGCAACAACCTGTAGCTTTGAAACTTCCAAGTAAGACACAAGTAGAAGAAGAGCACACAATCTGATTCTAAATCTAAAAAAAAAAAAAACCAACTTTTACCTGCAGTTGTAAACTGCCGGTAAAAGCAATATTTTCAGTGATTTACCGGCGGTTTATGAAAAACTGCCGGTAAAAATTAACCATTATCGGCACTTTGATGATATTTACTGGTGGATAAAACCGCCGGTATAATTCCGACGGCTGTAAAAAAACTGCCGGTAATTACCGGCAGTTTAGCAAAACCGCCGGTAATTCTCTACCGGCAGGACATTTTTCGGCAGATTTTTTAATCGCCGATGAACTGCCGGTGAAGGTTTTTCCGGCGATTTTGAAGGCATTTTCCGGCGGTTTAAATTGCCGGTGATATTAAAAAATGTTGTAGTGATTGTTGTGTTAAGTATCATTTTGGTTACTTTAAATATTCTTCTATTGCATGATACTTTCTTCTCGCTTATGTTACTTGTATTGTCATTCAATGTTCATATTTTAAATTGATGTATTATTCATATTATTATTGAAGGTTTTGAATTATATTTTAATGCTACTTTTTGGAATCCACGTTTGTATATCGATCATGTGTATGTTTTTCTTTATCCGTGCTTTTATTAAATGAGGCCGAATAGAAACAGTCTCACCTTCAAATAAAGTTTTACGCTTCTCCAACACTCTTAATTATCAAGTTTCATTGTAGAATCTTATTTATTTTTCTTTTTCTTTTTCTTTTTTCTATTAACAAGCTAGTAGGTGTGTTGTACATGCAGCTTTTACTTTCACCACTTGTTTACACTTTAGAGAATATATATTTTAGCTGGGACCATCCAGTAGCTTCACAAAAGTGGGAGGGTGAGGAAGGGATGAATATGATTCACTGACAAAAGCTATGACTCAATTTCTGATGGACGTTAACTTCACAAATCTATTCAACTTATCCATAACATGAACTTATATTTTAGACAAGGATGATTCCTTGTGGACCTACTTGAACTGTTCTTAATTCTTTCCTTGAGCATTGGTTTTACTTGATTCCATCATCTTTAATCATCACTCGCCCTATCAACTAATCAGCATATATTCTTCTCAAATTAGCGTAAGTATCAAGGGTTTGAGCTTAGAGAATTTATAAATGGACAAAGGTGCATGCTTCAGGAAAGGCAGGCCAATTCCAAGCAAAAAACCAGTGAAGTTAGCCTTAGTGACATATATGCATGATGGATCCAATCATATATAACGCTGCAAATAAAGGAGATGTTGTGGTTCTCAGGCAAAACGCTGATCAACTTGAAGTCCAAGTGGCTCCAAACAATGACACAGTCCTCCACGTCGTGGCTCAGTTCGGTCAAACACAATGTGTGAGGGAGATCTTACACAAGTGTGGCGAATCACTCCTTTGTTCCGTGAATATCAAAGGTGACAGTTCGCTTCACATTTCAGCAAGGGAAGGACATGCCAGCATGGTACAAGCGCTTATTGAATACGCGAAAGAAGTGGATGAGGAGCTCGAAAACGGGAATGGAACTACCAAGGAGATGCTGAGGATGAGGAATGTGGAATGTGGAAGGTGACACAGCCTTGCACGAGGCTGTGAGATATTATCATAATCTTGATGTGGTTGTGATTTTGACAAAAGAAGACCTGAGTTTGTACATCCACTCAATAACGCGGAGGAAATTCCACTTTTTTTTGGCCGTCGAGAGATGTAATACAGTAATTGTGTCCAAAATTTTGGAAAATTGCACATCACCATCTTACAGTGGCCCAAATGGAATAACAGCTGCAATAATTGGAGGCAGTTACTAACGAAATCTTTTTTCTCATCATACATCTGTTTTAATTTGCTAGCTTATAGAAGAGAATAAAAATATAGTACTTCACATTTATAATTTAACACAAAATTAATACAGTAATGTTTTGTCCAAGAGTTTCTATTTTTAATAAATTTGCAGTGACCATTCACATGATTTTATCATGACAGCTTCTAACAAAAAATAATTAATAAATAATAAATAAATAAAAACTGAATGCTACCTGTTCTACTAAGGAACCAGTGATTCCTAAAACATTTTTCCTTTTGCATAATGTTTTGTTTTTACTTGCCAACATATGTTATATAAAATTCTCTTTCAGATATCACTGTCGAAAGTTTACTCCGCTGGAAGTCATCACTAACCAAAGAATCAGATGTATATGGATGGACACCACTTCACTGTGCCGCATGGTTTGGCCATGTACCAGTGGTTAGACAATTACTTGATCTAGATTAAATCTGGGGCATACCTTATTGCAGACAATGATGATAACAAGACGGCTCTTCGTCGAGGTAAAAAGTAGATGTCATGAAAGAATTACTATCACGTTGTCCTGATTGCTGGAAAATGGACAATAGTAGAGGCCAGAATATCTTTCATATTGCGGCAGAGCATGGTGAAAAGGAGACAGTAAATTTTATATTAGAAAGATTCTCTGTCAGCAACCTTATAAATCAGAAAGACAGAGATGGAAACACACCTCTTATTGTCTGTTACCGCAAGTACGGTCGACTCAGATTTCACCCTAAAGTGGATCAAAGGGCCTGTAACAAGGAAAATTTGACTCCAAAACAAATACCGGATGTCTACCTTGTCTATTATATATGAATACATGTCAGATGTCTACCTTGGCTCATTGTAGATGGTTATTACTGTTTTTTTTATTAAAATTTAAGTTATTAAATAGGGTTACATATTCGTCCTTAAATGTCCAACCCCTTTTCCGTCCAAATCAAATATGTGATAAGACACTTCTAACACATTAAATTTAATCCTGTATATAAAAAAAATTAGACCAAGTGGGCTTAGGCCCATTGTGAGACATGCCGTACCATATATGTGTAGTGGAGCCCACAGCCTCAATATATGATAGTAGACCAGGCCTGATACGGTCCAATAGCATTACTCATAAATAATGCATGATAGTGCTCATCTAATCTATGCTAAGTTGCATTTCAATGGAGGGGGAACAACTAAGAGTAATTAACTAGAAAAAAAATGACACATGGAGTTCGCTTTATTGAATATATACTCTCTCTCTCTCTCACACACACATGGAGGCATTGCCCCCAATTTTGGCATTAAATATCACTCCTCTTTTTAAATTAATGATCAAAGAAAAAAAATGCAGGTACTCTCAGAAGGTTCCAGAAACAAATTCAAATTTCACAAAAAAGAGAGAAAAGAGAGAGATTTATTGAAAATAAGTGATGATAAAAGAAATCAAGGCTTAGCGAAACTTGTGGACACCGCATGGATAGTGGCAACACTTATAACTACGGTAACCTTTGCAGCTGGTTTCAGGATACCAGGTGGCTTCGATAGTAACAATGGGTCAAAGCAAGGCATGGCAGTTTTAGCAAGACAAGCAGCTTTCACAGCATTTGTTTTGAGTGATACTATTGCTATGGTCTTCTCCATTATTGCTGTATCTCTCCTCTTATTTGCATTCACTTATGAGAATGTGGATAAGCGTGAAATTCTCCAAATCTGTGCTCTTCTATTCATTCTAGCTGCTATGGGAGCAATGGTGGTTGCATTCATGACTGGTTTGTATGCTGTGTTGGCACATTCATTAGGCCTTGCAATCACTGTATGCGTCATTTGTTTATCTTTCTTTTGCATTTTTGTGTTTTTATTCAAGAAAAGAGTCGATGATGCATGGAGTGGTGGGTCTCATCATATGATGTGACATTATGTGGTGTAGCTCACCACCTCACTCACATAAAAATAAAATCAGACGAGTACGTATCAACTTTATGTTATAGTATAAGAACTTGTGATACTGAGGATAAGCGTGAAGACTGTCAAGTCTTTGCTCTTGTATTCATTCTAGCTGTTGTGGGAGGAATTGTGGTTGCATTCATGACCGGTTTTTATGCTGTTTTGGCACATTCATTAGGCCTTGCAATCACTGTATGCTGGCATTTGATTCAACAATATATTGGATCATTAGGAGTTTTCGTGTTATTAGTGTAGGGTGTATTTTTTTAACCATAATGGGATGGATGACACACTAGCTAGCTTAATAATGGTATACAAGGAATTGCATTTGTTGAGTTGTGTTTATTGATGGTCAATTACAGTAGTCATGCAAGGGATGTTGGAAATTAATCCATACTCATCTTGTAGAAATCAAGAATACTGCAATTAATTAAAGAGGGGATTTTAATTGACATACCTGAATGAAAATTAAGCCGTAGAATACCTTTGTGTTCCTGCAAGAAATCCTTAGAGAGCTCTACCCCCTTTCTGAGAGTTGTTCTTCGATCGGGCTGAATAAGGGTTGTGAAACCCTTATTTATAACAACAACAGGGGGGGACGGCTTCTCTACAAATAAAATACCTAAGTCTCCCTTCCTATCATGGAGACCTAGATATCAACGGTTAGGATTAAATCCTATCAAATAAAGTTGGAAAACCACAATCCAACGGTGTAAATATTATACTGCCAATTAGACCACAATTGACAAGTATAACCCCAACCCATCAAGTAACAATAATTACATTGCAATCCAATTTTAGAAATAATGCATAGAACCACAAAAAATATTTTATTTATTTAAAATATTCCAACAATCTCCCACTTGGTTCATGTACTTTAAGTATTATAAAACGACACTATGGATTGCAACACTTTAGAAAAGTCGAGTGGCCACTCATTTTATTTTAGAAAAATACAATTATCGAAACAGATGGGTTGAAACTTTAAAACACTCTCTTCCATAGACTTCCTCAATAGTGGATCATGGATGCGTAGACAAGTAATATATTAGTCTAAACAGTTCCATAGTCTCAAAACTAATTCCATCTAGGATTTGAGCAAATATAGTGGTTTTTACTGCATTTCATGAGATGTGCAAACTGCATGTGGTCTAAACGCATACCTCACTATCCGTCCTGCTTCATACCATCACGGTATGTCACCTGAACATATTACAGCAAACCGCCAACCTTCTGTCCAGTGTGAGGGTTTACCGATATGGAGCCAATCCCATATCTAGCCCAAGCTATCCTCATGGAATGTGAAACACTCCCACAGGCACTTTAATAATTATGTTTGGATTTACCAATGTGGCGCCAATCCCACATCTAATCCAAACACCCTCATGAGTGTAACATCACTCCCAGGCAAACATAATAGCACGTGCATAAACTATATATAAATGAAGATAATAATAATGATGCATCATAACTTCATTTTACATGCAAATAACTGTCACCAAAAGGCGTAAATAAACTGAAGGAAAATAACTATCACCATAAGGTGTAAATTAGCTGAAAGCTAACTGCAATGTAACATGATATAAAACAAATATCAGACGTCATAACACAATGACTCTCGAACACCTATCCGGATCACGTGCTCCTTAAACAATTTGCAATGTCACAGAAAATGTCAGAGGCTTGTGTATGGAGTCCACAACCTTCAAATCCACAATAAAAATTTCTCAGTCACATGGCATGATTGGTTGTTTCACAACAACTAACCAACTCTGCATACATAGTGAAATATGTGATAATAGACTTCTTAGAGCTTTTCCATGAAACAGCTCCTTAAGCTAGCAAAAAAATAAATCCAGAAGTGAATTTTCTACTACTCGAGCAATCTGCAGAGTCAGCATCGGAATAACCAATTATCTCAAAGTAGTCTAATTTCCTATAGATCAACATGAACTCTTTAGTTCTCTAGAGATACCTCAAGACTTTCTTCACTACCTTCGAATAAACAATGTGCAGATTTTGCTAAAATTAACTTGACTTCTCACAAAATCATTATCGAGACACTTTTATTCTGACAACATATTTCCTTTAACACCTTGAACCTCACTTGGTACACAATATCTTCATCTCAAAAGTTTTCAATATTTTGTCAATACATGCCTTTTGAGAAAGTCCAAATTTTTCTGTAGTGCATGTATTACATGAATGTCATTACTAACTAACAAAATATCATCAACATATAAGACAAAGATAACAAATTAACTCCCACTGAACTTGAGGTATATGCATTAGATCACGATACTCTTCAGGTTGAAACATGTAAATCACTTCCTTAATGTCTCAATTGAGGAATATTGTCTAGCCATCTATCTAATACAACTCAACATCATTAAGTATAAAAGAAACCACAAAGTTCTAGACTCCCACTGAATTCACACATCCTCAATAAATTTTTTTTTTTTTTTTCATTGACATGTTTCAACAATTTCCATAGGTTTAGAGGGATAATAAAATCATAACCAAAATATCTCTCCAGATACTCATTGAAAAGACAAGTGATGGTGCGAGAGGATCAAATTTCTTAATATCTAGATTGTATAATTTTAATCTTTCTGTCTAACAACCCTTCATCTTTGAACAAAAATATTTTAAACACATCAAGTGTTTCAGACTTCTGGTGGATTATGTACAAATAAGCATACCTTAAAAGATCATCAATGAAGGTAATGAAATACCTCTGCCCTCCTCAAGAAGGAGTAGGAAATGGACCCCAAATGTCAGTGTGAATGAGGTCCAAAAAATCAGATGACTGACTAGCCTCAAAATTGTGTTTCTTCTGCATCTTTCCCTTGACACAATCAATTATAAATCATAATCAGAAAAATTAGTAGTTCAATAATCACATCCTTGACCAAGCATTCTAGCCTTTTTCACGAGACATGCCCCAATATTATATGCTATAACATAGTTGAGTCCACGAAAAAACTAGAAGCATGTATATAAGATAACTAATCTGTCACCAAATAAAAAATGAAATCTCAAAGCATTAAGTCTCGAAACTTAAAGTAAATTATGCCTAATAGCAGGAACATAAATAAATAAATAAAACATTAAGCCCTAAAGAAAAACTAGTATGTAACACTAGCGGAATTGTCTCAATAGCCTTGATATGAACCGCATCAGCATTACCAACACCAATCAATCCTCAACCTTCAGATTTCTCCGGCTTCGCAGCCCCTGGTTTGTTTTTCTTTAGCCAATTTTTATAACCAAAACATTCTTTCTTTTGATGCCCCTTCTTATTGCAAAACCAGCATTCACCATCTCCATGATCAACGTCTTTTCCTTTGTTATCATGCTTTCCCCTTTGTTGATTAGCCTGATTTCCTTTCTTGCCGCCCTTATTCTTGAAATTGTACTTGCTGTTACTGCTCACGGCAAGATGAGCTGACTCAGTTTTTACTCCTTTGAGACGTTCCTCCTCAGTCACACAAAGTGCTAATAACTGGTTAATGTCCCATTTTGTCTCTTGTGAATTATAATTCACCCTGAAAGTATCAAAAAACCTGGGCAGAGAATATATCACCATGTGGACCAATAACTCATCGTCAAATGTAATTCCCTACTCTCTCAGTCCATTAACCAGCTTACACATCTTATAGATGTGCTCTTTCACTGAACCACTGCCATCATATTTTATTGACATGAGTTGTGTCAGATAATAATATTGTAGTTGCTTCTTGGTACCCATAAATTGTGTCTTGATCAAATTCAAGAGCTCCTTGGCAGTATCAAATACAGGAATACCACCCCGAATAATTTCACCAATAGAAGCACGAATCAACCTGATGGCCATGGTATTAGCTTTAGACCACTTAGCATGCAAAAATTTCACTGCCTCAGAAGATTCTACAGTAAGCGCAGGGGGTTTCTCCTCATGAAGAACGAACTCGTAGTCCAAAAACCCTAACATAATATCAACATTTGTCCTCCAGGCAGTGTAATTCGAACCATTCAATGGTTCAATCCCTGTAAGCTGTTTCTGAATTGCGGAAGCGTCCATGACTGAAAAACATGTTATATCAAATAACATCACATAAACAACATATAAAATAATATGTCACAGCTTTAGGGATTATTACTTTAATTCGTACTTGGAGTTTTAAGCCGAATTTATCAGAGTGTTTTACTATGTGCAAAACCTTCCACCCTGCGGGAACAAGTAAGATGTCATTTAAAAATCACCTTTGGGCAGAATTTTAAATACATTTACCCCCCAAATTTGCGATTAAATCGCACATAGACCTAATTGATTATGCTTGAATTATTACTAAACACTTCCACTACCTTTGGGCAAGAGGGTTATTTAGTTCTAACCCAAACACTCTCAACTATTCTACTCACTTATCCTACATTAAGACATTGATCACCTTTGGGCAGAACTAATGCCCCAATATAGGTAAGTGCACTGTAAGACCTTAAGAAGACCAATATATGTCTTTAAAATTTTCAAAAATAATAACCTACATGAGTGAATGTCACCTTTGGGCAGGCATCACTCACTTTGGATACTACCTTGAAACGGTCACTTTACCGGTCTTCATAAACCCCAATGAAAGACCTAAACTTTAAATTCCATTTTTATTTAGGTTCACAAACTTTTTTATTATGCACATAAAAATAAACCCAAATAATTATAGAACAATATTTGAACATCGATCAAAATAATTTGAATCTAAATAAAAAATATATATTTATATTTATCCATGCACATAAAAAAAAATTCAAAAGAAATTTATAACATTTTGTTTTTCACTATTCACCCAAAAGAAAAATATATATATATATATATATATTTATCAAACTTTTAACTAGAACTGTGAGTATCAAAATATTTAAAATCTACCATTGAAATTAATTATTTTAATTTCAATGGAATTCCCCACTACCACTGTATACATTCTCATCAAATTTAATTCCAATCACATACTGAGAACTAATAAAATCTCTCAGATATTTTGCTTGCTTCATGCAACTGAATCATGCTCCTAACACTCCAATTATATATATATATATATATATATATATATTAGCAGTAGCAGAGGGTTATATAGCCGGAACTAAGTTTGCAAAAAAAACCCCATATATGATATATATATATACTTTAATTGCACAGGTTTCCACCACTTGGTGAACAAAAAGCAAGTCACTTATTATATATATATATATATATATATATATATATATATATATATATATATATATTAACTTAACATATATTCAGTGTGCAAGTCAAAGGTGTAAGCTTTTCCAACTTTCATCAATTCATCATGCACGGTTAATGAAGTAATTACTAATGGCTTCGCTTGTACTGTATTACTATATCAATGCATCTACAGTCAATACACGTATGCAACAACCAACGACACAAATCATAAAATAGGCACGAAAATCAAAATTAGAAATTGAACCAAAATACTGCCTCAACTGTATACGAGCCTATACATACACACAGTAATTGACACAATTTATCAATTAAAAAATCTTGATTTCGAGGATAAAAACTTTAACCATAGCTCTGATACCAATTGTTGGAAATTAATCCATACTCATCTTGTAGAAATCAAGAATACTGCAATTAATTAAAGAGGGGATTTTAATTGACATACCTGAATGAAAATTAAGCCATAGAATACCTTTGTGTTCCTGCAAGAAATCCTTAGAGAGCTCTACCCCCTTTCTGAGAGTTGTTCTTCGATCGGGCTGAATAAGGGTTGTGAAACCCTTATTTATAACAACAACAGGGGGGGACGGCTTCTCTACAAATAAAATACCTAAGTCTCCCTTCCTATCATGGAGACCTAGATATCAACGGTTAGGATTAAATCCTATCAAATAAAGTTGGAAAACCACAATCCAACGGTGTAAATATTATACTGCCAATTAGACCACAATTGACAAGTATAACCCCAACCCATCAAGTAACAATAATTACATTGCAATCCAATTTTAGAAATAATGCATAGAACCACAAAAAATATTTTATTTATTTAAAATATTCCAACAAGGGAGGCATGGTTCAACAATAGGATTTGATTCGATCATTGGAGTTATCGTGTTATTAGTGTACGGTTTCTTTTTTTTAACCATAATGGATGGATGACACACTAGCTAGCTTTTTTTTATTTTTGGGTAAATTTAAAAAAAAATTCGGTAAATTGCACTAGCTAGCTTAATCAGCAATAGGTTGCTAGTTTGTGCTTTCTAACTTTAAATATTTGTAATAACTCATTTACTAGCACTAGTGATTATCGGCAATAGAATGGATAGTTTAGTGTAGTACTAGTAGGATATAGTCCTCAAAGATCAAAGCTTGTTTGCACTCGAATTTCACACTTAATTGATTCAAAACAAATTGATTTGATTTTGATTCCTAATTATCCAATTATTAACTAGATGATGAAAGCAAGTAAGGTCTAACATACTAAAGTAAATTAAAATGGATAAGGAAACTTTTGGCTTTTGAATCCACCTTAAGCCTTCGTAATTGCAAATTTCACCATTGAAATTGAAAAAAATTCATTTGTAAGCGAGTGTGGCTACAAGCACACACCAAAACTCAAGAATATGCTATAACTGAGTTAACAAGCATGATTCATCTTAGCTAAGCATGCCTTGTCTACCTACCGAATTCTACACTAATTTATAGAACAATACATCAACACATGAGCATGAATCATCAAATTAATGTCAAGTTATATCTAATTATAACTATCATGCAAGCATCATCAATACAATTACAAAATATAATAATGTAGAGGTCAATCATAAATAAGCAAATCTAGATAAGAATAGGCTCAATTCATAATTGATATGAAGATTACATTCAATTCTTCGGTACAATCAAAGATAATTCTCTAGCTAGCATGACCTACACATTACATATGAAAATTTCCAAAATGAAAGTGAATCAATACAATACTTGCAATTCGGTTGGGCTTGGATTTTCATCTTCATGGCTTCTCCAATGGTAGATCTAGAAAGAGAAAGTATCGGTCTGCATTGTGTTTCACGTCAAAACCGAACGGTTTCAAAGCGGTAATAAACGCTTCTGCTTTGGAGTGGTAAGACAAACCTCTCCAACCACCCGAGCACAATGTGCTTTCATTACATAATAAGACCATTTTTACATTTATACTATATTTTTATATCCACTATATAAATATCATTACTTTTAGATATAATGAAATAATAAATCAATTTAATTTGATAATACATTATGTCAATAAAATATTTTTTTTCAACAAATAAACAAACTAAAAACACTTTCAAATTTTTTTTTTTTATTTTCTTAATTTTCACCTATATATTGCAACTTCTTTTGTGATATATTACATATGTTATGATTCATAACTTTTTTGGTGATTTTGCCTTGTATTATATTTTTTATTTATTTAAATTTCAATTTTTTTTATTTTCAATTTTCGTATATTATATATGATATGATTTTTCTTTTATGTATTTTATATTTAAAAATATTTATTTTTAATTTAATAAATGTATAATTACTAAGACTTTGAATTTAAATAAGTCAATACTTGTGCTAATTAGTCTTTCAAAATTCAATAAAAATCACTTAAATTAACCCAAAAAACTCATCTTTATTGAATAATACTAAACATTTTCAATAACGAACTTAGAATTCATTAATATGTCTTTTTTTGTGTTAAATGATTTTTAAAAATTCACCAAAATTAATTAAGAACTCACTGTAAAAAATTACGTATTAGTGCATTCACTACAAAAAAATGTTATATCACCGGCGGTTTAAACCATCGGAAAATACCTTTAAAATTGTCAGAAAAATCTTCACCGGCGATTAAAAAATCTGTCGGACAAAGTCCCGGCTAAACTGCCGGTAATTACCGGCAGTTTTTTTGAAACCGCCAAAAAATATGATTGAAGTGCCGATAATGAGTAGTTTTTACCGGCAATTTTTTATGAACCGCCGGTAAAGTATATACTAAAAATGTTGCCTTTACCGGTGGTTTTAAAAAACTGTCGGTAAAAATTGGGGTTTTTTTTTTTTTAATCAGATTGTGGTGATCTTCTGCTTACAGTCTTACTTGGAAGTTTCAAGGCAACAAGTTATTATTTTTTCATTGAATCACCATAGTGAAGCTCAATTATTCACAACCATTACATCATAAACGTGTACAGCTAATGCAAAAGGCCAAGCTATTTTTCTCTCTCCACTCACACTCTGTCTCTATTTTGACGTTTTTAATTAAGTTATATTCTCCCATGATAAAAGAACATTACAGGACGAAATTGGTAGAACTCAAATTCGGAAAGAAATACAACCATTCTATTATTTGCAAAGAAATACAATCAAATACAACAACAATAAATGCTCTATCACACTCACACAATCTTTATAGATAACTGGAAAATCAAAGTTTTAATCCCTGAATATCTAGTTCTAAATTTACTTTAACACACCTGTTCTGATTCTACATGAATTTTGCCTTCATATACATAACAACCCAAGTCAGCAAATAAACTCCCAAATATCAAACAGAATTGATTTTATTGGTGGGTTTCTCACCAATATCAAAACAACTTCCTCCAGTCAAAATTTCAGCCCTTGGATGATACCCAATTCTCTATCTGCACTTCAAATTCTAGAAGAACACACCAATGTAGAAGGGTTTACCACATTGGTGTGTTCAAACTCATTAGCACTGTAAAACAATTAGATAATTTCAGCTCATGTGAAAATTCATTCATTAAAAGATAATTTTGAAGATAAGTGCAAAGTAAAAAAATGGTCTAACAATTAGGCATTTTCATCAATCCAATACAAAAAGATAAGTATAATGATCTATAATTACAAAATAGAAAAACTTTATTAAAAAAGTTCAGCACGTGAAGGAGCTTTGCTAGTTTTTTACCTGGACAAGATTCCACATGCAAATTTAAAAAATGGTCTAACAATTAGGCATTTTCATCAATCCAATACAAAAAGATAAGTATAATGATCTATAATTACAAAACAAAAAAACTTTATTAAAAAAGTTCAGCACGTGAAGGAGCTTTGCCAGTTTTTTACCTGGACAAGATTCCACATGTCATCTTTTAACACGTGAGTTCCTTACGCATAGCTTATCCCTTAGCTAAAAGAAGATATTATAATATATATATATATATATATATATATATATATATATATATTTGAAGCGCTTTGTCGGCCAACTAACTAGCATTAGGACAAAAAAATAATATTGAAAAAAGAAGTAATAAAGCGCTGATGTAACCTCTATTGTATTAACTTGGAAAAGAATACCAAAAGAAAATCATTGATTATACTGAGAATAATAACAGTTAGGTAATATAAAGCCTAATTATTAACTTTCAAAAAAAATAAATAAAAAAATAAAAAAAGACAACATATTCCTTCCCAAGCAATATTAAGTAAAACTTGGGGAAAATGTTCCCAACTAAATAGCCGGAGTAAAGCTTGAGTTGAGGGACATTGTCCAAGTCAAACAAAGCCATATTCAAAGCAAGTTCTAATTTCAGTGCACACAGATCTATATATATATATATATATATAGAGAGAGAGAGAGAGAGAGAGAGAGAGCATGGCATTTTCAAAGGTCCCTATGCTACTCAATGACCCTGACAAAATAGAAGTAGGAAGTAGGATCCGTGTTATTTTTCAAAGAGGTATGCTCGGTCTCATATGCCTTTACAAAATACAAGTAAAAAGAAACAAAATTGTGAAATTAGATGGAAACAAAATTGTGAAATTAGATGATTCAACTAGTTCAAATGGGGATATAACAACTTTATGTGTACTTACAAAAGAATAAAGACACATTTTATGTTTAGACTCTAGATAAAATGAAGTAAAGAGAACTTACTCCAAAGAATTTTGGAGAAGGAACAAAGTAACATGTGAAAGTAAAACATTCTAAATTTCTACTTGTCTAATCACTAGAATATCTCTATGTATATGTGTGTGTGATCACGTAACCATGTTTCATCAGTTGTACCTGCTTAGTGCCATGGAGTCTACTGTAGTTCAATGAGCTCGATTAATCATATCTTGATATAATATTATGTAGTTGAAAAGTTTACATGCACGTTGGGTGAGTGCATGCATAAGAGCATCCTCACATAAATTTGGTACAAATAGATTCACGAGGAAACTCTAACATAAGTTCAGTTCATCATTGTTGGATCAAGATGTGAGTGTTGGAAAATACATTATTGAATAAGTGAGTTTAATTAATTACAGGTAAAAGTGCCTTGCATGTGTTAAGTTGTATTAATGGACATGCTCAAATTTTCGGTCATGACATGGATGATTAACAATTTTGGCAATACATCAGTACTGGTACTGAATTCAAATTGATCAAATAAGAAATTTAAATGCAGGCAGCAGTGTAGTTGATACATCCTTCGAGTTTGGTTCGAAAAATAAGGCAAACAATTAATTTGATAGTGACTACAGTAGTTGTGGCATAAATAAAGCTGAAGAACTTGAAGGAAAGGTTGTTTATTATCTACTACAATCATCTAATTTTCTTCGCCATTCACAAAAAAAAAAAAAAAAATGTGTTTTATTGTAATACCCCACTTCAGCACATGGTATGATATTGTCTGCTTTGTGCCTAAACCTGCACGGTTTTGCTCTTAGGTTTTATCCCAAAATGTCTCATACCATTTGAAGAGAACACACTATATATAAGCATATCCCCTTCTCCACACCCAGGCGATGTGGGATTGAGCACCCTGTACCCTGTCAGTGTGGTAGCTCAACCCAGTGTCTGTCTTCGCACCCGCCCACTCACACCCGTCCACAAGGGTTACTACATTTATTTTATCCATTAACGCTGTATTTGCCATCTTTTCTGCATAATTACGTGGATAATCGTGATTGCCACTATTCATGTCTAAGGTTTGACTCTTTTAGAATACAAACGATTTCTTAGATGTCACATCCACAACGCGAGTTAAGTCATTTTCAACTCATGTGGAGGGGGACTTTTCACGGGATCCCTATTAAGAATCAGTAAGGGAAAAATTTCGGACACTCCAGTTATTCAAAAAAAAAAAAAGCTGGCAGGGGATTTTCTAACAAGTACAAAAGATTTTAATCCAATGATTATCATCTATTCTCTTCCATTTAACAATGGCTCTAATTCTATATATATATTTTTGGTATCAGTGATAATAGCACCAATAGTTCTCTGCTTCCAAACGAATAGTAGTATTTGGTTTCATGTAATGCCATAACACATAATTAAGCTGTAAACAGAACTGGCAGCTTGCTAATGCCATTTCCTATCAGTTCTGTAAAATGTTCCCTTAAATTTACTAATGGCTTAGTCCTTTTCACTATTTTGACTTCTAAAACTATATATATATAGGTATTTGAGATACGGTTTAATTTGTTCAACTTTCTAACCTCATTTTGACTGAATTTAGCTTTGCTAGTGGGCAGTAACTTATAATACTGGAGCCAATTTAGCCAGGACTGATGAATATAAATTACACTGATAACACTACACTGTCAGTACAAAAAAGATTGTCTCCCAATATTGGTATATATTCTTTTTCATTAGATATGTTTAAGCTATTAGATAAAGCCAAAATTGCTTGTGGCCTATTTAAAATATTTTTTTCGTCAAACTTTGGCATTTAGCTATGCTGAAAATAAGTTACAACAACCACAGAATGCATCATCCACCAAGTCGCTGCAAAGTCTTTGAAAACGCGTCATGCATGACGAGATTTTATGTTTAAGCCTTTGTAGTGTAGTGATTCGAGCTTATCGCAAGTACTATACTGTACTGTTTACGACAGGCATACGCTCCTCGTGGGTCTTGGTCACCTCTAATAAGACAAGACGTTCTCGAACAATGCTAAAAATATGGATAAATTATTAAGGCAGTCACGTGACCACGATATTAAATTATTGGAGAAAGAGAGAGAGAGGACTTCTTGTTATTGGTCCTGTAAAAATTTCGACCCGCGAGCTCAGTGATGATACGGCAATTGAATCAGAATGGGACAAAGCAGAGCTTCAGGAGGGCAAAGGCAAGGCAGGCTGATTCCCGAGCAGGCAAGCGCGCAGAAATCAGTCACAAATAACAAGCTATAGTGACATAATATGATGGATCCAACCTTATATAAGGCTATAATGGAAGGAGATGTCAAATTCCTCGAGAAGAAAAATGCTGATGAACTTCGTGGCCAATTGACGCCTAACAAAAACACAGTCCTCCACGTTGCAGTTCAGTTCAACAAAAAAAAGTGTGTGATGGAGATCTTGCACAAGTGTGGCCGATCACTGCTTTGCTCCGTAAATGTCAAAGGCGATACTTCACTTCACATTTCCACAAGGGAAAGACGCACCGAAATAGTAAAAGCGCTGATTGGATGTGCAAAAGGACTAGATGTGGGGGAGCTCGAAAGCGGGACTAGAGCTATCAAGGAGATGCTGAGGATGAGAAATAAAGAGGGTGACACGGCCTTGTACGAGGCAGTGCGAAATAATGTTCTTGATGTGGTTGATATTCTGATAATTGAAGATCCTGAGTATTTACATTTTTCCAATAATGCTGAGGAAACTCTACTTTACCTCGCTGCCGAGAGAGGTTATCAAGATATTGTGTTCAAAATTCTGAAAAATTGTAATTCACAGGCTTACGTTGGTCCAAATAGAAGAACAGCTTTACACGCAGCAACATTAAATCGTCACACAGGTACTCATAACTTTACCTTGCGTTCATCTACTTTTGCTCGTAGAAGAGAGTATAAAAATGCAACCTAATATGAGTTCCTATTTTTTTGCAGTGATCATTAGCATTTTTTTATGACATCATCAAAAGTAAAAGAAACAAATAAATAATTATAAATAAGAAAAGTAAAAGAACTCCTTAATTAATGCATTAGTAACGGACAAGCTGGCAATACAAACCATAATGCCATCGGAGCTAGGCTCATGTCATGCTCACTCTCTCATTTCTTAAGCCAACCTCTTGAAGTGATTTCGCGACTTTTCTAAGCGCATTATAGCATAACGGGTTTTACAACGAAACCTCCTAACTGAATGAAAGGCGAAGAATGTCAAATTCTTTGCCTCGGACTTTGGGTTCACCGGATCTGATAACAGTTATGCGAATTGGGAAATAGTTTGCTTGGTGTTGGGGTTGGGATTGGTCTAACTATCGTTGTTTAATATGTGTTTCAATTTGTATTTTCAGGCAAGGGCGGATTTAAAATACTAATGTACGAGTAGATATTGGGTGAGTCGGGTATACCATGTCATTTATATACCAAGTCAATTAAATACATCATTCAAGTTGGTTGAGAGTAGTTGTTATATGTAAGTGGGATCCATTCATTGAACATTTCATTGAATGATGCATTTTAATTGGCTTGATATACAAATGACATGGTATACCCGACTCACCCAATATCTACTCCTAATGTACCCACTTAATTTCATAAAAAAATTTTTACATGTAATAAATACAATTTTTTTGAGAGTTTTGAAATGAGAGGACCTCTTAAATGCGAGTGATGTATTCAATTAGTTTTATAAAAACTAAATTATGACTCGAGCTTTTACGTTCGTACGCACTTGTTCAAATTCACTATGCCCGTCTCCGGCCCAATTCTTTTGGTACACTTTTTTTTTTTATAGTCAATCACCATTTTCCAGGTAAAATGTTTTACTTTTACTCATATATATATATATAATGATTTTTTTTTCTTACTTTTTACTTGCTATTGGTTTCTCTTTTAGGATGCATAAAAACATTATACTATTGGAATCCATCACTAATCAAGGAAGCAGATAAATATGGATGGACTCCACTTCACTGCGCTGCATGGATGGGTAATCGTGGGATAGTTGAAGAACTACTACATGTGGATAAATCTATAGCATATGGGGATAAATCTATAGCATACCTTGTTACAGACGACGATGAAAACATGACATCTTTACACATAGCAGCTAGTCAAGGTCACATAGGGGTCATGAAAGAACTTTTATCAGACTCTCCAGATTGCTGGGAGATGCTCAATAGTAGAGGCCAAAATATCCTTCACATTGCAGTAGAACATGAGGAAGAGGAGATAATCAAATTTATCTCAGTAGAGCCCTTTTTCATCAGCCTTATAAATCAGAAAGACATCAATGGAAATACACCTCTTCATCTCATTGCTGATAAATCTAACTACTACAAGTACGAGTTCAAACAAGAATCTAGAGTGGATAGAATGGCGTGGAACAAGGAAAATTTGACTCCACTCCACATAGCAACAGATGGTCACAAGGCTCCATTCGAGGTAAGCATGTCTCTTTGCCTTTTCTATCATGTGATAATCTTTCATTACATGAATACATGCCATATATACAATAAAAAGAAAAAACTCCCCTCTAGTTGCTTAGATATTATGAAATTTGTTACTATTAATTATTAAAAGAACTCTCGAGAGTTGAGCTTGTATGAGGTATATGTGCGTAAACAGAGTGTGGAATTATTTTTCTGTCTTATACATTTTCGGTTAGATTAATGGTGCCTCATAGATGAAAAACTTCTCTATCAGAAAGAGAAGTTTGACAGAGGATGATGTAGAATGATTACAGACTAAGGAAGGGGTGAGATGGTGTTCAGTACTAGTTTGTCAGCTAGGGTAAAAATTATTACTGAAAAAGCTATTACATGGGTGTGCATAAGAACATCGTGGGGGAGATTGTGAGGGTTGTCAGGGGGCTTTGAAGATGGCAAAGATTGAAGTAAAAGTTTCCTAATTCAAAATCGATGAGGAAGAAGTCATTAAGAGAGTAAACCATAGCTGTTGGAGTTTTGATAGCCAATTACTTGTTCTGATTTCTTGGACCCCAAACCTAAAGATTGAAGATTCTCTTTTCACTAAACTTCAGTTTAGGTTTGTTCACTTGTCTAATCTAATCTTTCCCCGGAAGAGGAATGCATTGCATTACAAAGGATGTGGTGTGGCTCTAAAAGTCGCCGTGACTTGTGTTAAAAAAAAATGTCAGCTGTTAGTTTTGCAATGGTGAAGATTAGAGGCAGGGGTTTTATAGGTTGTAAGTTTTGTGATTTATGTGGTGCGAAAAACGTTCGGTTAATTCAGTGTGAGATACTAATCCATAGATCTAGAGAGGGTGAATAGCTCATGTAGTCCAATTTTTATGATTGATTAATTGCTTTAAGGTAGAGAAGGGAAAAAGCACGGGTGAGGTAGATGCTTCTAGAGAAATCAATTCACTGTATAGAAGCAAAGTACAATAGATTCTGTCTCATATTCACACCCACTCCACTCTGACAAAATTTTGTTGCGGAACGCCTCAAGCTTAGTGTTGCAACTTCTCATCCAATTGCTACAGACTCCTAGTTAACGTCACAATCCTTTCAGAAGTGTAGCTGAAAGAACACATACTTCACAAGTATTTTGTTCCTTTTATAGTGATCGTTTTTCCTTCTTCTTCAGATAGAATCAAGTTATATTACGAAACCACCATTGCTGCTCTCTGATGATGTCTTTGGAATCCGGTTGATTAGACTAAGAAGAGCATCACAACTTAAACACTTTGTGTGTGCGCTCTCAAAAATATAAACAGTAGAATAAAATTCTCAGTTGAAAAATATCTCAGTTGTTCTCTCTCTAAAAATATATTCTTTGATGTATATGAAAAATTCCTTGAAAGCATTCAATTAGAGAGAAAATATATGAGAGTTTATATAGATAATAAAACCCTATTTTTTCTTGAAAAATAAATTAAAAATCTATAGAAAACGAAGTCTGGTATTTTAGGAAAGTTCAAAGTCAAATCCAAGTCAAAACAGGACAAAGGATGGCAAAACAGGGCTGTTAGAACCCTTGGATTGGTCCAACCCATTCTTGGACCAGTCCAGCTGTGTTGGGGACCATTGTTGAGGTTCTGAGATGGACTGGTCCGGGTTAGACTTGAACTGGTCCAAATTTGAAAAATATGAAATTGTGACTCCAAAACTCTACATTTCAAGACCAAAAATCAAGTTTTCAAAACCTATGTGTTCTCACCAACTTACCTGGACTAAATGATACTCAAATCATGATCAACGATGTTCATGCTCTTTTGAAGCCACATGAATGCTTCACTCAATCAAATCCCTTACTTCAGACGATGCACACAATCCAAGCTTTCAGTCTTCAACTCCATGATCGATTACAAAAATATGAATGAAAGATTACACCTCTATCATACTCAGTTTTGACACCAGATATTACCAATTACAAATATACAAGTCACAGGTTCCTACTCGTGTAAGGGTGACAAGTATAGAGATATCTAAGCCTTTACACGATGGAATTTATATTTAATTTGAAGGGAAAAACATATGGAATTTTGATACGGAGGATTTTGTTAGGCCATAAATAAGCTTTGATACTATTTGTTGGGCACAGCGGACTCTGACACCACATGTTGGGACCAGTGAAAGCACGTCACATGTGAATTAAAGATCTAGTCATAAAATAATAAAACTAAGGACTCGTTTGGATTGATAGAATTGGAAAGAAAAGAAAAGAAATGGAAGGATAGTATTTTTTATATTTGAATTATCATTAGTAAGAGAAAATAAATGATTTGGAGGGATAGTTTATCCCTCCAAATCTCTTTTCTTTTCTTTTCTCTTATAACTAATGTTATTTTTTCTTTTCTTTTCTCTCCTGTTTATCTAAACAAAGCGTAAGAATAATGATAAATATAATGAAAGTTATCACCGAATTGAAAAAGTGAATCACTCTCATCATTTGATAGTGCAAGTGGGATACATACTTTGACAATCTAATGGACATCCTGTTCACTACACAGGATAACTTATCACTATACAAATCATTTTCCTAAAATAAATATCCATTGTAACACATCCGGCCACAAGGGTTACAACAATCCACCCCCTACGAGGCCCCCGATTTAGTAACCCTTGTGGACGAGTGTGAGTGGGCCGGTGCAAAGACAGACACTGGACTGAGCTACCACACTGACAGGGTATAGGGTGCTCAATCCCATATTGCCTGGGTGTGGAAAAAGGGATGTGCTTATATGTAGTATGTTCTCTTCAAATGGTATGAGACCTTTTGGGGTAAAACTCAAGAGCAAAACCGTGCGGGCTAGGCTCAAAGCGGACAATATCATACCATGTGTTGGAGCGGGGGATATTACAGTTGGTATCAGAGCCTGAACTCAGCCGAAAGTGTGCCGACGAGGACGTCGGGCCTCGTAGGGGGGTGGATTATAGTAACCCTTGTGGACTGGTGTGAGTGGGCGGGTGCGAAGATAGACACTGGGTTGAGCTACCACACTGACAGGGTGCAGGGTGCTCAATCCCACATCGCCTGGGTGTGAAAAAAGGGATGTGCTGTAGTATGTTCTCTTCAAATGGTATGAGGCCTTTTGGGTTAAACCCAAGAGCAAAATCGTGTGCGCTATGGTCCAAAGCGGACAATATCATACCATGTGTTGGAGCGGGGTATTACACCCGACGTCCTCGTCGGAGGGTTCAGGCTCTGATACCAACTGTAATACCCCGCTCCAACACATGGAATGATATTGTCCGCTTTAGGCCTAAGCCCGCACGGTTTTTTGCTCTTGGATTTTACCCCAAAAGGTCTCATATCATCTGAAGAGAACATAGTACATATAAGCACATCCTTTTTTCACACCTAGGCGATATAGGATTGAGCACCATGTATCTTGTCAATGTGGTAGCTCAGCCCAGTGTCTGTCTTCGCACCAGCCCACAAGGGTTACTACAATCACTCTATCAAACCGTGTCTTCAGCTTGATCGTGTGAGGTGAAAAATGTAGGTGAGATCTTCATACGCCCAACTACTCTCTAGTCATGAGACAACATCTCCCATCACTCTTTCCTTCTGTTACTCTTTTCTCTTTTATCTTCTGTTATTGTTACCCTTTAATCGACAGTTGAAACGACTTCTTCACTGGGTTTGATGACTTAAATTTTCCATTCTTTTCGGGGCTACCGTTAGTCTTCTTCTTTTCTGGCACTCGCACACGAACACAAACACAAAAACATCTTTATGTTTGAAAAGTTATTAATGTGAAGGGAACGAAAGGAATGGTTGCCCCGGGTGGGGAGTTTGTTGTGGAGAGTCATCCAGAGCATGAATGAGGGGAAAGGAATAGCATTTGGGAACGACCATACTAGATGGTCCCAAGGAAGGAAGGAAGGAACGAACGGGGAGGGGGGATTGAAGGAAAACTGGAGTATGTATTAGACTATACTTGCCATTTGGGGAAGGAATCCAATAGGCAGAATCTTCTGAATTGGTGTTCAGAGGAGGAAGGAGCTCAAAGGTTCCTACTTGTGGATATATGGAAGTGAATCTAGGAGAAAATTTCCAATGTTCATTAATCCAATAATCCAACCACAGGAAGGTTTTCCCTCCATTGAGAATTAGTGTTGACATTTAAAAGATTTAATTGTTCAGTAGGTTCATTGGGAAATCCCAATTTACAAAGTTCACCAACTTTCACCAATAGAGTGCACTAATTCTTCAATGGGAAGATCCTGGAGAATCGAAAATTTTCAAATTTATGCTACCTGAATATATATATATATGAGTGAGCTCGACAGTTCAATAGAAAAGGAAATTCCCAAATAGTTCGTAATGGGTTTTAAAACTAATGCAATAACAAGTTAAAAATAATGAAGTACGTGATCATAAATTTCTCATAAAACAAGTGCTGGCTCAAGAATTTCAACAAAATGACTTCATCTAATTTGATCAATTTAACCCTCAACTGAGTTTCCGGAATATTCTCGGCGGCCTTTCAACCGAAGACTTGTACTCTCTACCTATTTTCTATCAAATATAGATGTAAAAGAGTAGATAAAAAGATTCGATTCTCGTACAAATTAATCTCAAGTTACTATTCTTGCGCATAACATGTTTTCCATTCCAATATTTCATATCACAAAAGCTATATTTCTCTGTGAAAACCATACAGTATTCAAGTATAATCAATTATGAAAGTAACAAAACATACGCTCATGTATAATCTTAAATAAAATTTATCAGGTAAAGCATTAGTTTTCACGAGCAAATACCCATCATCATTATCATCATTGCTTTTACCTAATACAAACGGGTCGTTCACATAAGTTTGCTTTCTCCACTCTTTTCTATAAGGATAATGCTACTCAGACAGAATTCATAGGCAGAATTTATAGGCAGAAAGTTTTATATCCATTGGATGCATGTGGTGAGTGTATGTGGTGGGGCCTACCACATGCATCCAATGGATGTAAAACTTTCTGCCTATAAATTCTGTTTAAAAATTCTGCCCGAGTAGCATTACCCTTTCTATAATACGTCACATTTTTTACTAGATTTATTTTTTTACCGTCAATTCTTATCACTTCATTTCATATTAGTTTTGTTCGACTTCTTTATCTCTTACACAATCTTCCTCTCCTCACGGGAACATCTAAAGGTTGGCATTGGCTTCTTTATCCCTTACACTCCATACAAATCAATCTTCCTTTTCTCATAAAAACATCTAAAGGTCGGCATTGGCATTGAATGTACTCATACCACCTAAATCTACTCTCTCTTATTTTCTCGCTAATTGCTATGCACCACGTCTAGTCTAGTCTCTTTCTAATTTTTTAATTATTAATCTTATTTTTTCTAATTACTCCTCACATTCATCTTAATATCCGTGTTTTTGTCAACATACATGACTTGTTCGTGTTTATTTTTTAGAGTCCAACATTCCACCCCCATATAGCATAGCCATAATTTCATAAAACACACACACACACATATATATATGTAAGTTACGACATCAGAGCACCTTACAGTGAACTTAGTTAGTCTAAATTGAGTCAACGAGTTCACGGTACATTCTTGATAAGGTGTTAGTTCATAGTAAAAGTGCCATGTATCAAGTCGTATGAATGAACTCACTCATATTTCATGCCATGGATGATTCACAATTTTTCACTATGCATGTTATTACTGCTATTCTTAAATTGATCAAAGAACAAAAATGCAGGCAAGACTCGGGGGTTACCGAACTAAACTTGAATTAGGGAAGAGCAAGGCGAGAGTTTATGAAAGAGAGTACATAAAGCAAAACGCGAAGACATTTTCGGAAACCCATTTGATAGTGGCCACACTTATAGCGACCGTAACCTTCGCAGCTGGTTTCACTATTCCAGGTGGCTACAGTGGCAACGATGGACCAAATCAAGGTCTGGCAGTTTTAACAAAACGAGGAACTTTCATAGCATTTGCTCTGACCAATACTATTGCTGTGGTCTCCTCTGTTACTGCTGTATGTCTCCACTTATTTGCATCCTTTTATCGAAATGAGGCAAAGCGCACTACTCTCTATTTCAGTGCT
Source organism: Cornus controversa (assembly GCA_026545225.1). NCBI lineage: Eukaryota > Viridiplantae > Streptophyta > Magnoliopsida > Cornales > Cornaceae > Cornus > Cornus controversa. The sequence goes on from CM048849.1 coordinate 42,897,486, forward strand.
CTCGTGCTCATCATAGCGGCTATGGGAGCAATGGTGTTTGCATTCATGACCGGCTTTTGTGCTGTGTTGGAACATTCACCGGGCATTACAATCTGTGTATTCCTCATTTGTGGCCCCTTCTTTCCCATTTTCTTTTATGTATTCAATCAATGGTTTAAGGACTTGTTATAGCCCAAAAAGCCATTAAGAAACTCATTGTCTGGTGGCATTGTTACACTTAATGTTTTCTTCCAATGCCACATGGAACTGTTGCCAAAATGGTCTTAAGGGGTTTTTTGATAGGTGATTATCATTCTTAGGTTGTTGTTCAGTGATAACATTTGTGTACCTATATGACCTAGGAGACCTCCATTACGCAATCAATGGTGGTGATTGCCACCATCAAATGGGACCCATCACGTGTTGATGTCAATCACCCCGTTTGGTTGGTGCACAGGACCTCTCCAAGGAGAGAGGATTTTAACTCCAGGGAACACGTCAGAGATGTTTCATATTTCTATTCAATAACTTGGCTAAAAGAAGACGACTATGCTACTCAACAACTAGCCTTGAGTAGACCTCGAACAAAAACTGTTCTAACCCTATGATATTTTTTATTTCACTTCTTTTGGATCTCTACCAGTACCAGTACCAGGAATCAATGAAATATAAATTAAGCATGCATATAGGCATTACTTGGTGCAACAAATTAGATGTTAACCGGAAACCCTGTGACAAAAATGAGGTCAGAAAACATTTAGAAACACTTTAAATTAGTTAGAAGTATAGAAATTCAATCTGTTACAAAGCATAGAAAAGACATTTGGTGGCCTAGGCCTACCAAATATAGAAATCACAAACAATGCAGCCAATGCTAAGGTACATTTGGGCTATCCGATCAAATAACAAGCAAAGTATTTGGGTTCATTGGTGTAGAACATACCTCATCCAAAATTGATGTCTATGGGCCGGACTTGAAGATTCCTAAACAGTCTTCCTGGAGCTGGAAGGAAAATCATGCGATTGAGGCACCTTGCCAAGCCTTTGATAAAGCACAAAATTGGTAATTGTGAAAGGTCCTATTTCGGGCTCAATAAAAATGTCGCAAGATTGATATCAAGCTTAGTTTGATAAGTATTTATCTATTAAATTGTAGTAACCCTTGTGGACGGGTGTGAGTGGGCGGGTGCGAAGACAGACACTGGGCTGAGCTACCATACTGACAGGGTGCAGGGTGCTCAATCCCACATCGCCTGGGTGTGGAAAAGGGGATGTGCTTATATGTAGTATGTTCTCTTCAAATGGTATGAGGTCTTTTGGGGTAAACCCAATAGCAAAACCGTGCGGGCTATGGCCCAAAGCGGACAATATCATACCATGTGTTGGAGCGGGGTATTACATAAATAAAGTATAACTGCTTCTTTTTCTTTTTTTCAAAATCCATATAAAAAATTATTTTTCAATCCAAGGAATAAGATTGAAATTAAATTAGAAACTGAATTGATATAAAAGGGATTAGTGTGGGTGTGCATGTGCTATTGAGATTTCGGATACAAAATCGACATAATATACTATTTTATTAGTATTGAGTTTATTTGGTGGAGCTTATTAGTATTGAATTTCTAAAGGCCAATAACTAATGAAGAATTGGGTTTCGCGGGATGCCAAGTATTACATATACATATATTAATTTTGAAATACATGCATACTAGTAAATCATTTTTTTTGGGGGGGGGGGGGGGGGGGGGGGTGGTGGGGGCGCCATGGCCCCTTGGCTCCGCCCCAAACAGGCCCTTCCTTCTCCAACCACCGCAGACCATGCGACAGCCAGCCCCAGCCACCATTTTCGCCAGAACAAACCATCCTCACCGCTAGCACAGCCTGCCACCGGACCATGCAGCCACCACCTGCCGAGCTCCCATGGAACCCGAGCTTTCTCTCTCTATCCTCAGCGCTCTCTCTCTCTTCTCTTGGCTGCCCCTTTTCCCTCACTGAAACTTCTCTCTCTAGGACTATCTCTCTATGCGTAACTATATTCCCTTTTTACTCTTTTATATATATTTTAGAAAAATAAATACAAAAAAAAATAAAGGGAATAATAATAATAAATATATACCTATCCCAAACATAAACAATTATAGTACAACCTAATCCAATACAAACTTAGTCCAAACCCAAATAATCCAACCCAAATTCAAACTCAAATTAAAATTAAATAAATCTCAAAATTACGGAGTATTATAAATAATTTATGAACGTCATTTGGACTATATAATCTACTATGACGCTTCACAGGACGGGTTGAAATGTGTGTTGATGCAAACCGAAAGAGTTGTTACATATGGTTTCCGACAGTTGAAGACACATGAACAGTATTAGTCAAGGAGGTCAGCAAATTCAACCCAATAAGAAGTGACAAAAAGCCATAAATCATGCATCTACGAACACAATGAAGACGGCGGGCCCAAAACCTTTTCCTCCCATTGAGGGTGGAGAGGTTATAACATTGGACCAGATGCTCTTTGGTATTTAGTATTTAGAGCACAACTTCACAATATTATAAGAAGAAAAAAAGTCAATAATGTCGTGCACTGCTTGCAGCATCATGCTAATCAAATGCCATTTGATTTATGTACATCTCCATCTGAATGATAAAATTGTTGGATCCAATTAGTGAATGGAACTTCACATTGAGGCAAGTTAGCAGGGGGATCGCGAATACTTGTCTCAGGAGTGTCACCATTCTTCACTATAAAAACTGTGTTCATACCCCAACTTAGATGTCGATCAAAATGACAATGCCAATACCATGCACCTAGCAAAAATATCCATTCGTGTTAGTATGCACGAAAAACACATAAATTTGAAGAAATCAAAATCAATATATATATATATATATATATATATAGCTTTCATGATGAATATACGAAAATGCAGCATACCTGGATTGCTGGCCACAAATCTGATGGTAAGCCAACTACTCTTAGGGACTGCAAATGTATTCAGTTGAGGTGGATCAACCAAATTGTACCCTTTTGGATCAATTTCTGGGTCGAAATCCCCATATCCTGATCCGAGCACGTAGAAGTTATAGCCATGCAAATGCATTGGGTGAGCCTCTGCTGCATTCAAGAAATTGGTCCCTTGAAATATTATCTCCACTGCTTCATTATAATTCAACATCTTCACCTTGGTCCCTTTAACGGTTGATGAAGCATCAGCCGGAACTCCAGTTTCTGTGAAGTTGAAATAAGAAGCCGGCTGGTCTGGAAAATCTGTGGTATAAAACCCACTCATGTTCCTGTATAAAAAATTTAACAAAACACAGATTTGAAAAATCATATGAATGCTAAAAAAATATTTAATTGTAATAAAGTACAGTTGGTTTGTTCGCATGAAATAATTGAGCTTTCTTTATCGTTAAATTAAAGAAATTAGATGAGGGCACGTAGTTTTGTTACCATTCGGAGATAGAACCGTACATATCTAGCACTTTTTATTTCCACACCCAAAAGATGATGTGAAATGCCACAAAATATGTCACCACTTGACGATGATTATTTCAGTAAGCGATCACGGTTATAGCATGGTACTAATGAGAGACGCAATCTCCTATTCTATAGATATGAAAGAGGCTTAAGAAACGAAACTTGATAAAAAGATGGAGGAAGAAGAGAAGGCATACCAATAATAGGCTTGCAACACATCGGTGCTAGGGTTGACGAAACTGATATTGTTCAGGCTTGAAGCGAAATATTCTGTGATCTCTTCTGATGAACCATTCACAACACGATCCAAATTCATAGAAACTACTATGAACATACGGGTAGTGATATTTTCGGGGACCTTTACCGGATATTGTGGACTTGCCAAGCTCCTTAGGCGATCCAAGAAATTATTTGCTTCAACAAAGTCATGATTTGAAGGAAGGTAAGATGGGAAGGAAGGGTAAGCTGGAGGAGTGTAGTTGCCTCTATACTCTAGAATCGCTGTAGCATTTGTTGTGTCATACACACTATTATTTGCACTTACATACTGTCTCGTGGCAATATAGTAGTGACCCAATGACTGGTTTGCTGTGAGTAAAACATCCATGGTTTGTCCAGGGGATATCACAGTATAAGCTGTTGCTATGGGTTTGAGATAGTTTCCATCCATTCCAACCACTGTGACATTGTGTTGAGCAATAGCAAAGAAAATATCTGAGTTCATCACTGCATTGACTATGCGAAGAAGATAGGTCTTGCCATAATCAATCACCTTGCGATACGTTGTTCCTGTAACACATGAATTACAATCTTCAATATAATTAAGTACCATTTTGAATAAATTTTCAGCACAAACTTCCTCGAATATGTGGATCAATATATATAATAAATTGCGTGGCAGTCCATGTATGTCTTATAATTACCGAGCTTAATTAATTCTTGTATACATGTTATCTTTCACATTGGTACACAGCTATCATACCATACCATACCATACCATTAGAGCATTCGCAAAAATCTCCTGGTTGGCCATTGATAACATAAGCATCTGACTTTGGCATGTCCACACCAGTTTGGAGGTCCTCAATAACTTCTCGGTTGATATCACCTTTAAACCATGATCCTGCAATTAAATACATTTGTTTTCCTCACAAGATTAAACTAAAAACATGGATACACACACATATATTATATGTATATTGCAGTAATTAACTAGCCACTCCTTGTGATGGCCGGAAAACACTTAATTCATACCAAGTACAATAATTTCTTCATCATCAGGCTTGGGAAATGGGAAAGTAGTTCCATTTGCAGGATAAATGACAATGGCACCATGAACACTGCTTCTTGTCCAGTCACTATGGGCATGCCACCAGAGGGTTCCTTCTTCATCAGAAAATATGACTTCATAGGTGAAGTTTTTTCCAGGTTCGATGGGACACTGTGTGATATACTCAGGTCCGTCTGACCATGGATTTCTTGGTTGCTTCACTCCATGCCTACTAGTAATTCCATCACATACTTTAGCTATAGCCAATAGCACTTCTATATGCTGTTTATTGAAAATTAGACTCTATTTGATTCACTTCTCTAAGAACATTTTTTTATTTTCTAAAAATTGAAAATCGTAAAAAAATCTTAAACCCATTTTTGAAAACTCAACTAAAAAATACAGTCTTTTTTTTTTTTTTGCTTTATCACCCTCTTTGTCATTTCCTAGCGGAACTAAATACAAGAATGCAATACGCTATGATTTCATTGTTTTATGGGTGAATTGCAAGATACCCCTTCAATTATTAATTTTTTTCAAACACCCCCCCACCCCCCCCAAAAGTTGCAAATACCTCATTAGTTGAATGGGTGAATTACTCTAACACCCTCCCAGTTTCTCTTTATTACTTACATATTAAACTTATGAAAAAAAATTGGTCAACTTTTTTTAAGTTTGGTTGATCTTATTCTAACAACCTGCTGTTAGCAAGTTAGCAAACCATAAGAAGAATTAGTTTGAAAAACTAAAATACCAAAATTACCCTCGAACCTTTATATGCTCGCATAATTTAATTATATATTCACTCCTTAGTTTAATATTAAAATGCATAATTTATCAAAAGGTCAAAGCTACATTTCATTGGACAAAAATAACCTTACCGTAAGCTGACACCTCATAAAAATGTGGAGATACATGTAATTTCGATCAATTTTATTAATTGTCATCCCACCACCCATTTAATGATGTCATTCTAACTCATTAATCTGTCTCCATTAAAACAATTGACCTCATTGTTCCAAAAACAATCGGAAACCATGGAGATCCCAACCCCACCACCAAACTCCGGCCAAACAAGCTCATCATATAATCTAATCCAACAAAACCAAACAAAATCCAGAAATGAAGCAAGAAATTGAGCGAGTCACATATTGAATCGGAGGGCGAGATCTGTCATACCGAGAACATTCTCGCAGCTACCGCCGCCTAGAGCAAGAACTTCCTCCTCATTGCCCTCCGCCTTGTTGCCGAGCAAGTTGGTGATGAATCGATCTGCCAAACCGTCGTGAACTTCGAGAACAACCTCCACTGTTGCTGCTGAGCATGAGAACTTCGTCTTCGTGGATCTCCGCCTTGACGGCGGATGTTTGCTTTGGGCTAACTCAGGCAATGAGTCGAAACATCGAGTCATCGCCTTTTGGTAAGTGCGGTGGTGGTGGTGATGACGGTTGTGTTTTATATGTTTTAGTTTTGATTGTGGATAATGGGTTATGATGGTGGTGCCGTCAGTTATGATGGTGGTGGCGGTGATTATATATATATATATTTATACTACTATTACTATTAAAGTACAAATAAATTTTTTTAGTTTAAGTACACTAATTTTTTTTTTTTAAATTAAAAAAATAGAATTAGTGAAACAAAACCTTTCTCAAACAAACAATCTTGTATAAGTATATGCTAGGATGGTAAACATATAATTATATAAAGAATTGAAATCAACAACCTGATAAATTAAAGGGTTGTCTGTTTTAGTTTTACCAGTTTTAAAGAGATGGAGTGTGTACCAGTGAATAGTGACACCATAATCTCCTTGATTGTGAACATTAACAAACACTGTATCTCCTCTGTGAACGCGAATCACCGGTCCCGGGTAACTGTCATTCACTACTAACATGCTCTTTGTGCTACACAATCTTGTATAATTAGCTTCTCTCAGCTGCAATATTGAAATAATATGGAAAGAGAAGATTAGAATATAAGAAGCCCATGCTTAATTCATTTTCAAGTCTCCAAACGGTTCAATGCAGTGAGGAATATGAATGTAATACACAATATATATATATATATATATATATATATATATATATATATATATATATATGTTAGTTGTATACTTACAACAAAGTCATAGTGATAGATGTTGTTGCCTTGCACCAGACAAAGATATAAAACACTTGAACACACATACCCAATAAACTCATACAAACATATCTTCTTCAACCTCATCCTTTCACTCTTTCTTCAAAATGATGAACTGACATTAGTCTTTACATATATATATATATATATATATATATAGGGAGAATCTTGTTGAATTATGAAAAACGTGTGTTCATTAACGTTAATTATATGATTAAATGTCAATGTAAATTGGATCCCCAAATCACATTAATTGTTTGGTACGTGGATAGTTGCTTTTTGACTTTGGTTATCTGCTATGTCAGTGGTTTTAGAATAACAGAATTATCTAATATGACTACTAAACAATTAATGTGATTTGGGGATCCAATTTACATTGACATTTAATCATATAATTAACATTAATGAACACACGTTTTTCATAATTCAACAAGATTCTCCCTGCATTCATAAGACAAATTAATCCACTATGTATATTATAGATGAATTACAAAGATGGAGAAGACAATCTATTATATTCCTACATTAGTTATTAAATTGAGTGGTGGTCAATATTTTAGTGTGATGGTATTTCAATCGTACACCAACTGGCTGTGGGCAGAGGGATATATATATATATATATATATATATATATATATGAGGACCTTTAGTTAGTATAAACCTAATAGAATAAATATTTTAGTTTCTCAAGCACAATATTAATATAAATCATAATATAATATCATATTTATTATATGATAATATACCATATTTTTTTTTTTTTAAATAAAGTTTTGAACTTTTCTTTGTTTTGTGAAGCCAAAGTACTAGAAGTCTCAAAGGTCAAATCTAGAAAGAACAAAACAAGAGAACTTCGTACCTTGTTAATTTTCTTTATTTTTTTATATATATGGTTCATATTTGATCCTTTCGATTTTTTTTATATACGTTCGTGCTTGACTAGAAATATGCAATTTTTTTTTTTTTTGTCTATTTTTATAAACCAATATACCAAAGTTTGTCTAGATATATTTTGGCTTATTAATAATGTTGCAAAAATCGTACAAGGCTTGGTTGGACTCGTTTATTAAACAAATAAACTTTAGTAACTTAATTCGAGATTATTTTTAGACTTCTATGTTAAATAAGTCGATCCTAACAAATATATTGTGTGATATATCACATGAAAGGGAACTCTTACTGTCGAGGCAGTAGATTTTGGTGTACGTGAAAATCGCCCACCAGTAGGCCCCATCTATTGGTGGGGGTACAATTAAACAATTATAGCAAATAATAATATAATATATTATATTATTCAACAAAAAAGTTACATTACAGAAATACTTCAATTCATCATTAAGCAATTAAGAATCAAACAAACTTATAAACTGATGAAACACAAATCCACCCCTGGACTGGTCAAATGCCAACATGTAAAAAAGGACAAGAGAAGGTAATCAAAAGGGTACCGACGTGGTGCTAGCCCGCTACGCTCCGACAATCAACTCAGAAATCAGAAAGACTTTTAAAGCTGTAAAGGAACTCAGAGGGTATTAATTGTATCCCTGGTATATGGATCGTCTCTGTATTTATAGCGGTCAAATGAGAACGTGTCCTAGTAGGAGACTGGCTCTTCAGTCCCCCAGACTTATATAGAGATAGGAAAGTCCTGGTCAAATTTTATCTCTCACCCACGTCATACAAATCACAATTGTCACGTCATACATTTTATAATCAGAGTCAAATACTCTATCAGATGCCCCCTGTTCATGAGGGTCATTTGTTGAACATTAGGAACACCTCAACTGGCTCGTTGGGCTGTAAAAATGGACTTGTCCTACTTTACAACTTGCCCTCCTATAGGACTTGTCCTCCTTTAGGAATTGACTTCTCAAACTTTTGGACTTGTCCTCTTTTAGGACTTGTCCCACTTTAGGACTAGTCCTCCTTTAGGACTAGTCTTCTTTTAGGACTTGTCCCACTTTAGGACTAGTCCTCCTTTAGGACTAGTCTTCTTTTAGGACTTGTCCAACTTTAGAACAACCTTTGACCCATTAGCCCAGCTCACAGTTCGTTGTTTTTTTTTTTTAGTGGACCCGCCCTTGGCTAGATCCTCAAGGATCCGGCCTAGTTCTCCTTTCAGACTTGTCCTCCCTTAGTACTTCGGACAGGTTCTTTGGGCCCGACCTTTAGTTGGGCCGGGGTAGCCTAGCTCAGTTGAGCACTTTGGCCCTGGCCCTTGTTTGGGTTGGTATATAAGAACCCAATTTATATAAAAAATGATTGTTGCTTTGAAGAATTTAACCTTAGCTAATAAGCTCTAATGGTATCACCCTAACCATTATGTCAATGACTCTTTTGGCTAAAAAACTTTAATTAATAAACCTTCATAGCATAGCTCTTGATAAAGCCACGCGACAACCTTTGCGGGACTTACCTGCCATTTGCTAAAATTTCTTTTCAAAGGTTATGCCCCATAGGGTTGGTTGACATTATTCTCGGGATTAATTATCCCGTCTTTTTCATTAAAATTCCTCTATTAGAGGTGTGTCCCCGTAGGACTGTGCCCCTATAGGGCGTTTCTCCCCGTAAGACTGTTTGACAATGTTCTCGAAATTAATTCATCCCGCCTTTTTCATTAAAGACCCTCTACAGAGGTGTGTCTTCTTAAGGTTGTGCCCCCGTAGGGTTATTTGATAATGTTCTCAGAATTAATTCATCTCGCATTTTTCATTAAAGGCCCTCCGCAAAGGTGTGTCCCTGTAGGGTTGTGTCCCCTTAGGGTTGTGCCCTCATAGGGCTGTTTGACAATATTTTTGAAATTAATTCATCCCACCTTTTTTATGAAAGGCCCTCCGCAGAGGTGTGTCCCCGTAGGGTTGTGGCCCTGAAGGTTGTTTGACAATATTTTTGGAATTAATTCATCTCGCCTTTTTCATTAAAGGCCCTCCGCAAAGGTATGTCACTGTAGAGTTATGTCCCTATAAGACTGTGCCCCTGTAGGATTATTTGACAATGTTCTCGAAATTAATTCATCCTGCATTTTTCATTAAAGGCCCTTCGCAGAGGTGTGTCACCGTAGGGCTATGCCCCCGTAGGGCTATTTGATAATGTTCTTGAAATTAATTCATCTCACTTTTTTCATTAAAGGCCCTCCGCAGAGGTGTGTCCCCGTAGGGTTGTGTCCCCATAGGGTTGTTTGACAATGTCTTCAGAATTAATTCATCACGTCCTTTTCATTAAAGACCTTCTGCAGAGGTGTGTCTCCGTAGGAATGTGCCTCCGTAGGGCTATTTGATAATATTTTTGAAATTAATTCATCCCACTTTTTTCATTAAAGGCCCTCTGCAGAGGTGCGTCCCCGTAGGGCTATGTCCCTATAGGGCTATTTGATAATATTCTCAAAATTAATTCATCCCGTCTTTTTCATTAAAGACCCTCCGTAGAGGTGTGTCCCCGTAGGACTTTGCCCCCATAAGACTGTTTGACAATGTTTTCGGAATTAATTCATCCTAGTTTTTTCATTAAAATTCCTCTGCATAGGTGTGTCCTCATAGGGTTGTCCCTGTAGGGCTATAGCCCCGTTGGAATGTTTGACAATGTTCTCAGAATTAACTCATCTCATCTTTTTTATTAAAGGCCCTCTATAGAGGTATATCCTCGTAGGGCTATGCTCCTGTAAGATTGTTTGTTCACTTTTTGTTTTAATTCTAACATATTTTGAAACAAAATGGTCTGTTATTGATATTTTAGTAACAAATAAAGAATTATTTGAGAAAAACCTCAGAGATATCATTCTAAGGCTCAATATTAAACTAAGTTTCAATTGAACTATTAAAATAAATGTAACTTTTAAAAGAAAGCCTTACTAGTGACACTTCTTCAAATGCTCAGCATTCCAAAGATGGGTCAATTGCCTCCCTTACAATGTTTCTAATCAATATGCATTCTGTCACCTCCAAGTCCACCGGAGATAACTCTGATTTTCCCTAATAAAGGATTTCTTCAAGTGTTGTCATCTTTACCGTCTTCATCCCATAGGCAGTTCCGTGTTCCCTCTCATATCCGGCCACAAATCTTCGCAGTTGGCCTTTACAAATCAGACTTCCAATCTGTCTTTTCAAGTCTATGCACTCATCTGTATCGTATTCATGGTCGTGATAGAACTTGCAATATTTGTTAAGGGACTTCTTGGAGGGATCGATTCTTAGTTTTGGGGGTCATGCCACAGTCGGGTTATCTTAGATGTAGAGGAGAATTTGGCTTATTGACGTGTTTAAGGGGGTAAAAGTGTTGAATCCCTTATTACAATGCGATACTTTATCACTCTGCTCCCATGACGACCTGCCATACTTGGGGTCTTTATTTTTCTCACTAGAATGTCCCCCATTTCTTGTCTGCCTTTCTCGCATCAAGGGCATCATTTGTGTTCATGTCCTTTTGGGCCTTCGTGAGTATCTCAGATATGCTTTCTGGAGGGTGCTTGGAAATTGAGTATAAGAATTTTGAAGGCAGGAAGCCCCCCATGAATGCGATAACTACCACCTTGTCGTCCAGAGCATCGACCTGCAACATCTCCTTGTTAAACCAGTTAATATAGTTTCGCAATGACTCCCCCTTAGTCTGTTTTACGTTCAGGAGATAGGTGGTGAGCTTTCTGTGCCATTGGGTGGTAATAAAATTGTCTACGAATAATTGGCTCAGTTCTTTGAAAGAATGTACAGATGCCGACTTCAGGTTATTAAGTCATGACCGGGCAGAAACCTTCAATGTAGTAGGAAAGGTTCTGCATAAGATTTCATCCGGTACTCCTTAGAGGTGCATCAGAGCCTTGCAGGTTTCTAGATAATCTAGTGGGTCCTTAGTTCCATCAAAGCTTTCAAGGGCGGGCATCTTGAACTTGTTGGGCAAAGGACAGTTCATTACCCCAGCGGAGAAAGGGAGGTTGGTTTGCTGAACCAGATCCTCCATTGTAGCAGGATATTTTCCCTTCATGGAGTGAGCCATGCTCTCTACCTTGTCTCTGAGGTCCTGCATCTCTATATCATAATAGACAATCTCCCCTAGATGTCCAAAGTCTCCATGAGTATGGGTCCTAAACCCCGAATCCCCTTGGGCACGAGTTCTCTCTGGCGGGACTAGATGAATTAGATTTGTCCCTTCTCGATCGCTTCTCACTTGGCTCTGGGTCGCGTCTTCTGCCAGAACTCTACTGTCTTGCCCTATGTCATCCCCTTCTAGATCAACCGGCCTGAGGTGACTCCGTGATAGCACCGGTGCCACAGGAGGATGGTGCTGCAGGATTGCCACGTTTTGTTAGAGTACCTAGGCCAGACTCTGATTCAAGTTTTAAACCTGGTATTCCAACGCTGTGACTCACTCCTGGCCATTTAGGATTCTGGGGCATGCCCTAGGGAAGTCTCCTTGACTAGAGGGTTGCATGCCTCCTTCTCTTTCTAATGGCAAGTTGTGACCAACACGGTCTAGGACAACAGGCAGATTGTGGCCGGCAGGGGGATCCTGTCCGGCTGAAGAATTGTGATCGGCAGGGGGATCTTATCCGATTAGAGGATTGTGACTAGTAGGAGGATCTTGTCCGACTGTAGTCTCTAGCCTAGATCGTAGGTGCATTATACTTCATATATGATTGTGTAGAACAATCAAGTTTATGATGGTTTCCCACAGATGGCGCCAACTGATGAAGCACAAATCCACCCCCAGACTGGTCAAATGTCAACCTGTAAAAAAGGACAAGAGAAGAGTAATCGAAAGAGCACCGGCGTAATACCAGTTAACTACGCTCTGACGATAAAGTCAAAAATTAGAAGGGTTTTTAAAGTTGTAAAGGAACTCAAAGGGTATTAATTGCGTACCTAGTATATGGACCGTCTCTATATTTATAACAGTAAAATGAGAACGTGTCCTAGTATGAGACTGGCTCTTCAGTCCCCCAGACTTATCTGGTGCTAGAAAAGTCTTTGTCAAAGTTCATCTCTCACCCATGTCATACAAATCACAATTGTCACGTCATATATTTTATAATCGGAGCCAAATACTCTATCATAAACAAAAATAGACAAATAGATTAAAAAAATCAGATTTATTTAGTCATCTACATATATTGAACTTAAATTTTTAATCAAAACTTAGTCGCATATAATTTTTTTTTTTTTTAAATACTTGAATATACATCATTGCTACAAAGTGTTCAATACGTGTTCGAGCAGTATCCAATGAGTGTCCGAGAAGTGTCCTAAAAAAAAATGTCAGGATATTTCATAGGTATCCAAGAAGTCCAAGTGTCCGACATAATGTCCGAGTGTCTTACACGAATACGGCACCCTTAGTGAAATGTCCTTACTTTATAGAACATAATGTATTATTCAAAAAATAAATGATTATTGAATGATTAATAATTTAATACTATAAAATATCACTGCATTTTTTTTACAGAAGCCATGGGCAATTGGGCATTATCTTTATTGACAAGAAAGATTACTGAAACTTGATGGTGTCAAGTTGAACTTCCTTACGAGCAGATTAAATTTAAATCTATCAAATTTATTTAACTTAAACAAGGTGAAAGTTATTCAACTCCTGTTTTCAAATTGAAGACGTCGTCCTGAAATTGATTGATACAATTACAGATACACAAATCCTTATGAATAGAAGTGAAGTAGACAGACACATATAATACACCAATTTCTAAGTGTGGACTCGTAGGATTAAAGCTTTAATCAAAATATGGTGGTCAGTTTTTTTAAGGATTCAGTCATTCTACCCAAAATATTTCTGTTGTTAATTGATAATCAGTTCTATTAAAATTAATTAACATAACAAATCAAATGCCAGAACCATCTTTGGTGGCGGTATTACCGATGTGTTGATTTTAGTCCAAGAATTAGAAATTGAAATTATTTTTGTACCAAAGCATTATAACTTGAAAATACTTTTGTAATTATATATTAGATATGATTTTATTTAATTGATCATTAGTTTGACACGCATGTCAAAGTAATTTTACAAAAAATTTAATTTGAATATAATTAAGTCAAATATCAGATGAGGTGAGAATAATTTATTCAAATAAAAAATATGCAAAAGACCAACAAGAAAGTTAGCTCCATTGTAATATGAAAATTAGAGTTTAACAAAGAAATAGTCTCAAAGATAAACTCCGAACATTTAACATTTTTTACGCTCCGCAATTAATCGTGTGAGTCATGCATTTGGTTTGTCTTTTATATTTTTAGATGAATTGAAAAGTCGCACCTATATTTGAAGAGGGTTTCATACTAATCACTCCACCAGATCTCGATCAGCACCTGTAGCTAGCTATTAGTCTAACGGTCATGCAACAACTACCGTTCAAAAGTTGAAGGGGTGTTTGTTAATTCAATTACTAACTATAGTTGTTATTTAAACACAGTTTTTTTTTCCAGTTGAAATGAGATAAATAATGTGAAAATTAAAAGGGAGAGAAAAGTAGAACATAGAAGTAATATTTAGCAGTTAAAGAAGCTAGAGTGAGATAGAGACACTCAATTATCTTTCATATATATATATATATATATATATATATATATATATATAAGTACTCCTTCCGTCCCAAAATTTTTGGGCACTTCGGGAACTGTGACTCTGTGAGTCACAGTTCCCGAAGTGCCCAAGAATTTTGGAACGGAGGTAGTAATATTTAGCAGTGAAAGAAGCTAGAGTGAGACAGAGACACTCAATTTTCTTTCACACACACACATATATATATATATATATATATATATGATAAGTGTATCATGTATCTAGAAAAGCACCGTTGAAAATGAAAGTGACCTTACGATTGAAAAATCAGAAACGCAGACAAGTGGTCACCTTCCCCGTGACAGAGACATCAGAAATAGCATTATTGGCCAAACAAATTAAAACGGACTTTCAATGACATTATTGCATGTACGTATACATGTGTATTATTTATTTAAAATTTAATAATTTTGATTACAAATTAAATTTTTTTGATGAAATTATTTATGTTAAAAAGAGAATTTCAAGAGTTATAGTTTTAGTACCACTTAAAATTATATTTCGACTTAAGACGAAAAAATTATGAATTTTTCATATTAAAAAGGTATAAAAAAAACTTTAATATATATATGTAAGTACAATTTTTAGATTAATTTAATTGTGTAAAAGATTATTTAATTGTGTTGATAGTAAAACTTTTTAAAAATTATTATAAAATTAAAATTTAGAAATCCGATATATGAGAAGCCCACCACTTTACTCACATAAAAAAATATCAGACTAAATCTGATAGGACAAAATATTATTATTCATCTGAAAAAGCTGAAGTGGTAGGCCAGCTATGTTGACATCCGTGTTTGTGGGTAATGTAACCAAGCTACAAATAGGCAGTACAGAAAATAGAAATAAACTTGGCCCCCCTCGACTGAAGAAGAAAAAAAAGCCTCTTAAATAGAAGAAAAAAGAATCTACTTTTAAAAAGAAAACAGACAAGTTGCTTCATCTTCTGTAAGAATTTTTCTTATTTGCCAAAAAAAATCTGATTTACAATCAAATTTCGAAAACCATGTTTTATCTTGTATTTTATTTATTAGGAATTCTTTGTTTGGGATTTTATAGCTATCATTATACGTATTGTCATTTAATTTTTTGTAATTCATTACCATTTTGCCTTTTCCTTCTTTAATTTCTTTTGTTTTTGGAATTCTTTCTGATCTTCTATTGAACATGATATGTCTTGTGTTTTTACTGTGAGCAGGATTAATAATATTTTATTTAGCTTCAATTTTATTCTTTTCCCCAATGTTTTTGGAGATTTTCACCTAAAATTTATGTGGTTTATGCTAATCTTATAAGTTTATCTAGATTTAATTTTGGATTTTTGAGGATTGCTTTATTTTGTAGGACTACTTTTCGGATTTTTCAATTTTCTAAGGCAATTAATAGTTCATCTAAATTTTCTATTTTTTCATTTACTTCATTTAGTGGCTCTGGTGCAAATCATTGTTTATTTGTATTTAGTGTCGTTGGATTAGTATTTAGTTTTTTGTCAACTTGTGATTAGCCGAGATCAATGATCTCGAAACCATCTAATAATTTTTCTTATATTTTGTATTCGAATCACATCTCCCTCAAGAGCCTCCACTCCTCTGCCTTTACCTCTACCTCTACTAGAGTGAGAAAATGATACTCAATGACAAATTGACAATCACGTTTCCTAGTCTAGTTACGAGTTTTTTCATGTTTTCTCAATTTGTATATCATTTTTTCCCCTTCATATATAGGGTTAATTTAATAATGACCATTTTTGGTGATCTAATTATAAATATACTAAGTTTCAAATAGTATACGGTCAAAAAACAACTTATGCAAAAGTATTTACAAATTTTACACTTGTCACTGTTCCTCAATACACAGGGACCAAATTACCTCTGCAACTCATTATGAGTTTATCCAATTGCCCTCAGAAATAAAATTAGTGCTGAAACGTTTCAAATTTTGTACAGTAAAACTTTTGACTTAATGCAATTAAAATGTTACAATTGTGCAGTAAAACTAATTTTGCACTTAAAGTATTACATTTTTATAAATTGAAACAGATTCATCTCAAAGTGCAAAGTGGTTTGCCATAGTTAAACATGGATGGCTATAATCGGTTGAATACAATGAATCTACACTATTCGTATATGCAGTAAAACTCATATATCACATGTAATTGGACTGTCATACACATGCCAACATGTACCAATTATGTGAAATTATTGAACCATTGGTAATAAATAAATAAATAAGCGTCTAATATTAGTTCATTTAACAATGGTGCATCAAAACTCTCGATCTATGCATATGGTTGTATTATTTTGAAATGATTCAGATTATATGTAGTAAAACTTTCACCTAATGCAATAATTTTTTATTTTTTATAGTAAATGAGCGATTGTAAAGAACTCAAGACAACATATACATCATCCAAGGGGTATACTCCAGGTGATTACAAAAACAAAAACAAAAACAAAAAAAAAGGAAGAATTGGTATGCCACACCCCAATTTCTCATACCTAAATCGATACAGGAATCAAGGGTGAGAAAATCTAAACATAACTTACCGAAATCATACTTTGATACCATACATGTCATAAGTGCATCAATACTTAGCATGTGTCTAACCTCTCACTTTAATGGTCTCACATGGGTTACAAATGTCGCTACCCTAGTTCCACTCATAAGATTACTTGTCTCATTTCAGCTCAGTTCCAGCCGATTGATCATTCTTTCGGCCAACTAAAAGGGACTTTTTTGATCGACTAAAACCCAGTTTTGGTCCGCCAAAACGATGATTTCCCTAATCCTAGTTTTCCCAAACTCTCGAGTTTCATACTTCCAATTCAGCCAGATGGTTGATATATTTGCTTGTCAGCTGGTTGTTATGTTTCGGTCGACTGAAGCTTAGTTTCGATCAGTCAAAATGATGGTTTTTCTGACTTCAAAAATTTCAACTCTCGGGTTTTAATTTCCTAAATCAGCCAGCTGAATGATAGGCCCCTACCAAGCGATCGAAACTCCTCAAATCAGCCCAAATACCTATTTAAGTGTATCAAATCATTCATATAGCCTAGTATACACCTATACATGTTTATGTACAATCATAACATGTATAAAAATCAACCAAATCATAAGAATACTTCGTACTTGGAAACATACTCCATTTATACAAATTTTCTTGTCCAAAATCCAACATTCATAGCACAAGTGTCTATATACAACATCTCAAAACATAAGTCTCCTTGTACAATTTTAATTGCACCATGTCCACATCCTGGACGTGCATAACACAAAAATAACAAAAATAGTTCTTCTAACTCTAAATCTAACTCAAGGTTGGTTACCATCTGTCACTTCATTGTCATGTCCTGAAATTGTTAATGTAGGGGATGAGCAAAGTTCCATGTGCTCAAGATCATATGTTGTGCAATCCACTCAAGTTTTCACATTTCATATTTGTACATAAGTAAATCAATATGTATAGCATAACTACGTGTCATGCTTCTTAGCATTCTAGTCAAATACCACTATTTCCATTAACAAGACATATGCGTCAATTTGCATGACAAACCACAAATGTTAAATATATTCCATACATCAATACACAACTTCATCATATCTATAACATATGACAAAATTTAATTTGAACATAAATTCCAACACAAAATTTACTTGGAACGTTCAGATGGTTACAATGGCAACGATGGCCCAAATCAAGGCATGGCAGATTTAGCAAGACAAGCAGCTTTCATAGCATTTGTTCTGACTGATACTATTGCCATATATGGTCTTCTCCATTATTGTTGTATTTCTCCTCTTACTTGCATTCCTTTACGGTGATAAAGAAGAGTGTCAAAACCACAAATTCTATGCTATTTATCTCATTCTAACTGCTATGGTATCAATGTTGGTTGCATTCATGACGGGTTTTTATGCTGCCTTGCAATCACTTTAGGTCTCATTTGCTTTTCCTTCTTTCCCATTTTTTGGTTTTTCTTTGGAAAGTAACTCTATTAGGATAAGTTTAATAATGGTATAACAAGCAAAAGTTTGTTATATATTTCTTCCGTCAAATAACAATCATGTTGGATTTTTAAAGTTAGGAAGGAATTGTATTTGTGTTGTTTTGTTATTGCTGCTGAATTATACGGAGCCTGTTTGGTATGCTTTTTGTTTTTGTTTTTCCGTTTTGTTTTAACATTGTAGAAACAAAGCATATTTGATATCGCCCATTGTGTTTTAAATAGTGCTAAAAAGTTTTTAAAAAATTGAGCCGAAATTAAAAAAACACCATTTTGGTATTTTTATTGTGTTTCGACTATGATAACAAAAAAAAAAATTTTAACACATTTTTGTCACGAAATATGTTTTCGATTACTATTCAAAACACTCAAAACAAAAACATTAACAAAAACACAAAAGCATGCCAAAAAGGCTAGTGGTATTCATGCAAGAGAGAGGGTTCAGGCAATAGGTAGCCCAAAATGCAGCGTTATATTAGTGTAAAGAGGTGTATATCAAGGAAAATACATAAAAAGGCGAAGTATAAAAAGTGTCATGAAAACTCGAAGGAAAATAGGCCCTTATCCCTAAGCGGGCGGATCTGTCATCGACTCATGGGCTACTAGTGGACCCTTCCCGTGACCCACGGGTCACGAGTAGACCATCCCCGTGACCCACAGGTTGCGAGTGGATTTTATCCGCGACCCATGGGTAGCGAGCAGACCCTTTTTGCGACCCATAGGTCGTGAGTGGATCTTACTTGCGACTGATATAACTTCAGCCGAGAAGATGGGTTGAGTGTGGAATGGAGGATTGAGAGGAAGGCTCGTTGAGGTCTAAAGCATAACTATGTGACTCGCGAGGGGTATTATGTAATATGCTTTAAATAGAATAGTATCATAATGCTTACCTGCGATCATATAAAAGATGTTCATGGCTTCAACCAAGTATGACAAAAGAAGGGACATGTGGCATGATGAGCTCGTGCCACGTAGGATGACAGCTGTCAAAGGCTCATACCTAAGGTCTATAAATACTCTATAGTTTCAGACAGTTAGTCAACTTTGACCCCCCTCTCTCTCTCTGAGGCATACTTGCTTTCTCTCTCTCCCATCTCCCCCTCAAGCTCTTTCTTCTATACACCTTAAATCTAGTTTTACATACTCTCTCTCTTCCATCATTTACTCAGACTGTTTCTTCAATACAACTTTTCATTTCCATCATTTACTCAGACTGTTTCTTCAATACAACTTTTCATTCCAACATATTCATCCGGATCCAGCCAAGTGTTAGTCACTCCTTTTAGCAAAACTTTCCACCTTTACAATTAGATAGAGTTTGCAAACTGTACAATTTATTCAATGAGTTAATTTGCGGCAATTTTAATTTATCCTTTGCAATGTCAGAGATGTTATCTCTCTCATGCTAATAAAATGATATTAAAAAGAAAAAAATTGTCAAAATGATTGGAAATTAGGAAGAAAGGGGAGGAGGTAAATAACATGTAAAAATGAATAGTGCTCGGTTATTATATTTCTTTCTTCCTATTTTCTAGTGCAAGTAAATGAAAAAAAAAATATTTCCTTTACATCATCTCTTCTTTCATATATCTTACTAAATCCTTAAAAAAACAGAGTCAATTAAGACAAAAAGGCTAATTGATTTTCTAAATCAATGTATAAATTGAATTAAAGAAACTCCATTTACCGGAAAAACATATTATGGGAATCTTAAGCCAATTTAGCCAGGAGGGATAAACAAATGGGACCTACCCAAAGGACAAAAGAAGAAGAAGAGGGAAATCTGGCAATCAAGCTCACAGTCTGTTAACAATCACATGCAACTTAGAGAGAGAGAAGAAAATAAAATGAGTACCAAAACCAACTCTAGCAGAAATTTTTAAAACAATCAAACAAATAATTATATAATCACAACAAAATAATGTGCAATTACATGTTACTGGAATCAAGAACTAGGAACTTCATTCCATATTTTCCCTTTGAATTAATGACAAATATTGCATTTCCAATTTCAAAAGACGCTATATTATCTTATTTGTAACTATAAAACCCCTCCTCAATATCCTTCAAAATAACAAATTAAAAAACAAACCAAATCAAATCAAATTAACAAACCAACCTTTAAGGAACCCTCAACTAGTACACAATCGCTGAACCACTGGAAATTAGTCACCTGGAACAGCAAGAATAGTGGCTCTGAGTTTGCTTCGATCCATCCGTCCCATTATTAACAAGGCTTACCCTGTTGTGCGATAATTCTGCTTTGCAAGAGTCAAAGTTCAAGAACTTCCTGCTGACGTCGTTGTAAATCTCCCGAATAACTATCTTGAAGGCCTTCTGCTTCTGGAAGGGCTTTGCCTTCCTCCACATTCACAGCCCTAATATTCTCCAAATCACATTTGTTCCCCACCAGCATCCTCGCCGCAGTTGTATCAGAATAAGCTTCAAGATTGGCTTTTAGTTCACACTTCCAGAATTCCAAAACGTGAAAGTAGTAATAAAGAGTTTGAGGGCAGAACAGAACATGGAAGCAAACTAGACAAATAATATAGCATGCAAACCTGAAGAAGCACAACAGAATGCAAGTAAATATAACATTTAAGAAACAAGAGTTAAACCCAAAAAAATATGAAGATGATGCGGAAGTGGTCATATTTCCTTTTTAAGGAGCTATAATCAATTCCTGATTAAATCATGTTACGGCCAAAAAAATGATTTACACAGTCAGTTTCAACAAGAATTACATCGAATACATACTACACTTTTCAGTAATGCGTATTCCTATGCAGAGCAGATTCATATCCCGTGGCATAGTTTATAAATTACTTGCTATAAGAGAACATTTATGCAGCTTCTTAATAATTTGCACTGAAAATTGTTTCAACACGTCTATAAAG
This sequence comes from Cornus controversa, assembly GCA_026545225.1. NCBI lineage: Eukaryota > Viridiplantae > Streptophyta > Magnoliopsida > Cornales > Cornaceae > Cornus > Cornus controversa. Next base: position 42,918,824 of record CM048849.1, read on the forward strand.
AGCCATCTCATACTGTTAAATCACAAACACAATTGGATATGGTTCTATACAACTCTAATGCGTTCTTTTGATTAAGAAAAGAAAACCACTAAGGCTTCACCAACACAGTACTACCATTAGCTTCCTCCAAAGCTTGGCAACTTTGTTCACATAATTCCACTATCAAATTCATCTTGTCTAGATACTAGCACACCTTATACCATCTTGCACCTGTTTTTCGTTCAACACCTCCATCTTAAGTCCTTATAATCTGCCAAGTCATGCCTATGCAATAGTCATAGAAATTTTACACGCCGGAAGCCAACACTAATCAAGAAACCAAATGTATATGGATGGAGACCATTACACTATGCTGCAAAGCACAACAATATGTATATGACAACTACTGCATCGTTGTTTCAGACACCGATGACAAGACGACTCCTCTTCATACAGTAGCTAACCAAGGTCATGGAAATGTCATAAAAGAATATTAAGAGATGACTGACAATAGAGGCCAGAATATCCTTCACATTACATTAGAGCATGAGCAAGAGGAGATAATCACACTTCTCTTTAAAAATTCCTTTTTCAGCAGCCTTGCAAATCAGAAAGACATAGATGGAAACACACCTTATCATCTACTTGCTGCCAAATTCAGTTCTGAGTGGTCCGGTCCCAAACAACACCATGGAGTGGATATTGGGTCTTTTCATCAATTTCTTTTGCCAATTATAAGGGCTCTTCGTCAAATTATTTCATTAATTCTATAGGCTTTTCACCTTTTCACCTAGATGTTTGTATAACCAGTTCCGTGATGCAGAAATCATATTTTACCATGGTACGAATCCTCTGTCAATGAGATAAAACTTCTCTCTCTGATGGAGAAGATACAGATAAGAGAAAATTTTCATTTATGATGAACCAGTAATCCAACAGAAAATGTACTATAAATACAATACAAAAATAATTCACGCTCTGTTTACCCACAAAATACCTCCTACAAGCTCAACTCCCAAGAGGACTTTTAATAATTAAAAATGGAATGCATAATATCCAAGCAATTACAGTGGAGTCCTTTGATTTTTATTGTAAATGTGTCATATGTATTCATATAATGAAAATTTTTCATAAGATAGACATGGCAGAGAGACCCTTACCTTCGATGGATCCATGTCAACAATTGCTACTTCGGTCAAGTTTTTCTTGTTGTAGGCCTTTTCATCCACTTTAGGGTGATGATCATACTTGTAGTAACCGGATTTAGCAACAGACAGATGAAGAGGTGTGTCCCCATGAATGTCTTTCTGACTTATACGGCTGCTAACAACGGAATTTTCTAAGATAAATTTGATCATCTCCTCTTCCTCACACTCCGCTACAATGTGAAGGATATTCTCACATCTACTAGTGGTCATCTCCCAGCAATCTGGACAGCATGATAAAAGTTTTTCATGACATCTACACAACCTTGACTTACTACTATGAGAAAAGGCATCATCGTTGTCTATGCCACGAATTTATCGAGATCAAGTAGTTTGCTAACCTTTCATGTTTGGCCGAGCCATGCAGCATAGTGAAGGGGTCTCCATCCATATATATCAACACCCTTGGTTAGTGACGGCTTCCTATATAAAATTTCTATGAATTCTGAAAGATAACGTTATATTGACATCTCATACTAGCAAGTAAAATCAAAACATTACTATATAGTTTATAAAAGTAAAAATATTAAGAATTGCTTGTTCCTTGCTAAAACATCTTATTAATTTTATTTACACAACATTAATTTGTGTTAATTTGATCTCTAAGGTTCTAAATTTCTTACTCTCACCTACACATGCACTTGGAAGAACATATGGAAAAAGACTTGGTAACTACCTAATGAATTTTTGTCGCGTATAAAGTTATTTTTCCATTTGACCAATGTAAGCAGGTGATTTGCAATTTTTCAAGATTATGGACACAATCTTTGGAGAACGTCCCTCGGTAGCCGGATAAAGTGGAGTCTCCTTGCCATTATTGGGAAAATATAAAAACTCTGGATCTTCTTTCGTCAAAATCTTAACCACATCAAGATGATTATATCGCACAACCTTGTACAAGGTCGTGTCACCCTCTACATTCGTTAGCTCCAGTCCCGTTTTAGAGCTCTACATCCGGTTCCTTTGCATATTCAATGAGTGTTTTTACAATATCGGTGTATCCTTCCCTTGTCGAATTAAGTCTTAATGTGGTTGTGACTTTGACAAAAGAAGACCCCAAGTTTGTACATCCACCCAATAATGCAGAGGAGACTCCATTTTTCCTAACTATTGAGAGATCTTCAAGTATGGTGTCCAAAATCTTGGAGAATTGCACATCACCTAATTTCAGTGGTCCAAATGGAAGAGCTTTTCACGCGGCAACAATTAATTATGACAATTAATTATGACAAAGGTAGTTACTAACTAAATCTTTTCTCCATATATTTAACCTTAGATATCAAATTAACACATTAATATTATGAAGAGAGTCCATGTTTTTAATTTATAATAACCATTCACATTTTTCATGATAGCATAAAAAAGAAAGTAATACTATCAAGTAAATAAATAAAATTAATAAGAAATCAGATTTATCATATTTTTAGCTAACAAAGAACAAGCAATTCTTAATATTTTTTACTTTTTATATACTATAGAGTAATGTTATGTTTTTATTTGTTAGTATGAGTTGTCAAAATAATGTTCTCTTTCAGAATACATAGAAATTTTACACGCCTGGAGGCAGATGTATATGGATGAAGACTACTACACTATGCTGCAAAGCATAACAATGTATGTGCCGTTAGACAACTACTTAATTTCGATAAATATGTGACATACCTTGTTTCAAACAACGACGACAATACGATGGCTCTTCATATATTAGTTAATCAAGGTCATGTAGATGTCATGAAAGAACTATTATTACGTTGTCCAAATTTCTAGAGATGACCAACAATAGAGGCCAAAATATCCTTCACATTGCATCAGAGCATGAGCTAGAGGAAATAATCAAATTTCTCTTAAAAAATTTCTTTTTCAACAGCCTTATAAATCAGAAAGATGGAGATGGAAACACATCTTTTCATCTGCTTGCTACCAAATTGGGTTCCGAGTGGTTTGGTCTCATACAACACCCCAGACTTGAAGTTGACATATTATTGAACCCTAGGTGCATAATACCTCAGTTTTGGAATCCACTGAAGATTGAAACATTAAAACACATAAAGAATTCATCAGTGCATCGTATAATTAGATGACATTCTGAACTAAAATTTATTTTGTTTCATTTCACTTGAGACATTTTGTCAAACATTTAGAAAGCATACAAATACACTAATGAAAATAGAAATCACAAGATCAAACAGTAAAAACAGGAAATGGAAAAAAGAGAAATCGAAGCGCAATTGCTTGTGGGAACATTTTATAGAGCACTTAAACTAAACTGCAACTACTCAGACGCACACATAAATTCATATTATTTATGAGCATATATATATATATATATATATATATATATATATATAATATAATATGATATAGAAACCTACAAGCATCTTTTCCTTTTTAACTCTAGCTATGACTAATTTCCTCTGATACTGCAAATAAAATCTATTCAGAAGAATGCTGAAATGTAGTGATACTTAGAAAACAAACATTAAAAAGAAATATATGTATATGTATATGTATATGTATATGTGCTAAGTACTCCACTGCAATAATGAAGAAGTGATACCTCAGTTTCTGAAATATGTAATCAAGGTCTGACTTCATAGATTGTAAGAGACCTGTATTTTTAGGAAATCACTTGAAACCTCTTCAAAGCAATTCTCTGAGTACTCGTTAAAATGTGAAAGAACTGCATTGCTGTCCTGCAACCATCCCAATCTGCAAATTGGGAGGGGCGCAATAAAAAATATAAGAAAAACAGTAGTGAACACCATATATTATGGAATTATTTTTCACTTTTAAAATTTCTCCCACAATTACCAATCAACTTTACATCTGCAAGACTAAATCTTTCTCCTACTTTATTTAAACTCTTCCTTTCCCTCTCAATTTTCAAAACAAAACCTTAAAGCGATCTTCACTAATGACCTTTCCCACAGTCAATTCCCTCTTTGACCGCCTCCAACTACAATCGATCACAACAATTGACTACCAACAATCATTGTAAATTTCACATCAGACATCGGCTTTGAATCGAATTCTGTAGAAACAAAATCAGAGACCACAGGTTTGGGAATAGAAACCATCGCTCTCCTGGCTTCATTCTCTTCCATCTCCAACATTTGAATAAAACAAACAACTTCACAACTACATGATCCTTATATATCAAAATCGAAACCCTAGGGTTTTGTTAGAGTTTCAGCTCCGACAATGGCGGAGCTGGAAAAAAAAATCACACAGAGTAACAATGAAGTTGCAGAATATGATAACATTCAAATCCAATAATTCGCGAAAAACAACTATGCGAGAGAGAGGGGTCGACTGATCGAGAGGGAGAGGGAGAGGGAGAGATTGTGCATGAGTATCAGGCTGGTTCGGTGTCGTCGAAGGTGGTGCACGGCAGTGGAAAGGCTAAGAGGAAGGGGAGAGAGATGGTTCTTAGGGCACAGAAAAGGAGAAGTCGATTGGGTTAGTACAACTCTTTCTACGAAATCATATTTTGTAACAAACAATAATACTTCACTATCGTAGATCGCAGTGATTTCTAAATGACTGTTAGGGGCTGGTTCTTCACTAGCATAAAGCGTCACGTGATGATGGCATCGAAGATCATTTGTTGGGACTCGTTCGATTACATTGGAATATTTTAGCATAATGCTTCATTGGAACGAAATGATTGGCAATATCTCCAAGCATGGATAGACATTGAGAGGTTTCACAAATTTTGTTGTTAACTATGGCTTTTATTTGATCACCTTGAGGTGCAAAATTCCCATATATGTAGCATATTTAAAGGCTGCAATCTACTGTGTCGCACCTTAAGGTGCAACATCATGCAACCTCCTTGTTTTTCACGTCAAATTAGTGTTTTTACTGATTATGAACTATATTTTTGCATTTTTATCCGATTTCAAGTGATAATCACCAATTTGATCAAAATTGGATCCTTCTAAAAGCCTTGGATGATCCATCACGATTGGATACCCTAGGGCTCATTTGACTCTCGAATGGTAAAAAAAATTCGATCAGAGTAGGATTTTCTGTGCTTTTCAATAAAATGATCCAAATTTTATTATGGAATCACCAATTTTATGTTTTGATGATAGGAACATGGAAATGTGAAAATTTGGGAATGTGTACTCATGATTGGATGCCTCCATAGGCTCGTACGCAATCCATCAGTGAAAGTAGGCAAATTGAAAGAGGAATTTGAGGACTTATAGGTAAAATGGCTGAAATTTCTCGTGAAATAGTCAATTTAAGTGTTTGAAAATGGAAATTTGAGAAATCGAGAATGGGCGATGTGGGCTCGAAAGCCCTAATTTTGAGATTTTCTCTAAACTGGCCCAATTAGGTGGACCGATTTGAAATCAAATGATGGAATTGGATGGATTTTAATCTCAAATGAAGTTTGAATTGGGTTTAATGAGGGATTGTGACACTTTGGAGTTGACCATAACCAAATTAGAGACTACAAACTCTAATTGAGACTTGATTTGAAAACAATTCCACAAGCTAACTATAAAACTGATTTCTAAAGTTAGGAAACAACTAAATTCTACCATTGAGGTGGATTTGGAGTTATTAGGAGTCCTTCATATTGCCAATTGATGGACTTTATGAAGTTAGAGTGACAAAAATAACGAACATATAAGGTGTGCAAAATAAAGTGTTTATATATACCGATCAAACCAAGAAGTTGTTAGTCATTTTTGAAGTTGACGAGTGCACTCAACTAACTTTCAGAATATTCTCGGTCTTTCAACTAAAAGCTTATACTCTCTACCTATTTTATATCAACTATACATAAAAAAAAAATACATAATAAGATTTATATTGCCTCTTAACAGAACTTGAACACTTAATGACGCAGAACGGAAGTATAAGGGGTTACCAGCGTAAACCCTAAGAACACAGAAACTGGAATCCACCAGCACAATTAATTGTAAACCAAAGTAAAACTTTATTGATAAATTGATTGCCTTTGCCCTATGGCAGTACATGTATTTATAATAGAGAAATCATAATCCTAACAGTACTAGGAAACCTAAAAATAAAGGAAACTTGTAGAAATTCTAATCCTAACAGGAAAAGAAAATCTATTTCCAAAGGAAACGAAAAAAGGAAAGAAAACATTAAAACAATAAAGGAAACTTGTAGAAATTCTAATCCTAACAGGAAAAGAAAATCTATTTCCAAAGGAAACGAAAAAGGAAAGAAAACACTAAAACAATAAATGAAACTTATTATAATAGTTATTCTGACAACCGAGCGAAAAGTTATGTCAGTTTCTTCGGACCAACTCGTTTTGCCAATTTTCGGTCAATCTCTTCTTCAAACTCCAAAGCCAATTGTCCTACATCAGTCTTTCCCACCTGCGAAGAACTCGACCTCGAGTTGTAATCCAGATAAAGCGGAACATCATCACTAAACTCATAAAGGTCAGCTACATTGAAAGTACGAGATATGTTCATATCAGCAGGCAAGTCAATCACATAGGCGTTGTCATTGATCTTCTTGATCACCTTGTACGGCCCATACTTCCTTGGCTTCAACTTGTTATAGGAACCAACTGGGAACCTTTCCTTACGCAGAAACACCATAACCTGATCACCCTCAGTAAACAATTTCTCACGTCTCTTCACATCTGCTGCAGCTTTATACTTCGCATTCTTCTCCTCTAATCGTGCCTTTACTTCAGCCTGAACATCGCGAACTTGCTCAGCCAGGTTCTCAGCAGCAATACTTGTTCCAGTGACCTTAGGAAGACGTGTCAGGTCTAACGCATGCTTAGGAGGCTGTCGATACACTAAAGCAAAAGGAGATTTACCAGTAGCAGTGTGAACTGCATTGTTATACGCAAATTCAGCTTGTGCCAGAACTAAATCCTACTGTTTAGGCTTGTCACCACAAATGCACCGAATTAAATTCCCCAGTGTTCGATTCAGATTCTCAGTCTGCCCGTCGGTCTGCGGGTGCGCAGTGCTACTGAACTTTAGAGTAGTATCCATCCGCCGCCACAACGTAACCCAAAAATGGCTAAGAAATTTTGAATCCCTATCAGAGGTTATAGACTGAGGAACTCCATGTAAACGGATCACCTCACGAAAGAACAGTTGAGCCACATGTGACGCATCAAATGTCTTCCGACAAGGGATAAAATGTCCCATCTTGGAGAACCTGTCAATCACAACAAACACAGAGTCTACTCCACGCTGAGTTCGTGGAAGACCCAAAACAAAATCCATCGACAAATCCTCCCATATGGCATTCGGTACAGGTAGAGGCATGTAAAGACCTGTATTCTGAGCCTGCCCCTTAGAAGTCTGACAAACATAACACTTGCGAACAAGGTTACCCACGTCGCGTTTCAACTGAGGCCAGTAATACCGCTCGGCTATCCCACTGATAGTCTTGTCACGCCCCAAGTGACCACTCAAACCTCCACCATGTAACTCTCGAATCAGCTTCTCCCTCAAAGAGCTCCGAGGAATACATAACTGATTACCATGGAACAAGTACCCTTCGACCAAATAGAATTCTCCCTCTGTCTGTCTAAGACCACATTTTTCCCATACCTTAGCGAAATCTTCATCCTTAGAATACAACTCTTTCAAGAACTCAAACCCAATAATTTCTTGTTGCTTAGTGATCAGTAAACTCGCGCGTCGACTTAATGCATCTGCCACCTTATTCAGAATCTCAGATTTGTGTTTCAGCATGTAAGAAAACTTCTGCATATAGGTCGCCCACCGAGCATGCATATTACTTAGACTCCTCTGACTGTTTAGATACTTCAAAGCTTGGTGATCAGTGTAAAGAATAAATTCTCGTTGAATCAGATAGTGCTCCCAATGCTTCAGAGCACGAACAATAGCATAAAATTCTTGGTCATAGGTACTCCACTTTCGGCGTGCATCACTAAGTTTCTCACTGAAAAATGCCACTGGTCTCTTCTCTTGTGACAGAACTGCTCCAATCCCAATTCCACTAGCATCACACTCCACCTCGAATAATTTCTCAAAACTGGGTAAAGCCAAAACAGGAGTAGTGCACAGTTTTTCTTTAATGACTTCAAAAGCTGTGTCGGCATCTTCACCCCACTGAAACTTACCCTTCTTTAAGCACTCTGTAATAGGAGCCACAATACTGCTGAAGTCCCTAATAAATCGACGATAAAACGTCGCCAACCCATGGAAACTCCTCACCTCTCCTACTGTCTTTGGTGTAGGCCAATCACGAATGGTTCTCACCTTTTCATCATCAACCATTATTCCCTCCGAACTGACCACATACCCAAGGAATAACAATCTTTCTGTCAGCCAACTGCATTTTTTGAAGTTGATAAACAGTTTATTTTCGGACAACACCTCTAACACAGCCCGTAGATGCTCCATATGATCTTTCCACTCTGACTGTAAATCAGTATGTCATCAAAATAGACGACTACATATTTTCCAATGAAAGGTCGCAATACCTGGTTCATAAGCCGCATAAAAGTACTAGGCGTGTTGGACAATCCGAAAGGCATAACCAACCACTCGTAGAGTCCATCCTTTGTTTTGAAAGCCGTCTTCCATTCGTCACCAGGTTTGACCCAAATTTGATGGTATCCACTTCGCAGGTCGATCTTTGAGAACAACTTCGAACCCTCCAACATATCTAGCATGTCATCCAATCTCGGGATTGGAAAGCTGTATCTGACAGTTATCTTGTTGATCGCGCGACTATCAACACACATCCTCCAACTGCCATCTTTCTTTGGGACTAGTAATGCGGGAACAGCGCAAGGACTCATGCTCTCTCGAATGAACCCCTTCTGCAACAATTCTTCCACTTTAGCCTGTAAAATCTGATTCTCCTTAGGACTCATCCGATAGTGTGGCAAATTTGGTAAGCTTGCTCCCGGAACTAAATCAATATGGTGCTGAATATCTCTCAACGGTGGAAGATTATTTGGTAACTCTTCAGACACCAACTCACTGAATTCAGTCAACAAGGATTGCACCTCCTCGGGTAACACAACTCTCTGCTCTTCCTTGCCTTCTATCACTAGAGCTCGCACAACCACAACATGTACCTCCTGTGCCTCCTTAACTTCAGATTTCAACTCAGTTATTGATGTGACTAAAGAGACTAAGGACTGCTCTTCTACTGTGGCTTTAGTTGAGCCACCACCGGAACTCTGCTTCGGAACCATTGCAATCTTCCTGCCATCCCAACTGAAAACACAAACATTGTCGTGCCCCCTGTAGGTGATATCCACATCAAACTGCCATGGTCGTCCCAATAACACGTGACTAGCATCCATGTCGACTACATCGCAGACCACCTCATCTAGGTAATGCTGCCCGATTGAAATAGGAACTTTACACACCTCCGTCACGTTCGCTTTAGGCCCCTTCTGAATCCACCCAATCGCATACGACTTTGGATGTTTTTTTGCTTGTAGCTTCAAGTGTTCCACTAGTTTTCTAGACACAAAATTCTCACAACTTCCACTGTCAATAATTTAATCACAGACTTTGCCCTGGACACTGCAGCAAGCCTTAAAAATATTGTTTCTTTGTGAGAAATCCTCTAGCTTCGTTGAACACATGACTCGCTGAATCACAAAGTTGACATGCTCTCCCTGTTCTTCCACAATTTCTGCACCATCCAGGAATTCGTCAATGCCTACTCCTTCTTCAACATCCTCGTCGTTTTCCCCAATATCCACGAAATTCACTGGTTTTCTGGCTGGACATTCATTCGAACGATGGCCTGGTTGGCCGCACCTGTAGCACTTCAAACTGCCTGTTTTAGCATATGGGTTTGGCGCCATCCGTGGGGCTTCCTTCGTAGCTGCTGCTGTCGGATGCATCCCAGCATGGTTATTACTAGAAGACAAACCCCTTTGAGTTTGATCTGTAGCAGTTTGAGACTGATAATTCTGCCCATCGTCTGGTGGAAATCTGCTCCTGTTTGCAACTGCATTGGACGTCCCAGCCGTGTCCTTCTTGTAGTAGGAAAATCGATTGGATGCCTTCTCCATTAACTCTGCTTTCAAGGCCATGTTTTGTGCCTCATCCACTGTCCAAACAACTTGCAGTCCAATTTTGTCTCGAATGGTAGACTTCAATCCTGCTAAGTATTTGGAAACCTACTGTCCCTCAGTCTCATTCAGGTTGTTACGAACTGACAGTCTAGTCCACTCCTCAGTATAATCCGCAATAGTCCTATTACCCTGCACACAATTCTGGTAATTCTGGAAAATAAATTGCTCATAATCTAGAGGTAAAAACCTGCTCATCAGAAGTTGTTTCATTCTCCTCCAGGTTCGTATAGGAGCCTTGCCTTGTCGTCGCCTATCGTTTTGCAACTTCTCCCACCAAACAGCAGCCCCGCTTCTCAACTTATATGCCACCATCTTGACTTGTCGATCCTCCGTAACTTCAGTCATCTCGAAAAACCTCTCAACCTCAGAAATCCAGTCCAGAAATTCTTCAATCTGCAATTTACCATGGAATAGCGGTATGTCTGCGCGTATTCTATAGTCAAGTTGATTTTGGTTTCGATTTTGTTAACGAATCCCTTGGTGACCAGCAACGTCCTCATCAGAGTCTTCATCACTCAAATATTCGAACTGCTCGTGTCTCGCCGCTCTAGGCGGATGTCCACCTCCAGGGCGGCCAAGGGCAACTCCCTCGACTCTAACTTTGTTGGCAGGGGCTTAAGCGTTACCAATAGGGATGTCGGGATTAGGCTGCCGCTCCATCAGTTGCTGTAACGTGGCCGTCAACCTCTCCATCGCCTGTCGCTGCTCGTTAATCACTTCCCATATATCTACATCCTTACGACCAGCGTCGCCAGGGTTAACTCCTCCGTCTTCGTTGTTGACCATCGTACAAGGCAAATCCTTAGGCTCTGATACCACTTGACGCAGAACGGAAGTATAAGGGATTACCAGCGTAAACCCTAAGAACACAGAAACTGGAATCCACCAGCACAATTAATTGTAAACCAAAGTAAAACTTTATTGATAAATTGATTGCCTTTGCCCTATGGCAGTACATGTATTTATAATAGAGAAATCATAATCCTAACAGGACTAGGAAACCTAAAAATAAAGGAAACTTGTAGAAATTCTAATCCTAACAGGAAAAGAAAATCTATTTCCAAAGAAAACGAAAAAGGAAAGAAAACACTAAAACAATAAAGGAAACTTATTATAATAGTTATTCTGACAACCGAGCGAAAAGTTATGTCCGTTTCTTCGGACCAACTCGTTTTGCCAATTTTCGGTCAATCTCTTCTTCAAACTCCAAAGCCAATTGTCCTACATCACTTAACCTTCTTATGGAGAAGGAATAGTTCTACAATACTCCAGAAATTCTTTAAATGTAATAATCTCACCACTCATAAAACACAATTTTTCATTATTATATGAAATTATAAAAAATGGAGTCTTACTATTAGTGGGATTCCAATTAGGGGTGCACAAAGAACCGTGGGAACCGGAACCGGAACCGAGGGGAACTGTACCGAACCGTGGCTACGGTTCCAGTTACGGTTCCGGTTCCGGTTCCTAAAATTAGGAACCGTTACCAACGGTTCCGATTCCGATTCCATGACCAGTAGAACTGTACCGAACCGGAACCGAAACCATTTTATATTAAATATGTGTATATATATATATAATATAATTATTATATTATATATATATATACACATTACATATAATAATTATATATAATGTATATATATTATATATAATATAATATAATTATTATATGTAATGTGTATATATATATATAATATAATAATTATATATATATAGGGTGTCATTTTTAGATCGTAGGTCTTACATTTATTTAATGAATATATATATATTTTTTGTATTTTCAAGCTTCATTGAAAAAAAAAAAAAAAAACCAAGGAACTGCGGTTCGGAACCGGAACCGAACCGAGAACCGCAGTTCGGTTCCTCATGGTTCCAACCCTTAACGGTTCCGGTTCCGGTTCCGATTCCACCAAGAACCGTGAGGAATCGTACCGTGTGCAGCCCTAATTCCAATACACAAAATTATCGTGATATTTAATAATTTTTTGTGAAGAAGAGAGATCATACAATCTGAATTAATGCTCATTGGTCACATGAAATATTTTTCGTTACAAGTTTCATATCACAAAATTGTATCTCTATAAAAAGAATACCCTGTTTCACTATAATCAATTATGAATTTTTGTAAAAAAATATGCTCGTTTATAATCTTGAACAATTTTTGTTTTAAGTAAAGCATAATTTTATATGAGCAAATATTCATAAATTCCTAAAACACATATATAAGTTGAGACAATACCCTTTCCAACTTAGATTGATGCAATATTATACACCATCACCAAAATTAGAAGGAACTGAGTTTCCCACCTCGATTTGAATCACGCCACTAGGATTTATAAATCAAGAATAAGCTAGAAAGGAACGCGAAGGTAGTTGAATACTCTCTCTCTTTACATATGTACTAGCCAAAGTGCACGTGCTATACACGTGAGTAAACAAGGTATTATATATATATATATATATATATATATATATATATATATATATCATTAAAATTAAATTAAATTTGAAAAAATTACACTCAAATAAAATTAGGAAGCCTAAACTACTAACTGGTCTATTTTAAAAGTTTATTTTTCACTTTGATTGTATTAAGCAAAATAATTACATATGCATTGAAAATTATTATTCAGGTACAAAATACTCTTCAATCTTTTATTCCAAAATATCAAATTATCATTCTTAAATCAAATAATTCATTCACTCAAGAAATTAAAAAGTTTCTGGAATATCGTTTGGTTTCTGAAAAATTGCAGGAATATAAAAGTAATCCAGTAAAAGTGAACAAACTCTTAAAGTAAAATAAAATATACATTATACAAGCACTTGTAAGTATGCTATTATGTCATAAAGTAATCTAAATTAGACAGCTTGATATGGTCCTGAATGGTAACCAAATTTTTTTCCAATTTAGATTAATGCAAGTGGATACACTTGTAATATCACAACACATCAACTATATCTGGATATGAATAAAGTAGATTTTTCAGATATGCTTGGGTAACTTTTCGGTCTGATATGTCTAAAAAGTATGAGCATCATGAAGAGATATTAGATCAAAACATGAGGTACAAATATAAGAAAATTTTAAATTTCACAAGTAAACTCCTATAAATTTCAAGTATGTCTGCAAATGCAAACAAAATTTGAGTTTTATCAAAAAAATAATAAGTTATGAGTCATTTTACATAGAATGTGTCTATTTACTAAATCAAATTAAGAACATATTTAAACAAGAAAATATAAATTAGATAGTTGATAATGACAACTAAAAAATTGACCATCACATTTAAAAAACCTCAAAAGTAAGAGCCATTGGAACATGAATTTGTCATGCAATTCAAAAACTAGTTCACTAATTTTTTATTTTTTTAAAGTAAAAAAGCAGTTCACTAAAGCAAAAAAAAGACCATATTTTTGTGACGAGAGATAATCAATGACCAATAATTTATCCAGACAGTGGTGCTTTGTAATGAATTCAATTTTCTTCTAGTGAGACAAAAAGATAATGATCAGTTGGATTTTATTTAGTCACGCACAACGCTCCTTCAGTCACACAGGAATTAAACGCAATTTAGTGTGGGTTGGAATAAAAGATTAAAGAGCATTTTGGACTTAAATAATAATTTTCAATGCATATATGATTATTTTGTTTAATTCAACCAAAATGAAAAATAAACTTTTAAAATCGACCACTTTGTAATTTAGGCCTCCTAACATCATTTAAGTGTAGTTTTTACATTAAAATTTAATCATGGTGATTTTTTTGTTTTTCGTAATGTAAAATTAATCTATAAAGATCATGCAACAAAACATATAACATGGTTTTTCTCGGAAAAATAAATATATAATTAATAAATCAGAAAGAGGTATATAAAGTTTCTATTAACGTGCGTGGTTTTAATGTTGAAGAGGAAAATACAAATCCATTATCATAAATAACTGTAATTACATAACATTCAGAAACAAAAACTCAATCTATAGTTAGAGCTTTGTCAAACTCGTCATTATTCATTAGAAGGTATTACTACTAGAGAATACGAAACCAATATTCATAAATAATAATATTTTCGGACTATCCATTCTTCAATTCAACCAAGACTCTAATATATAAATATTGAAATTAATAGATTGCATGATTCAATTTAAATGCTTCTCGACCAATAGTTACAACTCTAATTCCCCGCTCCAACACATGATATGATATATTTTATTCTTAAGTTTTACCCCAGAAGGCCTTATATAATTTGAAAAGAACATACTACATATAAGCACATCCCTTTCTCCACACTCAAGCGATGTGGGATTGAGCACTCTGTCAGTGTGGTAGTTCAACTCGCTCACTCACATTCGCCCACGAGGGTTACTACAATTCACCCTCCTAGGAGGCCCGACATCCTCGTCGGCACACTTCCGGTTAGGTTTAGGCTCTGATACCAATTGTAATATCCCGTTCCAACACATGGTATGATACAAATACCGACTCGTTGTTTTTCATTTTCCTTTATGGAGACATCATTACGTAACTATTCAACTGTCTTATCTGTTTTTCTTTTTATCTCATCTGACTTTGAATTCAAATTGGCTTTTAATTTGAGATGGCTATACTATCCATCAAGTAAAACTTTGAATTGTAGTGGACTATTTCAATTTTAATCGCTTGTCTTATCCTATCATTCTCTTAGAATTACATCAATGTAAATTTTCAAATTTAATTTTCAAATATAATAATTTGCTTATTAGTTGTCTCCTATTTTCGAGTTTGAAACGAGCATCGAAAATATGTCCGAAGCACAACTCTTTTATAAATATTATTTTATAAATCATCTCTTTTCATTGATTGATAGATCAACTGACTTAATTGTCGGAGGATCTCGGCATCACACTAGTGTCACCGATATAATTTCATTTTTTGTTTTAAAAAAAACGATATCTTTCCGGACCGTGCTACTTTTTCCTTCAAGTGAACCAAGTAATTGACAAGAGAATAAAACTTTTGAATTTGTAACCAAGATTCTAATATATAAATAGGGAATCGAAGTAATTGAGCAATAGAATAGAACCTCTGTGCGTGAATATATGAATATTTTGGTACAAGACACCACTCTTTAACACGAGCTTATGGCGTATATTCGAGAAGTTACAGATGCACATTCTGCGGGTTGTAGAATTATTTAACCTTTGATCAACACATTGTCTTGCTCACATATGAATAGGAAAATGCTAAATAACAAAAGAAAATCTATAATACACTCCCGTGTAAACATTTCGAATGAATCTAGACTTGTATATGTGCGATAAAATCTATTTACGTGTTATGCATGCACAATATAAATTCATCGAGATGCACTATAGACGTATTCAAGAACAACTAGTTATAGAAAGAAAGAACTAGTACACCAAACAACAAATGTAAATAATTCAACTTGTTAAAAAGGAATATATGGAGTACTTTATATTTAAAAAAGGAAAATAAAAGACAGAAGAGGAAAGGGACCCAGAAAAATATAAAATTATAGAAAATGTAACAAAGCATTGCATCATCTATGATTATAGAATAGAAGAAAAAGAAAAAGAAAAAAAAAAAAGAAAGAAAAAGAGAATTCAAATCTATGTGATTCTTGAACCACCTTTAGACCACTTGCACCAATATAATAAATAAAAATCAAATGAAAACAAATCGAAAGAAAAAAAAGCATTGCATCATCTATGATTTTAGAATAGAAGAAAAAGAAAAGAAAAAAAAAAAGAGAATCCAAATCTATGCGATTCTTAAACCACATTTAGACCACTTGCACCAATATAATAAAAAAAAAAATCAAATGAAAACAAATCGAAAGAAAAACATGTAAAGTGTTTGTGTGTTGAACATGTGCTCGCTGTGAATAAATTATTCTAACTGAACTTACCATCTGTAAATACATAGGATAAATTTGGGTCGTACATGTTGTTGACGCATAGTGAATCTTACAGTTTTATTAAACACATACGTATGAGAAATGAAATGAAATAACAAAGGGGAAAAAGAAACATTGAGTTCTAAGACGCTGTGTGATCGGTAAGAGGAAACTTTAAAGGGTTTTTTAATTTATTATAATTTAAAATGGCGTAAAATGTATAGAAAAAATAAAAAATGCTTGCACTTTTATTGGACCTTAATTAATTAATTAATGTATTCATATTAACGTATGTACCAAAAAAATGAAACGACAAAATTGGGGACATTCTTACCATAATTCATATTGAATAAATGATTTAATTACACTTTTATTGAGTAGACTTTTAACGCAGTTTTAATTGAATTAATGAAAGTAAAAACTAATTTAAAAAAATTAAAAAATGTATAGAAAAAACAAATAACTTATTAATTAATTAATGTATTCATATTAACGTATGTACAAAAAATGAATCGAGGAGACATTTTTACCATAATTCATATTGAATAAATGTTTTAATTACACTTTTATTGAACAAACTTTTAATGCAGTTTTAATTTTAATTGAATTAATGAAAGAAAAAACTAATTTTAAAAAATTAAAAAATGTATAGCAAAAATAAAAAAAACCTCACTTTTATAAGTAGTATAGAGATATAGATATATATATATTTGGTGAAGTAAGTAATTTCATTGGATCCAAAAAGATGTGCATGTGTGTACAGCCATCGAGCAACATTACATGGATTAACTTATCCCAAAAACAAAGGAAGACAGGTTCCAGTTAAACCAATCAGGTGACCCAACAGGAGGAGCCCAACAGTGATTAAAGCCCAACTCACAGCAACAGCAAAAGGTTACCTGGTGATGTGGAACGACAACTATTTGAATTTCTACCTCATATAGCCATATGGGCATTGGCCCCAAAATTATTGAGCAAAGAGTATTAGAAATGGACTTCATTGATTGCTTCAATCAATTAAAATTTGCTAAAATCTTTATAAACACCATTTGGGTTTTCGAATGGAGAATTATATATATTTTTAAATAATAAAAAATTATGATCCCATAACATGAAAAAAAATCTTAATTCGTCACTTACACCTATTGAGTTGAAATAAGGCAATACTAGATTGATTCTCACATAAATTTATATTATTTTATTGTATTGAACCACTTCAAGGATTCTTTATCAATAAACAATAGCAGAGATAATAAATGAGGTATTCAATACAACTATGAGGGTCCAGTTTTGTAATTGGCAATCTTCAATGTCAAAATCAGACATGATCGAGTTGTATTCTTTGAGTTATATTCTTGTTATTGATCATGTAATTGAAGTCTCAGAGTGAGCAGTTCTACACCAACCACACAAGGGTTCTTCAAAGAATGAAGCTTTAATCTTTGGAAGAAGCCATCAATAGTCTAAACAATGATTCGATCGATTGAAGTTTCGATATGGTTCCGAATGCATGAGGATATCGTTGATCACATATGAGAGTCACATAATCTACGTAAAGTGGTGAGAACACATATTTCAAACTGAGAGGTTTCGACCTTGAAAAGAGAGGTTTTTAAACAAATTCGGATACTTTTCAAGGTTGGACAGGTCCAAGGTTTAGCTGGACCGATCCAAGAGATCTCAGTATCTCTATATGAGTTTGCTACAGGACATGGATCGGTCCAAGAAAAGGTTGGACCAGTCCAAGACTTTTGGTCTGCGGGATTTTTCCTGTCTTGTCTTGTTTTGACCCGGATTTGACCCATAACTTTCCTAAAACGTGACTTGTTTCCCATTGATTTTCAACTTGTTTTTCAAAGAAAATTAAAATTTTTAATCTCTATAGAAACCTCATATAATTTCTCTCTCATTACGCTTTCACAGAGTTTTCAATATACATTAAACTGAGAATTTCTAGAGAGACAAAGCATTGAGATATTTTTCTAACAAATGATTTTTCTCTCAAATTCTTTGTTTATATTTTTGAGAGCATATACATATTCACTGAGTGATTTAGGGTATTTTTATTTGCTGAATCAACTGTTCGAATTCTGCATTATAGATTTCTTCGTGATCAAGTTACTGGATTGGTTTCTTCTACAACTGTTTATTGGTGAGGAATGAGAAGAAGACCGAGTTACGAAGGCTGGGGACATAATACTTATTGAGTGTTCGTGTTCTTCCAATTATCCTTCTAAGAGAATTTTGACGTTAGCCGAGAATCTGCATAGAAAGCCTGAGGTATTCCGCATCAAAGTTTTTGTCAGAGTGGAGTGGGTGTGAGTTTGGGACAGAGTCTGTTGTACTTTGTTTCGACGATAGTGGATTTGTTTCTCCAACGCTACAAAGTCTCACTTGTGATTTTTTTTTCGATCTGAATTTTTCACGTATATCTGGTGCATTCTTTACTTTACTGCACTTTATTTTATTTACTTGCGTTGTGGGATTGCTTAGGATTTTAATTGGACTTAAAATTGAATAATCTGAAAGATTAAGCAAAAAAACGAGTAAACCTAATCACTCCCTCTCTAGGTTTTAAATCTAACTTTCGCAGCCATTTTTGCACCGCACAATTCACAATATTCAAATTCTTTACTATGCACTTGCGTGACAAACCTTCTGTGATGGGGCATAACAAATAATTAGCCCTGAAAGTCATTATCCGGTGGCATTTTACTAGTGACATAAAGGTCTTAATGGTTTTTAAATACATGCTTATAAAGGACAGTTAATAATGTCTTAAAGTAAAGCTAAAATAAATAAACTATATAAACAACTTATCCATGTCTTTTCTATGTTTGAATTAATGTACAAGTAATTAACACTCTATGGGGCAAGAAACCCCACTTATCATGTGGTGGCACATGGAACTGTAATACCCACAAATTTTTATTAATGGGTTAGAGAACCCGAGTAAGGAATAGTACAAAATACCTCCTATTACAAATAAAATAACCCACAAGGGATATCAAATCTAACAAGTCCATCTGCTATCAAAGGCAAAACTAGACTTCTAAGGAAGGAGGCAATTGAAGAAGGTAATCCCAATAAGGATTCCTAATAAAATAATCTTGGGTATAAAGTTAGTAACCTAGTTGAATTAGAACATCGTAAATAATTATAAATAGGGTTGAGAGCCCTAATAATGAACAAGTGATTTTTTCTGCAAAATTACTTTATTTTCTTTTAAACAAATCTTTATTAATTTTGTGATGTATATATTTGTAATTGGCAATATTCGCTGTCAAACCTAAGTTTGATCGAGTTGTAATATTTCATTCATATTTTTGTAATCGATTATGGAATTGAAGACTAAGAGCTTGGAGTGTGTTCTTCATTAATGCATCATCTAAAGAGTGTCTCAACAAAACTTTGGTTGAATGAAGCATTCAAGTGGCTACAAGTAAGGATGGACGTCGTTGATCATGATTTGAACATCATTTAGTCTAGGTAGTTTGGTCAGGATGCATAGGTTTTTAAAACTTTTTTTTTGTCTTGAAATATAGAGTTTCGAAGTCAGAATTTCATATTTTTCAAAGTTGGACCGGTTCAAGTCTTACTTGAACCGGTCCAAGAGCTCTCAAAACCTTAGAATTGGTCATCAACATAGCTGGACCGGTCCAAGGTTTAGTTGGACCTATTCATGAGGTCTCAATACCTCATGTAAAGGTCTCAACAAGGCTAGACTGGTCCAAATGAAGGTTGGACCGGTCTAAACCTTTTGGTTTGACTATTTTAGCCTCATTTGTCATGTTTTGACCTGAATTTGACTCTGAACATTCCTTAAACATCGAACTTCATTTCCTATTGATTTTTAACTTATTTTTAAAGAAAAATTAGGGCTTTATTATCTATATAAAGCCTCATATGTTTTCTCTCTAATGGGATGTTTTCAATGAGTTTTTTATATATATCAAAGAATATATTTTTAGAGAGAGAAAGCAATTGAGATATTTTTCACCAGAGAATTTTATTCTTCTGTTTATATTTATTGAAAGCACACGCACATAGTGTTTAAATTACGATGCTCTTCTCAGATCAGCCGGATTCTCAAATACATTATCAATCTATACAATTTAATTAAAACAGCATAGATGGTTCCTTGATACTACTTGATTTTATATGAAAATAAGGAGAAATGATCACTATGAAAGGAAAAAATACTTGCAGAGTATTTGTGTTCTTCCAACTACCCTTCTGGAAGGATTGTGACGTTAGCTGAGAGTCTGCAGCAATTGGATGAAAAGTTACAAGAGTAAGTCTGAAACATTCCGCATCAAGTTCTTGTCAGAGTGGAGTGGGTGTGAGTTTGGGACAGAGTGTATAGTACTTTACTTGAAGATAGTGAATTGGTTTCTCTGAAGGCATTTACCTCACCCCCGTGATTTTTTCCTTCTGAGGGTTTTCATGTAAAACTCTTGGTGTCATCTCTAACTTTCCTTACTTGTTTTATTTATTTTGTGATTGATTGGATGCATAATTATTAATTGTTGTGGGTAATTAATCAAACATAAAAATTAGACAAAAAGACCTATTCACTCATGTAGATCTAAGAACTAACATCTCACATTAAATTAACTGAACTGTTTTTGCACCGCGTAACTCAAAAAAATTTCTTTATTAATTAGGTGTTGTATTTTTGTTTTTAAGTTTGTGAGACCAATCTTAGATCTGCAAATATTTTCATCTACGCATACAAGCCAAAGATTCTCCATCTTTCTATTCAATAACTAAACCCAGTAGTAAGTAATATAGTGCTTGTGAAATTAGGGTCGTTTGGTAATCGTTTATGTTTAGTGTTTATATAAACAGTATTTATGTTACATGAGTATTATTTGATAATGAAAAAACGTTTCGCTTATTTTAAAAATCTTTGTTAACATTAAATTATTATTTTTTAAATAAAAAAATCAACACAATAAACTGCATAAAAAAACAAGTTCATGCTATAACAAGTTTATGCATCAATAACAGAACAAGATATATATATATATATATATATATATATATATATATATATATATAAGGTTACATATATATCTATGCACTGCAAATTATATTGTAAAACTAGAACGATCCACAACCCAGAAGGCCCCAACAAGTAGTCGTGCACACGATTTGGTTTCTTACGATTTTTGGGAGAATTGGAACTAGAATTGTTTCCAATGGTCCCTTAATTTTGAAACCGGAATCGTTGAATTTGGTTTAATTCGATTATTATAGGAGTTGTATTTAACCTTACAATAGTTATATATGTTCAACAGTTCCAGTTTCGGTTCCAATGCTTGGAATCAGAATCATAGTGAACGGTTCTTAAAATTTAGAGTCAGAACCGTAGTGAATGATTCGGTTCGCTTCAGCTACAGTTCTTTATGGTTCTACCAGTTCTTTGTGCATCCCTACCAATAAAACAAAATATATATAACTATGAAAAAGTTGAAAGTTTTTCGATTTGTATGGAGTGAGGAGGGATTTGGAGGGCATACCCTTGCTCTATTTTTCTTTCAACACTGAAAATGAATGAATGATATGAGTACAAAATACCATTCTTGTTTCTTTGACAAGGAGATGATTGCGACTTCTTTGTTTTTTTCCCTCAAATAATTTTTTTTTTTAGCATGGGTTCCCCTAAGTAACTATTTCTTATTATCAAGTATATTAATAATTATTCATATTGTATCTAATATTTTTTTCTCAAAGCAATTGACACTCTTTAATTCTGTCTACGCTTGATAATTCTAGTATTTTTATCGTTGTATCAAGCAATAGCCTTTTATATATATTTATTTTTTCATTTTCTCACTTTTAGGTTCAATTTTTAATTAAAATAATATGATCACCATTTTAGATTAAATTTTTTTTTTTTAATAAACATAAATACTAAAACATCTTGGTATTTAGAATTTGAAAACTTAGCTATTAAAAGTGTTTTAACAATTTATAAACAAATCAAAATTATCAAATATGTTTATCTTAAATTTTTATTTTTATAAATAATAAATATTAAACATAAATAGTTATCAAACGATTAAGTTTACGTGCTTCTACATTCTAGAAGAAAAAAAAACAAAAACTAAAAAGGACACCTATTACTTTGAGTTTTTTTTTTTTTTTTTAAATTTTAACAAATGCTGATGATGTTGCCCAACATGATACCATGAATTGTAGTGTCGGCCCACACACAAGTAATATACGCTGTTCATGCTTTGAGTTTGATGGAAAGTTGGACTTTTAAAAATTTTAACAAATGCTGATCATGTTGCCCAACACGATACCATTAATTGTAGGGGCGGTCCACACACAAGTAATATACGCTGTTCATGCTTTGAGTTTGGTGGAAAGTTGGACTTTTGGATCAAGAAAGGTCACTGACTGATGCAGATTTGAGAGAAGAATGACCCTACCTGGGGTTGTATAGTAGTCCTCTAGATGGGTGGATCTAATTTGTTAAATTAATAGATTATCGAATTCGAATAACTAATTATATTCTAATTACTGAAATTGAGATGAAATTTTAACCAGAATTGGTGAACAACATAAAAAATTAATAATAAAAAGAGACAAAATAGAGAGACAGAAGAAGAAAAGAAATAATGATAAAAATATTTTAGTAATATGTAAATTAATATTACATTTAAGTTTGGCCAAATAAGGCCAAAAAATTCTATCAAACTGTCCAAAGTTGTTAAAAAAACAATCCTGCGATTCAAAATGTCTTTTACTATCTATGGTCTAAAATTATTTCATCTAATAGTCACGATTATGAGTGTAAGATAGTACCATAGCTACGAGCATATCCTAGTATTATATATTATAACATTAGATAATATATTTATAGTATATTTAATACCGTATCGACCATAATCAATATTCGATTTATTTAGTTAACGAATTATCGGATTCAGATCGCTAACAGATTATTGGATTAAATGTTTTAATTCATATCCTAATTATTGGCTCGGATTCAGATCACATGGACATGTCTAGTTGTTGGTGGTGACCATGTTTACCAAGGTCAAGTATTTTTGTGTGCCACGAGTTAAGTTCCACAAACAACAAGATCCGTCTTTAGCTTATATAATGAAGATTTCTCCTCCTCTAATTGTCTGGAACGACATAGTCCCGACCATGTAATAATTCCTCCCCGAAGTATCCTCAACAACAAAGCGAAAGGCATTTCAGGTTTCTCGTTTTATTTACACTTTACTTTAATGAAATGCATCTTTCAAGCATTTTACGTATACATTATGTTGCATGTGAGAGCATCGAAATGATGCCTTGTATAGTTTTGGAATTGAAAAAAATTTAGTTCAAGATGTCAATTCGGTGCTTCCAAAATTAGCTTTAGTGTAATTTTCTCTTCCTTTCATTTAATGTATAAATGGGATCTTCATTCCAATGAGTAGGTTTATCAAACTCCAATCTTGCTTTTTCATTCCAGTGACATATGATTCTGAAAACACTGGAATTGCCTTGTGGAGAGTTTGGAATTGAAACTCAATGTAGTCTTTCTTTATAGTCAATCAGATCAATGGGAAAGCACATTATCCCATTATTTTTACTCAGCTGAGTTTTTCACATAAAATATCTGCCCTTTCTTTCCCTTCCTGCTATTTACTTAAATACTTTTATTGCCCATGTATAATTGAGTGATTGACCTATCAAATAATAATAATAATCATAATTGAATGATTGATTAATTGATTAAATTATAACTTGGTAATTAATAATAAAAGTTTAAATCAATGGATAGAGTAAGCAAATGTAGATTTGTCCACCCAGATCTCTAGCTTAATTAATTTAGTAGAGTAGTACTAAAACCAACAAATTTAAAATAGATAGCAATTAAAACGATGAAAAAGAAAAATGAAAAATGAAACTTTTGTGTTTGACCTCTTTTATATATTCCACAACCGAACAATTTTTTTCTTTTCTTTTACCATAAAATCCATCTAATTTATTCATAACTATATATTTTTAACTATTTTTTTTTTCTTTCCCAATCTAAAGCATCAAATTTTTTTTAAAGTAATGTCACATGAAT
The DNA here is from genome assembly GCA_026545225.1 of Cornus controversa. Classification (NCBI taxonomy): domain Eukaryota; kingdom Viridiplantae; phylum Streptophyta; class Magnoliopsida; order Cornales; family Cornaceae; genus Cornus; species Cornus controversa. Next base: position 42,943,082 of record CM048849.1, read on the forward strand.
TTATGCTATTTTTGGAAATTTGATTGGAGGCTTGACCTGAATAGAGAAACAATTTTCGAAAGACCAATAGAGCTTGAAAAGTCTAAATTGGATGTAACAATCTAATTCCTATATTTTTGTGCACAAAATTGACATCTTAGAAGAAATAAATAAATAAATAATTCATTTCCATATTTTATAAATTAACAATAGTAACAGGAGCAAAAAGTCCAACACTTTTATGTGTGAACTAAATAGTTTATTAGTAATGATGACACGAGGCTGATATAATGATATCACTGCCAGAGGAGGAAAAAGTGAACTACCTTTTTGTCCCACTCTTACAATAGTTATTTGTGGCGCCTACCGACCCACCTCTGTTCCACACTATCTAGTCGTTATGTGTCTTAATAAATTTACTATTCAATGTCTCTGTTCACACTCTGTAGTCGTTGTGTGTGTGTGTATATATACAGGTTAGCTACAACAAGGAGAGACATTCATACAAAGAAGCTTGTGAGAGCTATAATAACACATGTCTATGTCAGAACAAACCTCTGGTTTCGGCAGTCCAAGATTGGTTGTCAAGAAGGTGCTTGCCGAGCCTCAAAATGAAGGTGATGGTGCTGTCATAAGGAGAAGCATTGGGAGGTAATATATGTGTGTGTATATATATATATCTCAATATTGTTTCATGGATAGTTGTGTTTTTATTGTATTTTGCATGTTGAATCATGGGGTGGTCTTATGTTTTGGAGTTACTTTGATTTACAGGTCAGAATTGAAGTATTTGGATCCTTTTATCAAGTTGGATGAATTTGCAGGTACATACAATAAGATGATAATTGTGATCTTAGCACTCTAGTTTCGACTGTGTTTGGGCATTAAGACCTTCCTTTGTATTTCTTTTTGCAGTCTCACCTCCTGCTGGATTTCCTGATCACCCACATAGAGGTCACTAAAATTCTAATCCATTTCAATGTTGTTTTTGGGATTATATATATATATATATGGGCCATATGGCAAGTGCTTTCGCCAAAAGCGATATATCTCGGGTTGCAGCTTCTCCAAAAATGGGGATAAGGCTAGCTGACATCTCCCAAACCCCGTTCAAGTGGTGGGTGGGTATGACCTTTTTTTATATACACGAGTGTGTCTATAGTGTATAGCTAGTTACAAATTTATGTGTATATATCCTGTTCTTGATCAATTTCTTGGATCCTGAGTCCCTGACTCTCTAAGTCTCGTTTTTACAGGTTTTGAGATGGTAACATACATGTTGAAGGTACACTTGTTCACTTCAGTAACAATTTGAAATTTGGATTGTGAAAGGGTTGGATTGTTAGAAACTGAACATGGATTTTTGTGTATTAACTTAGGGAGCTTTCAGTATCCAAGATTTTTCTGGGCATAAGGGTACCATCCGAACTGGTGATGTTCAGGTAAGTATATAATAGATTGAAGTCAATAATCTTATAAATGATTTATTTAAAAAAAATCAAGCACAATAGTTGAAATTTCACTCATTAAGATTTGTGTTATTTTCTTATCATATGAAATTGTACAGTGGATGACAGCAGGAAGAGGGATAATACACTCAGAAATGCCTGAAGGAGAAGGAACCCAAAGGGGTTTGCAACTATGGATCAACCTATCTTCAAAGGATAGAATGTAAGCAATGTTATATCAACTCACATCCAACTAAGTTCTACACAACTAAAACAAAATTTATAGAAACCATCATAAACCTAACATATAACAGGACTGACTCTGTCAAAGTCTTCCTCATAATCCAGCAATTTGTTCAAGGTCTTCAAAAATAAATCTGTCGAGTTTCACTTAAAATTTTGAATTGCAGGGTTGAACCAAGGAATCAAGAACTGTTAAGCGAGGACATCAGACGGACAGAGAAGGATGGAGTTGAAGTCAGAGTTATAGCAGGAGAAGCAATGGGGATCCAATCTCCAGTGTACAGCACAACTCCATCAATGTACCTTGATTTCACTCTAAAACCCGGAGCCCAATTGCATCAAAACATCCCAGAATCTTGGAATTCCTTTGTGTATATTATTGAAGGTGAAGGGGTCTTTGGTTGCTTAAACTCATCGCCAGTAACAGCTCACCATGTCTTGATCTTGGGTCTCGGAGATGGTGTGAGTGTGTGGAACAAATCTGCCAACCCTTTGAGATTTGTGTTCGTAGGAGGACAGCCGCTTAACGAACCAGTGGTTCAGTATGGGCCTTTTGTGATGAACACACAAGCTGAAATTGATCAGACTATTGAAGACTATCGCGGTTCCAAGAATGGTTTCGAGTTGGCAAAGTATTGGAGATCTCAATAAGTCAGCTATTTAAGGCAGAAGGTCACAGAAGTAAGTAAGCATTCCTAAGAACCACACAGCTGTAGCTGGCAAGAGATGTATTAACAAGTTCAGAGATCCTATTCTCTGGAGTATCACTTATATTCTTCTATTTGAAATTTTAGCTCAATCTGTATTTACATTACAATATCAGTAATATCATCAACAATTCTCTGCTTCCGAAAGAGTATTCTTTGGTTTCTCCACTACCATAAGAGCTGTAAACAGTGGCAGCAAGTGTCCATTTTCTCAGTCTCTACTAAAATTTCTAATGCCCAATCTCTCACGATTCCAATTTTCTCGAACTAGAGATTTTCCTAAAGTAACCATTGAAAGAGAGCATTGGAAGAATAGGTGCTGATCAGTTTTCGTATGGAGTTGCAGACAAAAGAGAGCATTGGAAAAATTGGTGTTGATCAGTTTCTGAATGAAGTTGCAGATACATTGAGCGGACAGTCAACTACACTCCCAAGAACTAAAAATAATTATGCAGAAATGTAAGGACACCACACCGCCTCTACCTATCGCTATCTGTTTCTATCTACATCCAAACAGAGCAATCTAGTAGTAGAAGAAGAACATAAAACTAAAAGTAGAAGCTCTGTACTAATGAACATTCACCTTGTTCTCTCCTGTGAAAACACCACATTCTCTTTACCTCAAATTTGACCCATTTGATTCCTACCCTCTTCCTTCAGTCGAAACACTCGAAGCTCGGTTGAAGCTTTGCTCGTGTCAAAAGAAACAAGACAGGGCATCGCAATATTTGGATTCCAATCAAATTCACAGTTTGTTAACGAGCTCATGCAAAACTTGGAGACAATAAATAAAATAAAATGAGTACCAAAACCAACTCATATTTTTATATAATCACAACAAAATAATGTGCACTTACATGTTACTGGTATCAAGAACTAGGAACTTCATTTCATATTTTTCCTATGAATTAATGACAAATATTGTCTAATTTCAAAAAAATTATATTATCTTATTTGTAACTATAAAACCCCTCCACAATATCCATTAAAAAAACATATAAAGAAGCAAACCAAATCAAATTAACAAACCAACCTCAAAAAAAACCCTCAACTTGTACACAATTGCAGAACCACTGGAAATTAGTCACCTGGAACAGCAAGAATAGTGGCTCTGAGATTGCTTCGATCCATCAGTTCCATTAACAAGGCTTACCCTGTTGACCGATAATTCTGCTTTGTAAGAGTCAGAGTTCAAGACCTTCCTGCTGACGTTGTTGTAGATCTCTCGAATAACTATCTCAAAGGCCTTTATGACATTCGTTGAATCCAGTGCAGATGTCTCCATAAAGAACAATCCTTCTGCTTCTGCAAGGGCTTTGCCTTCCTCCACACTAACAGCCCTGATATTCTCCAAATCACATTTGTTCCCCACCAGCATCCTCGCCACAGTTGTATCAGAATGAGCTGCAAGATTGGCTATTAGTTCACACTTCGAGAATTCCAAAACACCAATGTAAATATAAAGAGTTTTGAGGGCAGAACAGATTATAGAAGCAAACTAGACAAATAATATAGCATGCAAAGCTCAAGAAGGACAACAAAATGCAAGTTAAATATCAAAAGTAACCTTTAAGAAACAAGACCTAAACCAGAAAAAATATGATGATGATGCAGAAGTGGTCATATTTTCTTTTTAAGGAGCTATAATTGATCCCTGATTATATCATATTATGGCCAGAAAAATGATTTACATAAAGTCAGTTTCAACAAGAACTACATCAAATATACACCACACTTTACAGTAAAGAATCTATGCAGAGTAGATCCATATCTTGCGGCACAGTTTACAAATTACCTGCCATAAATAAACACTTATGCAGCTTCTTAATAATTTGCACTGTCAACACATCTATAAAGAGCACTTATGCAGCTTCTTAATAATTTGCACTGTCAACACATCTATAAAGAGCCATCTCATACTATTAGATCACTAACACAATTGGATATGGTTCTATACAACTCTAATCTGCTCTTTTAGATGAAAAAAGAAAACCGATAGTAAGAAGCCTCACTTACACAGTACTACCATTATCTTCCTCCAAAGCTTGGCAGCTTTGTTTACTTAATTACACTATCAAATTCATCTTGTCCAGAAACTAGCAAACCTCTACCATCTTGCACCTACATACTGTTGTGTTGTTCAATACCTCCATCTTAAGTGCTTATAATCTGCCAAGTCATGCCTATGCAATGGCCATAGACAACATTCCTCTTACATTCAAAAACGACCCAACTTAAATATGTGTGTTTGTGGTCTTGGTGGAACCCATTCCATAAAAAAAAAATGAAATACACAGGCATTTGACGTCCATGTTGACAATGAATTTCATATCATATCACTATATACGAAGGAGAACTAAAAGCTCAGTGTGGCACCATATCTCATATGGAAGAGAGATAAATGGAGAAAGTTTGTTGAGCTTGGAAGACTGATGAAGTACTTGAAACAAACCAGAGCATAAATGAACTTACAAGAAACAAAAATTAAATCCCTGGATAAGAGCATCATTATAAACTGTATGAAAAATAAATATTAATGAAAAAAGGAAATGGAAAGAGATGGACATCATCTGAATAGGAATATAAATAAATAAATCATGGTATCAAAAAAGGAAAATTGGAATCGAGACAAGCTAGTGGTATCCTATGTGATAATAAAACAACGAACAAGTTAAAATGGAAATGTTATGGGACGGTCATTTGGCCAACTATCTTATACGGAACGGAGTGTTGGGCATTGAAAAAGAAACAAGAACAACACATTCATGTAACTTAAATGAGGATGTTGAGCTAGATGACAAGAGTGACTAGAAAATATAGATTTACTAATTAAAGTGCGAGGGAGAGATTAGGAATAGCGTCTACTAGTGACAAAATAAGATAAAATAGACTTAGGTGATATGGACACAATGTAGACCTGTTGATGCGCCCGTAAGAGAGGGAAGATTAGTTTGCATAAAAGATAAGAGACAGCGGGAAAAAAAAAGGTGGGGAAAGGCAAATTCTCTCAAACTCAAACTCAAACTCACATCCTCATGCTTATCAGACCAACCTTTCACCATTACACCAAACAATGACCCCCTAAAATTAATGCCAAAGGCTAGTTATGTGACTTATGTCTCAATCTTCCACTTTGAATCCATTTCAAAATGGGATGAATAAGACCCTATTTTTATGCAAGACATCATAAAAATTCGCATTAGCATACACATAAAACTACAACTTAACAAAGCCAAATTTTGAACCCATAAGAACAAAATACAACAGAATGAAGATTCAAAACAGCAATTACATTGAAACTAAAGGCTTTTGAATTGTTTTAGATTTTGAGTCTTAAATCTTGTTCATTTTTTAAAACTTGTAAAGGATTTCTTAAACAAGACAGGCATAGAAATGCACCAATTGACACCATGTCATTATGTGAGCACATTTTATCAATCACTAGAGCACTGGAAGTCACTGATTCAATTAAATATGTACAAATATTTTAGAGCCTGGTACCTACTTCAGTTGAACGCCTAAGAAAATTTTCCAACTTTTTCTTAATTTTATATTGCACAACCAGTGATTATGTAAATGTTAAAAGCAATAAGTCATTTAGAAACTCATAGGATGCACAAAGTAATTAGGCAACAAATGGATGAAAAGTCTGTTCCAGAATAAACATCAAGAAGTGTCTACCCATCACGAATTATGATATATTATTTCCCAAATGACACCACCATCACAAGTTCAGATCTGCTAGTCATATTCATAATCATAATGGGTACTTAATCAAACCAAATCCATTTTTTTGGTAAACAATCAAACCAAATATAGCAAACCACATAAAGAGATTAAACAATCAATTGTGGGTTTACTTTCAAGACACAAAAAACAACAAAGCACAATATGTAGTACTAGTAGAAACATATATATATATATATATATGTGTGTGTGTGTGTGTGTGTGTGTGTGTGTGTGTGTGTGTACATAATGGTATGCATTGTGAGTAGGATAGCTAATAATGAACAGAGTCACTTACTCTTGAGCTCATCGAGCCATCGGCCGATGCTATCGAAGGTGGTGCGGCGGCTGATATCGTAGACAATGAGGGCACCGACGGCGCCGCGGTAGTAGGCGGAGGTGACGGCACGGAAGCGCTCTTGGCCGGCGGTGTCCCAAATCTGGGCCTTGACTTCCTTGCCGTCGATGTCCATGCTCTGGGTCTGGAACTCCACTCCGATGGTGGCCTTGGAGTGCATGTTGAACTCGTTCCGTGCGTAGCGAGAGAGGAGGTTGGACTTGCCCACTGCTGAGTCTCCGATTATCACCACCTTGAACAGGTATTCCTCCCCTCCGTCGTCTTCATCCATTTTTGATTATTTGAATTCTGTTCTTTTTCTTTGAGATTTGTATTGAAGGTTGTGGGTGAAGTTACTTGCGGATTTGGGTTAGAGAGAGAGAGGGGGGTGGGAGGAGTAGAGAGAGAAAGTAACGGTGATCTAGAGAGAGAGAAAAAGAGAGAGAGAGAGAGAGAGAGGCGGAAATGTGTCGGAATTTGGGGAGGTGGAAGTGATGATGTGCAAGGCTGGCAGAGAGTAGTACTGCGAAAGTAGTGGTTTGATTGATTTTTGTAAGGCTTTGTTTATGAAAAATAAAAGGTGGTTCTTGATTAAATGATATTGTTTACAAAACTTTGAAAAAAATAATAATAAATGAATAAAAGATCATAAATAAAAGTGAAAATGAAAATAATATAAATTTTAACACAAAAATATATTCACACCTCACTTTTCTCTCTTTTTTTCTAAAAAAATATATTAAAAATACATAATTAATTTTCAAAAACATTTTTTTTCTTTTCTTTAAAAATCATTTTTTTTTCTCTTCTTCATGACCATAACATATCTGACACTTCTCGAAGGAGATTCAATCCATTTCACGGATCAAATGAGATCAACCTCAGTCTCGTTTACTTCATTAAATAAATAAAATTCTTTATATTACACTCTTGAAAATAAATTAAATAATATTTTTCTCACAAATGAGTAATATTATTAAAGTCGAAAGAAAAAAAATGGACTAACCATTACAATAAGAAAACGACTAATATGCATATCTATTCATGTGGGGTCTACATTTTGCAATCTCATTGAGACATAGAATATTAGTTACATTTATTTGCAAAATCCATTACGTCAGCTACTCATATTCTAAACTTTTGACGAGTAATTTGTCATTTTATTTAGGGTAAACTGCAAAACATTACCCGGTATATAAAAAATGTTCAAATTCTGCTGTGTACAAGTTTTTTATATTTTTTAATTTGAGCAAATAAAGAAAAATCTTTAATTTGGGAAAAATTAAACAATAAAATTACTAAAGTACCCATACTTTATGATTTTTTTTTATTTAAAAAATGGTAAAGTACAAAAAATATCCCCACTGTATACAAAATGTACAGAAAACTCCTTACAGTTTATTATATGCATATGACCCCTGCATTTTTACAATCTGTGCAAATACCCCCTCCGTCAAAATTTTAAATCACCAAAATGCCCCTCAAAACCTTTAAAACTCTCGTGTCAAGTTAGGATGCAATATTTCCTATTTTTATATTTATAAAAAATATATATTTTAATTATTTTAGATGGACTCGATGAGTGAAAAAAAGAGAGTATTCACACATTTTTTAAATAAATAAATATTTAATATTCAAATTAGCTCTTTTTGGACATCCAAACATGGTACTATAGTGTAAGGGTGTTTGACATTTTAGTTGTTAAATTGATAAAATGTCCTTATTTGCACATTTTGTAAATAGTGAGAAATTTTTTGCACTGCAAGGAGCTTTTTGCACATTTGGTATATAATAAGGGTGTTTTTTGTTTGCATTTTACCCTTTTAAAAAAAGCTAAAAGGTGAAATAACAAAAATGGTTCTTTTGAGTTTTTCAAAAAAGTTCTAATATCATCGTATGCAATATGAGGCAATTTGCTCCAAATTTTGAAATTATAAGAATTTATATGCACATACCAAATAGCAGGGGTGTTTTTTGCATATTTTCTATTGCGTTTTACCTTTTTATTTAAAATAATAATTTATAGTAAAAAAAAAACACCAACCGAATACAACAAAGCTTGTATGGTACTGCCCTTTCATTTTATAAATTTTTTAATTGATATGTAGGTGTAAAAAAGTAGAGTGTGAATACGGTATCTCTTTAATATTATTTAATTCAAATAATTTCAAACAATATATTTAAAGTATCATGAAACATGGAAAACAAGTTTTAACATAATCATAACAAAATATAAATTATGCTGCATGACTAAGTGTAAAACATCAAATTCTTTTAATGCCTAATAAATAAAAAAAATAAAATAAAAATTAAAAATGAATACATGTTAGTTAATAATATTTTGTTATGTCAGAAAAAATAGAGCATATATTGTATGGCAAAACTTGTTAAAAGTACATGGTTAGCCCAGAAGGAAAAAGTAGTTCGAGAAAGAATAAATTTAAATTTAAAAAATTGAAGAAAATGGTTATGTATATGTGTGTATATATTGGTAATGATTTTATGGATTAAATAGAATACCGCAATATATAACTATATGTTATGAAATTAATAAACCCAGAAAGTGCCAGTAACTAAAGTAGAAGGGATATATGACATAGAAGTGATTTTATATTATACACAGCTACGATGATATAATAACTCTTACAAAAATAAGATAAATATGTCAAAAAATAATAATATAATATATTATATATAAAAATAATTTGTGTTCATTTTATCTATATTATCAGGAGTGAGATCACCAATTTAGAGCTTATTAGAGTTAGATGGTGTTAATCTTGTTTTATAAAATTTTATATTATTTTTTTACTTTTAACTCATAATTCATTTTAAAATTGCACTGCAATTCTATTATTCTAAGAAAAATAATTACAAAACTATACCGTCGCGTCTTTAAAGTGTCTACATATTCGTTCTATGTCCAAACTAAAAAAAAATGATATGTTCAAATTTCGAAACACTTTTGGCAGTAGAGTCCGACCGTATTTCAATTGTCTTGTGTGAGATACGTGTCCAACACCACAACAACATTCTGAGAAAAGTTTATGTGATTTCTAAGCTGCATGCAATTATAATTAGTAATTGGTAAATAATGAAAAATCACATAACAAAATAATTATAGTCCAATAAATAGGGAATTTAATGTCAAGTGAATTGTGAACAGGAAGTCCATGTTAAACTTGAGACATATTTGAGTCACATTCATGATAATTTGAGTACAAAAAACAGTAATGATACTTGCAACCAAGCTTGAAACCAAAACTAATAATGGAAGGGTGTTGCATCCCTTGGATGCATTAGCTGGGAAATACCCCACGGGTCACTGTGCATGAGAGACTGATAAAACCTATTAGAGAGAGAGAGAGAGAGAGAGAGAGAGAGACTAGAAGATCGAAAAGGTACATAAAAAGACTCATCATTTTAAGTTCAACTTTCAGATCATACAAAACAGAACGATTATCCAATGTGTTCTTGTCAACGAGGAGGTGTTGAAAAAGATGAACAGGATACAAAACAAACACTTATATTATTTAATGAATCCTCTCAAACTCGAAAAACATTGTTACAATTAGCAACCCACCAGCTATGATCTCTATAAAATCAACTTCACAGACATCAATCAGCCAATGCCTTCAAAATCATCTGAATCATCTACGAGCATATATAATCAAATAATGATGTTCTCATCACTTTAAGAGTACATGTTTTAACAGTAACAATCACCGGGAACATAAAGACCAGCTAGGCTTCCAGTTCCTGCCAAGTTCAAGAACTCGACAACAAATAACCAAGTGAACATTTAAAGGATCAAAGAAAGCAAATCTGATCCTTGAGAGAAAATGTAAATAACTCTACATTTTCATCTATTAAGAATCTAAGTCAAAAATTCCGAAACCAAATCCATTTCAACATTAAAAGATCAAGCAAAAGAAATCTGAGCTATCATTAACATATTTTCTCTTCAGGAAAAAAGTAGCAAAATTAAATCTCTTCTGCTGAAGTATAGGACAACTTTGTTTATGTACAATTGGTTCAATCTTCTTTTGTATTATCAAGTTGTCCAGTGATGGATCTGTCTGGCCAGGGTCACCCACCTGTGGCATCAAACTTGACCCTCGAATGCAGACTTGGTTTTACTATTCCTAATTTGCTAGCATTGTGTGGTTTCATTGCATCCACACGTGCAATTGTCGAGTTCCTTATTAAGCTTCTGGAAGAGAAAAAGATAGAACCATGTCACCACAGAATCACAGACTACGCAGAAAAAAGAAAAAATGTCCTCAAACATTATTACCAACATGACATTGAAATCGTTACAACCTCCAAGAATAAAATATCGGTTAATACATACCTCAAGATTAAAGGCAATCAATGTATTCATCATGATCAATGCTTTTATAAAGTGAACTTCTATAATTTGAGTTAGTGCAAAGAGTTTACAAGAACAAATGAAGAAAAAAATGTAATGTCCTTCAATTTTAATTAATAGGAAATGTAATTAATGTTTGATATAGTTTGATTCCAAGACAAGTGGCTACACCATCAAATCTGAAGTAATATTATTTTAACTGTTGGAGCTTGATATACATTGTTGGGCTAATTCTCTATCAACATAAGCTTTTGGAGTAATTGATGATCTAACATGATATCAGAGCCTAAGTTCTGGGAGGTCTTGTGTTCAAGTCTCCATCTTTGCACTTGTTCCCCGCTTTGGTGTGCAAGTTTGCACTTGTAATAACCTTGGTTTGGTTTGTTTCTCTTGCCAAGTGTAAGACAGGGTTACACATGAGGGAGGGTGTTGGAACTTAATATACATTGTTGGGCCCATTCCCTAACAGCTTAAGCTTTTGGAGTAATTGGTAATCTAACATAGTATCCAAATGGTTCTGGGAGGTTTTGGGTTCAGGTTTCCATCTTTGCATCTATTCCCAATTTGTTGTTCAATTTGCACTTGTTACAATCTAGGTTTGCTTTGTTTGTCTTGCCACATGTAAGATAAGATTGGACATCAGGGAGGGTGTTGGAGCTTGATCTACATTTTGGACTCATTCTCTAACAACTTAAGCTTTTGGAGTAACTGTTAGTATAACATGGTATTAGAACCTTGGTTTTGGGAGGTCTTGGGTTCAAGTATCCTATATGCATTTGTCCCCCGATTTGTTGTGCTTGGTGATCTAACATGGTATCAGAACCTAGGTTCTATGAGGTTTTGTGCTAAGTCTCCATCTCTGCATTTGTTCACCGCTTTAAAGCGCAAGTTTGCAGTTGTTATGATTGTGGTTGGTTTGCTTGCCTTGCCATGTGCAAGACAAGGTTGCATGTGAAGGAGGGTGTTGGAACTTGATGTTGGGCCCATTCTCTAATAGCTTGAGCTTCTAAAGCAATTAGTAGTCTAACATGGTATCAGGAAGGTCTTGGGTTCAATTATCCTATATGCATTTGTCCCCGGTTAGCTGTGCTTGGTGATCTAACATGGTATCATAGCCTTGGTTTTGGGAGGTCTTGGGTTCAAGTATATCTCTGCATTTGTTTCTTGCTCAAGTTACTTCATATGATCTTGGTTGGTTTGCTTGCCTCGCCATGTATAAGACAGGGCTGCACGTGAGGGAATGTGTCATATCTTGGTTTGGTTTGTTTGTCTCGCCATGTGCAACAGGGGGTTGCACGTGAGGGAGGGCATTGGAGCTTGATATGCATTGTTAGGCCCATTCTTTAACAGCTTAAGCTTTTGGAGTAATTGTTAGTCCAATACTATATTAGAACCTTGATTCTAGGAGGTCTTGGGGGGTTCAAGTCTACATCTTTGCATTTCTTCCCCAGTTTGGTGTGCAAGTTTCCACTTGTTATGTTGGTTGGTTTAATTTGTTTGCCTTGCCACGCACAAGACGGGGTTGCACGGGAGGGAGGGTGTTGGAGATTGATATAAATTGTAAGGTCCATTCTCTAGCATGAACTTCTTCAGTTAAAATATAGAAAGATGATTGAAAAACACACGAATGTAGTTGAAAAGATGAAATGTATACATAACAATTGAGTTACAGAATGCATCTCAAAAAATATCAACCGTTCAAATATATGCATCTATTTTGGTGTTAGTATTACCTGATAAATGTAAATTTGAACAGACAGCCATACATTTAGGATATTCATTACATCAGATAACATAGTGTAGCAAAATAATAATAATAACACGAGACTTTTTCATATTTACCCACCTGAACCTGATTTTGAAGGCCTTTAATATGATTCACTGCAAAATCCAGCATGTCTGCATAGCTTGTTTGCTGCAATGACATATTCTTTTTTTTAATTAAAACAGATAACACATTTTTTGTGTAATCAGCAATCATAGTCTGACTAGAATATTGAAATTTGACATGTATGTAAAATTCATTCCGACTCAAGTGTATTAAATTATGTTTTTATTTGTAACTCATTCGAGATAAAAAAATATAAATAAATACAGATTTGTTTCATATCTTAGCTTGAAAAGCACATATATAGGTTTGGATCTTATATCTGCTTGTCCCATACTAGATATCCATTACACTGAGGAGTTTTTCTTGTTTCTTTCTCCTGTCTCCCCTTTTTCCTCCATTTCTAGCATCAAATTAAATATCATACCCTTCCTTCTATCATTCTCATCATCTTTATTATCGTCATACACCAAAGACGAAAGAAATTTCTGCTTCCAAGTGAGACATATGTGGTATAGAGAAGGAGGTAAGACAAGTGCGACAACCCTAGCAACATCTAGAGCACTAAGAATCTTGGGAGCATGATGACTTGTATCATCATTTAGATCATGAGTCATCAAATGACGAATAGGAGGTCAACCACTTCCATCTACCTCTTTGTCTAGCATCAAACAAAGAGGTAACTCTTTTAACTTTAAAGAACTATGTTTTACTAAGGTTTTGACAATAAAACTGATAACCCTTAGTGTTAAAAATGAATCCATCCAATTATGTTAACTATTGGTTTAAGGGATCTTGTCTCTGAAAGGGGTATTGAACACAATTTGATTAATGTATTCTGGTGTCTTCAAATTGCTTTATGGCCAAAAATTTACGATTCGTCCAGTTATACTTATATGCAAGGAAAGATATGATACATGTGGTTTGACTGAGGCTATGACCTTAGAGTAGAATGAAGAAATAACATTGATGTAGTTGACCACAAGTAGTTAGGAAAAGGCTTTCTTTGTTATTGTTGTTGTCCATCGATAATTATATCAGATTAACTAATGCTTTCAGCTTAAGCAAGCATTTGGCATTAACTATAGTTCTTCGAGTTTTTCAAATTATTGTGATTTGTCACATTGGGAAGCTTAGGTTTATATATTACACTTATAAATGTCACTTGAGAACTTTTCTATAGATTTTCACTCTTGCAATAGTAAACCATTATCAAATCTTTTTGCAAGTTTTCTTTTTATTTTTCATCCTTTTAGTCTGCAATGTCTTTTAATTACATCCCTGACGGGGTAGCCGAATTGGCATAAGGCCTATGGACATGACCAAGAGGTCTTGTGTTCAATTGCCAGGGGTGTCAAAAACCTCCTCTCAGAGTTTACCCGATACCCATGGTTTGGCTTTAGGGGTATCTGAAGGGAACAGTCATTCCCCCGAAAGGGTGGCAACACTCTCTCCATTCAAGTTGATTAACAATAATAATTTCAAGTGTACCACTACCACTCTATTCATAAGCATAAATCAAAATCTTATGCAACATAATAGGCAAAAGTAAACCTTTTGTACAATAAACTTTTTGAACTCCATAAACCAACTCAACTCAACAAAGTCTTATCTTAACAATTTGGGGTCAGCAGTCTTTATTCTGGTGCATGTTGTAAGAATATATAGTGCCCTCCAAAGATATTTTCTGAGCCAAGAAATTATCTCATGGACGTATCCATGTAGCAAATAGAAAAGGCCCACTACTCATATTCGCTCTTGTCAATTCAGAATTTTGGAGGGGGTACCAAAAGGGAGGGTAGTGGTGGATAGGTTACAAACTTACAAGCCTAACCTTCGTTATTTTTGTTTTGAACCAAGTACTAATATAGGACTCAAAACTTGCGTTTCTCCTGCTTGATCTCCTAAGCTTTTACCATTGAAAAGTAATGTCCCGCTTAAATCAAACCAAAACAATTTTAAAAATCTAGTAAAATGATTAATAGTAACAATCTTTCCATTCATACGCTAATTCAGGCCAAAATAAGTTTAAAATGCCATCTAAATCAGGCACAGCAAAAGAAAAATAAAAGAGGATAATGCATTACCTTATCCATGTTAGGAACAAGGTCTTGTAGCTTCTTCAATTTTCCACTTATTCTAGTTCTTCTCTCCTATTTTCAGAGTACAAAAGGGATATAAATAGTAAATAATAGAATTATACAAATACATATACACAATAACAAATTAGTGCGAACTTTTATGTCTCATGCCAGTTGGAGCAAGTGCAAGTAACTCACTATATTTTGCATTTCCATGTAAAGTAAGTGTTGATCTGTCATTAAATGCAAAAATTGCTACATTGTCCTCACTCATAACACTGTAATCTCTAGAACTGATGATGTCTCTTGTAATTGTTGGTCCTCTAAAAAATTTAAACTAATTTGATTGGGGAACAGTAAAGTAGATTTGTTTCGAGTCTTCTCACCTTATGATCTGTTTTCTTTAGTTTGAGTAATTTAAGATATTAAAGAGATAAAGAACATCAAATAAAAGGATTTAATTAAAATTAATAAAAAAATGCCAGAATACTTTTTTCCTACATTTTGTCTTATTTTATAGGTTAAGTAATGAAGGTGGAAATCAGATAATTGCGTATTTAAGACATTTTAAATAACTAAGAGGACAAATACAATTGATGAATTGAATGCAAACAAGTGACTCCATTTGGAAATGGCATCTCATATAGGACCTTGTTTTACTTCTCCATCATGACTACATTATGAAAAGAGAATTTACAAGATAGCGCCATTTTAGAAAATAATTCATCATAAATCATTTGCTTGGAAGTGTAATTTTACAATGCTCTGATACTATTTTTTTTTCCCCGAGTCTCTGATACTATTTTTATTACATAACATCCCCAGAATTGACACACCTATTAACAGATTTAAGAGATGAAGCCCTGCTCAAAAGAAAGATACAAAAGTTGAAAAAGAAAACACTGGATATGAATAAAATGAATGAAGCGGTGAAATTATCAGGATGTCCAACTGAGGCCCAAGTGAAATTTGTTGAAATTCTTACCCTTTCAGCAATGCTTCGAGGATGAGTAGCACAACCACGCTTGGCACGGGCTTTGCAAGGGACAGAGTCCTGAGGGATTTGTAGTAACTTCTCCATTGTGGCCATCTCTAAAGCTGTCTGTGGCAGGCTAAACTGAAACTGAAAAGGAAATGAGATATTAAGGAGCAAATACACATGCGTGTGAAGCGAAATCATAATGGACAGTCTGCTTACTTTCACAAGAAACACTCAGAAAGCACAATGTAAGTTGAGAAAACATGCTCTTGTTTGGCAATTAAATGCAAATCTATTACATATTCTTCCTAAAAAGTGTAAATGAAATGACTTGTGAAATCAAAATATCCTTAGAAAAGAAAGTGAAAGAAAATATTCTCCATCCAAAAGAAGTCAAGCCCCAGTGATTTTAATTGTACATGATACTAAAACCTGGACGCATTGTTCTGAAAATGCTGTTATTTGCTGGAAAACCCTACTTAATGGATAGAAATGTGGTGATCGATCAAGTCTATGCTACGGGTAGATTTGTAAATGAGGAGGAGACTGCAGGCTACTTTTTTATTTTCTTTTTATTTATCAAATATAAATTAAAAAAGAGAGTAAAGATTCAACTTGCCTATTGAAAGAAGTTAAAAAGCAGATAATTTCTGAGAGTGAAAAACAGTATATGTCGAAGTTAATCCATTCAAACATGGTCATTACTAATATATTAAAGTAAAGGAAACATAACCATTAGAAATTAGAAACAAAGAGATGTCTAGCAAGCATGACAGAATGAGATAGTAATCATGCCTGCTAATACTTCTAAATATAGTAAAACCTACAATGCTTTACATTTCTGTTATATACACATTTTTTGTCTTCAGTTATTAGGAATGCAAAAAGGTAAAGTGTGTCCTCTTTTATTAGATGTGGATTCAGACAGCCAGATGTAGATTCCGACAGCCATCATGGACAGTTTAAAACAAACACCGAAATTAATAATACCTGAGATTCTACAGCGCTGAGATTATTGACAATGTTGCTGCCAATGTCCTTAGCTCGCTTGCTTGGTGGGGCAGAAAACATGATAGAATTAGCATCATCCCAGGAGCCCATTCCAAAGCTAACAGTGGCATATGCATCAACAATGTTCTCATTTTTCTCGGAGATCTGAGGAAGAGACTCTTTTCTTGTAAAGCTCAGTTGAGAGTTCAGCCTTGATAGTCCACCGCCACCATCAGAGTTCATTCCCCTAGAGAGTGTAAGACCTGTTTTCACATACAAGATGACATAAACCATTAAAGACAACAACAACAATCTCTTGGGCTAACCACCTGACCAATAATATTTTTCTCTAAAAGAAAAGAAAAATCCATCAGAGGAATAATGTAATATTTTTAAAGTTGCCTATACCATTTGGTGGTGGGCCATTGAGCAATCAAAATTACAATACTTTGGCCGTTGGCTTAATTGTTATCAGCCATTAAAAATATTTTGAGTCATTGGCTGGCCCTAGCTTGTCCATGCAACAAAGGTATTGCCAGATAAGACTCCATAAGAAAGTTAAAGCCTCTTTCAATGTAATAATCTTCTTGTGAGCACCTCCATTTTGGTAAACGATACCATACTCGTATATACATGTATGTATATACAAGACCATTAGCAGTCTGGTTCTTGCACAAAATGAATGCCCTCAAAGTCTCACATTTGGTAGTATGCAATGAATCTGTATATATATAATCCATATTACCAAGGCAGTGCACGCACTTATTTTAACGCTTGATGTACACTTGTACCAGTCTCTAACAACTTAAACTTTTGGAGTAATTGGTAGTCTAACACGGTATCAAAATTTTTATTCCAGGAGATTTTGTGTTCAAATCTTCATATATATATATAGTTGTTCCCCGACTTGGTGTATAAGTTTGCACTTTGTTCTAGTTTTGGCTTTAGTTGTTTGCCTTGCCACGTGCAAGACGAGGTTCCATGTGAGGGAGGGTGTTGGAACCTGATATACATTTTGTGTCTATTCTCTAACGGCATAATTGGGGGCAATTAGTTATTAGAGCCTTGATTCTGGGAGGTCCTAATTTAAACCTCTACCTTTGAATTTGTTCCTCTATTTTGTTGTCCAAATTTTCACTCTGTTAAGTTTGCTTTGTCTGCTTGCCTCTCCACGTGCAAAACGGGGTTGCGGACCCAGAAATTTTTAGTTACGAAGACTGAGTTAGTAGTATGAAAATAAATTTGAAAAACTTAATAGTTTTGGAAAGTAGATCTAAGAGACTATTTATATAAAAAGTATTTCATAAATCACTGCATAAAATGAGAAAGATATTAGCGATTTGGTTATATTTGGAATATTGAAATTTCCTTCAAAAGAATCTAACTTTAAAGACTCAAACTTTTGTTTTATTTCAAAGTTAGTAACTTTTGTTTTATGTCGAAGGCCAAAATAAGAATGTGAAGATACATCAAAGGACAAAAAAGTAAAATCACATCTTGAATAACTTACTCACCAATTAGGGTTTAGAATCATGCATTTTTATTATGGGTCATTTTAATAATTATAGATAGATACTTAGCTACAGAGATCTTTGTACACATTATTGAGAGAGCATAAAGAGAGGTCATATATTTTATCCACATCTTACATTAAATGGTGAGTTATTATTTAGAGTGTCAACGGTCAATCATTAACTTGTGGAGCTTAAATTGTCATCAACACCAAATCACACAAACAAGGAATAATTGGAAGTCAATAGTTATTGGAGATCAGAAGTCCATGGAGATGCAGATCGCATGAGGAGCGAGTCTATCGATAGATCGGCGGCTGGTTGATCTTGTATAAGTTTGAGTCAGAGGGACTAAGAAATTCTAGGGTTAGAGTCTGGAAATTTAGTATGTAACCTCTTTCTTGTATAATGAATTTTGATCTGCCCAAACTAGGTACCACTTACAAGTGAATTTTGGAAAAAAAAATTTGTTGGAAATTTTCAATGTAAAAATCGTGTGTCCATGTGTTATTGCCTGATCATTTATTTCTGTTCTCCATATTTTGGTTATAATTATAATTGTGATAATTTAAAAATCAATTATTATTAGTAAAAATTAGACAAGATCAACTCACCCCTCATCTATGGGTCGAACCACATTGGACTTACCTCGATCGATCAACCAATCGATCGAAGCTTACTGGACCTCCGTCAATCAATTGACCAAAACCTCGAGCTGTCACTGATATGATGTTTCAGCTCCAGTTTTCGAAATTTTATTTTAGTTTTGAAAAACCAAATATTTTAAGAATACATTCAAAACATGTTAAGCCTAACCTATAAATAAAATAGACTGACCTAAGGTCAATCTAAGTTCATTAACATGTAATCTATCCAAGTGATTGAATATCCATCTTTCTTGCATGTTGTGTCTATGATGTCTTTAACCGAGACACTCACTTTGATGAGATATATGCCAACACATGACTCAATTTCCTACAGTGAGTATATGGAAGAAAATTAATGTATATAAGGTGGGGCAAAAGTGTCATTTCACATGTATATAGATATTTCAACTTTTATATTATTATAATATTAGGAGTTTAATAGACATTTCCCATACATTTTTTTATGTTCGCAAGTGGTAAAACACTATTAATAGGGGTGAGTTCAACCTTCTTTCAATTTTTTGTCAAGTGCAATATCACTAAACCTCAAGAGAGGCAGCGTATTTTACCTATATCAATATCATTGTTTATGCTTTATATTGTTTATATAATATGTATTGTACAAAAATACACATATATATGTACATACATTATGGTTTATATAATACTATTATAAACTTTTACTACTTACTTTTATTGTTTTATTTTAATATATGCAAGATAGTATTATATTCATGTACATAATTACATATGAATGGAAAAATAGGCCTAATTGAGAAAAAAAAAGCTTTGTTTAGTGGAGTTGTATGCATAGTTATATACATATATATAAATATTAGATTGTATAATATCAGTTGCAATATTTTACTAACTATTTATATTTAATATTGTTATTCTTTTATTAATCCTTTGGTAATATATGTTTTATATTAGAATAATAATTTAAAAGCTGATTGGACTAATCCGATTTTATTTTTATGTGAGTGGGGTGGTGGGCCCCACCACATAATGTCATGGTGATATCATGCGATGAAACCTACCACTTCACTCACATAAAACTATTCTCGAGCTAGTCCGATTCGCAGTCTTTATCATTACTCATCTTCATGTTCTGGTATAACATAAACCATTTTGGGACAGTAAAACTAGGATAGGAATAAGTTAAAATTTTCTCCAACTTTAGGAGATGTTACACTGTTAACATGTGATTTTCACAATCCACTGTTTAGGCCAGCCAATGGGGGTGTCAAGGAAGTGGATCAGACTGACAAATAGTGGTTACTGGTTAGAAAAGCAGATCACGTGAGAGTCACGAGTTAAGAAATGGCAGAAAGGGAATTTTAAATTATATAAGCACACCCGCACGCATGTGACATGACAACTACTTATTTGGTATTTATATACTCGTACTATTTCTGGTGGTGAAGGAAGTGCATGCATCTTTTTCCATTAGAAAAGTCAAGTGATTCACCGAATGTGGCCACGTCACATTACAACAAGTATAGTGTGTGTGCCTGTCTATATATATATATATATATATATATATATTACTAGCTTAATTAATTAAGTCATTTTTATTAATTAAGTTGGGTAATCAAGATTTAAGTGCCAACCATTTCTCTATCTTGTTAGTCTGTTTTTATACCAAAATTGTTTTTAATAAAAAGACAAATTTGATAAATAAAATAAAATAAAATAAAATCTTAGTAGAAAATACTTGAAATAAAAATACGATGATTGGACTATTACTTAGAGATGGGTGCTAATCTCTTGCAAAAATATTTAATACCCCGGTCAATGAAAACTCGTCATTTTGATAAATATATCGGATTAACTCCACTGCCCAAGTTAGGGCTGTGTTTGTTTATTAAGTAAATGAGTGGAGGTAAACGGACTAAGCTTGAGCAATGGTGGATTTGTGCTGACTACATGCCTTTTTATTTATATAGTTTTAGGGAAAGGTTTAATATCTATTTATTGGTAAATCGAAAAATAAAATAATAACAAAAATATAAAAAAATAACAAGTCATAAATATAATAATATTATTGTATATAAAATAATCAAATTAATACGCTTCACGAGTCAATTCAACTTGCAAGCACACCAGAGGGACAACTACAACTCAACTTCATGAATTCATCACGTGTACAGCTCGAGCTGAATCTAAAAGGGAACGAGTCCAAATATAACAATTAGTTCAACAAAACACGATTCATATTCAATACCATGACCAATTTCTACATAATGCAAGCTATAAAACAGGGGAAAAAATAAAGAAAAAATAAAATGGATTTCCTTCAAATGACGTGGCATTAACCTTGTGTTTAAGTTATATATTCATTATTTAATCATAATTATTATAAATAATATATATATATATATATATATATATATTCAATGAAGACGGTTTATTCCTAATTTGAAGCCATACTAACAAAATTTTTTTTTTTTTTGATAATCGTCCGGTGTATGTGGAATCGGAGCACTGCATGTGCCCGGATCTTCTAAGAAGTTCGACATCACAATTATTGACAAAAAATAAAAATAAAAATAAACTCCACGTGTGATGGACCTCCAGCACACCATATCGTACCCCTTTAATAAATATAGAATAATGATTTGCGGCCTATTCAAATTTTATTTGTATGTGATTAGGATGATGAGATATGTGACACCTACACAGATTCCAACTCAGTCATTACTCATAGATATAACCTAACTAAGCGTGTTATTTCTGTCAATTCATGTCCGACATTTCTATATCCACGTCAATACCTATCTGATATATATATATATATACATATATATATATATCTATAGAGAGAGAGTAGTCCTCCTGGGGATTCTAAATTTGGTACTCTCTGGGGAAACTTGAAAGGACACACCCACGCGGCATTGACGTACTTTTGTAGTCAAATGATTGTGTGATTGGCTCCAAAGCTTCCATCAAAAGCCAACCAAACCAATCCAAGTCCCACTAATTTTAGGGTACCTACCCTACCAAAGGGCAGTGAAGGTCCGTAACCACCTTTTAATTCCACAAATTTATAACCCAAAAAAAAAAAAGAAAAAACTTCAATGGGGATAAAACAGTCATTTCATAAAAAACCCCAAAGCCATTCCGGAAAAAAAGCTACTTTTTTGGGAAGTGGAACACCACAAAGCACATGTTTCAGCCCAATATACCCAATAGAAGTAATTCCTAAATCAGATTTTTCTTGAAAAGTAATAAAAAGTAAAACAAGAGAAGTCATTTGGAAAAAGAGCTTCTTAGGATAAGCCAAAAGAAACATACCATTATCAGTAGAGAGATGATTGAGAAAGCCAGCAGGAGAGCTACTGTGACGGACCAGGGACGACGATGAAGAAGAAGACCCAACTCCGTTTTTCAAATTACTAACCGTTGCGAAATCGCCAACGGCTATCTTTTTCAAACCCAAGGATCTCTGCAACCCTCCGGAGGCACCAACTGGGTTGCCCTTATTCGGCTCGTCCCGATCGCGTAGCGTGGAATCGGCGGTGAGCGACGACGTATCGCTGGAGAAGTAGCGTGAACCCAGGAGCGATTCGGATCCGACGGTTGAGAATTCGCAGCTGGGTCCGACGACTGAATCGACGGTGGTGGTTAGGAATGAGCCTGGAGCTGAGCCGTAGCGGATCAGCCCACTTGGGCCCATTGAGCCCTGAGATGATGAAGAGGACGATGCTGGGTACATGTCTCTTTGGGAAGGATCAGAGCAAATCCAGAGCAACTTTCTGTTAATAGAAATGTTCCAATCCAACTAGATATATACTACTATATATATATAATATATATATATATATATAGAGAGAGAGAGAGAGAGAGGGCATAAAGGGAAAGAAGAAGTTCGTTTTAAAAGTGGATATTTTTGTAGAGGAAAAGTCTAATAAAAGAGAAGTGATTGCATCACTTTAACTTGGTCGTGTTGGGTCACATATGGAATAACATATTTTCTCTTTTTTACCCTTCATCACATCTTAAAATTACTTTGTTATCCTTTGTCATATACTTCACTCCAAGACTACGGTCAACAATAGTGGATTGAGAAAATTGTTGATGGACAACACTATTACTTTGTTACCCTTAGTATGAAAGGTGGTTTCAATTATAAAAGTCCTCATTTAAGTACAATAAATGTCTTAATCTTCAAAGCATTACCTATTTTTAACCCCTAATGTACATGTCTTAGTTTTTTAGTATTACCCACAAGGCATGTTTCAAATTTGATATCTAATTAAATTTGGACTAATTGTTTATTTTTTTATAAGGAATTAAAAGAAAAAGTTATAATGTTAATTAAGAGATGAACAAAAAGAAAAAGTTATAATGTTAGTTAAGAGATCAACAAAAAGAACAAGAAGGAAAATGAAAATTAATGATATTCGGGCTCGTTTTGTGTTGTTAGAAGTTAAAAAGTGCTTTTCTCAGTAAAATTATCAAAAATTTATTATTAGTAAAAAAACATGTTAGATGTTTAGTGATACATTATATAAAGTATTTTTTACAATTAAAGTACTTTAAAAAATTGGTAATAATATTTTTTTAAACAGTTCTATTGCTAAATTTACAATAGTGTCCTTTAATAGAATGTAAACATATTTGATATAACTTTATAAAAGAAGGGATTAAATTGTCTTTATAATAAATAAAAAATGATAAAATTGTCTAAGAAAAACAGTTACCTAAAATATAGAACCTCTACTCCCAATGTAGTTTTACAAGTTACAAATTTTAGCTTCATTCAAAAATTCTATCAAATTAAAATTGATAAATATTAAAAGTGTTTTTAATGGCTACCAAACACAGTTAAAAGTTAATTTTTAAAGGATAAAGTGCAAACCTCCTCCCCTATATTTGTATGTGCATATAAATTTCTACAATTTCAAATTTTGTAGCAAATTGTCCATGATGTTAGAATTTTTTTAAAAACCAAAAGTAGCCTTTTTGTTATTTCACATTTTTTTTTAATTTAAAAAAAAGAAGTATAAAGTAAGGGTACTTTTGTCATTTTATTATTCAATTTCTCCCAAATTAAAGATTTGTCCTTATTTACACAAATTGAAAAAATATAAAAAAATTTGCGAACTAATATAAAAGTCTTCGCACATTTTCTATATAACAAGAGAGTTTTTTTGCACTTTATTATAACAAAACGGTCTTAAAGTGGTTCAACACCAATCTATAAGATGAAAAAGAAAAAGTAAATTAAAAAAAAAAAAAACACTAGCTAAATAAACCAAAAATTACTTTTTCCCTGACATAAAGATGAAATATTCCATTTTTCGTTTTTTTCCTTTAATCTCTCTTTAACCCATACAAACTCCTGAAGGATTCTCAAAACTAAGATACGAGTATATAACAATAGAGCACCAAAGCCCATGCAGGATATGTCCCATCACTCAAAAGGAATGGTTGAGAATTTTAGCCCACCGAAAAAGAAAAGATTTACCATTTGGACTTGAATTTGAAGGAATAAGAGGCCACCTATGGCACTGAACTTGTTTGTTTTAAATACTAAACCATTTGTAAATCCGATAATTAAACAAAGAAGTTCCCAAAGTTTGATTTTCACTTCAAAATAGTTTTTCTGAGAGGTTTCAATCACACCCCAAAATCGTTATTGTTTCCATTAAATCAAAATTGTGTCCAAATTTTGGACAATATACAACAATCTCATCAGCATACTTGAGGCTCTAATGATGTAAATATCTCACTGTTACATCCAAAGTATAAATACAAAGTGATCATAAAACTCGGCCTGGAATAATATCTATAGGAATTTCTGCTGCATACCAGGGCTCGCACTTTGATCCATCACTACAATATGGCTGCCACAGGTGATGGTCTGTATTACTCCCTAGGCCCCTGAATTTCTCCGAATTTTCTTATTCAGTTTGTCTTGCTGCCGGTATCTTTCCTGCCTTTCTTCTCTCTGCCGCTTTTTTGAAATCTGCTCTTCTTTGGCCTTCTCTGCTTCATGCATTTTCCTCTTCTCCCCTTCCTTGAGCTTTCGTTTCTTAATCTGTGCAATATGTGAGAAACAGAAACTTAGCACTCGAAATTGATTTGCAATTTTGGATCCAAGGAAAGTGTACTCAACTCTAATGGGCAAACCGAGAGAGAGAGAGAGAGATGAGGGATGGGTTGGAAGTAGAAACACGTGTACTATTGAGCCAGCTCAAGTTCAACAAGATTGGAAGTAGATACACTTGCACTACCAAGCAAGGTCAAGTTCAACAAAAAATGAAAGATAAGAAATTTAAGTATCTGAGGGAGCTTAAGTCAAGATTGAGATCCAGGTGAGTTCAACTAATCAAATCATTTGCTGATTATATTAAACAACAACCAAGCCTTTGAAGGTCACAATCTATACTCTTTTCGACACCTATCAAAATTGTAATGACCAAATGGAG
The DNA here is from genome assembly GCA_026545225.1 of Cornus controversa. Classification (NCBI taxonomy): domain Eukaryota; kingdom Viridiplantae; phylum Streptophyta; class Magnoliopsida; order Cornales; family Cornaceae; genus Cornus; species Cornus controversa. The sequence goes on from CM048849.1 coordinate 42,968,367, forward strand.
TGAAGAACCTGACCAAGTCTCTGACGCAACCTGATAAGACTTGCAATCTATTTTTTACATAATACAATTATTCTTATGGAAAAGAAGGTTACACCATTAGTATTTTATATGTATATATATTCTTTTACTAGATCTTTCAGGAACCAAACAATATCTGGGGGATAAACTTTGTTAATTTAGGATCCCAATACCAAGAAAATGTTTACATAGGTAACATATAAAAGTTTTGAATCATTCTGCAACATACAAAGGCATAACAAAAGACTCTGGATGGAATGAACAGATTAGAAAAAGTTATCCTGGTATAAAAGTTTGGAGGTCGCATGAACACAAATAACCAGGTATAAAGGTGTTTATATACTGGAAAGGATAAAAAAGTTGTTTACACTCCATTGAAGGGTGCTGTTGTTTGAAATGGTAAATTTGAAATACACACACAACATCATTCCCCCTCCTCTCCCTAATAGGAAAATTATAGACAATTTAACTCCCGTGTGGTTGATGAATGAAATAAGTTGGCCGATCTTCTGGTTAAGGCATAATTAGAATTAATAATAGATTTTGAGGTCATCTTACAACTAACTCCGCCACCTTCTTGTGGTTGCTGACGAAAAGGCGGTTTGCCTAAAATTTTGACCGTGCCAGTTGGATGTCAAAATCAATGCCAAAAACAAATCAAGATTCTAAGCAGGGGAAATAAGGGACTCATCTAGGGGCAATGCACCTATTGTGTCAAAACTCCCACCTTTTGTTTGTGTGATCAGGGCTACCAATAATAGCAGTAATTACTTCACAAGAGGCCACCAGTGCCTTCCATGAATGGCTAAAACAAGCTATGGCTGAAAACTGGACTCCTGGAGCATTATATGCATATTTGTATATAAAACCCAACTCTCAAAAGGTACATGTATAGCGACTTATTATGTTTTGGTACGAAAAAACATACCTTCTCATTTCTAATCAACTGAAGGTGCTGAACAAGTGCATGGACCTTTCGCTCGTGAGGTTCCATGACTACAGCCCTTCGATCATCAAGGAGTGGCCGCCTACGACTGGGAATATCCTTGGGTTTTGAGGCAAAGGGGAGAGCTGCCTGCAGTGACTTCGGAATAACCAATGGGTTGAACTTCCTTGCTTTTCTTTCAATTGGCTGTTAAATGAAACAAAGAAGGAAACAAATAAAAAAGGACATCAAATCAGCGCCAAAGAAAAAACTAAAAATAAATAACTTTAGTGCTAATAAAGTCTCTAGCCTATTATGCCTCCTAAATTACCTTGTAGAGTGAATCCTTGTTAAAGGGAACAGGAAGATTCTGCTCCTTCCTCAATTCCGCTACAGTTTTCATTCCTTGCCAGGTCCGATCACGAGGTTGCAAGGCAGTCGTCAACGGGTTGAAGAAGCGAGGAACTTCAACTTGAGTCCATGCACGTAAGAACACGATGTCACTCATCAGAATTCTATCCTCAAAGGTGCACCTAGCAATCCCTTCTTTAGGATGTCCTCCCTTCTTTTTTGGTTGGTTTCCGATCTCCTCTTTTGCAGCCTGCCCAGATTAATGTCAATGAAATGGATCAATTAAACCTTGATTCTTTAATTAAATATGAACCATTCATATTTCCAGTTATGACCACATTTCTATTATGCTCACAAAATCATTTATGGGCTCGATTCATTTTATATAGAATAAGAATTTTCAATTACAAAGTACAAACACAAATAACAAGATACATGATAAGCAAATGCATCTAAACAGGATGTGTTAGAAAGGAAAAATATGTGTGGTATGGTTGACAAACATACCTTCTTCACCTGCCCACGGATTCCACTGACTGTTCGAACGGCTGCACCTTCAAACCTGGCTATTTCAAGATCTGAAGTAAACATGTCTTTGATAAGTGCTGTTTTCTTGAAGATCTTGCATGGGTAACCAACTAGCTTGATTTTCTTCACTAATCGTGCTGCATGGTTAAATTCCAGTACAACTGCAGTTGCTGTGATCCTAAATGTTGCCTGGAAAACCAATAAAGAAAATGCTCAGTGAGCCTGCGCATATGCAAACACCTGATGCAGAAAAATATGAAGTGAAAACAAACATAAATAACAAGAAAAGTAGCAGCTATACTGGTAACCAAGTTTTAGGATAGTAGATAAAAGAGGAACACAATGTTTTACGTGTAATACATAACTAAGGAACTTCATATGCAAATACCTGATGCAGAAATATAAACTGACAAGAAACATAAATAACAAGAAGGAAAGTAGAAAATATTACTAGAAACCAAGTTTTAGGATAGTAGATCAAAGAGGAACACAATGTTTTACGTGTAATACATAACTAAGGAACTACATTACATTAATACTTCCCTGAAACAATTAAAAAGATTTACACTAAATTGATTTGGTTAGATTATCAGATACAATTAGCTAAAACTATATGTCGATCAACTTAAAAACGAAGACCAGAACTGACAAATTTGACCCTCCTAGGTCAAGTTTTGTTTGAATTAACTATAAAACTACTCCATTTAATGGCACTTCTAATTTGGTCATTTCCTGACAATATGTTGAGGAAAAATATTAAAGAGAAAGCAATCATTGTCACAATTAAGGAAATATATATATAAATGCTGATGTATTTTAACCCAAAATTTTGACTACATAATATATTTAAAAACATATGCTCCAAAATTTTGATTGATATGCATAATATAACTAAATACATATTACATTAGATAAAGGCAAGGAGGAGGAGGATGATGATGATATTACATTATTCTTACATATATAACTGCAAATTTGCAAAAAGTAGCCGTCTTTAGCAAACTTCCTCAAATACCTCCCTAATGCCTTTTACACTCCCACTCCAAAGAGACCATTTACCTATTGTGTATTACCGCACCATGCTAGAACTTCCTAACTGTCTCTAATAAGACTTCACTTGAAATTCCCAAACCTTTTTAAGTGCCTTCAACTGTATCTCATCCCCGGCCCTCTCCCTGTCACCACTCAGTCCAAGAACTCCACAGTGCCTCAACCTCCCAATCATTCATGTCCCTTCAAAACCATACCTCCCAACAGACTCTATACCCACAATCTGTGACAATAAAACTAATACTCGCTTATCTATCACAATCTGATACAACTGTGGAGATACCTCCCCACCCCACTCGTCAGACCAGAACTAACCTTGGGAGAACTCCCAACACCACTCGTCACAGCAGAACAAACCTTCTCCAAGCCCTACAAAGAAGTGACTATTCTAGCAAACTTCCCCAATCCACATTCCTTATGTCTTTCTGTACTACAGAAACCATTTAATTATTGCATAGTCCAGCAACCCCTACCTTCCTAGTATTTTTGTAGTCACCATCTTATGCCAAAAACCCTCATACTTTAAAACAGAACTCCAAATCCACTTATTAAAGCCTGATTAAACTCTGACGCCTAGTTGATAATATGACGCCTCCTCAGATTATCTTTTGAGAAACAAGTCCCCCAATCACGAATCACCAAATATTACGATGTGATGATAAGTAAACAAGCACGAAAAAATTTGCAAAAACACACCAAAAATTATATGTGGTTCGGCTAAACAAGTCTATGTCCACGGAGAGCCCGATTTCACTATATAGATTGTAACAGTATAAGTTGAAGAAATGTATCAAGAGTACACTCAACTCTAAACCCTTAACCCTTATACACCCAATCTCACTCAAAAGGAAATCACAAATTCTAAATAAGAATTCTCTCTCTAAGTATCCTCTCAATAACAATGAGAGTATTACCTCTACGCAAGAGTTACCCTCTCAAAACAATGAGAGTAACCTCTCAAATACAATGAGAGTATTGCCTCTTTTCTTCTCACTTGTCTCAACCTATAACATAAGTAACTATTTATAGAGCCCAAAACACAATTCCTTGGTGGACAAGGATTACAATTCTTTAGAGCTCAAGACTTGCCTAACAAGTACTTTACTTTCTTGAGACCAAGACTTGCCTACTACGAAATTACCTAACAAGACACAACAACTCTATAATGGAAACCTAATCACAATAGGAATTTGAGCCAACCTAACATTATCAATAGTCAAACCCTCCCTAGGACCACCATCCATCCAAAAAAAAGCCACCTTGAGCAGTGCCTTGTGCGCCACACAGCCTTCCAAGGGAAAAAAGGCCCTCTAGCATTTATCAAGCTCCTATAGAAAGAGGGCACCTCAAATAGCCCATGACTAGACTCCAACCAACACCAAACATCGAAGCCCGCCCCTCCCAATCCTAGAAGGTTCTCACAAATTGAATATCACAAAATAGCCTCCCACTATCAAGGCTATAGCAGTCAACCACCAAAGCCTCCTTGTCAGCAGCTATCTAATGTAGATGAGGATAAGTGGACGCTAGCAAACGATCCCCACACCTAGGGTTGTAATTGAGACAAGTCGAGCCGAGCCGAGCCGAGTTTTGGAATGTTCGGGTTCGACTCGAGCTCAATCGAGCTTTCCCTGACCAAGATCGAGCTCGGCTTAGCTGTATTCCAGTGAGCTCGAGCTCAACAAGCTCTAACATATGAATCAATACTCCTATATAATTGTATACGATCTATATATCATTGTATAAATAATCGAATACCGAACCTTGACTTCACCATCTCCACAAATTCATGCAATCCATACTCAAATTCAAATATTGATGGCTTAATGCACGTATCAAAAAACAAAATGATAGAGAGAGAGAGAGATGAGACCAGATGAGAAATAAAGAGAGAGAGAGAGCACTTGAAGTGCATATAGTTGCAGGTGCAATCATCGTGATTGCCGGAGTAATTTACCAGCATGATCCGCCACTGAGGGGATCGCTGCTGCAACTTCAGGTAGTTGGAAGCTAGGGCTGGTAAGAGGAAGTGGTAGGTATAAGAAAGGGATTAGGGTTTACTTTTATATTACATGGGAGATGGGCTTTCCAGGATAGGGGGCTTGGATTAAAACTTTAGTTGGAATAAGTTAGGTTGTTTTGGGCCTATCTTTAAATGATTAAGGCTCAAACTTATTTCTATATGTGATATAATATAATAATTAATATAAAATGAATATATATGTTTTCGAGCTCAAAATGAGTAAATTATAGAGCCTGTTCAGGAAAACGTTCATGAACTAATGAGTCAAGCTAGGGGCTGTTTGAGATTGGCTCGTTTAATTACCAAGCTTGAAAATTGTGTTCGAGCTTGGTTCATTTACTAAATAAATGAACACGAACCGAGCCAAGCCCGAACTGTTCGTCGAATATTTGGTTCATTTATAACCCTACCCACACCACACATCCATCCAAAAGCTGACACCCCTCCCACTCCTCACCCTAAAACGAATGTGTTTAGAGAATTTATCCCACCCTTTTCGGATGGGCGTCCAAACACCAACCCCAATCGGCTGCCTCACCTCTAGCACCACCCACCCCTGTATTCCCCAAACTTGTTGACTATGACCATTCTCCACAACTTGGATCTATCCACTCCAAACCTCCACAACCACTTCCCCAGCAAAGCCTAGTTGAACAGCAGCATCCTATTGGCCAACCCGCCTAGCTGAATAGGACTACAAACTTGCGCCCAATTCAAAAGATGGTATTTGAACACATCTCCCATGTCACCCCACAAGAAGTTCTGTTGTAACTTCTCAATTCTACTAATAACAGAGATGGGAATCTGAACAAGAGAAAGGAAATAGGTTGGAAGATTCAAAAGAGAACTCTTCATAAAAGTTATATGCCCCCCTTTCGAAAGATATTACTTTTTCCAACCTGCTAACCTCCTCTTGAACCGCTGCACCACCGGATCCCAAATAGAAATCCTCCTCAAGGACGTCTCCAGCGGCAACCCCAAATAAGTCATAAGAAACGATCTAACACCACACCCCAAGATATTAGCCAACACGACTATATTAGCAACCTCCCCTACCGAAACAATCTCACTTTTCCCGACATTGATCTTCAACCCAGAGACGGCTTGAAAGCACACCAAAACACATCTCAATTATCTCAATTGCGCCTCATCTGCTTCGCAGAAGAACATGGTATCAGCTGCAAACAAGAGATGGGAAATCTCTAACTGAACCGGGGAATCCCTCCCCACTCTGAAGACTTTGATGTAACCCAAGTCCACAACCCTCCTCGTCAACCTACTAAGAGAACCTCAATCACAAGAACAAATAGAAACCCCTACCGCAAGCCTCAAGAGTTGTCAAAGAATCCAGATGGAGATCCATTGATCGACACCAAGAATCTCATCGTAGAAATGCAAAACCAAACACATCGCCTCCAGATTTCCCCAAACCCAATCCTCCAGAACATACAATAGAAAACATTAACTGACATGATCACAAACCTTCTCTATGTCCAACTTGCAAACCACTCCCGACTCCCCACTGGACAATCTAGAGTCCACACATTCGCTAGCAATCAAAACTGAATCCAGGATTTACATCCCTCCAACGAAGGCATTCTGAGATTCTGAAATCACCCCATCAATGACCACCCCCCCCCCCCCCCCCCTAGCTTGTACATGCTCACCACCAAGCTACTTGTCTATAGTCCTTCACAAGCTCGTGACTTTTGAAGGGTGGCACCCTTGTGTGTTTGATGGTGCTTGTGGAGGGAATGAAATAGGAGATCCTTCAATGGTGAGGAAACTCCTATTGGGATGCTGAAATTCTCTATTATTAGTTCTTTTTTTTGTTGGGTTCTTGGGAGAAATTGTAAATCCTTACGAGAGATAGTTGATTTTTTAGATACATTGAGAGTTAAGGGACCTATTTGGTCCTTGTGTAACTTTTGCAGGATTCATTCTCCTTTTGAACCAAGGTTGTCAGGATCGGGATTCTACGTAGGATTGTGGGGGTTCCGTAGAATCGGAATCGGATTGTGAATCGTAAGATTCTACAAAATGGTAGAAAAACAATTCAAACTAACTTTTTTTTTTTTTTTGATAAGTTAAACTAATTTTTAAAACAATAATACCTCTAAAATATAGCAACAATGCACAAAACACAAAAGTATATAAAAATACCACTCCAAATATAGTTACAAACAAGATTATGTATGTAACTAGTATGACAATGTGCAATAACATAAGCAAATATGTACACAAATATCAATATCTCAATGCACAAATAAAAGAGGTTCAAAATATCAATATCTTAAATAATCATGAATATGCCCATATAATTCAATCTAGCCAAACAGAATCAATATAATCCCAAATGCTTCGAGTTCCCAATTACAAGCCCTAGATCTTATCGTTTAGTAACTTTAGTTTTAAAATGCTTTTTTTTTCCCTTTTGTCTTTTTAAGTAGATTGGGCCCAAAATAGTTGGGCTTCCTAACTTTAAATAAGTTTTGGCCCAAATAACTACACAAAACAACGAAATGAAGCCCACTGTGTGAGATCGGAAGAATCATATGATTCTATGGGTGATCCTACTCCGGGAACAATTTTTATACGATTTGGATCAATTTTTTTTATTTTGGATGTATGATTCTACGATCCGGATGGCAATTTTGACAACCTTGGTTTGAACTCCCTCCGAGTACAACCTCTGATAGAAAGAAGTAATCCCCCTGCTAACGTCCTCCTCCTTGCACAACTCCCCATCAACACTAAGAATCCTTCCAATGTGATTGCTCCTTTGTTGAGCATTAGTTATGCGATGCAAGAATTTCGTATTTCTATCTTCCTCCTTGAGCCACAAGGCTCTAGATTTCTGGTGCCACTTAACATCCTCCTTTGGCAAGCATTAGCTATGCAATGCAAGAATTTCGTATTTCTATCTTCCTCCTTGAGCCACAAGGCTCTAGATTTCTGGTGCCACTTAATATCCTCCCTGAAGGCAATCTCACCCAAATTTTGGCTCACCTCTCTGATATTTTCCATCATCCACAAGGCTCTAGATTTCTGGCGCAACGAATAGGGCAGACAAGCATTACCCCACTCCATGTCTCCATCAGATGATATTTAAAATCCTCCTAAGGAAAATAAAGCTGCCACTTTTCTAATTGAAAAATACACTTTATCCCACTCCAGCACATGATTTTCGAACTCCACCCCAATTCCTCCCTAAGGGTCCGTTTGGTTAGGCGGAAATTAACAGTGGAAGATGAAAGTAAAAGAAAGGGAAGTGAAGTGAAAAAAAAATATTAAGATTTCAGCATGCATTTGGTTAGAATGAAATTTTTTTAAGAAAGTTGTGAGAAAATATTATTTCTTAGTTTGGATAGCATGAAAGTGAAAAGAAAGTGATTGTACTTGCCAAAACTACCCTTGGATTTCAAATAGTAGAAAAATAAAGGAATTTGTGTTTGATCAATCCTCTTCATACCCCAATGTTTATATTCATTTTTAAATAATTTACATTTGAAAAAAGGCTTCATAATATATATATATATATATTATGCACGACAAGAAGAAGGAATTTTATTGGAAAAAACACCAAAATACACATCAATGCATTAATACATTTTTCTATATTGAACTTCTAATTTTGTCACAAAACTGGTCTTCATAAACCTCCTATAATCTAACATCAATAGCCAGACTGGATAAAAAAAATTTGATGCAAGCTTACTGCTTAGATTGGATAAACTAATTCTAAGGAAAAAATTTGATGTGTGTTTAGCCTAGGCTAGCTAACAGATGGAGAAACAATTAATAGGGACATAATAGAAAAATAAAATAAAAAAGAACAACTTTCAGGAGAAACTCAAATTTCCCTGTGTTTTATACGGAAACGTTTTGAGAAAATACAGACAATTACGAGAATCATAGTTTCCTAAAAAAATTTTGTTTCACGCTATCCAAACTCCTAAAAAGTTTTAACTTTTTTCGTTTCTTTTCCTTTCTTGCTACATCCGGCTAACCAAACTCACCCTAAAGGAAATCTCATTACAGCTTCTTTGCCAAAAAAGAATGGACTGACTGAGGACATGCAGTAGGTAAGTAACCTCAATAGTGTACTCTCATGGAGTCAGTCTCCCTCCCCCAGGAAGGTAGTTGTCTCTTCAATCTCACTACCTTATCAAAAATTTCTCTATCACTAGGCTGCCTTAGATTTCAGTGAGTAAAGAAATTCCCAAGTAGGTTGTAGGAAGAGATGCAACTCTGCACCCCCAGAGCAGTAGCCGGATAGGCTCTGACTCTCGAATTTTCAACCTCAGCCCCAGGAGGTCCTCATGACACATGAGCACAAACAACCCACACACGCACGCATGGGGTTGGGTGGGTTCAAAAGTTGGGAAAACCGTAACAGCTCGCAAAATTTTAGCCATCTCAAAGAGTTTCCTTGGACATGTCATTTCTCACATTGATTTTGTTCAAAATCCAGGAACCAAAAAGTAATCTAGTATCCATCCTTAACTAAACGGTCTTTACCCAAAGCTTCCAAATTCTGGATTCAACTTGCATCTCAACCTTTTTTTTTCCTTCCAGTCTTATAGAATCTACTTTCTACAGACAAGATCACGTCAGTTTGTCTCCACAGACTGAAAATGTAATGATATTATTGGGCAACAAAGCTAGTTATGTTCATCAAGCTGAAGATGTCAAGCAACAGAAAGTGATAAATATGGAAAACATATAGAAGTTGAAGGTGGAGGATAAATATGCTCAAGTTCTCCAGAGGATTGATCTCTCAGGAAACTACTACAGTTGGTAGCATATTTCACCTGTATTTTGGTTCCTTCTCGTTTCTTTTTCTCCAGAGGTGGAGAAAAGAGTGATACAGATTTGGTATTATCACAAAGAGAGGTGTAGAACTTTCTCCAACAAGGAAGATAAAGACAAGGGCAGATGGAGGAAAGAGTTAAACATTGCAAGTGAGGACAATCAGATTCAAAACTTTTAGATTGACCTACTCACAAAGAAAACTCTTCTCATTCAAATAAAAATCAAACATCATATTGGAAATTATGAGACACGGAGTTTTCTTGCCACACAGCCAATAGAATATGATCATAACTCAACAGAACATCAAATGCATAAGCTAAATGAAGATAAAATGTATAGATAAAATAATAAGAATAAATAATATAAAATGGATTATTAAGTAGAAAGCACATGACAATTAAACAGGTTAAGGATAAGGGGCATACATTGAACTAAGTGCAATTTCAGTTCTGTAACATTTGTTGAAAAAAATATGGACTATAAAACAATTTATAATTAAAATCTGAATCGGACAGAATTAGAATTTTTTAGAAGAGCCTAAATATTAGAATAAAATTCAATTTGACCATTTCCAAAATTTTCTAATAAATTATAATTATAATTATTTAATAAGTAAAGCATTATAAAAGGTGCTCAAAAGGGGAACACATCCCACTTACAAATAAAAGAGCAAAAGAACTTCTGTATCCTCGGACTATCCACAAAAGACAAAAGCTCTGCCACAGATTTACATTATTGACCACGTAGTTGAGCTCCCAAATAGGAGTCTCCTCTCCATCAAAGGATCTCTTATTCCTCTCCCGCCAAAGACCCCAATAATAAATTATAATAATCAAGTTGGTGAATTTCAAAACAATCATGATTAACTGAGTATAGTTTCAGTCTTCCAGATCATTGACAAATTACAGAAACCCTTGTGAGGAATTTGGAATGTTACTTCCCCTCCAAAAAAAAAAGAAGAGGAAATAACTTCTCTTAATTTGGTGAACACCATTCTAATGCAAAAAAATAACTACTCTAATAAACAAATTAATCTGTAGTAACCTGAAAGCTTCTTTCCTTGATGATATTTTTTCAAAATATTTGTGATTGGGAAGAACCAAAAGCTATTGAAATGGAAACAGTTCCAACTAGTCCATTCTTCAACAATCAATCAAGTACAGAATTTGAGGAAACAAAGGAAGAAGTATCAAACCTGATTGTTTGATAAACTTTGAACAGTGACTACTCCAGTGTTTGGAGGTGCAAGAGGGCCCCAAAACATGGCAAGACAATGCATGTGCTCTGGAGTATACTTGAGCATGCGATGGCGTCCATTTCGGTCCTCAATGGCATAAACAGGTGTAGTTTGGTAGCGCCTCCATCCAATAGAAACAATTGTTGGATCTCTAGTCTTCAGAACTTTCTTGTGCCATCTATGTCGCTTCAACCGGACCTTGAAGTAAAGAAAACATGCCATAATGTTCAAGAGCTGGAGTTAAAGAGGTCATTTAAGAAAACTAATAATTACACATAACAAACATTTTTAATGGTGCATAACCGTGTGTTACTTTTCAACCCATAATAAATGTGAACTGTGTGGTACTTTTCAACCCATAATTAATGGGATCAAAGTATGATCTACACTTCATACGCAAACCGATGTAATAACTAAATAAATTTAGAATTTCATGCTTAATATGTTAAGATGAAATGATTAGGAGTTGCATTACCAATATTTTAATTTTGGGATTAGTTTGTGTTGCTAAGTTTGAGGCAAATTAACAACTCTTCTCATATTTCATTCAAATGACTTTTACATACAAAAATTGTCAGGAAATTGGTGTAGTTAAAAAAGAAATGACTTTTGGCCACTTCTAGTTTTTAAAGAAACAATATAATGAAAGTGAAGTTCTATGTATTTAAGATTTCTAAGCACAAATTATTTGCACTGATTCCACTGAACTTGACATCATTTCAATAAACCATTGTCTTCTCTAATCTAAGGAAACAGCCATGTGTTTTGGTATGCTTTATATCACAATAACAAAGTCAGTAGGACCATTTTTTCAACAACCCATCCAATTTCTCTCATTACCATTGAAATTTGGATCAATGACTCTAATTGTTAGGAAAGAATGCATCCACATGGAATGGAAACAAGGAGCACAGATTAGGAGTGAGAACATACATAGCGCCATAGCGGGGCCTACTTAAAAAAGAAAAGCAGAAGAGCATTATTTGCTGCAGTAGAAATAAAATGCAAAAAAACTGACGTGGGGAATTTTCTAACCTGCATATATCCAACATTTTCCTCCCCAAGTCCGATTCCTCCAACAAGAACAGGATGGCAGGGATCAAAATGATCAACCATCTCAAAAGGAACATCATGAACCTCCAACCTTAGATAAGTCCCTGTTCTGTAGCCCTCTATATCAACCCGAGTGGCCTCATCAAGATCATTGAGTTCCGCAGTATTAATTTGTTTCTGAAGTTCAATCTCCTCTTTCAACTACAAGAACCATAATAAGCAGCTACTGATTTTTTTCCAAAATGATAAACAAAATGATCCAAATATTGAAAGAAAAAATACCTTATCAAAAAATCCACTTTCTGTAGCTCGAGTACGATGAAACTTGGAACCATTTTTGTTACCAATATCCTCATCAGGTGACTCAGACTCTTCGTATGTATATCGGAATTAAGGATAAAAAAGGCCATTCAAATGTTTCTCCTTGTATAAAAAAGAAAATATGACAAGACTAAAAGCAAAATACCTTGCGTAAAATCACAAGGTTAATATGCATGTCATGCATGGGATGATCAATTACTTAAACACAACAAGTTTATATTAATAGGCTTATGAACCAGAAATAAAACATGGTACGCTCTCCCTGCCTTGCCTCAGAGAAAGAGAGAGAGACTTAAAAAGAATGACGATAATGCGTTTATTAAGTGAAGGATATTGTGCATCAAATTTTGCACGCAGAGCAAGCTTTTTTAGCCTCCGCTCTTCGACTTTTGAGTCATCATCCTTTTTGTGGATCACGTCATTACCACCACCCCCTTGGTGGCTGTCATACTTCTCACCTGTTTCTAAATCTTCAAACTCACCAAAAACATCATCATCATCATTACTGGAAGCTTCTGAGACTTGACCTCTGAGTGCAGCCTTGGACCAATCCCCAGTTACAAAACGATCACGAATACTTTCAATAAACTCTTCCTTTTTACAGTCTCTGAGACTTGCATGATTTGTGAATTTAGAACAGTCCTCAGCATTGACATTATCCCCATCCGTTCCTTCTCCGGATTTCTGCAATAAATTAGACAAGGATAAGAATTATCAAAGCACAAGGTTTAGACATCAAAACACATGAATTTTGATTGATATTCAAAAGGAATTTAAATCCTATTATCTAAATTGTTCGAAAAAACACCTCTCCTACTCTTGAGAAAATAAGAAAACCTAAGAAACCAATTGCTTCAATGACAAACCTTCTTTCCCTCTCCTTTTGGCTTAAAGAATTCATCATCATCACTTTCTTCATCCTCACTACTACCCTGAACTTCATTGATAGAATTTGTAGACTCTGACACAGATTTCCCATATACAAGTTGCATAAGATTAGTATTCTGTCTGAAAATAGTCCTTTCTACCAACGACTCCTTCCATTTTTCAGCATTTCCCATCTCATCCTCTGTACAAGCAGTGAAAGGAGAAGTATAGTCAGATTGGAATTTTCAAAAGGAAATAAAAGCAATCAGAAAAAGTGTCCCACCAAGACAAGATTAAAGTAGTTAATGTAGAAAAGAAAAGGAGGAACGTCACTTAATGCAATAATAAAGATTTTCATATGCTTTTTATCGATTTGGAGAAAGCTTTTGATAACCTAAAGATTTAATATGGAGGGTTTTAGAAAAGAAAAAGAGTCACAAAGGGAAATGTTGACGCAATGAAGGATATGTAGGATGGATGTGTGACAATAGTTAAGATGACCATGGAGGAAACGAGTGAATTTCCAATTACTATAAACTTAAATTCAATTACTATAAACTTACATCAGGGGTCGGCGTTAAGCCCGTATCTTTTTGCCTTATTTTTGGATTAACTCAAGAAACACATTCAGGATGGTATTCCATTGCTGTATGTTATTTGTTGATGATATTGTTTTAATTGATGAAACTAGAGAAGGAGTAAGGGCTAAATTGGAGATTCGGCAGGAAACTCTAGAATTAAAAGAATTAAGATAAGTAAGAACAAAATACTTGTAAAGAAAAAAGAAAGAGAAAAAATAAGTAAGAACAAGTGCAACTTTAGTAAATCTAAAAATACAAATAGAGGTGTAGTGAAGATTGAGGGGGCGTGAGGTACAAAAAGTGAACATTTCTGGTATTTAAACTCAATTATTCATAATGAAAGAAAAATTGGAGATGATGTATTCGTGTAGCCGACTCCAAGCAGTTGAGAAAAAAGCTTTACTGAGTTGAGTTGAGTTGCTTAGTGCAATAATAAACGCTTGGGCTAACAAGAATGAGAATGCAGATTTGAGTCTAACTAAAGTTCGCAGCCACTCTGTTTAAATCACGCCAAAAATTAGAAGCCACGACACCTCTCCTAACACCTACGGTAAAGGTCATTTATTGGAAAAAGAAAAAGAGAATCAGCAAGAATAATTTGAACTTTCTTGATACCTATCTTGCAATAGTATAATTGGCAAGTCATCTACACAACTTCATACCATCATATCCATTCATATCACATGTGAACTGTGATTTTCCAACAAAAATATAATCCCCTTTACATACAAAAAAAATCACAATGTATGAGAGAATTTACCATCTTTGTCTTGATCCTCTCCATCCTCAACTGAAAAATCTGAATGAGAAGAAGATTTGTCGTCTACGTCATCATCATCTTCATCTAAATCCTGTAATCAAGTGAACAAAAAGAATGAGTATAGTATAAACATGATTAGTGTCAAAATGCATAGTTTATAAATTTGAAACAATACATCTATAAGCAGTTCAGTCTAGTTCAGTTTAGAGGGTAAACCAAAAACAAACAAATTCTAACAGTTCCCAAAAGATTGGACTCAACCAAACCGATGGAACCGTCTAATCATCCAGATCAGTAAGAACAGTTTGGATCAGGTCGGTTTCACAGCACACAAAATTAAAAACGTTAAGCCTAAATCAAGTCCTTATTCAACCAAATTTTAAGACGAAGATTAAATTTTCCTCTACTGCCTGCTTAAAAATGCATTTTAAATTCTAAAACCTACTAGTAACATAAAAATTATGTAATGTACCGAAAAGAAATATAATATTATTCTATTAATATGTTTATATTAATGAGATTAGCAACAGAAAAAATGATATAACCTTAATTCAATGAGAAGCAAAGTTGTGGTAACAAATTTTACTAACCAATAAAACAAAACAAATATAAATATACATATGCACAAGTATCACAGTTTGGTACAGACTGCTTTGGTTTTATCGACCTCGAAACCGAACCGAACCGATCCTAACATTTCCACTAGTTTTGTAACCGAAACTAAACCATTAATCCATGGAACCAAAACGAACCGCGTGATTCTGATTGGTTTGAATCGAATCCACAGTTTGAACAAATTTGTGTGCACCCCTATCATAAGTTTCACTAGTCTAAATCAAGACATAAGATTGAGAACATGGTTAAGCAAAGCCTTAATGATCATAAAGTTTTCAACTAAAATTTTCATTCTGTATTCCAGATATAATTAGTTTATATATATATGCGTGTGTGTGTGCGTGTATATCTGAATTGTGTATATGCATGTGTTCTCTTCAATTCCACACTGGAATCCCAAATTGAGTAACTTGGATATGTGTGTGTATCTGTAGTAACATTTTAACGTATACCAAGGAGAGGAGAGAATTAAGTTCAACCAATTTGAAGTTTTTCTTCTCAAAATAGTAAGAAATGAATAATGCAAAATGATTTGGAAGAGAGCCTTCTTCTAATTGCTATTCTTGGTGTTTTGGTTTCTAAAGAGCTTGTTTCTTGTTGCTCAAAACCATTGTTTGCATGTTTAGCCTGTTTAGCTTTCGAGGAAAACTCGCCCCAATTCCCCTTCACATAATATACAAAGACCTTCATCAATAAAAGAGAGATGCTATCCATACACCAAAACAAAAATGAAACCAGGTCAGAAATTAAAAAGAAAAAAAAGGGAGAAAAAACTCTACATTCTAGACTGTTGGAGTCCCAGGAAATCTATAATTACATTCCCGCCAAAAGTGATTTATTTGATACTATGGATGACTGGTTAAGGAGAGACTGTTGTCCATGCATAATATCTTGAAAAATGAATACCAAATTTTGACTGCTACTTAGCAATGCAATAAATCTTATTGGTTGGTGAAAAAATTCAAGAGTAACGGAACAAAAAGATGTCAAATACCACAAATAAGAAAACAATAGACCCGCCATTGTTTCAAAAGCACACTCATTTTCTTTCACAGTGCATGCGTGCATTCATGTTCACATAAATTAAATTGAAGCGACAACGAAAAACTAGGAAACGGTTCTTTGCATTGAACCCACACCCTTACAACTGAAAAAAGGATTAAAAAAAATTTCGGAGAGTTGCATCAACATTACCTCCAAATCATCATGATCAATGACATTTTCGAAGATAGCTTTTCTCCTCATCCTTCCGTCATGAAACTCAAGATGTTCCTTTACGTTGTCTTCCGAAGGATGCTGCTGGGCCGAAGCACTACCATTTTCTTCATCAGAACCACTATCTACAGGTTTTACTGTTAAATTCTTTGGAAGAGTGTCATCTTCATCTGAAGATTCTAAACCATCCAGATCCTTATC
Source organism: Cornus controversa (assembly GCA_026545225.1). Classification (NCBI taxonomy): domain Eukaryota; kingdom Viridiplantae; phylum Streptophyta; class Magnoliopsida; order Cornales; family Cornaceae; genus Cornus; species Cornus controversa. The sequence goes on from CM048849.1 coordinate 42,984,927, forward strand.
CTCACTTTCTTCATCAGACCCATCTGTTTTATATTCTTCCTCAGATTGATAGTGTTTTACAGGCTCAACACCATCAATCTGATTACCAGAATCATAAGAACCCTTCTCAGCATTTGAAGTCTCTGCTAAGTTGTTAGGCTTCTTGCTGAAAAGGGTAATAAAACTTTTTTCTAATTTCTCATCAATTGAATATTTGGCATTCTGAAGTGATTTCACCAAAACCTCCCCTACGTCACGGTCCTTTCCTGGAATAGAGAATGCAGCCACATTAGTAGAAACGAGATGAAGGCAGTTAAAGAAGTTGAATGCCAAGAGATATAACCAATTTGACATATTCAGTATTCAAAATACATATAATGAGTTCGAAACCTTTACTTGTCTTTCCATCGTTTTCATCAACTTTAGAAAACTGCACAAAGTGGTCATTTATGTTTATGTAGACAGCGTCCTTGTCATACAACAGGTCCCCAAGTCCGGACATAGGCGCATAAAATAGCCTTTCCTTGTCCCGCAGTCCTTTCTTTTTGGCAGCCGAAGGCAAAGGGCAAGGATCTGCTAAGCTTGTAATGCCAGCTAAACTGTAATCACCCACGCCAGCAATATGCACCTGATAGAAACTGCACTCTTAGATCACACCCGTGGAACATAACAAATAAAGGCACGTAACAGCAAGGAGCTAACATAGTTTCAACTTTCAAGGAAAAAACGCTTAACATGAAAGAAAGGATTTGCCTCAACAATAAGGCATCGGTACAACAAGTTTCTTAAACTACTTCAAAATAAAAACATACCCAACAAAAGAAAAAAGAAAATAATAAAAATAAAAATATAATAATTGTGTTATATAAATTAAATTGGAATCAATTACAACAGTGAAAAACAAGTCATATACAGTATCAATTATCAGTGCGATGTGTTTATTTGACCTTTCTTTAAATAAATAAAACAAAGATATTAGGATAATGTTAAGGAAGATGATAGTTCACAGATTAGAAGCCCAATATTCTACAAAATTTGGAAACTGAAGTTACAGGAAATAAAAAATGAAGAAACAACACCACTCCACGAAAAGAAAAGAACCAAACACCACCAAAAAATGTCAGGAAGGATAAAAAAAACCCACAAAGCTATTGTTGTGTAAAATGCCCCTCTTTAGACAAACATGTCGTCAGCCTGATTGGCTGACATGGTAACCCAACTATCTGCGCAAATTGCAAAAACAAATCCATCATCTCTCCCACTAAACTTACATATCCCAGCAAGGCCAAAGATTTCGTCTTGGCTGACATTCTAGGGTGTGGTGTTGTGCCATTCTAGATCTTATATTTAGGGTTGCCCTTCGGTATGCCTTCGAGGAGGGTGGAAGTTTGGGACCCAGTTGTTGAGAGGTTCGAGAGGCGGCTTGCTTGGTGGAAGTAGCAAGAATGGAGGGCGGCTCACTTTACTTACTTTTTGTCTTTGTTCTAGCTTCCTTTGTCGGTGAGGAGTAGGACTAAGAGACTCCAACGGAATTTTTTGTGGGGAGGCATGGGAGAGGAGTTCACGTTTCATTTCGCGAGCTGGGAACAGGTTTGTCGTCCAAATCAGGTGGGGGGCTGGGAATTAGGAGTCTGGTTCCCTTTAACAAGGCTCTATTGGGGAAATAGCTGTGGAGATTTGGCTTAGAGAGATGCGAGGACAGCCCCTCATTGCTTGTGGTGGGATCTCTGGAAAGAGAGGAATAGGAGATCTTTTGAAGGGGTGGAGGCCCCTTGGGGGGTGTTCAAATATTTTGTGCTTAGTTCATTATTTTTTTGGGTTCAGGATTACAATTGTAAATTTATGGAGATTTTTCTTTGGTGGATAGCTTGAGGCTATAGTTTTTTGTGTAGTGTCTCCGACCACGTCCCCCCCTTTTGGGCGCTCTTCAATGAAATTCTTACTTACCAAAAAAAAAAATTGGCTTAGAGAGGCACAAACTTTGGAGGAGAATCATTCGCTCCAAATTCAGAGAGGAGAGGGGCGATTGGTGTTCTCTAAAGGTGAGGGCTCCAGCAGGGGTGGGTGTTTAGAAATTCTTCAGGAAAGGTTGAGATGAATTTTCAAAGCACATTCGATTCAGGGCGTGGGGTGGTCGCTTTTGGAAGGATAGTTGATGCAGAAATCGATCTTTAGCGTGCATCTTTCCGATTCTTTTCCGGATTGCCACAGATAGGTGCCTTAGTTGCCGCCTATTATCAGCTTGTTAGTGGAAGGACAACTTGGCATGTGCATTTTGAGAGGCATTTCCAGGATTGAGAGTTAGAGGACATCATCAAGTTTCTGGCATTTTTGTACCTTCAGAAGGTGGATGGCGTAGGGCCCGATGTCTGGGTCTAGGTTGCCTCCACTCATGGAAGATTTTAGGTGTGATCTTTCTACAAGAGCCTTTCAAATGCTCCAGGGCCTTCTTTCCCATGGAAGGCAATTTGGCGCACCAACCTCTTAAGGTGGCTTTTTTTGCCTGGACGGTAGTTCTGGGCCAATTTTAACATTGGATAACTTGAAAAAGAGGAGACAGATCATTGTGAACTAGTGTTGTAAGTGCAAGAGGGATGAGGAGTCAATTTATCATCTTCTTTTGCATTGTTTTATGGCCCGGGACAGTTGGGCCACACTTTTGGGGTTGTTTAGGGCTCCCCGGATCATGCCACGATCTACGAGGAGCGTGATTGAGGCTTGGAGTGGTTGTACAGACTACAGTGGGTATCCAAGGTCGAGATTTTTGGCAGGTGGCACACTTTTGTGTGTTGTGGGGTTTGTGGAGGGAAAGGAATAGGGGATCCTTTGATGGAGAGGAGACTCTATTGGGATGCTTAAGTTCTCCATTATTAGTTCTCTTTTTTGTTGGGTTTTTGGGAGAAATTGTAAAGCTATAAAAGAGAGAGTGGATTTTTTGGATCTATTGAGAGATTAAGGGCCCTATTTGGCCCTTGTGCAGCCTTTTGCAAGATGTGTTCCCTGGTTGAATGTGCGTTTTCTAACGATACAAAAAAAAAAAAAAAAAAAGATTTTGTCGAGTCCACAACCCACCAAAAAATAGTGTCACCTTCTATGCAAGAATGACAAAATCATGTAAAAGACACTCCCTACTCATTCCAAACCATTTTGGAGAAAATAAGAAGCTTTGTTTCCTAAAACCTAAAAAGGGAAGGAAACACTCCAATACCATGCTGCCCATAGCTAATTTGTAAATTTCTAACCAAAGCCACATCACAAGGACAATCGCATGCATTCATCATTATTTGAACTACCACAAATAGTTGCAGGGAAGTCCATAGTTGTTAAAAGCTCAAAGTACACTTAAGGTGCCAACATTTCTCGGACCCAAAGTGCAAGGCACAAACATACGGCGCTAGCCTAATCAAAGTAAGCGTATGTGCAATAAAAATGAATACTAAATATAATTCTAGAAGAAAAAAATTAAAATTTGCAACACAAACTAGTGAATCAAAATAAAGAAGTGTTTAATTTAATTGATAGCTAAATGAATATACATATATCTTTTCAGATTGCATGTGAATTCAATTAAATCAGCGTATCGTTGGATTAAATCAGGATATGCAACACAACTAATCAAATTTTTTTAGAAATCAAAATTTTGGCATACCAACTAAGAGGATTGGGTAAATCAATGCGCACAAATCCTTTTTATATGTAGATGCAATTACAAAATCATATACCATAAAAGATGTGCAACAATAAAAAGCAACAAACATGTAGATTTGAAACATATATATACTATCATAAGATATAATTAATAAGTAGTCAACCATAAGCTCGTGAGTTCCTTTTAATATACGAGAAGATTAAACAATATGATCCATGGAATATGCCATGATGTGATGTAAATTAATACTCGTTTATAAAAACAAAACTATATGAATGGATGATTAAAAAATAAGAGGCGCGCCTTTTTTTAGCATAGAGCCTGCTAAAATGCGAGAGCTTGAGGGCTTTATGTGAGCCTGACTGACAGGCCTAACTTGTAGTAGGTTAAAGCACTGCCTTGATGAGTCTGGGGCTTTTTCGGATCCAAGAAGCACCTTTAAAAAGGCGTCAAGGAAATCTTAATATTTTGTAAATATATTCAAATTACTTATGACACCCATTGAAGTAATGTTCGGTCAAAGATATCAAGTAGAAATATTTCTCGGAGGATCCATTGGTGGGGTGAGCTTCCTTCTAAAGAAACTTTGTTTAATCAAGTTCTAGAAACTAAAAGGGACACGAATTGCAAATTGAGTTAGTCCACTCAAATTACTCTAGATTCTGGAATTTAATTTCGGAAATTCGGTATCTGATAACTGAACACCATTATAGGTGCATTTAACATGAATTTCTCTAGTCCATTCACACGAATTGCAAATTGTGTTAGTCCATTCAAATTACTCTCAATTCTGGAATTTAATTTCCCTCAAAACTTTAAAGAGTTGGAAACCAATGAGCTTGCTTGTCTCCTCTATTGTTTAGATGATGTCTTCCTATCTCCCTCCATTGATGATTGTTAGTGGAGTGGTGGAAACTTCTAATAGAAATCATACTTTCAGTTATTCTTTGACTCCAACCTTCTTCCTTACTCCAATTAGCTTAATTAGGAAAACAAAAAATTCGAGTTGGGTGGAATAGGTTTGGCGATTCAGTTATTCATTCAGCATTACAAGTGTCAATAATTGTCAAAAAAATTACGAAGTGTCAATCTTTGAAGGGAAATGCTAACTGCCTAATTCAAACCATCACAAGAACCATAAAGTTCGTAGAAATGCATAAGAAATTAACAATTCGGTCATCAATATAATATCACCCATCTGATAGACTTACATGGTGCAAGACTGAAGGAGCAGATGATTAAAAGTTGGAAATGAAAAGAAAATAATTACATGATCAAAGGAAGGTCTCCCAAAGTAAAGCCATTAGGTTATTATTAACTACAAACCATTTCTATCTCCCTATGTTAGCATTCTCCCCATTTTTAAATGAAGAACAGGAAAAAAAAAAAGGGGGACCAATTTTCATTGTTAGTGGAGAAGATGGCCATCAGTCAAAAGAATTGAAAGGGATTGGGTTGCTCCTACCCTACCTATGCATCCATTAAAAAGAAAGGGATGCAACATGACAACTTCCTCAGGTGGTATTTTTCCAGTACCCAACCACGCTTGTTGCCAAGTTGTGATGGGATTTGCTGTATTGCACCCTTTGGTAGAGCTGACCTCTAAGTATCTTTTAGACCTCTTCCAGTGTTTCCCCCATGCCCGCCCATTGAAGTAAATCTTACATGTATACATACATACATATATATATATATATATATATATATATATCATACATGTATCACCTATAAGAAACGAAAACCCTGCTTTTGGATATAACTAAACTGATTTCCAAATGCTTAAAAGATGCCTACATCACCCTTTAGTATACACCATATCATAAGAAAGAAAAGGGAATAGCAATAGAACACTTAGAAGAATAGTTTGCAGCAATAGTTACAAAACAACTAGCATCTGAGAAAATTACTTTAAACAAACAATCAAATATGATACCAAAAATTTGGAAATAAAGAGAATGCAAATTATTATTTTCAGTATGATGATCCACAAATCAAACCATGGAATACCATTCACAATCAACCCTCCAAAAGGATCAAGGACCTCATCCTTTCCCCCAGGAAACTTTTACCATTCTCACCAACTTTCAATTCAGAAAGGAATACTAAAATTTGAAGGGTTAGATGTACGTGCCTTAGTTCCTCTTTTCAAATTACAGCCACGCAGATACCCGTACAAAGTGACATTTCTATCACATTTATTATTCATATGCACTCTCTCTGGAGGTGTAACATCTTCAAATCGATCTACCAAGATGTAAGGATGAGAAGTTCGCCAAGACAAAGGATGAAACTTCATAACAGAGATGAACCTTGCAAGATTGTGAATCTCACGTTTAGGATACCTGTTCATTTAGAAAATGGATGATAAATTTCATAAGATTCCTGTCAAGATATTAGTCGAATTCAAAAAACATAACAGTGGACAAGACAAAACACACAAAGCAATGTCAGATACTTACTTCTCATGAATAAGACCAGATAAATAGAATAGTTTTGCTCCATCGTATATTTCAGTCCAGAATCGATGCTTGAGCCTCTGTTTTGTTTTCCTAAGTTTCTTTACATCCTTAAACTTATCTAAGTGTGTAAGAACTCCCATGACCTTTGGGAATCCATGAACTTGCAAAATATTAAGAAACTCAAAGGTTTCCTGCAAAAGAAGGCCCCATTACACAAGAGAGGGAGAGGGAGAGAGAAATTATGCACATGTTACAAGCCCAGAAAAAAACAATTTAAAAACTTTCATGAAGCAGAACCATGAGTGTGCAATAATGGAAAAAAATTAAAGACTTCCATGAGCAAGGCAACGACAGTTGGCTACATAATCCCTGTATAACTTGAATTATAACTATCAAGAATATTAATAATTTACCAACCACTAGAGATTTAGAAACCGTGTGGGATTGTGCATAATTTTACAATGCAACAAATTCAATCGCACTGAGGAATACATCCTGGGGGAAAAATGACACTGATGGCTCAAAGCATTTTTTCCTTAGGCAGATAAGAAATACTAAAAGATTTTAAATAAATCATAAAGGTCCCAAAATGAAAGCCACTGCCCAATGTTCGTCCTCATGAATCAAGACTATTAGGAAAGAGGAATTGGATACAGGTCTAACATTTGACATTATCATCTCAAAACGAAAAATACAATTCCCAGCATGGTTAAAAACTTTCCATTAATCAAGGGTGCTAGAAAGGGCGAACTATTGACGATCTAACATTTAAAAATAGTTGTAAAAGTTGAACCTGCTTTCCACGCAGGATAGCCCAATCATTTACTATTATACCAACAAATCATACTCGCAATAATCTAAAAGAAAGCCATAGATACTCTTGTTTTCTAGAATCCAAATGCACCTACAAGATATACTAATGGTATAATGAATGCTGAAAATCAATCATAAATAGCAACAGAACCTCACCATTTCAAAACCATAACTACCATCAATGAGAAGCAATGCTAAATCAGCAAACTTTGCAGCATCAATCATGCCATTAATATCATTTGGGCACTCCACAAATTGTACCCGCCTTTGCTTACCTAACAAAAATTGATCAAGCATTTACATTTCAGCAAATGCACCTCCAAACAAACAACATGAATGGGAAATTTTATCAGCCTGATAGTACTTAAAGCTAATTGGAAAAGAAGGGCATATTAAACCTGATACAATAGTAATGGGGCCTTGAACTTCTGTTAGATTATGCTTGGTGTAATGCTTCACAAGGGACTTTATGAGAAGAGACTTCCCAACCTAAAGTGCAGAAATAAATTTAGTTCAACGTTGTCATTGGTAATAAAGCTACCGACCTTAGAGACCACAATGACAATTACCTTGGGAGGTCCATGCACTACAACAACATATGGAGCAGGTTCTCCTGTGGCGCGATCAATAGTCGGGACATGAAGCCTACGCTGCTCTTTCTCTGTAGCACGTGATTGTAAACGCTTGGCTTTCACGGTTGAACTAAAAGCAAATGCCTACCATATATTACACGGATTACTGGCACGTAATACAAAACATATAGAGTACAAATCACGAAAACACGACTGATTGGGACAGTAACAACGAAGCCAAAGAAGGGGGAAAAAAGAAAGAAAAGAACCTTGGGGTTGTGCTTTTTCTCATCTGAAACGCCACGCTTCTTCTTGTCTGATTTTGCCTTTTTGTTAGCAGAAGGACCAGATTGACGAAATCTATGGGACTTCTGAGACAGTTCTTTGAGACCACTATCTATGGCCATCGAAGTAGCTTAAAAGCAAACCCTTGCCTGCAATTATATATTGATTGACAAAAGAAAATGCAAGACAAAGAAGACGGTTAAAAAGTACCCAGAGAGAGCACACAACTGAATACCCCATATTCTGAAAAATCACAGTTTCTATAGAAGCTTGCGATAACTCGATTAATCATCAAATAGAGTTCCATAGAACAAAACTAAATAAATAAAATAAAATTGAACCCAAATTTGCAAAAGAACCGCAACCTGTATATATGCCTATACATACCCATTCATTAAACATATGTTAAACCTCCAAACTTCAAGTCATGCCAATCTCCGACACAAATAAACATCAAATCATGCAACATAAGCAACAATGACAATGGAAAATTCCAAAAAATTCAAGAAAAAACTGAAATAGGTAAAAGAATTATTTTGATACTAGCCTTGCAAATCGAAGCTTTAATCCACTCAAGTAAGTTTAAATAGTGTTGCTTCAAGCCTTAGAATGCCGAATCGCCTCAAGAGGAATTAGGAGGATAAAAGAGCTAGAAGAATGAAAAAAACCCTAGAAAAATCGAAAATAATGTGTCGAGTAGAGCTTCTCTCTCTTCGTTTCCTTCTCCTCCTCTCCTTCTTCTCTTTCTCTCTCTATAGACTGTATGTATGTATCGCCGGCTCGCCGCTGCGTTTTGTGTTAACGAAGCAGTGGCTTAAGCACTTTTCGTTTTTCTACTTCTCACCGTATGATTTTTGAAAATTGCAGATAATACCCCAATTTTAAGACAATCACATATTTAACCCGGTAGTGATAAAAGACCTAACTAATTGTTGTAGTATGTGGTAAGCATATATATAAATTTATATATCTGCTGTGGGAAGTCCATTAATTTAGGAACATGGAATGACCCAAGGAAAGCCCACCAATCCAGTCTAAAGGAAAGCCCACCAATCGTAGAAGCCCACAAGTAATGGTACATTTCCAACCCAAAACAATCCGAGCCCAACTTGATTTTTCACGAATTTGGACAACCAGTTTTACCATTAAGATTGAATTTGAGTTGAAAAATCTCAACTCAAATTTATTTAGGAACGGGCTTGGGTCGAGGTGTTATCGCCATAAATCCGAATTCTAATTTTATTTTTATAGATTTTTTAGTTTTAAATATATTATATATACAACTTATGATCATGCTCTTCCTTTCAAGTTCCTTCTATTTAAATCTTAATTTATTATATATTAATACTTACAATAATTTATTTGTAACTTTTTAGAAATTTATATTAAGTTTTTAGAATTTTTTAAATACTCAGGAGTAATCTAACTCGAAACTAACTTTGAGTCAAAGGCATTGTTGTTCTTATTTATGTTTTCTATGTTTAGGCACATGTGTTTGTATACACATTTAGTTTTTATGTTCCATTACTCCTTAGATCTTCCTCATTCTCTATGTATACACAAATGAATGTGTGTGCAATAAGGTAAGGTCTTTTATATGCAAAAATTGTATTGTTGTGAAAATTTTTATCCAATTTGACTTCGTTTATATACCAACACGACCATGATCGGTTCGAGCTAACTCATCCTAATTCGAGGTCATGTTCAACCCTAGCTTGGACAAAAATGCTCATAACGCGAGTTAGGCTAGAGTTGACCCTTCAACTCGCCCGACCCACCAGAGTTGCACCCTTACTCACTAAAGTTTAAATAAATTAAATTTCAAGAGTAATTTTTAAATATATAAGAGGTCTTTGTAATCTGGTTTAGCGGCAGGGGATATCAATATAGTTTATCATATATTATTAAGGGTCCGTTTGGGATTGCTTTTCATTCATTGAGAACTACTTTTAACCCCAAAAAAAATATGTTGAAAAGTGTTTGGTGATGAAAAGAAGTGCGTGTAGGGAGTAAAGTTTGAATTCAAAACGCACTTTTTGATTAAGCTCAAAGTTTGAATCCAAAACGCTCAAAAAGTTCAAAATTGGAGCTTCTGAAATTGCGTTGGCGACAGTTGTCTGATATCTTAGGTCACTTATTTTTTTTGGACAATATAATCCATGTTTATTTTTTATAAATACAATATTACCTCTTATATAGTATATTTAAAATTAAAATATATATAAAATAAGTTTGTGTTGAGATTTTTCAATTCAGGCTCAACCCTAATTTTAAAAATAGTTACCAAAACTCGTAAAAAATCGAATTGGACTCTGGTTGGTTGTAGTTGACTATCAAGTTGCACCTCTAGACTAATGCACATTTTATTATTTTATGGATAAAATAGTAAATTTTATAATAAAAGTGCTTTAAGCAACACTGTTATCAAACAACTTTAAGTATAAAAAATGCTTTATAAAAACCAAATGCCTAGCATGCTTTTTTTTACTCATTGCTTTATGACAGCTCTGTCAATAAAAGGACTTTCATCATTACAACAACAATGTCAAACAGGCACTAAATTGAATTTGACAATTTAATGGAAGACATGATATTCTCTCTCTCTGGCTTTTGTTGTGTTACTTGTTGTATTAGATATAAACAAATAGGGAAATGCTAAACGTCATGAAATTTTATCATGAATTGCCTTCATGAATGATGTGGCAAGTAATAATACCATTGGCATTCCGTGTATGGGGGAATCCCCACCAATACTAACTCACTATTTAATTGTCACATCATTCAAGATAAAAATTCATGAAATATTTTCATGACGTGTAGCATTGCTCAAATAAATAACCTTAATATATATATCCATCGAGACACAAATGATTCTTTGAGGGGTGGGTGTGTACTTAAAAAATGAAAAGACATACATATGTAATACCAATTTTCGTCAATTTAATGGATTGACAACATGGCCGGTTTAGATTAGATGAGAGGAAGGGTATATACCTCAAATTTATAAACTTGAAACCTGCAATTCAATTGCCCTCAAGCCAGACTCTGGGTTTGGGTCATGGCCTAGATAATTAAAAATTATTATGTGAACACATGCAAATTCAATTAAGATAGAATGTGGGAGTAAAAAAAAAAAAATTGTTTGTTAAGTCTATCTTGCTTTGGAGTGTTCGGGCTCGGCTCGGGAACTTTGTACACATATTCGAGCTCAGCTCGAGCGTGTTCAATTTGAGCTCATTTACCGTGTGCACATACTTATATAAATCATGTGATTCAAGCGTGGTTCAATAAATCTATGCATTCTCTATATATACACATAATCTATCAGGTGATCCACAAACATTCCATGTAATTATGAGATAAATGATACAGAAATAGGATTAGATGAAAGAATAGACCAAAGACAGACTTGATACCGATCAAGTTGTAGTTGTTGTGGAGTATGAAATAGGATCAAATGATAGAATACACCAAGAACGAGAGAAAGACTGCATGTGTGCAACTAGTTCCTGGTTGCAAAGAATGAAGATGATATTAGGGATTTAGGGTTACCTATTATATATGGTAAATAGGTATGTATTGAATATATGGGTTTGGGTTTTTAATTTAAAAGCGATGAAAGAGGGTATTATGTGGATTTGGTTGGGCTGAGTGTTACTAAAACATAATAAATTAAATTAAATGTGTATTGGGCTTAAATAATATGGACTAAACTTCCATCTCATAAAATTATAACATAATTTTTATGAATCTAAGATAAGCTCGGTCAAGGTTTGTTCACGAACAAACGAGTCGAGTAGGAAAGTGTTTGAGTTTGGCTTATTTATTAGTTGAATTTGAAAATTTTGTTACCTCTTAGTCCGTTCATTATATTTATAAAACAAATGAACACGAAGGGAGTTGTTTGTCAAAAGTTTGGTTATTTACAGCTCTATATACAGATGAGGTGCTGCCAAACAACAAAGAAATCTAGTGGATGCACAAAGACCAATTTCTCAAGAAATATTTTAAGGATATAATTGAAGGATACCGTCATAGTTCGTGGTTGTATTGTATATATAAAGTAATACTATGAAAAGAGCACTCTCCTTATCACAGTTACGAGCTCTCTTTTACAGCTAGCTAGATCAGAAACCCAGAGATTCAAGGTCAAGTGGATTCTAACTGAAACTCGAATCATTACAAACAGTTATGGAAGATACCGTGATCAATCACCAGCAGAAGTGGATTATATATATATATATATATATATAGATATATATATTAACTAGGAAAAAAAATTAATGTTATATTATTTATTTTATATACATTATATTATATATATTTTTTTTAATTTTCAAGACTAGAACCGAATCGAATTAAACAAAACTGTTTTTTCACAGTTCGATTTGGTTCCAATTTTTGTAAAACAAATTGAATCGAACCGAACCGAACCGTGTACACACCTAATAGAATAGAATGTACATTAAGAACTCATACATATAATTACATTAAAACAATTCGGTCACATATTTATGAGGCTTTCGAATGCATGTGTGTATATGTATGTATATGTGTATATATATATGTGTGAGTGGTGAAACTATTGTAACATAAACCTGAAATTTGGGTGGATGGTGTTGGGCCATATGCGCATATATCCTTGGATGTGAACCTTGTTCAATATGATCCAACTGTTGAAGTTGTGATCATTGAGAGTAAAAGAAAACCTTAGAGAATTTTCTGGAGAAATTATGAGAATTTTACATCCTATTATCAATTAAATAATGTGCTTGACACATTTCAAATTAATATTGTCATTAAAAAATATATCTTGATATGTCATCCAAGTCAACTTTTGGATTTATGAGGAACCAAAATAAAATTCATTGGAAATTTGCCTTCTAATTAATATGATCAGATCATGATACGATTATGTAGCCATATATATATTTCAACCTGATTTAATTTAAGAGAACCAAACCCTAGAGAGAGAGAGAGAGAGAGAGACAGAAAGGCCATTTGATTGATATATATATATATATATACACACGTATGTGTTATAGTTACTAAAGGGTGATCATTAATTTCTAATAATATATCTAAAGAATATTTTATTTGATAAAGTTTTGGAAGTCATGCAGAGACAAAGTTTAGTTATACCAACTTTGAAACTAAAATCTGAATTCCCACAGTGGTCGGTAACTTCCAAAAGTGACACCCATTGGTTTCTCCCAGCTGAATCCCATGGAAGATTCCACTTTTCCTTCGGAATCCACTTCTCGTCAACTTTGATGATGCATGCAAAAAAAAAACTTCGATGATGGCAGTTGTCAATGTATACATACACACGTATATATACATGCATACATAAAATTATGGTCTATTAGGTAACTTAAATCATTTTTTTGTTTTCTTTTGTTATTTTAAAAAAAATGAAAAGTCACGACAAAAAACACATTTAGTAACGTATTTGTCATTTTTGAAAAAATAAAAATGAAGATTAAAAAATTGACAACTGATTAGACATAAGTCGAAATATTTAAAATAAATCTGTGACTTCACCAAATGTACTTTGCTTTTGGCATAAATAATATCACAATTGATTTTCATGTTTCATTTTTCAAAAAATTGAAAAAGAAAAACAACAATATTACCAAATAGGTCCTCACTTTTCATTCTTTGTTTTTCCCCTCTCTCTCTCTCTCTCCCCCCAACAAAAACAATTCAATTATCCAGGACATGAGAGTTACTCCAAAAAAAAAAAAAAAACATAAAATCTCACTAATACAATAATCATCATTTGTGTTTGAGGGGTTTAAGGATAAATTAATAGCGCAAAAGTCATTAATATTTATTTACTTCAAACTTGTCAATAATATTTATTTTAAATTTTTGTCACCATCTAAACTTAGAAAATGCATTATATATACACACACACATGTCACATACACATTACAAGGAATGCTTACTCGTGTATGTATACGGAGGGCCAACATGAATGACAGTGCTGGATCACCACAGTGGATCGTTGACCAACCATGATACCAAATACGCCATATTTTCTATTTTTTATTAGGTGTCATTACGTAAGGAATTGAAGGATTAACGACTTCATGATTAAAGGAGGAGCACATGGCAAACAATCCCATAACCACCTAATTATATATATATATGTGTGTGTGTGTGTGTGTGTGTGTGTGATTGTGAACAAATTCAATCACAACTCAAAAGTCACCTATTGGCCATTGCAGCTGTAATATTGGATAAATATATCCTAATATTTTCTGTCATTATTTTAAATAATCATCAACATTTTAGAGATTGTTGTACACTATCATTTAAAAATTATATGATTGGATAGCTAGTTGTTCATATATATATATATATATATATATATATATATATATATATATATATATATATATATATATTTATTATTATTTTTTATTTTACATCTTTTAATGATTGTCGATTTAGGTAGTCGTCTAAGATTCTAAGTAATAAAAGACCTCCAAAAAATATTTTTTTCCTTATATTATAAAATTTGCTAAAAAAATTTTAATCTACAATTATTACACTTCTTAAATTCTTTTCCTTTTATTATTAGACCCCAACTAATTTGACAATTTTCTAAAATTTTTTTATCTCTCTCCCCATTACACCCGTGGAAATTTTGTATTTAATATATACTAAGCTCTAATGCTCATTACACTAACTATAACTTTAGGAAATTGAAATTTGTAAAATTTTATTTTTGACTTTTTTTCTCTTCTGTCATTGCAAACTTTATCTTTTCTACTCTCTCACAAATTCTCTGATTTCCATCGATCTATTATTTCAGTCTCTCGTATTTTTCTCCTCTACTCATTACAATTTTAAATTTATTGGAAGCATTCAACCTACTAGTTACAAAATAATTGAAGAATTTTTGGAGCATTAGACCAAAATTTTATAACATTAAGTTCTATTATTTTTTAACTTAAATTATTTTGTAGTCCTATTAATTAATTTTTTGTATCATAAAATTGTATATTTTGTTTGTAATAATTGTTATTTATATTATTGAATATCAGAATATATCTAATAGAAAGTATGAATCAAAATATAAAACACTTAAAAAAAATTATTTTAAATAAATATTATTAATTATTATTTGATAGTAATATATTAAAAATTAAAAGATGACTTTTGTAATTTTTGCCTAAGGGGTCAAATTATGTCCTGTATGTACGTCCCATTGGTATATATATACTATACTAATAAGGTATGCCAGGAATCTTCACTTCAGACAAACATGTTTTGAGTTGAAGAAATGGCGATTAATTAGGGTGAACCATGAGGACACAATGTGACCACTAGTTTGTGCTCTTACTCATAAATTTTAATTTTGTATGTTATCATATCGTATGCTGCGGATGTCTCACCCATTTGTGTATAAATATGTGTGTGTGTGTGTATATATATATATATAGGAATAAACAAACGTCCATGTGTATATATTATACACACATACATGAGAGAGAGTAGGTGGATGAATTGAGAACCAACCCAAGCATGTTTTTTTATTTTTGGGTAGATGAATACATATGTTGGTGTAACATTAACTATGGAGTACTTATTATTGTAATTATTTCTTTTCTCTTGTAAATTAATCAAATTATAATATTAGGTTTTCAATAGCAACAAAGGGAAAATTTAGAACAAGGACGGAAGCCACATGGCGTGTGGTTTCATGCCATGTCCGGCTTCGAAGAATGTCACATGCGACAATGACCGAAAAACCCACTGCTTTTAGGGTCATATTATATATATATATATATATATATATATATATAAAGAGTAAATTAGACTGAGTTTTTCTTAAATTTCGTCAATATATACTTATATTTCTTTTTGTTAGTAAAATTACACAAATCTTTCTTGAGATTTGTATTTTTGTAACACTTACTTCCCTTCTTGTTTACAAAATTACATTCATCCCCATAAAATTTGTATTTTTGTTAACGGTCGTTAAGAATCAGTGTAGTCAATGTGTACACAAAAATTATTAACTTGTGTAATGTTGTAAAGATAGAAATGTAATTACACAAGAATTATTAACGACATCCTCTCAATAGGTCTGACAAGAAAGGTCAGTATAATTTTACAAACAAGAATGAAGTTAAGTGTATATTAACAAAACCTCTGAAGAAGGAAGTGTATATTGATGAATGTCATGTACCTGGAGCACAAGAGCAGCACCTTAATTAAATTAAAATGTACCCAATCGGTTGGTAATATTCTATCCAATATATATTCCACCAACAGGGGTGATCTACAAAGAAAATCTTTTATTCGACCAATAGGGGTGATCTACAAAGAAAATCTTTGACCAATTGGTGATATCATGTGAAAGAAAAGCGATACATTCTTGCAGAAAATTGGTATAAGCAAATTTGGTTAACTGACACATTTTTTATGCCTTAATAATGTTCTTTGAGATCTTAAAATCATATGTGAGTGTCCCACATTTTGTCACTTACGTGATATGTAAATATATTGAGTGAATTTAAACTCTGCATGTACGACATGTATGTAGGTTTTATTGTGCGTGTATAACACGCGCAATCCAGATTCACCTGGTATATTGTAGATCTTCTCTCAAACAGTTGGTGATGTCGCATTAAGGGCTTGAAGTGGAACGAGTTTGACTCGAAAATTTGAAAATCATTTAACTAGTTTGGATCTTAATTTTGAATATGAATTAAAAAATGAGCCGAATATGAATATTCAATGAAAGATCAATCATAGATTCGAGTCAAATATGGACCAATGTAATTCTTAAATGGATCAAATTTTACCCAAAATTCAACTTGGATTCAGATTTTATTTATTTGTTGTCAAAGATGGTGGTATCAGGTCTTTTAGAATACCTCATAGTTTACCACCGATACATCTCGTCCCACACGTACCAAATATTTTATTTTATTTGCTCTATATATTTGAAGTTTGTTTAAATTATAAGCCGGGTGTGGATCCTATCTATAGGATCCGATTCGGATTCAAAATCAGACATTAAAATTTAGATACCAATAAATACTTGTCTGAATTTATCCCAAACTCGATTTATTTTCAACCCTACATCGCTTGCCAGAAAAGTCGGACATCCTTAAAGAACAAGTGGTACGTCCTTGCAGAAAAGTGGTACTTGTTTGGAGGAAAGCAACGCATCTCTCAAATTACTTGGGAAATTTTTTCTTTTTACAATTAACTTGGTGCACACATTTTTCTTTCCTGATATTGTCACTGGAGGTCCTAAACTTGTATAAAGTTTCTCATATTTGTCACCCGCATAATGTTTATAATTTTAACTTCGACGGGTTGGAGAACTAAACTAAAATATTTGATATTTTACGACGGGTTAGAGAACTAAACTAATATATTTGATATTTTACCCAATGTTCAACTGGTTGTTTATTTAAAAAGAAATATTTGAGCAGTTGGTCATATCACGTGCAAGAAAAGTGATATATCTTTACAGAAAAAGTAGTACATTTTTATAGAAAAATAGTACTTGCGTGTGTTTTATTTTTTACGAGTTTGGACAATTAATTTTACAATTAGAGTTAAATTTGGATTAAAAAACTTTAACCCGAACTTAATTAGGATTGAGTTTGATTTGATGTGTCAACAACCTGAATTGTAATATTATTTTTTTACATATTTTTATTTAAATATATTATATATAATATTCAAATTATGATGCCCTTTTTATTTTCAACTTCCTTTATTTAAATTTTAATTTATTGTATGTTAACAATTTGGAGAATTTATTTTCTACAAATTTGTTTGTAATTTTTTAAAAGTTTGCACTAAGTTATTTTTTTTTTGTGTTTAGGAATAATTTAATGTGAAGTAACTAAAGATCACTTTAAATTTTTAACATATAGATTCGTCATATAGATAATTCAAATTAATCTGAAATCTCCACCCGAGTTAAAAAAATTTAGCATGAGTTGAACTCGGATTGACTAGTTAGGGTTAGGGATGGCAACGGGGGGTGGGTATGGGGCAGGGGTGCCCTTTACCATCCCCGTTCCCGTTTAGAAAAGATACTCCCATCCCCATCCCCACCCCACCCCACCCCATTTAATAAATGGGACGGGACGAGTTTTTTTTTTTAAGGGATTACTTTTGTAATTGTACTATTTTTAGTATTTACACTCTTATGTAATAAAAGTCTTTGATAATTTAAATGTGCACCGCCAATTATATTTGAACTAGCAATCTTATATACATATATATAACTCTATAAGAGTAATTTTGTATATGTATTATATATATAAAGGTAATATAGTAAATATAATATAAACGGGGCGGGGTGGGGGTGCCTATCCTCATCTCCGTCCCGCAACTTTGCAAATTTTTTTACTCACTCCCATAACTATCCCAAAATCATTTAGTTTCCTCAATAACTCGTTTAACGTGCAAGGTGAGGCAGAGCAGTTTTCTGTCAAAGCAGGTTAAATTGCTATTCCTATTTAAGGTTGGAGGCCAAATTAGAATTGAACATTTTATATGTCAAATTAAGCTCGAGTTATACCTCTAACCAGCCCAACCCATCCAAGTTACAGCCCCAACTTGCAAGAAAGTGGTACGTCTCAGGTATTACTTCGACAAATTTCTTTTTGATAACTGGACTTCGTAGACATGTTTTTGGATTCATGATAATGCAAGGTCCTAAACTAACATAAAATGTTCCATATTTGACCCGTTAATAATACCTTTGACAGAAACCACATTGGGGAACAAATATTGAAGTCATATTTGGCATTAAATAATTTGAATAATTTACAGATTTCTGATCTTTGTGAGAAGATAGGAAATTCTTACATGTAATTAATCACAAAATAATTTGAAAATCAAATATATTGACAATTTGGTTCCATGGGCTAACATTGAAAAAAGAATAAGATAATTTTCAGAGAATTAAAAATAGTGTTGTTTGAAATTTTTTTTTTTTAAACTTTGAATCTTATAATTTTTCTTAGTAAACTACTCAACCAAATGAATTTTAACAGTTTTTCAAAACATAAAAATGTTATTAAAAAAAAACACTAGAGAGACGGTTGAATTCTCACTTTTCTTATTTAACTAGGCACGGTCCTACATGCATTTCAGTGGAGGCATCCATCCGACTCCACTGAAATTTTTATTTTTTGTACTATACACCTTTAATTTTATGAAAATTATAAAAATATTCCATTAAAATTATATTTTGCCCTCATTGAAATTACAAAAAAAATTCACTATATACAACTTTGTCCCCACATATATATTTTTTGTTATCAAAACTAACCCCACAATTGTAAATGTACTTAATTTTGTCTCCGCTCATATAATTTTCTGGGTCCATCACTAAATTCAACATTAATGCTTTTTTTCTTGCTTTTGCATAACTCTCCATTTAAAACCAATCGAACCACTATTGAGGAATATATAAATGCTCCTAACCTAATGTAAGAAAATGGTATGAAAATAAAATGCAAGAAAATGGTATGAAATCAAGCCTTCCCACCAAAATGTGTGTATGTGTGTGTGAAAGAGAAAGAATAACAAAGAAGAGAGCTGTGAGAAGCAATTGAGAGAGAGAGGAAAAAAATTTTCCAAATTGTAGACAAAAATTCTTCCTCTTTTTCTAATTATTTTTTCAAAACTCCATTTTATTGAAACATTTAAAACTTTGATTTCATGTCAGAGTAAGTCCAGAGCCAAAATGCCACTTTTATATAATTTTTCCTTTTATTAAACTACCATATTGTACCACAATTAAGGCATTCTAGATTTATTTCCATTTTTTTTACTTACAGAATATATATATATATATATATATATATATATATATATAGGCCAGTTTGGTTGGAAAAAATGAAAGAAAAGAAAAGTAATGAAGAAAATGGTAGATGTGTGTACTTTTGAATTAATTTAGGCAAAAGTCTTGTTAATGAGATGAAATTAATTTGATTTTAACTTTTTCTGAAGCCATGCATTTGTTCATTTTAACATAATTACATCCTCTGACAAGTGATTAAATTAGTAATGTATTCTTAATAAATGTATAAGTGTAAATAATCAAAATTGCTTTTCACATAGAAAGGCTAAATAATTACATAAAGGTCAAAAAGCAGTAAAGCACTACTCATTAATTCTGGAAGGACGAAATTACCCTCGACAATAATTAGGAAAAATTATGATTCAGTCCAATTTATACTTTAGTATTATAGTTATTACTTTTAGTTTTAGTGCTTGACCGTATCACTTGATCTATCACTTTTAACACAATTTATACAATTGGGGATTTTGAAATACACTATTGTGAGCAATTTGATCATTAAAATTTGACAACCAATATCTCTTTTAATATATATATATACACACACACATTTAAACATTGTGTTTGAATTTCTCTTAAAAAAGATCACAATCTAACATTCAAAAATATTTAAAAAATTAATTTTATCTTCCAAAATATTTATATCTATTTACGATCTAAAATAAATTTCTATATTGATTTAACGGTCATAATTCATTTATTACATTTACACTTAAATTCATATATGCACATTCATATATTCTAACATTCTTATATATATATATATATATATATATATATTGCATGGCTTTACTATTGTTGCTAATTAACGACGTACGTTCTAGGCGGCTGGCCGTTTGTCGCCGATTGATAGCTAATTTTTACACAATCATATCTGTAATGTAACTATTTCGCTATCTTATTCGTTGAATAGAGATGTGGACATGCCATCGCAATATATAATTAACATTATCTAATGGTTAAGATATTTTAGTATCGCCATTTTGGTTGTGGAACCAGCATAATTATTCATAATTTATAAGATATTAGTGTGATTTTGTATTATTTGTTTTTGTGATTTTAATCAATATTTAATGCGAAACAGCAAACGTGGCAGAGGTGAGTCCAACTTTCTTTGGTTATTAATACACGCTTCTATCACTTTCAATTAACTATTTTTTAAAACAATCTTTCTAGGGTTTAACCTATATACAATAACGTGTTTGGTACAAAGGTTAGAAAAAGAATTCTGATGGATTGCAGAGGAAAATTTTGTGGCGTTTTTATCGATCCTTAATATATTTTCTTTTCTCATGTGATGGGGCAACCAAACGAATTAAAGAAGGTAATAATTTAGAACTTTCCCAAGTACCAAACACATTCGACAAATATGGTGCACCTAATTTAATTTGGACCAACATTTTTTTACAAATTGATCAATAGATTGGATAATTGAACTTATTTTATGAGTGGTCCCATGATTGAATGGATAACCTTCCCTTACCTATAAGTTATTAATTAGTATCAATTTATAATAATAATGAAAAAACACATGGTTCTAATTACCGCCAAAATTAGAAATTTTTTACAATTTTTAATAGTTATTTAAATTCAACCAATTGTAATAAAAATAAATATTAAAAAATTTTCAAAAAGTTCTACTATTTTTTTGATGAGGTGTATTGATGTACAATTAATGAATTATTTAAATTCTTTTTACTTTTTTGTATTTATATTGTTTTACAAATATGTAATTTCAAGAATTAATGGTAATTTTATGTAAATTTTACATATACTTTTTACGTCGATTATTACATAGGAGTGATAGCGAAGCCAAGCTGTATAAAAGCGAGCAACCCTTATAGCAATAACAAACAGCTTACTTCTAGCCCCATTTTCTTCGAATATTTTTTTATAGAAGAAAAAGACATTAATGATATTTTTATAAGAAAAAGAAAAGGTAATATTAGAAGAAAATCAATGTAACTGGAATTATGATCTGAATTGAAAATCTATACTTATTAAATAAAGTACAAGTTGTTTCAAATCATTCACTTTTATGCAAATTCTTCAACTAATACACAACTATCTCCACTCTAACTCTCAACTCCTTTTAATATCACTTTTATAATAATTCTTCAACTAATACACTCCTATCTCCACTCTAACTCTCACAAATTTTTTTTACGCTCTTCATTTTTTTTTTTGTCACAATTTCACTTTTTTTGGTAACAAAATTTTTTTATGTTGTTCTGCTACCATGTTGGTAATTAATCATTCACTTTTATAATAATTCTTCAACTAATACACTCCTATCTTCACTCTAACTCTCAACTCCTCCCAACTCTTTCTATCAATTAAATTGCATGCAAGAATCAAATTTTCTTACCAAATTTTTTTGCTCACAATTTTTTTGCATGTTGTTCTGCTAGCATCTTTATAATTGATTATAACCCTTTCTCTTTTGTAATTTTTGTATTGTAACATAACTAAATTGTATTATAATATATTAACATTGTTACTAAAGTTAAGCTTGGTGGAAACATGTATATAGATCAAACATCCGAAAAAGCAAATCACGAGGGCCTTAATTGCAGTTGAACAATAGATGCAGACGAAGATAAGAATTGGCATCCGAGGGAGGTACTGTGTCTTCTTCATCAAATTTCGTTTTATGGGTATAGTTTATTTGTCAAATGTAGCATTAATTGCTTATCAATTTTCTTTATTGATGTTCGTCGTCTTTGGGTTGATGGGTTCTCATGATATTGATGGCATGATTTTCTCTTGATTCTATCTTTTATATTTTATTGATCAAATGTTAGTTTTGTGATTATTGATTGAATGTTTAAAGATTATGGAGATGTCTCTTATTTTACCTAAATTAGCAGGTCCTGTTTTAAAAATTAGCCTCCTTTCCTATTTCACATTTATTTACTGTAAATGTAATAATCGTAATATACAGTTTTTCCTCTTAAGTTTTTTAGAACAGTTTTTGTTCTTAAGTTTTTTAGAACAGCCTTTGATTAGATCGTTAGATCCCATTTCACATTTATTTACTGTTTAGATTAGGATTTAAACTTGTTATGTTTTGAGGCTTAGGAAATTTTCTCGGCTTCAACTTGAGGGTCAATTTTATAGATGGGGCCAACAAATCCTGCAGTTAAGTCTCATGCAGGGCTTTATTAGTTAAAAAAGGTTTATGAATATGCAGATTAAAGGCCAATAGTCTCACCGGAAAGATAGGCACAAAAAGACTGCCTTTAGGATTGACCCAACGATTACAAATGGCAATTGGATACTTATCATTCACCAAATAGTGTCTCTAGAGTATGCAAGCTTCGCTAAGGTAAAGCTAAATGTTGTTGATAAGCCAAACTTCTGCACAAGCTGCATGAGGCAGCCCAAACTAAGACTAAAAGGTATAAGATCCTAGCAGTTGACAAAAAATGTTGAATTAAACCAACCTTATATACAACAGTTTGACAAAAAAAGTGACAAAATTTAACTATTAAAGTATGGCTAATGTGTACTCCTACAACCCTCTGTAAATTAACAAAAATACAATTTGTTCACATCATATATATATATATATATATATTAACATTCCAATACCACAATGACTGCCAGGAGGCAACTAAGACATAAACTGTGAAATCCCATATCGTATGGGGGAGAGAAAAACTAGGAGCACCCAAAACAAATATTTTGTGAGTTATGCGGTGCGGAAACGGTTCAGTTAATTTAGAGAGAGATGCTAATCCTTAAATCTAGAGGGGGTAAATATATCTTCTTACCCAATTTTTATGATTGATTAATTACCCACAATTATTATCAATTAAGTATCCAAATCAAACATAAAATAAATAGAGCAAGTAAGGAAAACCCTAGAAAGGAAAAAATCACGTGGGTGAGGCAGAAGACCCTAGAGAAACCAATTCACTATCTCGAACCAAAGTACAACAGACTCTGTCCCAGATTCACACCTACTCCACTCTGATAAAAACTTGATACGGAACACTTCAGGCTTACAATTGCGACTTCAAGTCCAACTGCTGCAGACTTCCAGCTAACGTCATAATTCTTCCAGAAAGGTAGCTGAAAGATCAAAAATATTCTGCAAGTATTTCGTTACCTTCATAGTGATCGTTTCTCTTCCTCTTCAGATAAAATCTTTATAGTTTCAAGGAACTACCCCTGTTACTCTTGATTAAACTGTGTAGACTGATGATGTCTTGAAGATTTCGTTGATCAGATGAATAAGACCATCACAACTTAAACACTTCGTGTGTGTGCTCTCAAAAATAAAATCAATGAAGATTTTCTTTCATAAATCTCTCTTTTTGCTCCAAAAATATATTCCTGTTTCTAACAATTAAATCATTGAGTCTCTCCCTTTGATTGAAGCATAAATAGGTATTTATAAGATTTAGAGTCCTTAGTATACTTGAAAAATAAGTTTAAAACATCTAAAAAAGTTTTAGAGAAGTTTGGGCTAACTAGGAAAGCAATTCGGATAAAAAAAGAAATTTCTGCACGTATCAGCTAAGTCAGACCAGTCCTGAAAATTGAGGACCGGTGGGACTTTTGCAAATCGTAAAATTTCCAATATCCCTAGAAAAGTCGGACCGGTCCTAGTTTTTGGGGACCAGTGGACTCTTCAAACATGCCGAATTTTGAAAGTCCCGAGAAAAATTGGACCGATCCTCATTTATGGGATTAGTGGGACTTTGGAAAAATCTAGTTATTACAATTAAAGCATATTTTCTAAGTCCTAAGCCCACCAAACTTCAAAACACAGTGTCCTCACCCACATACCTGTATTAAGTGATGTCCTCATCAAATCTACGGTATCGAGATACTTTTCGTTCAGCTTCAAAGATCGCAACACAAGATTAACCAAAAATTACAACTCAATCAATAAGTTTTGACATCAAAATTTGCCAATTACAATTATATATCTCACACATTTATGCTCTTATATCTCTATACTTATTCTAATATTATTTCCTTTCTGTTTTCTGGGTGAACATAATCATTTAGTCCAAGTAACCTTTTTGTAACAGAAAGATCTTTGTTTAATAGTATAAAAGAATTAAGTCAGACCCTGAATGACTTGGATAAAGGGTGTGTCATGTGTGTGTATTGGCAGAAGAGTATGGTTGAGTGTGTGTTCAATCTAGGGGTTACCATTATCACAAAAGACAACAGAAGTCATTGATCATTTGTTGAAACAATATATTTAAAATATGCCTGCATTTCACTCTTGAGCTCTGATAAACAAAGAGAGTTCTATTTGAACAAAATATTCTTTAGCCAATAAAATTTGGTTGCTCCAAAAAATTCTGAATTTTAGATACAAACCTGGTTTTAAGATTAGTTTGTTATTTTATAATTTATTTTTTTTTATTTTTTATTTTTATTCTTGAAAGAGATTATTTATAATTATGCTTTAGTAATGATCACCTAAACAAGAATAACCCTTTATTATTCGATCCCAAATTTCCTAATTTTAATTGCCATTTCCATTTCTTATTTATTTATTATTTTTTCAACAACTGATTTGGGTGTATTTTTCTCTTTTTGATGAAATTCTTGCTCGTGTGAACAATTTAGAAGATTAATAAATAATGGTTATAATAATTGAATCCGATTTATACCATAATAATTAAAATATAATGGAAATCTAACTTTTTAATAATTTTTATTGGTAGCCAATTCTGATCATAAGATATACCTTCAAAACTAAACTTCATAATAAACCTAATCAAATCTATCTATAATATATAATAATAGCATAGATAGGTTTTGACACAGGAGTATAGTTTATTGATAATCAATAGAAAAACTCTTTTACTGATAAACTTTATTTATTATAAAAGAACTCTTTTATTGATAAAATTTATTTATTATATAATCAATCATAATTCTAAATTTTAAAAATTATAATCAATAATAATTCCGCACGATTTGCCACAAAATAATACTATACCAGACTTTTTTATTGATAAAATTTATTTATTATATAAAAACTTTTTTATTATAATCAATCATAATTCTAAATTTTAAAAATTATAACCAATAATAATTCCACATGATTCGCCACAAAATAATACCATACCAAACCTGAATAATAGCATAAAAAAA
Source organism: Cornus controversa (assembly GCA_026545225.1). Classification (NCBI taxonomy): domain Eukaryota; kingdom Viridiplantae; phylum Streptophyta; class Magnoliopsida; order Cornales; family Cornaceae; genus Cornus; species Cornus controversa. The sequence continues at coordinate 43,010,664 of CM048849.1, forward strand.
ACAATTATACTCTGTATATAATTATAAGCCCACATATTATTTTTTTTAATTACAAACCGCTTTGTTTTATAGCCTCACATAACCTTTCCAACTATTTTTTTTTCTTTTATTTCTTTGTCTTCTCTCCACTCTCGACTCCCAACTGCGTGAAAACCACTCTCTTTTTACTGTGAAACCTCTATCTCTCTCTCTTCTTTGTCTCAGGCTTGATCCTCTCCATCTCCCTCTACTTTTAATATGTGACTTGATGTTCTTAAATTTGTGATTTTTTATAAGTTGACTATTGAAGACTTGGGCCATTATCTCTCTTTTATTTTTTAATTGCTTGATTATATTGGTTTTTTGATTTTTTTTTTAATGTCAATGTAACTTTTGAATTTGTATTTTATTTATTTTTCTGATTTTTTTGGTTAATTATTTATTGATTTATAGTTTTCTCTACTTTGAGTTTATATTGCTGAATTCCATTTATATATGTGTTTTTTGTACGTATTGATTAGATTAGGATTGCATTATTCGTTGTCTCAGGTTTAAAATAACAATTATAGTATTATTTTTATTTTATTTTTTGAAATAGGAAGAGTTTGTGTTAGGATGAGATGTGAGACAAACAATAAATAGAGTGTAAATTTTAATCAATACTGATGGTTTCCTTATAGAGCTCAACCCATGAGCGATTGGTACAGTTGTGTCGATAATTCAACTGTGACAATACTCAAATCATTGAGAAGGAAGATGAATATTATTGTTATATATCCACCAGTGTAAGAACCATCAGTATAGTCTCCTACATATATTTAAATAGTCACTCAACAATTCTAATTTTAAAAACATATATAGCCACCTATCAACTCTAATTCTAAAAATAATAAGATTTTGTTGACTTCTTTTTTAATTCTATATAATTTTTTCATCAAGACTCCTATAATAATTAAAATAAAATGGAAATCTATTTTTTTTAAAAATAAAAAATTAAATTATCAATAAAAATTCAGTATCATTTCATATGGAGATTAAAGTTACTGTTTTAAGGTCCATTTGTAGGGTGAAGGTCGAAAAACTTGTATTGGCAATTTAACACATTCCTTCCTATCACCAGTTTTATCCAGTTTATATGCTTTGCAGATACATGATTTTAATATCTATTATTTCAAGGTATTGTTTGGGCACATAGATATAGATTAAAGAAAAATACGCAAAAAATTAGTAATTTTGGTTAGAAAATTAATTGGTTTTGTCGATGAATTTTATTTAATGAGGATCTAATAAAAACTGAATAAAAACCCTTTTTTTTTTTTTCCAAAAAGAGTTTAATAGTAATTGTGAGTAAATATATACTTTATTATTTAGCAAATGAACTTTCAATATCTATACTACTTTTTGATGGTATGCCTTTTTGTATATGTGAACTCTCAGTATCTATAGTGCTTTTTAGTTTGTATATGTAGCTATTTAATTATTATAATTACATAACTGTGTTTGAAAACAGCTGATCATATTTCAATGGCATCCACCCATAGACAAGAGCAATTGAATTCATACTATAAAAAAAGGTACGCAAATTTAACTCCCGAAGAAAGATAGAACATAATTAAAGATGTAACGAATTCAAGGAAAAGAAGAAAAGGAAACGTGAAACAAGTAACTCATACATCATCTCACGAGTTACAGAAGGTTCCATATGGTTGAGTTGTTCATATCTCAGACTGCCTTGGCAATGGAATTTCGTCGATACATACGTGCATATAATAATATTTTCTCTTTTACATCTCTTGGAGTCATATTGACAAAAATTTCACAAATATGAAGAGTGGTATCTACACTTTCCAAGGACAATGTCAAATATACCATGAATTGCCCTCACTCTCAATTGGAGATAGTGATCCTTGTTTCCTCTAATTATACTTACAATGAGTTACAAAATAGATGCAAACTTAAGTGAACCTATTGTTGTGAAGTTGATGGAGATATTGCCATCAAATCTGTAGGTATTATTATATCTTTTAAACATTCTTAATTTTTTAAATGGTCTTACAATATTACAAATGTATGAGTCTCTATTATTATGTATTAATGAAGTATGTACTCATTTATGCAGATTTATGATACAATTTCGAGTGACAAATGTAAAAGAAATAGAATATATAACAATATTTGATGATTGTTAATCATTAATAAATTGTTCACTGGACGAGTTATTATAGTTAAAGGCTGAGGTAAATTTTTTCCCTATTTTTAAAGTAAATTTGTTCTTTTTGTAGGATGACGAGATAGATGAATTCTATAGCAAAGTGATAAGTTGCAAAGGAAAATTATTCTTTTTTATGGTAAAGATAAATAATAGTAAAAATGAATTGATTATGAATCGTTTTGTGTCAGTAGTTGTTAAAGAAGTTTCACTCGATGATGAATCATTTGAAGAATTACTAGGGATACAAAAATGATAAAACGTTATGAATTTTCAAAAGAAGATCAATATATAGTTTAAGAATTACTAGAATAGTAATTTTTACTTTCTTATGGTTTATCTTAAATTTTTTGCAATTGTTAGCATTACCCTTAAGAATTGCTAGAATAGTAACTTTTACTTTCTTATGATTTATCTTTAATTTTTTGCAATACCAAGTAATTTACTTTCTGTCAATGGTATACTTTTTATTTAATATTTTTTAGGTAATATTCCTAATATATATAATTAGAGTCTCCCACGTGCAACGCACCTGAATTTAAACTAGTATTTATTAAAAGTAGGACTTAATTGTCCTAATAAATTTTCTTTTAGGACTTATTGATCATTACAATTGAAAAGTATATAAAAATAAATAATTAAAGTAAATAATAATAATAATTATTTTTTGTTTCTAGCAAAGAACTCCCACAAAACCCTTGACACTTCGTTTTGAAAGGAGAAGATATCACTGTGTCTAGGTTTGCAAATGAACCAAGCATAACTTGAGCCTGTTTGGGCTAAAGCTCGTTTGTTTGTGGGCTTGCTCGAGCTTGAAAAGTTGAGCTTGAACTCGAACTCGTCATTATTTTGAAAAACTCTGACTCGGTTCGTTTAATAAAAAAATTCGTTCGTACTCATGTTCAAGATCATTTTAACTCAATCATGAACGTAAAGAGCCTACACAAGCCCATGCCCCATGAATATGTTCACGAGCTAACGAGTCCTAAACGAGCTATATACCAGTTTTGTTCACGAACGTAAACAAGCTAGCCTCACGTTCACAAACTTACACGAGCCTAGCCCAATACTATTCGGGATTAGTTCGTTTATTAAACAAACCTAAAAAATGAGCTCGAGCTTGGCTCGTTCGCTTAACGAACGAGTTCGAGCGGAGCCCTTAACGAGTCAAGCTTGAGCGTTTTCGCAAACAACTCAGTTCATTTGCAGTCCTAATTGTTTCAATTTCTTTATAATTTCAATTTTTTAAAATTAAAAATTAAAAAAATTAGATGGGTTTCAATCAAGGGACCATTAATCCATCCTTAAAAATTAAAAAAACTTTGTCCTTTTTAGTTTCTAATCCGATTTTATTTAACAATAAATAGGCCAAATTGATGTTGATTTTTTAATTTGTGTAACTTAATTATGCTATTAAAAGGACAAGTCTGTTATGTTCATAGATTTGGATGAGAAATGGCTTCCATATTTCTAAGATATATATATAATACACCAATCATCGCAAGGACCACTCATTAAATTTACTCTCTTTAAAAAGTCCATCTCGATCATGTTCTTAGCATATCCGCATCTTTGTTGTTGCCATTGATTTCTTAGATATTTATATATATATCATAATTTAATATGCCTCCCCCACTCTCTCATTATAGAAAGACTACTTCATTGATTTTTATGTGTAGTAATGGTGTGTGATGCGAGGAAATGATATAACAATATGAGGCATATGAACTTAGACGATAATAATATATATATATACACAATATAAAATAACATCACGCAACTTATATCAGCAGATGCAGCACACAGCACTGCCATCCATGTGAAGACATGTTGCAAGGACAGTTTGTTAAAAAGGCAAAGTCAAGTGATTAAATAACAGTATATATAATAGTTGTTGCAACACCTAGAACCTAATATTCACCTTCTAGAGGTTTCTGGTTTGATCTCATTCATTGTCCTTTAGCCTCCATACTGTGAATTTAACATAGAAAATAAATCTTTAGAACATCCTATAAAATAAAAAAATTATATTAATTTTATTCCGAATCCAACTATTTTTGAAGATGTGTTTTGTGAGTGGAATGATAAGCTCATCATCATGTGGTGAGATTCACCGCCTCACTCATATAAATGACTTTTGAAAAGTGTCGTATCATTGGATATAAATCTATTTTCAGCTTATTGTTGTCCGAGTCGTTTTCAATACATTCGACTTCTACACCACCCCGGCCACAACTTATTAACACAATTCTCAGAATTTTACGAACATTCTGAATTTATTGGTGATATTATAATTAGCTTTTGAAGTTTTTAAAAATTTCAAGATTTTCGAATATCTTAATATTATGAATAGTTTAGTATTCTCAAATAATTTTGTATAACAATGACATAACAGATTCACTTTTTAATTTTCCAACAAAGAAGGACATTCTTGCTTAAAATTTCTAGCTTAAATGTTCTCTCTCTCTTTTTTTTTTTCCGGTAAGAAAATAAGTGTTAAATTTCTAGCTTAAATGTTCAATCACCGAATGATCCCTAATAATTATTTTTAATAAACTTTAGCATTGACAATTAATCACTGATGCTGAATAATTCTTAAATTTTCGAATTTGAAAAGTATGCCTATAGCTCCTTGATTGATTTATGACATAGTTAAATAGGATATTTATTAGAAAAGTTAAATTTGTTGATCTATTTTTGATATAAACTGATGTGACAATTGTTGAGATAAATACTTCTTATTTAATGCTGATAAGAGTTTTTATTGGACACTATCAACTAAAGTCAGCAAAAAACATTGTAGAATTACTTTATTTATTAATGAAACGATTGGGTGTTTAATGAAAAATGGCTGGTATTTTTTGAAACTAGTTTGAAGCAAACTGTAGGTAGTACTAGCATGTAATGGTAGAACCCCATTCTTAGTCAAGCTTGTACCAGTTGGGTGGATAAAGACAAATAAAAATGCTTCTTTCTGCTACAAGAACTAGCAGGTCACATGTTTCTTTCAGTTTGTCTATGTCTCTATGATCTTGCACTAGCTGAGGCATTGGTTCTGAGGTGGGCTGTTGTGCAAGCTGTTGAAAGGGGGGCTCCATTGGCTATGAGTAGCATATGGCTTTTGACAGAGAGTTCCTTCGTGTAGTTGTGAACCCTTCTTATTATATATATATATATATATATATATATATATATAGTTTGATTTTATGATGTGCATTATTGGGTGAGCCTGAAATCCTTTAATAGTCTATTAAAATATGATGTTGCAAAAAAATATAAAATGAGTTCCTTCGTATATGGCTTTTGACAGAGAGTTCCTTCGTGTAGTTGTGAACCCTTCTTATTATATATATATATATATAGTTTGACTTTATTATGTGCATTATTGGGTGAACTTGAAATCCTTTAATAGTTTATTCAAATATGATGTTGCAAAAAAATATAAAACAAAAAACAGAAGTAATTCTCTATCAAAATATAGGAGAGTCACACAAGGCGGTAAAAATTATGACAGCGAGAACGTTGTTTTACAAAATAAGTGAATGTGACATCTCATATTATTTACAGTGAAGAAGTTATTAGCACTTATTTGACGCGTTGAAAAATAAATAATATTTATATAGTATGAGGCGAGAAATTGTAATCAGATTCCACTGTGGTACACTTGTACTTGTACTTTTTAAAAAAGAAAAAGAATGATACAATTATCCTTCAAAAATACAAACACACTTCACAATTATTTAAAAAAGGTCCACTTTACTTTCTAGTAAGAAATTTGTTATTTTCTGTATTAAAAGAACAAATGTATTGGAAATGTAGAAAAAGTGAAGTACAATGTCGTATCAATGCAGTCATATATATATATATATATTTGACCATCATTAGTGTAAAGCTTAAAAATAGGAAAGGCGAAGACAATTGTGAAAGTGTTTGGTGAAGGTGGCTTGCGTCTAATGTTCTGCAAAGCCTGTGGACCTGTGACACTTTCTTCAGTCTCCCCCCACATTGAATTATATGGTTAGAAAGAGTGGCCCTTTCATAACTTTTAACACAATTAACAACTAATTTTGACAATTCTTCTTTATTTTTATCTCTGATTTACTCCACCTAACAATAAAATCAGGAAAAAAAAAATTGAATTAGAAGTTTATTACATAATTTTCATATTATTGGCATGTCACATGTGGGATTTGAAATTCCTTCCTTGTCCCCACTTGCATGGCCTCTCTCTCTCTCTCTCTCTCTGAGTCAATGGCGTGTGAAGAATTAATCACCACTAAAGTTGAGGATTTGATTATGATGTGGCAATGAGAGTTGGTATTTCTTTAGATTTAGTGTAATGTACATTGTATGAGTTGTTGGGGGTGACAAAAAATCGAGTCCCATCTTTGGATTCCTATATATCCTCCCATTACTTTTAGGACCTTTCATCTTAATTTCTAAAATACAAACACAACTTATGGCTATATGTGTATATATATATATATATAGAATATACACACAGAGAGAGATAGAGAGAGAGAGAGAGAGAGAGAGAGTGAGCATGAAGTGTTGGACTTCCAAATAAGTACTAATAGGATCAGTTTTGGTACATGGCAATAATCATCTTTTTTGACCATAAGGTATTTGATTTGGACGGTCCAAGTTGCAGCAACTAGTGACCTAAACATGAAAACAGTTGTAGGTAATTATGAAAGCTTGTTATCATCCTAGCTCCTAAGTCCTAACTCCTAACAACAAACGATTAGTGTGGCCATATTTTAAGGTTTTGATGTTTTCCTTGTCTGAGGAAGGCTAACAATCAGTGTTTTCACAATGACCTCCCTCCTTGGATGGACTGAGTGAAGGTGTTATTTGATAAAAAATAAATTAAGGACCAGATATTTTAAAAGTTGAATTTTAATTTTGAAAAAGTGTTTATTGTAGATTGAAATATACAGTAAGAGTACCTTTTAACATCAATTTATTGTTTTTTAATAATATTTGAATTACATTATTAGACGTATTTAATTAGATAATCAATTAATTTATTCAAATATCAATAGTACATAAGTCAATTTCACCACCAACTATTATAATTTAGTGAAATCTCCTCTATCTTTCAAAATGGAAGGTGAGGATTAAGTTCCCATGGAATTTAATGGGTGTATGCGTCTTTTACCAATAAAAAAAAAATAAATAAATAAAACAAACTTCTTGAAATTTTATGTAGATGAAAATGAGACACTAGTCCAGGTATGTTTTATTGGATGAACAGATTTGATTCAAAAATGTTTGACTTTTTGAACAATTTGAATCCTCTGTTTTGTAAAAAGATCTATAATAAATATACCGAGTAAATCTGAGTCGTGCGTGTAAAACACGCACGATGAGTCCCACCGTGCATGTTGTACACACACAACTGGAATATATCCGTTGTGTTGTATCGAGTGTTTTGTAAATCTTCTACTGTTCTTGGTCTTTCACTAAGAAATGATATTAGCTATTAAGTAAATGAAGGAAGCACTTAGATGTCTGGTAACATTATTGATCTCATACAATAAATTTTCTTACACAGACTGAAAATGTGAAAATCAATTTAATTTTAAATGATGTTTTTTAATGTTGTGTTTGAGAGTACCGAATTGACGTCTTGAAATTAGAATTGGAAGAAATATAGTTTAAATTAAATTACAATTAGACACCAATTTGCTACTCTCAAATAAAATTATGAGTTTAATGCTAAATCGACTGATCTCCCATTCATTAACCACGATTTAGGGTGAGAATGTAGCACGTGAACAACAATTAAGCACTAGAATATATGTTTAAATATGAGGTGGTCACATTGGTTAAAAGCATTCTCATAATTTTCAGATTTTTAAAGTATCACATTTAATTCATAAATCAACAATATATTTTGTAATTCGTTGTTTCAATACAGTCAATTCGTCACTTCAAATTTTACTTTAAATTAGAAAAATAATTAGATAAGATATTTGCTAAATTGGATTTAATTTGAATCACAACGATTTGGGATACCTTAAAGTTAGTTTCATTGACAATGTACTAAAATTAATAAAATCTAAATAAAAAGGGATCATATATAGTCACAAATGCTTATACAAAACTAACACACTCTCAACCTGTGAACCCAAAAAGTTAGCCTATTTTAATTTCTATTGAGCATATAAAGGAAATGGTTAATTTAATTTATGATCACTTTTGGTGATCTAATTACAAATATACCAATTTTCGAATAGTATACGTTGAAAAAGCAATTTATACAAAAGTAATTAGAGTATGTATTGGTCGCTTTTCACTGTAGTCAATACACATGTCAAACTAACTATGTACTTTACCGAATTACCTTAAGAAATAAAAATATCAAACTGTTCATAAGAAAAAGACCATTTTATCCTTACTTACCTTTTTGATAACAATGGTAAAATACCCTTTGATGAGTAGGTGGGTCTCATAATTAATATCATCTTTCACTCTCTATTTCTCTGTGCAACTTTTTCTCTTGCTTTTCTCTCTCTATAACGTTGATTCAACCCTTCACAACTTCTCTCTCTATATCCACCTTTAACCCTTTCTTTCTCTGTGTAATAAAACTATTACACATTGTAGTTAAAATTTTATATTATTAGAGTTCACATAGTAATAGCGTGTATAATTTTTACTTTTATTTTCAATGCATAATTAATTTTGAGTTACCAAAGGAATCAGATTCTCTACTCTTTTCAATTGTACTTTCACCGATGCTAATGATACACTGCTTCAAGTTTTGGGCAGTAAAATAATTATAACATAGTGCAATAAAAGTATTACATCCATGCAGTAAAATTATTACACATTGTAGTGAAAGTTTTACATTATTAGAAAATGACAATTCGAAATCATAAAGCAATGTCATCCGGTTTAAATGTCAACCGGTTTAAAATGCCAACACGAAGGTGAATCCCAATAGATCTTCTGCTGTGTGAATCATTTACGGTTTGAAATGAAAGAAAACTGGACATTTGAGTTTTCATGGTTATAGTGCGTGTAACTTTTATTTTTATCTTCAATACATAATCACTTTTGTGTTACCAAAGAATTAGATTCCTCACTCTTTTTAAATGTCAGGTAAACTCTCACCAATGTTGACACAAGAAAGTCTACTCTCGTCAATCAATAATGTTAATTTAACCCTTGCAAAAAAATGGTACTCTAGTTAAGGTTTTGTATAGTAAAATTATAACATAATGTAATAAAAGTTTTACATCCATACAATAAATTTATTATACAGTGTTGTTAAAGTTTTACATTGTTAGAAAGCGATAATTTGAAATCATGAAGATAATAGCTCTAATCTCGGATAACCATTTCTAATATATAATGCAGTCAATTACTCCATATACCCAAAACTAAACTACTAAATCAAAAGAAACAAGTATTCAAATTCATCTATCTTATCAAATGTGTTTGTTGCACGACCAACCAAACAAGAGAATTCAAATAATCACATCTTCAAAGGTTCTGCACAATCACAAGTTCTACAAGTGTATTGGTTCTGCATAATCACAGCTTCTGCAAGTGTATTGTCTCTTCACTGACAGTAACACTGCATAGTCAAATGCCAAACATTTCTTGTATATTGGTAGAATCCAAATAAAAATGTAATAGTTAATTTTTTTACTTGCGAACTATTAGAGATGGTGGTCTGTGGTGGTTGCCAGAGTCTAGAGGTGGTGGTCGGTGGTGATTGTCGAGTAAGAGAGAGTTAGAGAGAGAGAAAAAGAAAGAGAAGAAATATGTTGGAGGAGTGATAGAGAGTGAGAGAGTTACAAAGAGAGAGAGAATTAGAAAGAGGGGGAGGAAATACGTTGGGGCCTGGGGGAGTGACAAAGAGTGAGAGAATTATAGAGAGAGAGAAGAGATACATAATATAGTTAAGATATATATCTCTGTTTTGTTTTTGAAATTTTAATGAGATTATTTTTATAATTTGATGTAAAAGGAAATTAGGGTAGAAATGATTTTTTATTTATTTAGGGTCATTTTGATAAACAGACAAGTGAAGGGCAATTGTGTAATGGTTTAAAAGTTCTTAAGGACAATTTGGACCCAAATAGTATAAATTATTGTATTTGTAATTACTTTTGTATAAGTTACTTTTTAACCATATACTATTTGACCATTGGTGCATTTGTAATTAGACCACCAAACATGATCCAAATTAATTAACCCTAAAGGAAATAGGTCCTAAAAATAATTAAGCAACAAAACTATAATGATTTTATGATGTAAGACCATACATGGCCTTAGTCATGATCTCACAATAGTGGGGACAGTTGTATTCATACAAACACCATTATCAATTATTGCAGGAAATGAAAACCAACCCAATTCACTGAGATACTATTTTTGCTCTGTATAGATATGTTCTTTGTGTGTTGATCAAAATACCCGCAAAAGCTGCAGAAGAAATTGATTGAGACCACATGCTACTCTCATTATTGAAAAATGAGATGCAACACAAGAAATAAAATATTAGAAAGAAACAAATATTAAAAGACAAAAATACTAAAAAGTCTTCCTTAGTGGATGAGAGGTGGCAATTTATAAACATAATTTTGTCTTAGAATCAGGAACTAATTTGTAGAGATGACCTTATGGTCTGCCGAGTCCAATCACTTCCCAATCATTGACTCAGTTGAGTTAGTATGAGCCAATCTAAGAATTCTCAGCAAAAATTGATATTTTCATCTTTAAAACCCATTTCTCTTTCATGGGTGTTTGGTTTTCTTTACGCTAAAAGCAAGTCATGTTGCACTGTTGCAGTTTAACACAGTGATTCACCACACCCTGTGACTTTGAAGCCCTTTATCACACACACACACACACACACAAAATAATCCATTAAGGCCATAAAATACAATTACAATACATTTTAGAAACATTTACATGTCAAAGACCAACATAAATTTATAAAAAAAAAAAAAACTAGAATTTTTGATGATTTTAAGTGGCACCTTTCACAACCTTTGGATGACCCTAACCCAATTGGAACAATGATCCAAGGGTTACCATGGTTCCAGCAAAGCTCACCTTTCCTAAACATCACCACTCAATAGAAGTAATACATCAAACCCCAAACACTACCTTTTTCCAATTCTGTATCTTTTTCTTCAAGTTTGAAATTTCACAATGTCTCAATCACTCCTCGTGAGAAGGCATTGGGTGGCAACCAAAACAAATTAAAAATTAAAAATAGAAAATGAAAAAGAGGAAGAGGAGTGGAATTATTAAAAATAATCTTATTATAGTATTAGAGTACAAGTACACCATGTTAGATTATATGTATCTAGCATGTGAATTTTTTGTAATAGTTGAATGAAAATGGAGAAGAAAAAATAATAATAAGTCATGACACAAACAAAGTCTTAGATAAAATTATAAATCCAGCTGGAGAGAGGCCATTAGTGGGATTAATCAAATAGTGAACCAATTAAATTGTTTATTATCGATGGACAGCTCTCCTTCAACGACTAGTCCTCGATCATTGCATTTCACTATAAATATTTGTGGACATTGAACACCATTGTCATCATCTCAACTAAACCTCTCTACTACTGCTCTTTTAAAGTAGTTCTCTCAAGGCCAAAGGTAGAGAGAGAGGTTGGATTCAGATCCAATATTGGCCGGAGCTGGTGAATTTTCCGGTGAGAAATGGCGTTTCACGGTGGCGACCCCTCTTGGGGTCGTCTTTGGACACAATTGCTAGTGGCATTGGCCATTGTGGTTGCTTCAAACAATTTAGTCTCGGCTGACCCTTATTTGTACTCCTCTCCTCCACCACCTTATGAGTACAAGTCACCACCGCCTCCTTCACCTTCTCCACCTCCACCTTATGAGTACAAGTCACCGCCGCCGCCTTCTCCTTCTCCACCACCACCTTATGAGTACAAGTCTCCACCACCACCCTCTAAATCACCTCCACCAACATACTACTACAAGTCCCCACCACCACCCTCGGAGTCACCTCCACCACCATACTACTACAAGTCTCCGCCACCACCCTCGGAGTCACCACCACCACCTTACTACTACAAGTCTCCACCACCACCTTCCCCATCACCTCCACCACCATACTACTACAAGTCTCCACCACCACCCTCCAAATCACCACCACCACCTTACTACTACAAGTCTCCACCACCACCCTCACCATCACCACCGCCACCATCACCACCGCCACCATACTACTACAAGTCTCCACCACCACCCTCTAAATCACCTCCACCAACATACTACTACAAGTCCCCACCACCACCCTTGCCGTCACCTCCACCACCATACTACTACAAGTCTCCACCACCACCCTCCAAATCACCACCACTACCTTACTACTACAAGTCCCCACCACCACCCTCCCCATCACCTCCACCACCATACTACTATAAGTCTCCACCACCACCCTCCAAATCACCACCACCACCTTACTACTATAAGTCCCCACCACCACCTTCTCCTTCACCTCCACCACCTTACTACTACAAATCTCCGCCGCCACCATCGCCATCACCTCCACATCCCTACTACTACAAGTCTCCACCACCTCCGGCTAAATCCCCGCTGCTGCCACCACCTTACTACTATAAATCTCCACCACCACCATCCAAGTCTCCTCCACCTTACTACTATACTTCTCCGCCGCCACCTGTACCTTACCCTCACCCCCACCCCCACCATCACCCACTGGTGGTCAAGGTGGTTGGAAAAGTATACTGCTATAGATGCTATGACTGGACTTACCCAGAAAAATCTCATGACAAGAAACACCTCAAAGGTACATTTTTTCCCTTGAACATGGCATTATTCTTATTATTGTACTAGTAATTCTCCTTTACAGTCTGTGTGTTCTATAGACACAGATATGTACATATAGATATTCTTGTTTATCCTTAGTATTGACTAAATGTGTGTGCATGTTATGTTTTCTTAACTATTTGTAATTAGAACTAGTGGGCTTGTGGTGTTTTGGGTTCTCTCATTTTAGTTAGGATTGTCTGAATAGTCCATTAATTTATTGTCTAAAAATATCTTATGGGATCAAATCACTTTTAGGCATGTACTTAATCGTGAATATATATATATATATATATATATATGCAAATGATGTGTTCTCAAGTTTACAAATTATGTTTATTTTAACGAAGCCATTATTAGTCACTGATTAGTACAATTCTCATTAATTAATTTGTTTATTTTTACTTTATATAATTAACTTATATGAGATTTCATAAATGACAGAACACTGCCTTTGATATTAGGTTTTGGTCGGAGGGCCAAATTACCCTTGCTGGCATACAATTGCCAGATTGAATAATGATGCAAACTACATATATATATATATAGCAGTTAGAAAACTTATTCACAGTAACATTTGTTCTACACAGGATGTTCTTATTGTCAAAAAGAAAAGCTATTAAAGTAACTAGTACAAGTGTAGGGTGACATTACTTTAATAGTGATCATATAGGAGTGTGATATATATATATATATATATATATATATATATATAGAGAGAGAGAGAGAGAGAGAGAGAGATGACTTCTGACAAGAAAGGAGCACTTTAGACTAATTCTTTTTTAATTGTTATTCTTTATATTAAAATTAGCATATGTTTATCATGTGTGAGAACTGAGGACTGCTCTGGAAAAATTACACTTCATTTTGATTATGACAGAGACAAAATTAGTCATTGAGTAGGTAAGAGTTTTATATATGTGTGTGTGTGTGTTTAGTTGACTTTGTTGAATACAAGTGCTAACATGTTTCGCGGTCTATTTTATTATTGTATGTACATGGATCAGGTGCTGTTGTGGAGGTGAAATGCAAGGCCGGTGACAAAAAAATTGTGGCCTATGGTAAGACCAAGATCAACGGTAAATTCAGCATCACCGTTGAAGGGTTTGACTATGTCAAATATGGAGCCAAGGCATGCAAGGCTAAGCTCCATGTGGCTCCAAAGGGTTCACCATGTAACATACCAACCAACCTACATTGGGGCATGAAGGGTGCTAAGCTCAGTGTCAAGTCCAAGGACAAGTATGAAGTTGTACTCAAGGCCAAGCCATTTGCCTATGCCCCCAAGACTCCTTACAAGGAGTGTGAGAAGCCCAAGCCCAAGCCCACACCAACTCCTTACATCTACAAATCTCCACCACCACCAACACCGGCTTACATCTACAAGTCTCCGCCTCCACCACCCACTTACCATTACAAGTCGCCTCCTCCACCATCACCGGTTTATATATACAAGTCCCCACCACCACCTTCGCCATCAGTACACCCACCGTACTACTACAAGTCCCCACCGCCACCTTCTCCATCTCCTCCCTCACCTTACTACTACAAGTCTCCACCTCCACCTTCCCCGTCTCCACCTCCCACGTACTATTACAAGTCACCCCCACCACCATCGCCATCTCCTCCTTATCATCCCTACTACTATAAATCACCTCCGCCACCATCACCCTCACCGCCACCACCCTACTATTACAAATCTCCTCCCCCACCATCGCAATCTCCTCCTCATCATCCCTACTACTACAAATCACCTCCGCCACCATCACCCTCACCGCCACCACCCTACTATTACAAATCTCCTCCCCCACCATCGCAATCTCCTCCTCATAATCCTTACTACTACAAATCACCTCCGCCACCATCACCCTCACCGCCACCACCCTACTATTACAAATCTCCTCCCCCACCATCGCAATCTCCTCCTCACCATCCCTACTACTACAAATCCCCACCACCACCATCACCATCGCCTCCACCACCTTACTATTACAAATCACCCCCACCACCATCGTTATCTCCTCCTCACCATCCTTACTACTACAAATCCCCACCACCACCATCACCCTACTATTACAAATCACCCCCACCACCATCGCCATCTCCTCCTCACCATCCTTACTACTACAAATCCCCACCACCACCATCACCATCACCTCCACCACCCTACTATTACAAATCACCCCCACCACCATCGCCATCTCCTCCTCACCATCCTTACTACTACAAATCTCCACCACCACCATCACCATACTATTACAAATCACCCCCACCTCCTTCGCCATATCCTCCTCACCATCCTTACTACTACAAATCCCCACCACCACCATCACCATCACCTCCACCACCCTACTATTACAAATCACCCCCACCACCATCGCCATCTCCTCCTCACCATCCTTACTACTACAAATCCCCACCACCACCATCACCTTACTATTACAAATCACCCCCACCACCATCGCCATCTCCTCCACCACCATACTATTACAAGTCTCCCCCACCACCATCGCCATCTCCTCCACCACCGTATTACTACAAATCTCCTCCCCCACCATCTCCTCATCACGATCCCTACTACTACAAGTCTCCCCCACCACCATCACCATCACCGCCACCACCCTACTATTACAAATCACCCCCACCACCATCACCATCACCGCCACCACCCTATTATTACAAATCACCCCCACCACCATCGTCGTCTCCTCCTCACCATCCCTACTACTACAAATCACCCCCACCACCATCGCCATCTCCTCCACCACCATACTACTACAAGTCTCCCCCACCACCATCACCCTCACCGCCACCACCCTACTATTACAAATCTCCTCCCCCACCATCACCATCTCCTCATCACGATCCCTACTACTACAAGTCCCCTCCCCCACCCTCACCATCACCTCCACCACCCTACTACTACAAATCACCTCCACCACCATCGCTGTCTCCTCCTCACCATCCCTACTACTACAAATCTCCTCCCCCACCATCGCCATCTCCTCCTCCACCCTACTACTACAAGTCCCCACCGCCACCTTCACCATCTCCTCCTCCACCTTATGTCTACAAGTCCCCACCACCACCTTCTCCCTCTCCCCCTCCTCCTTATGTCTACAAGTCCCCACCACCACCAACTCACTCACCACCTCCTTCCTACATCTACAAGTCCCCACCTCCCCCTTCACCATCTCCTCCTCCCCCATACCTCTACAAATCACCTCCCCCACCCATGAAATCACCTCCACCGCCGGTGTACATCGCTTCTCCGCCACCGCCAACTCACTACTAAGCTCCAAAAGCTTAGCCACTCACCAGCTCCAATCATGTAAGTAATTGATATAATTATAAATTATATGTATGTATATGATCAAGACAGTGGTCAATTCAACAGTTATCTCATTAACTGTCTTATGTTCATTTGCAGCTTTTACGTTCAAAAACAGAATAAAGGAAGTGTCAACGAAAAGGGGATTCAGAAATCAAGCCTCCAATATTCCTAGTCCATTCAATAAGGTCATGAACATTGCATTTGAGAGCTTCAAGCTTTACATTTGGGACCAGTTTACGTCTACTTCTCTGGTGGCCATTCTACACATTTTGGTCATGCTATCTTTAAATGGGAGTGGCTTCAAAGGCTTATTAAGGAGTCCAATTAGGATCAGGAAGTGGGTTTGGTAATTTTATACTGGTTTGCAAGTGGGTGAAACAATCTGGTTGTCTGTTTTTTTCTTTAGGGTCTTCTGTTATCTAATTTATTGATGTAAAGAGGATGGCCTTGTATCTTTGATCGTCTATTTATTATGAGTCATTTTTTTGTTCCTAGCTTCTTGTTCTTTGTGCTCAATTGTTCCTAATAAAGGTAGACATTCCTGTCACAATTTTTTGTCCCCTCTCCCTACCATGCATTTAACAGAAGCAACTCGATCCCCACACAATTGTACCAGCAGGCAGCTTTACACACAAAGTACCTAAGTTGCACTGCTCGCTCTCTCTCCCTCTCTCTGCGCGCATGCTGCATGTGTGTGGATTTTCTTTGCATCATAAACTTCTTGTGTGGATTTTCTTTGCATCATAGACTTGTTGTACTCATAATATGTGCTATAGAATATTTATTAGGAGTGTACAAAAAATCTGTCAATTCGTGAATCCGATTCGATCAGATTGGATGACGAACGGATCAGTTGTGGATTTAGAAAATAAGAATTCCTAAGTCACGAATTTGATTTCTGACCGAATCAAATTACGGATCAAGGGTCAAAAATTCGATCCGATTAGTGAATCTGATCCGTTAGAATTTATAATATTTATTATATATATACAATAAGTAATGATCTCTTACTCGGCGATGAGTAATAAATTTTTTATACTCCAAACATGATAACCATTGAACATGATCTAAGTGTAAAAAAAGTAACTTTCAAAAATCATTACAATCATATCCAATGGTTACATACATGGTGTGGAAGAATTTCTTGTTCACCGGTGAGCAAAAAATCATTTCTATATATATAATAATATCTTATAAGTTTTAATAATAATAATATTAGGGAGCTGATATTAGCACTCCACCAATATCCTCTGGCACTCCACTTCTACCTTTTTGTAAAGTACAATTACAAAGGTATCCCTCTACTGTAAAATATTGAATCTTAGATTTTTAATACCCTAATTGCCCTTATTTGATAATGTTAGAATTCTTAACTCCAAATTACAACTTCTCTCTCACGTTCTTTTTTGGTGTGAAAATATGTCTTCGTTGATTTTAAAAATATTATTTTTTCATGTTGAATCAATTTATCAATATTTATTTTAGAAGTAAAAAAGTTTAGGATTCAATATAATGATTTAGAGAGTATCATCAAATGTATTTGATTCGGATAATAAAAGTTATGTGATTAGATAATTTTGGGAAGAGGTTGTTAATAATAGATTACCTAGAGAAATATTAAAAATGTATTTGAGTTAGAAACAAACATTATATCAATGAATAAAACCTATTTGAAAAAAAATTAATTATATTTAAAATCAAAAGAAAGTTTAATTTCACTTGAATAAAAATTATGATATATAGTTCTTTAAGATAACTAAGGAAATCTTTTTTATTTTAATAGAGAACTTTTAGAAATTAAAAGATGAAAAGTGAAAAACATGACTCTATAAAATATTTTTTCAATTGTAGTTGTCTTAATTTAACTAAGGAGCCTTTGCACCAAAATTTCAAAAGATAAAAATAAATAAATTAATATGATATTTTTCTTCATTTGCTTTTTATTTTTTCCTCCTTCCTTTCTATTTTGTTTGTTCACAAATTGATGGTATGTTTCAAAATTTTAATTTATGTTATTTTATAAATAAGACACATGGAAAATAAATTACATGTTTGGTGAGTAAAAATAGAATATTTCAAATTTTGGATTCTTTGAGTTATATAGGATAAGGACACTAACAACAAGTTTCAATTGAAAAACGTCTAAATTATAGTATTTGGGTGGTAATAAATGGATTGTTATATTGTAAACCTAAAGTAAAAAAGTTAAAAAAAAAAATTTTTAAGAAAAATAAAATTAAATTAAAATTGAGTCTTGAATTAGAAGGGCAATTAGGGTACTAAAAATATAAAAATCTAAAATGGTATAACATATGACCACTTTTGTAATTTTACTTAACAAAAATATAGGAGTGGAGTGCTAGAGGATATTGGTGGAGTGCCAATATCAGCTCCCTAATATTATAATATCTTATATATTTTAGGCTACAAAATTATTATTGAATTTTAACTAAAAAATAATTATATTAGGTTGTTTAGATTAAAACCAATCCGTCAATCCGATCTGATCCAATTCATTATTTCACGGATCAGATCAGATTAAGTCTTTTCTACGAATAAAATCGGATTGCATAATTACGAATTCGTAGATCGCAAATCAAATTAAAATTATGTCTAATTCAATTTGATCGGTGGTCATCCGAAGTATTTATTGCAACGGATCATCTTTTTGATTTGTGCTGTGTCCTTTCCGTGATCATCTCTCAGAGAGAAACTGTGGCACACATAGGTAAAGGGACTTTAATGTGGACAAAGTTAATCTAGATGCCTTGGACGTTGTCATAAGTCCACATTGAGCACATGAATTCATGATGATTTTGATTGGACAGCATGCGACCAAAAATGATTGAAGACAATTCATGAAATTCAAAGAATGGATTGTGCAATTTTGGTGAAATATTGAATTTGGCTTTACATTTTGACTGCCCTTCAAAAATACCATTCTATGTGACAACTCAATAGAGTACAAACCTTATAAAATCTTTATAAGATCCCTAAAATACCTGTATATGTATATATATATATATATATATATATACATATACAGGTATTTTAGGGATATATATATATATATATATATATATATATATATATATATATACTTTTTGGTGATTATATATATACTAGGATGGACTCGTCAATTCTATATACTTAAATTACACAAATGTTAGGACGATTGATTAAGTCCTCATTTTTACTAGCTAGTATGGATTTCATGTTTCGCTCTCTCTCCTGGTTTAATTTTTCACTTTTCTGTATGTGTTCATGCAAGTTTTGCTCACCAATGACCCATCGATTGATTGGTATGATCAATTTAAATACCTTGCTTGATAATAGTAGCCTTAGTAGGAGACTCAAAGTATTAAAATAGATGAATGAGCTTGAAATTCTTATATTGTTTGATAGAGAAATGAAAACGAATATCTCCTGTTTAGGTCTATGGCCTCGCACAATTGTCTCTATAGTAGAATCAATCGGGAGACTTGAGAGACAGTGTAACGAATATCAACGATTCGAGTTTGTTTATCTTCAGTTCGTGAACTTAGCCGACACAAAATTATATGATAGCACAATTTTGGTTTGATATATGATTTAAAGTAACTGAAAGTGTCTCCATCCGATTAGGGTACTAATCTCTTGGATTATGTCTAAATACAGTGTATCAACACAATTAAACCAACACATATGTGGACCATTTTTTATTAGCATTAGTTGAAATGCAAATAGAATAATCTTCTACTAGATTACCAACAACTATTTTCTTTTTGTTCAAAAGTTATGTCCCTAACTTCATCCTAACTAAGAATTGGTGGCAACCACTTCTCTTAATCACTTATAATATGTACTAATTACCTACTAATAGAATATCTATAGTCTCTAATTAATTACTCGACAATGACAATTTTTTTACTTGAAGCAATGCTATATATACACACCGACACTTTATACCTACCCATTTGTTTTTAATGCACAACAAACAAATATACTTGGGGTTCTATATCTATAGGTTGGGAATTTGGAAAAATGGGCAAGTATTGGAATCTCTTCCTAGGGCCTCCAAGAGCCATGAAGCAGGTGAGTCACTGATGGAAGATCATTGTCCTCCAACTGTCACCCATGCATGCCTGGTTTCTTTAATGAAACATTTGTACTGTGTTTGGACTCTTGGATGTTTATTTCTCAAGTGGGTGTCCCTATTACAATTCATGTGTTGCCATTTTTTAATTCTTAATAATTCAATTTTCAACACCTATGATCTTTTGCTATGGACTTTTTGGTGCTTTGAATAAACACACATAAAACGATAGAAAAATTATTCAGCACACAATAAGATTAAAAAAAGACAAGACTTGTCAACAATAATTTATTGTCGGTAAAACAGTAACCAATAAAAATTATCCAGCACACAACAAGATTATAAAAAGATAAGACTTATTAACAGTAACTCATTGTCGGTAAAAGAGTAACCAACAAAAGATGCACAATCGGCCGAACAGTAAAAAGTTGCTCTAAAAGTTAGAAAGTCTACAGTAACTCATTGTCGGTAAAAGAGTAACCAACAAAAGATGCACAATTGGCCGAACAGTAAAAAGTTGCTCTAAAAGTTAAAAAGTCTACAGTTTTTACAGTAAGCAACTGGTTCGTGAAATAAAGAGTTACTAATGGTGGAATTCTTCTCATACACAGAGTCCCAGTGATATTTAATAATTTTTCGCGCGTGATTGTGGTCACTCATTTGCATGGTTTTATCATAGTGTTTCTTCATTTCTTTTTACTGACCCATTAAGAAAATTCAATTGGTATCGGAAGTTCTAAATCTTTTGACTTTTACTTTAAAATATCAAAAAATTTAAGTTTTTTTAAAAAAAATCGCCCGATTTTTTTCCAAATCTATGAGTAGTTGGTTCAAATAAAGCAAGTGGACAGGAACCAAAAAAAAAAAAATAGCCAAACAAAAAGGTCACAAGCTAAGTCATACAAAGCAAGGGCACGAAAGCGTGCACGGAGAGTACGTGTGCTCGGAGGACGAAAGTAACACTCATTTTAAAGAATTATGTGACTTAGGTCTCGAGCCAAATTTTTGCAAATTAGTAAAATCTGATAAAATGGCTTTCTTCTCAAATTTAAAATCCAGTTTTTCTGTAACTAAATGTTCCTTTATTACAGTTTTATTTTTTTTCATGCAAATAAACCAAATTTTGCTAATATATATTACATGTATATCGGCAAACTAGAAAACCATAAATGATCATTTATTTACCATACCTAAAGTCATAAATTGAACTAATAAATCCATCTAACATAATTTCTTTTCCAGACTGAAGATTGAGCTGAAGTCCCAATTCAAACCAATAAATCTTACAATTTTACCTTAAACATAAATATGGTAAATACATACACAAACATAAATATGGTAAATTCACCAACTTATCAAATGAAATACATATAGAATTATATACAAACACTGTGATGCTCAATTCGGATTGTTTCAATATTTTTGACATCTAAACAGGGAACAAAATCAGTCTGAACAAGTTTGCTATTTTTTAAATCAAAACCAAACACAACTGTAGATAAACTGTTTTGAAGGGACCTTCCTGGTTGATCCACCATAGATATGCAAGCTTGATCTACTAAAGCAATGTATGAATATTTCAACTTTTCACCAAATTATAACTGCTGAGTATCAATTATGTTGATTCTTCTATTGAAGTGTATTAAAAAACTTGATAACAAAATATAAAATGACAAGTTCTGTTAACGTCATCTAACTAAAATGTCTAACAAAAGAGTCATGTTATTTTTTAAACAAAAAGGGAGCATACTATAATTTCAATAATATAAACATTTGTTAGGGTTTGGCAGATCAGAAAATCTGATGAGCACAGAGAAATGGCACAACTCGAAAAATATATATTATATACACATATAGATATAAACCTCTCCAAAAACTGGAGGCAAGGCTTGGTGACATCCACACCTCTCCTAGACCCCACTCAAGCGAGAGCCTTGTGCACTGGGTACGACCTTTTTTTATATGCATATATACCCAAAATCAATATTAAAAAAAATATTAACACCCTCAAGCTTTCCAATGAAAGCACGAATTAAAACCTAACAAAAAGAAAAAAAGCATGAAACAAAATTCTATATAAGCCTTTCAAAGATGTTCCGCTTTGACGGTGAAGAAAATAGAGGACTTATGAACAGTCACATTCCTACTTTCGATGATCAACCATCCACATGTATAGCAAATATAACCAGCTTTTTTTATCAAATTAAGCCCAAAAAAAAAACTAAAAAAAAAGATATTTCATTTTTCTACACATTGTCTAAATTAACAGGAATTTCCATCCAATCAGTGTGATGATTCTGAGCCAAATTGAACATTAAACCTTGACAATGAAGATTTCTCCATATGTTGCAATCAATTTGCAATTACCATACAGTGCGCCAATACAAAGTCGATCAAAATTTGAACTGGAAAACAGGCAAATTGAAGGATTTTGTATATAAATTTCATCTTTCAGGTTATCCATCATCGATAAATTAACTATACAAAATGCCAGTACCAGTATGTTTATCTCCTGAAAATTCTCAACCTGCAGTACCCTGATCTTTGCCTCCATGAACAGTCTCTAAACATTCCTTAGCCCTGTGAACTTTTGACTGAAGGTAAAAGCTTCCATTCTTAGCATTCCTCTCAAACAAATTATCATACTTCTGCAATTTGTGTTGAATTTTGAGAATCAAGTAAAAGAAAAAATTAAAATGTGCAGAAATGAAATGCAAATGTAAGAGACACTGGCCTGCAGAATCTCCTCCCACGAGGATTGCTCAGAGACCCCAAGAATTTGCCTTGCCTCCTGCTCCGTCATAATTTTGCCACCTCTGCGGACAGCATTATTTAGTGTTTCCTGAGCAACACCAGATTTTGACGCATCTGCAATCACCATAATATATTTTTTACTGAGAGCACTAAAGAGCGAAGAGGTCCCCATTACTGTAACTTTTCACTTGCCAACGCACCAAAATAGATCCTAGAAAATAAATAGAACGATCATGCTTGCATTATTCATTCAACACATGCATGCAGTAGCCAGAGAGGCAATAGATATATCTCGACCTTAGACTGATAATCCAATCAATATAAGTTCATAGATGTCCTGCTTTGGCATAAGAATAAAAGAAAAAATTGTGTGAAGAACATTGGCACTACCCCAAAAAGGTCAGTGATGAGACCAATATACAGTTGACATTGATATATTGATTTTAAATAGTGCAGACAGTTTTTTACCACATAACCCAAACCCATGATCAATGATGAACATTTAGAAACAAATAGGCTTTTGTCTTCATCAAAGAAAGACTTTAAGAAGAGCATTCAATTGCCGGAGAAAAAAAATTAATAGAACTCAACATATTGGAATCTAGAAAGAAAAAGCACGCAGGTTATATATATGTGTGCATTTTTTTTATTTTTTTTGCATTTTCATAAAAGAGTAACATGCTCAGCAATCCCCATATGCAGCTGAAGGTAACTTTCAACCTCCTCCAATATACACATAGTGAGAAGGTTAGATAAGAAAAAATCTTGGGAATTCAACTTGAGCTTTCTCCCAATATTGTCGAACACTTGATCCAAAATTTAATGCATCAGAAGAACTAATATTCCAGAAAAATGAAACAATCATTTAGAGGGACAGCTTGAGATTGCCCATCAGGTAGCAGAGGTTGAGTTTTAATGTAGAATAGATTATTAAAATCTTTAAAGGTAACAATTGTAGTTCATTTGGATAAATGAATGGATTTGAAATAAAAATATTTGAGTTTAAATAAAAGGTTGGCTACTGAAATTGAATTTCGGAACTCAAGGTGATGTTGGATTACAGGTATAGGAGAAACCATCATTGCACAACTTGAATCCTTGCAGACATAAATTTCAAATAAATCCTTTTTAACTTGTTATTTGAAATCCACATATATAACTCTCTCAAATCCATTCATACGAATGATTCTTACATAATTAAAACTAAATCCATTGATTTGAAATCCTCCTATCCACCAAGGGTTGTAGCCCAGTGATGTCTCCTCTACCTCCCAAAGTGGATGATGAGGGTTCAAGTCCCCATAGAGGCAAATGGGTGTGTGAGTTTATTGCCAAGGAAAAAAAAAAGAAAAAAGAAATCCTCCAATCCAAATGGAACCTCAAAGTATTTTGCAAACAGATGCACTGACTGACCAACTTAAGTAAGAATGATCATCTTGACAATTAGAAGTAGTAGTGGTAATCCCTCCGGAGATAAGTGAGATTTGCAGCAAGAAACGTGCAGCCTAGTTAGGTAAATGGTAGGAAAGAGTGCAGTATCTACTTGGGATAAAATCTGTAGGGGAGAAGAAAAACAGCAGCAGTGACCATCTTCAATGGCATCTAGTGGGGCATGTCAACCAAGAGGATGGTGATAAGAACCCCTTTTTCCTCAAGTAAAACAAAATACTCTCCCTTACAAGCATCTTGCCTGTAAAGAACATTTGGCAAAAAGTCCACTGGTATGAGGGAGGGTGATATAGCAACACATTGTTTCCATAATTTCCTTTGCATTTTGTCGGCTGGAAAAGGCGTTTATAAAAGAGGAGTGGGGAACATCTAAAATGCCATCCATATCATGAATATTTGGAGCCCCCCGCATGCAGTTAGACCAGTAGAAGGATTGGATTTGGACCAGATTAGGCTTGATCAAATCCAATAATCCAAGAAGACAATAAAATATGAAAAACAAAACAAAAAATGAGAAGAAAATTATATCTGACTTTGTTAAAGAAAAAACACTAAAGAGAGAAAATTAATTGCAGGGAAGAAGTGAAAAGTATAATATATATTTTTTTAATATAAAAATATAATATATTCTAGAATTAGATAATATATATATAGCATATTATATATTTTATATCAGATCGGATTACAATCAGATCATATTGACCATAATCCATATCCCATTTTTTAGCTAACGGAATATCGGATCCGAATTGTTAGCGGGTTATTGAATTAAATGTTCAATTCATATCTGAGCTATCAGATCGAATTCGGATCATAATCCAATCCACTGCCAGGCCTACACGCGGTTCAGGTCCACGTGCACATTCAACAACATCTGATGCAACAACACTGCATTTCGTGGTTAATCCCATTCTATGAGGTGACCATATAAGCTAAAATCAATCTGATGCAAAAACCTAGAAATTTTTTATTCAAGTCCTCTAAATTCTATTTCCGTGATAAATAACTATAAGAAGCATGAACAGGTAACATAAAGGGGTAACAAGAAGTCTTCAGATTAGAGTCAACTTTTCAGCTACCCACAACTATCTCCTCTTCTATTCCACCTCACATGATCCAGAAACATATATAGCATATTATATATTTTATATTAGATCGGATTACAATTGGATCAAATTGACCATAATCCATATCCCATTTTTTAGCTAACAGAATATCGGATCCGAATTGTTAGCGGGTTATTGAATTAAATGTTCAACATCTTGGCAAATTGGTGTTGCATGTGTAAACGGGCGGAGGAAACTGTTGATCATCTCCTCCTTCATTGTCCTAGAGCCAGGGAGGGATGGGATTTGATTTGTGGTATCTTTGGAGTTCATTGGATCATGCCCAAATCTGTGGTGAATTGTATTTCAGTTTGGGATGGTTCTCGAGTGCGACACGATGTTAGACATTCTTGGAGGGTTGCCCCTCATTGCTTATGGTGGGCCTTATGGAGTGAGAGGAACAAGAGATCTTTTGAAGATAAAGAGCAGCCCTGGGATTCGTTACTCCATTCTTAGCTCTTTATTCTTTTGGTCGGAGGGTTATCTTTGTAACAATTTAGAGTCCCTCCTTTCTTTTGTAAATAGTTTAAGCTTTTCTTGATGTTGTTTTGGGATGCGTCCCCCGGTTGGGCGCTTTTTAATGAATTTTTAGTTATCAAAAAAAAAATTGAATTAAATGTTCAATTCATATTTGAGCTATCAGATCGAATTCAGATCATAATCCAATCCACTGCCAGGCCTACACGCGGTTCAGGTCCACGTGCACGTTCAACAGCATCTGATGCAACAAACACTGCATTTTGATTAATCCCATTCTATGAGGTGACCATATAAGCTAAAATCTATCTGATGCAAAAACCTAGAAAAATTTTATTCAAGTCCTCTAAATTCTATTTCTGTGATAAATAACTACAAGAAGCATGAACAGGTAACATAAAGGGGTAACAAGAAGTCTCCCGATTAGAGTCAACTTTTCAGCTACCCACAACTACCTCCTCTTCTATTCCACCTCACACGATCCAGAACAAAAGTAGACTTAGATTCACCTTTGACACGGTAAAGGTAGATCCACCTTTGACACGGATAAGGGTGGCTTATGGAAAGTGTTGTTGATCGTAAGTACAAGGGGAGAAAAAAGGCAATCAGTTACATGACAAGTGAAATGTTATCAAGGGGCTCTAATGCTTGAAAAGATAACCAAGTCTATATACAATTTGTATATCCGTGACAACAATAAGTTTTAGATACAAATTGCTAGGGCTGATTGTAAGCATTGACATTTCCCATTTATTTTTAGTTTGGATGTTAACAAATTTCATGCAACAAACACAAGGATTTGTGTACCAACAACTCCTCTGACTCCATATTATAATCTTATCTTATTATGTGGCTTAGTATAACGCATTACAAAATACTCAAACCATCAATTTTTGGGCAAAGGGACCATTGTTGAGTGCAACCTAAGAAGCTCAGGTTATCAAATGTGGGCTAAAGTTCGAGGGCAGTCACATCACATGCATAACACAACAGATTAGGTCTGCCCAGTACAACCATCGTAGCACCCAAGATTGACCAGAGAAACTCTGGTAAGAACAACATTGATAAATGGTTTATTCTCATTTTTTGGGCTACACTTTGTAGCTAAGTTCAGCCATCTTATG
Organism: Cornus controversa; assembly: GCA_026545225.1. NCBI lineage: Eukaryota > Viridiplantae > Streptophyta > Magnoliopsida > Cornales > Cornaceae > Cornus > Cornus controversa. The sequence continues at coordinate 43,038,007 of CM048849.1, forward strand.
CCATGCCAATATACTTTTTCAAACTTTATTTATATTGTACCATTTCAGCTGTGTTTTAAAACATTTCCAAAATGTTTCCGTTATGTGGCTATGAAAGCCAACAACCTTCTTTATAGTTATTTTATTCTTACATTAATAGTTGAAAAATAATGAACTTTCATTGAGCAGATTTATGCTAGTTTTTTAACTTGTAGACTGATTTTAATCCTTTGGTAGAAGTGAACAAGTTCAAGCTGTAGGAGGTTTCTCCTCCTTTATTAACCAAATAACACAAGTTTTTTCCTCTGGTCATAGCAGCCCGATGACCATTAAAATCGAAAAACTTCCCATTTGTATTGTAAACAACAAGAAAGATAAGCTATAAAAGGACAATATAAAGTACACCACATCATATTTGTAAAGGGGATTAGTTGGCACAGAAGAAACAACCATTCAACATTAAAATGTGTCATCCAAAGCATATTACCAGCACACTAGTGCTTATTATAGAACTAGCTCCGTCAAACACTACACTCCAGAGCCAACTTTCTGCACAATTAGTAGCAGTTATGTAGATATGATTCTCTATTGTTCGGCAATGATGTGACTACAAACATGAAGCACAAACTAAGTAGATCTCACAACAAAAAAGACGTGAAAAATGGAAAATGTATCAAATCACAGGCACAACTGCATGAGACTCTCCAAATACGAACACGGTTTTTCTTTCCTTATTATTTTAGTCTTATTATAGTTCTACTATCCAATGAAAAGGATGGGCAAGACACAGACCATCAAACAGAACAAAACCACCAGCAAGAAAAACTAAGAACCAACTAGGGGAAGGGGTAAGTAAGAAAACCTATCAATGAACCTTACATATCCAATCAGCAAAAGAGAGAGCAAATTACGATAGACTGCGATCTAATTGAGATGATACAATTAAAAAACTTACTCGCAAGTGCTTGACGGTATGCTTGAGCAAAAGCCCTAACCAAAATTCCAGAGCCCATTACAATTAAATTTGCAAGAATCTTCGCAGCCTGCTCAAACAAGGACATGGATTGGTTAAACTTGATATTGTCAGTCATGCAAATTTAATCCAATTATAGGAGTTCAATGAAGGAGCTTGCAAAATCAAAATATACACATCATTACAATAGTGATACATCCTGACACAATCCCTTACATACCCATGCTTGCACACAAACAAACATGCAGGAAAAAAAGGTATCAAAATTCCTTCTTTAATGTAACAAACACAAAATTGTCAGTGCGTGACCAATCAACAGTACGTAACCAACAAGCTCAATTGTCAGCCGGGAAGGACATGTCACTAACATTTTTATTTTATTTTATAAGTAAAAATTCACTAACACTGAAAGGCACCCAAAAGGGGGACGCGGCCCTGAACAACTACGCAAAATCTATAGCCTCAAGCTATCCACAAAAGACAAAAGATCCTTCAAGGATTTACAATTAGAACCCTTTACCCAAAAGAATAGAGAATTAAGAACCAGAAAATTTAACCATCCCCCAAGGCAACTCCTCCCCATCAAAGGAACTCCTATTCCTATCCAACCATAGGGTCCACCGTAAGCAAAGGGGGGCAGTCCTCCACGCAACTCTAACTTGGGAACTCACTCAGCAGCCACCTCAACTATCAATCAAGCCCATCGCAGATGCGAGCATGACCCACTGAATCCCAAACACTGCACACAGCATATCCCAACCATCTCTACCTCAGGACAATGGAGGAGCAAATGATCCACCGACTCCTCAGCTTGCTTGCACATACAGAACCAGTTGACCATGATCCAACCTCTCCTCAGACTGTCAATGGTTAAAATCCTCCCCAACACCGTTGTCCATGCGAAAAAGGCCACCTTCAAGGGGGCTAGGGAACACCAAATACCTTTCCACGGAAAGGGCAACCCATGAGTATCCATCAAACGGCAATAGAACGAGCGGACCTAAAACCTCCCATGATTTGAACCCGTCCATAGCCACTCATCCATTCCCTCGCCAGGAATAGACTGATTATAAAGCATAGCCAAGAACTCAACCATCGCATCCACCTCCCAATCATGCAAAAATCTCTCGAACTGTACATCCCAGAATAGTCTCCCGCTATCAAGATGATAGCAATGAATGACCATCGCCTATCTATCAACTGCAATCTTGGAAAAACGCTAGCTAGCGGCCTCTCCCCTCACTGAGGATCATCCCAAAAACTAACAAGGTGGTGACCACCCTTCTTTAATGAGCAAAACCACTTAGGTTAGTTTTGCACTCAATCTCATATCATATCAGATATCCCAAAACCGAAGGTCTGTTATACCCAATGTTTTACCTGATAATTGGATGTTTGTCAGCTTGAGTTGCATCAACGTTGTACTAAACCTATACAAGAATTCTCCTGAGTTATGTCATTAGAAATGCATAATTTAACTTCCTCCGAGGGAGAAGAAAGAAAAAGAACAAAAAGAAAAGGATGAGGAAGATATTCATACTTAAATCAATAAGCATCCAAATGCTACTTGGTGGTCACTCAATCCAAGAAGCATTCCCACCCTACTTGGTAACCTCATAACATCAATAGATCAGTAACATTGCATTGTCTAATCAATTGATGCCTTAACCTCACTATGGTAAAAAATAGCCCAAGAATGTGTACCAGAGACGGGCAATCTCATTCTCTTATTATCTGTGAGGAGAATCAGTAAGCAATCCTTTAAGAAGAGAGGATAGAGGATCCAACCTTACATGAAAGATACCTTATTGCTCAAATCTAACTATTGTTAAGTCAAAGATAGTTGCAAGAAATTGAAAAATAAAACACCTTCCATGGGCAATTATACTTCCAAAATTTTCAAAAAAGTGAAAGAAAATCAAATTCAAATTTTTTAAAATGCAAAAATCAGGACAAAATCAATCATGCCTCAAAATATTTGCCCTCCACCAATCTGCCTCTCTATATGAACTATGACGCTCTTTCATATGATTCCAAACAAATAATAAACACGAGTTCAAATGCAACTCCCAAGCGGACTGCAATACGATGCCATTTCTCTAACCTCTATATATAATGTGCATTCCCATGTATACTATCAAACTAAAACAGACACGGGTTAAAATAAGATTCCCCAACAGACTGCAACAATAAGCTATTTCTTAGGAAGAAAACAAAAAAGGAAAAGATGTAAAACATATCACAACGAAAGTAAATAGACACAATCATAATCTCAAGAGAATAATATTTTTTTTTGACAGGTATAATCTCAAGAGAATAGTATGCCTACAAAGAGTTGTTAAACATCTTTATGTAGAGAAGCAATTTCAAGTTCATTCATCAAGCTTAACAAAGAAAATAAATTTTTTTATAAATAAATAATATGTATATACACATCAACAATACTTGTCTCCTTGCATAAAAGGAGGAACCTCAACCTTACAACAAATGTGTCATGATATCATTGGATCATCTTAAAATGGATTAACCCATTTGATATTAGTTAGACTAAGAATGGATTAAGTGTTGGGTTATTTTTTCCCTTATATGTAAGGATACAAGTATTGTCCTATACATGTGGTCTTTGTTTGGTGCAATGGCAAATGTTCAGATTACCAAGCATGAGATGCATGTTTGAGTATAGGGCAGTCAGTTGTACAAATAATGTCAAATGTTAGTCCTATACCAACTCTACCTTCCCAATACCTTTGGTTTGCCACTTTGTATGCGTAACAAGTGCAAGTGCTACTCATCATTAAATATACCTTTTACCTATTTTTAAATTCCCAATTTCTCGTCTCCTTGATTAGTAATGCAAGAGAACCGGCTTATGTAGAGAAGCAATTTCAAGTTTCACTAATCAAGCCTAACAAAGAAAATAAATTTTTCATTCATGGCCCTCACAAAGTGTCTGAACAATTGAAAATTTAGCAAATCAAAATAGGCTTAAGACGCTAAATGGCTCACTGGTTCATCCAAAGTCCCATTCACACGGCACCCACTTTACCCTTATGGGAATTTGAACCCTCAATCTTCCACATAGGGATGTAAAGGAGATCCTACTACACTACAAGCCTTAGTGGTCTTCAATGTTGTGATTGTCTTTTTGAATTAGATAAAAAAACTAATCCAGTTGGTCTTTCTCCTAATTGTTAAAGGCACAAGTAATCTCAAGTAGTTTAAGGATTAATTTGCACTATCTAGCAGAATTTTAACACACAATTTCCTATAAGTAACATAGAGAGGCAAGAGAGAACAAGTCTCATTTTCTGTTCTCAATAAATTTTTTAAGGAAATTGAAGTGAAAACAAGAAACTGTCATTTTTCTATTAAAAAAACACCGTAATGATCTTCTCTCCACTGTTTTTTTGTTTTCAAATAAAAAATGAATAAATAAAATAGTTTTAAACATCATCTTCTCAAATTTTACATTGTTTTAAGAGCACATAATTTAAGAACTCGATTGCAAACTATGCCACACATGGGTTAGTTTTTATTTTGGGTTTTATTTCGTTGATGAGTAGACAAATTTTATGACAAAGAAAGAAATAATCAAGTTATGTAGCATTTTAAGCCACTCATGATAATCAAGGAATGAATGATTTAACTTCAATTGGACTTTGGATCAACTCAATACAAGGGGATCTCTCAAAGACGGTACTTGGAAAGGCAAAAACATATGCATGCAAGGGTAATTTTTCATTGACAACAAAGGTGTAATTGTAAGGGGCTAAGAAGCATGGACAGTTCTACGAAGGTGTTGTGTCTATGTTAGACACCATGTTGGACACCGACGACGCTTCATCAACACTCCCGGACACGTGCCCGACACTTCATGATTGTGTCCATAATTTAAAAAATATTTTTTATTGTTTTTGACACTTGGCCATGTAGCTTGGACACTTGGTCAACACATCTCACATGACAGTCTTGGAAACAATATTATGAACAGACATCACACTATCCAACCTCTTTTTCTTTTAAAAAATGAAATTAAACATGCGTTACAATATGTAATGGACAAAAATATATCTATGACACGATACAAGGGTAATATCTTATATATATATATACGAATAGTTTCATCTTCTAACATATGTAACTTTAGTATAGAAATTATAAATAAATTAAAGTTCTATAATTGTCCTACTCAATAGATATATTTGGGGTCGGTCACATAAATCCTATGTTTCCATTCCGCTCTATTCAAGGCCACAGCCTCAGTCAAACCACATGCTATCATATCCTTCTTTACTAACTCTACCCACGTTAACTTTGGCCTTTCTCTTCCCCTAGTATTACCCTCAATGCGATGTCACTCTTCCTAATTGGTGCATTTAAAAGTCATCTTTGTACATGTCCAAACCATCTTAACCAATTTTCTCTCCAATTTGTGCTACTACAATCATCTCCCGAATGTGATTATTTCTAATTCTATCCTTTTTAGTTTTACCGAGCCAACGTAGTGTCTATCCTACTTTTTTAGAATTTGACGTGTCTGTGTATCTGTGTCCATGTCCATGCTTCTTAGGTAAGAAGAAGAACTAAAAAAACTTGCAAAGGCAACTAGAGGAACACCTAAAATGAAGATTAAAATACACAAATCAAGTTGAATAAATGTGGCTGATACTATGTGCTATAAAAACAACCCTTCTTTTAACAAAAAAAGGTTCAGTATCCTACTTGCTAATCTTGAACCCGTCTAAATTTCAGTATTAACAATAGTGAAGTTCTACATTGATTCAATTACACGTTTTCAGTTCCAAAAACTTTATTTGTGCTTGTGTTCGTATACATACATGTATTATGTGAAAAAACAACTATTGCAAGAAGCAGATTTAACAAATGTGAAGTATTAAATATGAAAGTATAGCATCAAAGTTCTACATTGATTCAATTACACATTTTCAGTTCCAAAAACTATGGTGTTGTTTGGTATGCACTTTGATATAGTGTTTTTGTTTTTGAACAGCCACTGTAACAGATTTGGAATAGAAAACATGTTTTGCGCGGACTGTTTTGTTTGTACTGTGCCAAAACGTTTGAAATATTTGGGTCCAAAAGAAAAACACCAAATCGGTGTTTTTGAGTGTGTTAACACTGTAGCGCTCAAATATCTAACACAACTGAAACACACCCCAAAACAGGTTTAAAAGCGACAATCAAAACAGAGACTCATTTTTTCGTTCAATTTTCTCTCTCCTCTACCTCGGCTGTGCTCTGGCGATTCATGGCGATTCGAACGGATCTTTTGGTTTTGGCCATTTTCGTGAACAATAAAGCAAATATAATCTTGCAGAGTTCAAGTATGGTTTCGTATAATCATTCTGTATCTATCTATCTTTCTATGATTCGATATAAAGAAGAGAGAGAAAAAGATGAAGGCTCTCTCTGTATTTGTATGCATATACTACAGGCACATATGTATATATGTAATTGCATGTATTGTTAGGGCATGGAGGTTGAGGTGTCAAGTTCGGAGCTCATCGCCGGTGACCGAATCGAGAGGGCCAAGAAAGAGAAGGAAAGCCTTGGAGGTTGTGCTCAAAGAATGTCAGAGAGCTCTCCAATTGATCAGTAACACCGGATGTGTCGACGGCGATGAGGCAGAAGAGAGTGCCGAGGCTTCATCAGGGTCGTGTCGTGATAGGGAGACTGATGCGGTGAGAACATTTCGTGAATTTGGGGTTTGTGTTGGTTAATTGTGGGTTTGGATTGTGTTCTAGGGTTTGATTCTGCTGAATTTTTCTCGCAATTTCTGTTTCTCTCTGATTTCTTTTGAATTAAAGCGTGAAAATTAATAGTTTCTAGCACTTTGTTCTATCTCTCGCCTGTAGTTTCTTCATGGTAAAATTTAGGCTTTGTAGTTATTTATGTTGTGCTTATGTAATCTCTCTTTCTTGCTTTCTCTCTTATTTTTTCTGAATTTAGGTAAAGTTTAATTGTTTCTAGCAGTCTCTTTATGTCTGTCTCCCTCCCTCTGTAATTTCTGATGAATCAGAATACAAGCTTAGCGTTGAAGAATGTTTCTTTGCAACTGCTATAATTCTGTGTGATGAATCCAAAGGAAGACTCTTTTCTTATATGAAAAAGGGACAGAAGAGTTTTGCATGTTGTTTACGAAACTGCAGCAAACATATCTTTTCTCTCTCTAGACAAAACAGGGACAGAAGATTGAAAAGGATGTTTGAGGTACTAAAATGAGGGCCAAAAACACTTGACTTTTATAAGTCGGATAAGTCTTTCAGCATCCCTTTGTTGCCAAGAAAAAATAATGAAAGGAAGACTTACAAAAATAAATAAATAATGAAAGGAAGGGAGAGTAAGAATTTGGAAGTATACTTGAGGCTTTTCTGGATATTCCAATATTGAATGCTTACCACAAGACTGAGCTAGATTTTGAGAAACAAGATATGATTTGATATTTTCTTTTTCATTTCCAAGGATTCCTTTTTTTTTTTTTGGTTTGTTTTCATTCAGGAGGTCTTTAAATGTGTGTGTGTGTGTGTGTGTGCATACCACCAAATTATTGATAAGTCTCCATTTTCTGCTAGCTTGTAAATTAGATTCTGTAATCTCTTGGATGTATTTATAATAATGGTTTCAACTAAGCATCCTTTGAATTACAATACACTTCTACTAAGTTTACTCTTCATCAATGTATTAGTTATAATATCAATTCTACTTTTTGCTTTTATTTTGGGAATCAATAATGGTAATTGCAAGCTACTTGATTGGATTCTTGGGTGTTTAGATTTTTTGTGGTATTTGCCTGGAATGTGAACAACTTTTATGTTATAGCTGAAGGAAATTGCTTTTAGAAGTTGGTGGTTTTTCATTTTTATTAGTTTAGTCTTTTTAATTCAAAGGAGTTGGCTATATGATCTACATGGCATCAACAAACTTTGGTTGCTTAGTGCTTGTGCTTGTTCAATTGCAAGTTTCTTTCAATTTTCTGTCTGCATTTTATATTTTATTGGTTATGTTTCCTTTTTGAATTTTTCTTTCCTTGTTTTACAATACTAATTGCATTCTGACATTTTTATAATAACTTTTTGACATCATGTAATGTCTGTATAATTTGATGCCTCACATTGTTCTATAACCTACTCTCCTGTTGACTTTTATCTTGTAAGGACCTTTCTCAATGGCACTCCAATCACAAGTCACAGTGCCACCCAAGAAGTAGGCTGCAATGAAGTATGGGAAGGGATAGGCTACACTGGATGAATGCCCCAAAAAGTCGATCATTTGATGAATAAGTTGAGCATTTGATGAATGACCTCGGCATCCTAGATAGGTTTTCTTGATTTTTATCATGGATATGTTATGAGAGAATTTGACCCATACAACTCCCTCTGTATGTACTTTAATGTAAGATCTATTGCACCATCATTAAAGACTTCTTGTAGTAAATGACTCTTATTTGGCATGTTGCTTCACTTAATTCTCCTTAAACATCAAAGACTTCTTGTAGTAAATGACTCTTATTTGGCATGTTGCTTCACTTAATTCTCCTTAAAATCCAAGATTGACGTTGTTGTATAACCATCAAGTTTTGACTCACTTTATAATTGCAATAATATATGAGAAAATTTTGTGTTCTTTTATATTTAGATTTGTGCAGATTAATTTATGAGAATAATAGGAATTCTAGTATGTCAATTTTTAAACAAGATTTTGCCAAATAATTTTAAAAAATATTTGTCAGATTTATGATTTTAGACAAGTGTTGTTAATATATATATATATATATATATAATTGTGTCTAGCTATTGACAAATAACATTAATTTTAAATTATAATAAATTTTAATTATAAATAATAATAAAAATATTTTAAAACAAAACACTCAAACAAGTTCGTGCCAAACATGTTTTTTAATTTTTGTTTCAATTTTTTTGCCAACAGTTGGACTTACCAAACATGTTTTGCATGTTTGTGTTTTACAAAACTTAAAATAGATTTTCCTTGCCAAACATGTTTTTGATTATATTAAAAACACACTCATAACAAAACACTTGTTCTGTTTTAGACAGAAACAAAACACCAAAAACAAAATGTATGCCAAACGGGCCCTATATTTGTGCTTGTGTTCGTATACATACATGTATTATGTGAAAAAACAACTGTTGCAAGAAGCGGAATTAACAAATGTGCAGTATTAAACATGAAAGTATAGCATCAAATGAAGAAGTACTAAAAAATAAAGCAGGAATTTCGCCATGTCAGGAAATAAAGTTTTGCTACTATTAACATTGTTGTTCAATTGACCCGGCAGGAGAAAGAGGCTCTAAAAAGAGATCACTCAATCTAGGAAAGACAAATGTTGAAGCACAACAAACGAATTGATGTTAGTGAATGGCCACACATTCTTTTGCTTTAGAAATGCCATGCCCATGAATTCACACCCATGGACGAACTAAATTCCTTAATATCTTTCCTCACCATGAATATTAGCTCTTGGCAAGCTACCGATCCCATTAAATCTATCAATTCGGTTGTCATGAACGGAACTAAAGGTTATATTCACTAATCTAATCCCTTGTGAGCAAACTTCTCATGGAAATCCAACTAAGGAAAACAAATCCCTTGTGAGCAAACTTCTCATGGAAATCTAACTAAGGAAAACAGAAGAACGGGGTTGTCAAATAAGGACAGGTATTGCTTTCTAGAAATCTATATTTGACTTGTATAGATTCCTCCTTCATATTTACAAAACAATGGCCAATTTCAGCAAACAATTATCAGAATACAAACAGGCAATCAAAGAAAAATAAAAATAAAAATAAAAAATATAATCTAACTTACCATGGCTGGAGAAAATTCGTTACGAACCCTTCAGATTGTATAGCCTCTTTTCCACGAACAAATAAGGGTTTTGAATCAATAAATGAAACTGCAGAAGGAGAAACCGTTTGAGTAGGCCACAAAATGGAGAGAGAGAGGGGGGGGTTAGGGTTTAATCAGAGGACGAAGAAAATGAGCCAAGGTAATGACGTGCGCCAATACGGGTCGGGCATATTAGTAACCCGAATACATTTTAACACCCTGATTCATAGGGCTGCAATCGAGCCGAACCGAGCCGAGTAGTGGCATGTTTGAGCTCGGCTCAACAGTGTAGGAGGGTGTTCGAGCTCGAATCGAGCTCCAACCTCAAGTGTTCGAGCTCGGCTCGAAACTCGTATAGAGATACACATATTACACACACATGCACAGATCTGTCATAGACTCGTAACTCATACACATATTACACACACGCATATGCACAATGCACATATCTGTCTAAAACTAAATTTCCATCAAAAGAAATTTCATACAAAATTATAAAAAGTAGACATGCCTGGAAAATCACCGATCTTGTCAAAGCCACTGCTCCGATCTCGCCAAAGCCATCGTCACCATCCTCCCATGCCACGAGAGAGAGAGAGAGAGAGAGCAAACACAAAATACAGATCGGCGGTCGTGAGTTGGGACTTAGGATGTAGAGAGAGGATTGAGGGCTGTGCGGCTAGGGCTGAGAGGAATTGAGTAGTTAAAGAATATATATAGAGATGGGCTTTCAGACCATGGGCTTAGGTTCGAGCTATGTTAATTCTCTTGGACTTGGTCCATTTTATTTTAAAAAGTTTGGTAATCCATTTTATTGATTTGGTTGGGCTGGACTAAAGTTATATATATATATATACTAGTGAAATAGCACGTGCGTTGCACGTGGGTAAAATTTAATTTGAAAAAAAATTATAAGTCAATATTTTGACTCTTAGAAGTTCAATTTTTAATAAAAAATAATTTTCTTAAATATATATATTTTATTCTCTATTTTATTTTTAATATTATTTAGTTTGATTTTTTTAATTCCATTCTCTTGTTTTCTTCGTAGTGTTTTTTTATTATTAATATTATATTTTAAGAGTTTATGTTAGGAATGAAGTTAGAGAGATAAACAAAAATTAGAAAAATAATAATAATTTAAATAATATTACATTTTTGGAGATTGTGTTATGAATGAAGTTAGACAGAGAATAAATAGAATTAGAAAATAATCCTTATTTAAGAGATAAGAAAATATTATGTTTCTTTTTATTTATAGAAATAAATAATATTATAAAAATTTTAAAATGCATTATAAAAAATTAAAAAATGGTGTTATTTTATTAGTTCATTAGAAATATTATGCTTCTATATATATATATATATATATATTGAAATAAAAAATATAATGTTTTAGGAGTTTATGTTAGGAATGAAGTTAGATAGAGAATAAATAGAATTATAAAAATATCTATATATAAAAATTATAATATTATTTTTATTTGTATTTTCTTCAATTTTAAAAATAGAAAGATTGTGTGTTCCGGATGTAGTAGTGTGAGATAAAAAATAAATAGAATTAGAAAAGTTATAAAAATAAGAATTATAATATTATTTATGTTTTTCTTAAATAGAAAGAGTTTGTGTTAGGAATGAAGTGTGAGACAAAGAATAAATAGAATTAGAGAATAATACTTCTAACTAAACCAAATTGAGAAGGAAAAAAAAACAAAGAATTTTGATTAAACTTAAATAGATGCACGTGAGAATCTTTAAATTAATTTTGATAAGAAACAAATAATTTATTCTAATGAAAGTGAAAATGGAATGCATTGCAAATATATTTGCAATATTTATTCAATATAAATTGGTTGAAATATATAGACTTGCTCTAAATATAAATAACTCACCTCATTTTTGAGGTGATCCTCAACAATTTAAAAATTCAATAACAATGGACGTACACTTCAATTTATATATGGATATCTTTTATAAGAATTTATCTATAAATACCATTTTGAAACATTTAGATGATATAACATAACCTAACCACGTATATTTCAAAAAATATAATTTTTTATAAGAATTTATTTATAAATACCAATTGAAACATTTAGATGATATAACATAACCTAACCACATAAATTCAAAAAAAATATAATTGTTTATACACACCTCGTTTAGTGAGTCAAATTGCATACTCAAACACCATAATTAAGAGCATACTTAAGAAACCAACATTGTAGAATACATGTAGTCTATATATAAATATGAATTAATATAGACGTATGCGTAGATAATTCATAAAACAAATAAAAAATAAAGGTTTTGAAACCAAACATAAAAATGAATAAATAAATAAAAACAAAAATATTAATTTTAATCATAGGATAAAGGAGAACACATCTCAAAAATAACTAATATGAAAAACTACAAATCATTTCATGAAAGTTTTGTATTAAAAAATTATACATACAAAGAGAAAACAGTAAATTAAAATAATAATAGAGAAAGAAAGAGAGAAAAGTAATAAAAATAAATATAGAGACCAAAACTCACTAATTCAAATCTTATAAACTTCAAATCACCATGAAAAATAAAATAAAATAAAAATATTATATAAATCAAGTTGATTTATTTAATTTTCTTGTGATACCCAACCAAATATTTACCAAATTAATCCAAATATTAATTTGGTATAAACTCAAATGAAATTTTGTTCATTCTATTAACTAAAATTAAAATTTTGATAAGAGTCAATCTTATATTTGACAAATAAGCTATCCCATAAAACAAAATTTTATGAAGACACAGTACCTCCCTCGGATGCTAATTCTTATATTTGTGTATGTCTTCAGCTGCAATTGAGACCCTAAACATGTTTCCACCAAGCTTAGCTTTAGTAATAATGTTAATATATTATAATAGAATTTAGTGATGTTACAACACAAAAATTACAAAAGAGAGAGGGTTACGATCAATTACCAAGATGCTAGAAGAACAACGTGCAAAAAAATTGTGAGAAAAAAAATTGGTGAGAAAATTTGATTCATGCATGCAATTTAATTGATGGAAAGAGTTGAGAGGAGTTGAGAGTTAGAGTGGAGATATGAGTGTATTAGTTGAATAATAGCATAACAACGTAAAAAATATTGTGACAAAAAAAAAAAGAAATTGTAACAAAAAAAATGAAGAACGTAAAAAAAAATTAAATAAAATAAATGATAAAACCAGGTTTGTATTTGAAATTCGGAATTTTTAGAGCAACCAAATTTTATTGGCTAAAGATTGACCAGAAAAAGTGAAATTATGACCAAAATAAAATAAAAAACGTAAAAAAAATTGTGAGAGTTAGAGTGGAGATAGGAGTGTATTAGGTGAAGAATAGTAGAATAATGTAAAAAAAAAATTGTGACAAAAAAAAATGAAATTGTGACAAAAAAATGAACGTAAAAAAAATTGTGAGAGTTAGAGTGGAGATAGGAGTGTATTAGTTGAATAATTATTATAAAAGTGATGTTAAGATGTAATACCCCGCTCCAACACATGGTATGATATTGTCCGCTTTGGGCCTGAGCCCGCACGGTTTTGCTCTTGGGTTTACCCCAAAAGGCCTCATACCATTTGAAGAGAACATACTACATATAAGCACATCCCCTTTTCCACACCCAGGCGATGTGGGATTGAGCACCTTGTACCCTGTCAGTGTGGTAGCTCAGCCCAGTGTCTGTCTATGCACCCGCCCACTCACACCCGTCCACAAGGGTTACTACAATCCACCCCCCTACGAGGCCCGACGTCCTCGTCGGCACACTTCTTCCGGCTGGGTTCAGGCTCTGATACCAACTGTAATACCCCGCTCCAACACATGGTATGATATTGTCCGCTTTGGGCCTGAGCCCGCACGGTTTTGCTCTTGGGTTTACCCCAAAAGGCCTCATACCATTTGAAGAGAACATACTACATATAAGCACATCCCCTTTTCCACACCCAGGCGATGTGGGATTGAGCACCTTGTACCCTGTCAGTGTGGTAGCTCAGCCCAGTGTCTGTCTATGCACCCGCCCACTCACACCCGTCCACAAGGGTTACTACATAAGAGGAGTTGATAGTTAGAGTAGAGATAAGAGTGTATTAATTGAAAAATTATTATAAAAGTGATGTTAAGAGAAGTTGAGAGTTAGAGTAGAGATAGGAGTGCATTAGTTGAAGAATTTGCATAAAAGTGAATGATTTGAAACAACTTGTACTTTTAATATATATATATGTTTTGTAATTAATCTTGTTTGTGAACCTATTATCGAGCTCTGTTTGTATCATGTTCATGAACGATCGAGCGGAGTCTAGTGTTGTTCAAACTCGACTCGTTTACAAATCGAGCTTCATAATTTTGTTTGAGCTCAGTTCATTTATTAAATAAACGAACGCGAGCCGAACTTTTAACGAGCCGAGCCCGAACTGTTCACAAATGGCTCGGCTCGTTTGTAGCCCTAACCCTGAAAGTTCCTAGTGAAGTAAGGATGCGTTCACTAATGGAAAACTTTTTTTTTTATTTTTTGTTGTCAACTTTCAAAAAGTAGAAACAAAAACAAAAAAATATGTTTAGTAATATGTTTTTATTTTTTGATGGTAGAAAACGTTTTTCATTTTTGTGAAGAAAAAAGAAAACATAAAAAAGAGTGTTTCTTCTGTTTTCAGCACTGTAACTCAAAAATATTTTTGATATTGTTATTACATGGGTACTGTTCATTCCTACATGAAATATTATATTATAATTAACTTATATTATATTATAATTATAATTGTACTTGTAATTAATTTAATTATAATTATATTATATTATATTATAATTAATTTATATTACATTATAATTCTAAATATTATATTATAATTAATTTATATTACATTATAATTCTAAATATTATATTATAATTAATTTATAATATTACTACATATGAGATATTATTTAATATTTTTTATTTATTATTATATACTATATGTTAAATATATTATCCATCACATACTAAAGTTATACATAATGCATATACATGGAGTTCATGATTTAAATTAGATGTTGTATTTTATTAAGATAATGATTTGTAGAGTGAAAATGTATCACTGAATGTGTAGTAAAGAGAGTGTCCATCCATTGGATTGTGAAAGTGTAAGTCTCACTTGTAAGATGATAGTAATTTACTTTTTCAATTCGGAGATAACTTTCATTATATCTATCATTACTCATTTTCTTATCATGTATTAGGTATTATTAAAATTTGTAAAATTATTGAATTGTATACACTATATATATTTTAAGGTTTTCTGATATTAATAGATGAATTAAAAATAAATTAGAAAATTAATAAAAATCAATACTGTAAAAAAGAAAAATAATATGTTACTAAACACTCTTATTTGTTTTCTGTTTTCAAAATTGTGCTAACAATAAGTATTAACAAACGTTATTTTTATTTTTTATTTTAACTCAAAAAAGCAAAATTAAACTTTTACTTTCTTGAGATTGCAAAAATAAAAAACAAAAACGTTGACGCAATCCAAATTAAGCAATATATACTCCGTATAAAGTGTGCAGCAACAAAAAAAACATGATTGTTGCGGGTGAATCAAGGTAAGAGAGAAGAAAAAGAGGGAGAGGGAGAGAGAGAGAGAGAGGGGGGGAGGGAGTACTTACCAGTCGATGGGTGGATGAGATGGCAAATATATATGTCTATGGGTGGGTGGGTGACGGGTTATTTTTAGCAACTCTAGTTTTATATCAGATGTAGGGGTGTTAAAAAAATTCCAACCAAACGGATAGGTTCAGTTTTTCTAGTTCACAATTCGGTAATGAATTTATAAAGTACAAATTTGTTGGTTATGATTTAATTGGTGTCTGAAAATTTTGATCCGAATAGTTAAACCGAACCGATCCAAACGGTGGATTATATAATATTTACAAATATATTTTATATTATATATACACTATTTAGAATATATATTATTTACAAATATATTATAATTACTTTTTTATTCTTTCTTTTAATAAAACTTTCTTTTGTAGTGTTTATTTAGAAAAAATTATAGAATTATGGTTAAACTGTTAAAATTATTGAGAAAGTCCAATCTGATTCGAACCAATATATTTTTTAACAGTTCGGTTCAACTTAATGTTGACCACGGTTCGGATCAGATTGAAGTTTAATCAATTCATACACCACGAATCAGATTAGGTTTAGTCCCTAATCCGATCCGATTGTGGTCACCCCTAAACAGATGTATATACAGAAAAACTTTTTGTAATTTCTCGTAAATACTAGAATAAAAGAGTAGTAATATTATATAACCAGAGTACGGTTTCAGTAAACCTGCATCCGACGTGACTATTTGAATTTTCTCTCTTTTTTTCTTTTTTGACAAATGAATGTCATATTTTCACGGATCTTGTAAAGAGAACTTTTTTGAACAAAAGTTGTAAATGACAACTTTTATCATGATGTATGGTGCAACTCAAACTACTAAAATGGACTTCTTAAGGAAGAGAATCAACAGGACATTCAACATAAGAAACCTTTTTATTGTTTTAACCACACCAAACGTAGTAGCCCATAACATGAAACCATTTGAACAAGCTCTCAACTCTTCTTAATTTCAAATAATGCTTTCTCGTGCTCGAAAAGCTGGTTATTTTGGCAGACATTACACGATAGAGATCGGTTTGGCAGCGATGCCAGGGGAAGAAAGAAATATCACACACAGCTTTGCTAGTGGGATATGAGGAGGGCAAGAGATGAGCCATACAGTGCCAAGCCATCTGAATTATTTTCAGCAGCATCTATTACCTCTAACGCAGTTCCCATCTTCCTCTAGAACCCACAATTCTAATGAGCAATCACTGTTGTGGAACAATTGTGCCTATCTTTGGTGTATAAGTTGAAATATAAGTGATGGATTTCCATGTTCCTTGAACAACTTGGTCCAAATGTTCGAAATGTTGTCTAATTTGCCTTTACATCTGTGCAGAGATGCTCAACGAAAATCACAGCCTCAAGCAGAATGTATCATTGCAGCATTTACTAACTCCTGCTAAGGGACTAGCATCCACAGTTGTTATAAACATTTAAACTTCTCATCTAGCATCAAAGAGCTTGCAAAGAGAGAATGGACTCGTCCTAAAAGAGAAGTCTCTAAAACTGTATGTCAGCTGAGTTATGATTCTGCATCAACGGGAAGCAGAGCAACACCATTTGAGGAATGTTTAGCTGTAAGGGGTGATAAAATGGGGTCAATTGAAGGCACCTAGTAATAGCATATTGGTTGAAAATCTTCAAATCTCAGCTCATAAGCATAGCTGGGAGCTATTTCTGTTGTGAAAAATTGTCGAGAACCAAACACAATCACAAAACACGACACAAACGAAACAAGCACAACAAACAGAGCACAAGAATTTACGTGGTTCGGTGATTTGCCTATGTCCACGGCGAAGATGAAGCGAAAGTTCACTATGCGAAAATCAAGAAATTACAAGTTTCAACCTCAAACCCTAACTCTCGCTCTCTCACTCTCTTTCTGCGCTTTCAATATTTTCTCCGGTTCTTACTCCAAACCCTTAGATGCCCTTATATATTAGGCTACAAGATAATCCTAATCTAGATCCAAAACCCACAAGCAAAAAACGGGTTATAAAGGCCACACAAATCCCTTTTTCGGGTCAAAACCGGGTCACAACGCGACCTCGGCCGAGACAAAATTCGGGCCGCAACATAAAAAATTTCTAATAATGATAAAGATGTAAAAATATAACGCATTCACTATGTCCGAAATTCATTAGTTTGGCTGACCTCATCTATCTCCAAGTAACAACAGAGCCCCTTTTAGTAGAACCAATCGACCAAACCACAGAGCTTGAGCTTTCAAGCTTCTTCCCATGTCAGCTCTGCAAGAAGGTTCCAAAAAAAATTATCAGAAGCAAAGTGAAACACAATGACTTCTAACTGCATCTTAATATAAGTGGGGGACAGAATTCCAATGAACCTGAAAAAAACAACAAAACTCACTCTCTTTAGCACTGCTGAACTGCAAGTCTGCAATAGTATTTTGAACCCTGTTACTAGTATCAGCTGTGTGAACCCAACAAAAACAAAAAGTGCAACCTGTTCCCTTTCTTTGACTCCATCTTGCGTCAAACCAGTGCGACAGTGTCATATTGAAAAACATGTTAAACTCTTTGAAATTCTGCCATTGAAATAATCCAAAATTGTGTGTCATTGCCATACAAATAATTTCAACATATTCATTGCTGCCATTGAAATAATCCAAAATTGTGTGTCACTGCCATACAAATAATTTCAACATATTCATTGCAATCTCAATTTATAAGTACATAAACTGAATTACAGAAGTTTCTTTTCTTTTCTTTTCTTTTTTGCTCAAATACATACCACCTCAATTTTTCAACCCAAGCATTGTGATAATATGTCAATATGCAAACAAAATCTTTTACACTCAGTTGTTATGCAAGAGGCATAACCAAGATGTGCAATGGCCCGACTTCAGTTTATTGTTTTCCTTACCTCTGAAGACAGTTGAAAGAGCTAGGTATGAACCCCAACCAGCAATGTTCAAAATTCAACCAATATAACTTAGCTTGATACTGTATTGAATAGAACCGTTATATCGAGGACACGTCAAATTTTTAAAGAAATTTTGCTTTTTTTAACAAATTCTGATAGATTGAATTTCTTTCTTCCAGTAATATATTCTTTTTTTTTTCAGATTTTATTAAAGTACTAACCAAAACCAGTTAAAATGCTAAACAATAAGCAAGCTTGAGAACGTATGAACATTGAAGTTCAGCAGGGGGGAGGAATGGGGGGACAGAAGGAACATTAGTATTGCATAATATTCTGTAGAATTATTCTATACAATCACTATCAAGCTGATTTTTCTTTTAAAAAGATGGACAGCCGACAAGTACAAGCCACATGCAGCAAGTGTCCCTTCATAATCTCCTATGCAATATAATTACTAACTTATATAGTTACAGATAGCCAATATGTACAATAAATCAACCCTCATGCAAGACAATACAATTGTAGACATCTAGGTTGTTGTTTGGTAACTCAATTCAGAATTTAATTCTGAATAAATAAAATGCTTATCTAATTAAGTGAGTTTTGATAATGCAATTTGTATATCACTTAAAAGAATAAGTTCCACTTAGAATGAATAAAGATACTTAACTTATCGATCAAATTGTAAGTGAAGGAAACTTATCACTGTAACACCTAAAATTCAAAAAAAATATTATTTTGCAAGGAGCACTTGACGACTTCAGCACTTAGAAATCAACTCTCAAATTCAGAAAGTACTCAATTTTCAATTTTTTTGAACAGCACCTTCATGTACAGAATAAATCTATAACCTACAATTCAAGCATGAATTACTTTCTGGAAAACAACAAGAAGTATACATGAGTGAAAACTTCAAATTCTTACTTTATTAAGCCTTTACTTTCTTAAATTTGTACATTAGGGACTCTATAGATTTTTGTATCCTGGAGCTTTCTGTTTGTCTCGCTGCCTGAGATGCTTGGTGCAAACTTTGGATTCCACGACCTAAACTAGCAATTGAGGGAGCCGCTGGAAAAGATTCAGCAACACATTCAATTCCATCTCCATAAAAAAGCAACCCTGTGCATGCAGCAATGCTGCACCCAAATGTGGCCCACGGCAAATGACCAATTGGCTGAACCCTTCGTTTCCTCATTATTTCATAGAATGCTGTTCTCATGGCTGAAAAGCTGGTCTTCTCGGCAGAGGCTATAACACTGTGAGCCACGGCTCGGATTTTCTCAGCAGAAGCAGCTGCCTTCAGGGCAGATGTTGTTTTGGCTCCAGAGCTTGCAATTCCAGGGGCAAGCATTTTTGATGGACCAATAGTCTTGCTTAGGGCAATGGCAACAGCCTTTTGGGTTTGGGTCATAATAAGTTTAAGTGAAGCAGAAGGAACTTTGAAAGTAACAACTTTCATGACGGTTGATGCAGGAACAACTTTAGAGAGGGACGAAGCTCCTAATACAGCTGTTGCTCCAGCCCCAACTGCCACTACTGGTTTATTAGTAAACAATCCCTTTCTGTCATTGTGGTTTGATCTTTCACCTTCATTTTCACAATTAATGACTAGCTCTTCAACCATGTCTTTGACATCCAGAGGAATGGTAGTGTTCCAATGTTTTCTAAGACCAGCTAACCCATTAGCATCAATTATTGCCACTATGGATTTGAACTTCTTAGTCTGGCTTCTGATGGCCTGTGCAAGAAGAGCATGTGACTTGTCCTCAACAGGAAGATCTGAAAATTCAGTTTTAGTTGAGCCCATGTTGTTGATAGGTAAACGGCCTGCATTATTTAGAGCGATTCTCAGTCCCTCTACTGCAATTCGAAAAATATAAACTTCCGATATGAGTTGAGTACCAACAATTTCTCCCCTGTTCACATCATGAAGCATCTTCTGTGCATGAGCAAGTGCCCTTCCAATTGAGGGGATATCCACAAATATATTATGTAAATCATAAAGTAAAGTATAAATGGCTTGGGCAAATGATGGAGCCTCATAGTT
Organism: Cornus controversa; assembly: GCA_026545225.1. Taxonomy (NCBI): domain Eukaryota; kingdom Viridiplantae; phylum Streptophyta; class Magnoliopsida; order Cornales; family Cornaceae; genus Cornus; species Cornus controversa. Next base: position 43,058,426 of record CM048849.1, read on the forward strand.
CACTCTTGGCTGAAGGTCTTCAGAACTTGCCTTTAGAACAGATCTTGAAGAATTTAAATACGAAGATAACACTTCCACCATCTGCAAATGAAGATCATTTGTAAGATAAAACCTCTGTGAACATGAGGGAGTTATAGAACCCACTTTCTGTGGAACCAAACTGCTAGGCTGTAAAGCTAAAGCTTGAAACTTATTCCCCGAGTCAGCTTCACCAGAGGGATTGTCGTTCCCACTAGATTTCACAAAAGGAGATTCAAGCAATAAAAACGATGAACCAACCTCCTTAGCGACTCTTTTGGCAGCCAAGAAATGCCCATGAAAGCTAATCCCGAAAATCTCTTTTAAGACCAAACTCCCAGCAACATTTTCATACTTTTCTTTGTTTATTTTATGAACAAAACACCTTTTTAGCACTTCAAATGAAGAGGTTGGTACCGGATCATCCTTATTATTCCAAAATTCAATTTCCTCAGCCTGAATTTCATTCACCAACGAATTACCCACTTGAGCCACAACAGCATCAGGCCTAATTTCTCTAATAAGACACTCAGCATCCAAAGCTGATCTCTCAGACAAATTCTGAACACAGAGTATATGTATCACAGCCTGCGATTCAGGTTCACGAATGGCAAAGACAAACTGTTTCGTGTGTTCGGGTACTGAAAGTTTACGAACTAACCCATCTGATACTCTCAAGTCATCAAATTTGAGTAGCGAAAAGGGCCATAAATTTCGCACGTAATCCACAATTGCCGTTGCCATCCCAAATAGATTGATAAACAGACCGACTCATTAGCTACATCACAAGTATAACAAATAAAACCAGTTTGAGCCCTAATAAAAAATAAGAGCTCAATTAGGGCACACCTTTTGATTCAATCAATCTCAGTTCAAAAGCAAGTCACTCACCCGAGTGATATCAAAGTCGTAATCATCAGAGCCAAATTTATCAAGATTTCTGGGGAAAGTGAGAAATTGGAAGGAAACAAAAAAAATCCAACTAAATAACAAAGATTTTATTGTATATAGATTATAGACAAGCGTGTAAATATATATTTGTGTGTGCATCTATATCATATGATGTGTAGAGAGGATTGATTGTGTTGTTCAGGTACCTGATGTGTTGGAGCGAAGAATTGAATAAGAGAGGGACGAGTTTTGCGGTCGATTTGGGGGTAATGAATTGAATTCGAACTGTTTGATGAATTTGTTTCCTTCTCTGGAATGGTCTCGTGCTCTGCAATAGTTGAATTTGAAGAATATCGGCGAGTCGACCATTCTCAGAAAAGTACTGGACCGGTTTGGTCCGGTTCTATCCAATGAGATCCAGTGTGGTCAATTCATCTTAAGACACTGAATTGGATGGACTTGGCACCCGATTTGGACCAACAGTAACACGTCATCATGATAGAAAAAAAAGGGACACATATGCACATATGGTGCGTTGCAATTAGCCCGGGATCATAAACCCGAGACTATCTAATTATCTCTTGACCCACACTTGATCTCAAATCAACGTTACAACATAATATTGTAGATGCAACACATTACATTACATTACAGATGCAACACTTATACAACAATAATATAACATCCATGCAACACATTTACACCAACAATGTAATATATTACATCGAGTTGCAATACAGCAACATCATTAAATCGATAATGTAGTACATCATTGCGTTGTCATTTTAATGTGTTTCATCGTCAATTTAATGATGTGTTGATGTTGCACTGCCGATTTACATGCATGGATAATATTGAATCCAACAATATGCAGGAATAAATTATCTGATAGTCTAATACCATACCATAATTTACAATGTCATCTTCAAAAACACCTTGAGAGATGATTGGTTATGATCATAAATGACGTGGTAGTCTCGAATCACTAAATAATTTATCCAAGGTGACATTTTGTATGGGAGAGCCAATATTCGCATTCCATCAATATTTGTAGGCACTCCACTTTATCTTTTTTTAAAATAAAGTTACAAAATAGTCCTAATATTATACAACTATTGATTTTTATATTTTTAATACCAAAATTATAAGCGAAGAATCAATTTCAATTACTTTTTTACCTTTAAGGCTAGTTTGGTACGTTGGAATGAAATGAAGTGAGAATGAAATGAAAATGAAAATAGAGTGGAATGGTCATTCTCATTCTAATGTTTGACTACAGATAGAGAATAATGTAGGAATGAAATGGTATTAATGAAGAGAGAGGATGATTTATATATATTCTAGAGTAAGTTGTAAAAGAGAGAGATGCATTAATGAAGAGAGAGGTGATGATTTTAATAATAAGTTGGAATGGAATGACCATTCCATGATTGAAGAAGTGGAATGAATTTGTTGGAATGAGCATTCCAAGGGAATGACTTGGAATGGTCATTCCATTTCTAATGTAGCACAACAAACAAGAGAAAGGGAATCAAAGGTGGAATGACCATTCCATTCCACCTCCATTCCTGCGTACCAAACTAGTGGTTATTGTTTTATCTCACAATCTCTCTCCCTAAAAATGTAGTGAAATAATTAAAAGAAAATAAATGATTTTTTTTATATAAGTGAAATTTTATATAGAGAGATCAAATGAATAATTACTAACTCTTTCATCTTTTTCTATCACTTATAAATTTATAATTAAGAGTATAGAAAAATTAACAAAATTGTTTGAGAAAACTACACTTAACTAAAGTTAGAAGGCCTAAATTGCAAAGTGGTCAATTTTAAAATTTAATTTTTCACTTTAGTTGAATTATACAAAATAATTACATATGCGTTGAAAATTATTATTCAATCTAAAATGCCATTCAATCTCTTTTTTCTAAAATATCAAATTATCCTTCTTAAATTAAATAATTCCTTCAGTCAATAAATTAAGAAAATATATGGAACATCGTTTGATTTCTGAAAAATTGCAAGAACATAAAAGTAATCCAGTAAAAGTGAACAAACCAATAAAGTAAAGCAAAATATACATTATACAATCACTTGTGAATATGCTATTATGTCGTAAAGTAATTAAAATTAGAGTGTCTGATATGGCCCTGAATGACAACCAACTTATTTTTCCTCGTAGAATAATGCAAGTGGATATACTTGTGGTATCACAACACATCAACTATATTTGGATGGGAGTGAAGTAGATTATCTAAATGTCCTTGGAAAATTTGTTGGTCTAGTATGCCTAAAAAATACGAGTATCAGGAGGAGATATTACATCAACATATGAGACACAAAGATAAGAAAAATTCAAATTCACAAAATAAACTCATATAAATTTCAAGTATGCCTACAAATGCAAACAAAATTTGAGTTTTATCTACAAATGAGTTATGATTCATTCTATATAGAATATGTCAGTTCACTAAATCAAATTAAGAACATATTTAAACAAGCAAATATGAATTAGATAGTTGATAATGACAACTTAAAAAGGTGACTAGTGAAATCATTCATCACATTTAAAAAACCTCAAAATTAAGAACCATTAGCACATAAATTTGCCAAACAATTCAAAAATTAGTTCACTAAATTTTTATTATTATTTTTTTTAAAGTAAAAAAATTATTTCACTAAAGCAAAATAAGATACCATATTTTTGTAATAAGAGATGATCAACAACCAATAATTTATCCAGGCAGTGATGTTTTGCAATGAATTCGATTTTCTTCTAATGAGACAAAAATACAATGATCTGTTGAATTTTCTTTAGTCACGCATAACGCTCATTCAGTCACACATGAACCAAACAGAGTTTAGTGTGGGTTGGAATAAGAAATTAAATGGCATTTTGGACTTGAAAAATAATTTTCAATACATATGTGATTATTTTGTTTAATTCAATCAAAATGAAAAATAAACTTTTAAAATAGATCACTTTGTAATTTAGGTCTCCTAACTTTATTTAAGTGTAATTTTCCCAAACTATTTTCTCTTCCTTTTCCTCATCTTTTTTAAACTAAATATAAGAAAAATCTCTTATGACATTTCTTTTCTCAGAACTCACTCAATCCAAAGGCTTCTAACGACAGCAAGTGCATGTCTGGCATTGTTTCAATGAATTATAACTTATACGTATGATTGTAAAAGGATAATATATATATATATATATAGTTATATATCAATGAAAGATAAAGATTAAATCATGTTTATCAATCCAATATGTGGAACCATTATGTTGAATGTAAGAAAGGTAAGAAAAATTATATTATATTTATCAACTCATTCAATTGGACTTCTTAGACAGGTAAGAAGGATTAAAAATAAATTGAAATTCTAGGAATCTAGAAGGAAATATGGTCAGATCAAACCTAAATGATTAGGAATTGAAATTGAGTCCTGACTTAGAAGGGCAATTTTGGTATTAAAAATATAAGAATCAAATATTGTATAATGTATGAACTATTTTGTAAATTTATTTTAAGAATAGATAGGAGTGGAGTGTATAGGGATATTGGTGGAGCGCCAATATCAGTTCCCTTTTTATTTTATTTACTTTTAAGTAAGGCAGTCACAAAGTGTACCTTGTTGTAATGAGTTAGGCTCTGTTTGGAAGAGCTTTCTGATTCTAAAACTCCCTCCATTTAGAAGACCTTTAAAGAATGCTTCCGATAAAAGAAATTTAAAAGAAAAACGTTGTTTGGTGAATACATTTTTTGAAATTCCTTCCACAATTAACACATTTTTAACTTGATAAAATTATACTTAATAATTACTATCAATAGGCAAGTTTCACAGAATAAAATGAGGCAAAATTGTCCATAAAATTTGTTTCTTAAAATAATTATTGCTTCCTTCCAAAATCAAGTTTTTTTCATCTTATTTTGAACAGATTTTATAGAATTTCTACTTTCATTAGAAGTCTATTTTCTTTATTTTACCAAACACTAACATTTTTTTTTAAAGGATTGATTGGGCTTGGAAGTCAATTTCAATCCCCAGAAAGCTCTCCCAAACGGTCACTTATTCTATTTAGTTATCACATTTGAAACATATCCTTAATTGTCCCACATCAGATCCAGATGAGGAGGGTATTGGGCTTTAAAGGGTGGGTAGACAACTCTACCTAATACCTTAAGCTTCTGAACCGAATGGCAAGTGTTCAGCCCATTACACCAATCCATAGGTTGGCCTCAGTCCTTAAGAAAGGTCTCAAGCTCCTTTCTTAATGGACTTATTCTCAAGTCGACACCAAAAACGAGTGTTTAATGTGGTCAATTGTAAGTCATCATGGAAGGTTATTGAGTTGTTGTTCTCTCTTAAAATGAGATAAAAAATTTACATGATAGTGACTTCACTTGTCATTGAGTGTTGAACATTAGAAGTTCAATGATGACGTTGGGCCTTCAAGGGGGGCTTCAATGGGGGTGGATTGTGAAAACTTTAGTTGCAGGCATGTAGGTGGGCGGGTGAAAGAATCACTGACAAGCTACTATATTAGGGCTAAGGGGCTTACAATCCCACATCGCCTGGTTGTGGAAATGGGATGTGCTACATATGTAAAGTTCTATCTCTAAATGGTATGAGACATTTTAGGGTAAAACACAATAACAAAATCTTGCAGGCTTGATTCAAAGTGGACAATATCATACCATATGGTGAAGTGGGTCATTACAAGTGTGGACAAGATACTTGAGACCATGAAATTGAGACTATGTTTAAAATTTAGCCCGAATTTATTTTGGACGAGATTTAGGTAAAGATTTTACTAACCCAAGTAATTAGAAATACAAGAAAAATTTATATTTTTTATATTTTCAAGGCTATAAGTTGTTTACGTAAAATACAATTAAAATTAGATGATTCATGGTATCATATATATTAACTTAGGGCCCGTTTGGTAACCGTTTATGTTTTGTGTTTATTGTTTAAGTGTTTATATAAACAGTGTTTATGTTACGATTTTGTTTATCCATAAATATGAGTGTTGTTTGATAACGAAAAAACGTTTGACTTATTTTAAATTTTTTTTTTTTTTAGCATGGGTGCCCCCTAAGTAACTATTTCTTATTATCAAGTATATTAGTAATTATTCATATTGTATCCCATATTTTTTCTTAAGACAATTGATGCTCTTTAATTCTGTCCATACTTGATAATTCTAATATTTTGATCGTTGTATCAAATAATAGTCTTTTATAATTTTTTTCTTTTCATTTTCTCACTTTTAGTTTTAATTTTTAATTAAAATAATATAATCACCATTTTAGATAAAAAAGAAAAAAAAAAGTTTTTTTTTTTTCATAAACATAAACAATAAACATCATTTTGGTGTTTAGGATTTGAAGGCTTATGAACAGTATTGTTTTAAAAACGTTTATACAATTTATAAACAAAACAAAAATTATCAAACATGTTTATTCTAAAAATTTGTTTTTATAAACAATAAACACTAAACATAAACGGTTACCAAACGGGCCCTTAATTTTGATATGCTTCCTTTAAAATTTTGAATTTTTTTTTTATAATAATTGAATTTTAGTTAAACAAACAAAATAATATAAAATAGGGAGGCGATATTTGCACTCCCCTTTTGAACGATTGCACTCCACTTCTTATTTTCTTTTAAAGAAAATGACAAAAAAGTCCCTAAACTCGTTAATTCATCCTTCTTTATCTTATAATACCATATATACCCTTTTTACTAATAACGCCTGGGCATGATTTGCTTTTTCTCCTAAATCTGCTTTGATTAAACCAACAAACAATTATAACAGTTAGGGTTTTTATCATAATTGTATATTATATGTCATATACAAATTTTTTTCATATGTCGGACAAATTTTATGTCATAGTTGTATATTATACCCATCTTTTTTTTTTTTTGTTCTTTTCATAAGCTCAATGTTGTGATTTTATTGTCAAAACAATTAGGGTTTTTATCATTAAAAAACTAAATTTCAATATTCAAAGGTATTCCAAATTAATTCTTAAAAAACAAAGAAAGAAAAAAAATCCGAAAACTAAACTCAAAGCATACAATAGAAAAAGAAAAATAAAAGAAAAAGTTATCACCATTGGCATCGAAGGAGTTGAATGTCTCACGAAGATTTGAAAGTTCTTCAATACATTCCGTGCTAATAAGATCAATTATTTTACTCAACTCGACCATTTCTTCATTTGTGAGATATTTCATTGTTATGTAAAAAAAATCATTAAGTCATAAAAGAGATAATAGATACAAAGTAGAGAAAAATGGAGAGTTTTGAGAGGTTGGAAGCCCAACAGGAATAGGAGAGAGTTAAGAAAGTGGAAGACAAAAACATTAATCGAAAAGGGAGGAGATGAAAAAATCATACCATAAATGAAAGGGTAGTTGTGGTATTTGAAAAAAAGTAATTATTTATTGATAAAGTTAGGGTTAGAGGAGTCATTTTCTATAATATTGGAGTGCAATCGATCAAAAAAGGAGTGCGAATATCGCCTCCCATAAAATATACAAAATTGAGTTATTTCCAAATTACAATCAGCAAGTTTTAATCACCCAAAGTCCCATATGTGGGAGACAATGTTCGACTCATCATCTCCTTTTCCCATTGCCAGGTTTAAAAAATAAAAAAATTTCAAAGAAAGCCCTACTTGTAAATAGTTCTATTTCATGTCAAAGTGTATGAAGTTATGTACTTTAATATTTTACTTTTTGTAATGCTTATTTATTAGTAGTTTATTAAAATTATGGGCGATTTGATAAATTCGAAAACTTACAAAACTTTTATGTTTAGTTTGGTACGCAGAAAGTGAATGGAATGCCTATTCCAACAATTCTTTTATTTGGTATGAATTTTAGGGTGAGAATGATTATTTCATTAGAATGAAAATCTATTATTAGGAATGAAAATTCATTTCATAGTAAAACCTATTGAATGGGCATTCCATTCCCAGTAAGATTAAAAAAAATTCACATGACAAAAAAATCCTTCACCTCCATTACCACCACCACCACATTGGCTCTACCACCACCACCATTACCATCGACTCTACCACCACCGCCACTGCCTCCACCACCTCTACCTCACATTGCCACCTTCCTATTCCACCACACCACCACCTTCATATCGCCACCTTCCTCCACCACCATCACTATTGCCGCTGCGGCCACCACCTCCACCGCAACCTTCCTCCACCACCACACCACCACCTCCACTGCCACCCCCACCACACCACTGCCACCACATTCACATCGCCGCCACTACTCCAAACGCACCATCACCATATCACCACCTTCATTCACTGCCACCCCACCACACCACTCCACCCACCTCCACATCGTCGCCACCACCTCTACTGTACCATGGCCACATCACCACCTTCCTCCACCGCCACCCCCACTATACCACTCCACCACTTTCACATCGCCGCCTTCCTCCACCACCTCCACATTACCACCTTCCTCCACCGCCACTACCTCCACTGCCACCACTTTCATATCGCCACATTCCTTCACCACCACATATTTGTCGATTTAATTTATCTGTCACTAGGAGGAGTATTTTGGAGAATTTGATTTAAAATTTATTTCATTTCCACCTCATTTCATATTTGCAATTAAATAATAAAATGAGAATGATAATTCATTTAATTTATTTTTTATTCTCATTTCATTTAGAGTTTCATTTCATTCCATTCACGTATACCAAACACAACATTACGGTATGATGTGAATCGACTTTACGCAAATTAAAATGTTAGAATATTGAGTTTGGCTAGCCTAATCCCTTGACCCGCCAACCCACCCAAGTCCCGCTCCAACTTTATACCATATTAATTAAATACATCTGTTTTTTTGGAGCCTCTTAGCTGGTTTGAGTGCAATAAAAAGGAGAGAAAATTGCACCTAACCTAAAATTAAGAAAAGCCAAAATTTCGTAGAATAAAATTTACCAAAAAAATGTGGACTCCCAAAATTACATCACTGTCGGTGAGTTACTAAGCTCACAGAAAATGCCTGATTGGATTAAACGTCAAATGTCTATCCGCATCATTCTTCGAAATTACTTGCATTATTTTTATTAGTTGGTGACTTTGATTGTATTTGTATTAAAAAAAACGCACACAGTCCGTGTTGTGAATTGAAAGCCAAAGAAACGGCAGTATAGAGAGAGAGAGAGAGAGAGAGAGAGTATAGTGAGAAACAAGAGAAACACTTGGGCTTCAACACAGGTTCCCTCCTCTCTCTCTATCGCATGCCTGCTTCTTTAACAACTCCATTTTCGTGTTCTCGAAACTCTGTTTGTACTCGATTCGTTTTTGTCTCCAATTACGTCTCCACAATTCATTTGTCTACAGTATTCTACAGTTGAGTTCCTGTTGTCGTAGACGCCAGATCTGACCGGCAAATTAACTTTCGGCGAGTTAGATGGTTCTTACAGTGGACCTGAAATGATCGGTTGAGATATCGTGTAGTTGAGGTTGGTGTTCGAATTTCAATGATGTTTCGATGCTTAAGTTTGTTCATTTTGTCTAGTAAAGCTCAATTTTGATTTATAGTTCCAACATCTGGTCTATTTATCAGCATATCATTTTTTACGATTTGAATGTGTTGTTTTGAGAAAGATTGAATGTTTGATCCATTACGGTGTTAGAAATTCAGTTCATTTACGCAATTACAATGTGTTTTGCTACTTTATGTAGAGAATTGAAAATGTTTTGATAATAAGATCTGGTTATATTAGGACTATTTTTATTTTTATTTTTTATATATGATTAAGCATCTATAGTGATTTTTCTAAATTTTCATTGTGTGCGCTGTGTGCACAGTTATTATTTAAGTTTTAGCTGATTCCGGCCTTATTGCATTAGTTTATGTTTGGTAGTTGTGTTTAATATGTGGGTGACAATGAGTTCATAAATAGCTGTTAGCTAAATTATCTTTTGTTAACTTGTTTGATGGCAATCCTCTGTGTAGATTCAGGCTTCTATAAAGTAAAATTTTGGGGGTTTAGTTGATGGAGAACGGGATGATAGAGTGCAGCGTCTGTCATTCCAAGTTGGTGTCCCCAACTACAAAAGCTGTGTCAAGGGCTTACGATCTTCACAAGAGCAAGATATCATCAAAACAACAGGCCCTCAGAGTCCTTTTAGTTGTTGGTGACTGTGTCTTAGTGGGCTTCCAGGTGATTGTCCTTTTCTGATAATTTCCAACTGTTTACAGTAACATTTCAATTATATTCCTCCTAAAAGGGACAATTTAGGAAAACATTGATATGCGCATGCAATTCTGTTTCAATTACATTCATTTGTTTGGCTCAAATTGTGGTTTCAAGTTCAATTCAAGGATGCAGATTGTTGGGCAACCAAGTGGAACCGTGCTTAGGTGACTTCCTTTTAGGGCACAAGACACGTTTGTGTTTCTGTAATGCGAGTTGACCCTTTGATAACGAACTATAAATAACCAAATAATCTTTTAAATAATCAATGATTTGTTGAGAAGCCAACTCAACTGTGAATAATCAATAATCCTGTTACCTATTAGTTGTTAATTATTTTTTTAGTATTCTATTATGTAATTGATTATTAGCATAAAAGTCTGTAGACTCGTAGATGACATAAACAAATTTATTGAATAAAATATAATATTCCCGTATGACGTATCTTGATTAGTTAATTGGGACTTGAGCGGGTTTAGATCTATTGAAGGATTTATATATTTAAGTTACACCCTCTCTAACAGTTTAAACTTTTAGAGTAGATGATGGTTAACATGGTATCAAAGTCAAAATGTCTCGAGTTCAAATCTCACCGTCACCCTGATGATTAAAATTGAAACACGTGTTGGACCAAAAGAAGGTCATACGTGAGGGGGTGTGTTGAATGATTTATATATTTAAGTTACACCCTCTCTAACAATTTAAACTTTTAGAGTAGATGGTGGTTAACAAGATCTATTATTGTCACATTCAAGAATGACTGGGGTTCCATCAATCCCGAATAGAACCAACTCTCTAATCCCGAATATGTGGCAAAAGGCCAAGACACTTAACCATCGCTAGATGTTGCCACTTGTGTTTACTTTTTAACCATTCTTTTTTTAGTTAAAATTATTTATGTGCAACGCAAAGCATACAAATGGATATTCAAATACATGTGCATTCTTATGCATAGACATTCGTGTAGGAATAACTGAATTTGCATGCTTTGTCATATACGTGCATATATTTTAATTATGTTGTAAAAATACATATGTATGCAAATGCATTCATAAAAAAATCCTTGCTTTAACAAAATATTGACTGCTATGTGGCACTTGCGGTAAATCACAACGCGCCAGACTCACTCTAGCTATGAATCCAAGCTTTGGGTACAATAAATTGTGTTGAAGATTGAGAGAACAAGCTCGAATCTGTGACCTTGAGAATGAGTTGACAGTGTCCCACTGTGCCATTTCATATTCTTGGCAAACTCATGCTATGTTATCTATTTATCCCCTTACAGTATGTATTCAATCAATTAAGGGTGCCAATTGGGTCATGTTGTGCCGGGTTTATGTTGGCCTAACAAGGATTCTCTAATTTGGGCCAACCCAAACATGATCTATTTTAATAATAATCTCAATCTCTTCAACAGTTTAACCCTAACTGACACCTTAATATAAAGCGATTGACATGACACAACTAGTGTAATATGTTTAATAAACAAGTGGTTTGATGTTGTCTCTTGTTGACCCACCAAACCCGTTAACTTGCAATGAACACAACCAATTTTAACCGGCAAAGTCAAGACCACCACCAGAATAAAAGAACTCTACTCCTATAGCATAAATAGTAGGAAACTTTTGGTAATAATCTTCATTTATCATCATGAGATGAAAAAAATAAAATAAATGTAATCGTACCCGGTGCACAAGACTCCTGCTTGAGCGGGGTCTGGAAGAGGTGGATGTAGGCAAGCCTTACCCCCATTTTTTGAGAGGCCGCTTCCAAGTCTCGAACCCGCAACACATTTCTTTGGGCGAGGCCACTTGCCATCGCACCAAGGTTTGACCTCTAAATAAATAAATGTAATAAAATATACAAACTGGGTGGAGGGGGAGAGAGAGAGACATGACTTAAACACTAACTTGGTTTATCTTAACATTTTTAGAGCGTGAAGACACAAATCATATAAACAAATGGCTTATATCTGATCGAAGGTAGGGCATGGATGTACAACAACGAAACAAAATAAAGACACAGAAAGGGTTTAAAGAAAAGGAAATTTTTATAGAAAACCTAAGTAGAACATGTCAAAAGATTTGGAATTCGAAATCTAAAAGGCCATTGTCCTCTGGTCCCTATTAAACAAGAGTGTTGGAAGGGGCATATTGGGTACAAACCAACTTTTGTTATTATTTAAACAAAGTGATTGCCCTCAATTGCATTCGCAAGTTTGGCGTTATGAGTTTTTACCACTGTACCAAGGTAACCAAGCAATGCTAAATGAAACAATTACCATCATTTGTGTTTCTTTGTATCCTAAAACTAGATAGTGGATACTCCTAACTTCATTATATTTCTTCCTATAGTTAGTAGGTTTATCTCTTCTTTTTCATTTACAGTAGTTTTGACTAGGGGTGACCACGGATCGGATTAGGCATAATCCTAATCCGATCCGCAGTCTACGGATTGGTGAATATGCAATCCGATCCGATCCGTGGGAAAGACTTGATCCGATCTGTGAAATAACGGATTGGATCGGATTGACGGATTGGGCTTAATCTAAACAACACAATATAATTATTTTTTAACTAGGGCCCAATAACAATTTTTTAACCTAAAAGATGGAAGATATTATAATAATATTATTAAAAGTTATAAGATATTATAATATATATATAATTATTATTAAAAGTTATTAATTCTAACGGATTGCCACAGATTGGATTCACAGATCGGATCGGATTTCTAACCCCCCAATCTGTAATACGATCCGTGGTCTACGGATTCTTATTTTCTAAATCCGCAACCAATCCATTAGTCATTCAATCTGATCCGATCTGCATGGATCGGATCGGATTTACAGATTTTTTGTGCACCCTTAGTTTTGACAATCTAGTACTTCGCGGATTGGATTGGATCGGATCGGATCGGATTCACGGATTTTTTGTGCACCCCTAGTTTTGACAATCTAGTACTTTGTTCAATTTTTTTACCCATCACATCATCTCTCATATTACCAAGTATTTGATAGACACTTTATAATCAAAACACATTACTATTCTACCAAACTGTTGGTTGGACAAATTCTCGTACTGGGTTATTGACTTAATAGGTTAGGATAGATGTACCTATTTAACGGGATGTGTTTGAGCTAAATTTGTGTTGGTACAACAAAATGTTAAATAAATCTAGTTGTAATATTGCTGTTGACACTAAAAACATTTATATGACATTTATTATAGGGGTTAATCATGTCAATCTTTTGTGATCCACACACGATTAGAGTCAACTCTAACCCTCTAGCTTTGCTGTTGGTTTGAGTCGTATTTGCGGATCATGTAAAAAATTAACACCCAAACTGATATTGATAGAAAGCATTTTCATCTTTGGTATTTCAAGAGTCTGAATTTTTGCACTTGTTCTTGCCCTCGCATTATGTTTTGGGCACACAATTGCTAATGCTGACTATAACGGGTTCCAATTTTCCTTTAGAGGAGTTGTCATTTTTATGTAACATCACAATTTGTTGCCCAACAAAAAAAAGGAAAAAAAAGAAAGATCGAAACACTACCACAACAAGCTTACAAATGCTCCATATGTAATGACCGCCAGATACTGAAACATCAAACAACAACTAGAATTTTCCTTGTAGACCTAATAACTTTCAATCTATTATTCTTAATCACGAAGCAAGAGAATCTATCTAGTTTATTTTTTACCTGGTATTTTCACCTAGTGGTAATTTGGGGGCTAATGTGAGTAGATGATAGGGTTCAAAATCCCACCGCCTACGGCCTATCCAAAAAAATAAAATAAAATTAAAGCTCTCTTAATTTTTAAGAAAAACATTATCAAAAGTGTAAGGTGGAAAGTTTCCACTATAGAGACACTCAATTTTGAGTAATGTTCCATATGAATTACTCCCATCAACATTCAACAACTGAGAATGAGAGGATTCGTGGGTTAAGCTACCATTGATATGGTTCGATGCTCTTGGTGAACTGCCACAAGAAAAAAAAGGAAACTACAAAGATATTACTGAAGAATGCATGAGAATCAGGAATTTTTTTAGGAAAAAAATTGGAATTTGATAGTATTGCTAGTTTTGGCCCTTGTTCCTTATTACTGTTTTGTGTTTCATTAGTCCAATTTCCCCAAGCAATCATGCTGTATCACCAAGTTCTCAATATATGCTAGCCTTGTAATGTATGGAGAATTGAAGTACTCCCTCCTTCCAATTTAAATGTCCCTTTTGGGGATTCCGACTATCTAAGAAAGTGACATTTAATGCATTCACATTGTGTTAAAAAAGATTGAATTTCCAAAAATACCCCTCTAAAATTTACTATTATTATATTGATTTGTGTTCTAACTTTTGAAAAAAAAGGGTAAATAAGGAATGGTGAAAAAAAGAAAAAGAGTACAACTTTTTTTGGAAGACATTTATTTTGGGGTCATCCAAAAATGGAAATAGGCACATTTAATATGAGATGGAGGGAGAAGAGTAGAGGTAAGGAGAAAGAATAGATATGTTTCCTCTTGAACCTGCTGTTATGTATGTGTAGAAATGATAAACTTGAATGATCCCCGGATAACAGGTATATATGTAATGCCATCGAAATCATCAAAACCCACAACAATACCTGTAAAATGTTATGTTTTAAAAAAGTGATGTTTGTTCCCTTGGAAAAAAAGGTGTCAAAATATTCAAATTTTCACTTTCCAAAATTGAGAAGAAGTATTTATATAAAGTATTATATGCAAACAATTTCTTATGGTATTCATGAAGTTTTTTGGCCAACCATTATTTTTTTTTAATGTTTTGGCTGTAATAATACCACTGACATACAAATACGTAATTGGGGGCTGTTTGGAAATGTCAATAAGTAGTTGACTCCAGGTTCAACCCCATTTTACTAGTCGGTTCATAGGAGAATCATCTTGTGTTGGTTTGGAAGAAGACTTGTTTCTGCCTTATTGTCTGTGTAGAATTGAACCAGTCTGAATATAAATGATTTTGACCAAATAGTGGCCAATATAATTCAATCAACCTTATTTCAGTTGACTTGGTAATTGGTTTTCCAATCAGCTCCTTATATTTTATTTGATTCAAAGCATCATCTGTTCTCAATTGAAAAACAAATACCTTTTGAGCAAGAAATGATGACCATCACCAACTCTTTGATTCATCTCTTGTTGGTAGTACCCCTGATCCCATTGACAATGAGAGAGAAGTTCTTTGATTTATTTCGGAAGTAAATGTCTTCTTGCTACAACTTCTGGATTCCACATTTGACTTAGTTCCAAGTTTCTAAAATTTTATTTCTAATGCAAAACTTTAAAATGCTTTTAATTTAAATAAAGATAATGTAACGGGTTCCCTTTAAAAGTGTAGATATGAAGGACATTAGTGGTTACTTATGTATGTATGTGCATATGTAGGGATTAGTGTCAACTAAAAATGGGTTAAGGCCACCTCGGTGTAGCCAAAAGAAGAAAAAAGTTAGGGGCATTAATGCACAACAGTGAACTGTCATGATCACCATAGAGATAAGACTCTCTCTCTCTCTCGTGTCTGTGCAGGAGGTGGAAGAAAGAAAAACATAAACTCTAAACTAGTGATTATCTTTATCTATGGTGATTTAATTTTCTCATAAACTGGTAGTTTACATTGGTTCTCTAAATATTTCTGAATGAACTGTCTGTGCATCTTCCTGTGAAATGTACTTCATTTTACGTCTTGTGTTGGGTATTGCATGATGATTAATTGTGCCTTACTTGTTTTTTCTTTTTCCAGCCTATTTTGGTTTATATGTCCAAGGTGGACGGGAGTTTTAAGTTTAGTCCAATTAGTGTCAACTTTTTGACGGAGGCTGCGAAGGTCCTATTCGCACTTATTATGCTTTTGTTCCAGGTACATTTGAAGTTTGCTTTTATCGAACCCAAATACATATCTTTTGTGTTTATTGTTATTCATTTTTCTTTATGGAATATATGTGGACCTTGATTTTTTCATTGAAGCAAGACAAGAACTGAGAGATTTCTTAAATCAATTTAGGTAAATTATTCCTTAATTATGTGTGGTTGTACCATGTCTTGGAGCTTCTTCTATTTCACTAAGGTAGGATAGAAGTTAATTGACTGGTTTTCTGGAGATTAAATACGAGGCCAAAATATATGGCAAAGGTGGTTGTTTGAGGACAAGCTGGTAAGATGCGTCTAGATGATGCTAATATCTAAATTGTGATTAGAATTGTAAAGACTGGATAACCGTATCCGTATGGAAGGTTGTTATTTGTTAATATACTTGCGTCGGATATATTTAAAACTTAAATAGCAGAATACATTACAGGATGTTTGTGGGTTATATTTTCATCAGAAGAAGTAAGAAAAGATATATTTTATTTGTGCAAAGAATATTTGTCGAATCTTCATAATGTGTATAGATGTGTATAATTACATCCACAGAGATGTTACCTTGAGATGTTTTAAATTCAAAATCTTGGTGAATTTATAAGAATTTGTCATCCTAAAATTCTGTCCGAGCCTCAACTTGGAAAAATATTGCTAATGTTTGCGTTAATTTTGCAGGCTAGGCGCCAGAAAGCTGGAGAGAAGCCACTACTCTCAGTTTCCACATTTGTGCAGGTACAAATTCTTACTGACGTTATAAATTCTTTTTCATTTTGAGGTTGTTTTCTAGGAGAAGGTTAATAAAATGTATTTATCATGATAAGAGGTTTTTCTAGAAACATTTACTATGATAGTTGTGAGAATAAAAAAATGCAGGTTGACAACGTCATCTTAGGGAGATGACTTTCATTTAAATGCTGTATTAACTATTTTAGGCTTGTTAGATGATGCAACGTGTTTATTCTTTCAAAATATAAAGTCACATTCTTTTGCAGGTTTCTATAAATTTTCATTTTTATGTACTAAAGTAATTAGTATCACACTCGGCAGTTTGTAGATATGTTACAGCAGAGGAAATAATCTTCACCTAAATGTGCAGATTCCCTAGTTTTAGCTTTCTAGATACTTGTTGGAGAGCTGCATAATTCTTTAAATCTACATAACAAGGACAGACATAGTTGCGGGTGTCCAACAAAGATGCATGTTGTACGGTTACCACAATGTCCTCTAGAAAACCAGAAATGAGTTATTATAGTGGATGCATGCATTATTGTATATGTGTCACATGGACTTGAGGTCTTTACAATGGGGTATAAAATTAAAACGCTAAGAATGTCTCTCATGTAGCTATCATCCATTTCAAATACAAACCACTGGGCGATTAGCCCAGATGGTATAACCTTTCCTCCCTCAAAGGGGAGGTGAAGGGTTCGAGCCCCATAGTGAGCATTTGTGGGTGTGTGTGAGAGTATTTACCTAACCAAAAGAAAAAAAAAACATTTCAAATATAGATATATTGGCATCATATCTTATGTTTGTTGTGTGATTTGGAAGTTGGAATTGGTTAGATGGGGATAGAGATGATATAGTTGGGAGCTCCTGAAAATGTTGAGTTCATTGCTAACAAAAATGTTATTATATTTCACTTTTAATTAGTTTATTTTTATTATATATTGGGGATATATAGTTTATCATTTTCCTCCCTCATTTCCTATTTAACAAGGAGAACAAGTAGGTTTTGGTGTCTAAAACACTCGTATAATTTATCCAATCAATCACTCATATAATTGGTTAGAGGGTGGGCCTTGGCGCAATGGTAAGGTTGCTCCATTGTGATTTGGAGGTCATGGGTTCGAGAGGCAAGGTTGCAAATATCTGACCCTCCCCAGATCCCGCAATGGTGGAAGTCTCGTGCATTGGGCTAGCCCTTTTTTTAATCATCTCCAAAAAATGGGTCTCCTTTGTTTTTGGCCTTTTGCTGTACCCGAGGTTCTAAGGGTATAAAAATGAGCATTCAATTCGATTCAAATTTTTTGTTTTCATGGGTCCTAGACTAAGCTTTTGATGGGCGGCTTTGGGAAGCCATATCCCTTATAGATCTTTTAATGATCCTAGCCTCTTGTCTTAGTGAAGGTATTGTTTTGTTGTGGCCTGAATTTTGTCTCGGCCTGGGTAGCGTTGCGACCCGGTTTTGACCCAAAAGATGGGCTTTGTGTGGCCTTGCCCCCGGGGAAATTTTTATGACCCGTTTTTCGCTTGCGGGTTTTGGACCTTGTTTAGGACTCTCTTGTAGCCCGGTATATAAGGGCATCTATGGTTTGGAGTGGGATTAAGAGAGAAAACACTGAAAATGTAGAAAGAGAGCGAGAGATAGGGTTTGGGGTTGAAACTTGTAATTTCTTGATTTTCGCATTGTGAAAACTTTTGCCAGATCTTCGCTGTGGACGTAGGCACATCGCCGAACCACGTAAATACTTGTGTTCTGTGTGGTGTTTATTTTATTTTCTGTCGTGTTTCGTGATTGTGCTTGGTTCGTGGTTATTTGTTGCAACAGGTATTAATATTGATGTCAATTATTTCATGAAGTTCAAAGTTTTAGTTTCTCCTTTTATGATATTTCCATTCATTGAGTATTTCAATTCTTGGACGCTTGGCCAATTGATGAGGAACACGAATCATGATTTTTATTGTATTGCCCTCAAATAATACGTTCTTGGAATTGTTTGTTCTCACTAGTTAGGAGAATTTTTTAGGATATTGTTATTGTATCTATCTGAGGTTTGAGATGTGTTGATTGAATGTTTATGATAAGGCTTATGACTAATGGCCTCTGATTATCATAATGTCATTTTGCATTTACTGCAGGCTGCTCGTAGCAATATGCTTCTTGCCGTTCCAGCGTTTCTCTATGCTATCAATAACTATCTAAAGTTCATCATGCAGGTATAATTCCTTTAAATGTTTCTTCCAGCATACATTGTGCTTCTGGAGAGCATTTATGTCTGCCCTATGATATAAAAACAATGACTTAATTTTTCTGTTGGCATTGTTTCAATTTCATGCATAACAAGTGCTTGGGGCCATAACATGCCTAGTCACCATTGACGATGCGGTGACTAGGCCCCTAGGCACCATCAGAGTAGATGTTCAGCACTGCAGTGCATTCCTGACCTCTCTTTACCACTCAGTGTGCACCCCATAGTGTGTTAGATAGTTAGGATACTGACCTAACACATTTCAATGCATGTTAAGAAATTATAAAACATTTAGGATATAGAACTTGGAGGGATTGTCAGATTGAACACAGCGCCAAGAAGGAAAGTTGACTTTAGTGATAAAAGGCCAGTCAGGACAACAAAGGCTTTGTTGAGTCTACTAGGTTGAGTTGAATAGGTTATGCAATATCTTATAATACTATACACCCAACTCATCAAAGCTGTAAGGAAATTAGAACGAACGACAAATTTCGTAATAGAAGTCCAGGTTTGTAATTGTTATTTTAATAGCATATATTCAAAAGTTGTTGTAGTTAGTTAGGGTTAAAATTTACCTCGGATTCATGGACATTGAAGACAAAGTATTTGAAAAATCAAAGGGGCAAAAAGGTAAATTCACCTCTTGAATAATAACTCACCAATTGGGATTCATAATCATGCTTTCTTATCATTACTCATATTAGGGCTCATATTAGGACGCAGGGCATACATACTTTGATTCATTAAAAAAATGCTTTGAATGCATTACATTGTTTTTAGATGGAATACATTTGAATATGCTTCCATAGAAAAACAGTGAGCTTCGATCAATAGAATCCACTGCAGCAAGCTTCGATCAAACCTTCTGGGTAAAACTTTTGATCAAGCAAAATTTACTTCGATCAATTGATTGGGGTAGAACTTTTATGGAAATTCTCTAAAATCATTCTTCAAATTGGTTTTATTTTTCTATTTCAAGCTGATAAACCTTGTCAATTTATTGCGGTTAGCATTCCCAATGGTTTTGTTGACTTGCACCAACCTGCCCTAGCCGTTAAGGTTATTACAAGAACTTAAAAATGCCAAAAGTACTTTTAATTTTGACAAGAAGATTTAAATAACCTCACTTAGGTCAACTAAAACCTTGAAGGACAATCCTCGAGTCCAAAACCCTAACCTTCTCAAGTCCACTAAAAACCTCGAAGGACAATCATTGAGTCCAAAACTTTGGGACTCCTTCTCAAAACCCTGAGATCCCTATCTCAGGTCCACAAAAACCTCAAGAGGCAATCTTCGAGTCCATAGACCATGAGATGTCCTCTCAAGAGCTTGAGGATATGATCCCCATGCACAAGCGGTTAGCAGGGACAAGGGGCATAGGTAGGGCCCAACACATCCCTACAGACACATTATTGGACACTTAGAAGGATCTTTGGAATGAAGGATGAGAAGCTAGAGTTCGTCTGAGTACTCGAATGCTGGGCTTGACCAAAGGGCGGTTACAATGTGCTATGATAGAGAAACTCACCATCACGCCGAATGCATTTAATGTTGCGTACTGGCCATTTAATACTCAACCACTGCTATTAATGATCTACTAAAGTCATTTAATGCGCTACTGCCAAACCTAACGGAGAAGGGGACGATTTGACCTAGTACCCTCAAAGTCTTAGGCTTTAGGTGAGACCCAGAAGAGTCTCGACCCCACTAGTATTACTCAAAAGAGCTTGAGTTATAAATACTAACTTCATTGAGCATTAAAAGGTCAACTCATCAACAATTTGAAATCACGATAACTTTGAAGCTCCTTTACTTTCTGTTATAGTACACAAACATTCATATCTTCACCATTAATCGCTTCGGTTTGTCCTATGTTACATCGACTCTTTAAAAGTAGGTGAAGTACTCGTGTCGGATACACAATACTTGGACATGGGTATGGGATATGAGTCTGACACTTTTGTTTAAACATGCGCCTAAAAAACATATCCAATAATTCAATTTTATTTTATTATTACTTCAAAATGAGTGAAATGCCTATATTAAACACTATGTTATAGAAAGACAATATTTTACTATAAAAAATAAAATAAGATAAATATTTAACAGTGTCCATGTCTCTTGTTTGGGGATCTGACACGTTCAACGCGTGGATACATACCCGAATCTGACACATGTATTTGAGTCCATGTAACGTAGGGTTTGTCTGCCTCCCTTCTTTTAGATCATCATGCATTCTCATTGCCAGAGAATAGACAGTGGAGTCGCCAAAATGTATGGGTTCTTTCGTAGAAGGATAATAAATGAGAGATATCATACAAGATGAGGACCCAGAATGATGATCTGGAAGGAGGAGAAGTAGACAAACTGAATGGATTAATGGTGAAGGTAGAAATGTTTGTGTACTCAGAGTTGTGGTGATTTCAAGTTGGATGCTCTAGCTTTTTAATGCTCAATGATGTTAGTATTTATAGCTCAAGGTCTATAGGGTAATACTTGGGGGGTCGAGATCCTACTGGGTGTTACCTGAAGCCTAAGGCTTTGAGGTTATGATTGAATTAGTTGCCCTCGCTTGTGGCTACTAGGTCAAATTGCCCCCTTCTCCGTCAGGGTTGGCAGTAGCGCATTAAATGGCTTTAGTCGGTCATTAATAACGGCGGTTGAGCATTAAATGACCAGTACACAACATTAAATGTATTCGATGTGATGTAAGTTTCTTTGTCATAGCACATGGTCACCGTTCCTTTGGTCAGGCCCTACATTCGATTAGCGAAGTTTAACATAAAGAACTGGAGATTGTCAAGGCTCTACCCATGGACCAGAGAGTGTTGTAGAGGAGTTCCAAAGTGACAAAGATGTTATCATTTTTGGGTTGTAGTGAAATTGCATTGGAGTTCCAAAGTGACCAAAAGAGAAGACCTTTCCAGCAAGAGAGAAAATTATAATAGTGACTTCGGGAGGGAATGGTGGGAATGAGGAATATAGAGGTGTGGAAGTGGGGCATCATTGGATGACATTGTGCTGTTTGGGGCATAAGGTAGAAGAAAGAGAGAACAATGTAGAGAGAAGGAGATGGATATGGATATGGAAAAGAAACATAGGATGATCATTGAGGGTATGATGGTCTTTCATGTTTTACTCTTTTTTTATATTTTTAAATAAAAACTATTAAAATAATTTGAGGGTAAAAATGTCAATTACCTAAAAAATTTAACATTGTTTTCTCGACAAACTCTGACATGGATATGGATATGGAAAAGAAACATAGGATGATCATTGAGGGTATGATGGTCTTTCATGTTTTACTCATTTTTTTATATTTTTAAATAAAAACTATTAAAATAATTTGAGGGTAAAAATGTCAATTACCTAAAAATTTTAACATTGTTTTCTCGACAAACTCTGACAGGGGGTATCAGAGTTATTTTTGTGAAGTTTAATATAAGTCGAAATATCAGGGGAGGTTGGGGTAATTTACTCTTGCAAATTATATATATCTTCAACTACATGCTCTAAGAATTCATACAGCTCTTTCACAACTTCATCCAATTTAGCATAGAAACCAATGACATGAATGACCTATGCAACCCTTGGAATGAAATTCCCAGTATCAACACTGCCCAATAACCTTAAGAAATCCCTCGACAGCTGCATAAACATTCCCATCCACTATACTTGCTCCCCGAAGCAGGCCTACACACCACATCATTTGTAGAAACATGAGCATTAGCTTTGATTCAACAGCAAGGATGAAAAAGTAGACTGAGCTGTTCTATTATTTAGAAGCTGGAACACACAATTGCTTTTCAATTGCCTCCAAAATTCACCATCGCTTACATGTCCTTGTAGTAGTAGAGAGGCCTGTTTTAGAATATAAGATTATGGGTCTTCACGATTATGCAAGCCACATTGGTATGAGATGAAACAACATGAGCGGAGATTGAGCGGTGAGGTAACAAGCCAGGTGGTGTGGCTGATAGAAAGTATCGAGAAAGAAATGGGTGAGTAAAGAAAATTGAAAGGGAAAGATGATGGTGGAGCGGAGAGAGATACAGAGAGAGGAGAGGAGAGAATGTGCTGGTGAGTGGAGAGGATAGAGAGGTGGAGGTACTGTTATGGAGGTGGAGAAAAGAGAACAGAGAGACAGATAATAGGTTGAGGTCATATAGGACTTTTTTGCCTGAAGTTGAATTTTGTTATTTTTTATTTTAAAAATTATAGAATAATACATGGGTTAATCATCATTTTATTCGAGATGATTAACACCATTTATCTGACAAGCCCTGACAGGAGAGCTCAGTGTAATAAAAGTGTATCTTTCGCCCAAGTGTAATTATGCTAAACCAGTAAACCACAGTGGTGGTCAGTTTTATTACCCTAATGTATAGTATTAAGTAATTTCACACTAGTATAAAGAAAAGAAATAAAAAATAAGGAGCTTTCTAACCAAAATACAACTCAAGGAATATAGTACTCTCTCTTTCTCTCTTTGGAAATTTGTGTTTAATACATGCTACAAAAGTTCTATCCATTACCTGGGCTGTTACCTTTTGACATGATACTATGTTTGGTGATTAAGATTGTAATGAGAAATTAAAAGTGTGAATTTTAATATGGACTGCTTGTAATATTTGCTTATATGGAACTTGATTGTATATACATCAGCTTATTTTGAATTGAAAACTAATCTTTTATTTCCCTTTTGATACGTTTATGCAGTACAAGTATTGGTCGTAGAAGCATTTTCTGAACTTACAGTTTCTGCAACAATTTCATTCTATATAATCAATTGCCTGCACATGTATAATTTATAACATGTTGTGAGAACAAGTAAACATATGTTTCATGCTTTTTGTCATACCATATGACATACACATGAGGCAATCACCAAGAGTTCGAAGTTGATCTGGGTGACCTGTAGGATCAATTGCCAAGGTGATTCACTGGGCAGTTTGACTTCTACAGCTGATAATTCATACTTGAGAAACTTCATTGAACCATGATATGGTTGAAATTTGATACCATTGATGTCGGAGTGCTAAATGTTTGTGTCCACAATTATTTAACCGACTTTTTTCTGTTCAGCTATATTTCAATCCTGCAACTGTGAAGATGCTTAGCAATCTGAAGGTATATTATTATTTAACTTATTGTTCATGACATTTTAGTGATTGCATTTTTTTCATAATGTCCAAGTGATTTCATGCATTTTCTTCCCCTTATGTTATTGATATTTTATTCCTCTAATGTGTAATGATGCTTCTAGCCTGGCTTCTTGTTATATCATGTTTTGTAAATTGCATTGTCATGAATATTAGCCGGATAAACTGTTCATTGCTTAATTCTTCAATTTTTTTTTAGCAATCTTTAATTTTTTTGTGATCAACTTCAGTGCAAGTAGCTGGCTGGTTTTAGCAGGACATGTCCTATTGTCATCTAGTGAATTGTGAATGATCTGTACCACTCAATTTTTCTTTTCGTGAAAAAGGGAGCAAATTTTCTATATCAGATCACTGGGATTAGCCCACACTAGGATGCCACTGTGAAGCTTGAGTGAGACCATGAATTTTGCAAATATGAAGTCGTCTAGAGCTTTGTCACAGGATTTGCACAATGGGGCTGCCATTTTTACATTCCTCATGTATGTCGACGGACTGAGAACAAATGCGTCTGCAGTCCATAGATCCAAAATTTAAAATTAGAGAAATTGCTATCTGAAATCGTGGATCCCATGCTCTTCCGTGTAAGGGCTGTTCCAAGCTTATGTTCACTGAACTGGCCTCACTTGTTATATAAAATATGCAAAAGTAAGTGGCACAATATATTTTGTTAGATAAAACCAATAAGTAATTCATTTGCACATTTATTTGTTTGTATAGAAACTCTTACTAATTAAACAAAAGTGGACCGAAAAGGATTTGTATTAAATAAAATTAGATAGGAATCATATGTAATAAAATCTTATATGTAGGACAAGTACTTTTATACACAACATGCACACACTCTAAAGATGATTTCACTCTCAAAAAAATTAAACTTTGACCCTCTCTCTCTCTCTCGTTCTTTCTCTGCGTGACCTAGGTCTAGAGCACCTCGAGAGCGTTAATTGAATAATATGTAGTTTTTATTGTCTATACAATAATATATACTACGTGCTATATTAATTTTAGTATAATATTAACATGTGTTGCTACAAATAGGTTTATCTGTAGTCTCTAAAGAGAGGTATACATGGCTTGGTGGCACGGTGAGTGGTTTTCACATGCAAGGTGAGGGTTCGAACCTCCTCTGCACACAACATTTTATCACCAGTTCCTGGCCCAATCCACACACTGCTAATTTGAATCTGGGAATTTCCAGCAGATTCACTTCAAACAGCTCCAATCTGCTAATCTGTCTGCCAATTTTTATTTTCTTTTTTGGTCTTGCAAGAAACAAAGTAATGAAAATTCGTTATTATTATTTAATATCTAAGAAAATAATTTAAATAAAAAGAAGGGCAAATTACAACAAACCCCCCTCAACTATCCTGCTTTTGCAAATAACCCCCCTTATGTATTTGTTTTGCAAAAAAACCCCTCCAACTAGCAGAGGGGGGTTACGTTTCTTAATGAGTCAAAATGACTAAAATACCCTCTGGAACTGTTTGGACATGTGTTTTACAATTTTTTATTTTTTAGTGTGGTCTTAATTGGGTTCTGTTTGGGGTTTTTGTTAGTTGGGTGTGCGGAGAGAAGGTGGTTGTGTACGGTGGTTTGCGGTTGGGTTGGTTTGGTAGTGACGTTGGAGATGGCCATGGATCTCGGCGATGGTACTACGGACTGTGAAGACAACTTGAATGCTGACAATAACTTGGACGTGGTGCTTGGCAGTGGAGCTTCGGTTGGTGAAGCTTTGGTGGAGATGCTATGGGCAGTATCATCAGCGGTGGACATTGATGGTAGGTTTCGGGTGAAGTTTCAAACGGCGGTGCTCGACGAACATGGTGCTCGCAGTGGATGGTGGTTGTTTGATTTTGGTGATGAAGTGGTGATTGCAGGTTTCGGCGATGACAATTGCTGTCGGTGAGGGGTTCTATATGGGGTTGCGATTTGGTTAAGGTGCGAAATGGTGCTCGCAGTGGACGGTGGTTGTTTGATTTTGGTGATACAATGATGATTGCAGATTACAACAATGACTATTGCTGTTGATTAGGGCTCTATTTGGGGTTGCAAATTTGGTTGAGGTGGTGTTTGTTTGTGGTTGTGTACGGTGATGATGATTGAGTTTTGAGAGTATGTAAATTGGGTTAGGTTTTAGTGTTGCTGATGGGTTTTCAGAGTGATCGGTTGGCCATGGAGTTTTTGAGAACGTTAGAAGTTGTGGTGTTGACAAAGATGAATAGCAATGCCTTGGTGGATTGTGTTTTTTCTTGTTGTTTGGTTGTGGCTTATGGTAGTGGGTTGTGTTTTTCTTGTTATTTGTTGTGGTCGGTTGTGGTTTACATAGGGTTGAATTGAGGCATAGCTGCAAATCGATCATATAGGTTGAACTGAAAAACGGTAATAATTTTGAACGAAGAAGAAAGAGATTTTGGCTATACGTCCAAACAGGGTGTAGGGACATTTTTGTCCCAAGACAAATAAAAAAAGTCAATGTCCAAACAATACCTCATCAGGAAATGTCTGTCAGCTCCGTAACCCCCCTCTGCTAGTTGGAGGGTTTTTTTTGCAAAACAAATACACAAGGGTTCTTTGCAAAAGCAGGATAGTCGAGGGTTTTTTTTTTTGAAATTTGCCCTAAAAAGAAATCAATGGTTAGAAGCAAAAATCAAATCAGCTTAGAAGGCAATTAGCAAAAGCCTCCTCCCTAGTCCCTACTATACGTCCAAACAGGGTGTAGGGACATTTTTGTCCCAAAACAAATAAAAAAAGTCAAATGTCGAAACAATACCTCATCAGGAAATGTCTGTCAGCTCCTTAACCCCCCTCTGCTAGTTGGAGGGTTTTTTTTGCAAAACAAATACACGGGTTCTTTGCAAAAGCAGGATAGTTGAGGGTTTTTTTTTTTGAAATTTGCCCTAAAAAGAAATCAATGGTTAGAAGCAAAAATCAAATCAGCTCAGAAGGCAATTAGCAAAAGCCTCCTCCCTAGTCCCTACTATTTGGTGTCAGTTACATGAATACTACTTCAATATTTTGTTATGAATCCTTGGATAAAAAAATTAAAAATATATTTGGCAATAGATAGTGATCAATTAAAAAGGAAGAACAAAGATAAAAGCCATTATGGGAAAAAAAGATAAGAAAAATCACTAGACGGGTGCCTTTGCGGTGGTGATTACAAAGTTTCACTCCCTTCCAAAATAAAAATAAAAAAAATCCATGATGATCCTAAACATCACATTGTTTGACCTTCATTTTTTTTTTCTTTCGGTTTTTCATTCACAGAGTTAATTTTTTGATTGATAGGTAATTATCTCAACGATTACAAGAAAGAGGAGGAGATAATGATGATTATAATACAGGAAAGCAAGAATCCAACCCTTTTTCCCATGTCTACTATTTATCTAAACCTAATCTACCTCCTATTGCTAGTTGAGTTGTATCTCCTGTCAACCCTCAAAGGAAAGCTGAAGGTTCAAGTCCTAGTTGGGATGTTGGTGTGTGTCTTGTAAAATGAAAAATTATTCATTGGGCGTAATCTCTTTTAAATAAGTAGATCTAGCAGATGGGGAGATGGGGCTGAGAGGTCCTTTCAAATTTTATTTTCTTGTGCATCATATTTTAAAAACTTATTAAAGTCAAGTTCACCAAAGTACACCTGATTTGGTTTTTGGCATAAAGTGGAATATAGAAGTAACAACTTTCTTGCTTCTGTGGCGCATTCTGAGTAATTTGAACTGGAATTTATGTGCTAAACACTAATTTTAAAGCTTGAATCAGCCCCAAAAGATTAGTTGTTAGAGAAACTGAATTTTTTTGTCAGAGTAGCACTGAAGCCACGTGTCTGACTAGGAGGTAACTTTAAATAAAAATGAATTTGTCATGCGTGTCTGCACTAAAAAGGTTTTTGACAAGCTTATAAGCTTGTCTTCAACCCTGAAAAAAATGCTTAAACAGGGCGCTTTAATTTTACACGGCTTACATATAGAATTGTCAAGGTATTATGTGTAACATATTATATATGTTTCTTGTCTCAATTTATTGGGTTGTTTCTTGCTAACCATGGACTGTAAAGTTTGCAGGTTTTGGTGATTGCTGTTCTGTTAAAAATAATAATGCGACGTCGGTTTTCCATAATTCAGGTTAGTTCATTTTTGAAGCGGTCTATTTTGACCAATTTGGCTATTCAGGTGTAAATAGGAAACTCGATCTATGAATTGTGTAGGGTATCATGGATTAACACTCATGACTCACCACTTGATGTCATGCTTATTTATATATTAGCAGTAGAAGAAATACGATATGATCGCAATTTTGATGCTAAAAACACAATTTTGGAAAGTAATTTAATTAAATTTTATATTTAACTACTTAGTTTCAGAAAAAAAAGTTCATCTGTGTCCTAAACTTTTGACTATATGTAAACTTGGGTATGTTGTCTACCATCCTAAGTCTTATTTTTTCTAATTGATAATGATTATCATAATTTGTCCGGAAGACCGGAAATTGCTTGATGTGAAAAAATAATCGTAATAACTAGAAGTTGCTATACATTTAATGGGGTTAGTATCATTGTGGGGTTCCCTTTCGAAAAAACAACAAAATTAATTTTCTTAATACTCTTAAATTTGTCATAAATAACAATATTTAATATATCTTAATACGCATGAAACTTTTGGGACACAAGTTTGAGGCTGGGTTCAAAGCCTTTCCTTTTCTGTGTTATTTAGATATGTACAATTTTGATTCATTGTTTTGTTACAGTGGGAGGCCCTCGCTCTGTTGCTCATTGGGATAAGCATAAATCAACTGCGCTCCCTACCTGAGGGTACTACTGCTCTGGGTCTTCCAGTTGCAACGGGTGCATACATCTATACTTTAATCTTTGTAAGTGATTTGAGGTGTTTTACTGTTGAACTACTGAATTGCTGGTTATGCATTCGATCCGGTCTGAAATTTGTCTTTTTGGCTTTACGGTTCTTTTGTCTTATGGACTTGGTTTTGTATAATGGAGGCTTACTTTTAAGAGTGCAACATACAGGTGACTATACCGTCATTGGCCTCAGTCTACAATGAATATGCTCTCAAGAGTCAATATGAGACAAGCATCTACCTTCAGGTAATTCAATAGCATGAGTATGATTTAGTTTGTAATATGATTGTGTTATGTCTGGTTGTGTCATGTTGAATACATGCTTGATTGTATTAACCAACAAAAACACAACCAGTTTAATAATCGTGTCAAAGATTCTCAACTCTAACACAACGTGTTCATTAAATGTATAACACAGCACAATGCATCTGGTCCCTCTAATAAGAAAGTCGTTTGACTTGTGCTGGGCCAATATTGGTCAACTTGCAAGTCCCTTTATCACGAGACAATTATAATATGTTGAAGGACCTGTTTAACCTGTAAGAGTCCCAAACCAACCTAAAAAGAAGAGCAAATTGAGCAATTAGCACAGAGAGAGATCTCCAACCCAATATTGAAGCAAGTAATATTCTTTTTCTTAAATTGTTAGCATCTAAACAGTACAATCAAGCTCTAATTCAAAATTAAAAGCTATCTGTAAATTCAAGTATATAGTTTATAAAAATTGCAATTGAAAGAACAAACATACCCAACACCATCGATTAATTCAGTCTTAGTAGTACAACGGCCTTTGTGCCTTCCCTCTTTGAGGAGCATAACCTCGAGATTGCTCTCCCAGGAGGCAGTCGGTTTTAGCTCCATACCACTACTAGGATAACCTATAATACCCACTTAAAGTGGTGTATTTTCTTTTTTTGTCCGAGTGCTTAGCTGCTAGAAGGCACAGCTCACAAGCCTTGTGGTAAGGCAAGGGCCTTTCAACTCATTCGAAGGAACCATAGATGTTTGAGCATGGATATGCAAAATAAATGAAGTACAACACAAAATAGAATACAAAAACAAAATGAGAAACTCAACTCATTAAGACAAATTAGACTTAGAATGCAGAATCTTAAAAGTTTACATAATAAATAAGCAAATAAATAATACAAAGCATTTATTATCTTGAGACTAGAGATTGAAGTTGAAGAAAATTGTAAAAGCTACACCATGACAAAAGATCTCAGATTCTCACTGGTTGACATGAGTATAAGAAAAGGAAGGGATGACAGCCTTACATCAGGATCTATCATGAATGTTTGTTGTTTAAAGTTTTGGTCCAGACTATAGAGTTTCCAAAGTTTCTGTCACTTGTCCTTTATGTTATGGATTTGGAAAAATGCCACTGGAAGATGTGAGTTACCTAAGGGTTTTAATTTGGGATTTACAATACTCCGCATATGAGGGGATGCATTGCAATAGCATGATTTTAAATTACACCATAATTGTTAGGATCACGATGCTCTAGGGAAGCGGGTACATCATAATTGTAGAATTACATTGTTGTGCCAAGATCAAGCATAATCGCACATCGAGCTTAAGGGACTCGAGTATTGCATTCGACTTAGGTAAGTGCTACAAAAATGTAAAACATTGATACTACGTTGGTTGGGGACTTTCTTTTAAGTTATGTAGTGAAGATCATTGCACTAGCTTCTGTGCGAAAATGCTCAAAGATGTGGCTGCATGTTGCACTGTGAGGCCGCCATTTGCTTTGAGAAAAGATATATTGTAATTCTTGATGTGGTCATGCCTGCAACATGTGATGTTCGTTGGTTGTATAAAAATTGCTATTCCTAACCTGTTTGTTATGTCATAGAATATTTGGGAGTTTTGGATTTCGTTATTGTGCTTAGTTGGATACAAAAAGATCACCACGAGTTTCGTGCTTGTTTTCTCTTGAGTTTTATTTAGTGTCACTTTCATTTTCTTTTTGGTAGTATTGTAGGATTGGCTGTGGGCATTATGTTAATACTTGAGTATAAGTGTGTGCTTGGGCTGGAAATTGGAAATGTTGGAATGTAAGCTGGTGTTTTTGCATTTTTACCGGGGATTTATGGCATGAAGATGAAACAACTTTGGGCCTGTTTGGTTCAATTCTTTGAGATTGAATTTTTTCTTTTAAAACAAAAGAATGGAACAGTATGAAACTTTGTTTCGTTGAGAGTTTCCCTGTAAACTGTTGTTTGAATACTAAATTATAGAAGAACCCAATTTTAGAGACCGCTCTTTAATTGCTTTATGCTATTAGAGTTCTTGAATTTTTTTTTACATAAAACTGAACAAAACAGGCCTTTTATTTGCAAGAGCATCTCTAGTAGTCAATTTGTGCAAAATAATGTGCTAGATTAGGTCTATCTTCATTCTCCCACTCCAACAATCTGCATAGTGAGACTACGCTGGGTACTGGGTAATGGGCCTTTTTGTGCCCCGTTGTTTTGATTTCAATTTTCTAGAGTAAAAGAAACTGGAATATTACTGGCTTCTCTTTTCTATATTGTTGTTTATTAGACTTTGTCTCCTAGTTTTCAGTTGACTGATTTTATGGAATTCTCCAAGCGGATGATATAGGACTCAACACCTAAAAGATGATGCATGATTCAGCATCCATTTTGGGGTCTGTGTTAGATTGAATCTGAACCATTCATAAATAATATAATCATTGATAATTACTTATCAGATGTATGTTCGACTTACTTAGCTAGTGATGCGAGTTCTGAACTCTGTATAAAAAAATGTTTCCTTAAGCAAATATTGTATCTTCTTTATTTGACATGCGGTTGTTTGATCTGCAGAACTTGTTTTTATATGGATATGGTGCCATATTCAACTTTCTAGCTATTCTTGGAATTGCCATTTTCAAAGGTATGGACATAAGCTTTGCAGTCCGATCCTGTCAATTAGTTTCAGTTTGTTTGAGAGAAGTGCTTTTGAGCTGTATTGATACAAGTATTTGATAGAGGATTTTATTTTGTTTTCCAATCTTTGTTATGTCTTGGACTTTTAGTTGTCTCAAAAGTTGGATACAAATCATAGTTGTCAAAGGTGCACGAGGCGTGGAGGTGCAGGTGTAGCGCTTAAGATAGCCTCAGGCAAGGCGCCTTCATTCGGGCGCGCTCCTATTGGCTAGGTGCACCAAGCGCAAGGCGCAGATGGGGCGCGCGTGATTGAAACCTTTATTTTTTAGCTGGTTTTAACACATTTTGAAATTTCATTGGTGCACATATTGCTACTGCTCATTGCTCACTTATTTACAGTGAAAACATTCTTTTAAGTTATTCAATGTAAATAAGCAAAGTATCCCTCATTTGAATTCAATAAAAATAGTTTCAAAATCAAGTTCCAAGTGAATTAAACTCTGATTTTTCAGTTTTTGTACAAAATGGAATTTCTCAGCTTTGAGTTAAAAAATCATCTTGTAATTTGAATGACCAATTCTAGTCATTTAGGGCTGAGAAAATTCATATACAACAACAACCACCAATCCTTTTCCCAATTACTTGGGGTCGGCTACATGAATCCGATGTTTTTCATTCCGCTCTATTTAAGGTCATCTCCTCAGTTAATCCACATGCTATCATATCTTTCTTTACTACCTTTACCCATGTTAGCTTTGATCTTCCTCTTCCCCTAGCATTGCCCTCAATTTGGACTATGTCACTTTTCTTGACCGGCACAGTTAAAGGTCTTCTTTGCACATGTCTAAATCATCTTAGTCGATTTTTCCTCATTTTATCTCCAATTAGTGCTACACCAACCATCTCTCGAATGTGTTCATTTCTAATTCTATCATTTCTAGTTTTCTCGCACATCTATCTCAACATTCGCATTTCTGCGATACTCACTTTATGCAAATATTGTTGCCTAGCTACCCAACATTCGGTACCATAAAGTATGGCTGGTTTAATAGCTGTTCGATAAAACTCCCCTTTCAATCGTAAAGGGATACGCTTATCACATAATATACTAGATGCATCCATCCATTTAACTCATCCTGCCTTGATTCTATGATTAACGTCATATCCAATTTCTCCCTCATTTTGAATAATTGAGCCTAAATAGCAAAAATGTTCACTTTTTTGTACCTCTTGATTCTCAATCCTCACTACATCCTGATTTGTCCTTCTAAATTTACTAAAGTTACACTCCATGTATTCAGATTTATTTCAACTTATCTTAAACCCTTTTAGTTCTAAAGTTTCTCTCCAAACCTCCAATTTGGCATTAACTCATTTTCTAGTCTTATCAACTAAAACAATATCATTGGCAAACAACATACACTTCGGAATATCATCTTGGATGTGTCTTGTCAGCTCATCCATCACTAAAGCAAAGAGGTATGGACTTAATGCTGACCGTTGGTGTAAGCCTACAGTGATTGGGAATTCGCTTGTTTCCCCTACAGGCGTTCTCACTATAGTTACACACTCATCATACACGTCCTTAATTGTGTTGATGTATCCCTTTGTGACTCCTTTCTTTTCTAAAACCCTCCATATTAGGTCTCTAGGTACCCTATCATAGGCTTTCTCCAAATCAATAAAAATAATATGGAGATCTCTCTTCTTCTATCTATATCTTTCCATTAGTCTCCTCAACAATTGAATAGCCTCCATTGTTGACCTACCCGGCATGAATTCAAATTGATTCTCCGACGCTTCCGTCTCTCGTCTTAGCCTCTTAGGTGTTGTTCAATCACTCTCTCACAGAGTTTTATAGTGTGACTCATTAATTTAATACCACGATAATTATTACAACTTTGTACGTCCCCTTTATTTTTATATATAGGTACAAGAAAACTTTGGCGCCACTCATCTGGCATTCTCTTAGTTATAATTTTATTAAACAATTTTGTTAACCAAGACAAGCCAACTTCTCCTAGACACTTCCACACCTCTATAGGAATGCTATATGGTCCTAAAGCCCTCGATTTCATCTTCCTTAAGGCATTCTTAACCTCCCACTCCTTTTTCCTACGGAAAAATATAATATCTCTAACATTTTCTTCCACACCTAAACTTCTTATATGGTTTTCATTTAGCAATTTCTCAAAATAGCTTTTCCATCTTTCTTTAATTTCATCGTCCTTTACTAAAAACCCGTGAATCTTTACTCTTAATACATTTAATATGGCTAAAATCTCTAGTTTTCCTTTCCCTTAGCTTGGCAAGTTTATATATATTATTCTCTCCATCTTTTGTACCTAGTTTAGAGTAGAAATCGTCATATGCTCTATGTTTTGCCTCACTTACAACTTTCTTAACTTCTTTATTTGTTTTTTTATATTTATTAAAGGTTTCACTATTCCTAGTTTTTTGCCAAACTTTATAGCATTCCCATTTTATTTTTACGATTTTTTGAACCTCGTCATTCCACCACCAAGTTTCTTTAAATGACGGTCCCGTTCCTTTTGATTCTCCTAGAACTTCTTTTGCCACTCTTTTTATATATGTAGTCATCTTATTCCACATTAAGTTTGTTTCATCTTCTACATTCCACGATGCTTCTTTTAACATATTATTTTTGAACAAATTCATTTTCTCCCCTCTTAAATTCCACCACCTAGTCCTTTGGTTTATGGTTCTTTTTCTCCTTTTTGGTTGCCCTTTTATACATAAATCTAGGACAAGAAGCCTATGTTGTGAGGTTACACTCTCTCCGGGAATAACCTTACAATCTTTGCTTGCTAGTCTATCCACCTTTCTAGTTAAAAAGAAATCAATTTGGCTTACATTTGAACCACTTTTAAAGGTTATTAAGTCAATGTATCTAAGGACCATTGATCTTGATTTTTGAGGTCAACAATTAGATTTTCTAAAGTTTTTTAAACTTGCGCTTCGCTTCAATCAGGCCTGCGCCTCAAGCTCAAGGAGACCTTAGCGCCTTGAGCCTTTAACAACTATGTATACAATACCGTTCATCTCCAGCTCCATTAAGTGATATTTGCGGCTGCTTTTTGCTTCTCTCAGTCCAATAACATTCCATAATTGGGGTCCAGTGATGTTGCTAATTTTTCATTGCATTATTGATATCAAGTGTTTAATAGAGGATACCTGAGTTTGTTGTTTTCAATCTTTGTTATTCTTTGTAGTCTAATGAGTTTGCTTTTATACAGTTCCTTTCCAACTCCACTAAGTGCATATTTCAGTCAGTTTTCTGTTATACTCAGTCACCATAATGGGGTTCAATGGTGTTATTTATTTATTTTTTCAATTTATGAAAACTAATGAACATAAAAAGTGTTTCATAAGTTGAACTTCGTAATTAGTGCCACTCAACTTGCTGGCCTAGTGTTTTCTAGCAGCTGTGGGGGTGAAGAACTAGTTTTACCCTGAATAACAACAAGTGACTCCCATATTCGTGCTAAATATGCTTTATGTTTCTTGGAATGTTGTAGGTTCGTGCTTGTCCTCAAAGATCATTCCATTATACTCTTGTGCTGACAACCTTTTGGGTGAAAAAATAAATGCTGATGTCATTATTTTGAAGTACCCTTGTCCCATCAACTAAAAACTTTCTTCTTGTTGTCCTTTATTTTTAGACCATTTTACTTCCTTTTATCTATTTTATAAATAGAGAGTAGTAAGTTGGATCAAGAGTCCCTGGCATTTGTTTTTTCTATTTTGTACTCTTTACTTTTGCAACAATTACTAAAACAAATTTGCCTATGGAGATTTCAGTAGTACAAAGATATACTGATATATTTTTCAGGATTTTTTTCTCAAACAAGGGTGGACGAGAATTTCACAGCATAGTTAGGAAATGTTTCGATTCCCTGGATATTTGTTGTTTCCTTGGCAAGAAACTCACACACCCATTTGTCCCCAAGGGGACTCGAACCCTCACCTTCCACTTTGGGAAGTAGAGGAGATACACTGGGCTACAGCCCTTGGTGTGTTTTTCTCTGTTTGTTTATACTTTTATGTGAAAATCCATTATATTGTCAGGATTTTTTACAGAAGTGGTGGTCATCATCACAAATGATAATAGAAAGTTGAAATGACTGTATTTTATGAAATACTAAAACTGGTTTAGTGCCACTAATTGTGAAGGCTCCCAAGCCTCCCATTATTCTAATGGCCTTACCCTATCTGATGGATCTATTATCTATCATTTCACGATGAATCAATTTCTGCAGGACACTAAAAAGACACCTTTAGATAATGATTATTGCTCTTGGTTCATTATATGTGTAGATCAAACTTTAAGTTGTAGCCCTAATATTTTGTTTTGAATATTTTAGGTCCCAGTAGCTTTGATATATTGCAAGGACATTCAAAAGCTACCATGCTTCTAATATTTAACAATGCAGCACAAGGAATTCTATCCTCCTTTTTCTTCAAATATGCTGGTTAGATTGCTTTTCCTTGCTATGCAATTTTCTTTCTTGCTCCAAGTAATATGCACTGTTCTTTATATCGAAAACTTCATAAAAAATGATAATCGTTATTCTTTTATTTTCATATTTTGGTTGTACGAATTATTGCATGATAATTAATTTATCTGAGGCTACATTTGATGCTATCAGATACAATTTTGAAGAAGTACTCGTCAACTGTTGCCACGATCTTTACCGGCATAGCATCTGCTGCTTTGTTTGGTCACACTCTGACTATAAACTTTATTTTAGGAATTTCTATTGTTTTCATCTCAATGCACCAGGTAATTAAATAAAGAGAAATATCCATTTGATTGTTACTATTTTGTTTTGGGATTTACCTTGCGATTCATTTTTCTGTTCAGTTCTTTTCACCTCTTTCAAAAGTCAAGGATGAACAACAAAATGGGGTGCTGGAATTATTGGATGTTCAGAATAATCTCAGGTATTTGCTGCTTCTTTTCGGCTGTCAAGTTTTTTCATGGATAACTTATGAAGCATAGTTAGAGTGAGATGCTTCTGTGGTGGAATCAGATTGCCTCTCCTGCTGTGTGAAGTGTGAACTAAGAGTAGTGCAAGAATAATATCCCTGGTGGTTCTCACTTGGGACATATACCAAAATGTTTTAGTAAATGTTACTGTGTTCTCACTTGGGACATATCCCTGGTGGTTCTCAATTGGGACATATACCAAAATGTTTTAGTAAATGTTGCTGTGTTCTATTTAAAATGTCAGATTATGCCTGATTTAATCATTATAACCATGTAAAATTTTCCTTTCATCTATACTATCAGAATGTAATAGAACTGTAGGGGAAGAACTCTTTCTCAAATAATTGATTTCCTTTGGATACTGATTACTTTTGATTACACTGTCAGTAGTGTAGCATGTGGCATGCCATAACAGCTTTTCACTCACTCTTTTTTCCTGAAGTTTTCCAGTTTTTGTATTGGCAGTCTATGTTATAATTGTTGTTCTTCCCAAAATTAAAATTCAGTTATGTCTTTCCATTTCAATTAAAAAGTCTTTTTTCTCCCTTTTTCAGATCAAAAGATTCGTCTTTCATAAATATGGCAGCAGGAGCAAATGAGGAGGTGCATATCTTTGGCATCTTGCCTTCTAGATGCAATTTTAGTACTATTCTCTACCTTCTACAAAAACTCATGTTTTCTTTCCTTTTCAATTTACAAATTTTCCAGGCTAGTCATCGTGTAGGATCCGATGAAAGACAACCACTTCTTCCAAGATGAAGTCACTGAGGAGTAAGTTACTCAAACTTTAATGTTGGCATCAAATTTGTGATTGCATTTGTTATTTTACTCTCTCTATTAATAATAATGAAAATTTTCAACGTGTGTTTTTCTTTTTCTTTTTGTAAAGCAAGAACTTTATTTTTTCCTTTTCTACTTCTTTCCAAGTAAGAACCTCTGCTTATGGAGTTGCCAGCTAGCTTAGCTGGTAAGGCCTGTTGGTGTAAGACTATTTGCTTGGGTTTGAGTCTCCTAAAGAGTTTGGACACCGTCTTCATTCCCAATTTTGGGTGTTTAAGCTCTTGAGACGATCCCAATTTTATGACTTATGGCATCCACCAAATTATATTAGGAGAAAGGATGGCATTCTTTTTAGCTTACAAATTAATTTGTGGGAAATAGCCCCGTGCCAAAATACTGGTGTTTTCATCTCTATTTGTTTGCAAAATTCAGTAAACCAGAAATTTAAGACAATGAAGTATTAGGTACTGGATTTTATTTCCATCTGAATTCACATGGCCCAATATTTAATCATGGTTATACAGTTCCTTGCTGTAATATGATTGTACATATTTTCTTTGTTGGAGTTGATGGATTCTTTTTGCATCTATCTTTTGCATAAATAGGTTGAAATTTGTGATGTGATTTTCATTTGCTGCTTATGGTGAAGTCCGCATACACAAAAGCAGTCAATCTTATCCCATTTTACTTGGAACTTTCAAACCACAATCTCAAAAGAATAATTAATTTATTTGTGCTCTTTAACTCAAGTGTATGGTAAGTAAATAATTTAAAGAGGCCATTTACTTGGCTGAATTTAACAATTTTAAGCTTTGATTTCTTGTTTGTGTTCCTGGAACTCTCTAAAGTTGCATTAAGTTACATGTACTGTGAAACTTTTAGAAAGTACTTCTTGGAAACTTCGGTGTGCTTTCTTTCTGTCTTGATTATTGAAGTGCCAACTTGCGTTAAATTGCCATGTAAAATACAATGGCATTAACGATTTCCGTGATCATTCAACCCAACCTCTATATAGTCTTCAAGCTTTAGAAGGGGGATGACCTTGAAGTGAACCTTAGTAAACAATAGTAGCCACATGATGAGACTTAAGCAACTTGTGGCTCATGCTTTAAGTATGAGACTCTCACGATGCATTTGACTCGTAGCTTGCCATTCACACAAACAAAGCAAAGGGGCTTTTATTACAAACTCCCCGTTCATTCTTTTGTTAATGTCATTCTCTCCCTTTCTTTCTTTTAGTCTTCCGAGTTGTATCGTTGTACATTCTCTTGGTAGTTGTTGGCACATTTGCATATTCAAAGTCTCCACTGGCCTTATCATCATTTAGGATAGCCTTGGTTGACGTTGAAGAATGTTAACCACCATCTACTCTAAAAGCTTAAGCTGTAAGAGAGGGTGTAACTTAAATGTATAAATCCTTCAACACACCCCCTCACGTCTAGCCTTCTTTTGGTCCAACACGTGTTTCAATTTTATTATCAGGGTGACAGTGAGGTTTGAACACCGGACCTTGCCTACTTTGATACCATCTTAACCACCATCTACTCTAAAAGCTTAAGCTGTTAGAGATGGTGTAACTCAAATATATAAATCCTTCAACAAAGAAAATTGAGATCGAATGGCTAACATTTTAGGTCATTCAGCTTCTTTGCTATGGTTCCTTGTATCCAGATTTATGTTGTACTGGTTTAACGTTAGCGGGGCTACCTGTGATCTTTTTTTTCACTATGCTGCTCTGCAAGCAGAATGAATTAACATAAATTAAACCTAATATCATGAATATCCTTCATCCAAAAGGTTATGTTGAGCCATAAATAAGTTTCATATATCATTCTTCTGAACCTGAAATCATTTAATGCATTAAAGCTTTATTTATTTTTTTATCAATCCTTCAATTCTTTTGAAATAAATTTAAAACTAAGTGCATTAAGCTTTGAGGTGTATGGCCTTCCTACAGTACACTGGATTGTCTCTATGGTGATACATATTTCTAGTCCACTTTCCATATCTTGGCCTTCCCTTGCCTTCTTGTAGAACCGTTGACTCATACCAATTAATATTTCTTTCCATGTACAAATAGAGGAGGTGCTATCATTATATAAAGGAAAGAGATAAGAAATCAGCTTCGTCATTAGCTGATCGCTGGATCCAAGTTTCTGGCACATGAAAGTTGTGGCCAAGTTCTTAGCCTGACTTAAACAAGTTCCGACATTGCCAGAGGCCAAAGAGTTGTTAGGAGAAGCTATTACATAGTCTCATTCCCTTTCTACAAACACTCTTTGAAGGTTCCTGAATTTTGCTATCTGGAGAATCTCCCTTCGTGCTATAATCTTGTTTTTTGAGCTCTCCCCTATTCCACCATGTTAGGGGAAAAAATGATGTTTTCCTCAACATTTTTACAACCGCTGCCAGTGCTGAACTGACCAGTAATTCTGGGGATCAATATATAGATATGCTAGGGGTGTGCTAGCTTGTGTGCAAGGACCTCAAACTGAGGCTGAAGATGCCTTATCAATCCACTTGAGACTAGTCACAAAGAGGGACTTCTCAAAATTAGGAGTAATGGAGACAACAAGCAGTCAGCTATCTATCCTTTCCCAACAAGTGTTGGTGTAAAATGGGCCCTCACAAGTTCTAAGTAATTTTATTCCCTCTTCTCAGATCCCCGAATAATATTTAGCATCTCATTATACGAATAATAGATCTAAGATAATGGAAGTAGTAACTCAAAAATACCCTTGGATATGGAATGAGACTTTTTCATTTTAAATTGTATCAATATAGAGGGACTTTAGATAGAGAGAAAAATGTTGAAGTAAAGAGATAAACTTGACAGAATAGATGATCTTCATTGAGGAGGATGGTGGTCAATTGGCCTGAGTTTTGCCATTGTAAGCAAGCAAAAGAGGCCTGCTTTCTTAAAAGAAGTATGTATGGTCTTGAATTGCATTTAAAAGAAGTTGGAGAACAGTTGGGAAAACGTCGTCGCAGAAGTGTCATTCTAAAAACACACACCAAGAATAGAATTACTTCAGGGGGAACCCTTTTAATACCCACCATAAAGAGTTGTCTTTAAATAGGTGACAAAGAGAATTAATGATCCTGCAAAAGTTTTTAAACTCGAAGGGGACCCATAGATTTTTTTTTATATATATATATATATTTTTATTGCAGGAATAGGGGTAAGGCTAACTAACATCTACTTCTCCTAGACCCCGCTCAAGCGGGAGCCTTGTACACTGGGTACGACATTTTCTTTTTTATTGCGGGAATGTTATTTCCGCATCAGAAAACAGAGTTCTGCTTTAGCCACCCATCTGTACTCGTTTTTGGGATACATCCTCCTTAAACTCTTTCTTCTGATGGTCAAACTGATATACTCAAGCACCTTTAGGGTTGTATACTGAAAATGAGATTGAATCTGATACATGACGAGGGTGTATCTTAAATTTGCTGAAAAATTAACAAGAGAAAATGAATATAGATGTCAATGTTGTGAAATTTTAATTGCTGCGGTGTGAAACATATGTTTTATGATCCACCAATCAGATATGGTTATATATTTGAAGAAACTTTTCAAGGAACAACTCCTTATGCTCCACCACTTGGTGAGCCAAGAAAAAGGAACATGGAAATCTTTGGATATTTTTTTGACCAATCAGATAGTGCAACAGTAACCGTGGAATAAAGAATTTTGTAAACCATTGTTGTACAACAGTAGATAGATGTTTTCTGCTCTCTCCTGTCACCATCGAACATATATTCACGCTTTTAGTGTCAAATTTTGTTGCAGGGTTCTTTGTAGGAATGAATTCTTTTGGCTGGATTTATGAGAGGAGATTAGATTTACCAGGTCAGAGAATCACTCGACGAAATAAAAAGGAATTCTTTTTACTTAAACAGGTTCCCTTTCATGCTCTGTGGTTTCCGTTACATGTTTGCATACAGCCTTCTGTGAATGATTTTGATGTATAGACTATATACCATGAGCGCCGATGGTGAAAGAGATTTAGACAGAGAATAGCAAAAAAGGGTGTGTTTCAGCCGAGTTCTTCGCCATCATCCAAGCCATGAATATACAAATGCTGTATTGTTAGTTTTACTTGTATTCTTAATCTTAAGAGTAGCTATAGATGAATGTTCACATTTTCTTTTCTTTTATGTCATTTTTTTGTTGTTGTATAAACATAGAATGAATCAGAATTTTTGTATTTGAGTGTAATTGATTGGCCTAATGAGAGGGTACTGTCAGGTAAAGGATAGTGAAAACCCATTTATATATATATATTTTTCCTTTCATTTCCTATCAACTCTATGTCAATGATATATCCAAAGCATTCAATGGTTTCAAAATATGTTCCCATTCTGATCTCTGTTATTTGTATCTTTTATCTTTTCTCCCCCATATTTTCCAATCAAGACAGTAAAATGAGACTTGATGATATGAGCATATTTTATAAAAGGGAAGGGAAAACAAACTAAACAGAACTAGGATTTTGATTTTAGCACAAATTTGAGGTTGGCTTTTGCTGTTAATTATATACTTCTTTTCTTTTAGTTATGTAATTTAAGTAATAGAAAAATGACCTCTTCACTTTAAAATAAAAAATAAGCTTGCCCCTTTAATTTGATAAGAGAAGTCCAATTTTTATGTTTTAACCTAAGTCACATTAAAAATATCAGTGTCCAAGTTCAGCTCAAAAATTATTTGCCGAGCTTGAGCTCGGATCATTTGGATTGTTTAGCCAATTTTTGAGCTTAATCTCGAGCTCAAAATCGAACTTAGAAGCAATAATAATGACAAAAAAAATTATTATAAATTTATACAAGTTGCAATAAAATAAGTACAGGAGTCTTTACAAACCTATTCACAAATATTCGTGAACGTGTTCACGCATTTAACGAGTCAAATAATGAATTATTTGAACTTAATTCGTTTATTAAAATAACTTAAAAGTCAGTTAAGAGGGTGAGCTCGAGATTTTCGTAAACATTTTTTGGTTCATTTGTATCTCTCATTCTAAGAGATAATTATTTAATTTCCTTCACTAAAAATTAAATTGGTGTAATTTATGGAGTGTGAAACCATATCCTAATAAAAAAAAAGGTAATTTATGAGATTGGATATATATTTTTTAAAACTATGTTTCCAAATAATACTTTTCAAAAAACACTTAACCAATGAAAACAGTTTTCTATAAAAAAGTAAAAAATAAAATAATTTTTACTATAGTAAGAAAACAAACCAAACAAGTCACAGGTGGATAGAAAGAGAAGTTCAACAAAATCTAAACTTTGGGCTATGCTCGTCCAGCCCAGCCCAGACCACCTCAACAAGCCCGAACTAACCCTGTCAAAGAGGCCCATTATCCACTTTGGTCCCTCACATAAGATTCAACGACAAAGTCCTCTCTTTGGTCCCTCACATAAGATTCAACGACAAAGTCCTCTCTTCGAAATTTCAAACTTCAAACCACAGAGCTCAGATGTGAGTGATTGTCATGAACTCTGTAAATCCATCACTCTCCATCTCTTCTTCACACCCAACACTTCCATACCTTTTCAATGCTTTAAATTGCAGAAACCAAATCCTTCAAAGCCCTAGAAATCACCATCGCAACTCCCCCTCAACCTCCTCCTCCTCCTCCTCTTTCTCCTTCCGTCCCCGCCGCCGTCGTCGTCCTCCTCGTCGCCGCCTCAATCCCAATTCAATCACTGACGCCGAACCCACCTCTCTGTCCGATTCCAAACTCCAAATGGCAATCGATATCGAACACTTGAACAAAGTTTCTTCATCTGTTGAAAGGTTCTTAAGTTTCTCTGAATTGAAGTACAATCGATTCGTTTACTCTGGAAATGAGGCTCTAAGAGACTTGCAGACTTTGATCACCGTAGATGGTGATCGGAGGGTTATTGTCTCGTGCCGCAGGTCTACGTTGCAATTTATCGGCAGTTTGGTTCTTTGGGGATGTGTGATTGTTGTTGCTTTTAGGGTTTTGGTGAAATTAGGATTAGGGTTTAGGGAACAATTGGGGTCTGGGTATAGTGGTGAAGTCGTTCGGAGGAGGGACCGGAGTCTTGGGGGGAGAGAAGTGGTTGTTGAGATGAAGAAGAAGAAGATGAATGAGTTTAGTGTATCGAAAACTCCTGTATCTCCTGTTCGGGGGACTGTGGTGAGAGGTTTGGAGACATTGTCCAAGAGTTGGGTTCGAATGGGGGAGAGGTTGCCGGATTGGTGGCCGGTTTCGCTTCCGCCTCCAGTTTTGACGCTTAACAAGGAGGAGTATCAGAGAGAGGCTAACCGATTAATTCGAGGTTGGTTTTTGTCTTCTTGTTGGTAGTTTGAGTTTTTATCAGTTAATTATGGATTTTTTTTATTTTTATTTTTTTTGGAAATTTTGTGGTATTTTATGTCCAAATATTCTTGGTCCATATCTGTCGCAGCTGTTAAATTTTGGCTTTTATTTGGTCACTTGAACTAAAGTCAAAATTTATAGTCAGTCATCAATTTTTCTCTGAAATTTCTAATAATTGTTACCAAAATTCTAATTATTCTAATACAATTAATATTATGTTATTTTTTTCAATGTTTTCCAGGCTAAACTTGCCTGTCAATTTATTTAAAAACCATGTGTGTGTGTCTGATAGTGTCCTGCAAATTATGGGGGTCAACCAGATTAGCTGGACCTTGGTGGAAGTGGTGGATTTGAAGGACTTCTGGTTAGCTTGGTGGGGTAGTATTCACAAGCTTCTCGGTAAAACTTTGCCAATACGGTTGAAATGGGTCATGTGTCATATTATCTCTCTTTCTGAGAATGCCTTTGTTCCAGGATGTCAGATTCTGGATTTGGTACTTGTGGATATATGTTACAGGCACAAACATGCTACGAATCTTACAGAAGTTTAAGGAGAGGACACAACAATAAAATATATGTTTTTTTTATATAAAAATTATATTATACAAAAAAATTACATCTATCTTGTTTATGTCCCGTTTTTGAAGAGTGCGCAGGGGGGATAGCATGGAGACACACTTAACTCTTGGCATTATTTTGTATAAAGTGACTATCTTTCGTAGTTTTTCATGTTGTTGAGTCACTGGGACTAGGCCAAGTGGTAATGAACTTGGTAGAGTCCGAGTTCGATACACGTTGATGTATTGGTGGG
The DNA here is from genome assembly GCA_026545225.1 of Cornus controversa. Lineage (NCBI taxonomy): Eukaryota > Viridiplantae > Streptophyta > Magnoliopsida > Cornales > Cornaceae > Cornus > Cornus controversa. The sequence goes on from CM048849.1 coordinate 43,103,334, forward strand.
AATTAGAATCACATGAGACTTGGCCTAATCTCTTTTGAGTCCCTAGGACTTGGCCTAGTAAAGAAATTTGAATCATGTTCAAGATTGATAAAATTTAAAGAGTGCGATAACTGATCCCGTTATGTTACACCTGATGTGCCCTGCGTTCGCTTCAACAACTGTGTCCTTGTCTTCAAACCATGTTACCTTTATGACAACTAATTATATTGTTCAATGACTACGACTTTGACTAGATGAAATTTATAGCTTATAAGTTATATAATCGTAATTTCATAAACACGTTTGTCATATAGAGAAAGTACAAGGACATGATATATATGTGTTTGTGTTTGTGTATGTGTATAGATACATATGTACAAACAATTTGATGACTCATTGATTCCTCTATCCTATCCTATCCTACTTTCATGCTCACTCCTTTGATAAATTATTTCTACAATATTTTTTCTATTATCTTCAAACTTCAGGTAAATTTTATGCAAATCTTTAATTTGATTTTTATTGTGATTATTTTTAATGCTAAAAGAAATTCTTAATATATACAAGTTGCATTAGTCACATGTTGACGAGCATGAAGCATAAGTTGAGTCGTATTTTAGAAATTTATTTTTAAGATATAGACGCATCCAAAATGTGTTGGACACGAATTCAGGTCTAAGAAGTGTTATTGTATGGCATGTGTTTGAGAAGATCATGTCTCCTCCTTGGGAGCCTCCATTATGCTTAGGATTAGATAGTAGATTTTGATCTTGCACTTATCCATCTTGGTTAATGGATCCCTATTAGGCTTCTTTGTGAATTCTAGGGGGTGGAAAAAGAGGACCTCTCTCTCTCTCTCCCCCTTTCTTCACATGATTTTGACGGAAGTTCTTGATAAGATGATTTAAAGTTTGGTGGGTGGTGACTTTCAGGAGGCTTTTACCGTTTTAGGTCAATATGATGGGAGGCCTCCCTATTTCTATTTCTTGTCTTCTATTTATCGACATTAATATTATCTTTGGTAGGCTAAAAGATCTAATTGTGTTATCTCCTATGTATTTTGTTGTGCTTTTAGGTTGTGTTAAGCTTAGTGATTGATCTGGTGAAAAGTGAAATTATTTGATTAGGTGCAAGGTGGGATTCCTTCCTTGTTCTTATTTAGGTTTGCCTTTTCGTGCTTTCTTCAAGGCGGTTCAGGTTTGAGATTTAGTAGTTAAGAGGGTTGAGAGTTGGTTGTTAGGATGGAAGAGACAGTACTCATAAATTAGAGGGGAACTTACTCATACAAAGAGTATGCATTAGAGTTTGTCCACATATTGCATGTCTATCTTCACCATTTTGGTCACTTGGGAGCCTCAATTTTTTTTACCCTCTTCAAGATTTGGAAGTGGAATTTATGGATGCCATCTTTGAGTTCCTATATGGTTTTTTGGTATGTGGAAGAAATGAGATGCTACAGATTGGTGCCCTAATAAGAAGGTTGGTTTGGTGTGAGATTGGTTTTTAGAGTTTTAGATGGCAGGGAGAGTCCTAAGTTCCCTTGGAAGGACATTTTATAGGTCAAAGTACCTTCTAAAGTCCCTTTGTTTGCATTGCAGCGTTAAAAGCCTTTTTCTAATATTGGTATTGTTTGTGTTGAGAAAAAAGCCCCTAATCACGAACCACCAAATATTACAATGTGATGATAAGTAAACAAGCACGAAGAAATTTGCAAGAACACACCAAGAATTATACGTGGTTCGGCTAAACAAGCCTACGTCCACGGAGAGCCCGATTTCACTATATAGATTGTAACATTACAAGTTGAAAGATTGTATCAAAAGTACACTCAACTCTTAGCCCTTAACCCTTATACACCCAATCTCACTCAAAAGGAAATCACAAATTCAAAACAAGAATTCTCTCTCTAAGTGTCCTCTCAATAACAATGAGAGTATTTCCTCTACGCAAGAGTTGCCCTCTCAAAACAACGAGAGTGATCTCTCAAATACAATGAGAGTATTGCCTCTTTTCTTCTCATTTATCTCAACCTACAACATACGTAACTATTTATAGAGCCCAAAATCCAATTACTTGGTGGACTAGGATTACAATTCCTTAGAGCCCAAGACTTGCCTAACAAGTACTTTACTTCCTTGAGACCAAGACTTGCCTACTAAGAAATTACCTAATAAGATACAACTCTATAATATAAACATAATCACAATAAGAATTTGAGCCAACCTAACAGTTTGAGTAAGAGGGCACACAGAAGGACCTTCTAGGAATATGTGGCTTGTTTCTTCATTCTAGGTGATGCCTTGATCAGTAAAGGAGCTAGTGTTGTCAAAATGAAGAATAAGAAAAGGAAGTGTATGGCTTTGTCCATACTTGAGGCTTGATTTAGTGCTTATGGATACATTGACAATATAAGGCAGTTAAAAGCACATTTTAGCCTGTTGTTCCTATAGAGGTCAAATTATCTGTCTCAAGACCTCATCCAATCAAGCTCAGCAAACAATAAGGCAACCTTGAAGGGTATTGGAGTTTTTCGGAAGAAGGTCTCTGTGAAGGAGTCAGTCATATTACCAAACATCTAAGATAAAGAAAGATGTTATCAAATATAATCGAAAAGTCAAAGATTTTATCAAATATAATGGATGAGTCCCACGTTACCTTAATAACAACTATGACGAAGAAATATTTCATCAAAAAAGACAATTTAAACTAGATCCAAAATAGGTCACATGATGAAATAAAAAAAGGTTCAATAAAGTAGTCAGAATCATTGCCATCATTACCATCATTGACGGCAAGAGAAATTTTAGAGAAAAGGCCAGTTAAGTAATTCATACCGGAGATAGTGGAAAACTATAATCTCAGGATCATTAATAATTTTATATCAAGACTTGAAAAGGAAATATATTTCCTAGAGATTCTTTGTTCCAACTTTTTTTATTTTGACAAGTATTCATTGAAAGGAGCCCAAAAGGGGGACGCGTCTCACAACAAGCTGCGCAAAACCCTATAGCTTCAAGCTATACGCTAAATCCAAAAGAGAATTCACCAATTTACAATTAGAGCCCTGAACCCAAAAGAATAGAAACTAAGCACAAAATATTAAAAAACACCCCACGGAAATTCCACCCCCTCAAAGGATCTCCTACTCTTCTCTTTCCAGAGGGCCCACCAAAGACAAAGGGGAGCAGTCCTCCAAGCATCCCTAACCTGAGACCTGACTCGGCATCCGTCCCAAGTGTCAATCAAGCTCCTCGAGGTCTTCGGCATGACCCATTGAATTCCAAAAATGACACACAACAAATCCCAACCATCTTTGTCATAGTGTGGATAAGCAACATGACAAAATGTGAAAAAAGTAGGATTTGGATAAAATAACATAAAATAATATTTTAACCTTTCAAAAGCTTATATTAAAATTTTGAATTATATAATTTTATCTTGTGTTTCATGGACTCAAGTATGTGTGTAAGGTGTGGATACATCTTTAGTCGTGTAATCTATCTTATTCCCAAATCCAAGGACACAGGGACAACTTGATATTCACGTCCTTTAATATTCTTTTTTAAATTTCCTAGGTTGAAGTGGTTCGTTTATGTATATGTAGTGTTTATTATGCGTGGTTGACTCATTTTGAAGCTAACATATGTTGATACGTACACAAAATAAGAATGTTATTTGTATAGTAATGTGGAAAATTTTGACTTGCCGAGTGCCGACACACTTTTTTGTGTGTCAGACTAGACATGTTGGACACGTATGTTATACCAGTGTCATTCCATAGCTCATACATTTAGAAGTCCATGTAACATTGTACAAATGATAAACCTTGCTTGTTTATCCATAGTCTATACTAACAATTACATATGGATAATGATGCTTAGCAAATGTAACATATAAATATGACCTCGAATTATGTTCATATTTTTGTTGCAACTATAGTAGTTTTCTACTTTAAAACTTGCTCACTTCTAGTCATGTCTCGGAGCTTTGAGAGTTTGAGGTGTCTTTTGTTTATGGGGATTAGGATAGGACCGATGTGTCTTACTCTTCTTTTGGGAGGCAAGAAAAAAAATAGTGTCTTACTCTTACACGGTCCACACATATGCTAAGCATAGACACAAGGATTTTGGAGTTTAGATTCTAGGGTTATTTTTGTATTTTCTTCTTTTAGAGTTTTCTTATTTACCTCTTGCTTTGGATTTGTCTGTACAAGGCTTTTATGTAATGGATGAATTATTATTTTTGAAGAATTAATCAGATTTCATACTTTTCTCTGCACCTTTTTCCCCCTTCCCCTCTCTCTCTCTTCTTCTTCTTCTTCTCATGTCTTTCTTTAATCTCCTATTACATCAATTGGTATAAGCGCAAACTTTAAGTCCTCTGCAGCTGCATCATGCTACTTTCTCACACTGCGATCGTGAGTCATTCTTTGGTCCAACCACATCACCTACATACTTCGGATCCTTCACTGTTAAACCATTGCCCTGTTCATTGCAAAACTCAGATTCACCTTCACTGAGGCACTGTAATTGTTCCTTCTTGGTCACTCATCTCATTAATGCCATTGTGCCACCATTGTCATGAATTTGCATAGTCATCGTGCCACCATCAGCATCACCTTTATTAACTTGCATCAGCATCGTGCAACCACTGTGATTGCTACATCTATAACATTGCAACCACTGTGATTGCTACAACATTCCTGTGTCATCATAGTCTCGTCGCTGTACCTTAACATTGTGATTGGCTGGTAAAGGAACTGATAGATACTTCTAACGTACATATTTAGTTATATTGAATGACATATTATTAAAACATGAATTTATATTTCTTTCAATTATGTTAGACATTGATGTGCTTTCTCTTGGGTTTCACCTGTCTACAAATGGATTAAGTTGGGGTTGATTGTATAGATGTTACTATAGGTGCTTAGCCTAACCCGACCCAACTTGTTGGCACCACTTCTTTTTCTTTTTTATACAATTTATTTCATTGGAACTTTGTACAACAAAAAGGTGTGTATTGTCCTCTGTTGTAAGTGTCAACAAATCTGCATTTAAGATATCATTTCTCTATTTATGAGCATCACTATCCATTTTTTTGTAATCTGTGTTCTATATATTCAGTAAAGAGATACCATGAGGGCGCCATTTTTGCCACTTAAGACCCCTATATTTACGACACAAATCCTGAGACACATACCCATGTCTGGTCCCATTGACAGGATCTGCCTAACTTGATGTTTAGACATGTTTCTTGAGACACTGGTCATAAATGAACATTGCAAGGAGTGCTTGAGGACAGCAAAAGATGGCACTCTCATATGCCTTGCTCTTCTACATATTGCTACCATGCATGGATTGCGTTGGATGTGGTTTTATAGTTGGGTTTTTTTGTTTTGATCTAGGTAACAATGCATATTCTCAAATTTCTACAAATGTTATGGTCATGCTTTTCTTCATCGAATCACAGCTTATCGACTTGATTTCCAGCAATCATGGACAATAGAATGAGCGGAAAGGACATTTTGGAGGATGATATTATTCAAGTCAGTGTTTCTGTGACTTATTTCATTATTATTATATACATGCACTAACTTAATCTATCATTGCTGTCGATAAATTTCCTTTTGCTATGTATTTACTCCCTTTTCTCTGCCTTTCAACTGAATACATCATGCTCATATAGATAAAATTTAGTACCTAATTTCTTCAGGAGTTTTCTCTCTCTCTCTCTCTCCCCCTCCTCCTTGTAGAACACCTTTTTAGGAGTTATTTTTTTCAGTTGTGTAACTACAAAGTTTTTTGTATATTGTTTATTATCCTTTATTTTATTAAATTCTAAAAAATGATTTATTTATGGTGGGGATTCTGGCTTATGCTTTGATGTTATTTAGTGTTAATTGATTCGTATTTCATGCTGTAATCACGGTGGCACTGATGGTCATGACCACTGTTACAATAAGTGCAAGAGATATCTTTTCACATACCATTAAGGCATTAACAACATTGGGAAGGGAAAATTGTTCTTCTGATGGCATATTTGAAATTTTACCATGATGGTTCCCTTTTGAAGAATTTTATTTCTTTTCAATGATGTAATAATTGTGTGTAACCAAAGGGCTTGTAGCCCAATGGTATAACCTCCCCATTCTCAAAGAGGAAGGGAGGGGTTCGAGCCCCGATGTGGGCAAAAAGTGCGTGTGAGTTCTCCAACCAGGGAAAAAAAAAGTGTACTATCCAATGTTGCTGTGGTCTAATTTGGTGAACTTGTGAACTGATTAGTTCCTGGTTACAGAAAATTCAGGGTTTTAGATGTTACGGAATGAACTTGTAAACTTATGGTGAAATTACATAAAAAGGGATGCCCTAGTTGCTGGAAATTCCCGATAGCAACTATTTCAGAGTTTTAGACGTTACAGAAAAGTAAAAATGGTAGGAACAAATTGGGATTGGTTAGGCTTAACATGGTAGGGTATTGGGAATGGTGTAGGGGCTGTACTAGAGCTGTGAACACCTTGAACAGTAACTTATGAAGAAGAATATGGTATGAAAGAATTAGGATCACACCCAGCATTTCTTCAGAGTTACCCTATAGCTATATATTAAATAGCTATTCCCCCCCCACCAAAAAAAAAAAAAAAAGACCTGTGGCTCTAGGAATAGGAAACTGACTCTTTGACCGGTAAAACTGTTTCATACCTATTGGAGATTCATATTATAACTTGGTCCAGAATACAAACAATGTTCATGTCCAACAAAGATTGAAATTGCTAAGATACTCTTTGACTCCTATCACTTAAGAAAAGAAATGTAAAACTATACGGCATCATACTAAATCAAATTAAACATATATTTAGATTTGACTAACTACTATGGATTATTTCCCTTGGACTACTTCTTGAGTGTAGTTTTAGGCTTCCAAAGTAGATCTCTTCTCTAATCAAGATAGCTACAAAAAACTCACCCCCTTGAGTTACGAACCAAACAAAGAATGTAGTCTCCATTTTAATGTGCATTAGAAGGAGCTTGGTAGATCTCTAGCTCTAAGTCACAGTGTTTGGAGAAGTATGTGTTATTGTCGGCTTGTCACCACATTGTTGTACTTTATCCTAGAGCCATGGTCAGCCCCAACAAGCTATGATACACATTCACTAGCAGCACATCACATAAAAACTGGATAAGTAACCAAACACATCTCATGAATCACCTTATAAATAAGCATTTCTTCGATTTTCAAAAATTCCATTAGCCCCGTTATTGGGATGCTCAAGCTCAATATCATATTGGTTGTGTTCTACCAACGAGAAGCCAGGAGCCTTAAAGAAAGCACTGAGAAAGAGAGAAGTGTTCCTTATAAGTTCATATATATACTGTGGCGCTAGTTGATCTTTGGCTATAGGTCTCGTATAGTGTGCTTGCTATAGAAAGTCAATATATGAGTCACGAGTCAAAGGAGGTGGTCACAGTCGATGGATATTTATATTTGAGTATTTGCTAACTTCAGTCTCACATCAAGGTGACAGGATTCGAACCTATGGCCCTGTGTACCCAAAACAGATGCGCTGACCAGACTGCGCTACACCTCGTCTCAGCACCCCGGAGCATATAGATCCACCCGATTGATGAACACTCAAACCGAACTTGCCCATCCTTTCAGGCACAGGGACGCGAGAACCAATCTGAGGTTTGAACCGCTATTTTTAGAAAATCTGCCTCCAGCAAGATAGGGTGACACCAAAAAGCCGTATAGTGCAGGAGCGCTCACATTTTTTGGCTTACTCTTTCACTTCACCACAATTGTCCATTACACATCACATAAAACTGTGTCAGCTAATTTTCTAATGGAATAACTGGATAAGTAACAAAACACATCTCATGAATTTCAATGTTGTTGTTCACCACAATTGTCAGTTACACTGAGCTTGTGTCTGAAAAATACTGTTCATATGCCAATCTTCTTCATTATCCTTCTGTGTAGGAAGAATAGAGCTCAAGACTAGGCAAGTTTGTTCATTGTCACTGCTGTTGTAACTCGTCATTGCTACTCTCTTGTTCATGTTCCACTTTTCTAGCATCATGATTTCATTGGTTTGCTATTTAGGACTTAGGAGTAGTCATGATCATTATCTGCAAAAATCATCGCCAAGTTCAACATTGAGAGAAAAATCTCAAAATCATTTGCACTTTCATCTCAATTCTTGCCTTAGATTTAGAGCTAGATCTGCTTTGTTGATATAGAGAAATGATAAGCCTTTTGTAAGATTTAAGTTTACAACAATGTGATTTCTAGATTGGCCGTCCATTACAACAAAAAAAGAAGCTAACTTCTCCCTCAATAAGTATTATGCATAGTAACCTTCATGTAAGACTTTGTGATTAGATCCTCCTCCAGTTGACAATATAATTGAATAGAATTGCTTATTGTATATGATATTTTTGCAGTCTAGAGGCAATCCGTGGTGTTAACCTAATAGAGGATTTAAATATTAAAGTTACACCCTCTCTAACAACTTGAGCTTTTATAGTAGATGTAGTTAACATGGTATCAGGAAAATAATTGAGATGTCACACATAATATGAGGGACCTAGAATGATGATCTGGAAGAAGGAGAAGTAGACAAAGCAGATCACACAGAAATATTGAAGGAATAAATGTTCTCGTGTACCATGACAGAGAGTAAATAAGTTTTGGAGTTATGGTAATTTCTAGTTCCTTGTGCTCCGGGCCTCCAACCTTTTAATGCTCAAAGGTGTTAGAATATATAGCTTAAGTGCTTTTGGATATTACTCGATGGGTGAAGCTCTTGCTGAGTATTATCCAGACCCTAAGATTTTGAGATCATGATTAAATTAGTTGTCCTTGAGCATGACTATTAGGTCACGCCGCCCCTTTCTCATCAGGGTTAATAGCAGCGGATTAAATGATTTTGGTTGGTCATTAAATGGTAGTGGTTGAGCATTAAATGGCCAGGGAGTAACATTAAATGTATTCGGCGTGACTGTGATTTTCTCTGTCGTAGCACTTGGTCACCATCCCTTTGATTAGGCCCAGTACTCGAGGTGTTTGGGCAAATTCTTATTACTTATCCTCCATTCCAAAGTCCTTCCAAGTGTCCCAGAGTATAACTCAGGTACATCAGAATCTCTAGAAACAACGCTCGAGTCTAAAACTCTGAGACAACCCCTCAGGTCCATCAGAGCCTTGAGAAACAACCCTCGAGCAGAACTAGGTCCACCAGAACCTCGCGTAACAGTGCTCGAGTCCAAAATCCTGAGATAACCTCTTAGGTCCACCAAAACCTTGAGAAGCAACACTCGAGTCTAAAATCTTGAGACGCCCTCTTAGGTCCACCAAAAGCTTGAGAAGCAACACTCGAGTCTAAAACCCTAAGATACCCTCTCAAGTCCACCAAAATCTTTAGAAAAGCAACGCTTGAATCTAAAACCCTGATATGCCCTATTAGGTCCACCAAAACCTCGAGAAGCAACACTCGATACCAAAACCCTAAGATACCCTCCCAGTTCCACTAAAATCTCGAGAAGCAACGCTTGAGTCTAAAACCTTAAGATGCCCTCTCAAGTCCACCAAAACCTTGAGAAGCAACACTCGAGTCCAAAAGCACTCGGATTGAGGCTTCCCTTGAAGATATACAACTAGTAAGGGGAACAAGAAGCACAGGCAAGACTGACCACACTGCCATAGTTGTACTTTGGGACACTTAGAAGGACTTTGAAATGGCGGATTAGAAGTCTGAGTTTGTCTAGACACTCGAGTTTGGGCCTGAGCAAAGGGATGGTGACCATGTGCTATGACAGAAAATCACAGCCACGTTGATTACATTTAATGACCAACCAAAATCATTTAATGCACTACTACTAACTTTAACGAGAAAGGGGCTAACCAAAAGCCATCCATGGGGACGTCTAATTTATTCATGATCTAAAAACCTTAGGCTCCGGGTAATGCTCAACAAGAGTTTAACCCCTCGGGTAATATTCAGGAGCCCTTAAGCTATTAATATTGACACCTTTGAGCATTAAAAGGCCAGAGCACAAGGAACCAGATCACGATAACTCGGAAACTTATTTACTTTCTATCATGGTATACGAACATTCCTGCCTTCACCATTAATCCCTCTAGTTTGTCACTTTGTCTACTTCTCCTTCTTCTAGATCGTCACTCTGGGTCTCTCATATTGTGTGTGATATCTCTCATTTATTACTATTCATTATCCTTCTACAAAAGAAGCCCTACAACCCTTATGGCAATCAAAATAAAAAAAACACATAACCAAGTGGGTAGTCTTGCCTTACTTGTAGGGATTGCGTATGAACTCTTTGTTTAATTAACAAGAAAGAAGAGTCACATCTTGAACCATTTGGAATAAAATATGGGCTGTCTAGAGCTGTGAACAGTAACCTGTGAATTGCAATTGAAGATGAGAACATAAGGGGAAGAAGAAGAGGACAGGTTTAGCTTAAGCTTTTAGAGTAGTTGGTTGTTAATAAGGCCAAACTTTAAGGACATTGCAGTTTTTTGATGGCCTTGGGCAGATAAAAGGAGAGGTATTGTTGATCGTTGAGGAGTGTTCTTGGTCAAATAATCTGTAAATTGGTGCACATATTTAATGTAATAAACCGTTGTGATGAATTCATTTAGAAAATTTCCCATTTTCTTGAATGAAAAACAACTTCCTTTTCTCTTTATGAAGTCAGTGAAGAGGACCACCCCCTAATCTGACTGGGCTCTTCAAAGTAAAAGCTTTCGTCACGATTTACTTCAACTTCGCCAATGGGAGTTTGACATCATAAAAGATCCTGCAATACCCCCTCTTATTACACAGACAGAAGGCATGACGGGACCTAGCCAAACATCCCTAATGTTCCAAATTTTTGTGTGGTTTGCCAACCCAAAACCAATACAAAAATTGAAGGCAACATCTATGCCCAAAATGAAATTTAACCTAGTTAACAATGATCTCTTTCTCCAGTTAGTTTTGTCAATTTTAGCCAAAAAATTTCATAGGAAAATAAATTATTGCTAGATTGAGTTGATATCACATCAATTCTAGAATTTCTTTCTTAGAGAACTTGTAAACTGCAATTGTAATACGTTGTGGATTAGCTGACCCTTTGATAATGCACTTTATTTTTCTTTTTTGTCTGTATGGGTGAGCAGTTGCGTCAAATATGCAGGACCTATGGAGTGAGAGTGTTCATTGACACAATCAATGTACGGGATTCAATTTATCGTGCATCAGTTGACTTTGTTCTAAACAATTGCAGCAGGTATTTGGTTTTCTGCTAGCATAACTCATGCATCCTTGCCAATTACTTACCGGTCTATCTACTGCACTTATTCTTTTCTCACATATATAACTTGTTTTGGTGTGTTTGAGAGTGGCAAACTACTCTACCTTTGCCCAGATATATGGTGAGGATGCCCGGCAATTCATTGCTGGGCTTGCTGATAACATCAGGCTTGAGAGCATTCGCGCTGCTACAATTGTGTCTGCAGCTGTTGCTGCTCGAACACGGTCATGCTTTTTACAGGCATGGGTAAGTTTTTCCATTCTCATACTTGGAATTTGATGATGTTTCATGCCAGCACTTGTATTATTGATAATATCACTAGCAAAGGCATTTATGCTAATGTTTTTTGCTGCTGATTTGAGATATTAAACCTTTTCTCTTCCTAACTGGATGTTATTTGCAATTTTAAGTAATATAGAAAGGAAAAAAATTACAACATAAATAATTCATATACTTCTAAAGCTATCTAAATCTTGTACTTGAAAATCTCTGTCACAAAATCCCTGGAACATTTACAAATTTTCTTTCTTAAGAAAAACATGTTCTGGTTCTTCTGATGGCTTTTGCTTTTTGATTAAAAATAATTTATGTACTATGTGGTATCCATTTGATTTCAGGCTTTTGAAATGCAAGGTAAACACTCTGAAGCAGTGATGGAACTGTCAAAGATATGTCTCTTTCACCGGATATTTCCTCCAGAAGAGTGCTCGGTATGTGCTTTGGTTTTGTCATGACTCATTCGGAAAATTTATCTGTTCGCTTTTTTTTTGTCTTTTATATATTGTATATGGAAAATTGTTCACCTTCTTTAAAGCAATGCAAAGCATACTTTTTTTATTGAAAACTGGAAGTATCCCATCTCTTCAATTTTTTTGATAATCCACAAAAATGTATGCCCTCAACTTTTTTCCATTTTATATAACTCTCTGCTTCCCACTGTTGTGCAGCTTGAATGATCCTTAAATCTTTTTTGCCCTTTATCATGTGATACATTTAATATTGACCTAGCATTCTCTCAAGTTTTTATATTTTACTTTTTAAAGATGCCTACTTGGGTTCTGGGGCCTGCGTTCCACTCTTAGTTAATAGCTCTGCATCAATTCATCAGACAAGAGCTTTCCCTTCCTTCTTTTCTTGACTTCAACGGAGGTCATTTTTCAGCTCTCGTTCTCCTTTTAGAGCCTTTAAGCAGTACAAATGCACTCTTTAAAGACACTTTTGTCTGTTGTGCACAACTATCTGCAATTTGAATATGTATAGCATTGTCTTTACCTTTTTATGAATATGTTACTTTAAATGCTGTTAAGCAGTCCTTTTGTACAAACCCCCCCAGGAGTCGTTGAAATTATTTGTACTCTTTAGTAATTTTTTGGTTTTGTTTCTGTTCACCCCTCCCCTTCCTGTAGGAAGTATTCAATGAAGGATTTATCAGGTAATTTTTTGGTTTTGTTTTTGTTACCCCGTCCCCTACCCTTCCCTTCCCGTCCATGCTTTATATCTGGAGGTAGGGAAGTATTCATTAAGACTTTTTTCTCTCTTTGAAAAACTGAAGGCTTTTTATCAGGAGTCATGTTGATCCTTTCGCTCCTTGTGCTACACTGTACATGTCTGATAGTTTCAATAATTGCTGTGTTCTTACTTCACTCTCACTTCTCATAGCTTTTGCATGTAAAAGTATCCTGCATGGGTTATTTAAAAATACTTCTGAGCGTGTGGAGATTCTATGTTCAACAACTTTCCAGTCCATATGAAATGCTTGATAGTTAATATGCAGTTCTCTGGTAGGGAAACTGATTGTGATCTGTTGTACATTATGAGGGATCTCTTTCTGCAGCCTGAGATGGAGATGGTTGCTAGAGGCCTTGAGAAACATTTAAAAGTGGAACAGAGGGAAATTTTGATGAACATGCTCATTGGAGTTTGTGGCGAAGAGAGCCATAGAAGTGTGGCTGAAGCTTTGGGTCTGGTAATTCCACATGCTTCTTTCTCAACTTTTGCTGCAAAATCTAGATACAAGAACATTTATCATGTTAACCTGCATCTCTTTTCCAATTTTATATGATATGTTTTCGTCGTTTGTATAAGATTTTGCATGTTTTCAACTAAATGTAAGGATAAAGAAGGAAATACACCATAATTCAGACGCAAAATGATGGGAGGGCCTCTCTAATGTCTAAATTTCTTAAGCTTGTTTTTTCTATATTTTTTTCCCCCATGTCTTGTCTACTGCATTCCCACAGTATCTTTTTGCATTGTCGAAGTTTATTAATTGCTCTACCAACAAAACTACCGAACAAGCAGGCGTGAGCTATAGCCAGAAACTACCATCTTGATTGTCAAATTAAATTTTCAGACGTTTTTAAAGAACTTTTCTATTATATATATATATATATATATATTGTTGACGATGGTGGGGTTTGGCTTCTTGAGCACCCCATAGTCCACTAGTGAGCACATGCAGTCCCTGTTCCATATGCATGATTGCATGTCAATATCAACAATACTCTATTCATCTAGGAATTCAGTTTGGCATTGACATTCATTTGTTGATACATGTTTAACATATTGATCTCTCTCTCTCAGATGACAACTGAAGGTGTTGGCAATTGTCAGGAGAACAAGCCAATGTAAATAATAGTTACATTATAACTTACTGTGTTATACCAAGTTTTTAAGGGCAATTGAAGCGTAACATTATTTTTTTGTTATTATCTCTTTCTCTGCCTACAATTTCTTTTGTTCAACAGAAATAAAATAGTTGTAATGCAATGGAAATTCCTTTCTTTCTTTGTTACTTGTTTGGGTAGCTTCCTTTGTAAGATGAGTTAGATTACATAATCATGAATATATAAATAGCCCAATTATCTTGCAGCTTTACAGCATTTCCTGGTAAAAAAATTCATACTATTGTTGCTGCTGCCAGTATGGTAGACTAGAATTCAACCTTATTTGAACCTAGATAGATCAAAGTCATGAGTTTTTAGCTGAATTTTTTGTTGGATATTATTATTATTTGATCTTAGGTAGGCTTTGGTTACAAAATCAACTGATACTATTTTGAAGGTCTAATGTCCTTTAATATATATATATTTTCCTTGGGAAGTTTTATCAAGGTTGGAAGCATGGAATTGGAACAATTCTATTAGGAGTTTGGTGTGTGTATGAATGTATGCAAATACGAGACAGATTAATGTATTCTGTCGTAAATAAATTGGGATTTTACATAAGAGTGGAACGATGAAATATGATTCATTTAATGATTCTTAATAGTTGAAAAATAGTATACAATTTTGACTGACATGCATATTCGACAGTGAAAATCGCTAAGAGAAAAATCATCAATTGATCAATTAGTTTCCACAATGTTTCTAACCACATGAAAGATTTTAAAAAATATGATTGTACAAAGCGCAAATCATCAAAAAGCAAGCTTTAGCAACAAATGTAACACAAGTGCTAAGAACATGGTTGGTAACAAAAGCAAATGACTTGCGTCTAAAATTTTCTGATATCTTCCTCTCCAAAAATAAATATCCATACATTAGCATTCTTCTAAATGAATTCTCAAAAGGCTCTGGCTATGTTAATATAGGCCAACAAGTTGTAGAATGAACTGGCATTTGCAACACATTGGAGATTTCCATCCTGAGCAGAATGAACACAATCATATATATTCTTCAAGTTGTAGAAGATGGTCTGCAAGAATATATTGGAAGCTAGTAAATATTAAATGAAGCTGCTAGGTTTCATGTGGCTTGAATGAACACTTAAATGTACAATTATGTCATCATACTTGCTGAATGATTCAGTCTAGACAGCTTCGAATTTGATCCACAGTTGTGCATGTATGCTGATCACCAAAACCTCAACTCCTACTAGGCAAAAGCATTCAATTCATAGGCAACGACGACGTTGAGACAACTTTATAACCAACAGGTCTAGCAACTTTCTTAGTTGACACCCACTGAAATCAGAGAAGTCATATGAACAAGAGCGAATGATGAAGCTTTGAAGTCGCTAAATATATGAATAAGAGATGCAGTAGTTTCTGAGAATGGCAGAAAGCTTGTGCAATAAACCACAGCAACATTACAGATATACTAAAAGCTTCCAGAACTGTTAAGAATGAAGCATTATATAAAGGAAAAGAAATAAAATAGATCATCACAGTCGCAAAATTCTGACGTAGGATCTCAATTTAACTCCAAAATCAAAGTAACTTGAGCAACATGTAGTTCATAGACATGTTTTCAACACTCGGGGCATTCTTTGCAGGATAAATATCCATTAAACTAAAAAGAATTTTATAGATCATTTCTTTAGATTCTTCAATCTCTTGGATCTTCTTACTGCAGACTTATCACGGGTTTCCTTGATTTTCTTTTCCTGCTCAGATAATATGCTTGCATCGAATACATTTGAACTATTTCCTCTAGTTACCATCCCTACAATTTGGTTCCTGGAGGCCTCTGATGTAGAAAATGACTTACTTAAAGTCTTTAGTTTACCAGATCTTTTGTCTGTAGATTTATTAAGGGATTGCTTGGCTTCTGTTTCCTCTTCAGATATTACCGTTGCATCACTCATATTTGAATCATTTCTTCCAGTTCTTATCCCTCTAGATTGATTCCCAGAGGACTCTGATGCAGAAATTGGCACACAAGTTCCATGTTTAATGGACGGGTTGACTGAAAGATTGTCTTCTTGCTTGTTTTTCAAGTTTTTCGATCTAGTCATGCTTCTTGTAGCGACACCTTTACTTGAGCTAAGGACACACGTCTCTCTTCCCATATCTGTTGCATGTGAGATGCCATCATCACCTCTAAACTTCCGCTTGACCTTAAGTTTCTTATCACTTGGAGTTTCATCCAGTACAGAATTACCAGTCTTTATTGGACTACTTTTTTCCATGTTCGAGTGACCTGATGCTCCATTATCTTCGAAAGTGTTGCCACTGTA
The DNA here is from genome assembly GCA_026545225.1 of Cornus controversa. Classification (NCBI taxonomy): domain Eukaryota; kingdom Viridiplantae; phylum Streptophyta; class Magnoliopsida; order Cornales; family Cornaceae; genus Cornus; species Cornus controversa. Next base: position 43,119,587 of record CM048849.1, read on the forward strand.
TTTCCGCAGCATATCATTGAAAATATTCTTTGTTAGCAAAGAATTTTCAGATTCTCCAAGAGTGGACATTAAGATATCATGTATCCGAGTCACTGGGAGATCATCCAAAGAAATTGGCAGAGAACTGTTTGCACCATGTAAACTAGAAACCCTCGATGGAACAGCTCTACCGGTAGATTCTTCACCAAAACATTGAGCAGCATACACTTCCCAGCAATATGGAAATCCAAAAAGGAAATGACTGCAAACCTGTTCAAATTAACAGTTTCAAATTTGGACTCCATTTGGAAAGATGTTTGGGGAGAGGAAAGGAGGGGCAGAGGGGAGGAGGGAAAAAGAGCTACTTTTAAATACAGAAACTAAAATCTAACAATGTCATTTTGTCATATATGCGTTTATATATCACAGATCTTTCCATTGATATTTGAATTCAAGATCAGAATTACTATAATCCAAAAAGAGGAGTGTGGGGAAGGTGGGAGTTACCAAGAAGCAACTAGAAACAGATCATTAGATACAGTAGTAGCAAGAAAATACATTTGAATGTAGCTATTCCTCAAACCAATGACCATTAATGGGGTGATGCACATGTTTACTTATATTAACCGCCTAATTTGTGAAACCTACATGTAGTACCCACGAAATATTATGAAGAAGGATATGATCATCATATGTAGCATAGAAGGCTGAAGATACTGAAACCAAAAGGATTTACTCAACTAACTCACCTCAGACGGAAAGCCACTTTGATGTGTGAGAGACCTATTTAGGAAACCACCAAGTGTAATCGTGATGCCATCAACCGTCTCAAGAGTGACAGTGTCATGCCTCTTGGCAATTGCTGCAGATCGAAAAGCTCTTATTCCTCGTCTCCTGTGATATGAAGTCCAGTAAGCACTTATTGGAACAAATGATGATCTCTTAGCTATAGATCTTGATAATCAACAACCACAAAGTGAAACAAGTTTTATCAGAAACTCACGTTTATACAAGAAATTATAGTACAGAATTACAGATAGCTTCTTAAAGGATATAAAATTTCAATATGTTGGGGGCCTATAAGTCATCATTATAATAATCTGATCAGGGTATAAGCTGCAGACTACAGAGTAGAAGCAAACTTTAGGGTGTCATTAGAAAAGCACAAACAACTTAACATGGTTAGATTGACAGAATTAAGCATATGCAGCCAACACACGAAAGAAAAACTAGAGAGAAAATAAAGGTCAAATCAGAATTATGGCAATATGATGATCAGCAGTTTTGCCAAGGTAAACCATTCGATTTAGATTAATTGATCTGTAAACTCGAAACAGCAGTAATATTACTTTAGAATCACATTTCAGGATTAGTTTTATCGTTCCATCTACTTAGTTTTTGAATAACAAGTCCTAATCTTTTGTGAATTGAGTTTTCCTATCAAACCCAAACTATTCTGAGCTAGGTAATCAATTTTATTAGGTATTTGGTCATATCTGCTAACCAATTGTAAGTTTGTAACTTGAAGATTTGAAGTATTTGGGGAAGACACACATAAGAAAGAATGAACCCCTCAAATAAAGATGAAAGGAAAGAAAAGAAAACAAACGAAATAAAATTTACAAATGTGTAGAAATCAAATAAAAGCAAATACATTATCGACAAAACAAATCCCTCTATGAATTGTGGCTATAGAAAAGTATAAATAGATGAAACCCAAGCTTAATATCAATTTTGGAGGAGATAAACAAAAAATGAAAGGCAGGCCTAACTTTTAAAGGAGAAGAGTATTGCAGATGACTGCAAAAAATAAAATTCAAGGTATGATAAAGTAGAATGAGAAAATGCATGACTTTATCTATTCGTCAAAATTCGTGCAATATAAGCATGGAATTGATGATGGATGGCAAAGCACATTAGATTGAGATTAAGCCCCACTGCTTAAAGTGTTTCGGATGTCGTACACAAAACACTTATATCCAAGTAGTGCCAAAGACGGAAACATAAAAATGAAGCATCATTAGTCTTGATAATGCACCATCTACACTGTAACTGAGCACTACAAAATCTGACTGATTGTAAGAAATTACAAATAAATAATGAAATTCAGCATGAGGCATGTACTCCCAAGTCTCCACATTAACCATATAATCAAGTTACCAAATAGGGCTGTCAAGAAATGAAAAACAAGAATAAAAATGAAAATAGGTGCCAGGAAAATATCAAACACCTTGTGATGGTCAGAGCCATACTACGCAGTTTTTCCATATTTATCAGAATAGCCATTCAGACTTATATCTTTGATATGGCCACTGAAGAAGCTACTGAAATAGGGAAAAATTCCATATTTCGATGAAAAATTTCAATTTTAAAAACCCTAAGAGCCCTAATCCTCTTACTGTAATGGTGTTCAAAATTCTCCTAAAAACACTACAAACATGCGAAAAACCTTCTTGGGTTTCATTTAATTTCTCTCAATCACTTCAAATTTTTATCTAGGAAGCTGAAATTTGCTAAAAAATTAGATCAATTTCAAGATAAATGAAGAATGGGAGAAGGGGGAAGAAAGCAATTATTACTCTCTCTTCGAAAACCCTCCAACACCTAATTGTCTGCTTCCGCAGCCCATTTCAGCCTTAATCAGCCACCAATCATGCAAATACACCTGTAGAAGAATGACAAGAGTAAGATTTATACACATATTCACATACTCAAGCATATATACACTATACATATATATCATAAAGATTAATGAAAAGGGATAATACCTACATTTTTTATGAACGAGGAACAGATAATGGTGGTCTTAGAAGTTTTCTGATTTTGCTTGGTAGCAGCCGCCATGTGAGTTGCAACAACTTCCTTTCTCTCTCTCTCTCTGCCGAAAAAACTTCCTCTCTCCCTCTTCTCTCACGGTTTTTGGCGGGAGTCGATTTGATCCATTTTACTGCTTTTCATTTAGGGTCCGTTTGGATAAAGTGGAGAGAAAAGAAAGGAGAGGATAACATTAGTTATGAGAGAAAGGAGAGGAGAGGAGAGGATAGCAATAACCTCTATTCATGTTTGGATAAACAGGAGAGAAAAGAAAGGAAAAGATAGTAATTTTGTTTGGATAGAGAAAAGAAAAGAAAGGATAACAATCAAATTACTAACATACCCTTTTACTTAAGTTTATGGAAGAGTATAAGAATTTTATGTGTTAAAATATTGAGGTCAATTTTGGTATTATAAAACTTATACTTAAGTTTCAATCCTCTCTCTCCCAATCTTCTCATTTTTGGGAGGATTGCAATTGAGGGATAAGGAGGGATTGCTATCCCTCCTTATCCCTCCTTATCCTTTCTTTTCTTTTAAAAATACTTACCCAAACACAACATCCCCTATCCTCTCCTTTCTTTTCTCTCCTTATCCTTCCAAATCCCTCAATCCAAACGAAGTTAGGCTATGGTTGGTAGAATGGAAAAGAAAAGAAAATGAATAAAATGATAATCTTACATTTTTATCATGTTTGGTTGAACCTTAGGCTTCGTTTTGGATGATAAGGAGAAAATAGAAAATAAATGATAACATTACTTGTGAGACAAAAGAAAAGAAAGGGAAATATAACATGTATTTATATTTGGATAAATTTTGATAAAAAAGGAAAAGAAATGATAAAATTTTTGTTTGAAAAAAGTTAAGGTAAGAAAAGAAAGAAACTATTTTAATCAATTTACTATCATGCTCTTTTGTATTTATATTATAAGATGATCCAAATACTTTTTAAATTTGGTATTATGAAAGATTCGCTTATTCTTATCATTTATTTTCAAATCTTCTCACTTTTGGGTTCTCTTATTAATGACAATCCAAACACAAAAAACATTATTATTTTTTTTCTTCTTTTCTTTTCTTTCCAATTCTATTAATCCAAACAAACTCAGGACTTTTTATTTCGACGGAGAGAGGAAAGAAAGAAAGTAAATATTATTTTTTCTTTTTTTATTCATTAATACTACTTTTTTTCCTCTCAGAATTATGTTTGTTCCAATGAAAATGAGAAGAAAAGAAAAAAAGTTAATATTATTTTTTCTTTTTTTATTCATTAATACTACTTTTTTTCCTCTCAGAATTATGTTTGTTCCAATGAAAATGAGAAGAAAAGAAAAAAAGTTAATATTATTTTTTCTTTTTTAATTCATTAATCAATCAACCGAGGTTAACGGTACTTTATTTATTTTTTCTTTTTATTTCATAAGGAACGTTACCTTTTCTTTTATTTTTCTTTGGGCAAAGTGCACTCACACCCCTGAGATTTGCCTCAAACACACTTATGTACAAAGTTTGCTTAAATCTACACACACCCTTGAACAAAATTGTATCAGTAATTTGCATGAAAAATTACAATTTTACTCATCAATATAATAATTATATTATATTTAAAAAATTTATTAAAATAAAATGACTAAATTAACCATTCAACCGATATATTATTATATTAGTGCCCCTGAATTCAGTGAAGGGGCAACAAAATTCTTTGAATTCTTTTGTTTTGTTTTTTAGTTATAAAAAAGAATTATGAAATAAAGAAAGGAGTCTAATGTGTTTTGGTGATTCAATTTAGCAAATAATTTATATTATTTCTCTATTATGTGTATGACCCAATAAAATTCAATCTGAAGAAATTCAAAATTTGAGGCTAAAATTTACTTTATTATTATTCTTGGATGATGTTTTTTCTTATTTTTTCTAGTACTTACTTTTCAATTTTTTCAGTGCCATCACTACTTTTTTTTTCTTTTTGAAATAAATGTATGCATATTTTGTAATAAAAGATAAAATGCAAAATATATTCTTTTAACTTTCTCATATTAACAAATAAACTCCTGTACTCTTGTAACACTCTTCATATAGGTCTTCTTTATTGTCATTTCTCTACTATTGTCGAGACACCACTGCCACCACCAAAGCTATGCTATCATTGCCAATTTTCATGTGCACTGCCATAGCAACGGTGAAAGAGAAAAAAATAAAAGAAAAAAGAGAAAAGGGTGAAGAATTAAGAGAGAGAAGTAGATAAAATAAAGAAAATAGAGGGGGTTAGATGCAGAGAGAGTGATTCGGGAAAGAGAGAGATGGAGGAAGAGAGGGAAAAAGAGAAGAGTGAGGAGAGAGAGAAAGAACAGAGAGAGAGAGAGAGAGAGAGAGAGAGAGGAAGAATTAGAGAAAGTGAGCTTTGAGGGTGAGAGAGGAGGGAGAAAAACAATAAGGTGATAAGGGTAGTTTTATCAAGTGAAAAAAAAAAGTTAGGAGCAATATGGTATTTTAACCTGAAAAGTAAGGTTAAAAATGTCTTTTCAGTTAGTAAAAAATAAAACAGAAATTTTAAATAATTTTTTGATTGATGGATTTCAATTGGGGGTTGTGTGCGATCAAACTTCAAACTTCAGGGGTGTGAGTGTAAGTTTAATTAAACTTTGTATATGAGTGTATTTAAAAGCCCTTTTTTTTTTGCAATTTACCATTTCTCTTGGGTCAAGTTGAGAAGAAATCCTTATTACATTAAAATTTGGTAAACTACCATTCTCTTTGACGAGATTAGACCAAATGCAGGAATCTTCTCTCTAATTTAAAATTAGTTTAAATGATAAAATTAGTAAAAAAAATTATTATCAATTAGTAAAGTATAAATGAATATGTGACAAAAGTATGTCTAACTTGGGAGAACAATATAAATTTTAGGATAAGAAAAGAAAAGTGCGTACTTATGACAAATTTAAGAGATATGGCGGTAATTTATCATTAAATTTTGTAAACCACCATTAAACTCTTTTTTATTTGCATTGAGCAAGTTGAGAGTCTTGAGTTATTACCACACTTTAACCTAATCCACAGAACTTTGAACTCATTTCAAATTTAATTCAATTTTGCAATTCTAACTTACTTTTTATTCCAAAAGTCGAAATCGAAATTTCTCGCCAAAGGTCAATCTTGCTCGAGCTCAAAATTTGAGCTTATAAATAAATCATGAACTCTTCAAGTCAATTGAAATTTAACCCAACCTTATAATTCTAGTTTTTAAGAACTCAATCTTAATACACTCAATTTTTCAATTTGAATTCAAAGGATGTCGAATAGTGTTGTTGCGAGTGGAGTGCTAGATTTCATCACATGACATCCTTTAAATTTGAATTATGTTGAATTAAAAAAATGCTAAATAATATTATTGTGAGTGAGATGATAAACTTCATCACATGATACTGTTGAATTTCATACATGTTAAATGGTATTATTGTGAGTGATTGAATTCGAAATATGTTAAATGATATTGTTGTGAGTGAGACGGTGAATTTCATCACATAATAACATGCTAAATGATATTATTGTGAGTGAAGTGATAAATTTTATCATATAATATCATATAGTAAAATTCACTACTCTCCCGTATCATTTACATTCGACATCTTCCTCATTCGTACGATGTATCATTTCTCAGTTGATATAGAAAAATTAGTGATTTATATACCGACACAAGCCAAATTTAAACGCCGAGTATGCTGACGTGTCTTTAGAAAAACCAGACATTATTTCGACAAAAATTGAGGTGACAAACTTAGAGAATCAAAATTCGAAGACTCCAGTACGGATGCTCTGATGAGTTATGAGCAGGAGAGAGGTAGCTAGTTAGCCTTTTCAGTTGTCGGTGGTCAGGTTTGGTTGGTGGGTCAGACCCTCTCATTCATTTTTTGCTTCATTGCAATTCTCCAGCTTGTTCTCGAACATTCTCTACCCAACCAAACACCACATTAGTCATTGATTCTTTTACTCGTAATATATATATATATATATATATATGTATTTTTTTTTCCCTGTAAAATAATTTTTTTAATATATTCCTCAACAAACTTGAAATAGATTCTTCAACTAACATTTTCTTTCCTTTGGTTCATTTCTGAAGTCTGAAGTCTCACTCTCTCTTGCCTTAACCTTATAAAAGGTAAAAAAACGATATTGAGAAACCAACTCATCAGCATCATCAGTTTAATTCTCAACACACCAGATCTGAACAAGGAAGGTCTCTACTCTCTTGTAAGTTATTCGCTGTTTTTGTAGCTCTTCTTTTCTGGGTTTAATTTAATTTTGACAATAAACGAACAATCAAACTAAAAAAAAAGCTCTGTTTCTTGTTATACTTTCTCTCTCTCTCTCTCTCAGCAGAACTCTTACCATTCCCTTTGCAGTTCTGTAGATTTTCTTTTCTGGGTTCATATTAATTTTGACGCTAAACGAACAATCAAACTCAAAACAAGCTCCGAGTCTTGTTTCTGGGCAGGGAAAGAATGGACACGAAATGGGGTGCTTTAGTTATGGTGATGGCAATGGTGATGGTTATGGTGGGCACTTCAAATGGGGATTCTTCGACTCCGACATTGGTGAAGACTGTGAAGGGCAAGAAGGTGTGTGACAAAGGTTGGGAATGCAAGGGTTGGTCCATGTATTGCTGCAATCTCACCATCTCCGACTACTTCCAGACCTACCAGTTTGAGAATCTATTCTCCAAGAGGAATTCGCCGGTGGCCAATGCCGTCGGCTTCTGGGACTACCGCTCTTTCATCACTGCTGCCGCCGTTTATCAGCCCCTTGGCTTCGGCACCACCGGTGGCAAGCTCATGCAGATGAAGGAGGTCGCCGCCTTCCTCGGCCATGTTGGGAGCAAAACTTCCTGTAAGTCAAAATTATTGATTATTGAGTTGTGTTTGGTTGCTGAGAAAATGCTATGGAAAATGTTTTCTCCCAAGGAAGAATAGAAATCTATTAAAGTTTGTTAATTTTATATTGTTTGTGTCTTGAGGAATTGTTAACTTTCTCACTTTTTTTTTTCCCTTTTTTTTTTTTTTTTTTTTGAGTTTCTTTCTTTGTTCCTTAAAAAAAAGAGCATGTTGAGATGGATGATATGACTTGGGAGTGACCAGACCATATAGAATTAATTATCAAAGATTTAGGAGTGATGATAATAAAATAAGGAGGTTGACCACTAGAACTAAAATAGGATGAATTAATTATAAAATTAGAAATGGCTTTAAAAATTTAAATATAATAGTAGAAATGTAATACCCCGCTCCAACACATGGTATGATATTGTCCGCTTTGGGCCTGAGCCCGCACGGTTTTGCTCTTGGGTTTACCCCAAAAGGCCTCATACCATTTGAAGAGAACATACTACATATAAGCACATCCCCTTTTTCACACCCAGGCGATGTGGGATTGAGCACCCTGTACCCTGTCAGTGTGGTAGCTCAGCCCAGTGTCTGTCTATGCACCCGCCCACTCACACCCGTCCACAAGGGTTACTACAATCCACCCCCCTACGAGGCCCGACGCCCTCGTCGGCACACTTACTTCCGGCTGGGTTCAGGCTCTGATACCAACTGTAATACCCCGCTCCAACACATGGTATGATATTGTCCGCTTTGGGCCATAGCCCGCACGGTTTTGCTATTGGGTTTACCCCAAAAGGCCTCATACCATTTGAAGAGAACATACTACATATAAGCACATCCCCTTTTCCACACCCAGGCGATGTGGGATTGAGCACCCTGTACCCTGTCAGTGTGGTAGCTCAGCCCAGTGTCTGTCTATGCACCCGCCCACTCACACCCGTCCACAAGGGTTACTACAATCCACCCCCCTACGAGGCCCGACGCCCTCGTCGGCACACTTACTTCCGGCTGGGTTCAGGCTCTGATACCAACTGTAATACCCCGCTCCAACACATGGTATGATATTGTCCGCTTTGGGCCTGAGCCCGCACGGTTTTGCTCTTGGGTTTACCCCAAAAGGCCTCATACCATTTGAAGAGAACATACTACATATAAGCACATCCCCTTTTCCACACCCAGGCGATGTGGGATTGAGCACCCTGTACCCTGTCAGTGTGGTAGCTCAGCCCAGTGTCTGTCTATGCACCCGCCCACTCACACCCGTCCACAAGGGTTACTACAATCCACCCCCCTACGAGGCCCGACGCCCTCGTCGGCACACTTACTTCCGGCTGGGTTCAGGCTTTGATACCAACTGTAATACCCCGCTCCAACACATGGTATGATATTGTCCGCTTTGGGCCATAGCCCGCACGGTTTTGCTATTGGGTTTACCCCAAAAGGCCTCATACCATTTGAAGAGAACATACTACATATAAGCACATCCCCTTTTCCACACCCAGGCGATGTGGGATTGAGCACCCTGTACCCTGTCAGTGTGGTAGCTCAGCCCAGTGTCTGTCTATGCACCCGCCCACTCACACCCGTCCACAAGGGTTACTACAAGAAATGACTTGTAAGAGAAAAGCATGAAAAACGAGAATTTATGTGGCGGACCTCATTTACATGGGATAAAGAAAAGGACAATGATGGTGGCGATTTTTTTCTCCTCTCTCTACAATGAAACAGGGGGTAAGGGACTTAGGGGCTAGGTCCTTTAATGGATATTGATTTCAGGGGATTTGCTTCTAATGAGTTTAAATCAGCTAATTCGAAAAATGGTTTTGATGATCATTTTAGAATGATTTGGTTTATGATGATCTATGTGAGGACTTAGTAGTTCTAGTCTGGGGCTAATTGAATTGGTATTGAAAGGAGCCAATGATCTTTATATTAGGGTTCTGACAGATTTTAACTGATCCTCAACTTTTAGTTGTTTGAATAATTGAACGTTGCCAATCTTCATCCTAACTGTTTTCTTCCTGAGAATCGATTGGATGTGTTTGAAATGGATCTCAATTTCTTTTTATCTAGAATTTGATGATAAATTAGTGTAATTGATTCTAAGGATTTGATTTTACCTCGACTAAGATTGAATTTGTTACCTGATTTTTATCCAAGGCATGATAAAATCAGTTTATTGCGGTTTTAAAACCCTATTTCATCTAGGATTAAATTGAACCATAGTATAACTGATTTGGAGAACTTTGTTCAATCCCTTTGTTTCATTTTCTTGTGTCTGGTGTTGGATGGAGAATCATGATTGTAACATCAAACATTGCAGGTGGTTATGGAGTGGCCACAGGAGGGCCGTTGGCTTGGGGTCTATGCTACAACAAAGAAATGAGTCCCAGCCAATCATATTGTGATGACTACTACAAGTTCACCTATCCCTGCTCTCCTGGAGCTCAATACTATGGCCGTGGTGCTTTGCCTCTCTACTGGTATATATCTTTCTTCTCGTCACTTATAACACTACAAATTTGTTCTCACATTTGAGTATTAGTGGTTTCTCTTTTGTTGCCTTGCCATGTTCTACCTAGTTGCTCTAGTAGAAGACTAAGGTTGTAATGGAAGCAAAATCAAAACTCGAGTAGTTTATTTTAACTTGTAGTTAGGTTTTCTGAAAAGCATATGTTATAGGTGATGGAACTTGTTATGGATTACTTCATTTAATGGCTCTTAAGCTTAGTGATGTTTCTGTTGGTTATATCATAAAAGGAACTACAACTACGGAGCAACTGGGGAAGCCCTCAAGGTTGATCTGTTGAACCATCCAGAATACATAGAACAGAATGCTACCCTGGCGTTCCAGGCTGCAATTTGGAGATGGATGACCCCGATCAAGAAGTCACAGCCTTCAGCTCATGATGTCTTTGTTGGCAACTGGAAGCCCACCAAGAACGACACTTTGGCCAAGCGGGTTCCTGGTTTCGGTACAACCATGAATGTCCTTTATGGAGATCTTGTTTGTGGCCAGGGTGAAACCGACTCCATGAACAACATCGTATCCCATTACCTATATTATCTTGACTTGTTGGGTGTCGGTCGAGAACAGGCAGGACCCAATGAAGTACTCAGCTGTGCTGAGCAGAAAGCTTTCAACCCATCCCCTTCCACCGCATCTTCTTCCTGAGGTTTACGTGCCATTGTAAAGTGCCACTTACCATCATTGGGCAAGTGAAGTGTTGATGTGAGATCATATTCATATTTTAGCTGTGTGAAGAAAATTAGACTGCACAGTTGTAAAGTTGTGCATTATATTTGTGCTGCCTTATTGTTATATTTTAGACTCTTGCGTTTCATTTTGCTCCTGAAGTGAAGTTATTGTTATACGTGTATGTGTTCCAACAATTCTCTAATGAAAGAAGAAAAGTTCCAATTCTATTAGCTCTCCCTCTCTCTCTCATTGTGCTTCCTTTGTTTGAATCTGTTTCTTACTGTTCAGAGCTATGCCTTTTAGACTTAGGTTTAGAATATTGTGCTGAGAACTCTATATGTGGAGTCCTATTCGCCTAGGAAGTAGTTTGCTTGACTTGGATCATCAATGGGACCTCAATTAGGTATGATGGCTGAAACTATAGCTTCAGGTTGCAGGAAACTAGCATGGTAAAGTAAAGATTTTCCATACTGGATTAGGACTCCGGAAGCCTCTCAAGTCCATGTGAAACCCATCTTTGTGTTTTCATCATATGCATCAATCTAGCAATTTTTCTGTGAGATGGCCTATGGGTTTGGGCGAAGTTTCTTGATTAAACTTTCTCATTTCAAGATTTGCAGTTCCTTGGGCGCAATAGTAAGGTTGCTCCATTGCAATCTGGAAATTACGGGTTCAAAACGGAAAATAGTTTTTCTGCATACGAAGGTAAGGTTGCGTACATCTAATCCTCCAAACTTCGTTGTGACAGGAGCGCCGTGCACCTTTTATTTCGAATTCAAGCAACAATGGTGTCTATCTCATCTTCTGAGCAAGCATTCAAGTAACACCACATCAATAACTAGGGCAGAAACTAGAAACATGATAGGGGCATAAAAGGGCACCAAGCACTGTTGTTGCTCTCCCCATCTATGGCTCAATTTGCATCTCCCTGTCCACCACCTTAGAATCTGCTCCTTTTGAAATGGGGATAAATAATCTTTCACAATTGATCTTAAACAATTCTGAGACTTCATGTTCTCTTTTGGACCCTTCTAGGATAAGACATTGGAGAGGGAGAGTTTATCAGCAAAGCACAAGTGGTTAGCCTACTGAGATTTTTAACAGTACCTATACCATTAGTTTATCAACTGTTAAAAATATCCTCATTCAGTTTTAGGCACCTACCAAACTTCTAGCAAATGTGGAAAAGACTTGGAATGTTTTGCTGGTAGATCAGATTCTTGCTATTTACGGACCAGTTCCTGTATGATCCGATCTGAATCTAGTAAGAGCTATATTCGATCGATGGATTATTTAAAATTGAATCCATATATGATTTGCTATTAATCAAAGATTCTTGCTATTTACGGACCAGTTATGATCCGATCTGAATCTGGTAAGAGCTATATTCGATCGATGGATTATTTAAAATTGAATCCATATATGATTTGCTATTAATCGAATATCTGATCCAATAACCTGATCCAAAAAGTATATAATTTTTTGTTAAAAAAAAGAGATTAGCAAAAAAAAAAAAAAAGAGAGTTGGAGAAGAAAAGTAAAATATAAAATAGAAACAAAACAAAAAAATTAGAGAAGTAGGAAGTTGACTTTTTATTAAATAAAAAATAATAAAGAGAGAAAATATAAAGATGGAAGGAGGAGGAGAAAATAATGATATAAAAATATTTTAATAATATGTAAATATTATATATTATAGTATATTATATCGGATCGAATTATTATCGAACCAGAACGACCATAATTCATATCTACTTTATTTACGCAACAAATTATCGAATTCGGATTGATTATTTCTATCCATATCCTAACTATTGGCTCTGATTCGTACTAAAGTTGATCCATTGACAGATCTATTGCTATTATGTAACCTAACAGAAACTTTGCAACTGAGAGAGAACCAGATAGGGATAAATATAGTGCGTTAATTATGGATTTCTGAAAGTGTGCAGAACAGATCAATGAAAGCCTTGGCCATTATCTTAACCATCCTACTAATACTCTGCCACCATTTTATCATATATTTATATATATTTTATTTTTCAGCACCAAATGTGTATCACACCAAAACAAAAGTAGCAAGTGGGTGCAGAGATGTGTCTAACCCATGTTCAGGTTTATTTGTAATATCTTATTGAACTCTTATGGGTTCACTTTTCTTAATTAGGTACATCTTCGAAGGCAAGTGATCCACTCATTCAGAAATAATAAGCTAAAACATTTATAAATAAAAAAAGTCATCTGAAAAGGGAAAACGTCTACAATGCACCTAGTATAAATACACCGTGTAAATCTCATTCGTATGTATTTAATACGTACGGTAAGACTCACTACGCGTGTACAACACGAAGGACCCAAATTCAACTGGTGTATTTACACGGACGTAACGTAGTTCTTCTCCTAAAGAGGCCTGTTTACATTATCATCATACTATAAAGTGTATACTTCTTTGCAATCTGAAATGTTCCATATCAAATTTGAGAACCATAAGTTTTACTAGTATTAACTTGTCATAAAATTACTGTTCTAAACAACATCAAGCAAATAGTAAAATGTTACCCATGTTCCAAGGGATGTTGTTCATTCACACCACATGCCCCTTAAGAAGAAGATCCCAAGGTATGCCAGACAAAAGAATTCCACAGCAGTGTGAATTTCCTCCTAGTACATCCAAATGCATAACCACTTCCAAGAACACAGAGTGATATAAGCCTAGATAATTAGCTCTGGCACAAACATAACATGGAAAACTGCAAAATCAATACGTCCATTGCCCTTGAAACCCTTTGTTGCAATGAAAACCTTCAGTTATCTGACTGCCCGAAGTACCTACCGGAGATTGTTGCTAGAATATTAAGCATAATAACTTCATCGTCCAATTCAGACTTTCCAGCTCGTAAGCATGCAGACTTCCTGAGTAGACAACGAAGGGCTGCACCTGTGTCAGCATCTAGTGGAGTATCTACAGCTGCACACAGAGCATATAACCATGCACAATCATTCCTTGACAGAGTGCTCATTGTCTCTAATGATTTTATGCGTCTTCTCAACGTTGAAATGCGAGCTACTGAGTCCATCCTTAGAATCGCAGACAAGGTAGGACTGTTGCCGGAACATCCATCGGGAAAAGATTTATGACTGGAATTTTCAAGAGTGACAGAGGTATCATTTTCATCAGCATTTGAGAACAATAGCGGGCTACTAAAGCTTTCAGGAACGGAGCAGTCAAGAGCTTGACAGGATTCAACTCCGTCGCTGGTTAAATTATCAAAACTTTCAAGAATCATACTTTCAGGAAGCAGCTGCGAGTTTTCTTCATCATGAACAATAGGAGATGATTGCACCTTATCAGAAATTTTAGCACAAGAACCCTCATAACGTGACAGAGCCTGAACGGGGAAAGCCAGAGTCAAAACTGTTAGTTCAATAGGAGTTGGCAAATTTCATAAATCAAAACATGACAAATATATTTTGTTTTATTTTTGGTTAGGTAGGGTCGTATTAATTGTAAGTCAAGTGAAAATTACCTTCGAGATGAAGAACGAACTACATCAAAGGTTAAATTTAGTAAACTTCGTCAGAAAGGGTAAAAAAGTAAATTTACAATGTGATGCACACTTACCAATTAGGCTCATGCATTGCATATTCATGGCATCTTAATTTCAAAGTTTTCTAAACTTATTTTGATTCCCAAATATGTGTATCAATGCATGGTTTTAGAACTCAACAATTTTCAGCATATTTTTATAAGTATTAGATGCTGCAGAGGTTCGATCAATCAAGCTGTCGATCGAAGCCTAGGGGAGTCACCACGATTGATCCAAGTAGAACGTCAATCAATTGAGCTGATTTGAAATTCAAAATTCAACTTGGATTGAAACACTGAGTTTTGACTTGAATACACTTCTCTAGGTCTAGATTAGTGGACCTTGAGCAACTTTGTTTCAGAACCTCGGGTTTGGTCTGGTAACATTTCACGCACGTAAACCAATCAAAAACTCAGATAACAATACTTGGCTGATGGCTTCTAATAGAGCAAGAGGAGATTCCTCCTACCTTGTTCCACAACCTGCCATGTGTACATTTATGCCCATAACTCACCCGAGTTTTTAAATTCATCTTCCTGGTGTTTATGAAATGAGTACATGACTATGATTTGAAAGGTCAATTGACTAACAAAGAGCAAAGTCTTGTCTGACCACATTAGCTTTCTACTCTCCGGACAACGGCCTGATTGCAAATAACTTGGTGCCAGCAACTTGCTCAAGGTTCTTTTTCACATTACATGTAGAAATCTAGAGAGGCTTTAGAGAGATAAAAGAAGTAGATGAAAAAGAAAGCAGAAGGTGGAAATAGAGAGAGAGAGAGAGAGAGAGAGAGAGATAATTATGTACAATTCTGGCGGAGAGGTTGAGGATTGGGGTCCACTAGCTAGAAACTCACCTTCGTAAGCAAATCCCTACTTATAACTTCAAAGCAAAAGCAAACAGATATTTCTTTCTGAAAAGATGGAAATCAACCTAAATTGTATCTTGAAAAGATGTTGAAAATGAAAAAGATGATTTACGAAAGACACCTTAATTTCATATATTGTCATTCGAGGTTTTCAATTGTACGTTCTGCGCGGCATTTTCTCATTCTTTCTGTTGAACTTTTCTTTTGTTTATTGCAGATCTGAACTCTTTGGTTGAGATTGTTTCATTTACTTTTAGACTATTTCTTCTTCTGGTTTAATTATAACAGAGAAGGAAAATATGGATAAAATTTTGTATGTAATCTACATCATCAGATAATAAAATGGGGGAAAACCACTTCAATTGGTGTGAAAAGTGTAAGTGATTTGCAAGGGACTAGTACTCTGATCCTTATGCTTCACTGTTTAATCATTTTCTTATAATTAATTACCCCCAGCGGCACACTTAAACGTTGTTGAGAAACAAACAACCCTCCTATTCTTGTTGCATGTATATGCCAAAATTTTGTTATGTTCAACTCTGTTCATCAATTAAAATTTTTCATCTTAAATTCTTTGATCTACTTAACTTTTAATCCAAATATTTAAACTATGGGTTCTAACAACACAAAAAGGATCAAGCTACTGGCATTTAATCATCGGCATGCTGCATACTGATGGTCTACTGAAGAGGAAAGTCTATGTGGGAGGAATGAGTATGGTCTCCAATGGGTAAACTAGATAAAACATATTTGAGTATAACTTTCCTCGATCACTTAAATGAACAAAAATCATAATTCATGAGATTCAACGTGGATCTGGATATGTGGCAGCTTTTGGTGCATCTGTTCAGACATGTTCGGTATGAGAGAGAGGTTCCTTCCTTACCCAGTTTCAGCAAAATAATGTCCTTATGCAAGAGATAAGTAGCATTCTACATCTTTAATGATCACTATTTTGCTACTCCAAACTCTTTGGAGTACGAGAAATGAGATACATGCGCTTATTATATCTGTTCACCCCCCCCAACAAAAAAAAAAAAAACCAATCCCAATTTGCAAAATAATTCCTCAAATAAACAAATTTTAAAAACCATAGAAGAAGGTGGATGCAGAAAAACATACCAGCCTTAGCTCCGAAAAATCAGCAAGAAATGCATCCTCCCACTGTTTCAGTGGCAGCAAGTGTTCTGGGCACTTTGCAATATCAGGAATTTTGGGCATATAAACAGTCTGTTCTTTGTATAATTTATTTCTTTCAAGCTTGGCAACCTTCACCTTGGGAATCTGTGCAGCTTCCCACCTATGCAAAATAAAACAATTTATGAGTCATTACTAAATTAAAGATTCATGACAACTCGGAACAATTCATTTATTGCACCAACAAAAGACCATCAGAAAGCCAAATGAAAAGAATATATTCAAAACAATTGGCATTCATTATGACGCAATTTTATGTATATAATCTTTACCACTAAATCAGTTAAAAAAATTAAATGTGGAAACAGGCTTTTGCTTGAGTTGGTGCTGATTAGAGGCAATGGTTTGTCAATAAGTGCATCAACAGATCATGTCATAAACTGAACAGGCTGCTTCAATTCTAATTATTCAAACCAAGCTCTTCAGTCTCTGTTTGACGTATGAGTATGACTAAGAGCCTGGGCCACTCTTCCATACTTGAAAAAGGCAATAGCCCATGCACACATGCTGGTAAATTACAAATCATATCTATAAATGTCAAAGATGTATATTTTCAAATTCAGAACTCAACTAAGGAAGGCCTCAAATCACAAGTATTAGCTCCCGACTGAACACTTTTACCCTTCTTCTTGTCCTTGCATCAGACACTCTTGCCCGACAGATGCACGTGGCAGCAGGGGTGAAGAAGGTCGAGCATCTGAGGAGGTTCCAGTAGATCCATTTGAGCATACCCTCTGTGTCCATTAATACTACATATTATCTACTCCTTTATCTAAATATATTCAAAATTCCAATTTAATAAATTCTCAACATCAACACTACATATTATCTACTCATTTTATATAAATATATTCAAATTTCCAATTACGGAAATGCCACATAAACCACCAACCCCACTCACTTCTACAACACAAGCTTTACAGTCTTGCCCATGGAGATAGCCAAAAGAGAAACCTTCATTGAAAAAAGTTTCCATTATAATCAAGAGACACTTCATCAAAAGGACCCTGAGTTGCAGTTAGTATATAAAGCCATATACATATTCAGGTCTTAACGGTCATAGAGTAAAAGAATAAATGTTAAAGCCTTCCCTTAAGTGGTGTGTTACATCAGCTTCCAATACTCCAAAAATTGGCAATGGGCATCATCATCTGAATGTGGAAAAAGTAAGCAATAATTCCCGTGTTTTTTTAAACAAGTGTGGATAAAGAAGTTAGTCCAGTATCGTAACACTAGGCTAGGGGCTTTGAATATAGAAGCATTGACAGGTAGAGGGGTCGAGTTGGAAAGACACGCAAATTAGATGGATTAATATAGCATATCTAAAAGAAACTATGAGGGTCGGAAAAAGCACTAGAGAAATTGAGAATATAAATTTTATTACACCGGAAATAATAGACATAGAAATAGAGTAGGGATAATCGTTGTAAGAATTTAAAGATGTAACTGTTATTAGAATAAATGATAAGATAATATTAATAAAACTTGTATGGGAGGAAATATAATTAATAGTTAGCGCTTATGCACCCCAATAAGAACTAGACGAACACATTAAAGCACGATTTTGGGAACATATGATGAATTAATTTAAACAATACCCGAAGGAAAAAAATTGTTCATATGAGGAGACTTTAATGGTCATGTAGGAAAACATTGTGGAGGGTATGAAATGGTACATGTTGGCCATGGATTTGGAGATAAAAATGAGGTTTGGATTATATCTTAGACTTTATAGTGACAACAATCTTATAATTGGGAATGCTTATTTTAAAAAGAGATATGAACATCTAATAACTTAAAGTGGATCAAAACAAGTCAAATCGATTTTTTTTCTAACTAGAGAAGTAAAATGATTAACATGCAAGGAGAGAGCCTAACATCACAAAAAAGGCTAGTAATTTTAGATGCATATATAAAAGGACAACCAAAATGGAGAAAGGATATTATAAACTTAAGAATTAGGTCGTGGAATTTAAGATGGGAGAAAGTAGAATTATTTAAGAACAATATGCTAAAAGAAGCAAATGGAAGTTAAAAGATGAAACTAATTTAATGTGGGGTAAAGTGCAAAAAAAACCCCTGAACTATGTCCAAATTTGCAAATAACCCCCGCTGAACTATATTTTGTACACAATACCTCCTGAACTATCACATTTTGCTACAAAATGCTCCCATACTTGTCATGTGATGGGCTATTTTTCATTAAATGACCATAATGCCCTTTCTCATTGAATTACAATTAACCCATTTTTCTGATTAAAATAAATTATGAAAAAATATTATACTATTTTGATGACATATTCTTCATCAAAATTGCATAAATTTACCTTTAATTATTGAGATTAATTGTTTTAATAAAAACCTTAAGTATAATTTTTTTTAACAATTTAAGTAATTTCTTAATTTTTCATGAATATACTGCATGAAAAAGAGGTATATATTTATTCAAGTAATTTCTTAATTTTTCATGAATATACGGCATGAAAAAGAAGGTATTTATTTATTCAAGTAATTTCTTAATTTTTCATGAATATATTGTATGAAAAAAGGTATTTTTTTACAGGAAAAAAAGTTTAAACGACATATAATAAGTTTTATTAAAAATATTAAAGTTTTAATAACAAGTTAATTATTTTAAAAATGGCTAAATTTGGTGGTAGTTACAACTCAAAATTTTTTTTTCTATTGTTATGATAAATTGATACCAATAATAAAATTAACGTAAATGAAATAAATTTATATTTAGATAAGAGAAAAGATAATAAAGATAATTTAATAAGAAAAGACATATTTAATCAGAACGGGTAAAATTGTCTTTTGTGATGGGTATGTCCTTAATTGCAACAAATCATTAGTTCAGGGGGGAAATTTGTAGTTCGGGGAGGTTATTTGCAAAAGGGTAATAGTTCAGGGTTATTTTTTTAACTTTACCCTTTAATGTAAGATAGTGAATGTATTAAACTAGTATCAAAAGATGTCCTTGAAGAATCAAAAGGAAAAGGGCCGTTATCTAAGGAAACTTCGTGGTGGAATGAACAAGTCTGAACTATCATAAAAACAAAAAGGGGATGTTATAAACTTCAACAAAAACTATAAATAGAGAAACCTTTGAAAATACAAAGAGGCAGAAAAGGAAGCTAAAAAAGTAATGAGATAAACTAAATAAAGACCATACGATGATCTCTATTCTGAATCACAATATCAGGAGAAGAATATATATGAACTTGCTAAACACATGGAGAGCAAAACAAGAATTTTAATCATACGAAATGTATCATGAGTAACAGTAGATGATGCTGAAATTAAAGAAAGATGAAAAATTACTTTGCGAATTGTTGAATGAAAACCACTTAAGAAGTTTAGGCTTGAATAACCTTTAGGGAGAATAGAGAAGACATATGTTTTCGTAAGATCAAAGAATGAAAGGTAAAAAAAATATTAAAAAAGATGAAATTAGAAAGGGCTTTAGCACCAAATAGCAATCCTATTGAGATTTGGAAGTGTTTACGTGATGATGACATGTCTTGATTAGCAAAATTGTTTAATAAGATAATAAAAACTAAGAGAGTGCCTAATGAGTGTCACAAATGTATTTTAGTACCTATAAATAAAAATAAAGGGGATATACAAAGTTGTACTAGTTACCATGGTATTAAATTAATGAGTCGTACTATGAAACTTTGAGAGAGCGTGATTGAATAACAATTGCAACGTAAAACTGAAGTGTAGGAAAATCGAATTGGATTTATGCTGCAAAGCCAATGATGGAGGCTATTTATTTATTGAGGAGACTAATAGAAAGATACAAAGAGGACAAAGGTCTTCATGAGGATTTTAAAATTTAGAGAAAGCTTTTGATGAGTATCTAGAGATCTAATATAAAGGGTTTCCAAAAGAAAAAGAGGAAAGAAAGGGTCACAATAGTGAATTTTCAATTACTATAAGCTTACATCAAGAGTCAGCATTAAGCCCATATTTTTATTCTTTTACTTTTTTCATTAGTTATGAATAGATGGTAAGAGACAGAGAGGACAACCACAATTAACATGGAATGAAGTAATGAGAAATGATTTTAAAATTTTATATCTAATAGATGAAATGACTCGTGATAAAAAAGAATGGAGAAAGAAAATCCATGTGGATGACCCCGCTCATATGGGGATAAAGGCAAGGAGGAGGATGAGTTTCAGATAAACTGATGAGACACATTCAGTATGAAATTCCATGGTGTATATTATTTTATGATGATATTGTTTTATTTTTAAAACTAATGTGTGAAGTTGGCAGTTTCGAGGAAAATTCTAAAATTAAAAGAATTTAAGATAAGGGAATAAAACTGAATGTATAAAGTGTAACTATAGTAAATCCAGAATTACAAATCGAGATGATATGAATATTAAGGATCAAGAGATATCATAAAGTGAACATTTTCGCTATTTAGTCTCAATTCTTCACAATGAAAGAGAAATAGGATAATATGTTAATCATCATAGAATCAAGGCGTGGTGGGTTAACTGTGATCTGCATATCCCATTAAGATTGAAAGAGAACAATATATAAACAAGGTGAGCAGCGGAAATGCGAAGAAAAATGTGCGGCATGACAAGAAATGATAGAATTATAAATGAATAAATTTGTGAGATGGTTTAGTACTCATTGCAGATAAAATGAGAGAAAACTAATTAGGACAGTTTGGACATGTGCAAATAAGATTTACTATAAATATACCAGTTAAGAAGAGTGACATGCTTCATATTGAGGGTAATATATAGGAAAAATCAAAATGTAAAGTTGGGAAGGAAAAATTCAATAACGTGTGGTTTGAATGAGGCTATGGTAAAAGACAAGTGAATCAGCATTGTATAATTTATAGTAATCTTATTTGCTAGTAGTAGCAAAGTGAATCAGACTGAGAATTGCTGGTAGTTTTATTAGGCACCAATCAGGCCATCTGAGAAATGACTTGACAACAGAATGATGTATTGCAAATACAGGTAGGGAATCCCATATCGCTGGTAAGTGTGAGCATGTGAATACAACAGAGAGAACTGAGGTTGATATACAAGAGAGAACTTCAATAATGCATGCTACATGAATGCTATGAGAAGGTGTTGAACAGAAATCCAATGTTGGCAGATGACACCAAAAACAAACGGTATCTGGAGGCCTTCATGGGCATGAAAAACTATAAAATAAAATAAATGTTGTTAAGACCAAAATGATCAAACACTACCCTGAAGGAAAAGAAGGCGGTGGTCTACAAAAAATGCATCGTATTCTTCGTGAAACCTCTCAACCAAAGGACATTGTTAAAATGTTATGAAAGGCAGGAGATGAATATGTAAAAAATGAGTGCCACATGAGGAAAATCTTCTACTGACAAAGATAAGCACTTTACGCAATCATAACTGAAAATTTAAAAACTGCCTTTAGATTAAAAATTTTATTAAAACAAGACAAATTTTGATTTCATCACCACCATCCTTGCCTTTGTCCCATACAGATGGGGTAGGTCACATGAATTCACCTTTTCCATTATTTCCAATTATATACCATGTCGCCTTTAATATTTATTCTTTAAAAAACATTTTTAATTACTTCATCCCATAAAAGTTTTGGTCAGCCTCTTGGTTGATTACTTTCTAGGCAAACCATCCTTCCTCTTCTAATTGGTGCATCTTCAGATCTATGCTAGGAAGCACGGATATGGACATGGGTACGACACGAGACAGACACAAAAATACGACAAATCTCCAAAAAATAGGACATGGATATGTCAAAAAATAATAATATAATATATCATTATATATATATAAATAATAAATTTTGCTCATTTTATCCATATAATCATGAATAAAATCACTAATTTGAAGCTTGAAGCAAATGTTTGTTGTTAATAATATAATATATCATTATACATAAAAATAAAAATTTTTGCTCATTTTATCCATATAATCATGAATGAAATCACTAATTTAAAGCTTGGAACTAGAGGTTTGTTGTTTTTGCTTTCTAAAATTTTATATTACTTTTCTAATTAACTCATAATATATTTTAAATTGTATTGAATCCCATTCCTCTAAGAAAATAATTGCAAAACCACCTCGTTGTGTCCTAAAAGTGTTCCAACGTGTCCTTAACATATCCGGACCGTGTCTTTGCATATCCAGCCATGTCCTTGGAGTATCTAGTCATGTCCTTGACGTGTTTGTCTCAAAAAAATAATCATTTAAAAATGTGGATACTTCTAACCGTTTCGGACATGCGGCCGTGTCCCCGGCATGTCCATATCGGAAACATCCTCATCTTTGTTGCAATAATGCATTGCTTTTTCAACTCTCAACACTCTGCTCTATATAATATAGCTAGGGCTGTAAATTAGCTGAGTTGAGCCAAGCTTGGAGGTGTTCGGGCTCAACTCGGCTCGACATATCTCTGTAGGTGTTCAAGCTCGGCTCGAGCTCAATCCAACCTAGCCAAGATCGAGCTTGGCTCAGTGACCTCGTTTACGCCCATCAATATTACAACATCAACCTACAAAATTTGCACATATATATATTATATATGCATACATGCACACAGGTACCTAACTAGTGAAAAAATAACCAATTGATTTTCGATCTCCACCATCTTCAACCTCTTTCACGCAATAAAAAAAAAAAAAAATCAAATTCCACTATTGATATCACAAGAGAGACTAGAATTAGATTCAGATTAGAGGGACAACTTCTTGGACCTTGGACATTTGAGTTATTGCAGTTGTGATGTTATCGATTGATGCATGGCGAGGTTTCCGCCGTTGGTAGATAGGGTTGTTGGTTGTAAGTCTTGTTATGGCTAGGGTTCTCTCCATCATGAAGAATGGATATGAAAAGAGAGTAGGGTTATATTTTAAGGCATATGGGCTTGGGTCCTTTAAAATGATAATGGGGACTTTATTTTGTAAAAGGGATGAAAGTAAGTTAAGTGGGTTTGGGCCTTTTTTATGTGTGCTGATGAGCTGATCTAATATCACATGGACTGAAAAGAAAGTATATGTGTGTGACACGTGTGTGTATTTTTTACAAGCTCAACATGAGCTTGTTCATGAACATGTTCACAAACAAACGAGTCGAGTGTAGAAGGGTGTTTGAGTTTGGCTCTTTTAATAAATGAGTTTGAAAATTCTGTTTGAGCTCGGTTCATATATTAAACAAACGAACACGAACCGAACTCGAGTTGTTCATCGAATTTACAAACTTAAATATAGCTAGCCTAACAATAGTTCTACATAATTTTTTTTCTTTTAATTTATTTGAAATTAATTTGTCACATAAGATACAACTAGCTTGCATCCATTTTGTCCACCCTACTCCAATCTTACTACAACACCATCTATCTCCTCGTCGAAATGTAAGATTTGAAAAACAACACTGTATACCCAGAGTTACTGAAAGCAATTAAGCAGGGAATACCAAATCAATTTTATAGGAAAAATATCGTAAGTGAATGAAAAAGATAAAGAGGAAAAAGTTTCAAGAAATAGAACAATACCTTACACGCCTAAGATATTCTAATCCATCTTCTGGAGGCCCAGAATCAAAATTGGGTTTTCCTGTAACAAAGAAAGCAGGTCGCTGAATGCTACTGTAATCTTCATCACTGTTTTCATCTTCACTGCACTCTCCCTCTACAGCAGGATCCTGGGGGTTCATGTTTTCAATTTCATCATCCACATTTGGGGAACACTCTTCACCTGAAAGGTATCAACAAATTTAGTCCCAGAAAATCGGACAGTCTTCAAACCTGAAGTACTAGTCCAGCAGAAACATTTAAATAATACATACACCATCCAGGAAGCCCAAGCAGTTGGTACATAGAAGTAAGAGCATTTCCATATATTCAAGTACAACAATTTGAATATTGAATTTCATTAATAGAGTTTCATTTGTAGTACCATCAACTTATTACTTTCCATTTACAATTGCAATCGACATCTATACTAACAGCAACAACATGCATGTACAGGGATTGTATACAAGTAGTACACAGAACTTGAACCATGATGTGCCTAAGTATACAAATCAAGGGTCAAATTTTGAGTATGTTGCACATAATGCCTTTGACAGATTCCTTTAAGCCAATCTTCAATGCACAAAGATATTCAGATAGTTCCCTCTTCCCCTTGCAGCAAATGTACCTGTGTACACAGAAATTGAACCCATCAAATTGACACAATCAGAACCAAACATCCAAGAGAGAAGAAACACTGAGAGACAATATAGACTCAACTTCTGAAATTATGAATGAGTTTCATTCCATAATGACAGAGCTTTTGGAAATGCTTCAGAAGAAGCTCATTGAATTAATAACAATGGCCACGAGAAGATAGAGAGAGAGAGAAGAGGAGAAGGAGAAGGGGGGGGGGGGGGGGGGGGGAGAGAGAGAAAAGCAAGAAAATGAAGAGGGGGGTCTAAAATGATGATAAATTTCAAATAATCAGTTGATAACAGAAACGTTGATTATTTCCAAAAAGACGACCGAATATTACCAAAAAAAATTAGAAAATGGCAAGCCATAAACAAAATCAAGAAACCAGCCCAAAATAATATCTGAAAAGAAGCCAACCTTGTTATCAAGAATGGATTTTTGGAAGAAGATAAAGCAGAATAGCAGATACAATATACATTGATCAACTGATCATTCAGAAAAAGAAAATAAAATGACAATGTTATCAAGAATGGATTTTTTTATATATAAGTATTCAAAAAGGTTCTGTTTGTTGTTGTTTCTGCTGATTATTCAAAGACATATACAAAGGAAGTATACTGTATACATTAAAATATCTGCATATAGCAACACTCTCATCTCACCTTAAAACCTCAGCCAAGGAGTCTAACATAGAGGAAGAGTTTCCAGTAACCCAAAGAAAGAGAAAATCAAACGTACTATACTAGTGAGCAAAATTAAGCTCTTCTTCCCATTCCAAAGTCCTATCCCTCTCAGCCCAAATTCCCCACCAAAGGCAGAAGAGTGCCACTTGACACATATCTCTAACCTTCCTCCATACCTTGCAGCCTCTCCAACTACCCAGCACCCTCAGCAACCTAGCAAATAGAATGATCCACAATTCTCTGGTCCCATGGCAATGCAACAACAAGTGACCAACCAATTTTCCGTTCATTTACACACGCAACACCAATTCTGTCGACAGGGATATATTTCCTCTTCTTAAGATTATCAAAAGTCAGTATTTACATAGAAAAATCTGCACATCCAAACGCAAATCTGGGAGGAGCTTTTTTCTGCCACATAACCCTCGCAAAGTTCCAACACTATAAAGAACCCTGCAGAGAAAACTTCTCAACTCAAAGCCCTCACCCCACCTCCCCACCACACAAAAAACCTCAATGTATACTCCTCTCTAAAGTCTCCGAATGCAAAATACTTGAAAGTCTGCAATCTCCTGGCTCCCAGCCTAGAGGTGGCCTATTGAAAAGGGTGTCCTAAGCCACCCTTCTCACTCTAATCCCACCCTTTCTGGTTTCATCCAACTTCCATATTTCCGTTCAACTATCATCCACAATAAACTATTTCTCCCCAAAGATACCTGTACAACCACTATCCTCAAAAAGTGTGGCTAAATAACTGTAGGTCCTGAATGTCCGACCCTCCTCTCTATGCTGGGAAGCATATAGATTTCAATCCATCAAAAAATATTTGAATTCATCTGAAACCACCCCATAAAAAATCCCTCTGAAGTTTCTCCAGTCTCCTCACAACAGAAGGGAAGTTTCTACTCTCCATCTTTCCTACTTTCCCTTCATAATTTGTAGCTGACAAATTTTTGAACTCCCTCTCTCCCTCTTTCAAGTCCCTTCCTACCTTCATTTGCCCCAAAAACACAATTAGCATGAACTTTAACACTGGTGTGATGTTTTTTTTATCAACTATTCTGGGGTTTATTTGAGCATAACTGATAATAATAAAGTTGGAGATAGTTTTCAAATCGCCGCAAAGAAGCTCAGTACCTATCCTGTAATGAATTATCATATCATATCAACCAGACATGAACTACTGTAACTGTAGTTCCTGTCTATGATGAGACAGAGACTACTGCTAACTGCAGAATTCAAACCTAGATATAAAGGCCAAAGATGAGAGTGAACACTGTATAGATGCATGAAGGACAAGTCAACAAATTACTACTGTAGTATTCTCTTTTCCTATAACCAATGTCCATAAAAGTGGCAGTAGGTAATGGGACCTTCTACAAGCCTAATGAGGGAGTCAATTTCTTAATCACAGGCAAACAGAGCTCCCTCTGGTAAGTAACATATTAACAACTACATCATTCAGTCAAGCGACACACTACACTCCACAAAAGTTGACCCAAATCACTGATTCATCATAGGTTCGTTATTTGCATAACTATTAATAATAAAATGGAATCAAGAAATTTTGACAATATAGTTGAATATGTTTACAGCTGTTTACATGAAATTCTATATCACAACATTGAAATCCAGTAAAAATCTACAGTATGCATGGTGAACAGAGAAACAAATGTCGGTCCAAAACATAGGGAAGATTTCTAAATCTGAATCTAACATTTAAAACATAAATAGCAAAGGGTTGTTAGGTAAAATTATGTGATCTTGACAAGAATTTAAGAACAAAGATGACAACGTGCCAAATTTTATTTCTAACACGAGCTTTTAGAGCATTGAAGAAGATCTAAACAGTTTGAAGTAGAAATTGCAAGCATTTCTGATATACCTTAAAAAATAAAAATTCGTTTTTCAGTCCAATATAATTTGCCCATACAATAGCTAATTACTTTCCTCCTTTTGAATGTCGAAGGCTTGAGATGTATATAGAGACAGTAAGTTGATCCTAATACACCATATCAATCAACAAGCTTAACTACAATCCTAACGCACCATCATGAAACAAGAGTAACATTGCCAGCTTTAGATTTTAATTTTTGGTCATTGCAGACGTAGTTTTCACAATTCATTTCAATAGTACAGCACCATCAGCAAATATTCAAAGAAATAGGTCAAGCATAATCTGTTGTTAAAATTTAATTATAATAGCGTGAAAACAAAAAGGAATTTTGCAGAATTAACATATGTATAGCTGCCATATCTTATGATGTTCCATAATGATCCCAGCACGATAATTTTATTTTAAGATCAAAATAATGAACAATAATAGTCAAAAAGAATAAAAATTTAAAAAACACATGTTACAGAAAGAAGGGACGTACTGAGAATTCCAGAGGCCTCTGACTTCTTTCCAAATTGTTTCCGAGGATCATAGTTCACGTGGATGTGCTTCTGATGATTACACTCAACCAGGCCATCATACTCCCTCGCCACAGCAGGTCCAAGCCCACAGTATACCTCAATCCACTTCTTCCGTTGTGCTTCTACATTTACAAACCTCAGGGACTCCATTTCCTTCTGTGAGTAAGCTCTCTTGCCTTCGCCACCCTTAATTTCACAGGCAATTGGAGCTTCAGCAATCTGGGTCATAATCGTTTCATTGGCCCCTGAAGCCTTCTTCCCTCCTTTCCCCCTTCTTCTGGACCGTTTCTCCTTCTTTTCATCAGCTTCTTCCTTCATGTTTTTCTTGTTGCCATTCCTCTCAGAATGGTTAGCAAAACCCATAAATCTTTTCTCCTTTCCACAGCCAAGTCCAACCTTAGAAGCAGGAACAGTCTCGATAACCGCTGTTTCATCAATTACTCTGATCTTCAATGAACAATTAATAGCCCCACCAATTCCTTTCAGAGTATCTAACTTCTCATAATCATTCTGCCCAAGTTCCTGTATTCCCTGACAACTATTTCCCTTTCCATCAGCATCCACTCTTTGCACAGTTTCAGGCTCTCCATTTAAAGAATTTTCAAAATCTTCTTTGATCTCCATAGTATCATCAACGATTGTTCTTGAACTCTCAGAATCATTAGGCTTTAAAACATGGTTCGTAGCATCAGACAAGATTTCTACTTCAGGTTCAACCAAACACTGCTTTTCTTTGTTTCTCAAGAACAGTTCAGATTCAAATTCGTCAAAAGCAGTACAGGAAGTGACCAAACACTGCTTTTCTTTGTTTCTCAAAAACAGTTCAGATTCATTTTCATCAAAAGCAGTACAAGAAGTGACCAAACTTTTGTTGCAATACTGAACAACAGAGTCCATCTGATCTTCAGTGGCTGTGAAGACGCAAGACGATCTTGAACTTGAACTCTTATGGACTTCATCAAATTCTTGAGTTCCAGAAAAACCCAATTCAGACTTGGCCAAATCTCTGTCTTTTTCATTCACCGATTGACATTCATGACCTTGAACTTTCAAAATGACGTCGCTAACAGAACCCAAATTGTCTTCATCAATTTCTTGATTCACTTCTACACCTTCAGGGACCAAAGCCAACACGTAGTCAATCGTTTCTTGCTTCTCTTGAACAGCAGTGGAGGTCTCAAATCCATCAGACAAAGAACACTTGGCATTCTTTTGGAGGCCATTGCACGATTCGGAGGCGAAATCAGAACTGCTTCGCAGTGATTCTCCGTCTTCTTTCGTTAAAGAAACGATGGCAGACGATGGTTGTACTAGAGAGAGAAAATCGGAGGGTTGTTCATCAACGATGCGTTGAGTGCCTTTGATCTCATAGTCGAGTTCTGAGATTCTTCGTTTGGAGCCTAAGCAAGTATCGAAATCCTTCTCCATGATACTATCAACTGAGAGAGAGAGAGAGACTTTTGTTTGGGAGTTTGAAGAGAGAGAGAGAGAGAGGGTTTATGAATTATAATAATAGTTATGGGGTTTTTATAGTCTTTTTCTTCTTCTTTTTTTCTAATTTTCTGTTTCTCTTTTGATAAAAATAAATCTTTTTTTCTTTTTCTTTTTCTTTTTCTTTTTTCGGAAGGAAAATCCTTTTTTTCTTTTTATACCTATCAAAAGTAGATTTATTAATTAGGATTATGGTTATGGGGTTTTTATAGAGCGGTGATGGTTTTTTTTTTTTTTTTTTTCCTTCTAATTTTCTGTTTCTCTTTTGATTAAAATAAATCTTTTTTTCTATTTATACCTATCAAAAGTAGATAATTCTTTTATAACCCTTGTAAATTACTAAATTTACTATTTACTTAAAACAAATTTAATCATCACAAGGGACTCTTTGAAAATGTTTTCACAGATTCACAAAGTGCTTGCATACAAAGTGTTCATCCTTGATTTATTATGCAAAACTCATGAACCCTTTCTGTTTTAGGATTGTCAATCGGTATAGACCTGTTTTTCTCTTCTTGTTTTCTGTTATTAAATATCCACATTTTTTTAATTCAAGAGGTATACAGGTTTATGTCCAACATTTCTCCTCTTAGGCCGGATTGTGCAATGTTTCTTTTTGGTGCCGTCAAGAATAACTCTCACAATGTACTTGGAGATTTGAACCATCTACTTTTTATTTTGAAAGAAAAAAAAATTACTAAATCACATATCTCGGTAAAAATAAATAGACAAAACATGACAATATTTCTCTAATTCTAACATTTTTGCATATTTTTATTGAGATGATAAAATTCTGTGTTGGTACTTTGAAAGAGCCAATTTAAACCAGAAATTCAAACCTATATTTGATTTTTAGGAGTTTGAACAATATTTTTAAACTTTGGCTAATTCAGGGTAGCCAATTTTTGCATATTTTTATATGGATTATACTCTAGTTGAGTTTTACCAAATGTGAACAAACCCAAACCTAACTAGAATAATTTTTTATATATAAAAGGTTGCTTCATAGTTGATTGTTGAAATTGTTGTGACGAGCTTAAATTTACTAATCTCCTATGAGGCTTGATCAAATTACAGTCGGAGAATCGTTTGACCATTATTTCTTTCATCTTCTTTAAATTCATTTTTACGGTGGTCGAAATAAATTTTAAGTGTGAAAAGATAAGTTTGTCATTGTATTATAATATCACATTATATTTCAAATAAGATAAAATAGAATGACCTCCCCTGAGATTTGCTGTAATTGCACTCACTTCCCCTTGAAAAAAAAATTTTAATTTTTAAAATGACAGTTTTGTCCACATTATACTTTCTCTCTCTGTTCAGTCTTCTTTTGTACACCTATTAACACCACCACCGTCATCACTCATGATCACCATTGATCTTCGATCTTGCTCTTAAGATATCTGATTAATCGCCAAAAATTCTATCACACAAATTCTTTTCAAAGATCTTCGATCATGGTGATATATATACAAACACATACATAAGATCGGATTTGTGGACTGAGTTATTAAATTTTATCGTGAGTCACATGTACGGGTTGACGAAAATGACCGGGTTAGTGGTGTCGTGTGCGTGGAAGCGTACATATCATTTTAGAAATCATATTTTTTTATTATTAAATTATTTGGGAGTATAATTGTAAAATCATCCTAAAATATTATTTCAAATCATCATTGGGGAGGTCAATGCAATTATAACAAACCTCAGGGGATGTCATTGTATTTCACCTTATTTAAAATATAATGTGATATTATAATGCAAGGGCAAAATTGTCTTTTCACTCTTAAAATTATTTCGGCCATCGAAAAAATGGATTTAGGGGAGGTGAAAAAAATAAAGGTCAAACGGTCTCTCCAAATGTAATTTGACCAAACCTCAAGGGGGGTTAGTGAGTTTAACCCAAAAAAAAAATTTAATTTCATATTTTAGAGGATTTCTCAAGTGCTTCGTAATTTTAAAATAAAATGATACTTGGGTACTTGCTACAAAAACTTTCTTCTTTTTTTTTTTTTTCTTTTTCGTGATTCTTTCTAATACGAAAAATTTAGACCAACAAAAAATTCAAAAGACAAAAGAGTCAAAGGAACTAGATAAGCTCCAATGAAGATAAAAATAACCATAATCTCCTCCTATTATCTCCATCTCATAGTTACATGTTGAATTCACTGACCTCAAGCGAGGTCAGTGAATTTAACCTTAAAAAAATATAGTTTCATATTTTAGAGGACTTCTCAAGTGCTTCGTAATTTTGAAATAAAAGGATACTTGGGTACTTGCTGCAAAACTTTCTTCTTCTTTTTTTCTTCTTTTTCGTGATTCTTTCTAATATGAAAAATTTAAACCAACAAAAAGTTCAAAAGACAAAAGAGTCAAAGGAACTAGATAAGATAAAAATAACCACAATCTCCTCCTATTATCTTGATCTCATAGTTACGTGTTGAATTCACTGACTTCGAGGTCAGTGAATTTAACCCAAAAAAAAAATAGTTTCATATTTTAAAGGACTTCTCAAGTGCTTCGTAATTTTAAAATAAAATAATACTTGGGTACTTGTGCAAAAACATTCTTCTTCTTTTTTTATTATTTTTCGTGATTCTTCTAATACGAAAAATTTAGACCGACAAAACGTTCAAAAGATAAGAGATTCAAAGGAACTAGATAAGCTCCAATGAAGTTAAAAAAAGAAACCACAATCTCCTCCTATTATCTCTATTTCATAGTTACGTGTTGATTAATGTAAGAACTACTATCATTCAACCTAGAAAGTAGAAAGGTACCAAAAAAATTAATAACAAAATTTATTTTCTGTTATAATTCATCAAGCAGTGACTTGATCGTCGGAGTGTATCCGTTCTACTCGCCAGTGCCGATTTTGGTCACATCTCCTATGTCTTGCAAAAAAGCGATGCATATCTGGATTGTGTGGAAATCAATATCAACACTTTCTAATTCACAAATTGGTCTCCTAATAACATGTTTAATATAGGATAAATTACACTAACATTCCCTATAAATAAACTAAATAATAGAGACATCCCTTATATTTCTAAACATAACAATACACTTCCCTACCAGGGTTGTCGGTTAATGAAAATGGTGAAATGACAAATATACCCATGTACTTTCATGTATTTTTTACTGTTATTTTATTGAAAAAATGTACCCGTATCAGATACTTATTGGATACCGATATTTTTTGGATACTCGCGGATACGTATCCGATACTTCTGAAACATATCCATAATTTTAAAATATACATTTCCAACATGTTTTGAACATTTTCCAACAATAATATTGTAGTATAATTTAAATTTATTTAAGTATATGTAATACCCCGCTCCAACACATGGTATGATATTGTCCGCTTTGGGCCTAAGCCCGCACAATTTTGCTCTTGGGTTTTACTCCAAAAGGCCTTATACTATTTGAAGAGAACATATTACATATAAGTATATCCCCTTCTCTACACCTAGGCGATGTGGGATTGAGCACCAAGTACCTTGTCAGTGTGATAGCTTAGTCCAATGTCTGTCTTCGCACCCGCTCACTACACATGTCCACAAGAGTTACTACAGTGTAACATGTACGTGTGTTGTACCGTACCCGTGTTCCGTATCACGCTTCCTTGTTTTTGACACTATTTTAGATGGTTCGGATTTGATGGGTCGCGCACGAACTGGCCGGGTACAGGTTATTCATTTTAGCTGGTCATTGTTTCGGGTTTTAATCTGTTTAATTTGATTGCAATCTATCATTTGATTGGTATGTAGTTACTGTTTGTGGCATGTAGTTACTTCATGTTACAAAAATTCGACAAGTTAGAAAATTTTGAATGAAACTTTTCAGCTTTTTATTGTGCCCAGATCAAGTAATCATAAATGTTAGTTGTGCTATGATTCTGAGAAAAAATTTTAAATCTTGGGAAAGAATTCCAAAACAAATGATTTCAAACATTTGAAATTCAAATTCTAAAATTAATTTTAGTGATTTTTAGATATGTTTGCAGTCTTCTCGCGTGAGAGCCTCGAAAATTTGGGAATCCAGCCCCCCTTGCCGGGGCCAACCAATGGGGTTAGTGCAAAATTGTTGGTTCATGATTTACGTCACTGTCTTTTCATATAAACTATATAAGTAAATTGTACTTTCTCAAATGAAAAATTGGCCAAGTGTGGAATCAAGATGCACCCACTAGCTTTGTTGGGCTCTAGCGCATGACACCATGCCGCTCAACGCAATGCGCACAAAGGGATGCCAATCTAATTTTAAGACCTCGATTCAATGTTTGCAAACATAGCAAAATTAATAGAAATCCTATTTAAGATAGTTGGCTCACTCACTCGGACTGCTCAGTTGGAGCAAAAAATCAGAAAGCTAACAGATATTTTAACAAATTCACCCCCACAAAGCCATAACCCACTGTGCATTTATGACTCAGTAGAATTCAGCATCATAGTCCAATATCAGCAACAGACTCAACAAAACCAGACATAAAATGGCCAAATCCAATCTCAAATGCCAAAAAAATGAAAAAATTTACATGTACAGAAAGAAAGTGATTAAACAAATGAGCCCGTAACTGTGCAAAAGAAGCAAAAAGTTCAACACAAAGGGAACTAACTTTATTTGGTTTAGACCGTGGGAGCTGGGGCAGGAGGCTGCTGCTTCAGAAGCGGTTGGAGAGCTTTAACAACAATGCTCATATTTGGCCTGAACTCAGCCTCGTACTGCACACATAATGCTGCCACAGCGGCCAGCTGCATCACCAA
This sequence comes from Cornus controversa, assembly GCA_026545225.1. Classification (NCBI taxonomy): domain Eukaryota; kingdom Viridiplantae; phylum Streptophyta; class Magnoliopsida; order Cornales; family Cornaceae; genus Cornus; species Cornus controversa. Next base: position 43,153,671 of record CM048849.1, read on the forward strand.
ATGATAGTCTCGTTGTTAGAAGCTACTTCTGTGTGTGTGTGTGTGTGAGAGAGAGAGAGAGAGAGAGAGAGAGAGACCTTAGCAACTCCTTTTGGAGGATAATCTCCCTTGAGCTTTGGATCTACACATTGTTTAACTTTGTCTTCACTCAGTCTTGGGGTAGCCTACCAGGAATAAAATACATTTAATCCAGTCTATAATCTGATCTTCAATATAATGCTAATTCAGAATGAAGAAAAACAGAGTGAACAGAAGGGATGATGAGAACATAAGCAATATAGAAGGCTCACCCAAGTAACCAGAGACTGCTGTCCACGAGGCATAGTATGATCAACAGGTTTCCTCCCAGTCAGAAGCTCTAGCAGAACAACCCCGAAGCTATACACATCGCTCTTCTGCGTCAATTGTCCAGTCATTGCATATCTGCATTGGGATTTTACACACCAAATTAGTGTGGCTGGATACCTCTCAGATAAAAGGAAACCATGTGTGAAATTCTTTACTGGTTTAAAAGCAAAAGAGTGACTTCAAAATTTAAAATAGCAATTTCCCATAATTACGTTCCTCAAGCAATAACATTCAACAACAGAAAAAAAACTTTTTCCAAACTATTTAGGGTCAGCTACATAAATCCTATGATACATCTAAGCAAATAATCAACCCAACACACATTGGGATTATATTCCAACAATCAAGTGTTCACAAGATCTGAACATTATTTTGGACATATTAGCCATAACTTCATTAAAATTTATAAAAATAAAAGAATAGAAGGTAAAAATGATGGAATCTCAATGACACATCTTAGTAACAGATCCTATGGCAACACTGTTTAAAAGTAACCAATATCCCCACTCAAGAATCATAGTTGTGAGTAGCATTTTTTCTGAAAGTTAAATGGCAGAATAATCTGACACGCGGCTCACTGAAATCAATGATCATAAAAATCACAATTTCTAATGACAAGTGCAGCTCAGTCTAAAAATCGTCATTTACCTAAAAGTTTTGCTTACCTAAAAAGAAACTAAAAATTATCGCTAGTGTTCTCAGAAGTCATTCTTCCTCGAAGTTGGCTTCAAATAAATCTTAGAAGTTAGAACCACTTTGTATGAAGCACGAACTCCTGCCAGATAAGTGGGCTCTAGGCAGAGTACAAAAATATTACATGAAAAAAATCTTTTGTTTTCAAATTTTTATATTAAAATCAAATTTTCTTGTTAATTTAAATACCAACCGACAAAATATTGATCCTTCACTGACCAGTTACAATAAGAAACACTGATAATTTCAATTATCTATTACGGTTATCCAAGTACACCTACATCATTCATAATAGGGTAAAAGGAATCCCAAGTTACCATTCTGGTCTGGTAAACTGTAGGTAAGCGAAGTTATAATTAACATTGCTCAACTGTCAACCCAGTGACGGTAAGTTGCAACCTACAAAACCCTTATTAAGTTGATATATTTAATGCAAAAAGTAAATAAATACACAGTAAATCACCCTTTAAAAGACTAATCATTGGGCCAGAATATATTTCCAAGTCAAGAAGTAGGTCATTAACCGGGGGCTAGAGATGTGACTCAGTAACGGCATATCAAATAACAATCAGGTGGTATGCAAAAATAAGCTACATACAAGTCTTAAAACTATAAATAATAAGAATAACAAAATGAAAATATAAAATTCACAAAATAAACCATTTACAATATATAACATTGTCTAAAAGATTTATACAGGAATTAGTATCATATCACAATCACATCAAGGATCCAATTATCAGATTTGATTGTTCTGATTTCTTACTCTACCATATCATAGTTCTACAAAGACCTAATGCCATTTAAAAATTACATTTACTATTTTCAATTTATTACAAATAAATTAAAAAAAAAAAATGCACACACTTAGAAAATATACGCATAATTGAAATTTGAAAATTAATAAAAAGAAAATCGCTTTCTTTTTTTGTTTTTGTGATGGAGAAAAGCAACTACCCAAGGATCAAGCCTTGATATATTTGATGACCAGACGGGATAAGACACAACTGGCTGGAAATGTGAGTGAAGCAGAGAGAAAATGTGAGACTATAAATGGGTTTTGGAACGCAAGAATGACAAAGTGGGAGACATCAGTTTACTGTCTTTGGGAAAATTAAATGACTGCCAGTGAGAAGGATTGCTTTTTTATAAATAGAAGGTGAAATAATATGGTCTTAAACATTATCATGGCAATACCAAGATGGCTAGTGCAATGCTGCACAAGATAGAAATATATAGAGCGGTACTTGTGATTCATTGCACAATACTTAATGAGTTAAAGTTGTCTCACTCAAATATTGTACTGGACTCATTTATGATTTACCAGAAGCTAGTTAGATCGAGATGACTTGTTCAAGTATACTTGGCCACCACTGATGCTATATGCCCTATGGCCAAAAGAATTCATAATCGATATAAGAAAATACTATTTCTCATCAAATGTTTGGAAGTCAACTGTTACATGAAGTGAGATAATGAAAGAAAAAAAAAATTGGTTTCTTGAAAGTCTTTTAATTTCTTAGGACCTTGCTATAGCGGGACTAGAAAGTAACTGATCGCTTACAAAACGTCAAGTTTCTATCAGTGAATAGCATGAAACTAGATCCACTCAAGCACAGAAATAAAATATCTATAGTGAGATACAGAGAGATGTGTAAGAAATAGAAAATAAAATAATAATAGTCACACAACCATGAATGATTTGGGTCTTAGAGGCATACTCTGGTGCGTGATATCCAAAGGTTCCCAAAACTCTTGTAGAATGAAGGCGAGCAGCCATGTCAGGAGCCTGATTTGAAAGGTTAAAATCTGCAATCTTGGCCTTAAAGTCCTCAAATAGGAGCACATTGCTAGATCTAATATCTCTGTGTATTATAGATGGTTGAACCTTCTCATGCAAATACTCCAAACCCCTTGCAGCATCAACAGCAATTCTCACACGTTGTATCCAGTCAAGCACAGGACCTGGTTGTGCCCCTTGGACTCCCTTTCTACCTGTGTGTTCATACATAATTCAAGAAATTGCTTCTCACTTTAAGAAATTTTGAAGTAAAGTTCTTACTCAATTAAGAGAAGACAGATCAATTATGCATACCATGCAAAATGTCATGTAAAGATCCCATGGTTGCAAACTCATATGCTAACACACGGAGATCGCCTTCTACACAGTATCCAAGCAACTCTACAAAATTTTCGTGCTTGAGTCTCGAAACCATGGAAACCTAAAGCAAAAGGAGGACCCATATTATCAGAAAAAATGATATGCATAACAAAAACATTGTAAAGAAAACGAAAATTGCTAACTCAAGGAAACCAAGGAAATCAAAGACAATTTATTCCGAAAATAAAAAAATAAAAAAAATGCACACACCTGAGTCAAAAAATCAACATTTGACTCATTAGGATCAGATGAAACATCAAGTTTTTTCACAGCTACAGCTTTCCCACTATTTAAGTCTGCATAATATACCCTTCCATAGGATCCTTCACCAATCAATGCCTTCGATCCAAAAGTTTCAGTTTTTTCTTTCAGCTCGTCCAAGGAAAGTGTGGGAACTTCAATAGGTTGTATTGCCTTCTGCGGTTCAGCTTTAACAGGAGCTGAAACCTTTGACCCTTTCTGGTATCCTAATATGTACATATAGATGACCAACATTAGGAGAACACAAACAAATATTTGATTTTATGAGAAATACTACAGGCCAGGTTGCACAAGATCACAAAACAAACATAAGTAAATGGAAAAATGTTGCAAACATTTATATTCATTAGTTAATGAGAATGATTCTCTAAGAAGGGGTAGACAAGATAAAAAGTCAATATGCAGTGGTGGTCCTCTCTAAGCAGGATGCTGAGTGGGAAAGACTAGGAGATGGAACTAACCTTTGACTTGGCTCTCTCATACTCAAACCGACATCCTCTGCTTATCAACCAAGCTTTTTGGATAAAGTGGTTGCTCTCAAGATAATGCATAAAAAAAAAATATTCCCATTGTCCTTGTCCTTCTCTCTCACTATACAACATTTTAAAAAAAGAAACTAAAAGAAAAAAGTGCACACGTCTCTGCTCTCCCCCTTCTCACCCCTCACTTTCTTTTACATCTTTATAATTTTTTGTCTTCATTTATTTTAAAAAAAACCACCAGATAAGCTAATGCATACTTAAATGACATATTCAGAGTATAAATGGCCACCACAGATGCGCAGCTACTAGCTTATCTAAAACCTGAAATACTTCTCCAGGAAGATTTCCTAAATAAAGAAATGGAAAGAAAATGTATGAGCTAGAAGGTTAATTCATCATTATACCATAAATAGGTTGGTGTGTCAAAGCAACCCTGCTCTCTTGACAACTGTTTTGAATGTGCCGCTAATAGTTCTGATGATCACCCAAATAAGAATTTCATATTTCCAAATTACATTAAAATTTCTCATACAAGTTGGTTCCCTGAAGGGAAAGAAAAGTTGAATGATAGCTCAAATTTCCTCTCAGAAGCTACAGTTAAAAGGCCAAGATCACAACTAAATTAATTTAATGATTTATGCAACCTTACCCCCGCATGCAGAGACGTTGTTTCCTTGTCTCGAATCCAAGGAGTATCAATATCCGATACATACATGTCCCCCTTATGTAAGTACCCATGCATCGTAGGCTTAAATCAGATTTCTTTGCAGCACTATACATAATACCCTTAGCTGCAACTCAATGTTAGGCAAAGCCTGCCACTCCACTAACTATACACTATGCACCTTCTCCCTATAAAAGGAATCTTTTTTATATCCCAAAAATAACACAATACAAGCACACTTAACCAATGACCTTCATTCATCAATAAATCCATTGATGCTAGCATGCAAATCTCCCACGTAGACATAGCTATACTGAATTATATTGAGAATCCCAACGCATTTCCTATGTCTTTTGTGCACATCCAAGTTTAATGAGAAAGAAACCCCTGATGAAGTTATGATGAACGCTTATATTCAAGAAAAAACATGAATCAAAAAATAAAAAATCCCACCCTAAACCCGGACAAAACCCAATTATATTTGTGTATTTTCCTGACAGCACCGGTAAAGCTGATTACCATGTCAATGCCATAATAAGAGGGAAAAAGAAACTTACAAAATTAAAACCCTAAAAGATTACTATAAAAAAACTGCAACAAAATAAGAACCGCTCCTTGATTATAAATGTATTGACTAACATCTTGCTAATTAATTATGTACTAGAACGCAATCCATTCCTAACAAATAACAAGAAAATTAGGGAAAATTGAGCTATCTATATCAAACAAACCTGAATAGAACCATAAGCAACTTCTGACTTCCCTCGAATATGGAAAACTGGCGAGCATAAGACAAATAAAATGCCCAAATGACTTTTGCTCCATACATTGAAGACAAGAATGTGCTTTAAGACTCAATGAAAAACCCAGCTTTATATCAACTCTCGAATATTGGGATTGATATAGCTTTTTGAAATTACCAACATTTTTGGGTAATCCACGTCTGAGATGATGTGGAATTTAATAAATGATTACCTATTAGGAGAACTCAAATGCAGAATTTCCTCTGCAAATCCATAAAAGCAACTCAACTCATAGAGATCATACCTAGAGTTTTAAATACAACTCTCCTGTTAACTTCTTTCCAAAATCTCTTCTCCCCAATTACGTATTGTATTACATATTCTGTCGTGCTAATCTTAACATCCAACTCTTCAAACACTTATTTCAGTTTACAACGGAATACCATTATATATTACCACAACAAGATGAAAACTTGAAGTCGTCAAATGAACCAAATCATCATTACCAACCAAACAAGCAAATTATCATAAAAAAAATTCATGAATAATTATCATAATTTTCTTATAACAAAATTGCGCGCTAATTAAAATAAATCAATTAATTTATTTAATTTAACAAGATTAGATTGAAATGGGATCAAGGAAACATACCATCTGCATGGTTCTTTGGGCTTTTTATGAACTCATCATCATTTGATGGGCAAGACTCTTCTACTTGACATGTACAACACAGCCACCTGCGCATACTTGCTTTCTTTCTCAAAATACGACCTTCTTGAGTACTCCTATTCTCCTGGCGTACGAAGTAAGCAGGAGGAGTCGCATGTGCCTGCATAATAAATTAAAGTCAAATCTACAGCACAACTAGAAGTATTGAAGCAAATATTTAAATTTTAAAGTGTATCCAACAACATAACCTCATAAATCAGGACCTACTGAATTTCATTGATCACTTCAGTTTAGACACCACAGAATTAATGAAGCTAAGTTTTACATCATCATGCATGATGCAGCGTTCTTCTAAGGGAGCTAATTTAAAAAGCCTACAAACAATATTGGTCTAATGAATGAGCTACTTTACACACACTATACACATACATAAACCAAAATTTTAAAGAAGGCAGACTGCAAGCATTTATAAGTTAGAACCCAGAGGTCTACCGTGATCCTGTATCTAGGTGCCAAACTCGTCCCACTTTAGAATTTAAGTTTAAACACACCTTTAACATAAAGACTGACAAATATATTAAAATGCAGCTAGTCGCTGAATTGCTGTTACAAAATAGATCATAAAAGCCACATTAAAAGCAACTTAAGAATTCAAATATGATACAAAATTACATATATCTACATATACGTATATACAGATATATCTACGTATACATAGATAGAGACATATATATAATATATACGCACGCACAAAATTACCAATCAGAAGAAATATATACACCTATATAATATAATGTGATGTCTCCAAAGCAATATTTCCAGGTAAAAGGCGAACCAGAGAAGCCAACATAAAATCAAAATACGTATTTTTTTCGTTATTTCAAATAAAATTAACCTCAGAGATATAACCCAAATTGAAAATTCATGAAATCATGCGAGTTACAAAATTAATTCTCACCTTTGAACCACGTCCAAGGAAGTCGTCACCCATTAGCCCAAAAACACACAAGTAGCAGATTAAAACGCACCCAGAAAAAAAAATCTCTCGATACGATTCAATCAATGAAATAAACTATCAACTAGGCAAATTCAGTTATTGAATTGTGAAAATAAACCCTAAAATGGCATGAAAATGAGACTATTATCAAACAGAGTATGAGAGTTATTGAACAAGAGACATATGAAAAGAATATGCGAAATGAATTGTCAAATAAATATCTCCAAAAATGACAGATAGACAGATCAAGAACAGCCCTAGATCACCAACCGGAAATCGAAAAAGTACCTGATTTCTTTCTCTAGGGTTTGCACTTTTGTAGATGTTTGGTATCGAAAATGGGGAATAGACAGATGGGCAGACAGGAAGGCAAGGCAAGGAACGAGACAGGGGAGTTGGAAATCTCTCTCTCTAGCTTTTCGTTACATATATATATATATATAGGGACTGTATACGTTTTAGTTTCTCTCTCTAGAAATGCCAACTGAAAAGAGAGAGGACGTCGGTGGAGTGCTGGAGGTGGCGGAGAGAGAGGAAGAAGTCATATATTAGAATATTTCTAATTCTTTGCCGTCATTACGGTGAGTGTGGCCAACGCGTTTTATTTTGCCTCATCCCCGATTCTTAGTCCTTGATCTACATCTATGTTTTTTTTTTTTTTAAAAAAAAAATCTATATCTATGTAGTATGTACATGAAATATCTAAATATTTTTAATTTTTTACAATATTTTTTAATTTTAAAATTTTTATAACCCTATTTACATCACCTTTCTCAAATATAGAGTTTCAAAACATTTTGGGCAAAGTGCACTCACATCCCGGAGGTTTGTCTCGAACACACTCATGTACAAAATTTGTTTAAATCTACACTTACACTCCTAAACAAAATTTTGTGAGTAATTTGCATGAAAAATTACAATTTTACCTATCAATATAATAACTATATTATATTTTAAAAATCTATTAAAATAAAATGACTAAATTAACCCTTCAACCGATATATTACTATATTAGTGTCCGCTGAATTCAGTGAAGGGGCAACAAAATTCTTTGAATTCTTTTGTTTTGTTTTTTAGTTATAAAAAAGAATTGTGAAATAAAGAAATGAGTCTAATGTGTTTTGATGATTCAATTTAGCAAATAATTTATTTTATTTCCCTATTATGTGTATGACCCAATATTAGTTGTCACTGAAAAATAAAATTCAATCTAAAGAAATTCAAACTTTAAGGCTAAAATATACTTTATTATTAATCTTGGATGATAATTTTTTTTTTCTTTTTTTCAGTACTTACTTTTTAATTTTATCAGTGTCATCACTACTTTTTTTTTTTGAAATAAATGTATGCATACTTTGTAATAAAAGGCAAAATGCAAAATATCCTCTTTTAACTTTCTCATATTTGTAAATTAACTCCTGTACTCTTGTAACACTCTTCATATAGGTCTCCCCTGTTGTCATCTCTCTACTATTGTCGAGATACCACTACCACCACCAAAGCCATGCTATCATTGCCAATTTTCATGTGCACTGTCATAGCAAACGGTGAAAGAGAAAAAAATAAAAGAAAAAAGAAAAAAGGGTGAAGAATTAAGAGAGAGAAGTAGATAAAATAAAGAAAAAAGAGGAGGTTAGATGTAGAGAGACAGATTCGGGAAAGAGAAAGATGGAGGAAGAGAGAGAAAAAGAGACAAAGTGAGGAGAGAGAGAGAGAAAGAATTAGAGAAAGTGAGCTTTGAGGGTGAGAAAGGAGGGAGAAAAGCAATAAGGTAACAAGGGTAGTTTTGTCAAATGAAAAATAAAAAATGGGAGCAATATGGTATTTTAACTTGAAAAGTAAGGTTAAAAATGTCTTTTCAGTTAGTGAAGGGTAAAACAAACATTTCAAATAATTTTTTGACCGATGGATTTTAATTGGGAGTTGTGTGCAGTCAAACTCCAAACTTCAGGGGTGTGAGTGTAAGTTTAAGTAAACTTTGTATATGAGTGTATTTAGAGCAAACCTCAGAGGGTGTGAATGCATTTTGTCCAAACATTTTAATATTTTATAATATTTTTAAATTTTTTATAATATTATTTATTTCAAAACATACATAAGAGCTCACATTTTTTAAACTCTTGAACAACACATATTCTCACATTATGTTTTTTGGTGGGTAATATCTTATGTTTTTTGCAACTATTAAACGTAAGGAGTTTTGCTAAACGGGAAGGGGTTGGGGTCCCCACCCAAATCTATCCCATTGTCATTCCTAACTGCAACAATTGCATGGTCTAAGAACTTGAGTGCTGGTACACGCAACATTTTGATAATTTCATGATGAGTATGTATTTGCATACATTCAGCATTCTAAATGCATTACATCAAATTTCAAGAAGATTGGTCAAGACCATGCTCTCCTTGACATAATTATTCCTGTCTTTATTTTGTATAAACGAGGTTTGTCACATAAAAAAAAAAATTTCACTCTTTTTTATTATAAGTCATACAATATATTTTACTAGATTTAATTTTTTTTTCTATATTAATTTTGGTCGACCTATTTGTCTCTTGCTCTCTATGCAATCGAATCTTCTTCTCTACACGAGTGTAATTATAGGTTAACGTTAAATATGCTCAAAACACCTAAGTCTACTTTTTCTTATTTTCTCGCTTATAGTCATCACACCTAATTTCTCCCTAATCATTTAATTATTAATACAATGTTCTTTTTTTAATGCCCAACATTCCTTCCTAAATAACATAACCATCTAAATCATTGTTCTATATATTTTTTATTTTAATTTATTTGATAATTCGTTTATCACATAAAACTCCACTACTGTATACAAAGTTTTTTCGCTCTTCATGGTGAGGAAAATATGTTTGATATATGGGAGACTCCACCTCCACCCATCGTATGCTATTGCTTCAATGGTCATACCATTTTTGCAGTTGGGTGTCATTCATTTTGATCTCAATATTAATATTAATAATATTATTATTATTGTAGAAGATGAAATTACAGTTGATGCTTATAAGTTACATAATGATAAGACTGTAAACCATATTAGACATATAATTGCACTCTTGACTATAATCACACTCTTGACTTAGACCCGACATAATTGTATTTTGTTACGTCTTTATTCATAATTTTATTATTAGTGTTGGAGTACCATTTGAATTTTTATTCATTATTTTTCTTTCATAATTAATCTGCTTTTGCTTAATTTCTATTGTTTTAATTTGTTATTGTCTCTCAATCTCTTTGAGTTTTATTTATTTTTGTGTCGAAGGATTTAAAGTGTTAAAAGATAAAAATTGAATAAAATGAGTGATGAGAATTGAGTGTAATATTTATAAAAATTATGAAGAAAAAAAAATTTAGAGATGTGAAGCCCAAAGAGGCGTTGAAGTAAAGTCATTGTAGTATTTTTAAAAATAAATAAATATTCAAAGTTACTGTTGTGAGCTACAGTGTTTAAAAGATAAATACACAACATGGTGTGGGGTTGTGTTAAAAAAAAAAAAAAAACATGGTGTGGGGCCCGCACCTTTAATAGGCCCCACACCATCAGCAAATTAAAGCTACTTTTTGGCACGTGTTTCTTCTCTAGCTTGCAATTCGGATGCTCTAAGAGAAGAGAAAGAACTAAACCATGATAGAGGGGCAATTTTGGAACACCACAAGGGTAAGATTGGTATTAAAGGTACAATACATGATGCTCACATGGGCCTTCCAACTAGAGGTGACTATCCGATTGGATCGAATTAGACATAATGCTAATCCGATTTGTACTTTATGAATCGGTGAATATGTAATCCAATTCGATTAGTAGAAAAGACTTGATCCGATCTGTGAAATAACGGATTAGATCAGATCAGATTGACGGATTGAACTTAATCTAAAAAATCTAATATAATTATTTTTTAACTAGGACCTAATAACAATTTTTTAGCTTAAAAGAAATAAGATATTATAATATTATTATTAAAAGTTATAAGATATTGTTATATATACAATTAATTATATATATATATATATATAATAAATATTATAAATTCTAACGGATTGTCACGGAACAAATCAAATTTCTGACTCCCAATCTGTAATCCGATCTGTGGGTTACAAATTTTTATTGTTTAAATTCACAACTAATTCGTTAGTCACTCAATCTGATCCGATCCGATCAATTGTTTAAATCCGCACGGATCGGATCAAATTAGATTAGATTCATGGATTCACGGATTTTTTGTACACCCATACTTCCAATAGTTATTTTCGAACGAAACTAAGCGGAAAGGATGCAATGTGCTACATTTTTTTAAAAGTACATGAATGTTATATACACATGGTTGTTTTTTTGCACTTAACCCATTCTAAGATGTTAATTTTGTTTAAGGTACTTGCAGCTTATATTGGTTATGTTGACATTATCTTGTTCAGTTCAATATCCATCCTTATTTAAGAAGTCAAGTTGTACCTGCAATCTTTTATCACTTCGATCATTTTCATAAGCTTTTATTTATTAAATTACTTTAGTTTTACTTTAATTCGGATTTTCAAATGATTCTTTAATAGAAATTCAAAATTAATGAATTTAGGCAAATTTTAGTTTTAATTTTAAAATTCTAACCACAATAAAAAAATTTCAAGATTTGAACCAAATAACGTCCAAGCAAAAAAATTAAATATTTGAACTTTTAGATGGAGACAAACTCCTGTCTCACACAACAAAATAATGGTGAAGTTTTACATTTGTTGTGCATGGTTGTATTAATAAATTATTTCATGATTAATTTCCATTTTTAGTCACATGCACGTGAACTTTTTACTAATTTACTATTAAATATGTATAGGTTTTTTAATTTTTGTATATGCTTTTAATTTTTTTTACCTTTTAAAATTAAGTTAATAGTTTTCTAATACAATCATTGTTAACTAAATAGTTTTCTTTTTCATCAGTTGTGTCATTTTCTGTCTCTTCATAGTTTGGATTAATCAATTAGTCGTTCTTAAGTTGATGAATCATCATCACGTTTCTTTGTATTAATTCTTCACTTCTTAATGCTTATCATTTGGCAGGGCTTCACGTGGCACATTATGCATTCTCTTAAGTTTATACTCTATTTTTCTTTTATTTTATTTTCTTTTCTTACAAACCAAAAAACATGAATACAGATGCAAATCACAAATATGATACAATATAGATACGAATTTACGATAAATCTCACAAAAATAGAATTCGAGTACATGATATGACAATATAAAAATAATAAATTATATTTTTTTATATATATAAATTGGATTATTGACATTTCTTTGTAAAATATTATAATTATCAAACAAAATAAGAGTTAAGAGTCATGTTGCATAATTTGCATGGATAAATTTTGTACTAAATCATTATATATATCTCAATATTTCTTTTTAAAATAAATTGTATACTTTTCCTAACAATTTATTATGAAAATATTGTTGAAAAAGCTACATTTTAATATTCAAATTTGGTCAAAAATGTGTTATGAAGTATCGGATACGTGGTCGAAGTATCTTATATATATATATATATTAAACAGTTAGGAAGTATCAGACATGTATTTGTGAGTATCTGAGAATTATCTGTATCCATACAGACACAATACATGTACGTTACTCTTGTAGAAGTATCTGTACTTCCTAAGTACTACTTACTGCTTCAAGTCTCACTGTAGCTAATTACACTTCACTTATTGAAAAAACCACAAGCAGAGTCACACTGCTCCAGTAAGCTCATTTCCCTTGCTAGAAAACTTTCTTGATCAAATCTACTATTCCAGTAAGAGCATCATTGTGAGAATAACAACCATCATTAGACAGTTTCTCTGGTCCAATGCTGGTACTGAAAGCAGAAAGAAAGGTTTCAGGGTCTCTTTGATCAAATTTTGTCATCCCAAGTCAAAAGGTGGGTTGAGCTTACCTAGCCCACACACATGGAATAGAGCCAAAACACATTTGGGACCTTTTCAAGCATCCAAATAACCTATGGAGCAAATGGATTAGAATCAATCTTCTGAAAGACAAGAGTTTCTGGGAAGTAAACTGTCCATCTTCATGTTGAAGAAAATGATCGAGAAAGTTGCTGTAAATGAGGCCACTTACAAGACCATTACTCTCTCACAAACTAGGTAATGGTGAGCTTGATAGTTGGCACTAGATAGGACCTTTGAACTGCATAATTTCGAACCCCACTAATATGAGCTCATCTACGAACAAATACAGTCTTGTTAACTCAATCATACAAGACAATCAATAATCAACCCTATCCAAACTATCTAGGCATATTCCTCAATCCTTAAACACAAGTAACTAAGATTTTGTTATATGGAAACCATCACTATCCCATACCTTGCTTACCATTTCTTATCCATAACCAGACATCACATGGAATCACATTGTCTGGTTCACACCTTGTATCCCAAAACAGAACTTCATCTTATGGATGACAGTTCAGGAAAAGTTACCACTATTGATAACCCTTCTTTGGCCTCACTCCACATTCCCAATATGTGTTCACTATGCCTGTCTACCAAAGAAAGCCATAACCACTTATTCTTCCAATCTTCTTTCACTTCAAAAATTTGGCACCATTTCATATCATTCTGTAGACTCATCATCTCACCTGACATCAACAGTTGGAATGATCTTATTAGTTGGCTCTCCAATTCTTGGGATGGTAGGCAAATGTTTCTCTTCCAGAAACTTGCACTGGCAGGGTGTGTATGTGGTGTATGGAAAGAAAGGAATAATAGAACATTCAAAAATAAGAGCTCAACCCCTCAAACACTGATCAAGAAAATCCACAGCCTAATCAGACTCAGGCTTAATAACATCTCCTTGAAGAATTGCAAAAACAATAGAATAACGGACTTATAGTCCTTATTAAGCTTTATAATCATGCTACCCAAAAAACCACCAGACTAACTTCTATATTTCTCCTTCTTCAGCAGCTCGATTTCCTACTGATAATCTTCATGATATCATATAGGTCAAGTTATAGATTTAATGCACATTGCGCTTGTGATGTGTAACTCTGCATTTTTGGCATTTGGCCTAGGCTTTTGTACAAACACCTTATACTCAATACAATCTCACCCTATAAAAAAAATGTAACAATAACAAAATTGATTCTTTTGTGATTATCTAAAGATAGACATTTCTAGATATCATCATGTGACTACAATTTTAATAAAAATCTAGAATATCTTGGAGAGGGTAAATGATTGTTAAATTATATATTTTTTATTATATCCTTTCCTAAACCGGATAGGTTTGTTATACCTCTCCTAAACCATCTTGGATTTATTGTTTTCTAAAATAAGTTTACTTAGTTTCCAAGATTATGTGCCTATAAATAGGCCTTTATGCATTATTCATACTATAACAATTTAATTCAATACAATTTTCTTATATTTTTAACATAGGTCGTTACTGTCGGGGATGGCACCATTGACTTCATCCCTGGCAGTCCATCATAGAAAATAGCTTTCGCCTTATATCTATATATATATATATATATATAGTTTCCATCTGCATTTCACAACCACTAACTTCATTATCTAGCTCTTCCTCGGCGACTATGTCCAAGACAAGGTCGTTTCACCGATCTGTTGATGCCTCTAAGTCTCCAACATCGCACACATCATCACTAGTATGCAGTGAGTCATAAAGAAACCCTGTCTTTTTGCAATTAGATTGTTGTTGTACGTCGATTTGTTCTTCATGAGTTTTGTTATTCAGATTTTTTTTGCCCTTTTTTTGGCACGTGATACCATGACACTTTATGATTGTTGTCGTGGAGTGAGCCGTGTCGTTATCATCTTTTATTGAGGAGTGCTAGCGGCAGTCGCTCAAGCGAGTGTCCTTGCACAGTCGCTCCACTGATTGGTGGAAATCAATTTCCAAAATTAAATGCATTCCTGCAATAAATGTCCTACTTTTTCATCAATCAATATACCCTTTCAATTCTAAAGTATTCACAGTGGTGCCATCAACAAACAAATAAAATTATAAACATAAAGTATTAAAATATTTTTATTAATAAAGGGATTGATTTTCACCAATCAGTGAAGCGGCTGTGCAAGGACACTCGCTTGAGCGACTGCGGCTAGCACTCCTCTCTTTCATTTGTCGTCTTCACCGAAAAGATCTAGATCACTTAGCATCTGTCAAGCCGCATGCATTTAAGATTTTGTTCCAAATTAAAGTTGGTTTCATATAACTCACATTGAATTTGCGGGACTATTAAAATATATATTTATTATTATATTCTTTCCTCTAAGTTTCTTATTCTATTTCCTAAACCATCTAGGACTTAGTCTCCAAAATTATGTGCCTATAAATAGGCTTTTGTGTATTATCCATACCATAACAATTCAATTCAATACAATTTTCTTATATTTCTAACGATGATAAAAAATTTACTTTTAAAAAAAAAAAAAAAAAAAAAGAACAATCTAGAAAAACTAAAGAGGTAGAAGTGGGTTTTAAAAGCCTTCTTGCACTTGGGCGGCAAGTGACCCAATCTAGAAAGCACGGACACTTCGTATAGGGGTGCCGTGTCCGTGTCGGACACTCGGACACTCCTCGGACACGTGTCGGACACTCCGTAGAAGTGTCCTGGAATTTTTTTTTTTAGGACACGGCTGGGACACGGCAAGGACACGCGGGGGACACGGCAAGGACACGGCGGGGTACATTTTGTAATTTTTAAAAGTGCAAAAAAATCCCTGAACTTTTGCAAAGTTAAAAAAAGACCCATTTGAACTATTTTTTTTAGCATTTCAGCCCCTCATCTTCTAAAAATTGACATCTTGACCCCTTGAAATAACTATAATGACATATATCATTTAATATGACTATTATGCCCTTTTCTATACAAATATAGTATTTTCTAAAATAAAAAATTTTAAAAATAAAAAATAGTTAGATAAAATTCCTAAATAATAAATTTAGCAACAAAAAAAATAAAAAAGCCAATATAATGAACATCCTTTTTGAAAATACATTAATTACTTGATAATGAATTGAAGTCTTTGTGTGATTTATTATTTTTTTATTGTTAAATTTATGGTATTGTGGATATTGGTTAACTTGTTGAATATATATTAATATATTATTTCATAGCCGTATCCCCGCCGTGTCGTGTCCTATTTTTTCAAAAATTGTCGTGTCGCCGTGTCCGTGTCGTGTCGTACCCGTGTCCCGTGTCCGTGTCCATGCTTCTTAGGACCCAATAAATAAAAAGCTTTCATTTTCTACGAGTGTTGTAGATCTCAATTCTCTACAACTTTTAACTAATTTAAAACACCTCACCAATTTCCATTCCTCTCCAAACACTAAATCATTTCATCCATCACCCGAACACACTCTAACCATTCCATCCAAAATTATAACATAAACCCTATTCATGTTTTGAATGAGGTGGTAGAATGAGGTGTTAGAACACACTCTAACCATTCCATCCAAAATTATAACATAAACCCTATTCATGTTTTGAATGAGGTGGTAGAATGAGGTGTTAGTATATATGAATGTCTAGGACGTGTTTTGAATGTTGGTGTGATATTCATCACTCAACCAACAGAGAGAGTGTTAGTTACATTATAACTAGTTGTTTGTAGTGGTTGTTTTCTAGCTTTGGTTGATTGCTTATTTTGTTGCACATCCCATTATGTAATTTGCCAGTCATTTGGTCAAACCAAATTACATGTTAGAAAAAATAGATATTTTAACAATATGTTGGCGAATATTTTTATTTCAAAATTAATTTTTACTGATTTTTTTAATTTGCATTTTGTTGAGGTAGTATTGTAATTTTGTTACTCTAACTAGTTTTTGATTCGCCCAAAGATTTTTTTGCAAACCTTCTTTATAATTTTTGGAAATTTTCAAAATTTAGGGAATTATTTACGAATGCAGAATAATTTAAAGGGTTTTTTTTCGCATTTTGTCCTAATATATGTAATATATATGTGTATATATATGTCGGGCTAAATTAGGAATATTAAATTAGTGAAGAGTGTGCGAGTAATTTTATAATATTAATAAAACTCCACATGGTATACGCGTTTATAAATTTTTTTGAAAAAAAGGACTTTAAATTATCCAAAGACAAAAATAGAGCAAGTATTATCATTCAACAAAGTACAATATTAAAACAACATCGATGAATCATAGTTTGGTTTTCCAAATAAAATAAGAATTTGGTGGACACACATTAGTAAAAGTTGAATCCAATTTTCATTTCATCCGAGAAAAGTTATATTTTCTCAACAATTTCCACCATATAAGATTGTTGAAAGACACATCAAACCAATATACCTAAAGAAAGCAAGTATAATTTTATATTGTTTTATATAAAATACAACATAGTGAGCTTTTTAAAATTACAACCAACCATTAATAGGGAAAAAATGTTGAATACTCTGACACAACAATTTCTTTTTAGAATTAGGATCACCTCCTGTGTTGAAATTCTGTATTTGCGTCTTGTACTATTTTCAAAATATAATACATCGCTTATCAGGATTACCTCCTGTGTTGGGATCCTGTATTTGTGTCTTGTACTGATTACGGAATAAAATACATCGCTTACGAAATAACAATGTAAAATTGTTACGTAAACGATCTAAAGTAGTAAATGACATGAAGCTATTATGTAATCGATATAAAATTGTTGCGTTGAGAGAAGAGAATCCAGATTCTTCTTTTCAAATGATACAACATTTGGCAACAAAGATTCTTTTAACACGGGCCATAGGGCACATGACAGGGGCATAGAAGCATCACTCCCCTCCATATTCATTTGAACCCCTTGTTTCATCTCTTTTACATATTTGATACTCTATTGAGTCCAAAACTTCGGTCAATCAGTTTGGTGAGATGATATAGTAGACTAGTAGTTAGTACTTTCATTAGAAGGGAAGAAATCATAGAGAGATGAATATGTTGCTCAATAACGAGATCATCACTGGTGTGTTTAACGTGATGAGAGACACATCTCATGTCATTGATATGTCCATCTACTCCATTGTTAGTGTGTCAATTTTGATGTCTATATTTGATTATTTCTTGGCAATAAATCCCACAATGTTCTTGAAGAGTTACACTTTAAAATTACACACCAGTTATTAATAGATTCCTCTTAAAAGTAAATTATTATTATTTTTTATTCTTTCCAAAACAACACAATGTTTGGCGGCTAACATTTTCTAACACGGCAATCATAGAAGCATCACTCCCCCTCCATATTGATTTTAACCCCCAATTCCATATCTTTTACATACTTTATACACCACATACTCTATTGAGTCAAACAGTTGGATCAGTCACTTTGGTGAGTTAGTGTTTTCATTTAGGAAAAGAAATCATAGAGAGATGAATATGAAACCCTGCAAATGATAAGGATTAATAAGAGAGGTGATGATTCAACTAAAGCACAAATGATTGATTAAAACGAAATGATACAACTATTAAAGGATGATCGCCAACTGTTTCAATTTTGTAGCTAAATGTTAAAAGCGTCTTCTTTGTCCCACATTTGATCTGAGTGAAAAAAAGAATGAGTATAAATAAACGAGAGTAGACAACACTATCCAATAACTTAAAATTTTAAATCATTGGTAAACGCCCGACTTGTTAATCCGGTATCACGCCTAGCACCCACTTGAGTGAAATCCGGGTCGTTATTGGGTCTGATAGGCAGACAAAAAAAAAAATGCTATATAATATATATTTAGGTATATGCATTATTTGTGTGTGTATTTATCTATATACATTTATTTCTACACAGATATACATACATGCAAATGTCTATTGATGAGCAAATAAGCTCCAAAATGTGCTTTTTAAAGTTGATACACCCATCCATGCATAACGCTTGTGCTTTTTAAAGTTGATACACCCATCCATGCATAACGCTAAATCTCAACAGTGCAACACCATCTCCGGTTCATTGATGTCAAGACCAGCGCAGATTCAAGTCTCCTATTGAGGAAGGAAGCCACGGTTCTAACTTCTAAAATAGGCAATTCAAATGTTAAACTAACTTGGGTTTGAACCAACATTGAACTAGTTGTGAAGAAAATTTAAATTTGAACAATCAAGAATCGAAAACAATTACGTTCAATCAATACTTGACAGCATTTTAGTGCTGAAATCATTCAGGGATATTATATATGCAATCCATATGTCGACCACTTAACCGTAGAAGATGATATTTACAAACATAATGAAATACTTGACAGACCAACATATTACAAGGCGTAACTAAAACATAAAGGCTCGTCAATTTCTTGGTAAGATATTCTTCTACTTTCTTTAGAAAGATGGGTCAATTGTCATCAGCAAGTTTGTGGGTTGAAGAAAAGTGAAATTTGACCTGAAACCAAAGATCAGAAACCCGAATATCATCAAGAGGGTATTCTTGCAATCTTATTTGTCATCATTGTTACCACCATACTGCGTTGAGTTCCCATTCCAGAAGGCATTTCTGTCATTGAACCGGCTATCATCTTCGTCATGTTTTAGTGTGTGAATATTGCTTCCAAACCGAGACGGGGGTTGTTGCTTGCTCTTGCTGTCATCTCTGCTGGTCCCAGGATTGCTTTGGGTTGATGACTGAAGAGAATAGGGTCTTCCCGTTCCCCTTAGGTTATTCTGCAGTGTAGGATTTGGATCTGTAATATCAAAAGCATTACGGTGAGAGTGAGAAACACGGAGATATTGGTAAACATGGGTCATTAAAGTAGATATCAATTTCCATGAAAGCAGATAACATATCCCTATTCCCTATATTCCTAGTAGAAAATAAATAAATATATAAATTTAACAAAACCACCAACTGCCATGCTCATCAAGAAGAAGCAAAAAAGATTTAAAAGGAAGTACCAACATTCCAATACTTGCTTTCCAACAACAAAAAGGAAAAAAAGAAAAAAGAAAAAGAAAAGAATCAAATACTAGAAATAAGGAAGGTTCTCAATAAGAACGTACATAGTTAATCCAACATGGTGTGTCAAAAACAAGAAAAACAGATCATAATATCATTGAATTTCATGATCATTATTATACAATTCTATCTCAAGCTTTTAATATGCATGAAAGTTTCTACATACTCGGACACTCCCAACGTGTGTGTGTGAGAGAGAGAGCATACTAGAGATACATGAAAGACCAGATTTTTTACGAGGATTATACCAAAGTTTTCAGTAAGCAACTGCAGAAAAAGATAAAACTTGTTTTGGGTTCTCTATCAATCACTAATGCAACTAATTGAAGTTTACAGTGAGTCAAAAAAAAAAAATCAAAACTCAGCAACCATTTCAACCTAGAGCTTAGGCTCATATTTGAGTTCTTCACAAAAAGAACAACAGAGCAGAAAAGCCAAATTAAGTGAAAATGTTCACAATAGGTACAGAAACTCACTATATTGCCACATGCTGCTCTGAGATTCCTGTGTAGAATTTGATGAGCTGGCACCACCACCACCAAGATAGGAGAAAGGATTCATGTAAGATAAAATCCTTTTTAGGAATGTGAAATGTCCTTCATTGCTTCCATTCGATGAATCAACTACAGTGTTGGAATTTGATTGATTATGAGAGGAAGATCCTCCTCCGTGATTAAAAATAGATCGGTGATGGGGAACCACCATCAATGCTTGCCTGTTGAAAAGGCCCAGCTCCGACAATGTTTTGCTCAACTCTGCACCCATATAAAAATTTAAAGGAAACAAAAATAACTAACAGTTGAAATATATTCTTTACATAAACATACATGCCAATGTACAAACATCCTTGAGATATGCTGCTGTCCTCCAAAAAAAAACTCGGACAATTCAGATAGAATTCCTAAATGCAACAAATTAAAAAGAATCTTATTCCATAAACATGTTTGATCCTAAATTATTTGCATGTTATAATATATATGAGATAGAGATAGAGAGAGCATTTGTATCGGTATTGCGCATCATATCATTATATCAATAACCTTTACTTTGTAATATAAGCCGAAAACTTCTCTAAATTCATGAAGCCTCAACAAAACATAAATTTCAGAAACAATTTTATTCTCCAACCACCATTTAAGGCATTTGAAGATCACATTTGGCTCTCTTAGCTCATGGGTTCATTTGAAACAGAATGCTCCTTGATTCACTTAACGTTTTTAAATTTAAAAATATGTAGACTTGGGATATATATAAATAGATAGATAAATAGAGAGAGAGAGAGAGAGGGTGGGGTTGGAAATAAAAAGAAAAACGTGCAAGACTGAAAGAACTTTGCCAAAGAGGTCAAGAAGGAAGGAATTTTGTTGATCTTGAAAAACTAAGAATTAGCCTAAATTGCATCTTAAAAAGATGATAGAAATGATAGAACAATTAGCAAGAATTCATTCTGAGATGGCCATTCCAAAGCAATCCCAATAGATGAATGCAGTTCCTGGTATTAAAACGTACTTTCTACACTCTTCAACTACACATTTTACTAATCTCGGGTGATTATGAAGTGCTGATAGTTACATGAGTCCGAAGACTATTGAATACTTCTAAGAAAGAACTATATAATGAATGATAGGCTGACACTTCCTCAACAATCCCAAATACATGACTGACAAACCTTGAATGCTGCACTAAATGGCTTTCTTATGCAATTAGAAAAAGAATAATGGCAAACAGAATTAGATTAAGGATTTACATAAAATTTAGGGAAAAATGCAAAGGAAAACCCTGAGCATTTTTTTTATTTTTTTTGTAAATAACCCCATTGTATTATTAATTCAGCCAAAAAAAAAAAAAAAAACCTGATGTTTCCAAAAATGTTGCATAACTCCTTGACATCGGTTTGCCATTAGAAAGGGAACGTCAATCCAATCACATGCAATGCATGTGACATATAAAATGTTATTATGACTAATATACCCTTCTTATTGAACCCTATGCTATTGGAGCATACTTGATCAGCAAGAAACCCCATTTTGGGACTAGAGTTGTGACCCAACAGATCCATTTACCCAAACGTTAAGCCCCAAATGAAATTCAGCTCCCCCATTTCTCCATCAATGGCGGCTCCTTTCTCTCCTTCAGTATTGGTGAAAACCCTGAATAACCTCTACCCTTCCACACAAAGATCCTTCCTTTTAATAATAGTTGCATTCTCTCTGTAGCAGGTTTCACACTTGAGAGTGAATCAATCGTCCATTGATGCCTCCATATGGAATCAACTGTGAATATGAACAGTTTCTGGAAACTTCAAAGTATCACTTAATTTTATCTAACACAACCATTTTAATAATAGTTGCATTCTCTCTGTAGCAGGTTTCGTACTTGAGAGAATCAATTGTCCATTGATGCCTCCATATGGAATCAACTGTGAATATGAACAGTTTCTGGAAACTTCAAAGTATCACTTAATTTGATCTAACACAACCATTTTGATTGTTTTTTTTCTTTCTTCTCTCTCTCTTAAAATAACCCTTGCAAGTATGTTACATGAAGAAATTGTCTTATGCATGCAAATACTATGAGAAGTGTTGTAACCTATGGGGATGAAGATGGAGACGATGGATATATCAAGTGATGGTTCTTAATCATATTCATTACAACCACTATAAGCTGGGTCAAGGAATTATGGACGCCTTGATGGTATGGTGGGTAAAGGGAGAAAGTAACGGAGCCCGAAGTAATGGTAGTAGGTAGTACGATGATGTTAGTTCGTTAATGGGTTTTGGTCGAAGTTTCATTTTTTTTTCAAAAGATTATGGGCAAAGGAACTATTTTATTGGACAGATAAATTGCAGAAAAATTACACTTAATGTGTATTTTAGTAATTTTGATGCTTACTAAAGGTGATTTAACACCTTGGCCTTAATTGCAAAATTTTGATAGTTCAAGGGGATATTTGCTAGGTCACGGGGGGGCATTTTGTCAGGAGGTTTTTTTTGCATAGTGCCCTAAAATTTAATAAGAAGTTAGATCATACTAGAGAGGAAGTATAAAGATTTTAGCAAAGAAACGAGGCAGAAGGAGATGTCTTATAACAATTTTGAGCATATTTAACTAATTTCTATTCCCCTCCCCAGAAAGTTGGTTACTGGGAAAAAAAAAGATAAGAAAAAATTGAAAAGAATCTAGTTTTAGATGAGAATAAGCTCCCTCCTTGCCCTTCTCCCTTGCCCCTTTTTTTCCTCCACCACTCTCTCACAATCTATTTTTAGTACCCACTCTTGAATTCACAATCTGATCTGTTAAGTTAGCACTTAGCACTTAGATTGTTCTGTAAAGCTTGTAGGCATCGTCATTTTTGTTCTCACTTCTTTCTTTCCTTTGTTCCCAGTTTTTTGCTTTCACACCAAAATTATGAGTTGGAGTAAAAGAACTAGACAAATTAGCAAAGAATTTCAAAAGTGCCATCCCACTGATTATCCATCATCACCACCCATACCACGAGCATTACAAGCACCACTTTGCTCAAATGACCGTCAAACCAATTACCCATGATATATGGCAAAAATTGGTTCAAAAGAAAGCAATAAATTGAATTAGCACGAAAACCATTCTCTTAAGTTAAAAATAACATGATCATACCAGTCAAGCAAATTAGTTAAGGCAAAACAAGTAGGCAAGTTGAGTACCCAACATTCATACCTTGATCATTGAATACTTTGCGAGGATAAGGAATGGCTAAATCATAAGAGCCAATGCCACTTGCTTGGTTTTCATCTACATAGACTTTAACCATTCTCAAAGTGCTCATCACAGCGAACTTCTCTTGTAGGCTAGAACCATCGGGCAACCGGATATTCAAATGAACATCAGTTGATTTAGTCATACATAAGTCTGAAACTTCAGCAGTCCTTTCTTCCACTGTTTCAGCCTTTTTATCTTGTACAGCTTCACTTGCTTCATTAGCAATTCCTTGAGAAGATACCATAGTAACTTCTGAATGATGATCGTCCACACTTGAGTTGTCTTTGGTGTCACTACATCCATCTTTAACACCGAAGGGCATATGAGCAATTCCAGTGCTGTCTTGGTCTGCCTTAACAGGATCAAGTGTTTCTTTGGCAGTTTCTGTTGATAAGACGGACCGTTCAGCCTCACCACTGTCCAATACATCAGATGACCCAAGAGATGCTTTGTCACAAAATTTGGAATTAATTTCCTGTCCATGTAAACGAAGCATAACAGGTTAATGAAATCACGAAAACATGCAATTTAGTAGATATGTATTCTACCAACCAACGCCAGAAGTATGAGTTTACCTCAACTGAGTGTTCACAACCACTACTTTCCTTTATTATCCGAGAGTTAGTTTTAGCCTCACAGCATTGGACAAGTTTGGTTGTTGAAGGTGATGAAACATCTGTGCTTGAAGAACTTCCTTGCTCAAATGAGACGGTATCAGAGACCCCAGAAGCATGAGGTTCGGATTTCTTTGAAGCGAGTGCTGCAGTTAGGAAACTTGCAGTTGTTTCCTACAATTTGTGAAAGAAAATTACACATCTTGTTTAAGTTAAATGGCAAAAGAATAATTGGCAAAGTGCAAGTTCATTATATGATCTAGGATCCTAGATCATAGAGTGCGAGACCGCAGAAGTAGAATTACAAAACAATGACAAAACCAGGACTGTGTATAGAACAGGAAAACAGACTGGACTAAGGGTCACAGGTTCAATCAATATGTCAACGTTTGTTAACAGGGGGTAGGTATGCTGACCTGACAGTTGAACCAATAATCCTCAGATGAGGGTGAGGGTAGCATGACATCTGTAAATTCTATAGCACTTGTAGGGCAAGTTAGCAGGGGTAGATCAGTAGTATAAATAACTAAACTAGGAGGAAAATGCCATAAGGTAGCTGTAAATGCACCTGAGGGAAGGTTAGTGTAATTTGCTGCACGTATAAATCCATAAATGTATGCTTAATATATGATTATATCAATATTTCAGTTGATGATAGTTGATAACTTGATAGACAAGGATGATAATATGATACTTTCCATGCCATGTGCAACATACCAACATAAAAATTACTGTTCATCTAGAAATACACCTATAACTTGGGTCAAAACAAGGTCCAAAAAGAAGATCAGCTCAGAGAGCATTGGAGTGTGTTGAACTGGTAGCATAGGAATCCACAACAAGAGCTCTTCCCACTACATAAGGTTCAGGGCACTAAGGATATGATAAGGTAGCATAGGAATCCACAACAGGAGCTATTCCCACTACATAGGTTCAGGGCACTAACGATATTGATGGTACAAAACAACTGCAGAGAATTATAATAATAATAAAAAAGAAGAAACAATCTGCAGAAGCCTACCTGGATATGAAGACTCAGCCATGCCTTCTCAAGACTGGACGCCAGAATTTCAGCACTGACAAAGCCCTCTGCACATGATTCAGTTAAAGAGAAAATAAAACAAATTCGTAAGGTGTCTTGTATGATTGCCAAAAAATAAATAACGTAAGCTTCCATTTCAGAAAAATATCATACCATTTTGCCACAGTTGTACCCCATTGTATCCAATAGCTGTTATACAAGGAACAGATTTCTGTGGATCTGAACAGGTTGATGCAAGGAAATGCACTGACTTTTCAAATATTAGAAAATTCTTAAATATCTACTCACTAAACATACAAAATAAAACAATGACAGTTGATATCCCTAAGAAACAGAACAACTTGAAAATGTACTAATAGTGCAAGTTTAAGGTTCTCAAGGAAAAATGATGTACCTACCCAAGCAGAAAATAAATGACACATCTAACAAGAACACATCAATATTTTGTATTTGATTTAAACTTTAAAGCATGGGTTTTGGTGGTTGGAAAGGAAATGGGTGATTGCTTAATAGTCAGACAATTAACATAATAACACTAAGTATGATAAATCTGATAGCATTTAACATCAGGTGGAATGAATTTATATAATATGGAGGGTAAGTTTACCAAGAAATCTGAAACTGAGCTACTAGAAAATGGAAAAAGTAATAACAAAAGGCATAGGTTCTAGGCGGATATCATTAGGAAGTGACATATCTACTTAAGGAGAGGGACAGAGAGATTAAAAAGGTTTGCACAGACTAAATTGAGAAATAAAGTGGAAGGAGATCAATTAATAGTAATTGCATTAGATTATAATTTTTTTCATAAAATAACTTAGCTGCAAAAGATGTATGTATTGATTGTTTACAGAAGATGACTGAATGTGCCAAAAAAAAAAAAGGTGATGCTAAATAACCATTTTCTTCTTTTTTTTTTGTTTTTGTAGTACTCTACCGAGTGCCCTGGTATGGATGTATACCAGAAGTGATGTCATTTTTAATAAATCAAAGATTCAAAAGTGTAGAGCTATGTGGTCTCCCTCAAAAAAAAAAAATTTGTCCACCTGACATACCTTGCTAAAAGATATCTAACAACCATTCAACTTCGTTAGCAAGGAAAGAAGTATAGCTACACCACTATCTGAACACCCAAAAAAGGGAAGAAGGACGACAGAATACAATTCAATCCATAATTATATTGCTAAGAACTTGACACGCAGAAGATATCTTATTTGCAGAGCTCAATGCCAACTAATATTATGAATGGTAAAAAATTCAGTAATTTAACTTTCCAAAGGAATTCTGAGGAATAATAAATTCAGTAATATAACTTTCTCAAGGAATTCTGAGGAATGTCATTTAAGCATTGGATACATATTGCAGAAAATTGTGCTGCATCGGGACTCCCTTCAGAGATGTGCAACAAAATGCAATACTTCAATAATGACTCTGCGACCTGAATGCAACATGCAGCTATAAGATGGAACCAGATGTAAAACATCATGCAAAATTTATAAATCAAATATGAAAGAAATTTACTGAAGGAGAACCAACATTTGATTCATTCCATGTGCAGTTTTCTAAACGAAGTGACTCTGCATCATCACCTAAAAATGAGAAACTGAAAAAGTTAATAATTCGAATAATTTTGTGAATATAAATTAAAATGAGAAAAGAACTGAAGTTGAAGGTCAATAGTGACAAGTCTAAGCTCTAGATGAACCTAGACAATAAATAATGGTGAAAGAATCAATAGTTCAAATGCACGTCTCAAAATAGGATTATTTTATAGAACAGCAGCACCATCAAAATATAAAGCTGGGGGGGGGGGGGGGGGGAAGGATGAATTTTCGAACCTAGCAAGTCTAGTGACCAACAAATCTGTCCATAGCGAAGTGAATAGTTTTATTGCAAAGAAAACAAGAGGAAAAAATACCAAACTTACTGTTAATATATTCAACAATTGATGTCTTACGGACTTAAACTAACTAATCACATATTGCATGATTTTGTATGGACTTCAACTAACTAATCACAATATTGCATGAACAAGATTTGATCTATGGTGCCCAGAAGCTACTTAGTCTCACAGTAATTGAACAACTCAACCACCGTAACTGAAAAAAAAACAGCCTCTATGTTCCATTCATTGTCTACATTTATATCAGATAGGACCAGCTAGCTCCCAAAATAATATGCATTGGGTGTATCAAACACTAAACAATATGGATCACATGCCGCCCAAAAACAATTATGGTAGCTCCTACAACAAATACCACTACACTCCAAATTATTATTTTAACCCTCAATAACTTAGAATTCATCTTCCTCACTGCCCCGGGGGTTGGGGGAAAGACTTCAGAGTTGATCTTTGCCAAGCAAATCTGATTGGATGTCCCTCATGTTTGTCATAGATATCAAAATAAGTTACAGCGCTATCTCATTGATATTAGACACTGCAACAGAACTTTATTCTAATGTTTATGAAGAGAAATGTGGCATAGCGGATTAAACACTATATTCAGTCAAGTTGACATCTGTTGTGCATAAGAGATGCAATAAGGCGATCTAATCAGAGAGTTGAAAAACATCTCCAATTATAAATTATTAAGGTTTTAACATTTACCTGCAAAGAGGTTTATATTATATTATATTATATATATATATATATATATATATATATATATATTTTTTTTTTTCTTCTTGGTGAATGTTGAGGTAGTTCTGGCGTTAGGGGAGACTCGGGAGGAATTGCCACAATTTTCACAAGAAGACAGTCACTCAAAGGCAAAGCTCTAGTATCTCTCATACTTCTATCTTTATGAAGCCAAAGCCAAAGAAAAACAACGGCAACTATATATTGAATAGATATCAATTACTTGTCTTCAAACTTATCCAAAAAATAAAAATACTTGTCTTCCAAAAAGAAATATTCTTTTCTTTTCATGCTGAATCCTGTATTTAGTGTGAATCAAGAGTTGACTGGGGATGGATGTTAAAGATATAATATAAATAGTAACCTGTCTATAATTTATTGCTAAAAAATGAAAAAATAAAACAGTTGTAACAAGTTTTTCCGGCATCACAAAATGACATGCTGGCAAAGCACATAAAAAAATTATATGAAAAAGAAAAAGGCTACAATAAAGTTCCAAGAAAGAATCCTTCATCTTCCATGAGCTTGTTTTATTTTCTAATTATGTCCTAGGTAGGCAAATTAATATAAAACAAAACTCGTGATGAATGTAAGTTTTCAGTGTCACCGCAAATACACGCCTCAGGCACACTTTTATTTTACCTTTTCTTCTTTTGTCAGAACTCATCAGTGCAATTCACTTCAGTAAACAGAGAATTTGATATGTCATGATGTTGCTTCTCAATATATATTGCAAAATTATTTATAATGGAAGTATTGATTCAGTGTGTCATCAGAACTACATGCCTTGGGTACATTTTTCAACCCCTCTTTCCTTTTGAGAGATCTTAACTATTCACTCCAGTAAACAAAGCATCATTAAATTGCACCTTAGGCACATGTTGCAACTCCAAGAAAACGTAAAAGTACAGATCAAATATACAAGAATTTACCTGAAATGTAAACTACAAAAAGTTTTCTTTGCCTTTTGGCTTCGACAATTGCTTCAGAAATCGAGCCATTGAATGCGAGAGAGGATATAGACTGTTCCATCTGTTTGAAAAACATTAAATTACAGTGAAAACTTCAATGGACCCCATGTGGACTCAAAAAAAAGTAATGAGCATATTTAAGGATGAAATGAAAAATATGATTTTCACATCTTCAATAAATATCATTACAATTATCTAGTCTAAGGGGCATAACGTAATATATTATAAACAAAAAATAATACTAGATTTATAATTATTTAAAGTTGGTGCAACGGTAAGGTTGCTCCATTGTGACCTAGAGGTCATGGGTTTGAAACGGGAAAAGGCCTCTCTGCACACGAAGGTGTGGCTGCATACATCTGACCCCCATAGTGGCTGGAGCCTCGTACACTCAGCTAACCCTTGATATAATTATATGAAGTTTTAAACCATCAAGCCTAACAACTGGCAATAAAAGACAAACAAGATACCAAGAATAGCTTAGGTTACTTATAACTAATGACCATAATGGGAAAGAAGTTGCAGAGAAAAACACTTATTGTACATCATAGTATCCTGCAAAATGAGCCAATGAGTCTCTAAACTGATTTTTCAAGAACAGCAGCAACAATGGATCAATTCTTCGAGCTGACAGAAATCATGGCAGACTCATAAAATTCTGTTCAACTTGAAGCACAACTCAAAAGCAATTGAATCCAATTTCCCCTTATGTTGTGTTTGGTACGCAACAATGGAATGGAATGCCAATATTACCTTTTTGGATCCATTCCTTTGTTTGGTAAGAAAAACTATAGTGGGAATGACCATTTCACGTCATTTCTTTAGAATGAAAAAGAATGAAAATTCATTCCACTACTCAACCTATGGAATGGTCATTCCATTCCCAATAAACATTAAAAAATAAAATCTAGTTACCAAAAATAATGTAATCAACATTCCATTCTTGCATCATTTCATGTTTGAAACCAAACAGTAGAATGGGAATGATCATTCCATTCCCATTCTCATTCTATTCTCACTTTAATAGAATGCTCATTCTATTCCATTGTTGTGTACCAAACGCAGCATTAAAGTTATGAGAATGATCAAAGAAAGTTACTTAATAAAATAAAAAATAAAAATCCCTAACTCTGGTAAAAGAGATGAGAATGTTCAAGTATTATACTTAATCAAGAAAATTTGCCCGGTTTCTGTTCTAGGTGATCCTATGTGCTGCAGTGGAAAGATATTGAATTAGATACTTAATTGCCAAAATTAAGACAAAAAAAAAAACTCAAATTACATAAATAATTGGGGATGTGGCATTTTGAGGGATTCATGTTCTTTTTGTCCAAAAAATTGAAAAACAAAAAGCTTATAAGATTATGTTGGGGATTCGGAGCTGAAAAGAAAGTAAGATAATTTCAAGCATAAACTAAAGATATACATCACACACAATTACCGAAGTGGAATTTTCAGGGTTTTAACTTTTCCTTTTTCTTTTTAAGTCTTACAGCCATCTTTGAACGCAATGAACTTTTATAATAATGTTCTTTCTATTATCTATCGATCCCCAATTATTTCGGATTGGTCATTCAAAATTTTAGCAGAACAAATCAAAAAAGAAACAAAAAAACCCATTGCACATCTCAGTACAAATCGATTCATGGCACAATTTGCAACCAGAAGATCCAGTCTTGCAATTTCGACTCTAAGCACTAATGGTCGTCCATTTGACTACTGAGAAGGCGTGAGAAAATGATAAAAATAAAATTGCGAATCTCGAATTTGCATAATTCGGAATCAAAAGAACAACAGCGAGTACCCACAATTGAACCCTAAGGCAAATACCTGGGGATCAGTTGATTTTCTTGGAAACCAAAACAACATAAATCATAAGAAATGAAAATCTGTTATTTTCTCGAGAACCAAACGGATGAGAACTATCCACATCTATAAAAGCCAATCGAAAATGATACAGAATTCGTACCTGTATCTGTAGTAAAAATTAGGGTTAAAGAAGAAGAAGAAGAAGAAGAAGAAGAAGAAAACTTGTGTGGAAGTGATAGAATGTTCGCTCTTCTCTTCGTAGTTTTACATTGGAGTATTATTATTACAGTATTACTTATTAGGTGTGTCTTGGCGGGTTCGTTTTGGGACCATTTTGTGGGTACCACTTCTTGATCTGGCAGGTCAGACCACACGTGTATAATGCTCACTTGGGCTCGATCCGATCTCTATTTCGGAGTTTAAATCCGAATCCTTTGCCATGCATGTTAGTGTACACTAGGAAATTAAATCACACCACTTAATTAAAAAATGCAACCATGACAAGACGATATCTCCGCGTAAATATGTTACACGAGTGTTACAATTTCTTGCGGTACATTATTTTCTCAATTTAAAATATACATGATTATCTAATAAATTGAAGATGATCATAATTCTTTGAAGGTTATATTACTTGAGATTGAATCTTGTGAAAGTTAAGAATTACTAATCTATACTACTTTAGTCTAATGCATTATCGTTTTTGCTTCTTGTTCGGTTAAAAGCGTGCTACTCAATTTGTTACGTTTAAGTCTGAATTTGTTATTGGCAACGGTCATGCTGCTTATAAGTCGTGCAAATATTTCTAGTGTTACAGCACATATGACATGTGGTTTTGAATAATATGAATAATTATTTCAAAAGTTCAGTTACTTCGACCTTGAGGCTCTGCTGACTTTCTTAAAGTGTTGTTTTTGTATTTTGATGACTTAAGAAAGATAAAGGGAGAGAGAATCAAGTAACACTCAACAAAATAAATGCAACTTTTCATTTGTTAACATCAGTTTGTCAAATGAAGATCACTACAGTTTTGTGAGTATTATATCGTTATTGTCCTAATAATGTTTTAAACACCAATATCCCAAGATTACATGAAATAAAAGAAGATGCTCATTAACTACTTACTTTTTACAATATTGAACCACAATAAATAAAGGCAGACAGTAATTGAAGGGGTATAGTTTGAAAGTTGGAAATGCAAAGAAAAATAATCTTAAATTACACAAGAAAACAATGCATGTTTTGCGATTAGGCAAACAAGGTTACAACCTTGGGAGCTAACACGGTAGAGTAGCAGGCTTCAAAATAATATTTAGTTATCCGCAGGAATAGTTTGATACACGTGTGTGTGTGTGTGTTGATTAAGTGTTTTAACTCAGACATAAATAAGTTGTATTTATAGCAATATTTGAACTCAATTGGCCGTTGGATTGTCTTTTACGTGGAGGGCTGAGATTGAACCCTGAATCAATATGATACTTGATCACTTGACTAGCTCAATAATTTGAGGTAAGATGGTGAAACTTTCAACTAAAAGAGTACGTTTTCTTTAGCTGAAGTAATCACTACTAAAATATTATTTGGATGATAGTATTCAAATGCATGACTTAAAAGAAATTTGTAATTGATTTTCCAAATTATATTTCTTGATCTTGATTTGTTGAGTGGCTGACAGTGATAACTGATAAGGGTTGTTTGCCTACTGATTATGCACTACCTGGCACTATCTCTTCTTCGAAAGGGAATGTATTTTGACAAGGGTAATCATCAGTAGCGTACTTGCTTATATCTGAACATTAAATACAATGATGTTAGAGCAATAAATACTCTAATGTGCTCTACAGGCCCAACACCAAAATTCCATTGTGGGCACAAACATTGGAATCCCATATTAGGTCACAATAAAAAAAAGGTGTGACACAATGACTTCTCAAGATATCACCCATCTTAGTAGACTCTCAGCAAGCATACTTAAGAACTTTCGTTTAATAGCTACACAATTGAAAAATACTACTAATTGGGCAACCCAAACCTTACCTTTCGAAGAGTTGATGCCGTACCACTAAGGCCAAGGGCCTAGTGGTTACAATATAGAATTAGACAGAAGATAAATATATTTTGTTGGGAACTGATATTTGTACTCTTATTTTTTATATGCACTCCCTGTTTTTTTCTATTAATTTGAATGACTAGAAATACTTTTAATACTAAATTATTTAGGAGTTACGGACATTATTATCATTTTATTTAAAAATTGGAGTGTATTTATCATAAGGAGATTGCGAATATCACTCCCTTCCTTTTCATTGGAGCACCAATGAGTGATGATAGTCATTATTAAGTATATTTTCATTGTACGATAATGATTTCTTACTATGAAAGAAACTAAACAAACAAACACCCTACCCATGGAAGCATCCATATTTCTTTCATATATATGATGAGCTAAAAATTAAAATATCAAGAAACTAAACAAAAAAAAATACTACACATGGTAGCATCCATATTTCTTTCATATACTAAGTCACACAATCCTTTTGAAAAGGTGTTGCTCTCACGCCCGACGACTCTACAAAATCGAGAGAAAACCGACATTTACGTGGCAATAAGCTAATGGTACTCTTCAAGTCTCCCAATGCATATTAAATACGATAAGTATTTTAGACAAAAATACCCTTTTCACCACTTTCATCGTTTTCATTCTCTTTTCTTTCCATTCTCTCTGTATATCTGTCACTCCTCATCTTTTTGTTGCATTTGAAATACTAAGTTGCATTGCTCTAAATATATATATATATATTTCTTTGTTTCCTTCCACTAATATTAGATATGGCTAATATTCTGAATATATATATATTTTTCTTTGTTCCTTTCTACTAATATTAGATATGACTAATATTCTGAAAATAAGTTGTTGGTGTTGTTGTGTCTAAATCTAGGTTTTCTGGTAACTATTTAAATATATTCCAAAAATTTGTTGAATAAGGTTAGTGTTGTTTGAGGATGGATTTGGATAAGGAGAGAAAAGATGATTAACGGTGGAGAGAGTGGGGGTACTTATTGGTTGAGGAAAGAGAGAACATTTTCTGTAAGGATAGTTTAGTCTGAATTTTTTTATATTTTTAATGTTTTGCAAAAACTAAGCCACGTTAATGCCATATCACCAGTAGTTTGAGGGTCGTGTTAAATCAGTCTGTAGCATTACTCTTTCTTATTCAATGAATTATGGACAACTCCATGTGACATTTATTATGGATGGCAATTACCAAAATGTACATAA
Organism: Cornus controversa; assembly: GCA_026545225.1. Taxonomy (NCBI): domain Eukaryota; kingdom Viridiplantae; phylum Streptophyta; class Magnoliopsida; order Cornales; family Cornaceae; genus Cornus; species Cornus controversa. Next base: position 43,187,758 of record CM048849.1, read on the forward strand.
TATTGACATCCTTGTCATATTGTTGTTTGCTTTAGATCACTTTTGTTTCATTATTTAACTCTAAAAATATTAAATGTGTGTGTATAGTGTGTAGCACATATACAATAGCAAACAAGTTATATAAATACTTTTTAGTTTTACTTTATTTAGTTAAGAAGTTTGCTATTTTATAATTATTTAAAGTAATCATTTCATGTACACAAATTTAAACAATAACTCTTTAAGAATCTAGAATAAATATAGAGATTTCTCATCATAGAAGAAATAAGGTTACTTATAATTCAAACACATTTTCTAGTGCTTATGAAATTACATTTTTATTATTCCACAAATTATACAATGTCTTTTAGCATATGTACAAATATTGAAAACATTTTACATACATAATAGCATACAAGTGTACAAGTGCTCTCAAGGTGCTCTTCCTCTAACCAAATTTTAGATTTTACCGCTTTTGCGTGCTTGCTTTCGCTCCCCCCTCTATGTGACTTAGTTCATATGTATGATAAACTAGAAATTATAAAATATCACTTTTTTCTAAACTTTTGGTTACTAACAAAATTTTACCCATACAACAAATTAGGGTGGGGTGGATCAGATTTTGTATAGTGTCGAGACTTAGAGTCTCTCAAAAGCCTATTATATTTTGGGTCTGATAGTGGTGCAACATAGCCACCTTGTACTAGGTTGAGCTTGACCGAACCATCTTCTTGTAAGTGGCAAACCCACCAAGTTTGGAGTTTGAAACTTTAGCAAACTCGTGGCCTGTGTACTGGAACCTAGAATATAGTGGATTTGTGTTTGATAAAGAATGTGGAGATCCAACAAAACCATGCATATGGGCTTTTGAAACAGATGGAACAGGTGGAGATGGAACTTAGCTATGGTGTGAATCTAATAGACTCTCTTGATACCAGCTACGAAGTGGGTTTGGACTTGATAGAACTTTTTTCTTGACATCAAGGTCCAAATGACGTTGGCTTGGGCCTGAAGGAGGAACTGGCCTCCTCATATGAACAAAATCAGAAATTTTTGCTTTATGAACATATGGAGGTTGCCTGAAGTGATGAAATGGTGCTAGGTTTGATTGAATGTGCCTTGCCCTAGTATGCGAGAAACTGAGAGATTTTGAATCAAAAACAAGTCTATCATGGTTGTCATCGATGTCTGGAGATTTCGAATTGAAAATTAGTTGATCACGGTCACCATCGACATCCGACATTCTCGACAAAACAAGTGTTTTAGAGACTACATGATCCTCCACTCCTTTCATTTGGAAAAAAGGCAAGAATAATGATGATGATCCTCCACTCCACAAGAACATTGAAGAAAATGCAACAAGAAGAATCATAAGAAACAACATTGTGACACTCCTTTTCGTAAGCACTTCCATCTCTCACAAATGAACCCTAGAGGAGCTTGTGAACATTAATGGATGAAACTTGTGTTTATATAGAGCTCAACCCTGATTTATATAGAGAAAGTATTGTAATTGATATAGAAGCTTTACCAAATGAACGTTATGATGTTCCCTATTTTGGGTAGTGTTTGGCAATCCCACTAACCAAATTTCTTTACTCGTTAACTGAATTTTGCAATTTTAATTTCATGCCCTCATGTAATTGTAAGATAAAAAACCAACATTTAACAACTCCCGGATCAACTTTGTTTCCCACTTGACACTTGAAACTTCAAACCCTACCTTTTGAAGAGGTGACTGCCACATATTAGGATCCCCTCCAGTTGAGGGGAATCCTTTGCTATGTCCTACGGTAAAAAATGTCACCATTTTGCAACTCTTTAATATTGCTTTGTTCAACGTTACCATTTAATGATGTTTTTGCGGTTTAATGAATAAAATAATACTTTTTATTGCAAACGAGTTTCAAAAATTTCAGGTAAATATAGACCTAGTTCAAATTCCTAAATTTCTTTCTCTCTTGAGACCGTTTGGATTGCTTCTCAACCATTCAAAATACTTTTTATTCAAAAAATTGCATTCATAAGTGATTGGTGATGAAAAAAAAGTGTGTTTATGAAGTAAAGTTGTAATCCAAAATGCGCTTAGAGTTTTTGAAATTGTGTTCGAACTAGATGTAAGATATTTTAGTCACTTTTATTTTTTGGACAATTTAATCATGTTTATTTTTTATAAATACAATATTATCTCTTATGCAAACAAACGTGTTGAGTTTGGGACTTTCTACGATCACTGGTATCACCAACATAAAATGTCCTCATGGAATATAGTGAAACTTTTTCACTTTTGTGCTACCCAAAGAATTAGGATATGATTTTGTTTTATTGAAATTGAACTAAATAAATATCAAAGTTATTTATATTTGCACTCTCATTATCTATAAAATTAGAGATATTAAATAATTAGAGAGAAGATAGATGTATTTTTTTTGGAGTTGATATTTTTACTCTCGTTATTTATATGCAATCTTCTTAAAATTTAAATAACAAAAATTAATATCATTTTATGTAAAAACTGGAGTGCATTTATCAAGAAGAATTGCGAATATCATCTCTCTTCCATTTCTAGGGTTGAGTGTATTTTCATTACCCTATGATATCTATGAAAGAAACTAAACAAAGAAATATGCCACACATTAAAACATCCATAATTTTTTCATATATAAGATGAACTATAAATTATAAAATATCACTTACTTCTAAATTTTGGGATACTAACAAAATATTCCCCATACATATATATATATATACATACACACACACACACACACACACACATATATATATATAAAATGGTGGGGTGGATCAGATTTTGTATAGTGTCATGGCCTAGAGTCGCCCGAAAGCCCATTATATTTTGGGTTTGATATTGGTTCAACATAGCCTACTTGTATTGGGCCTGAACTTGACAGATTCATCTTCTTGTATGTTGCAAACTCAGCAAGTTTAAAGTATGAAACTTTAACAAACCCACAGCCTGAGTAATGAAACCTAAAATATAGTGGATCTGTGGTTGAAGAATCTGGGGATTCGAGAAAATTCATGGATCTGGGCTTTTGAAACAGACAGAGCAGGTGGAGGTGTAACAGAGCTTATGGTGTGAATTTGATGGACCCTCTTGACCAGTTCTGAATTGGGTCTGGGTTTGATGGAAATTTTTTCTTGACATCAAGGCCCAAACTATTAAAACCTCTCCAGGTTTGTGATAACATTGGCTTGCGCCTGAAGGAGGAACTGGACTCCTCATATGAACAAAATCATAATTTTTTGCTTTGCGAACATATTGAGGTTGCCAAAAGTGATGAATTGGTGAACACGCCTTGCCCTACTTGGTGAGGAACCTTAGAGATTTGAATTGATCAAAACGAGTCGATCATGATAGTCTGGCGTTCTCGACTGAACAAGCACAGCAAATTTGTTTGATAGTTGGTCACTCACATATATGTATACATACACGGTATATACCCCCAATATGAAATATTGGAAATACTGTCCAGGACGGTAAGTCTGTAACCAGAGTGGTATCTAGTTTGAGAATTCAAGTTTCATATCACAAAAAAGTATGTGAGTTGCTTGCAGTATAAAATTTGAAACCAAAAACCATATATATTAATTTCCCATTTCAGGGAATAAAAAAGATCTTGTAATTCACTTATGCAGTATATTGTTAAGCTGAAAAATGACGTGTATGTAAATCAGAAGCAAACATGAGTTCTCATATTTTAGGCTTAAATAACTGCTTTATGAAAAAACAAAAAATGAAAAATTGAAGTATATAAGCTAAATAATGTCTTGCATGAGTATATAAATAAAAAATTAAGATACAAGCTTCATAATGTCTTGTCTATTACATTTCTATCATACAAAATTACTAATAATTGGACAACCCAAACCTTACCTTCGAAGAGTTGATGTCACACCACTAAAAGCCAAGGGCCTAGGGGTTTGAAAAGCAATGTTCATCTCGAATTCAATTCGAAATATGTATCTCTAATATGATGTGGTGATGTGGCAATGATTAAAAAGACAAAAATGTCCTCTATTTTGTTACATATTTCACTCTATTAAAGACGATTTTGTGATTAGATTATGCTTCCATCTAATTACTACAAGGGAAGGTAAGAACAACAAATTGAATTGAGTTTCTCTCTATTATTTTTTATCACACACACTCTTCTACTTACTCTCTCTCTTCCTTTAGAACTCTATCTTTAATGGGTCTCTCTTTAATTACACACCTCTCTCTCTAAAATTCAATCAAAATATCAAATGAAAATACAATATAGAAGCTTTAAGTAAATTACATGTTTATCTAATTATTCACACATGTACATCACATGTAGATGGCTAAGAAAATTAGGGTTCTTATTCACAAGAAAATGGATGCTATGAAAGAATTGTAAATTTAAAGGAAATGATATTTCAAACGAAAATACCAGATTGAATTCAAGTTAGTGAATTATGTCGGAATTTGAATTCTATAATGATAACAAGTTTTGCTATTTTTCTCTCTATCTTACTCTATATTCCCTCAAGAAAATTACTTTTACAATACACAACTTGCCGTATCAACACTTATTGAAAAAAAAAGTTGTCATATCATCGATCCCTAATTCGGGATACTATATCGTGAAAATAATTTGTGATGTTTAGCATTTTTCAATTGCCCAATGATAAATACACTCCAAATTTTCAATTCTAATACTTAATTATTTAGGAGTTAGGACATTAAAGTCATTTTATTTTAAAACTGAAGTGTATTTATCCGTAAGGGGAATTGAGAATATCACACCCTTCCTTTCTAGGGAGTCACTAATGAGTGATGATAGTCATTATCAAGTGTATTTTCATCCTAAGATAATGATTTGTAACTATGAAAAAAACTAAACAAAGAAATATACTACCCATGAAAGCATCCATATTTCTTTCATATACTAAGTCACACAATCCTTCTCAAAAGGTGTCGCTCTCACGCTCCGTGCACAAATTGGTATTCTGGGAGCAAATTCTTCCACAATTTCGTGAATTCAATTTCGTCAATCTTCGAATTTAATTTGCAATTTCTCATTCAATGAATAATGGGCAACTCCATGTGACATTTATTATGGATGGCAATTACCATATTGTACTTAATATTGAATAAAATGGTTTAAAATGTGCAGAACTAAGAATAAACCAACAAAATAAAAAAGAATAATAAATCTTTGTCATATAGTTCTTTGCTTTATATTGATCACTTTTGTTTCATTATCAAAGTCTAAAAATATTAAATGTGTATGTACAATGGATAGCACATATATAATTGGAAACAAATTATATAAATACCTTTTAGTTTTACTTTATTTAGTTAAGAAGTATACTATTTTATAATTATTTAAAGGAATTACTTCATGTACAAAAATTTAAACAATAACTCTTTAAGAATCTAGAATAAATATAGAGATTTCTCAGGTCACATTTCTTTAAAAATAAAAAACATACTATATGTTTTGTATTTTAATTCTTGCTAATATTATATATCTCCTAGCAAAGAAGGAATAAGGTTACTTATAACTCAAACACATTTTCTAGTGCTTATGAAATTACATTTTTATTATCACACAAATTATACAATTTCCTTTAACATATGTACAAATATTGACAACATTTTACACACATAAAAGCATACAAGTGTACAAGCGCTCTGGAGGTGCTCCCACTTTGACCATATTTTAGATTTTGTTGCTTTCACGCTCCCGATTTTGCACTCACTCTATCTTTCGCTTTCATTCGCCCCCTATGTGACTTTGTTCATACATATGATGAACTAGAAATTATGAAATATCACTTTTTTCTAAACTTTCAAATACTAACAAAATTTTCCCCATACATCAAATTACGATGGGGTGGATCAGATTTTGTATAGTGTCGAGGCTTAGAGTCTCCAGCACCTTGTACTAGGCCTGAGCTTGACTGAACCATCTTCTTGTAAGTAGAAAACCTACCAAGTTTGGAGTTTGAAGCTTTAGCAAACCCACGACCTATGTAACGGAACTTAGAATATAGCGGATCTGGGTTTGATGAAGAATCTAGAGCATGTGTAGGTGCAACAGAGCTATGGTGTGAATCTAATAAACCCTCTTGATACCAGCTATGAAGTGGGTTTGGGCTTGATGGAACTTTTATCTTGACATCAAGACCCAAATGACGTTGGCTTGGGTCTGAAGGAGGAACTGGCCTCCTCATATGAATAAAATCATGAATTTTTGCTTTATAAACATGTGGAGGTTGTTCGAAGTGATGAGATGATGCTAGGTTTGATTGAACATGTCTTGCCCTACTTTGCAAGGAACTGAGAGATTTTGAATTGAAAAAAAGTCGATCACGGTTGCCATCCACGTCCAGAGATTTTGAATTGAAAACGAGTTGATCACGGTAGCCATCGATGTCTGACATTCTTGACAAGACGAGTTGTTTAGAGGCTACATTGTCTTCCACTCGATTCATTTGAAAAAAAGGCAAGAATGACGATGATCCTCCATTCCACATGAATATTAAAGGAAATGCAATAAGAAGAATCATAAGAAACAATATTGTGACACTTCTTTTCGTAAGCATTTTTATCTCTAATAAATGAAACCTAAAGGAGCTTGTGAAGATTAATGAATGAAACTTGTGTTGTGTTTATATGGAGCTCAACCTTGTTTTATATAGAGAGAGTATTGTAATTGATATAGAAGGTTACCAAATGAACGTTATGATGTTCCCTATTTTGGGTAGGGTTGGCAATTCCACTAACCAACACCGAATTTCTTTACTTGTTAACTGAATTTTGCAATTTCAATTTCATGCCATCATGTAATTATAGGATAAAAAACCAACACTCAACAACTTCCACATCAACTTTGTTTGATAATTGGCCACACACACACACTTTGGGAAGCTGAACTCAGATTCTCTTCTCAAATACCTCACTGAATTTTCAAAAACCTCTGTCTACTATCAATTTCTCTCATATAAGGACAAATTTAAACAACTCCGTTAGTTGAATCTGAAAGTACCAAAATGTCCTCCTTTTATTTAATAAAATAAATACATAAAAAAATGTTATTTGTAAATGACAGATGTGCCTTTTATAGGGGGTGAAGGTGCAATTTGAGAAATTTAGAATGTAAAGGGGGGTTTCTTATTTTTGCCCAAAGTAGGTCATCTTCTCCTTCAAGTCACATTATGCTACTGTAAATTTTAAATTCCACCATTTTATATTTTTGAAGCTTTCTCTCTTCAAATTGAACCTATATAAAGCCGCAAAACTCAAATTAAATTTAGGTTTATTATTAATCTACAAATTTTGAATCCTAATATTCAATATTTATTCAACTATTCACAGTTTAAGAAAAAAAAATTATTCTTAGTTAGGGTTCTTGTATATACACACCCCTCATACAAACATTACATGTTTTAACATTATCAATTATACTATAACCCACACACACACACACACACACACACACACACATATATATATATATATATGTATATATAATAGCAACAAGTATGTAATTAGGGTTAAAATCATAAAACCCCCTCTACTCTATAAAAAAATTCTCATAAAACCCCCTTACTATGAGGGTATTTTAGACCTTTAACTTTAACAGATGCATCAAGTGTAATTTAGTCATTTACACACCACTTAACGGCTCATGTAAGATACACATGCGATTTTTCCATTTAATTCAACCAAAAACTAACGGGAGGGAGCAATTTGGTTGATTTTTTTAGTAAAGGGATTTTATGAGAATTTTTTATAGTAGAGGGGGTTTTATGATTTTAACCTTAAATCAAGAGCAACACCATGCAATAAAATTAATTGAAGATACCATACTACTAAATAAAAAATACAGCAATAATAAAAAGGCATTGCATTTCCAATTCAATAATATTGTAATATAACATCTCAATGTAATATGTTGTATAGGTATTGCCATTCGCCACACAAATATATTGCATGAGTGTTTGTAGTGGTGTTGTATTCTCATGTACTGCGTTGTATCTTCAATTTGAAGTATACATGACTCTCACTCTCTTAATACATTGGAGAGGTTCTTGATTCTTCCTTCTTCAAAAGGTATATTACCTGAGTTCGACTCATATCAAAACATTGTATAGAATCAAAGCTTTATACTACTTAGGCTAATGGTCTAACGATAATGCATTGTTGTTTTTGCTTGTAACGTTATCTTTAGGCTTCACTATTTTTCACATTTTTTCTCAGAAATTAAAACTTTAAGCCAGTAAATTAGAAGCCCATAAAAAGGGGTGCGACACAAGGTCTTCTTACGATGTTACCCATCTTAGTACAACTCTCGTCCAGTATGCTTAAGACTTTGGTTTAAGACTTTAAAAAAATTTGAAATAAACTTTCAAATTTGACGAGTATCAAATCCATGTAATTTCTTTTTATTGCTGGAGAATTAGAGGGAAGATAGATGTATTTTTTGGGAACTGATATTTGTACTCTCATTATTTTTATGCACTCTTTTTCTTTTATTTTTTTTAATTTAAATGACAAAATACTAATAATTTTATTTATGAGTTATTATTTAAAAAACTGGAGTGCATTTAACAAGATGGGGGTTAGGAATATCACCTTTCTTCCTTTTGTTTGGGATCATCAATGATAATCACTATTAAGTCTATATTTGGCTGCATATAATTAGGGCCTTGGAATTGGAATGTGAGAAAATTTTATTCGGGATTCCAAAATTTTCTCCAATTTCACCAATTCCAATTCTAAGGCTATAATTCCATGCAACCGAACATAGCCTGATGTTGTGTTTGGGAGCACTAAATCGGACCCTTAGAATTAGAATTAAAGGAAATTTTGTTTAAAGTTTGAACTAAATTTCTTTCAATTCCAACTCCAAGCCACTGACTCAGTGCTTCCAAACATGTGTTTTTTCATCATAGGAAGAAAACTAAACAAAGAAACATATTATACATGGAAGGATCCATATTTCCTTCATATATATGAGGAATTATAAATTATAAAATATATTTTATTTCAATATTTTTCAGATACTAACAAAATTTTCTCCATGCATCAAAATACGATGGGGGTGGATCAGATTTTGTATAGTGACAAGGCCTAGAGTCACCCAAAAGCCCATTAGAATTTGGACTTGATAGTGGTGCAACATAGCCATGTTGCATTGGGCCTGAGCTTGATGGAACCATCTTTTTGTATGTTGCAAACCCACCAAGTTTGGAATCTAAAATTTTAGCAAAACAACGACTTGTGTAATGGAACCCAAAATATCTAAAATCTGGGGTTGAGGAATCCGAAGAATCAAACAAAACCATGGATTTGGGCTTTTGAAATAGATGGAGGTGGAACAGAGCTATGGTGTGAATCTGATTGACCCTCTTGATACCAGTTATGAATTGGGTCTAGGCTTGGTGGAACTTTTTTCTTGATATCAAGGCCCAAATGTTGAGGTGGAGGTGGGTGAGGTGAGTCACAACAGTGCTCTTTCCCAACTATTAAACCCTCTCCAGATTTGTAATGACATTGGATTGGGCTTAGAGGAGGAATTGGACCATCTGAACAAAAGTGATGAAATAATGTTAGGTTTGAAACATGCCTTACCCTACTTGGTGAGGAATTGAGAGATTTTGAATGAAAACGAGTCAATCACGATCACCATCAACTTCCGGGGTTATAGACGGAACGAGCACATCAAATTTGTTTAATAGTTTGATACACATATATATACATATACGCAGTATATACCCCAATATGAAATTTTGAAAATACTGTCAACGATGAATTTATGTCTGTAACCTAGTGGTATCTAGTTTGAGAGTTCAAGTTTCATAGTACAAAAAGTAAGTATGTGAGTTACTTGCAGTATAAAATTTGAAAACAAAAACTTTGAGGAAGTACAATATCATTTAAGGGAATAAAAAGATCTTGTAATTCACTTATGCAGTTAATTGTTATTAACCATGAGTTCTCACATTTTTGGCTTAAATAATTGCTTTATGGAAAAATAAAAATGAAAAATTGAAGTATACAAGTCTAGAATTAAGTTATCATCTTGCATGAGTATAGAAATAAAAAACTAAGATACAAGCTACATAATGTCTTGTCTATTACATCTGTATTGTTGAAATATATTAGTATATTTTATATATAACCTTTTCAATATCAAATTAGGATTCCTATGAATGGGGACTTACTATGTATAGGATAACTTGCTCCTCACTCACCTACCTCTTTTCCTTCTCCTATATATATGATCTCATTATATATTGTTTATATACCATTCATTAATATAATTAAGAGATAATTCACTCTCTTTTTCTCTTATTTTAACATGGTATTAGAGTTAGGGTTTTCAAAACCCTCAATTTCTTCTTCCACTTAATTGTTCTCATCATCTAAAGAGAACTCTTTTTTATTTGGTGCCAAAAATCTATCTTCTGGACACTTTTTGATCTTTTGGACATATCAAAATGAAGCCCTTGACTAGATGATCAAGTCATCCCAAAAATCAACTCTAACGAACCTCCACATGCCCCCACGCACTACCAGAGTCTTCTGGGTTTTTTTTCAGTGACACGCGTCGCCACGCGTCATCATGCGCCACCACGCACTGCCTCGCACGCTAAGTCAGCGTTGACTCAGATTTCAGTGCCACGTTGTCTCCCACATCATCATCCACGTCAGTAGCAAATGTACATAATATTTACCACGTCATCAGACACGTTATCTGCCACGTCATTTTTTTGTCATGCCAACTACCACGTCAGCAACATTACCTGAATTTTTTTTCTCGAGCCTACCCCACTTGAAATTTCACGCTGATTCTAATTTTCTAGTCTATTTTGTCTATTTTGTTATATAAATACTTTTTAGTTTTACTTTATTTATCTAAGAAGTATACTATTTTATAATTATTTAAAGGAATTACTTCATGTACAAAAATTTAAACAATAACTCTTTAAGAATCAAGAATAAATATAGAGATTTCTCAGGTCACATTTCTTTTAAAATAAAAAGCATACTATATTTTTTGTATTTTAATTATTGCTAATATTATATATCTCTTAGCAAAGAAGAAATAAGGTTACTTATAACTCAATCACATTTTCTAGTGCTTATGAAATTACATTTTTATTATCACACAAATTATACAATGTCCTTTAACATATGTACAAATATTGACAACATTTTACACACATAAAAGCATACAAGTGTACAAGCGCTCTGGGGGTGCTCCTACTCTGACCAAATTTTAGATTTTGTCGCTTTCACGCTCCCGATTTTGCACTCGCCTATCTTTCGCTTTCACTCACCCTCTATGTGACTTTGTTCATACATATGATGAACTAGAAATTATGAAATATCACTTTTTTCTAAACTTTTGGATACTAACAAAATTTTTCCCATACATCAAATTACGATGGGGTGGATTAGATTTTGTATAGTGTCGAGGCTTAGAGTCTCCAGCACCTTGTACTGGGCCTGAGCTTGACCGAGCCATCTTCTTGTAAGTAAAAAACCTACCAAGTTTGGAGTCTAAAACTTTAGCAAACCCACGGCCTTTGTAATGGAACTTAGAATATAGCGGATCTGGGTTTGATGAAGAATCTAGAGATCCAACAAAACCATGGATCTGGACTTTTGAAACAAACGGAGCATGCGTAGGTGCAATAGAGCTATGGTGTGAATCTAATAGACCCTCTTAATACCAACTACGAAGTGGGTTTGGGCTTGATGGAACATTTATCTTGACATCAAGACCCAAATGACGTTGGCTTGGGTCTGAAGGAGGAACTGGCCTCCTGATATGAATAAAATCATGAATTTTTGCTTTATGAACATGTGGAGGTTGTTCAAAGTGATGAGATGGTGCTAGGTTTGATTGAACATGCCTTGCCCTAGTTTCCAAGGAATTGAGAGATTTCAAATTGAAAAAAAGTAGATCACAGTTGCCAACGACGTCTAGAGATTTTAAATTGAAAACGAGTTGATCACGGTAGCCATCGATGTCTGACATTCTTGACAAGATGAGTGTTTTAGAGGCTACATTATCCTCGACTGCATTCATTTGAAAAAAAGACAAGAATGATGATGATCCTCCATTCCACAAGAACATTGAAGAAAACATAACAAGAAGAATCATAAGAAATAACACTGTGACACTCCTTTTCGTAAGCACCTCCATCTTTGATAAATGAAACCTAGAGGAGCTTGTGAAGATTAATGAATGAAACTTGTGTTGTGTTTATATAGAGCTGAACCCTAATTTATATAGAGAGAGTATTGTAATTGATATAGAAGGTTACCAAATGAACGTTATAATGTTCCCTATTTTAGGTAGGGTTGGCAATCCCACTAACCAATGCTAAATTTCTTTACTCGTTAACTAAATCTTGCAATTTCAATTTCATGCCATCATGTAATTGTAAGATAAAAAAACCAACATTTAACAACCCCTACATCAACTTTGTTTGACAGTTGGCCACACACACATATATATACTTTGGGAAGTTGAATTCGGACCCTCTTCTATGCATGATTTGCCCTACTTTATTGTATAATTAAATCTAGAGCAACACCATGCAATAAAATTAATCGAAGATATATACCATACTACTAAATAAAAAATGAACCAATAATGAAAGGCGTTGCATTTCCAATTCAGTAATATTATAATATTACATCTCAATGTAATATGTTGTATAGGTAATATTATAATATTACATCTCAATGTACTATGTTGTATAGTTATTGCCATTTGTCAAGCAAATACATCGCAGGAGTGTTTATATTGGTGTTGCTTTCTCATGTATTCAAGGACGGAGCCAGCATGGGCTAGGGGGGGGGGGCATGTCCCTTTTAATTTTTTATATACTAGTTATAAACTAATAAAATATTATAAACACCCTCCCTAAAATTATTCTAATTCTCCCGAAGCCTATGTTTTTCCATTAAATTATTTTTACATACTTGTATACAACTTATAAAATTTTAAACTTGCCCCTCTAAAGTTATCTTTTTCCTAAAATCTCTCTAATTCTTTCGTTATTTTCCTTCTTACTCTTCTTCTTCTTCCATTTTTTTTATTCCCTTAAAAAAAATTGCATTCCCTTTTTTTCATCTTCAAAGTTCTATCATATATATATATTTTTTAATTTCTTCTTTTTTCTTAAAAATTTTATTTTTCTTGTACTTATGTATGATGTATATGCATCGCAATTACACTTCTATCTTTAGGCTTGTTGCACCGTTAGTTTAAAAAAAAAAATTATTATTTCTACTATGTCCCTCCTAAAACACATTCCTGGCTCCGTCCTTGCATGTACTGCATTGTCTCCTCGATTTGAAGTATACACGAATCTTGATTCTTCCTTCTTCAAAAGCTATATTAGTTGAGCTCGAATTCTGAGGATGGCTCATATTAAAACATTGTATAGAATCAAAGCTTTATACTACTTAAGCTAATGGTCCGATGATAATGCATTATTGTTTTTGCTTGTAACCTTATCTTTAGGCTTCATTATTTTTCACATTTTTTCTTAGAAAGTAAACATTAAGCCATTAAATTAGAAGCCCATCAAAAGAGATGTGACACAAGGTCTTCTTAGGATGTTACCCATCTTAATATAACTCTTGTCTAGTATGCTTAAGACTTTGTTTTAAGACTTAAAAATTTGAAAAATACTTTCAAAAAAAATTGAAATAAACTTTCAAATTTGACGAGTATCAAATCCATGCAATTACTTTTCCTTGCTAGAGAATTAGAGGGAAGATATATGTATTTTTTATGAGCTGATATCTGTACTCTCATTATTTATATGCACTTTTTTTCTTTTAATTTATTTTAATTTAAATGACAAAAATACTTAATTCTTTTATTTATGAGATATTATTTAAAAACTGGAGTGCATTTAACAATAAGGGGTTAGGAATATCACCTCCCTTCCTTTCGTTTGGGATCATTAATGATCATCATTATTAAGGGCCAGACCCAAAATAAATTCATGTTCTAAAATCCCGACCCAGGCCCATCCTGAGATTTAATATATAGTGCCCAAGCCTGAAATTTTTTGGGCTGGGTTTGGGTTGGGTCAAGTTGAACCCGCCCGAGTCACAACCCTAATTAAGGCTATATTCAGCTACATGCAAAATTTTGTTCATGATTCCAAAATTTTTGTCCAATTCCACAAATTCCAATTCTAAAACTCCAATTCCATGCAGCTAAATATAGCGTGATGTTACGTTTGGGACCACCAAATCGGAGTGAATTAGAATTGAAAGAAATTTAGTTTAAATTTTGAACAAAATTTCTTCCAAATCTCAACTCCAAGCCACCGACTTGGTGCTTCCAAACACAGCATTAGTGTATTTTCATCATAGGAAGAAAACTAAACAAAGAAATATATTACACATGGAAGGATCCATATTTCTTTCATATATATGAAGAATTAGAAATTATAAAATATATTCTATTTTTATATTTTTTCGATACTAACAAAAATTTTCCCATACATCAAAATACGATAGGGTGGATCAGATTTTGTATAGTATCAAAACCTAGAGTGCCCATTAGATTTTGGGCCTGATAGTAGTGCAACATAGCCATGTTGTTTTAGACCTAAGCTGGATAGAACTATCTTCTTGTATGTGGCAAACCCACCAAGTTTGGAGTCTAAAACATTAGCAAACCCACAGCCTGTGTAATGGAACCCAAAATATAGTGGATCTGGAATCAACAAAACTGTCTGGGCTTTTGAAACAGATGGAAGTGAAAGTGGAACAAAGCTATTATGTGAATCTGATGGACCCTCTTGATACCAGTTATAAATTGAATCTGGGCTTGATGGAACTTTTCCTTGACATCAAGGCCCAAATGTTGAAGTGGAGGTGGGTGACTTTCCCAATTATTAAACCCTCACCAGGTTTGTTATAAAATTGGCTTGGGCTTGAAGGAAGCAAGAGCAATGATAGGGAGTTCAAATCGGACTAGTCGGAAAGTAGTTTTATGTGAGAGGGGTGGTGGGCCTTACCATATGATGTCATGGTGATGTCATACGGTGGGGGCACACCACTTCATTCACATAAAAGTAGAATTGAACTAGTTTGATTTGACCTTTAAATCATTATTATTTGAACAAAATAATGAATTTTGGCTTTGTGAACATATGGAGGTTGCCAAAAGTGTTGAAATGGTGCTAGGTTTGAATGAACATGCTTTGCCCTACTCAGTGAGGTACTGAGAGATTTTGAATTAAAAACAAGTCAATCATGATCGCCATTGACGTTTGGGGTTCTCGACGGAATGACCACATCAAATTTGTTTGATAGTTGGATACTCACATATATGTACATATACACGGTATATACTCCCAATATGAAATATAGAAAATACTGTCAATGACGACTGTAAGTCTGTAACCTGGTGGTATCTAGTTTGAGAGTTCAAGTTCCATAGTACAAAAATTTAGTATATGAGTTGTTTGCAGTATAAAATTTGAAAGCAAAAAACTTTGAAGAACCACAATATATATATATATATATATATTCCCATTTCAGGGAATAAAAAAGACCTTGTAATTCACTTATGAAGTTAATTGTTAAACTAAAAAAATGGCATGTATGTAAATCAGAAGTAAACATGAGTTTTCAGATTTTAGGCTTAAATAACTACTTTATGGAAAAATAAAAAATAAAAATGTGAGTTACGCAATGCAGAAATGATTCAGTTCATTTAGAGGAAGATGCAAATCCTTAGATCGAGAGGCGGGTGAATGGGTGGGTCTTCTTGCCTTATTTTTATGATTGATTAATTACCCACAATGATTATCAATTAAGCATCCAAACCAATCACAAAATAAATAAAGCAAGTAAGGAAAATTAGAGATGACACTGGAAATTTTACATGGAAACTTTAGGAAGGAAAAACTACGGGGGTGAGGCAGAAGCCTGTAAAGAAACCAATCCATTATCTAAAAGCAAAGTACAATAGACTATGTCCTAAACTCACACCCGCTCCACTTTGACGAGAACTTTGATGCGGAACGCCTCAGACTTACTTTTGTGACTTGTTCAATTGCTACAGACTCCTGGCTAACATTACAATTCTTCCAGAAGGGTAGTTGAAAGAACACAAATACTCCTAAAGTATTTTATCCTCTTCGTAGTGATCATTTCTTCTCACTCTTCAGATAGAATCAAGTAACGTCATGGAACCACCTCTGATGATCTAATCAAACTGTATAGATTGATGATGTCTTTTAAGAACCCGGTTGATCAGATTGAGAAGAGTATCAAAACTTAAACACTCGATGTGTGTATGCTTTCCAAAATATAGACAGTAAAATAAAATTCTCTATTGAAAAATATTTCTTCTGTTTTCTCTCTCTAAAAAGATTTTTTTGATATGTAATGAAAGATCCTTGAAAGCATTAATTTTTCCTCCTCTCATAGAGAGAAAACATATGAGGGTTTATATAGATAACAAAGCCCTAATTTTTCTTGAAAAATAAGTTAAAAATCAATAGAAAATAAATCTCGATGTTTTAGGAAAGTTCGGGGTCAAATCCGTGTCAAAACAGGACAAAGAAGGCAAAATCCCATAGAACATAAGCCTTGGACAGGTATAGCTCAAACTTGGACCAGTCCAGCTCTTGTAGCAAGAAGCTGAGACCTTTTGGACTAATCTAGCCTTTACTTGGACCGGTCCAACTTTGTTAGTGACCAAATTTGAGGTCCTAAGAGCTCTTGGACTGGTCCGGGTTTGACTTGAGCCGATCTAACTTTGAAAATTATAAAATTTTAACTTTGAAACTCTATTTTTTAGATCATAAAACACGTTGTAAAAACCTGTGTCCTCACGAACTTACTTGGACTAAATGATGTTCAAATCATGATCAACGACGTTCATTCTCACTTATAGCCACTTGAATGCATCAATCAACCAAAGTCTTTGTTGAGGCACTCTTTAGATAATGCATTGATGAAAAACACGCCCCAAGCTCTTAGTCTTCAACTCCATGATCGATTACAAAAATATGAATGAAAGATTACAACTCGATCAACATAGTTTTGACACCGAATATTGCTAATTACAAATATATACGTTACAAAAAATTGAAGTATATAAGACTAGAATAGAGTTATCAGTATAGAAATCAAAAATTAAGATACAAGCTACATAACGTTTTGTCTATTACATTTGTATCATACGAAATTTTCACAAATAACTCTGGCAAGCAGGAATAGATCTATTAAGGGACCAATGGAGTAGCCGACCCCACTAATTTTTTTATTTACAGAATTGCCTATAATTTTTGTTAAAATCTTAAAAATGCCGCCACTCAATTTTTGATAACACCATACTATATATTCTTGTTGTTCAAGGCTGCCTCCTCTCATATAATTTTTTGGCTCCGTCACTACGGACAAATTGCATCTTTAAATCTTGGTATGCATTATTCTTTTTGCTTGTAACCTTATTTTTAGGCTTCATTATTTTTCACATTTTTTTTCGTTGAGAAAGTTAATTTTGTTTGACAGTTGGTCAAGGGCCTGGTGGTTATACATATAGATTTAGAAATAAGATATATGTATCATTTTGGGAGTTGAAATTCCGCTCTCTTTTTCTTTCTTTTTTAAATGAATTTATTTATTTTTAATATTTTTCATAATTTAGATGATAAAATCATAAAAATACTCTTGATACTTGATTATTTTAATTATGAGTTAGGATTAATATTGTGAATTTACAAAGAAGGGGATTATGAGAATATCACCTCTTTATCCTTTTTTATGGTCTTTCATATATATGATGAACTAGAAATTATAAAATATCACTTATTTATAAATTTTCGAATATCAACAAAAGTTTTCCTATACATGAAATAGGATGGGGGTGGATTAGATTTTGTGTAGTGTTGAGGCCCAGAGTCGTCTATGATTTTGAAATAAGAAAATAGTCTATCTGACTTTCAGACCCCATAATGACGAGTCTCATAAACTGAACATGTCGAGACCATCTTCTTGTATATAACAAAACCACCAAATTTGGAGTAACAAACCCTCGACTTGGATCTGGGCTTTTGAAATAGATGGACCAACAGAGCGATGGTCTGAATCTGATATTAGACCCTTTTGATGCTAGTTATGAATTGGGTTTGGGCTTGATGAAAGTTCTCTTGACATCAAGGCCCATATATATGATGTAGAAATTATAAAATATCACTTTTTTTTTAACTTTCGAATACTAACAAAATTTTCCCCATACATCAAATTACGATGGGTCAGATTTTGTATAGTGTTGAGGCTTAGAGTTGATCGGAAGCCCATTAGATTCTGGGCCTGATAGTGATGCAACATAGCCACCTTGTATTGGCCTGAGCTTGACCGAACCATCTTCTTGTAAGTGGCAAATCCACTAAGTTTGAGTCAGAAACTTTAGCAAACCACCCACGGCTTGTGTAATGGAACCTAGAATATAGGGGATCTGTGTTTGATGAAGAATCTGGAGATCAACAAAACCATGGATCTAGGCTTTTGAAACGGATGGAGCATGTGGAGGTGGAACATAGCTATGGTGTGAATCTAATAGACCTTCTTGATACCAGCTAAGAAGTAGGTTTGGACTTAATGTTTCTTGACTTAAAGGCCCAAAGGACGTTGGCTTGGGCCCGAAGGAGGAATTGGCCTCCTCATATGAACAAAATTATGAATTTTTGCTTTATGAACATATGGAGGTTGCCTAAAGTGATGAAGTGGTGCTAGGTTTGATTGAACATGCCTTGCCTTGCTTTGCAAGGATCTGTGAGATTTCCAATTGAAAAGGAGTCAATCACGGTCACCATCAATGTCCGATATTCTTGACGAGACGAGTGTTTTAGAGGCTACATGATCCTCCACTCCATTCATTTGGAAAAAATGCAACAATGATGACGTTGATCCTCCACTCCAAAAGAACATTGAAGAAAATGCAACAAGAAGAATCATACGAAACAACAGTGTGACACTCCTTTTCATAAGCACTTCCATCTCTCACAAATAAACCCTAGAGGAGCTTGTGAACATTAATGAATGAAACTTGTATTTATATAGAGAGAGCTCAACCCTGATTTATTTAGAGAAAGTATTGTAATTGATATAGAAGCTTTACCAAATGATGTTATGATGTTCCCTATTTTGGGCAGTGTATGGCAATCCCACTAACCAAATTTCTTTACTCGTTAACTGAATCTTGCAATTTCAATTTCATGCTTGTAAGATAAAAAAAAACCAACATTTAACAACCACCACATCAACTTTGTTTGACACTTGGCCACACACAAACATATACTTTGGAAAGTTGAACTCGGATCCTCTTGACATGTTTTATCCTACTTTATTGTATAATTAAATCAAGAGCTACGCCATGCAATAAAATTAATCGAAGATACCATTCTACTAAATAAAAAATGCAGCAATAATGAAAAGTGTTGCATTTCCAATTTAGTAATATTGTAATATTACATCTCACTGTAATATGTTGTATAGTTATTGCCATTCCCTACGCAAATATATCGTATGAGTGTTTGTATTTGTGTTGCATTCTCATATACTGCTTTGTCTCCTTGATTTGAACTATACACGACTCTTCAGTGCATTGGGGAGGATCTTGATTCTTCCTTCTTCAAAAGCTATATTACTTGAGCTCGAATTCCGAGGATGGCTCATATTAAAACATTGTATAGAATCAAAGCTTTATACTACTTAGGCAGTTAGGCTAATGATCCGATGATAATGCATTATTATTTTTGTTTGTAACCTTATCTTCAGGCTTCATTATTTTTCACATTTTTTCTTAGAAAGTAAACTTTAAGCCATTAAATTAGAAGCCCATAAAAAGGGGTGTGACACAAGGTCTTCTTAGGATGTTATCCATCTTAGTACAACTCTTGTCTAGTATGCTTAAGACTTTGGTTTAAGAGTTAAAATTTTGAAAAATACCTTAAAAAAAATTAAATAAACTTTCAAATTTGATAGAGTATCAAATCCATGCAATTACTTTTCCTTGCTGGAGAATTAGAAAGTAGATAGATTTTTTAGGAGCTAATATTTGTACTATCATTATTTATATGCACTCTTTTTCTTTTAATTTTTTATAATTTAAATGACAAAAATACTTAATTCTTTTATTTATGAGTTATTATTTAAAAACTAGAGTGCTTTTTAACAACAAGGGGATTAGGAATATCACCTCCCTTCCTTTTGTTTGGAATCATTAATGATAGTCATTATTAAGTGTACTTTCATCATAAGAAGAAAAATAAACAAAGAAACATACTACACATTGAAGAATCCATATTTCTTTCATATATGTGGGGAATTAGAAATTATAAAATATCTTTTATTTCTATATTTTTCAAATACTAACAAATTTGTCCCATACATCAAAATACGATGGAGGTGGATCAGATTTTGTATAGTGTCAAGGCCAAGAGTCGCCCGGAAGCCCATTAGATTTTGACCCTGATAGTGGTGCAACATAACCATGTTGTACTAGGCCTGAGCTTGACAGAACATCTTTTTGTAAGAGGTAAAGTCCTAGAAAGTATGGATACTGATACGGGACATGGGTATGATATGATACAGGTACGGCGATACGACAAATCTTAAAAAAATAGGATACGAGTATAGTAGGACACAACAATATAAAAATAATAAATTCTATTTTTATATATACAAAAAATTGAGTTATGAACATTTCTTTATAAAATATTATGATTAACAAACAAAATAAGAGTTAAGAATTATATTGGATAATTTACATGGATAGATTTTGTATTAAATTATGAAATATATCTCAACACTTCTTTTTAAGTAAATTTAAACTTTTCTTAACAATTATACTATGATATTATTGTTAAAAAAGCTACATTTTAATGTTCAAAACTTGTTAAAAATGTGTTCTAAAGTATCTGACAAGCATCGGATAAGTGTTAGAAATAAAAAATATATTTTAAAATTATGAATACATTTAGAAAGTATCGGACACGTATCTGCGAGAATCCGAGGAGTATCAGTATTCGATATGGTACGTTACTCTTGTAGAAGTATCCGTGGTTCATAGTGGTAAACCCACCACATTTGGAGTCTGAAACTTTAGAAAACCCATGGCCTGTGTAATGGAACCCAAAATATAGTGGATCTAGGGATGAAGAATTTGGAGAATCAACAAAACCATGGATCTGGGCTTTTGGAACAGATGGAGGTGGAACAGAGCTATGGTGTGAATCTGATGGACCCTCTTGATACTAGTTATGAATTGGGTATGGGCTTGATGGAACTTTTTTCTTGACATCAAGGCCCAGATGCTGTGGGTGAGGTGGATCAGAATAGTGCTCTTTCCCAACTATTAAACCCTCTCCAGGTTTGTTATGACATTGGTTTGGGCCTGAAGAAAGAACTAGGCCATATGAACAAATAATGAATTTTTGCTTTGTGAACATATGGAGGTTGCCAAAAGTGATGAAATAGTGCTAGGTTTGAATGAAAATGCCTTGCCCTACTTGGTGAGGAACCGAGAGATTTTGAATCAAAAATGAGTCAATCACGATCGCTATCGACATCCACATCAAATTTGTTTGATAGTTGGGACACTCACATATACACAATATATACCCCCAATATGAAATATTGAAAACACTGTCAACGATTGTAAGTTTGTAACCTAGTGGTATCTAGTTTGAGAGTTTAATATATGAGTTGCTTGCAATACAAAGTTTGAAAGCAAAAACTTTGAAGAACTATATATATATATATATATATATATATATATATATATATATATATTGCCATTCGCCACACAAATATATTTCATGAGTGTTTGTATTGGTGTTGCGCTATTTATCATCTACTGCGTTGTCTCCTCGATTTGAAGTATACATAGCTTTTTAGTGCCTTGGAGAGGATCTTGATTCTTCCTTCTTCGAAAGGTATATTACTTGAGCTCGAATTATGAGGATGACTCGCATCAAAACACTGTATAAAATCAAAGCTTTGTACTACTTAATTAGGCTAATGGTCCGATGATAATGCATTATTGTTTTTGCTTGTAACCTTATCTTTAGGCTTCAATATTTTTCACATTTTTTCTTAGAAAATAAAATTTTAGCCACTAAATTAGAAGTCCATAAAAAGGGGTGCGACACAAGGTCTTCTTAGGATGTTACCCATTTTAGTACAACTCTCGTCCAGTATGCTTAAGACTTTGGTTTAAGACTTGAAATTTGAAGGAAAAAAACTTTAAAAAAAAGAAGAAGGAAAACTTAGATTTTGGTGACCAATCCTGAACAAAATTACTCTAAAGTGACCATAAAGTCTGAAAAAGATGAATAGTCACCAAAATTTAATTATCGATGATTGACCATTTGAGGTTAATTTGGTAAAAAATACTTCATATTTATTAAACATTCTAAAGATAACTTTTAGATGACTAAATTACCATTCAATATAAAAGATAACTCCTTGAATTCATGTTCCCCTCTCTCTTTCTCATCCATCACTCTCTTTTTTCCTTTTTAATTTGTCAGTCTACCAATTAAAAAAGATAGGATTTCTTTATCATCTTTGTCTCTTTTCTCATTCTCTCTACCATGGTCTCAAAACATACTACATAACCGAGAGGATATGAAGTTACATAACAAATTTGAGACACATTAAGAGTTGCTTAAATTTGCTTACGAAGTGTTTGAGAGAACGAAAAATAAGAATTTTTTTTTTCTTGCAAAGTGATCAATTTTTTTTATTAGATCAACAAAATATATGGTATAGAAATGGACAAAATTGAGGTTACCAATATATGACAAGTATAAACTTTAAAGATATAAACTGGAAGTGTATTGCTTTTCAATTTCTATGCTAACAAAGAGGAAAAGAAAAGTCATTCTACTTGGACCTGAGAAAAAAATGCAAAAAAATCAAACCAAATGCTTCTGCAATGCCATTTATATTGCTCCAATTTGAAGAAGATTAAACAACCTCAACACCATTCACAGACCATGCCATTACGTGCAAAAAATTGGTATTTGGGTTTGCTGGAACAATTTATTTTTTAACATATACTATCAATTATCGAAAATCAATAAAAAGAAATTCATTTCCAATAGCTAAACAAGACCATCATGAAAAAGAAACAAAATCACTACAAGATCCAATTGTATGAGAAAAGGATTTTAATTGTTGCCGCTCTAAATTATTGTTTCTTATTCTAGTTGTTACTCCAATATTCTGGTTGTCATCATCAAATAACTTCTAGCATCACCTGCAAATAAACAATAAAAACTAAAAATTATATAAGAATATAAATAATACAATATATGAAAATAAAAATAAATAATTATTAGTTAAAAGTTCTTTCTAAATATTTATTAGGTAATTTGAAAGAGCCGCGACTTATTAGGCAACTTGAAGCAAAGTGTTAAATTGAGGGTAATGTAAAGGGTAAGTTTGTCCAATTATAAATAATTTATTAGAGGAATGATATTTAATTGAGATTAATGTAAAGGGTAAATTTGTCCAATTATAAATAATTTATTAAAGGAAGGATATTTACGTAATAAGTGATTAAATGGTCATTCATTAGCCATTAAATTTTAATTTTGGTGACTATTCATCTTTTCAAGACTTTATAACTTTAAAGTAATTTTGTTTAGGATTGGTCACCAAAATCTAATTTTTCTAAAAAAGAATTGAAATAAACTTTCAAATTTGAAGAGTATTAAATCCATGCAATTACTTTTCCTTGTTGGAGAAACAAATGGAAGAATGTATTTTTTGGGTGCTGATATTTGTACTCTCATTATTTATATGCACTTTTTTTTTATGAGTATTAAATTCATGCAATTACTTTGTTCTTGTTGGAGAAATAGAGGAAAGAATGTATTTTTTGCGAGCTGATATTTGTACTCTCATTATTTATATGCACTCTTTTTATTTTATTTTATTTTTAAATTATATGACAAAAATACTTAATTCTTTTATTTTTGAGTTATTATTTAAAAATTGGAGTGCATTTAACAAGAAGGGGATTAGGAATATCAGCTCCCTTCCTTTCGTTTGGGATGATTAATGATAGCCATTATTAAGTGTATTTTCATCATATGAAGAAAACTAAACAAAGAAACATATTACACAAGGAAGAATCCATATTTTCCCATATTTCTTTCATATACATGAGGAATTAGAAATTATAAAATATGTTGCCCTGCTTGCTGAACATGCCTTGCCCTACTTGGTGAGTAGCTGAGAGATTTTGAATTGAAAATGAGTCGATCACGATTTCCATTGACCTCTGGTGTTCTCGATGGAATTAGAATATCAAATTTGTTTGATACTTGGACACTCACATATATGTACGTATATACGGTATATACCCCCAATATGAATTATTGGAAACACTGTCATGGTAAGTCTGTAACCTAATAGTATCTAGTTTGAGAGTTCAAATTCTATAGTACAAAAAATTAGTATGTGAGTTGCTTGCAGTATAAAATTTGAAAGTAAAAACTTTGAAGAACTACAATATATATATATGTTGCATCTTTAAATCTTGGTATGCACTATTGTTTTTGCTTGTAACCTTATTTTTAGGCTTCATTAATTTTCACATTTTTTTTCGTCAAGAAAGTTAATTTTGTTTGACAGTTGGCCAACGGCCAGGTGGTTATACATATAAATTCAGAGAGAAGATACATGTATTCTTTTCATCGATCATCATCATACTTGCCTTTATCCCATAGAGATGGGGCCGGCCATGTAAATTCTCTTTTTTCATTCTTTCCTATTATAAATCAGGTCCTCTCTTAAATTTAGATTTTTTTAGTCGCTTTTAATTATTTCATTTCACGTAAGTTTTGATCGGCCTCTTTGTCGCTTACTCTCTAAACAAATAAATCTTCCTCTCTTTATGAGTGCATCATCAGGTCTGTGTTGAATATGACCATATCACCTAAGTTTATTTTTTCTAATTTTCTCATATACGCGCTACATGTATCCTTTTGGGAGCTAAAATTCGCTCTGATAAAAATCACAAATATACTCTTAATACTTGATTCTTTTATTTATTAGTTAGGAACATTAATATCATTAATTTACAAAGAAGAGGATTGGGAGAATATCACCTCCCTATGCTTTTTTGGTGGTCATTAAATTTTGAAGTGTATTTTTATCATAACATAATGGTAACTTAGTATGAAAGAAACAAAACAAAGAAACAAACTACACATTGAAGTATCCATAGTTCTTTCATATATGTGATGATCTAGAAATTATAAAATATCACTTATTTGTAAATTTTCGAATACCAACAAAAGTTTCCCTGTTCATCAAACAAGGTGGGGTGGATTTGTATATTGTCGAGGTCTAAAATCGTCTATAATTTCAAAATAAGAAAATAGTCTATTTACATGAGAATGTAACACTGCGTACATCTGACATTTGTCTGACCCAAAATGACCGAGTCTCATAAACTAAATTTGTTGGAACCATCTTCTTGTATCTAACAAAACGACCACATTTGGAGTAACAAATCCTCGGCCTGGATCTAGGCTTTTGAAACAGATAGATCAGGTGGAGGGGGAACAAAGTGATAGTCTGAATCTAATGGACCCTCTTGATGCCAGTTATGAATTGGGTTTGGGCTTGATGAAAGTTCTCTTGACACCAAAGCCCCGCATATATTATGAACTAGAATTTACAAAATATCACTTTTTTCTAAACTTTCGGATACTAACAAAATTTTCCCCATACATCATATTACGGCGGAGTGGATCAGATTTTGTATAGTGTTGGGGGTTAGAGTCGCCCAGAAGCCCATTAGATTTTGGGCTTGATAGTGGTGCAACATAGCCACCTTGTACTGGGCCTGAGCTTGACCAAACCATTTTCTTGTAAGTGGCAAACCCACTAAGTTTAGAGTCTGAAACTTTAGCAAACCCACGGCCTGTGTAATGGAACCTAGAATATAGTGGATCTGGGTTTGATGAAGAATCTGGAGATCCAACAAAACCATGGATCTGGGCTTTTGAAACAGATGGAGCAGGTGGAGGTGGAAGAGAGCTATGGCGTGAATCTAATAGACCCTCTTGATACCAGCAAGGAAGTGGGTTTGGGCTTGATGGAACCTTTTTCTTCACATCAAGGCCCAAATGACCTTGGCTTGGGCCTGAAGGAGGAGCTGGCCTCCTCATATGAACAAAATCATGAATTTTTGCTTTATGAACATATGGAGGTTGCCTGAAGTGATGAAATGGTGCTACGTTTGATTGAACATGTCTTGACTTACTTTGCAAGGAACTGCGAGATTTTGAATCGAAAACGAGTCCTTCATGGTCGCCATGGACATCCGGCATTTTCAACGGAGTGAGTGTTTTAGAAATTACATGATCCTTCACTCCGTTCATTTGAAAAAAAGACAAGAATGATGACGATGATCCCCCACTCCATATGAACATGGAAAAAAATGCAACAAGAAGAATCCTAAGAAACAACACTGTGACACTTCTTTTAGTATGCACTTCCATCTCTCGTAAATGAACCCTAGAGGATCTTGCGAACATTAAATGAATGAAACTTGTGTTTATATGGGGCTCAACCTTGATTTATATTGATAAAGTACTGTAATTGACATAGAAGCTTACCAAATGAACGTTACGATGTTCCCCATTTTGGGTAGGGTTTGGCAATCCCACTAACCAAATTTATTTACTCGTTTAACTGAATCTTGCAATTTCAATTTCATGCCACCATGTAATTGTAAGATTAAAAAAAAAAAAAAAAAAACCAATATTTAACAACCCCCACATCAACTTCGTTTGACAGTTGGCCACACACACACATATACTTTTCTTTTTCTTTTTTTCCACATTTCAGGGAATAAAAAAAGACCTTTAATTCATTTATGCAGTTATTTGTTAAGCTAAAAAATGACATCTCTGTAAATCAGATGCAAACATGAGTTCTCAGATTTTAAGCTACTATGGATTTCATCTCAACTTCTCTCTGCCTTGAATGAGTATAGAAATCAAAAATTAAGATATAAGCTACATAACGTCTGCCTATTACATTCTGCATCAACTATAAAAGCAACAGACGCATAATTCCCAATTCGTCAGGAAATTCTTGAAGGTTTTCAACTCATATCCGTACCATTACAGAACAACAGTTCCGCAGATACAAATTTTCCACAAATACCTCTGACAAATTGAGAAAAGGTTCTATGAGAGCTCAATAATCTTGGGTCGCTTTTTTGACTGATGATTTCTAGCAGGTTTAGATCTTTTAGATTTCGTAGGAGAGCATGTGTCATTGTCATCGTCGTCGTCATCATCATTGCTGTCATCATTATTATCGTCACTGTCATTGTCATCATCGTCGCTGTCATCACTGCTATCTTCAGATTCCGTCCCACTACTGCTACCAGCCAAAGAAATCACTGGTTGATCACCGGCAATTGCTGACTCAGCTGCAGCAACAGCCTCAGGGGTATGAAGATCAGCAACACCCAGCATCAAATCCTGTGATTTGATGCGCCAAATAATCAACTTAGAAACATGTTGGCTGCCAATTGTCGGAAGGCAAAGAAAATAAAAAGAAAGCCCTCATTTACCATTTCAATGTATTCAGCTTCGTTTCCAGTGAGCACTTCAATGTCATAGTCCTTAGAACTGTCCTGCATTTTATCAAGGCACACTAACATCAGAATTTAAGAGAATGAATGGAATTAGGATAGAAAATTTGATTCCTTTACAAGATGTGAATATTATGTTTACCTTTGCATCTATCTGCAGCCTTTGATTTGCTTCCGATATGACACCCAAAAAATCCTTCACTTTTCCCAGAACTGAAGTAGTGACAAAATAAGCATAAGCTGTAATGGGAATATTGCTTCTACTTTTACCTATTTACTCTAGGGTAGAACCGTAGAAGCATCAGTTTTATTCGGGATACTAAAACCTTATGAAGCACGGACACTTAGGACTAAATGGACACTACCTCATCTGACACTAGAAAAGAATCAGAAGCAGGAAATATGCATCAATTCTTCTTTCTTCTTTTTTTTTTTTCCTTATTTGTTTCAAAAGAAATTGAATATTATACACATGATCAAAATAAGTCAAGCATTTAATAATGGACACTTCAAGAATCCACCACTAAGAAAGGGATATAACGAGGAATTAGTGGTTGTACACATGATATTTGTTGAGTGTATACTTCCAAGTTATGCAACTTTGAATTGATCAAATTATATGTTTCTCCCATATTAAATATTTACACATATATTGAATCTTGTCCCATCCAATCATTTAAAATTACCATTTCAGTGTGTCCTTGCCATGATGTGTGTCCATATTCATGCTACATAACAACCTCTAACATATATTATATAACTAAGCTGGGACTCTGATTTTCCATATGAATACTTAAGTTTGTAATAATACCCTCAATTATTTTCTTTATCCCACTAAGCAAGTAGTTGCTATCAATACTATATTCACAACAAACAGGAGGACGAACAGAGACAGGGACTGGTTCTTGGCTCATCAGTTTTCTTAACAGATTCAAGATAAATTCACAAGGCAGTGGCATCTCTTTAGCATCTACAGCAGCATGCGTAGCAATAGCTGTATATCAGCTGCATTCATATCTATTTCTTTAGCTATTGGACCTAGCAAAACGGATTCATCGAACCATACAGATGATCAAGTAATGATAGAATACAACAACGAAAAGGAGATTTCTAGATCTCACATCTACTTAAATCATGGAATATAATAATCTACTTCATAAAATATTACAGACCAACTTGTCAAATTCACATTACTCCCCGATTTTCACTTACCAACGTGAAACTCATAATGCACAGAAATAAACTAAAAAATTTCCATTGATTTCTGGTTCAAATCTAGGATGGCATAGTTGTGCCAGAAAAAAAAAAAGAAGGGCATAAGACTCCACAAATGCATTTGGTTTGGGGGAAAATAGCTCACTTGATAGAATTCCGCTCTTCCAATTGGGTTGTTCCAATTACATGTTTGGATATTTATTTGTCCGGGCGGTAATAGTATCTTGTGCCTCACTTTTTCAAGGTCAATAAATAAGAACAACTATTCTATGTCCAAAACTCGGTCTGCTTGCTCCAGCAAAAGTTCATATACTGTGTCTCCAACACACTATATGAGAGAGAGAGGGGGAGAGAGAACTCTCCTTGTACGAGTTATTTCTTGACTGTTCCCTTGTACTTTTTTATGAGGTAACAATGATTGAAATTTCTTAAACACAAATTGAGGTCTTAGCTGTCGCAACTAAAGTGATAATTTTGTATGAAAAGAAGTTACAAATCATCAACTTCATAAGACTTGATGGTTAGATTACCTATAAGCCTTTAAAGAAAGAAACAAAAAACAAGCAAGTTTCAATTATCAATCATAACAGTGCCCACACTGCTCTTAAGAGCAATTTTTACAGTGTAAAAGTAAAAACCTCTACTTGACAATATTTCGGAGACTGCGCAAAATTAGAAGAAAAGTGCTCAGGTAAATCACTTATAACCAATTAATATTAAAATGTTAAAATAATAACTGAATCACCTGGGTTGCTAAAAGCGATTGAATTTGTTTTTAGTTTTCTCATTTATAAACAAAAGAACAATGTATTTTGTTTTAATATATTAACTTTTTGCAATTAAAATCTGTTTGGTAACTACCGAACAAGAATCAAATTTTCATAGGTGGGTAAGTCCCTCTTGCTGCATTATAAGAAATATAATGATCCTCAAACATTTTTTTTTTTTGAGGAGTGTTTTTCATCATCAATTTTTAAGTCATTTTTTTGCTTACAACATTAAATTCTATTCTCATATCTAAAATGTTAACAATACTAGAGAAATTTAAATGCTACTTTTAACTTAGAAACTGTATTCTGTTTGTATAAATAGAAAATAACTTTTTAACCGTATCGATGCACAATCTTACTATCAGAAAAAGCCCTAATTAAACAGAGATTATCAATATAATTGTTCTCCACCAGAATCTAAAACTTAGACCATTGCAGTCAAGTGTGGAAAATGGAACAACAGTTCGACGTCAGGAGATCAAACATTATGCAACATTAGGGATGCAAAAGACTTGGAAACAAGGTTTCCTGCCCTGCCACTAAAGAGATGGATTGAGGAAGAATCTCAATTAGGCAGGGAAGGTTTGGCAGAAAATATGATACCCAACAAATCAAACACCCAGCAAAATTATCTCCATTTTAAACCAATCTTGATAGTTTCACTCAACACGTGTGTCCCCTTTAAATTTGCTTGAAATTATATGTGGGTTTGTGGTAAAAAAATTGAAGAATCCATTGGAAACTCTGTTTCAATATTTCAGACCCATTTCCCCAGAATTTCCACAACCTATGTATAACAACTTGCTTCCAATTGATATACTGGCTCTGAACAATATATGGATATGTATATATAGATGTATATGATTATACACGTAGTATGAAAATACGCACACATATAAGATTCACAGTGAAGCACCTTGGCTTTTGGGAGCAGAAGTCATGGGCTCTCCATTAGGAGGTTGGGACTTTGTGGTCTGAGGCTGCAACAAGTCATCATTTTTGCAAACAACAAGCTTGGATTCTGCAATAATAATACAATGATTTAGTAGAGATTAGATTAGCGCACATAAAATTATATTACATACACATATATATAACAAACATACAGTGAAAGAAAACAGAACATTAAGACAGAGAGATCATGAGAGAGAGACCTATAGTTGAGGGAGAGTTCTTGCCCTCCAACTGCAGAAGATCTTTGCTGTTACCTTTGCCCTCCATCTCTCTCCTCTCTCTCTCTCTGAAGTAGAGGCGATCTAGGGTTTAAGGTTGTTGGGTAACATGAGTGAGCCAGTATCCTCTGCCCTATTCGGTATGTGCCCTACCCGTGCCCTACCCATGCCCTACCCGGATTCTACGTCGTTTTAATTAGTTACCTAAAAAAACTGACCTCCTTCCTCTTCCTTCACCGGTCACAATATTTTGTTAGTTTAATATTATATTAATATTTTATAATTATAACTTTTGCTTTCATTCCTTTTAGCTGCACGTGTACTCTAACATATTATATTAATATTATATAACTTTTGCTTTTTATTTCTTTTAGTTTAAATTTTTTTTTAATTTTTTATTTTTTTATGTGCTAACTACTTATAAGTTTTTCAATTGTTATTAATTTTATTATTAAAATATCAGTAACTTAAAGTTCAATGTTATTATATGATATTTTTTCAATTAATTTCTAATTAATTTTTTTTTTGTATACATAATCAATGGCTGAATTTTTTTATTTACAAAAAATTATTTCTTAGCACAAAAATGCAAGTTTTTTTTAAGTTATAAGGATGATGAATTATAGATTTGAAGATAGTGAAATATAAACTTTCTTACGGGTTGTGTTATTTTATATGGAGTATTTCACTGAGTTTAAGGTTGTTTTCTACTTGCTAACTTGTTAATTCGAGCTCGATCCATGTTCGAGTTTTTTAGTTTGGATTAAATTAAAAATTGACTATAAAATTAAATTGAATGTGGATTAAAACAAACTAAGGACTGTAATACTTTAAAACTAGAAAATATTTAAAAACTAAGAAAAATAAACATGTGCAGTATATTTAGATTGGTAACTTTGGATTGGGTTCAAGTTGAATGATATATATATATATATATATATATATATATAGATGGGCTTCGCTTGGGTTATGTAAATTGGTTGGGTTAAACTTGTTAATTAGTTGATTTAATTTGCCATATCTGACATAATAACTGATAATCAACTTACAACAGTGGATTGCCAATTTTAAATACGTGAGAGAAAGGTTTTATTAAAGTTATTTTTTAATTTTATTTTATAATTTGTAAAAAAAAAAAATCATTATCTAACAAATTACTTTGTTTTGCCACCTTGAAGAAAGGGTGCTGTGAAAAGATAAAAATATAAAAAAAATAATAAAATAAATAAACTTTTGGCCCATTAGTATTTCCTCTCCCTTTAAAAAATAAAAGGCAAAGATTTCGAGTCTTCCCGAGCAGGCACGGATGCCCCCACTGAATTTATATATATATATATATATATATATATATATATATATATACTTATAAGTTAGTCTAATTTTGAAAATGCCCCCATTGAAATTATAAAAAAAAGCAATTCTAGTGCACGAAATTCATATTATTGCGGGATGGTCAAATATACAAAACCTTACCTCCTCCGTATGCGAAGAGTTATTTTTTTTATTTTTTTATCAGGCAAGTAAAACCACACATGCACACTACCTCCACTGAAGCTTGAACGTAAACTTCCCTTCGAAAATGTAAAACCTTTATGTCACTCGACCAATTGGTCTTTGGCCGACTCTTACTTTGTTTAATTGGTCGACTCTTACTTTGTTTCGACCCGGTGACCTTCAAGTCGAGCAATACTTCTAGTTAAAGAAATGTTATGTTTGGAAAGTTATACCAGACAACATGCAGTTCTCAAGCAAAATATAAATCAATGAGCAACTATAGTATTGACATGATTTGTTTGCTATATAGTAGATATATCTATATATTATTCCCCTGGAGGATGAAATTTTCGTACATAGGCTTCTCATGTAGCCGATAGGGTATAATTAAGCATATATCTCATATTAAGCAGCAAGCTCGTGGAAGAATGGAGGAATTCTCATCCAAGCCTCTCCCATACCGTCACTGATATTCGACCCCGGCACATCTCTGTAAATGCTACGATTCACTGGAAATGCACAGCCAGAGATTTAACTTGTAACACGGTTGGTGAAATTGAGCTATTTAGAGTTGTCAACAAAGAGTATCTTCTCGGGATGGAAAGGACCGCGCTCACTGTGTGTAACATGGCCATTCCACCTCATCCGGTCTGTGATGCTTTTAACTTTCACAATGACATCCACATGATCTCTTATTACAACGGCCCCTTCAGGGCGAAGAATCCGATACATTTCAAAAAGAATGCCAATAATGTCACACCTGCATAAAGACCAGATAAGTTTAAGATAATAACATTACATTATCAACTTGTATCTTCTAATTAATTTTCTCTCTGCCCACATAGTGAAGAAATTCAACAAACCAAACCAAGTACTGCTAGAGAGAGTAGAAACTGAGAAAAGTATCTACAAATCTATCAACACTTTCACTTTCCTACACACCTCAAGCTAAGTAAATGTATGTGAAGAATAGTTACTAAATTCTTTCCAAACTAAGTACTCTCTTCCAACCAACAAAACCAGAAGATTTTAGTAAAAAAGTCATCTAGACAGTTGCACCATTTGCACCAAATTCCATATATGAAAGAAGAAAAGCAGAACATTCAAAATTAAAACTGACTGCTATTGCCTTCGTAGCATTTGGATGACTCACAGAAATAGCACCTATCTATTGGGTTTTATGAAATATTTGAATGACAGTTAATTATTGCATTTAAGCAAGTCAAGTTGCTTCAATAAATAGAAGACAGAAAAGTTTCCAATACCTTAATAAATTTCTTCTTTGAAAATTATACTTTCTATCAACTTACTAGACCAATTTATGAGTCAAATGCCAAGTAAAACACAAAGAGAGGGTTAATTTTCCACGGGACATCTAAACATCTCCTATAGAAACGCTAGGAATTTAAATACTTACTTGTTCATGTACATGCTAAATAAACCATCAGCGTGTATAAAGTCATATGTTCGAGGGTAAGTTGAGAAGGGCTCACACCTGCAAGCAAGAATATCTTGTAAAATCAGCAGTTTAATTGGAAAAACAAAATATTTCATAATTAACAAACTTGCTATGGTTTTCTAAATTCATAGAACAAATTAAAGTGGATTAATCTAATAATATCAAAGAGTGATGAAACCAAATACGACGGCCAAGTGTCAAACAGTTGCTCTGTTAGATTACAAGGAAAATGCTGGTGGAGACATCACACTTTGATGCTTTAAGTGAAAAAATCAGGAACACACAAAACCAGAAAACTAGAGAAGCCAGAGAAATCCAATTCCAATCGTTGAAAGATTTTTTCATGTCATCCCAAATTTGTGGTTACTTAATTTGTGGAGAATCGGTAGTACCAGCAGCAAACACCTTATTTTCCTTGTTATAGTTCAACTTCTAATTATAAAAACCTAAGCTCTGTGGTGGTAATAAATTTAACATATAACACAAACTGTGGGTTAAGAATATTGTTATTTTTTGACGTAGACATGGTTAGGCCCTGTACATACTTTTAGCAAATGTCAGATGTATTTAAAGATCTTATTTCATTCAAGTTACTAGCATAGCTATCCAACAATGCTACTCCAGGTTTTAGACTCAGATGCTTTAATAAGCAGCAAAATTCCAACATTTACAAGCAAAAAATGACTGAACAATCATTAAGTATGTCACAAAAGACAATAAACACTTTTCTCTCTTTCATTTTTATTTTTATTTTTATATCATCCGAAAGAAAGAAAAAAGGAAAGAAAAAACCTTCAAGTCTCACCAGTTCATGTATGTTCCAATAAGGCCACGTTCATAGATCACACCAAGCGTATTGTTATTTGCATCAACAGGAACCACATTCATAACCCAAACTGGGTACTTGGAAAGTGCAGCTGCAAAACCTCCTAAGCCAGCATTCATGTCCATAATATTTCTATATCTACCAGCAAAGAGAGATTTGAGAATACTTCCATAGTACAGAACTCTCCTTTTCCATAATTGATTATCTTCATTAAAGGTCCTGATGGTAGTGCCTTTCACCATGCCGCTTTTAATTCTTGGTGGAGCAGTAATCAACCTTTGAGGCCATTTTTCAAGAGCACCCCCAGCAGTATCCTGGATATCTGTCACCCTTGGAAGAGGAGTAATACATGTATCTATCTTCTCGTACCTAGAGAAAAAAGTTAATATTTTCAAAATGATGAATTTTTCTTATAGGGGTCACTGCTTCGTGCAATAGTAGAAACTTGGGTTGCAAGCGTCAAAATGCCAGTTTGAATGCAAGAGCAGCCACATTTTACAAAATAATGCAAAAAGTTAAGTTTGTTTCTATTCTCTACCCTCCCAGCACCCTGCTAGGTGGGAGCAACATTAGGTAATGGCCTTTTAGAGAATTTTATTAATAGCTTGCTTTTTTACATATCATTTACAACATTGTGAAATTCCATAGAAAGTAGCCAGAGACTACATACCCAAAAAGAAACTTGCCTAGAAATTGTGCAATTACAATGTCTCAAAATTGACTTATGCTCAGTAGAATGCTGATGATGGAGGGAGAAAAAAGATATAAATTTGAATTTTAGAAAAACAGTTCCAACCCCTCGAAAGTTGTAATATTCAAAAGTTCTCTCCCTTTCCCGCTTCTCAGTAATCATACGTTACATTTCAAAAAGGAACTAGATTGTAGACAAAAGTATGTTAAATGCATCGGAAACGTTTTGGATTGTAAATTCTGGCCTCTTTTAGGGGGGGAAAAAGAAAAAAGAAACAAATTAGAGACTAAAACGAGGAAATTAAAACTTAGGAAATTAATTGACGAAAGATGAATGGTAGCTTGGATTCTAAAATGAGCTCTAAAACTTTTGGTACTGGAAATTTGGATTGATGTGAAACAGCACATGCAAAAGCTGTGTAGAAGGATGCTTTTATGTTACCAATATTGAGGTAGAAGCAATATTGCACAAGCCAATTCAATTTTTATGCTTTTACTCCAATTGCACAAGCCAATTCAATTTTTATGCTTTTACTCCAATTGGACAAGCCAACTTGCTTGTGTGGTAGAAGTAATATTGAGCAGAAACACCAGTGATTTCACTTTGTTCTGATGCAAAAGATTAGAAATTTGAATTCATTTCAGGCATCAACAATTGTGCCCTCATCTTTGTTACATAGTAAAAAAAGTGAAGAATAAACTTACCAACCGGCATCAGGATCAGTTTTAGCACAAAAATGGGGAGATTTCCAAGTCTTTAACTTTTGACTGCAATGAATGTGATTAGTAGGCTTTCTCCATACTGCAATTGCTCCCCTTTCTTTAATCTTCTTCCAGCAGAGTCGCCTAGCAAGATCTTCTAAACTATTTTGCTCTTTTTCCAAGTCTTGCACCGTTCTCTCCCAGCCCTTATAGTTTACCCTCCAATTTATAGGTGGCCCAGACAATACCCAGTAGCCACCGGGACGCAAAATACGATCAATTTCCATCAGATATAGCCCACCTGGCACACATATTAAGGAAAAAATTATTAGATTATGTGAATGTAATGTAGATAAATATGTGCAGAGCAAACACACACCTCCCAACATGAACCTAATCATTAAATTTTATGTTGTATTGAAATGAATGTTTATTTGTCAAGGGGTTTCAATTTGAATTAAGAGTACCGAATATGTAGGATCAACTCATGAGTTCAATAAATGATATTGCCTCAAATTTAACAAAACTCCCTAGGAATGCCTTAATAGAAAAAATATGAGGATCCATAATTAAAGAATAGATTTTTGCTCATAAAAAAGAAAAGAAACAAAACCATTTTATAGTGGTGGCAATATGTGCCCAAAAGAATTTGAAATTCAAGTACCGTAACCAAGCCATTGTACAAGGCATCGTGAACAGTGAGCCATGTCAAAAGATCTCGACGGGTATGGTAACCTGTAGGTGCTAAGTACACCAAGCATTGCAGGAAGTCCTCTTTCCAAGGCAAACTGTACTTGAGCCTCATGAATATCTCTCGGTGCTATAGACATTGTCAAAATGTTATAGTCCATGAGTGAGGCCCCAAAGCTTGCAACCTGAGAAAAATGTAATTAACACCAAAATTTCCATTAAGTATGAGTATACAAGTCCACTATACAATTCAATTTAATGACTAGACATGGCTGGCTATACATTCCTCTTTGACAGCAGAGGAGGTAGAGGATGACAGAAGGAACAACCTATTTTCTTGCCAGGTCTTGGCCAAAATCAGAAATCCTCTCATTTGGCCAACTGATGAAACAGAAAAGGAAAAAAAAAAGAAAAAGAAAGGCCATAAAATGCTTAAAATTAAACTTAAAAGTTAATTTATTGTTTGTGTGAGTTCATTCAGTGGCATTTATGGGAATTTTAAAACCAACAGGAGAGAAAATATAATTATCATCACAAACGCCAACAAAAACAGATTTAACTAAAGTTACTAGCCTTTTATAAAGAAATCAGAAGTCAAGAATGGACTAAAATCCGTACTAGCTGCATTAATATTGGACATCTTATAGAACCAGGGAACGCAAGTCTGTTAAGTAAAGAGGGGATGAAAATAAAAAACTCAAAATAAATTGTTGTGAAGCACAGACCGTGGGAAACATATTTCATTTATCTCTGTCCCTATCATTATCGCATGCACTTAAGTACACCAAATTTGATAAAAGCTATCAATACTGGAAGTAGAATTGCCAATACCAAAAGACACAACAAACTGATTCATCTCATATTCCCTCTTTTGCTCCGTATTTTAAGTAATTTTAAGCCTTAAAAGAACCCTTGACAGTAAAACAGGAGGAGCTGAGATAATGAAATTTCAATCTCCAGTAATTATTTGTCATATAGAAATACCACCAGCTGTTAGCTTGAGTGGTATCTCCAGTGATATCTCTAGCCGCCCACATAAGGAAAGTTGCAAAGTTCAAGTCTCAGTTGGAATGTGCAAGTGTGTGCCTTAAAAAGAAACAAAAACAAAAGAAAAAGTTAAGGCTAAAATTTGAAAGAAAACGAAATCTTGGATGAGGGTATCAATTCTTTACATGAAGTTGTGGTGGTTTCGTTATTCTATGCTATCGTTGCATTTGCTTAATATAAGATATATAACCTGGGAATGAAGGACGATTTCCTCAAAATACCCTTCCCAAGTTTCTGACCATTTCCGGTGAACATTATCAAACATCATTGAGAAAAGAAAAAGAAACCTTTTTTTACATGAAAATATAGAAGATTTACATTTTTATACTCAACTCTATAAACCTTGTCCCATCTATCTGGGTTTAGTTACATGAAAAGGCAAACAAACACTTGACATAATGTTGGAAAATAGAAGGTAAATACTTGAGACAATGTTTGGAGAGGATTACACGATAACCACTTGTATTATACATTAGTATCACTACTTCAAACAGAACTATATAATTATTGAATTGATTAACCTAAAAATTATATGCTATAATAAATATATAGTTAACTACAAGTAACTAACTAGACAGAGCAATTAGAATAATAAATTATAAAAGCTGAAAAGCCTCAGACACAAACATTATATGTAACAGAGCAATTAGAATAATAAATTATAAAAGCTGAAAAGCCTCAGACACAAACATATTATATGTAACAATAACTTACTCCAGATAAAACAAATACAAAAAATAAGTATATCAAGAACTTTAACAAATAACCAACTGGAAGAAACACATTGCAGTGACACTCACCCCACAACCCAGATCAAGGACTGTCCTTATATCCCCCGACTTCAATGGCACAACCCGCTTTAATTCGTCGATATAACCCTTAATCCCCTTCGTAAATGAAGTGCCACCGCCGGGGAAAACCAGCCGGTCGCCTTCTAGTCGAACCCAATTCTGGGCTTTCTTCGACACAATCAGTCTTTTAAAGGGTACATTTTTGAACCAAGCATAGTCTCTGCTCTTCGGCCATGGAAATGGCCTCCTGTAGCCGACCGGCCTCGGGACCAAACACCGGAGAGCATCCGCGGTGTCAGGGCAGTGCCGCTCTCTGTGGAAACGATTTTCAGTAACGAAAGAAGTTTCCCTTTTTGGGTCTTGACAGGGACAGTAGTCTGTGAAGTTCTTGGGGCAGTATGTGAATAATTGGAGGGTTTGTGGGGGGTCTGGTGGGAGCGAGAGAGTGTGTTGGGGTTCAAAATGGAGGGACTGAGAAAGGGTTTTGTGGGTTGTGAGGTTTTGGAGTTGGAGACAGTTTGGGACTTGAAGAGGGTGTGTAGAGGTTGCATTGTAGGAGTTTTTATTGTAGAAGCCCAGAGTGTAGGAGAGTGAGCAGAGGATGGTGATGAGGAAAACCCTAATCAAGGGTTTTCTCAGAGGGTTTGGAGTAGGTGGTTGGTGTGGTGGTGTTGCCATTTTGTGTGCTTTGGTGAGGTTTGCATTGCAGGGGTTCTGTGATGGAGTGATAGTCCTTACTTGAGTACCTCTCACTCCAGAACGAATTAGATGGACTCATATGGGACACGTTTAATTATATCTGCACATGGAAAGCACATTTAGTCATTCAGTCTTATTATATTATAGAATTCATTTCACAGTGCAATATGAATACACTTTAAAAAGAATAAGTGATAGTAAAAATAAAGAAAGTGATGAAAACTTTATTTATACATTTAAAATTTCAAAATGTATTTGAAAGAATTTCTAATTATTACTTAAATTGCATTTTTATACTGAATTTTCAATTTTTTAAGTAACACCTTTCATTGCATAGATAGAAGATTAATGATATATTCTCCTTATATTTCAGGTTTCTTTTATAGATAAAAATTTGATATGAAAACTTAAACAATAAGAAGTTCAACAAAAGGTACAAAGGGATGAAAGCATAAAAATAATTTAACTTATAATTCAGATTTCTTTTATAGAAAAAAAATTGATACGAAAACTTAAATCGATAAGAAGTTCAACAAAATGTACAAGAGTTGAAGGGACGAGAGCATAAGAATAACTTACTTGCATCTCTTAATATCTCGCCTAGTTGAAATGAAGAAGATACCTGATGGTCTGTTACTATAATGTAACTACTAAACACTGTCATATAAAAAGAAGAGTCGACAGACTAAAGGTACATCTCTTAATATCTCGCCTAGTTGAAATGAAGAAGGTACCTGATGGTCTGTTACTATAATGTAACTACTAAACACTGTCATATAAAAAGAAGAGTCGACAGACTAAAAGGTACAAGAAAAATTAACAAAATTTTCTGTTTTTTAACAATTATACTATCATATTATATTTGGAAAAAAAATATACATTTTAATGTTTAAGACTAGTAAACGTGTCACTAAGATATGGAAAGTGTTGAATATATGATCAAAATATTTGAAAAGTATTGATTAATTGTTCAACATTAAAAAGAATATTTTTAAATTATGAATATCTTTAAAAAGTATTAAATAAGTATTTGCAAGTATTCAAATTTGTTACCAACGCGATTAAGGATACATTCTCGACACTAACTTTATTTTTCTATGTGTTTGGTTAGGTGTCTAAGACATCAAATATATGTGATACTTTCTCACATTTCAAAGTCTTAGAACAACTTTCAAAGTAAAAGCTCAAGACATAGGCAATAGTTGACAAAAACTTCGTGGATTAAACGGTGTTGCATTCTTAGGATAGCTCACTGGTTTTGAGTTCATGACTATACAAAACCTATTTAAGTATTGGAAATTGGTTGTCGTGCTTGAACCAAACCCAAACACTGATTCCAAGTCAGAATAGTTAGATCTAGATTATGCTTTGATCCCATGGATTAAAGTCCACGATGAAGAACCGTGTTCACTAATCTTCCTGAAAGCCTATTGGTTAAAGGGACATACTATGGTTTAAATGGTCTGGTTGGATGATTAAGGAAAATCAAGTTGACATATTGTTATCCCCTTTCTTGTGAGGGGAATCAAATTTTAGGTGAGATAGGGTTTGATTGGTTTGAAAAAAGGCCAACTAACTTCTTCTTCTACTACTACTATTACTATTACGAGGGCGAATGAAATTTTAGGTGAGTTAGGGTTTGTTTGGTTTGTCACTTAGAAAATAGCTTTTAAGAAATTTGTGTTTTCTCATAAAACTAAAAAAAAAAAAAAAAAAAGGACAATTATTTATATCTAAGTTTTAGAAAATAGAAACTGTCAACCAAGTAAATTATTTTACAATTTTCAAAAAATTGAACCAAACAGACCCTTAGTACGACTAAACCTTCATTTGGGGAAAAGGCCAACTAACCTCTTCTTCTTCTTTTTTTCATGTAAGTAATGTGACTCTCGGTGTAGATTTTTTGAGTTGATGTATATTCTTTCCAATTTTAATGTGAATAATTTTTTTGAAAAAAATGATGTAATAATATTTTGAACTATATCTTTGATAGAAGAGGATTTTTATTACTTCCATATATTTGTTGTTGATGTATAATTTTTCTTACTTGGTAAATCTAGGTATGAATGTATCCAACTAGTTTGATTTGAGAAAACATAAAAATTCTCAAATTTAACTTTGTTTTGAGAAACAAAAAAAATTACCCTCATTAATAATAATTTGTTCTCTCTTTCATAAATTTTACTTGCGAAAGTGACAGCAGAGTAATAGGATATAGATTCTTTCAGTTCTATTCCTCTCTTATCATTCATGGGTTGGAAAATTCTTAGGGTGTTCTATTGTCAAAGCATACTAGTGGCAGACAATTTATTTGTGGAACATTGAAAACAGCTAGTAGTATATACTATATAGAGTAACTTTTCTAGTGGAAATTGAAAGGAAAATAAAGAAAATGTAAAGGATTGATAGCTCATTAATTTAGGATCCGTTTGACATGCGTTTTGTTTTTGTTATTTTGTTTCTGCTTAAAATAGAACAAGTGTTTTATTATGAGTGTGTTTTAAATAGAATCAAAAACACGTTTGGTAAGGAAAATCTGTTTTAATTGTTTTTTGTTTTTTTTTTCTGCTACAATTGCTGAAACACAATAAAAATATCAAAATGATGTTTCTAATTCCGGTCCAAAATTTTGAAACGTTTTGACACTATTCAAACACAACGGATCGTACTGTTTTTAAAATGCAGAAACCAAACAGAAAAACAAAAACAAAATGCATGCCAAACAAGGCATAAAGGATAAGAAGAGAAACAAAATGAAATTAAATAAAAGAAATAGTAGTTTAACACTAACTATATAATGGAAAAACATACATATAAAGTTTTGATGTAACTCATATAATTCTTTAAATGAGTGTCACTCTCGTTCTGCCACTTTCTTTGTATAATATAAAATTTGTTGCTCTTGTACTCCTGTTCTTGCACATTCAATGTGTGACTTAGTTTTTGATTATTTTTTTTAAAAAAAAGAATGAACCTAAAGGCAACAGTGAAAGCCCAAAAAAATTCCACAATCACATTGAGGTCATCCATTGATGTTTGCCTTTTTTTGTTAAAATGAACCTCACATTGGAATCTTTCAAAATGTAAATTAATCAATTAAGACCCAAAACCATGCTTTTGTTAAAGATAAAAGGGCCAAAAGGCAATAAATCAAAAGGTGAGAAGGGTAAAAGGTTATGTCACATTATGCGGCCGACAGAAAATACATGTGTAGGCAATGTCTTGATGGGAACCTTGAAAATTCTATTCTTTGAAACTGATTGATGATATATTTGGGGGCAAAAGTGGAAAATATTCTCCTCATATTTTTCAAATGCGCAAATTCTAACATTCGAACTATTTTTTTTTAAAGTAAATCAATTATTCAGCTTATAAAAGTGGATTACTTAATTCCGGACATAATTATAATGATATGTATAGTCTGTATTATGTGCATTATGGAGTTTTCTATATAAATATAATGTTTTCTAAAT
The DNA here is from genome assembly GCA_026545225.1 of Cornus controversa. Classification (NCBI taxonomy): domain Eukaryota; kingdom Viridiplantae; phylum Streptophyta; class Magnoliopsida; order Cornales; family Cornaceae; genus Cornus; species Cornus controversa. The sequence goes on from CM048849.1 coordinate 43,230,451, forward strand.
ATATATTTTTTAAAATAAAAAATAACTAGATAAAATTCATAAATAATAAGTTTAAAAACATAAAAAAGTAAAAAATCAATATAATTTTATTTAACAATTTTATCAAACTATTTTTTAATTTTTTATTTAAAAAAACACTATCATTATAGAGAAAATAGTATATATTTCATTATAGTTGATTAAATTTTTATTTTTAAAAAAATCTTAAATAAAGTTCTATTAGTCTTTTTATTTTATTTTTATGTTTCTAAACTTATTATTTAGGAATTTTATCTAACTATTTTTGTTAGAAATAAAGAAATATAATTATATTTGATTTAATTGATATATAATATTGATATTATGAACAATACATAAAGGTCTATTTATAAATATATAATTTTGGAGGCTAAGTAAACTTATGAGACAAGAAATCCTAGTCCTAGATGGTTTAAGAAAAAATATAAGAAATCCTAGTTTCAGATAATTTTGGAAAGAGTATAAGAAACCTATTAAGAAAATATTTATAATCTATAATAAAAAATATATAATCTAATAATTTTTATTTTTTGAATTTTAGAAAATACTATATTTATATAGAAAATGACATAATGGACATAATAAAATAAATATATATCATTATAGTTTTATCACATGATAAGTTGTCCACTTTTATAAGATAATGGACGGATTTGATTTAGAAAAGTTCGTGGGGAGGGGGTTTACACTTTATCGTGTATTTGGATATAGTATGAAAGTTGGAATCCTGGAGTGCAATACATGTGTTTTACTGTTTATTGACGACACTATATATATATATATATATATATATATATTTTTTTTTAAGGAGATAATTGCTTCAGAAAATTTTGCAATCTCGAATTTTTTTCAAAGATTAGTGGTTTGCGGATTTATTAAGGCAAAAGAACATGTCAATTTTTTTTCTTAGATTAGTGATTTGCGGATTTACTAAGGAAAAATAGAACTTTTCTTTGTTTGGTTCCTTAGAAAATTGAAGAGAAAAAAACCTAGAAGTAGAGTCAAAATTTTTTTTTTTTACCAGAAACAATATATTTATAGAGAAAAGAGAATAATGGTCATAGCATATAGTCATTATAGTTCTGCCATGGAGTCAACATGTCAATTTTTTGTAATACGAGAGACTAATTTGTTTAAAAAATAGTTCATTGGTAAAATTGCACATCTAAAAAAAATTAATTTGTTCTTTTTGCACTTTTCCCTTTCAACTATCATTAACTTTTAATTAGATGTGTTAAATTTGGTTGAAAAACATATAGGTGGTATTGACTCCGGAAATATAGAGTTAATCTCTTCTTTACAAGTAAAGATATAAAAAATACATTCATAGCACAAACAAGAAAAGGGACCCTTTTTTTTCAACCAGTAGGTAGGGCTGCAAATGAACTGAACCGAGCTGAGTTTTAGGTTGCTCGGGCTCAGCTCGTTTGTTCATAGACTCGGCTCGGGCTCGTAATTAATGCAAAAAAATTGAGCTCGAGCTCAGTTCAGCTCGGCTCGTTTAAGAAAATAAATCTAAAATATTTAAATTCATTGTATTTTAAATTTTTTTTCAATTTTTTAAATCATAAAATTTGAATTATCTTTTATTATTTTTATATACATATTCATATACTGAAAGAGTGAAAGGTGATGTGTGTAATATAAGTTTAGATAAATAATACAATATAACAATCATATAAGAGCCTTGTTTACTAGCCTAAACGAGCTTTAACGAACCAAGCCTATTCGAGCCTACACGAACCAAGCCCAACACTACTCGGGCTCGGCTCGTTAATGAAACGAGCCTAAAAATTGGGCTCGAGCTCGGCTCGTTTCATTAACGAACGAGCCCGAGCTGAGCCCTTAACGAGCCGAGCCCGAGCTGCTCACGAACAGTTCAGTTCATTTGCAGTTCTACTAGTAAGTCTACATCGAAAAGAAAAAATAAAATGAATCTGACTATAGTCTTATGGAGCAAATTGTAAACTTGAACGTCTTAGATTTGATTTTTAAAGATTTAAAAAAAAAAAAAAACCATGATATGTGTGATTTAAGAGTGATTGCGGATGAATCTACCTTGCATTCTTGTATACCGAAGCTTATTAGGTGTAGAATTTCTCGTTATAAAAAAATATATATATATATTTAAAACATTGTTTTGCATTAAAAATTGGACATTTGGTCCACATGACTTGTGTACAAGTCCAATGTGGTACGCACGCTTGTGTATCAACGTTTATTAGGCGTAGAGTTTCTCGTTACAACATTGTTTGGACTCAAATTGGACATTTGATGCTACGACTGATGTACAAGTCGAATGTGGTGCTAACGAATATGGACCAATCCCAAGGCCTGTTGTTGTATTCAGACACGTGCTGAAAGTGACATGTTTAGTGAACAAAGATCAAACAGGGAATAAAAGTCAGTGAGTTTAAAAATAATTCCAAGTTGTTTTGTCCTCATCAGATATTCCCTACTTTCTTCAACGTAGCAGAGCAAACGTCCCATCATTACGAGTTCCAACTTGCTGAAGAAACTTGATCGCGGCCATCTACGTGAAAACTAATCCAACGACTGAAGGTCTCCAACCTTGCCTATCTCTCGTCTCTGTTGCCTTTTTTTTTTTTTTTAACTTAAATTTAATTTACTTGCAATTATTGTTTTATGTCTTTCAATTCAATAGTGACATCAAATATCTTGAGTTATTTGTAATCATTGGAGCTTTGCTTTTGAGCATGTAATAGTATAGTATAGCTAGGATCAAAACTCTGTATCACTTGATAGCTTGTAATTGATTTTCATTCGAAAATATAAAAATATAGTACTTCAAGAAAACAAATAATATTGTTTAGGCCAAAATGAGTGTCGTGGTGAGAGTGTCATTGTAACTATTTGTTGTACCACATGATATGATATTGTCCGCTTAATTCTAAGCTCGCATAATTTTGTTCTTAAATTTTATTTTAAAATGTCTCATATTATTTGAAGAGAACACATTACATATAAGCATATCCTCTTCTCCATACTCAAGCAAAATGAGATTGAGCACCCTGTAACCTGCTAGTGTGGTAACTCACCCAACGTCTCTCGCACCTAAGGATGCCAATTTGTCTCGTCTCGTCAAGTACCCGCCTTGCCCGGTTTAAAATCAGTTTACGAAACTGTTTAAGGAAACAGGGTGGGAATGAGATTAGAGCAAATAACCCGCACGAGTTCAGGGCATGAACGGGTAAGACCCTACCCCGATGGATACTCACCCTGCCCTGTCACGTTTAAGTATATATATATTTATACTTATATATTTAATATATAAAGAAAATATTAATATTATATATATAATACAACTATAAGTTATATTATATTATATATATCATAAAGAATAACTATTGTGTTATTGTGTTATATGTACCTAAATGTGTGTGTTTGGTGTATATGTATCTAAATATTAAATTTATTATTATAAAAATTTTTGCATTAAAATAATATAAAAAAAAGTATAAATGGGACGGGAAAAATTAAACCGTTGCGGGAATGAGAAAGTCAAAACTCGCTTCCGGCTGGATTTAACTCTAATACTATTTGTAACAACCCGCTCTATCACATGGTATGCTATTGTCCGCTTTTAGTCTAAACTCGCACGATTTTGCTCTTGAATTTTACCTCAAAATGTTTCGTATTATTTGGAGAAAATACACTATATATAAATATATCCCCTTCACACCCAGACGATGTGAGATTGAGCACCCTGTAGCCTGTCAGTGTAATAGCTCTCGCCAGTATCTCTCGCACTCGCCCATATCACACCCGCTCACAAGAGTCACCACAATCATTCTTAGGCTTCACAATATTACAAGTCAAATAAAATACTATAGGCCGCAACGACTATAGCACTAAGAATATTTTCTAGGCTCTTGATCGCTAACCAGCTAATTCAGACTTGAATGTCCTGCCAACTAATTGGTAAATTCGAACTTGGACGACTAACAAACTGCACTTTTGATGCCATACTTTGAACCAAACAAGCACAAAACAGTATAATAAAATTTTATTTTATTTGTTATTTTCACTGTCCACGTCACTCAATTTAAAAAATTTCTTAAAACATAAAATAATTTTATTATAATAACCTATATTTTATTTGTTATTTTCCCTGTCCACATTACTTAGCTTAAAAAAATCTTAAAACATAATTTTTTTTAGGGAGCGATATTTGCACTCTCCATTTCTATAATTACACTCCACTTACCTTTTTTTTTAAAAGAAAATGACAAGAATGTCCACAAATTAATTAATGCATCATCTCTTATTTTATAATACCACAACTTCCCTTTATACTATAAAGTTAAACTCTCTTTTACCTTCTTTAGTTTTTTTATTATGTTTTTTTTTTTGGGTCTTATCAAGAGATAAAAAATTTTACATTTTTTTACTTTCTTTATTATTATTTTTTTTAATCTTGTCAAAAGAGATAATTTGTTCATAGTTTTTTTTTGTCTTCTCAAAATGGATAATTTATTCAACAAAAATAAAATTTTTTTGGTTTCTTCCAATAGAGATAATTTTTTTTGAACCTATCAAAAGATATAATTTATTCAATAACGATAATTTTTTTTTTGGGTACTCTCAATGTAAATAGTTTATTCAATAAGAATAAAATTTTTTATATACTTTTTTTTTAGTTCATGTCAATAGAGAATTTATTTAACATAAATAACTATTTTTTGGATACTTTTTAATTTTTAATTACTACCAAGAGAAATAATTTATTTAACAGAGATTTTTTTTTTTATCTCACGACAAAAGATATAATTTCTTCAACTTATATATATATATATTTTGGTCTTGTCAAAAGAAATAATTTATTAACATAGATAACTTTTTTTGGGTTGTAAAAAGAGAAAAAAAATTTTGGATGATTTTTTTTTCGAATATTTTTTTGGGATCCGATCAAAAGAGACCAAAAACATTAAAGATAAGAGACAAAGAGAATGTTTGAAATGGTAGTTTAGTATTTTGAAACAAATTAATCATTCACATGTAAAATAAGGGTTAGAAGTGACATTTCTTCTAAGATGGGAGTGCAAACGTACAAAATGAGAGTGCAAATATCACCTCCCTTTTATTATTATAATATCTTTTTATTTTATTTGTTATTTTCACTGTCCACATTACTAGGCGTAAAAAAATCTTAAAACATATATATTTTTTATTATAATAACTTGTTATTTTCACTGTCCACATTACTCAGCTTAAAAAAATCTTAAAACATATATATATATATATATATATTTTTATTATAATAACTTTTTATTTAATTTGTTATTTTCGCTGTCCGCATCACTCTGCTTATAGTTGCGAGTCCAACGCGAGTAAGAAGAATTGTGATCAAAACTTGTGCATAATGTACGCGCGCCGCACAAATATGTACACAAAAAAAATTTGTACGCTTTTAATTGTTGCTGTCATTTGACTACAACAACTGAAACAAAAACTACAAATAATAGTCTATCATGTCATTCACTCTCCAAATTCAACGACTTAAGAATGCACACGCAATTCTAAAGAATCTGGGAACTCGTCATAGCCATTGATTTTTCACTGAAGGGTGTCAGATTAAACTCTCCTTTCTTTCAAGTATCATCAGCATATTTATTCATGTATAACCTTCTATTGTGCTGGTGTCTACATCTATGTATATATCTACATATATCTAAGAAGAAATCTTAGTGGGTCATCACTTTTTATGGCTCTTAATGCTCTTTACGGAAGATTGAGGTCTTGGACAATAATGGGTGTTCTGTGATTGGGTTTCTGAGTGTTTGGTGCTATTCTTTGAATTGGGTATTAATTAGTTTTGTTCAAATTTTAGAGAGAGGCTAAAATATGATGAATTTTAAGGAATTCTGGACCAAGAAAACGCTTGTTAGTCTTGGTCTGGGGCAGTTTCTTTCTCTTCTAATCACTTCAACAGGCTTTGCATCGTCCGAACTCGCCAGAAAAGGTCTTTTTCTCTTTAATCATGTATTTCATGTTATTTTGTGACTCTTATTTTATCTGCAATTGAGAACAATGCATTATATATTTTAGTTATGCATCTGTTTTTTATTTTTATTTTTTAATGTTGTTGTAACTTGGTAATTATTATTGAGAATAAACTGGTTTTCTCATTATACTATTAAAAGATCACTTTTTTCCCCCATCTTGCAATGGCATTCAATTGTTGGTTTTTCATTTTTGGGTTACTTTTATTATGACAGAGTATTGTCAATTAACATATGTTTTTAACACCTAAAACTCTCAATCCAATTTTCCTTATTTTCTACTGCATCTTATTTATTTTTTCTGCCATTTCGTTGTTTGGCTGTATTTTAATTTGATCCTATATATATATTTGTGTGTTTTAGGAATTAATGCACCAACTTCACAGTCTTTTCTAAATTATGTGCTCTTGGCGTTGGTATATGGAGGCATCATGATATACCGAAGAAAAGCTCTGAAGGTTAGTTCTCTATACTCTTATGTGTAGCCTTTTTGTGATTAAATTGATGTTCTTGTTGGTCCATTATGCAATGCTGTCATTTTAGTTGTTGGAGTTGTGGTACTTGAAAGTTTCATGGAGCAAACTAATGATTAAATCGTACACTAGCAAACTAATGATTAAATCGTATACTCTCAAGATGACTGTAGCCAAGGATAGTTTTTGAGGTCAACTGATAAACATATAAATATAGAATTAGAGACACTAGAGAGAGTAACAAAGCAGCTCCTACAAGGGAATGTGAAGTGGGCTGATGCTTTATGCCTTTATACTCTTGCTGGTATTCGTGAGAGCATACAAGCCTCTGAGTCCAACGGATATGAAAAAATCATTGGTAAGAATTTTCTGTTTTGGTCCAATCTGGGAGACAGAGGCATCTCTTCCATCCAACCTTTTTACATCTTTTCTAGCATGTTTACATCTTTTCTAGCATGAGTATGCACTAACTGGAATGAGCTACCTTATAACTCTTATAGGAAACTGCTTCCCACTATATATCGAAACAAAGCTAAAATTATGGATGTGTCTAGGTTGATGACATGTCAAAGGAATATCTGGAGTCAGGGAGTTTGAAGCCTTTCCAAGAATCTCCTTGAACTATATTTCAACTACGAACCATATGTCTGATTTTATTCTTGTCCCTGCCTTATAAGCTTCCCCATTGTCTGCTAATTATTGAACACTCTCTTGGTTGCTGCTATGGAAGCTCCAATGCAGTCTCGGATAACCATACCCACTCCTGTTGTCTCATCTCCCTTCAACAATGAATCATCCATATGAAACTTTGATGCGGGGCAAGTGTGTGAAAACACTTCTCTATAAGCTCAATACCAAAATTGATGTGAGACCGTGCTAAATAGGATTTGTATGGTTGAAATACTCTTTTAATTTGTAGGTAACTATAAATGTTTATGAAATTATGGAGTTTGAGGGTTTTATAATGGTGCAAGGAGAGTTGCATCTTTTGTGTCTATGATATATTGAAGAAAGACGAAAGTTTTGGGGATGTTATAGAACTGTGAACTGTACCTGTGAACCATATATAGGGGCTTGGTTGGAGTTCTAAGGTGTTTGGGTTGAAGGATTGAAGCAGGGAATGAGTTGGGCTTGTTGAATGGGATTTTAATAGAAGTCAAGACATGTCTTGCTTTTGAAGGCTCAAAAAGTGCAGAAAAGTTGAAAGTGAGAAGAAGAGAAGTAGAAGAAGTTATGCATCCCATCTAGATTTCCTCAAGCATCACACTGTCCCAAGAGCTTTTAAGTGCTACATTGGATTGAAGGAATTACATAACAATGTATAGGCTTTACTACTGCTTATTCTAGCAGGTCTGGACTCCAAATTTATCAAGTATGGAATTCAATTGGTAAGATCCATCTTCGAACTACTAAGACGACAATAGATAACCTATCTACTAACAAATTAAATCCCATGGTCAGCACATGTCTAAAAAGTCTAGTAAGCATCAATATGCCCTGATTAACATAGAAAGATATAATGAAGCTGAACCAACAACAATCTGACTTAAAGAAAGTGTAAAATAATGTCTCATCACATTGTTAGATTAAAAATGAAAGAGAATAATCAATGCACAGCCGTGTTGACTTTTTTTCACTACTAACCTCATTTTGCATGTAGTGATTATCTTCCTCTGGCTTGACATATATACTCTTCCTGATTAGCCTTTTTTTTTTGGGGCCTAAATTTAGTTTGTTTTGTTTGGAAGCAAATTTTGGACTGAATAGGATTACATGACATGCAACTTTCAATAGCCCGTCAGATTGATGGATTGATGGCTGGTATTGTTGGTGGAGACCTGACAAAAACTGTTCTGGTAGAATCATGAGAGGGAAGAGACCGGCTTATGTAACTGTGTTCTTCTTGGGGTTTAATTAAGCTGTAATGGAAATTTAATAATTCCAAATGAGCTGAGCGGTCCAGCAGGGAGATCAATGCTGGCCAATAAGGAACAACTTAGTATAGTGGTGATGAGGATGTTCTGATGGACAGTATATTGCACTCTGAAACTGAAAATTTGTAGGGGACTTGAGAGGGAGCACAGAGTGAGTGGTCTGGAATCAATGGCGAGAGTGAGACCTACAAGAAATGATTTAATTAATTGAGGCACAGACACAGGTATTGTTGGGATGCGGTTTAGGCATTGTGGGTTGATTGATTTAGAAGTCAGTACAATTATTTCCATTATGAGTTTATATACTTTTTAATGTTGAATATTTGCTATGTTGGTCTCTCTTTCATTGTCTAATATATGCTAAGTCAGTACCTGTTATTATTAAATGCATGCTTATTTCTTTTCTGGAATATATGCAGGCAAAATGGTATTATTATGTACTCCTTGCATTGGTAGATGTAGAAGCCAATTTTCTTGGTGAGTATTTCATGCTTCTGGTCATGTGCTTCTGAAGTAGAATGTAGAATATGTTCTGCTTTTAGTGCTTTGGCTAAAAAATTCAACAAAAGATGCTGCACAAATGTTTTCTTTTTGCTTTTGCTTAATGTTTAAAAAAGAGCTTTGTGTTGTAATTCATGGATGATCTCAGAGCAATTGACTAGTTGCATTTATGTATTGCAATGAGAATTCCATTTTTATAGTCTAAATAACCATTTTAATACTTCCAGTCCTATAAATATTCTACTACCTTTGAGTTAGTATCTGGTTATTTTCAATTACCTTAGATCCTTACACGCGGTTTTGTATTGTGATTTTTGGTTTCCTGTAACTACTTCAATTCAATCCAACATGACATTGTGAATTATGTTGCTTTCTGCCTTGTACAAGTCTTTCATCACTGAGAAACCTACTATTCTCACTGGATCATTCCCCTTCTGAAAAAATGCTGTGAAATTTTATTTAAGTTTCTTGCACGTAAAAGTTATTGTGACCTGCGGATGTAATATCATATGTGCCACCTGATGATCTGAAGTGTAACTTTGGAAACAAATTTCATGCTAAAAGACTTCTAATATGGTGGGAATAAAGTGCAAGTGTGCAACTTCAAAAAGGACCCTGATTGCAAGTAAGCACAGTGTAGTTTTCCTTTTCAACTTGCTATTTCTTATTCTATCCCTCTCTAGAGCAATTATTCCAACCTCAAAACATTATAAATTTCTAAATTGAATGCGATCTAAAACAAGAAAGTATATAAGTTCAATGAAAAGTAAACTTTCTTATACTTGTTTGCACATCTGATTATGTGTATATTTTTTCAAAAAAGATAGTAACATCTTATATGATATATATACTTATATATATCAATATTAAGGCCAAAGATTGCTCGTTGTTCTATTTATATGGACTTGTGCATGTCATGCGTACTTGCTGTGTGTCTAGGTTTCAAATCTCTTTGAATCCCAAATCTCACGATATGGAGACTTGCTTTGAATTGTGTCCAACGTTGAGTAGGGGTACCTAGACACATCTTGCACATTTAAATATGTGTGTGTTACATATATATTGTTGTTTAACGATATAATTAATTCCAATTAATTAAATGGAAGTGGTGAAGAAGGCTTTCCAGCTCTCTCTCTCTCTCTCTCTCTCTACGTGAGAAGTAGGGAACTCTCCCCTTTTATCAAATTTGAGTTTTTGTTTCTTCTTCTACTGTCACATATAGAAAATTGATATGTCTGATTTGGGTTTGTGTATCGAACACATATCCCATGCCTCTACCTGTGTAAGTTTTTGTCGACATGGGTACCTTACATAAAGGCCACTTGGACTTACCAAAAAAGATTTAGACACTAATATTATGTATGAGTCCCACACACATATTATGTAAGATTTAACCTCCTCCTTCTTCTTCTCCTTCTTCTTTTTTTTTTTTTTCCTGTCTTGAGGAATAAGACCCACAATACTCTTGGGGAGACTTGAACCCTCTACCTTTCACTTTGAAAGGAGAGGAGATACCACTAGGTCACATGCCTTGGTGGTTATGTTTGTGTAAACATTTAATTGTGCATAACTGCATATATATTGTAGATATATGTAGTCGTATATGTATATGTGTATATGCATGTATACATATATGTATGCATATGTCTATGTATGTACATAATGCATGTATATAAATATATTCAGTTTTATAGGGGGCTTGGTGCAAGGGTAAGTTCTCAAAAACTAACAAGGTGAGGATTCGGATTTGAGTATCAGAGTATTGACAAATGTTATGTCTATCTAAAAAACTTCCCCTCCAGCATCCAGTGTAGGAAGGACCCACATGGGGTGATGCACTTTTTTAATAAGTAAACATGACTTTTTTACTTATATATATACATGTATATAAATATAAAGAAGAATATGAAACCAAATGGGTTTATGGTTCAGTGGTAAATCATTTAATTGCAAAACAAGCTTGTTCCAAGTTAAACACTTTTTAAGTTCAGATTGTGCAATATTGTCTCTCAGGCCTATAATCAAGCCATTATTGGACTGCAATTGCACATGGCATTTTTGGGCATCAATTGGGCTGGGAGAGAGCCCGGTGGACTTGGGCCAGCTTGGTTGGGCCATGGGCTTTTTTTGGATCCCTATGGAAAGCACACACAGGTTATATGATCCATGCCCATGGGGAAGTTATCAATTTTGACTTCATTTTGATGATTAAATGAAGATATTATTGTTGGATGAAATTAAATATTAGAATGCTGATCCAAATTGATGTCATTTACTTACAAAAAGAGACACTACTTATAATTTTAAATGTGGAATGAGTAACACTTGAGCTTTGAAGGTACCTCTGAGACCAAAAAGTACTAATTCGTTGAGGATTTATCAATTTGAAAATTTGATTCACTGAATCAATTATGAACAAATGATGAATATGTATATGGAAAATTTTCCATTTTCCTAAGTCAAATCAAAGAACTGGCACTATCATTCTGTTTTCTTGACTCCAAGAAAGCACCATTTAGAATTTTTAAGTTTTCAGTCAAGAAACAATTCTTTTTTTATTTGAAAAGGTCAAGTATTATAGAAATTGATCTGATCCTTGTTTGATGTGCAGTGGTTATGGCATATCAATACACATCCCTAACAAGTGTCATGCTACTGGATTGCTGGTCAATCCCATCTGTCATAATTCTTACCTGGTTTTTCTTGAAGACGAAATACAGATACAGAAAATTTACTGGCGTAGCACTCTGTGTAGCTGGTCTTGTGGTGGTGGTTTTTTCAGATGTCCATGCAAAAGACCGATCAAGTAAGAAAGTGCTCTTTTACCTGGTTGATTCTGACTTTATCCTGCTCCTTATCTGCTCAAGTTGGATGATTTTCTCGTAATATAGTTTTTTCTTTTTGGATGGTCAAGAAACTTTCCTTATCTGATCATGTAGTTTTTTGTCCTCAAAGTTGTAACATATCTGATTCCAATGACCCTCAAATTAGTAATTTTTACATGGTTTACTTGATATGTTTATCTGGTTGTATCGTTAGTAAAAATTCCAATACAGATAATGCCACAAACACTATTGCTAGCTTCTGAACTTGTACAGATTGATATTTATAGGATTCATTTGGCTATTCACTTAATGTTCACGTAATTATTTGACTTTTTTTATTCAAGTTCATCATCTTCTTGCTGGTTGTTGAATACTTTTGTTTTGCCTAATTGATGCTTAATGTTTCATTTATGTTTTAATAATTTTCATCAGTAAATAGAGGAAAGAACTTGGTAAGAGGCACTTTCTACATAAGAACGTAGCTACTTGTATTCTCTTTATGCATATGCCAAGAGTATAGTTTTAGGTCTTGAACTTGTTTATCTCCAATTATTGAAGTCCAGAGAACCAGCACAATCACCAAATATTAAACTTGTTATCAAATATAAAAAAATGTAGCTACTTGGTAACAGGCACTTTCTAAGTTTCTTAGCATCTCCTTTTATGACCGATCAATGACACTGATCTGAACTTCAAAATAGTGGTAAGAAATGTGATTGTGCGATACAGATTTTTAATTAGTAAATAGTGACTTAGAAGTTCCTATCCTTGCTGGTCTCCTTTTTATACTTCTATTTACTTTAGTAGATGCTAAGCTATACAAGCATGAGAGGATAGATATTCTTTAAGTGTAGATAGTCTAGAGTACAATGAAAATTGTTCTCAACTTTATGGAACTTTTATTTTCTCGTGTCACAGAACTTTTCCTCTCATTTGAAGTTGACAATATTGCATTCATTTAACCAAGTACCAAATTCTGCAAAATGTTAATCAATAGTTAATACTTGAATTATTTTTAGAGTAAAATAACATTTTTATGTAATATAGTGTTAAACATAAGCATTTCACTTGTTTGAAGCAATAAGTTATTATAATTGAATTACTTGATATGATTTCTAGAAGCATGCCACCTAAACTTGTCGAACACATAATCTCATACTCATGCGTGAGTGTGTCCAACACGGGTACTTTTGAAGAGTCCATGTAAAATAGGAGTTAATTAGTATGGAGGAGTGGGTAAGGTTGTACACTTTCTTCTAGATAGTGGATTGATTGATCTCTGAACTAGGTCTGTGGTTTTTCATGTTTGAGTTTTTTGCTTAGAAGTTCTGGTGTCTCTGTGGTCTATGCTTGCTTTCTTACTTTTAATTTTTTTCTATAATTTTGTGATTGTCAGTGGCTTAAAAGTAAAAATTCGGTATTAAGGTGACCTATTCAACCCACTGTGAGGATCCAACTAGGTATTCCCACTATGAGCTCTCATGTCTTTACATGTTTCCTTCTTTTTTTTTTTCTTTCTAGACAAGTAGTTATCCTAAAACTTTAGCTATTTAGGAATGGTTCCAATGATATAGATACCAATCTCTTACACCATATGGTTCATCCCTCATGCTAGTCCTCGTTTTGTATATGGAGAGGAAGTAGGCAGATTAGACAGCCAGTTGACCCAAAAGCTTAAGGTGGTGTGGAATGTGCCCAACAAATTATATTAAGTCTCGCAAATGTGCCATCATATATTTTTTTGGTTATAAAGGAGAATTTTGTTGTCAAAGCCTTTCTAGCATGGTGGAAAAGGTATCGGAGAGTGTGGTGGGTTATAGTTTTCTTTTCTCTATTAACCAAATGGAAAAAAGGAATCAAAGAAAAATAAAAAAGAAGAAGAAAGTAATGCAGAAGCTAGTCTAAAAATGTGGATTTTGAATAGGTGTGAAGTGTTATTTAAAACAATGAAAGCTTATTTAAGCATGTCCATTTCACATTTTGTATTCTTATATATATATATATATATGTTGTATTTTAATAGGCTTGCATCAATATGTTCAATGAACGAGTAATTCTTGGTGTTATACTTCTGCGATGTTTGCTTGTCTAATTGAAATGGAAAATTGGATCTTGGCTCTTACTCTTATTATATCTTCTTTTGTTAAAGTTCTAGTGATGGAGTGGACATTTATCTTTTAGTAGACTCTTGACACAAGCAATGTGTATTAAGTAATCCATCAAGATTTCTCCCATGACAGATTGTAGTCCGTCTTGCCGGAGGTGGAGAGAAGTTGAGTGTCAAATAAAATTTTAATTTTTATGAGTTGCTCATCTTCACATCTGCATATTTAGAATGTAGTTCTGAGACAAACAATTATTCAATATAATGTTGGAAATTATAATGTTTCAATTTGTAATTGTAGCTTGCAGTAGAGACTTTTGACTCCAAGAGATATTTGTGTATCTATGTACTAAAATAATTTTCCCTGATGCCTTATGATTTCTCATGGCTTTAGGTGGGAGCAATCCTTTTAAAGGGGATTTGCTTGTGATTGCTGGGTCTACGCTTTATGCTATCAGTAATGTCAGTGAGGTAATTTTACATTATCATTTGTCATTAGTATGCATGCGTATTTGGTTTGCAGGCCTTTCATGGATTAATTTATGTAGAAAAGGGTATATTTGCAGTTTATACTATTAGGATATTGGACTTAGGTTGGCACATTTGTGATCAAAACTTGGAGTCTGTACTTTTGTTTATTTTGGAGTGCCTAGTTAGTTAAGTTAGTTGTGGTTCCTTGTCTAAGGGCAGATCTGGAATTTTACCATCTGCTTGGTAGCTTTTTCTATCTGAAGGTCTAAAAACCTTATTCCTTTATGAATTGCCTATATTTTCATAGTTAGTGTATATGTATGTAATCATATTTTTTATTTAATTTCGTCAATGTCACCCTAGATTGTACTAGAAAGAGAGAGTTACCTGTTGCTAGAAAGATCTAGGATAATTTCTTCTATAGAGAGTTAGCTGATACTAGAAATATGTAAGAAAAATTATGCTGGAAAAGACGCCGGATAATTAGGTGAAGAAGCCAAAGTGTCTTGAGCTGAATAATTTTTTTTTTCTTTTTGTGAACCAATAAATTGTCCCAATTTTAATGAGTTAACAGGAATTTTATTGGAAAACAGAAACGGGTCCAGTGCTGTCCACATTAAGTAGGATAAAATTCCCCTTTTCTTACTTATTTATTTTTGGTAACAGTGGTGTATTTAGATTTTTGCACCTTAAGCCTAATATTCTGTTTTGTGCAGGAGTTTCTCGTGAAAAATGCTGATAGGGTAGAGCTCATGGCAATGTTGGGCCTTTTCGGTGCCATTGTCAGTGCTTGCCAAATGTATCCTTGATTTCACAGCTAAACGGCAAACTATTTTTTCTTGCAATATAATGAACTACTGTGATTATATTCAATTTTTGTTGATCTGTTGCTTTTAAATGGATTTAATGGATGTATTCAGGGATTGCTTGGACATTCCTTGAACTTGATTGGCTTCATTCACAAGTTATATAGCCTTTCAATGTAGAAGTACAACATCTTGAATGAAGACATTTATAGAAAGTAGAGTTCCATTGTGTTTCTTTCAATGTGGTGATTTTTTGGTTTCTTTGAAATGACCAAGTTCAAGATTTTAAACAATTTTTTTTTTGATATGGTACATTGGTACCATCTTGTCTAATGCCTCCATTCTAGATGATAAATTTCTATATTAGAATGACTTGCAAGAAAGGGGCTATTCAAATTCAAGAGACGTCCCTACAGCCCCAAAATCATCATAATTTTAAACATGCTTTCGATTTATATGTAGCCATTGCTTTATATAGTTAACATGGCATTATGACATTCATAGCATTGATTTTTCATTGTTGTCATATATGAGAAACAAACAATATTTTTTATATGCTCTCTTTTTTGATAAGTAATCTTTTCCTATGCTTTTTTGTGGTCAATTTGTTTCGTTAACAATGACTGTAGAAGCATACTTGAGCGCAATGAGCTCAAATCTATCCACTGGTCAGCTGGGGCCGTAAGTCTCTTGTTAATCTCTCCCTCTCTCTCACACAAGCACACAAAAGTCAACACATAAATAGCATTTTCACATTATAAATGGGGCGGGGTGACCTTCCTTGGCCTTGCACCCGCGCGGGTTTTCCCTTAACCCCTCCCCCCAACAAAAAAATTAAACAGTCCTTCAAAACCATTTTAAAGGGGCGGACTATTTTGCCATCTCTATTTATGGCTGCCTTGTTTGCCTTGAAACGCCCCTCACAAAGGATTTTTAGAACTATGATATATGGCTCTCATGAAATCAAAGAATGATGAAAAAATTACAGTAAACAGCGACGGAAATGTGACCTTTAGTATTTTAAGTACTTCATGCATGTTGGATTATGGATTTACATATTAGCGACTGACAAGGGGGGAGGGAATTCATGAAGTTGTATATAAACTAATTCCATTTTGTTTATGACCAGTGTTTCCAGACAGTTTTAAAACCTTCGTTAATGTACTCTCTCGACAAATTCATGCTAACCTCTCTGTTATCATAAAGGTCTTGTTCAATTATTTTAATTATTGTTTGTTGCAGATTTAAATTTGTATTAATATCGGTGGGTAAATAGTGGCGAAACCTAGAAGAGAACGATTGTAATAGAAATCTTTCAGGTTTTGGCTTATTCGACGTTTGAGAAGAGTAGTTACTTGCAAGTTTGAACCAATGTCTGACAGAATTAAATTTCTAGAAAAAGTACAGTCATTACTTAAAGGGACCATTAAATATACATTAGGAATCCATTTTATGGAATTTCAAGATGAAATTTGGAGTACAATATCTTCTATGTGGCCACATCTTGATTGGTTGGAGGCCCTGAAAATAAA
Source organism: Cornus controversa (assembly GCA_026545225.1). Classification (NCBI taxonomy): domain Eukaryota; kingdom Viridiplantae; phylum Streptophyta; class Magnoliopsida; order Cornales; family Cornaceae; genus Cornus; species Cornus controversa. The sequence goes on from CM048849.1 coordinate 43,247,138, forward strand.
TTCAATATATATATAGAAATGAATAGAGTTCAATTTTATATCACTTGTGAATTTTTGGTTTCAGGCGCTTCCTTTTTTTGGATTTGCAGCAGCAATGTTTCTCTTTTACTCAGCTGTTCCAATCTTGCTGAAGGTATGATTCGAGTTCTGAAGTTTCCACGTAAAAATGATGTTTATTTATTACCATTAAATATGTGTTGGTAGGCCCAGCCGTAGTTTGAAGGGCCTGATATTGTAATTTGAAGGGAAATTCTTGATCATAGTCATCATTTTGCATGTACAGAGAACTCTTTCTTTTTTTCCGTATATTTCTCGCTCTCTCTCTCTCTCTCTCTCTCTCCATCTATCTATCTATCTATCTCTTCCTTTCTATGTGATTGTGATTTCCTCATTAATTTTGTTTCTTTTTTGTTTTTGCATTTCTTTATTAAGGCTTTCATTATTGTAATACCTCTCCTTTCTCTACTAAGACTACCATCCACTTTGTAGTTGCATTAATAAGAAACTATTATATTTATGAGAAGTTAGAGATGACATGATTGAAAATTAACTGCGGGAATGTTTTTGGAGGTCGCTTAGTTATGTGCAACAATGACTAAATATTGAAGAGTGTTTTGGTTCTAGTTGAAGATGTCAAAAGGGCAGAAGAAGTGTAGCCAAAATATAAATATTAAAGTGGATGATATTCCATAGAAGAAAAGATTAGCAACGAAACAAAAGTATTCACAAGAAGCTAGAAGTGGCACCAACTGAAGACTAGATATTGTATAACCATGTGAAATGAAGACCAAATATTATGTAATGCATATCCATTGAACACGTGGAAAACTCTTGTTTTGACTAACAATCTATAATAACTCAAAATCCAAATTCTATTTAAATGAGTAGCCTTTGGTCTCTCCACTTTTATGGTTATGCATCTTAGTTATGAGAAGTTACACCTTATAAGTTGTTCAATTAGTCTTTTTCTACTGACATAACTCTCTTTTCCATGCAGATCAGTGGGTCCACAATGCTAAACTTGTCTTTGCTGACTTCAGATATGTGGGCTGTTTTGATTCGCATCTTCGCATACCATGAGAAGGTTTATAAGAACGTTAAGCTTTATCAACATTTTTCTTCAATATTTTGGTCAACTCTAAACTCAAGGGTGCTGAAATTTCTCTCCAGGTTGATTGGATGTACTTTATAGCCTTTGTCGCTGTTGCTGTGGGACTCCTAATTTATTCAGGGTATGAATTTTTTTTTTATAATTTATTATTATTGTTGTTGTTATTATTATTATTATTCTTTTGGGTGGGAGTATTTTTCTCGGATTGTAGGTTGGACTTGAAATAAACAATGTACTAGAGAGCCACTCAAGCTCTGGCAAAATTTTCTGCTGGTTCGAGCTTGTTACCATCTTTACAAGCCAAGCTCGAGGTTGGATTTTGCATGCAAATGCTTTAAGTACTTAGCCTATTCTCGATCAGGGTAATGAACGTTAGAGGATTTCTTGCATTTTGTAGGTGGTACCAATTTAAGATTTTTGAAGACCGTTAGCAATCTTGAGCATGGGCAAACATGGTTGAACCAAGCTTGATTAGTTGAGCTTGGTCTATAGGCAATATAAGATCTACATTCAGCTGTTGCCAAGCAGGCTTGAGTAATCCAATACTTGGCTTGATTCATTCATACCCCTTGACAGGATATCACCTTGACAATCCCATATTAGCTTATTTTACCTAACGAGTACACAGTTCATATTGCTCACAAGTTTGGACATCCTTTCCATCTTATTCTGTAGAAGAGTCAATGTTCTTGTTATGTAGGTCATATAACATAAATGTTGAACTTTCGAATTAAAAGAGTTGAAAAAATTCATAAATCATCTTGTGATTTGTGAAGTATATTGTTTTTTCTTAAACCGGTCACATGAAGGTTGACTGATATTTGACAAAAATTCAGAGCGGTATTCCATATATAGGAATCCTTGTATCACATTGTCATTATAGTTGGGCTGAGTTTCCGTGCTAGAGAAATGTATGACGCTACTTGAGTGCCGCCTATCAAAGATCTTTAAATGATGTGAATATTTAATTACTTTTCTATTTTACAAGGAATAATTGAATACGTTTTGTCTACTATGATACAATTCAAACAATTCAATTCAACAAAGATTTTTTCCTACTATATGGAGTTGGTCACTTGAATCATGTTTTGTCATTCCGCTCCCAGGCCATAATCTCCGTAAAACCATATGCTATCGTATCTTTCCTTATTATCTCTTTATTATGTCAGCCCAGGTTAGTTTTGACTTTCCCTTGCACTACCTTCATTTTGGATACATCACTCTTCCTCTCGGTGCAACTATTCGTCTTTCTGTGCATGGTCAAACCATTTTAATAAATCTTCTCTCATTTTTATCTCCGTTGATGCTACTTCAATTATCCCACCAATGTGTTCAGTTTTAATTCTATCTTTTCTTGTCTTTTCATACATCCATCTCAAATATTCATTTCAGCCATACTCATTTATGATTTCTCTACCATGATATACCCCAATATAATTGAAGACTGCAACTCAGTTTGTGGAAGATTTAGATATATTTTGGAAAACAACCCATTGGAGCTTAGCCAGCTTTGTTGCTAATAAAATTTCAGTTCAACACAAGAACAAAAAGATCAAAAGACTCATATTATATTCTCCATTCTTGGGTGATCAAGTCATATTTGCTGGTGCTTGCTGACAGGAGACTAATATTTGGCTACCTATGCTTCTGATCTTACTTCAGGGGTGATAAAGAAGGGGATCAAAATCGTAATGAGGTCACTGGTGAAAAAGAAGAGCAAACCAAGCATTTTGACGAAGAGGCTGCTTTGGGAAATCCGGATGAAAAAACAACAGCTGCGAGCTCGAAAACTGGAGAAACTAGTAAGTGTAATGTCACTTCCACCGAAAGAAATGATGTTGAAAGTGAGAATGTTGGAGAAGATGCACAAGGGAAGAAACTTTGAAACATGATAATTTTTGTAGAAATAGGGAAGGATCATTGCATGCTTGTTGGCGACAGTGAAAATGATCAGGCACTGCCACTGAAGGAATGGGTGATGTTGGTCAAGTCAGCATTAGCATGTGACAAGAATATTTGAGCAATAAACATTTTGGAAAAAGAAGGCAGTTTTAGATCTGTGAAGTTCGACCTTTGCTTTTGTTTTGTTTCTATTTATTTATTTATTTGATGAAATTTGTGAGACAGACATGGAACTTAGGTTAATAATCAATATTTCGAAGTAAATTGTTCAGACAATGAGAGGTTGTTGCCACTTTTTTTCTTCTTTTTAACCCATTTAAATGGAGAATTTGAATGCAGCCCCATTCTTGCCTCAGATGTTCCCTTAAAATGTCACAACATGTGAAGAATATAGGGAATTGACTGCTCATCCACAGCGTTATTCGCCATTTTTTCTGATGCCAAAAGCCTACCCTCTCTTGGGTATTGAGCGGGTTGACCCTGGAGAGATCGGGATGAATCTTCTAGCAAGCAGAGCAGAAGTTGATCACAACACAAAGCCATTTCTGTGGGAGGCTGTCTATGAGGAAGAAGCTGAAAGCTGCTAGCATGAAATTGGGAATCTTGAAACTCCTGAATCCTGAAGGCATACTAGATTTAGCCCATTGTGTTGGAATCTGTTGTATAGTTTCATTTTTTTAATCTTTTAAGTCACTTTTGAATATATATATATATATATATATATATATATATATATATATATTTCTGTAGTTAAATCATCCTTCAAAGTAGATACACATGTGACCTAAGCCTTGGTCACATTACATGTTGAGAGAACCAAATCAAACTTTTATTGGACATCCTATCTGATAAGGTCTCTATTATTTCAATCCCAGACACAAATTTAATAGAAAATGATTATCATTGATAAAATCATCTTTTAAAGAGCAAAATGGCCTTTTCCCAAGATAAAACATCTCATGAAATTCTTATGGTGGATGGGACTGACATACTCGACATGGAGAAAGCTTATGAATGCTGAAAGCAACAATTCATTAAAGCTGTCGCAACCAAAATATGTTACAGTAAAAGCCTGCATTAAATGGATTATGTAATGTGTTGGAGGGGAAGGGCTCCCTTCGAGTCCTCACATGGGCAAAAAAGTTTGTAACTACCCCAGCTAGGAAAAAAAGAATGGATTATGCAATGGGTTGGAAAATCATCACTGTTGGTTAATGGTTCTACAATGGTAATTTTGCCATGTCTCATCCCACTCCTAATGAGATGGATTTGGGTGTTTTTTGTTTTATGAGTATTTGTTCTCTTTAATTGTTTTTGTCATACTTTAGCTAATATGGTGCAATGTGTAACAAACTAACAATATTAGGGTATAGTTGGAAGAGGATAATCAGATTGTGTTGATATTTCATCATCTGAGAGCATAATATATTAGTGTATCTGCAAACTACAAGCTCTTTAGAAACACTGAATGGATGCACATCTTCAGATAAATTGATATGAGATAGCTATTATATTGAGTTGATGCTAAGAGTTTCGAAGCCCTGTACAAGATCAAACTACAATACAAAATTGAGAGAGAGATCAGTGAACTTGTTGAAGGATAACTTTGGCCTGCAACTTATTTTTAAAAGTCGATTCCATCGGGAATTAAAATGGGAGATTTAAAGCAAATCCGGGTCCTTAAGTCCGCTATGAGTCCTCAATTTCTTTCGGCGGGACTGTGGAAACAAGAGTTGCTGGATCTGTTTTTCAGCAGAACCCTCAGATGTCGCCTGCAGAGAAAACATATAGAGGCGTTCAATAGAGTTTTTTAGAGCCATGGTCGGTGATAAATCTTCGTTAATGGTTAAATATTTATAACTAGACAACAAGACATGCATGTCAACAGTGCAAACACTAGTTCCGGCAACTATGGAAATGTCCACCTTATTTACTTCTAAATCTAGAAAGTCATTCATAATCTTTCGACAATGCAAATGTATGACTCCCTACAATATTTGGAAGAAAGAAAAAGAAAAGGGCATGTTATAAGGTGCACATAAATTCTCATTAGAAGACTAAATTTACCACATTCAGGAGCACAATAATCAATATTTCTACCATATTGAAATCAAAGTAGCAATGAGCATTAAAAAGTACAAGTTGTGGGGAGATCTCATTATTTGGAATGGCAGGAGGTTTCTGCTGGTTTTGGCAACCTTGGGGGAAGTCTGTCCATTTCACCTAACTTCATATCAAGCCATTTATTAAATGTTGCTTCATATATAAATATATACACAACATATATGCATATATAAGCCAAAGTTGGATTAGTCCAGAAACAAATGTGACACGTGATGATAGATCGTGCAGTGGGTAGAGAAACCAATGGGTTGACATGTGAAATAAGTATCAATATCAAGCAAGCAGACAAGGAGGGTTAAAAATTTGCCACTTTGCTCAGGATCCCTTGCCATAATTAGAAGCACAATAATCAATATATCTACAATATTGAAGTCAAAGGATGACAGATCATTCGAAAGGACAAAATGTGGAGAGATGTCATTTGGATTCCCAGGAGGTTTCTGCCGGCTTGGAAATTTTAAGGGATGTCTGTCCATTTTACCTAACCTTATATCAGCCCATCTATTGAATGTTGTTTCATATATTAGTATATGTAGACATATATGCATCTATATATAAGACAAACTTAAATTACTCTAGAAACAATTATGATAGTGAAAGAAACCAATGGGCTGACATGTAAAGTATCAACATTAAGCAAGAAGATAAAGAGGGTTATCAACATTAAGCAAGCAGAAAAGCAGGGTTAAAACATTTTCACTTGGGAGGATTAGAACCTAGTATTGACAAAATTCGTAACAAAAGATGGAGTCTATATTTTTATGTTTAGATTTTGATTAGATTTTCAAAAGTCAGTTTAGTTAGTTAATGGTGGTATCTATGTCTGATGGCAGAATCAGAATATGAAGATACATTGAAGAGTAAAAAGGTAAAATCACCACTTGAATAACTAACTCACCAATTAAGGTTTATACTCGTGAATTCTTATCATGACTTGTTTTAGGGCACAATGCGCACACAGATTGATTAATGAAAAAAATGTTTTAAAAGCATGAAATTGATTTTAGATCAATATTTTAAAAAATAGTAATCATCTATCAATCGAAAATTTCAAGAAAAGTTTTATTGAGGTCCAAAATGCTTCGACCAAAGGCTCAATTGACTTATGCGCAAACTGTTTTGGAAACTCTCTTAAATCCGAATTCTAAAAGGTTTAGTGTTTTTTTTTTATATATATATTACAAATACGAAACTCTTATTCTTCTGGATCCAAATCACTATATATACACCCCTTTCGCTATCATAATACATATAGTCTCTCTCTCCACATCCTTGAAAGAATACATACACATCCAGAGAGACATTTTTATAGAGAGCATCTAGGCACATAGAGTGCATATTTTTCTTTTCATCATCTCAAATAGAAGCTTCTATTAGACGATGAATTATTATTCAGAGTTTTGATCATCATAATGTTTTTGCTATGCTGAAAGTTCAAGACCGAATTATTCCTACACAACGAACCCGGACAACTAGCTGAGGATATTAAAGTGTTTGTAGAGAAGCGGATCGCGTGATGAGCGGATCTGTTGACTGAGCTGATGGCCTGCAGACTCGAGTGAGGTAACCAGGGGTTTTCTGAGATTTGGAAAACTGATAACTAGTTGTATAATCTCTTTTTCATAGTGGATTTGATCTTCCTGGATTAGTGTCCCGTGATTTTTCCCCGTTGGGGTTTTCCACATAACATCGTGTATTCATGTGTGATTGCTTTATATTGTTGACATTTTTTTTATATAATTGTTAGATTTTAAAAATCTGTTATTGGTAGTTAAAATGAGACAGATCTATTCACCCCTCCTCTAAATCTATTTTGGGCTTTGCGCACTAAGGCCATCAAAGCTTTGGGTTACAGTCCTCTAGACTTCTCACCACTTTTTGCTCAGAATCCCTTAAACAACTGAAAAAAGAAAAAGCAGAATATATAATATATGAGAGAGTATTAACTAGCTCCTATTTAAAAAAAAAATGAATGAACAATATCGTTGCTGAATTCTGGAACATGTTTCCTTTTAGGTTTCATAAACAACACAGTTGCAGATCTGCCATAATAAATTATTTGACCATATAACATCTCTTTGGACTCAAACTGGAAAATTGGGTGAGGATAATTTTGAAAATGACAGTACCTCAATTAAGAACAAAACCAAAATAGGGAGCATAGATATCTCATGATGAAAAGTATTGAGGATCCACAAAGTTTCATCACATACGAAATGAGAATGCTATAAGGAGGTGGAAGCCTTTCAAAAGAAAAGATGATGATGGAAAGGAACATTGATGGAAGATCGTCATAGGAATTGAAATTTTATAAGCTAATCATGGGTGTGACTCCAAGTACAGTATACAGGCAAGTCAATGTCTTAAATTTGCACCCAGAGGAACCCTAGGACAATGATGAAAGTAACCAAATTAGGATGTAAGAATACAAATCTCCATAATAAGCTGATTACACTGTATCTCTAAAAGAACAACAATGTACGAGGACGATAACAGAGGAGAGGGAGAGAAAATCTAAGACCTCTAAGTGTTGTATCAATAGAAAAGATAGGAGTCTAATCATAATCTGGGTAACTTGCAGCATGTAAAAAAGTCAAGTCAAAGACTGCCAGCATTCCTCTGGTACTACCAGCAGATTATCTGGGCGAACAGATCAACCTAACAAGAAATTCAACCACTCAATGAATGAGAAGAAATTTTGGGCCTTACAACTTTCAAAATGATAATTATGAATCAGATGGGTCAAACAGTCACAATTATAGAAAGGTCTAGCCTAGTGCACGAGGCTCCCGCCATTGCGGACTCTAGAGAGAGTCAAATGTACGCAACTTTATCTCCGCGTCTGGAAAGTCTGTTTTCTGTTTTGAACCCATGACCTCCAGGTCAAAATAGAACAACCTTACCATTGCGCCAAGGCACAAAAAGTTACAATTATATCAGATTAGTTTTCAGCGGAGGAAATCTTGTGAATAAAATTTTAAAGATGGAGCCAGATCCACAACTAAGGGAAATGGTCCTTACTTTGTGGTTATAAGGGAATCAAGCAGACATACTTAGATTCAAGAATATCATTTAATTCAATAAATAAGTTTCTGGCGTATGATTCGACACTTGATTAGTCTAACCAAATGACGAACATGATAATATTCCTGAATCCTGAAACAGAATGCATTCTGAATTTCACAGGTCAGTGATGTTATATATATTGCTTACCCTGACTTTGAAGGGAAAACGGTGAGTTCGTACTTCAACCCCAGTGGAAACTCTAACATCCATGCCAAGACTGTCGACTCCAATCAGATTAGCTCCCTACAAGAGCAAACTGAATCAGGGATTTAAAACACTTACCACTGAGGTATCAAAAGTCAAATATGGCATACTACAAAAATACACAGAGAAACAGTAGGTGTGTGGCGCATGCACATCCAAACAAACAAACACGCATACATGCACAAATATCTCTATGACAAGATATAATTTAGAAAAGCCTATGTGCTTTAAGACAACTGAATTTTTGGGAGTAAAGATAAATGAGCTCCACAAGAACTGGATGAAAGAATACAGAATGAGTTTATTGTTTTTATTTCACTGTCCTCTTGTCCAGCCCATTTTTTCTCATTTTATAACAATTCTCATTGAAGTCCATTACTGAAGTACATTCTAAGGAAAAAAACAAAAACAGTGTGTAAAAAATTGGACCAAAGAAAACCAGCTTAGTTTCACTTGTAGATATTGAAAAGTTGGGGGTTGAGAAGCATGTGGGTAACCAGAGGCAAGTCTACGCTTCCAAAGTTTTTAAGAAAGCAAGCCTAACTGCACGTAATGTTTCATTCTTTTTAAATCAGGCACTTCCATTTCAACTTTGCACAGAACGATATTTCTAGTATTTCAACTTTGTCAAAAAATTATCAGAAGCTCATTTCTTTTAGAAATAATCAAGTAATAACTGCCAAAACTAATAGTAATCAGCATTTAGGTATTCAATAAAAAAAATTACAATTCAATTGCATTACCACAGGTACAAGTAAATCATATGCCATCCCAGTTTCAAAATACTTACTAATTACCAATTCCTAAAATTTTGCTTATAAACATGTCAATGCACATGAAATGTTTTGGTTCTAGCCATCTGTCCAGATCTACATCTGGCTGACTATTTACAAATTTTCCAGGAAATAATTTTAGCATCAGAAAGAGTCGAAATAGTATTTATGTAAGCAGCACAAAATCCTCGAAACTCACTTTCTACTCTTTCAAATCAAACACTTTCACCTACCAGGTCCTGTAGACATGGTTGTGTGTATACATGTGCAAGAACTATTACATTAAACCTGCATGCTCTCTTAGTTAGAGTTTGTGTCAAAGGAAAAGATCCATACAGTATAATAAAAATATTTTGAAAGTTTACCATCTGTGAGGTCCTAATTTAGAGCACCTTCAGTGTTGCACCTCATTAACAATTCTTGTTTAAACCAATATTTAAGGAATAATGCGGGAAGCTTCAATTTCAGAACAAGATACGAAAAAAATAACGAAATAAGTTTTTACTGTTTCCAGCAATGCTTTGTTGAAGGTAACTACAACCTCAATACGACACATATTTAACTATTTCCCTTTTTTCTTTCCCTTAGTTATCTGATTTTAGGTGTGTGAGATGATTTAAATATTCAAGTTACACCATCCCTAACAGCTTAAGCTTTTAGAGTAGATGGTGGTCAACAAGGTGCTCAGTGACCATTTAATGAAAGAGCAGGTGACCATACATTTCGTTAAACACTACAACATGCAAAGAATCACTTAATCACCCTCTATTTCCAGCCATTAAACCATCAATAAAACCTACCTTCTAAAGCCACAAACCATTACCCATCAGGCCATCACCTTTAACCATCATTAATTTGTGAAGGCAATCGTGGAGAATTTACTACCCTTCATAGCTGACCAATATGAAACCTGTCAAACCCACATCATCATCTCCATTCAACCAGGAGTTTATTGAATTTTAAATTGGTGGCAAAGATATGTTGGTGGAGTCCAGTAAACATGTCCAATTAAATGATTATTGTGTAATGCTGACACTATAGGGTGCTGGAAAACAAGCATACCGATATGATCCTTATCAGTTCAAACTCAAGGAACTTTATAAGAAGTTGTGTCTAGAAGCCATATTGCATTTGTGTTCCACCACATCTTTTATGCAATAATGTAAATGAAGGCAAACTCCTCTGTAAGTATCCAAATTAGTGCTTAAACCAGTTTCAGATAGTTGAAAAGTATCTTATAAAGCATTAGTCACGGGTATAAGTGTCCATAGAGCACAAGGGTGTAATGAGAAAAATGAAACAAAAGATGAAACCCTTCAAACAATTATCACCTCAACATGGAATCCCTTCTTTTTGCAGAGAGCTTTAAGAGCACAGCTGCACCTCACTCCCTTCTCAAAGAAGCGCTCTACAATTGCTGGAGTAGAGTGTACAAGAACATCAGGCTCAGCATCTTGAAAATCTTCCAAACTTATTGCTGACTGCATAATATCGAAAGATATTGAGTTACATTCTGTGGAAGCTGATTCTTGTACAACAAGAATATTTTTTTAAAATAATTCCCAATGTTAAGAACAGTCACACCTATTCCGACGAAATATTTCTTAAGAATTTTATACTTATATGAAACCAACAATTTTAAAGAAAAACAATGTTCGTGTTGGACACCATTAAGACATAATATTCAATCAATGTGGTTGTACACTAAAGGGCTACACTTCTGTTAGAACTTGGACAGCATTAAGAAACAACAATCCTCTAATGCACAGGTAAGCTTAGACATGTCCTGGACACGGCCTGATCATGCTTAGAGTTTTTCAATTAACTTTTTTTGGCATCACATACATGACCAACACAAGTCATAAGAACTGACCACAATTAGATGCTATTTCCTTTTCAGATAGAAATAAAATATAATTGTAGGAACAGAATAATACCAGAATATGAGTATATAAGATATATACTTGAATTTATATCTGATACCATATATAATTTTCTTTTTTGTTGATACACAGAGTATTTCACTTAAACGCAACTATAGGTTGCAACCCCTGTACCAATATCATGTATATATATAAATATAAGTTTGAATTAAATAGAGACAGAATATTTATATTTGGAGACATCTCCTAGCATTTTATAATCTACATTTTATGAAAATCTACCATATGCACTCATACCATATCATATTTGAGTATCTGTTTGTATCCATGCACTAGATTTTAAAGTATTTGTCAGAAGAGAAAGAAAAACATTCCCTAAAGACAAACTCAAAAATATGACCACTGCAAGTGCAATATACATGCCTGAATACCATATACAGAGAACAGCTCCATTCTCATGATCTCCAGCCTGTAGACAGTTGAATTAGTGCAGTTTCTGTCACCTTTGGATCTAAAGCTCAGCATTTCGCCATCTACAAAAAATTAAGATGTGTGAAATGAGCGAATCCCACAGATAATGGAATATAGTAGCTTAAGAAGCACGGAAACGGATACGGGACACGGATACTACACGACATGGACACGGCGACACGGCAAATCCTAAAAAATTAGGACACAGACACGGCTGGGATACGGCAAATAATAAATATTTATTTTTATATAATATTTGATGTCACACTTTAAATAATTAAGAGTAATATTATTTTTCATCAACCTAACAAAGAAAAAATTCACAAATCATAAATCACAAGTACACAATTGAATCTACTCCACAACAACAATAATTATCAGAGAACGATGTCACAAAGCCATAAACCAAATCAAAATGAGATATTAGAATAAAAACTAGTCTTATCATTTAAACATCATCATTCTATCTAACTCTAAATACAAATGCATCATCAGAAAGTCACATGTAAAAGATAGTAGTTGTACAATAAGAGAAAGAAGAGTAAAAAAGAACAAAGATGAAGAGATGAGATGGGCTATAGTTGAATTGTTAAAACAACCTTTCAAGAATTTGTGTTTTGCTAGGAAAAAGAAAGAAAGAGGCTAAAAAAGGAAAAAAAAGCAAAAACAATTAGGGATTAGTGAAAAATAAAGTAAGAATCCATGGAAGAGAGAAGGTTCATGAAAACAAGAGGAAAAAAAAAAATTGGCGTGTCCAACATATGTCCGCGCCGTGTCGGACGCGTGTCCGCGCCATGTCCGTGCCGTGTCCGAAAATTAAAAAAAAAAAAAAAAAATCAGACACGTTTTTTGGCGTGCCCGACACGGATTCTTTGCCTTTTTAGGAATGTCTGTGCTTCCTAGATAGTAGCTTTCAACTACAATAAAAACTAATTCAGTTAGTAATGTTAGCATCAGGAAAAAAATTTCTATTTGCCAAGTGTTTAACTATCATAAGAGGCAGAATCTAGAAGGGGTCATCTAGCCTACAGTTTAGAAGCAGCTCAGTTTCTAGCAGATGGAAGCAGTGCAGCTAAACAAATAAACCCCTTCACCATCTTGCATGGATTCAACTCGACCGATTTCCACCATGCAGAATGAAATATCAAATTAAAGGAAATTCTTAAATCAGAATTTTGACATTGAAGGGCTTTCTAATTAACATGAAAGAACTTGGTGGCCAAAGCCAATGTAACAAAGTGGTTAAATACCAGTAAAAGGGAGGAATGAGGACAGGTGTTTAATTCTTACCATTGATCAAAAACTAGGAAAGAAGCTGGGCAGTTCTGTATGTCCAGTAAGAAATTCCATGAATAACATGAAATATGTCTGAACTGGACATTCCACTGAAGAGCACTAGCTATGAAATGAAGGAAGACAAAAGAATGACATGATGGATCTCTAAATTAAAAGGCACAAATTGGTAAAAGGCATATAAGCCCCAACTAGAAGACAACTCCACCAGAGATCATCAAGGATTGCGCACTTCAAATTTATGAAACATAAGGACATTCACCATTCATCAAAAGCTAATTTTAACCTAAAATCAGCTGATTGTAATGTTTGCCTTTCTGGTATGATTCACTTAATTTGATGAACCCCACAAGGCCCTATAACTTGATTCTGCGAAAGATTTTGTTTTTGGCTTTAAGAAAAGAAAAATATAAGGGGGGCAAAAAAAGAAAAGGAAAGACTTAGCTCCATTATGTCAACTCAATACTAAAGCATTCCAATACCTTTCCAGTCGGAGGTGTAGCCATCACTATCTTCACCGTTGAAGAGCCTTCGTAAATATAATTCTTCATCAATAAAGGCAGGCCTGAGGCATCCCAGAATTGAAACACCATTTGAAGGATGGTCCATTTTTTTAGCATATTCCATATTAACGGACTACAGAAGAGCACACATCAATAAATTATTGCCATATGGAACTACTTGTATTTGAAGCATTTGCAAATCAGAAATGAGTAATTCATCTAAGGTGTTACACTTGCAGTTGAATATACTAAAACAAAAAGAAAGAAATACAATGAAACATTGATTCTGTCATAGATGTTACATCAGATAAAGATGGATGAGCTGCCTTTTGAACTGAAGTAGTAATATTTTCTGAATAAGAAAAAGGGGAGCAAAATCAAGGTGTTCCTTGAATTCAATCATAAGATGGCAAAATTTGGAGTTCATAAAATTTATATGCATGATCCTTCAGCAATCTAAATGAAAAAAATAAAAATTTATGCCTTTAAATTAAATGGAAAGAAGAATGGATAAAATCAAATTGATGCCATAAAAGGTTAAATCTTAGTTGTGGTAATGTGGATGCGGGTGTAATGAACGTTAGTAACGAAATGTGAACAATGGGGGCATGACTGCATGAGTTTCTTTTAGTTGCACAACTCCCTTAAGTATTAGGAAGATACATGCTTCAACCAAAATCCCACGAATCAATATTTTTAATGATTTTTTGCGAATTTTATTCAACCTATAACATTGTAGTTAAGGGTTCATAATGCCCTTACACTGAGATACTATATTGCCCCAGTAGCAAGGCAACAAAGAGTAATTAATAAATAAAGTAGATATTTAAAGTCTAAGTTAAAAGTATCTTCTGTCATCATCGTAATTCTCATTTAAGTAATTGATAACTCCCCTAGCACAATCATCAAAATTACCATAATTGATGAAAGAGCACTACAACCAATATCATTTGAACCTATCCTAGTTTGCCATAAATAAAATAAATAATAAAAAAGAACCCTGAATCTAAAAAAACTGAAACAGACGTGACTACTAATTTGTTAAAACAAATATATCAGAGGGACTGGGAAGAATTTTGAACAAACTTAAAAGCATGTAACTGTTAGACAGACACTTTGGTTTCGGATGAAAGAGCCATAATAGAGGAGCTCAAATATCCTCTCAACAGCAGCACAACAAAGAGACAGAGAATATTCAACTAATTAAAGAGGTACCAAACTGTGCAGACCAAAAACTTCCCTTTTAAAGTAGCAAGATCCACTTACGTGGGGGCATTGAAATAACATACTCCCTCTGTCCCATAATTCTTGTCCATCTTTCCATTTTTTGTTGTCCTAAAATTCTTGTCCCATTTGAAAATTCAATGTAATTTTTTTTTATATTGCCCAAAATATCCTCAACTCCTCAAAATTTACCCAACTTATACTATACTTTAAATGGGTAGTTTTGGAATTTTAAAAGGGGACAATGCATTAAATGCATGCCCCCTTGGAATTTCGAAAAGGTTCAACAATTTTGGGACGCAGGAAGTATCTTTTAAATAAAGAGACGCTAGCCACATCACTTGCCACCGCAATTGAGGTGCTCACTCAGGCGATGCCTCAGCAAACTCACCTAACTGAGGTCTTCCAAGTCTCTTAACAGCAATCTTTGCTATGCTTTAGGGAGTAGGCGAGTGTCTGGGAATTTTGACTAGATTGCTCCATAAAGATTATTTAGCATAAAAAAAAGGGCTAGCCTAGTGCACGAGGCTCCCGCCACTTTAGGATCTGAGGACGGTCAAATGTACGCAGCCTTACCTCCTTATACGAAGAGGTTGTTTCCCGTTTCGAACCTATGACCTCTAGGTTAGAATCGAGAAACCTTACCGTCGTGCTAAGGCCAGCCCTCATGATTTAGCAAAAGAAATAATTCTTTTATTGCTTTTTAGCCGATGTAGGTGGCAAAAACTATTTTTCCTCGGAAACATTAAGTACTTTTAGTAACCATAAATGCTATAGATATTTTTTTGAAAGAAGATGCAATAATTATTTCAATATAGAAATTTTTTAATCTAATGAGATAGACTGAAATTTATTACAACTAATTGTTGCTCTAAGAAATGCATACTTAAACCACATCAACAACACTTGATTTTCAACATTTAAGTAACTAGAATTCATTTTAGAAATAAAAATCTAATCCCAATCAAGTAATAACAAAATTGGAGTACAAAAAAAGATCCCCACCTCTGATACATTCAATTCACAATTCCTTGCAGATCTTGCTTCAAAATTTGAACTCAACACTTGCGTTTGTAAATTTTCTAAATTCGGTATGTCAAAATAGGCAAGTGTTTTCTTAATGTTGAAGGATTCATATATTTAAGTTACACCCTCTCTAACAGTTTAAACTTTTAGAGTAGATGGTTGTCAACATGGTATCAAAGCCAAAGGTCTCAAGTTCAAACCTCACCATCACCCTGATAATTAAAAATTGAAACACGTGTTGGACCAAAAGAAGGCCACACGTGAGGGGGTGTGTTGAAGGATTTATATATTTAAGTTACATCCTCTCAAACAGCTTAAACTTTTAGAATAGATGGTTGTCAACACTTAAAATCTAGAAAATAATATTAAAAGAGAAGTTGGATTAGCTTAAGAATGAACTTCTTGAATTCATGTGTCGGCAGGAAGCTGCCATCATTACTTTACAATTGAGGTCAAGGCCACTATGCATGTGAAACGGACTCCTTCAAAATCACACAAGGGCATTGGGATTCTTCCAAAAGATGTAAAATACTCATATCAGAGATATGACACTTGAAGATTGGTATGGGATACAGGTTTGACACTATCATGTTCTTTTTTGATATGGCTGCTTCAAGACGAGTGAAATACCTATGTTAAATAGTTGAATAGTGAGTGATATATAAAAACATTAGTTTGGACTTGTATTCATGTTTTCCAGTTAGGGGTACATATTGAATCCCAATAGACATTCCCGAGTCCATGTAATGTAAACTGTCAAGGCCCTTTTTTTAAAAAAATTATTCGCAATGTGCCCTCAAAAGAGCAATGTCATTAATTAGTGACCTAGGAATCATTTTCCTGGTATATTAGAAAAACTCCGACGGAATTTGTTTTCAGTAGACTGATGAGATATTTTTAGTTATTCTCTTTAATGTTTCTCTACTTGGTATAGTAGTAAAAGCTTAGCTGGCCAAGTGCGGAAACATGAATTCAAGTCTGAAGACAACCATACTGTGAAACAAGGTCAGTCTACCCCTCCCAACATACCACATTGGCAGGACCAGTTATGGCCTTTTCTTTATTTGTTTCTCAATTTATTGATTCATTTATAGATAGTAATATATAATATTCATAACAGAAATTACTTTTTCTTAAACATAGAGGAACAAAGGTATTTTAATTGATTACCTTAATGTATTAATATATCTAAATGTTAAAAAGTTCTCTGGAGACTCTAATGTCAATCTAATTGCTAATAGTTTTTAAGTATTATTATATATCGTAATAGATGGCATAATCATGTTTGTTCTGTGATATGTTACTCGAATAATATGTCCAGAACACTATAGTAAATTAGGTCAATTAATTTTGTGGAAGATAGGTTCAAGAAACAAAATGAGTTTGAGCAAATCATGACTGAACAGCATTAAGATTGTATAGCACAGCTATCTTACTTAAGATTTGACTTAACATAAGCTAATGAAGCAGTTTACACAGCTTATTTCCTCAAAAATGGCATCTGCAAAGCTAGAAAAGGTATCCATCATTTGAAAATGTTATTGACAAGAACCTATAATGCGTTTGCTGCAAGATCAATGCGGAAATTCCAATAAGATTTCTAGGATCTACTTTGCTGAACACCAAATGGAACCTTAATAAACAATTTCTATTAATAACATGCAAATCAAATGACTTCCCTTGGCAGTTTCATATCAGCATTAATTTCGTTCAAGTAACTTATGCTATAACTATGGGACTTAAAGCAAGCAATCATCCACCAGGCAGGAGTGACTTCCATAAAAGTTAAAAGAGAATCAAAGCCACGTTATAACAATGGCCTTTTAGTTGGATATCAATGATATTTACTTCAACACCTTTCAAGAATAAATCGATAACAATGAAGTGATTAGTTGATACAACAATCACTATTTTGTTCTGTAGTTACTTTGCACGTTCACAGAACAGTTAAATAGTGCTTATCTTCATGATTAGAAACAACTTCTACAAAGTTAGTCACCTAAAATATAGGTTACTAGACCAAGCAGTAGTCACCTTTGCAAGGCACTTGGCAAAATAGATTGGATGAACTGAGCTGAAAGTATCTGGCATCCCCCAGTAAACCGAAATATCAGACATTTCAGAACCCTCAACCTGTTTGGAAGTGCATGCCACATAAAAAATGGAAAATCAATAAATTAAAAGGTGAAATCCAAATGTGTCATAGCTATCAAACTCAGCTTGGTTCCTCACCTCAAAGAAATCACCATTGGAAGGAATATCACCAATACTGTCTCTGTCTAAAGCCTCATATTCAGCAGCAGCTACAAGACTGTTCTCGTATATTGGGATATCCATCCCGATTAAAGCATTCTGAAGGTATACAACCATATTAATGATCAATATAGGATTGTGCAACTAAAACTACACTATCAACATTACTCCATACACTATCAAACAGAACTAGAGTGTCAATGTGATGAGTGATGACAAAAGTTTAATGTCCTAAAACCACATTGTATAACTGATCTCCATAATTCTGTGCATCTCCATTCACGATTATGCTATTCGGCCATATAGCTACAGTCAGATGACAGTTAAGATGAAGACCAAAACAAAAAGAAAATTATGGCTTACCAGGCCAAGAGAAGAGATTCAGTACACAATTACACTAAAAAGATTATCAGATTCAATGACTTGTCAGCCCAAGTATCCAATGTACAGTTTCATTGAATCAGTGATCATTTCCGTGACTTGTTGGACTATTAAAGTAAAGGGCAAGTCACAGATTGTATATTGCCTGGATTAATATTCCTTGACACAATTGTTTACAATGCAATCCTTAAGAACAAAAAAGGCCAACAAACATATAAACACGGATCTATTGTACTGAAAACATATTTTAAACATTTGTAATACCTTTCTATTGAGATTAAGAACGAAATAAATTTCAAAAATTGAATACTTATTTGGGAAAATAATGAATGCTGATTAAAAAAAGAGGAAAAAATTCAAGTGTAAAAATTTCTGTTACTGAATTGTGACACAAACTCAAATTAATTTTTTAAAACTATCAGGAATATGTAAGTCATAATGGGATTTCAAGGTCTAATTTTCTGACACCAATTTTTTCCAAGGTACAAATTGATCTTCAACACACATGGTTCTTGATCTTACAGAATTTCCACGTCGAAGGGAGGAAACATTAAAAGAGAATGCACGTCCTCACCACAGGGTTACTTGCTCCGCGATCTTGCAAGATGTTTTCATCATCAAAAATTTCAAAAAATATATCTGAAGGAAAAAAAACGAGGAAAATAATTAGTAATCAGATTTACATTATAAACTCAAATTATTGTGCATATTAAAGATGAGAAGAAGCCATACCTCCATATTCATCAACAACATACTGACATTCAGCCCATGAGATGTGTTCATGTGGTTCATTATGTACCGTGCCAGGGAATATCAACAAAGCACTGCTGTTAGCCTACAATAGAAACAAAAATTAGACCAAATATACCATAAAAGAAAAGTAGATATCCTGACTAAAGCAATACAAAGTATACTGACAATTCTTAGGTTCCATTTCATATTATAATATAAAATATTGCCATTACATGTCAAGAAAATTACTTTCTAGCTTTATAATTAAAAAGAAAATAATTGAGGGGGAAAAACACCTCAACGGCAGTCCTTGCTATCTCAGCATAGGTGAGCCTGGTGTCACGAACTCTTTTGCGATCTTTCAGTTCTTCAAGAGGATGATAGCCATGGATACCCATATGATTAGATGAATAAGGAACTGAATCCGAGTAATCTGCAGCAACTGAAACTTTTGAAAGGCTAATGTCATGTCCCACAGGCAACCTATGTGTAGCTCCAAAAAATGGACTCCTGCATCTAAAACTGGATATAGAAGAGCATCCAAGCCATACAAAAGTATTAGCACCAGGAAGGCCTGATCTTCAGATTGAAATATTAAGTACAGTGTTGTAATTATATAAATATACACATAATAACAACCCCCCCCCCCCCCCCCCCCCCCACACACACACACACAAAAGAAAGAAAAAAAAAAGCTAAGGTGTTATTTGATAACTCAACTAATACTTACTTCTGAATAAATTAAGCGATAATCCAATTAAGTACGGCTGATAACGCAATCGCAATTTGAATATCAAATAAAAGAATAAGTTTCACTTACAAAGGGAGATAAACTTTTAAGTGAGTGAGACTTCACTTATCACTGAACACAAAACACTTAAAATTCAAGCAAGTATGAAAGAAGCTCTCAATTAATAATTAGCACTTTGTTTACCTAGTCCAAAAAAAAAATGTCACTTAAAACTCAGCTCTTAAAGATGTCCGCACTTAATTTTCAGTTTTATTAAACAACACATTAAGTTATAGACTCATGTCTTCCAAAATTTTTCATACCACCTTCAGTTGAAGTTCAAGGTTCAAAAGCATTTCTGTCTACATTTTAATTAAGAGATCTATGAAGTTTCCTCTAAGAGCATAAATCATAATTAATATTGCTCAAAAACATGAAAGAAAAGAAAAATCAGAAATAAACCTTAAAATCATACTCATACATATTCTATATTTTGGTTTCGCATGTATGTCAATACCGCGGTAAAAATAAAAAAATTCAGAATATTGTTTTGATTCTGAATTTCAAATGTTAATCAAGAGATTACATTTCCCATTGAGTAAGACTCCATTAAGTCATTAACTGTATAATTTTTAAATGGTAAGGAACATTCCAAACTCTTCTCTCTTTCTTATACAGGCCTACTTTACCGGCAACTGAAGGGAGTGTTAGTGTCATAGAAATCATAAAGAAATCAACAAGGAACAACCAAATTTGATCCTATAAAATCTAGACAAGATTGCCAAATTTCAAGTCTAAATAAGGTTTTCAATTTGTGAGCTTCAGTACAACTTATTTACTGAAAAAAAAAAACTTCAGTACACCTTATGGCTGAGAGGTCAGAAATTCTTTGACCCTCAAGAGAAGATTTGATCCAACTGCTAGAGACTCCATATGTTGTTGAGCAACCAATCCCTTCTGCATGACAAGAATAACAATGCAAATGTCCTATAAAATCATCCAGTGAAAAAAAAAAGAAAGAAAGAAAGAAGAAGATAGTAGATACACACATGCAAAAAAGGGCTAGCCTAGTGCACGAGGCTCCAACCATTGCTAGGTCTAGGGATGTACGCAGCCTTACCTCCGCATACGGAGAGGCTGTTCCCCATTTCAAACCCTCGACCTCCAGGTTGCAATGGAGAAACCTTGTTGTTGGGCCAAAGCCCACCCTCAAAATACGCACACATATAAATACTACAATAAATTGACAACGAAAGAACCCAAGGCAAGTTTGTGGCAACAAGAAATTGAATACATAAACAAGTTTGGGGCCAACAAGAAAAAATAATACACATGCAGTTCAATGGAACTCTGATAAGTTGCTGACAGAACTTGAAAACTGTAAATAATATAAAATTTTGAAAACTGTTCTGTTTTATCAGGTTCGAATTATTCGTTAAAATTTTTGACTATTTTACTCAGATTTCCT
This sequence comes from Cornus controversa, assembly GCA_026545225.1. Classification (NCBI taxonomy): domain Eukaryota; kingdom Viridiplantae; phylum Streptophyta; class Magnoliopsida; order Cornales; family Cornaceae; genus Cornus; species Cornus controversa. Next base: position 43,268,282 of record CM048849.1, read on the forward strand.
CAAGAAGTAGCTGTAGAGTAAATGTTCCTACCGAGACAATTAACATAGAAATGACTGAACAAGAAATGTAGAACAGAGGAGTAAATTGCTAATTGCAAAGCAGACAGTGAGAGGCAACACAATAAATAAATAAGTATCCATACAGTTGCTGAAAAATGTAGGATAGACAATTAATTGAGACAACCAAAAGCTCAATCAATTCAGCCTAAAACAGCTACATATGTTCAGTACTTCATACTCTTTTCTTTTCTTCCGTTTTCTCAGCAACCAAACTGAAAAATATTAAGAATTTTCAGCCGAAACAACAAATGGACTATACGATAAACATTAAAAATCAACTATTTTGCGGGTGGGTATTTGAGAGGTGACTAAAATACGTAGAAACAAATAGAGATTTATCCAAACAAATTACTTCCTCTTCAACTAATTTTTCCTCAGAAACGCAGAGATCCAAGTGGGTATTTCAGAAATTCTCAGATGAGATTTATTTCTTCATGCATGCTATATGTGTGAGTATGCATATACATATATGAAATTGGAACAGGGAAACAAATAGAAATTAATGCATGTAATGGTAAGAAAAAAGCAGGGCTTTGATTGCAGTTACCAAGGACGATTGATGGAGCTGCAGCGATCACCATACAGAGATAGAGAGAAGTAGAGAGAGAAAGATGATCTCGTTCAGATGTGAAGAAGCTCAGAATCTGACGGCGAAAGCTGCGTGTTTTTTGGTTTCTTCGAATTGGTACATCAAAATTTGTCTCGGAGTCAGGTTGCTTGGTTGATTTGTGGATACGACACTCAACTCAAGTGCAGAACTGTCTTTTTCCACCAGAGGCATGTCTGGGTTCTTTCCCGATCATGATCCCGTATTTTTATTTTTGTTAAATATCAATGACACAAGTTATCGGAAATTTTTTGTCAAGAATTTTTTATTTTTTAATAAGTAAAATATCTTAATGGCTCTTAATTATTTTTCAAAAATTTAATATAAAAATATTTAGATTGAAAAATGACAAAACATCAGAGGATGATATACGGCAGGAGGAAGTGTATATGATATACGGCACAAACATCAGAGGATGTTTTTGACAAAATTACACAAAATTATAACTGTGTGACAATCTTAAATCTCAGGGAGTGTCAATGAAGTTTACTCTTTTATTTTTTTAATTATTATTTTTGCTCTCCCACACAATAATTTTAAATCGACAACATAACAATTTTATAATACAACAATTTTAAATCAACAACACTATAATTACATAAAAGTGTTAAATTTTTTATTTAATCATTTTGTATCGTTATAACATGATGTAATATGAATGTTTCTTCTTCGATGTAAAATGTTACATCATTGTCTCAGTGTGTTGTATATGTGATGTATTGTATTGCACCGTTAATTTAATAGTGCACAAAAAACAGAAGAGGACCGAATCCCATATTTTTCTCTGTTTGCAAATCGAACCTTGATTATTTATAAATAATTATGATTTAACTTGATTAAAACTCGGTTCAAAATTATTTGCTAAGAACCGTTTGGCATGCGTTTTGTTTTGTTGTTTTGTTTCTCTCTAAAATAGAATAAGTGTTTTGTTACGAGTGTTTTAAATAGAATCAAAAACACATTTGTCAAGAAAAATTTGTTTTAAGTGTTTTTTGTTTTTATTTTTATTTTTATTTTTTCTGTTACAGTTGCTGAAACATAATAAAAACACTAAAATGGTGTTTTTAATTTCGGCCTAAAATTTTTAAATGTTTTGACACTATTCAAACACAACGAAGAGTACCAAATATGCTTTGTTTTTTACCATGCCGAAACAAAATAGAAAAAGAGTCTTCTCTTCTACTTTGCAACCCTACTTGTGAAGTCATGGTTCTCATGATTGTTATTGTAGGTTTTTAACGCTAGGGGTCACAATTGTTCGGTTTAGAGCACAAGTCAAATTGAAATGGGTTTAAATCACATGCAATACTCAAATTGAATTAGATCAAGTAAAATATAGAATTATTGGATTGGTTAAGTTTTCTAGTTGGGTACCATAATATATGTATGTGTGTGAAATAATTAGTAATAGTTAATTTACACACCAAACAAAGGAAATTGTACATGTTAGACTCATGGATAATTATATAATGTAGGTTAAGGATTAATTTTGTAAAGGACCCAACTCCTTCTGGGTTGTGCTTTTAATAAGACAAAAACCATAAAAACAAACCGATTTGAATTGTTATTTTATTTTGGAATGATTAGTAGAGGGTGTTTCATAAATATTTTTTTATTGTTCCAAATTTCAAGGAATTATAATGTCATCTATACTGAATTAAACTAGATTTATTCACCTTCAATGATACAGTATACCTTCTTTAGCCCATTTTATATTGAATTATGTATATTCAATTACAACTTTATGGATTATTCAAAGAACTGAATTGAACTTATTTCATTTAATTTCTTAAATATGTGACGAAAGATTGATCATATTTTATTTCCTTAAATTATTTTTAAAACAAAGTTGGATTAATTCCGACTGTGATCCAATTGTAAATACATATCGATCCATTTAAAAATAATAGAAAAAGGCTCCTACAACATTTAATAATTTTTTTTGTCCGGATAAGATTAACTCTCACATGTATTTGGAGAGACTTGAACTCTCTACGTTTCACTTTAAAAGGAGAATAAATACTACTGGATTACAGGTCTCAGTTGTTTAGAAATAACTCGGGCTTAATTAAAACTTGACTTCAAACTTTTTATTTATTTTTTGTGGTTAACCAAACGAGTCAAACTAAATGTCATTTGTCATGTTGTAAACTTATTGTTCAAGAAATGAGTCAAAGATAAAAAAAAATTATGATTCATGTCTTAAAATCCAACAACATTTAATATGGTTTTATTTATTTATTTTTTTTGTCTAGGCAAGATTACTCCCACAATGTCCTTGAGAAGACTCAAACCCTCTATGTTTCACTTTGAAATGAGAAGAAATACTATTAGATTATAGGTCTTGGTTGTTTAGAAATAACTTAGGCTCAAGTCAATTAAAACTTGACTTTGATTTTTTTTTTGGTTAAGCAAACGAGTTGAACTCAAAATCATTTTGTAAGCTTATGGTTTAAGAACTGAGTTAAGATGAGAAAAAAAACCTTATGGCTCATGTCTTAAAATTAACAAGTATCAAAGAAGCTCTAAATTTATAATTAGCACTTTGTTTACCTAGTCCAAAAAAAGAAAATTATCAATTAAATTCAGCTTTCCGCGCTTGATTTTCATGTCTTTCAAATTTTTTCATACCACCTTCAGTTGAAGTCCAAGTTTCAAAAGCATTTCTTTCTAGATTTTAATTAAGAGATCTATGAAGTTTCCTTTGAGAGCATAAATCATAATTAATATTTGACAAAAGTGCAAAATTTCTTGTGAAGTTTTTTAAATGTGCAAAAATATTTCATAAACTATTTTTTTGGAACAAATTGGTCCCTCAGTGGCCAACTTGACTCCTGACAAACTATAATAACATATATATCCTTTACAATGACCATTATGTCATTCTCTCTATAAATATAATGCTTTCTAAAAATTCAAAAAATAAAAAAATAATTTAGATAAAATTTTCAAATAATAAGTTTAGAAACATAAAAAAATAAAACAGAAATAGAACTTTACTTAAGTTTTTTCTAAATAAAAGTGCAACCTCTCCAAAAATGGGGGTTAAGGATTGCTGACATTCACCTCTTTCAGATCCCGCTCAAGCAGGAGCTTTGTGCACTAAGTTGTTTCCTACTATATTTAGCAAATCAAAGAAAAAAAACGTTTTCAATGATAATTTTATCAAACTCTTTTTTTATTTTTAAATTGTTTATTAAGAAAACACTATTGACTATACTATTAGAGAAAATAGTATATATGTTAGTTATATTTTTATTTTTAAAAAATATTAAATAAAGTTCTATTAGCCTTTTATTTTTTTATGTTTCTAAACTTATTATATGAAAATTTTATCTAACTATTTTTATTTTTTAAATTTTTAGAAAACACTATATTTATAGATAGAATGACATAATGGTCATAGTAATGGTATCTATGTCATTATAATTTTTTCAAGCAGTCAAGTTGCCCCTTTTTATAAGATGATTGACTCCAAAAAAAATAGTTTATGATGTGTTTTTGCATATGGAGAAAACTTTTGGATTTTTTATTTTTTGGGTACTTTTACCTTAATATTGCTCAAAAACATGAAAGAAAAGAAAAACTAGAAACAAACCTTAAAATCATACTCATATATATTCTATATTTTGGGTTTGCATGTATTGCAATACCTCAGTAAAAAGAAATGATTCAGAATATTGTTTTGATACTGAATTTCAAATGTTAATCAAGAATTACATATCCCATTGAGTAAGACTCCATTAAATGGCTGAGAGGTCAAATACTCTTTGACCCTCAAGAGGAGATTTGATCCAACTGATAGTGACTCCATATGCTGTTGAGCAACCAATCCCTTCTGCAGGATAAGGATAACAATGCGAATGTCCTAAAAACATAATCGAGTGAAAAAAAAAAGAAAAAAAAATAAAAGAAAATACACACACCCAAGAAAGGCTAGCCCAGCGCTGTACTCATGTCCCTGCCTGTACAAGCCTAACCCAGAATATAGTCTAGTCAAGTTGATGAGGTTGGTTTTGCAGTCAGCTTAAGTATGATGGCATGCCTACAAATACAACAACAATCAAGTCTTTTTTTATTACTTGTAATCGATTATATGAATTTTATGTTTCTATTCCGCTGTATTTAAGAATACAGTAATTCACATGCTATCGTATTTTTCTTTATTAATTTTACGCACGTTACCTTTGGTCTTACTCTTCTTCTAGTATTACTTTCAATGTCGACTGTGTCACTTTTTCTAACCAGCATACTTAAAAGATTTTCTTTGGCTATGAAGACAAACAAGTAGAGTCAGTAAATAAGCAAGTAGAGTCATTTGTAACAATCAACAGTTTTGTGACGCATAAATGTGAGTAGAGTGGTGAACAAACTATGACAATTTATACGAAATATGTGATCCCCAAATTTACAGCTGTAAACGAATAGACAAATTATAGCAACACACATGCTATACTTTACACGGTAGGTATGGTGGAGAGGGTATATGTTGCGCCTGGCGCACCGTGCACCAAACGCATCTTGACCCTTCAAGTTGCATCCTGACCCTCCTAGTGCTACACGTATGATGGAGCTCACAACGCGTGTAGCGCACAGAGGGTCCAAATGCACTGATGCATGTGTGCGGGACCTATTGAATATTTATTTGTAGTTAAGGTTGCATTGTAAGTAGCGCCTTGTCTTCGGAATGATTGGCTTGACGAGATACCAGAATTCGTCATATATTTTATTTTATTTTAATTTTGTATGCATATCCTTAATAAATTATTAATCCAACCACTGTTACTCTGAGAAATAAAAACCACCATCATATCTTATGTGTTGTTTCCATGACCCAACTATTCACGTATTACCCAAACCAACCCGGCTTACTGTTCAACAACAACAACCAAGACTACTTTTAACAAACCCCCTTGTTGGATGTTAGAAATATAGGAAGATTGTATATTGAATTGATTTAATTGAATTATACATAAAAACTAATTTATAGGCACAAAATCTTGGAGGCTAAGTAAACTTAGGAGACAAGAAATTCTAGTCCTAGATAGTTTAGGAGAAGGTATAAGAAACTTATTAGAAAAAAATATATAATCTATAATATAAAATATATAATCTAACAGCCCCCCGCAAACTCAAGGTGAGTTATATGAAGCCAACTTGAGTTTGGAAATAAAATCTTAAATGTAGCTCACGAAAATAATCTGGTAATGTAACCAACTGTAGCTGTGAACACATATTAATAAGTTGCAAAAGAGTAGAGCTTGGTAGACAAATATAGCTCATTGGAGAGACGGAAAGATCGAAAGTGGCTCGTTGGAGCAAAAATTGATTTAAAAATCAGAAAAGGAGCTTGTTAAATTCAGCGACTTTGACACATAGATGCTACGGCTCGTGAAAGGAATCTGATGATGTTACAACAGTGACTGCGAAACACATACAAAGAAGCTGCAAAAGAGCGAACTCGTTAGAGCGACGGTAAGACTGAAAAATTACTAGTTGGAGTGAAAACTGATTTGAAAATAAAAAAAGGGGCTCATTGAAATTAGCAACTTTGACACATAGATGCTAGTGGGAGCTAATGAATTGAACTTGAGTTGGGCTATCATATTTTTCTTCTTTTATTAGATGCATATATATATATATATATATATATATATATATATATATATATATATAATGCGAAAGTTATTTCTAAGATTTACCGAGACCGCCGGGGATGAAGCTGATGGTTTCATTCCCGACGGTGATGATGATGGACAATGAAGACTACCAGAAATTGATAGACTCTGATACCATGTTAGAAATATAGGAAGATTCTATATTGAATTGATTTGATTGAATTATACATAAAAGTCAATTTATAGGCACATAATCTTGGAAGCTAAGTAAACTTAGGAGAGAAGAAATCCTAGTCCTAGATGGTTTAGGAGAAGGTGTAAGAAACTTATTAGGAAAAGATATATAATCTATAATATGAAATATATAATCTAACATTGGAAACCCAATTATTGAATCTCAAAAGCCCTAGACCACGGACTAGTTTGAGCACCATTTTGTGAATAAGAGTTTTTTTTTTTTATAGATTAATCAGGGTTCGAGGCTTCGCCCCAACTAATTCCCCAGGACCCAGGAAGGATGCCTCCCTACCCCAGGCCGAGTAAGTCACGGAATTGTGGAAGCTGGTCCTAAAGAATTGTTTGCACTCAAAATAAGTCGAATCTTAGACCTGATGCTTCCTGAGGCACCAGAGTCAAATGATCTTATCACTTGAGCCAACCCTTGGAGTTGTGAATAAGAAGAGTTTGTTCTTAAATAAAAAAGATTGTATTTTTAAACGAGGGTAAAATAGTCAATGCACTAATTTTTTCATCGGTTAACTGACAACAGGTCATCTGTAATTTTGCAAAAAATGGGGCTACAAAGGCAAAACACAAGGCTCTAAGTGTAATACATTTTATATGACAAATGAATTTTAGAAAAAACATAAATTATAAGAATTTACAAAAGAATCAATTCAATTAATATTTACTTCCCAAAGATATGCAACTCAATATAATGGTTACCATTTGATACAAAAGTATAGACAATTGGAATGTATTTGTCTAATCAAATAGACCATGCCTTATTCTTGGCTGCTCTTGAAGTTAAGATTAACAAAATATTCATTTCATTGAATGCACATGAATTCACCTTCTTCTACATCAAATGAATACAGAGATTTTAATTTAGAAAATGTTCATTCATGGTATCATGTTGATAAGAAAATAAGGATGATTCAGTCAGTTGAAAAGGAGCCAAAAAAATGTTACTATAAATATAAAATAGTGTAATTCTTGGAATAATAAACTATACAACTTTGTATTTAATAGTGACATAGATATTTGTCTAATTTAAATATTATCTAATCAAATTCAAATAAGAATGCCTAGAAAAAACAAGAGAAGCAATAAATGAAAATTTAAAAGAAAAGTAGGGAAAGAAAGAAACAAATATATCAAAATATACCATGACTATTTTTGGTTATTACCGTAAATGTGGTGGTGAGTCCTCTCTGTGTGTTTTACCTACAAGTGTAATTCACTGGTGCACAATGTATCAGCAGCAGCCAAATTTTTATCCATTGCTCTTAGGCCAAGATTATTAAATGCACATGAATTCTCGTGCAAATCAGAAGAGTCATGGATGTTAATTTAGAAAATGTTTTCTCATGGTATCACTATTGATAAAAGAAAAAAGAAAAAAAAGAAAAAAGAAAAAAGAAAAAAGAAAAAGGGATGATTAAGTCAGGTAAAAGAAGCCAAACTCTTCCCGTAAGAATGTTACTGCAAAAATAAAAGAGCATGACAGTTAGATATTTTAGGGGCACCAAAATCAGCTTCTCCAGTCTTAGCACTAACAAAAATATTTTTTGTTTTTGTCTCTATTATTTAAAAAGGTAAAAACAAAAATAAAGATTATGTTTAATAAAATATTTCTGTTCTTGTAATAAAAGATATTTTATATTTTTGTGAAATGAGAAGGAAACAAAAAAAAAAAGATGTTTCTTTTATTTTTTCACTATAACAGGGAAATATTCTATCTACTAGAGTAGGATCTACTTAATTAAATAATATATAATATTAAAACATAATTTTCACTATTCATAATTTTTTACACAATTGTTTTTTATTACATATTATAATCTTTTTTTTGTCTACTTAGTTAAATAATATATAATAAATTAATATGATAATATATAATGTGCATAAATTATCTGTATTAAAATAAAAAAAACTTTAAAAATGCTCTTACTTTCATCTTCTTTTAAAAAAAAATTCACTTATAAATAATAACTCTTTATGATATACATTTCACATATATATGATATCAATTTTAATTTAATTTAATTTTCACATATATATGATATCATACTTATAGAAGTCTCGGCAATCGTCACTCGACAGTCTAGTCCTTGATTAACTTGATTGATCTGATCAGATCTTACTTTTTTTCAGTAAACACGAAAAAGTTCTTTTCCAGCTCATGCTATCAGTCTACTAACAGCGGTATACAGTAAGTCAGTAGAGGAAGGGCACTCGAAATAGACAACTACTTACTAGGCTAGGGTAGTAGTTGAATCACTAGTTCTACGAGAAGGTTCTTTTGTATTGCCTAATACTTACAGGTTTAAATATGAAAAAAAAGAAAGAAAATGTGTTGTTAAACAGTATTTTTTGTTTTTTATTTTCAAAAATATCGAAACAACAAGATTTAATGAACGATATTTTTTTTTTTCGAGTGCAAAAACAAAAAATGTATTCGTTAGTGAACACATCCAAATTTCTAAAAAATGTATAGTGTCTTATTTAATTTATTATTATTTATTTTTTTTAGATTTCAATTTTTAAAGTGACCTTACTCCTAAATTCGGTTTTAGGAGACGAATCATCTAGTGAGCCCTCTTTGAAGACGAATTTCATTTTTTTTTTTATCTCATTAAACTTAATTTCCACGTATTTCATTTCATTCTTAAAATTTCCTCACATTAACCTAATCAAAACAAAGTATTTTATGTCATATATAACTTGTTCAGTTAATTGTTTATTGGGACAAAACTTAGTAATTAAGTTCAAATCTTAACTTATGTATTATATTAATCATGGCAAAATACATTTTTAATTAGTGCGACCAAATTTATTGCAAAAAGAATTAACAATTAGGGAATGACTTGGAATACTTTCATATTTTTAATATGCCACGTTATATTTGGACATATTTGCTTGAATAACCCACGCGTGCGCATAAGAGTGGAATACGACCGTTGCAGCGGTGTTCCATCTCAGTCTCACTTTCAAATTTCAAATATTCAAATCACAATAAAGAAAGCTGCAAAGTGCCACTTTTCTCGCGACTTTCAGAATCTCATCGGAGGAGCCAATGGCCCAACCCCTCAAAAACTGAGCCATTCTTCATTACACCCAACAACTTCAGGCTCCAGCTGAGATAATTCATTACCTCCGCTTCAAAGTTACAAATCTCTCCCTCTCTCTCATATGATTTCTTTATGATTGAAGGAATTTTCAGTGTTCGACATCATTTTCCTATCAAATTCCAAGCTTTTAGCTTGTTTCAGAACAACCCATGTTCTGTTTCTCGCAATAGCCTTCTGGGTTCAGGAAGAAGAGAGCTTCAACTTGGTCTCTTGCTCTGTTGGACTGAGACGGCTTCAACTGTGAGCTCCAAATCATTCAAACCCAGCTTTTAAACTATCACTGATTTTCTCAGAAGAAACCCATCTCTTAGTGGATTCTATAGAGCTTGAATTTATTGTTTTGGTAAGTAGTGTTTGAAGATTTAAAACCTAGGGTTTTGCAAAACCCTAGTTTTATGGGTTTTAGAGCTTGATCAGTGCTATAACATTTCAACCATAGATGTAAGTTTTTTAAGCATTGCAGAGGCTTATTCATATACTTGTTTTGATTTTTGAAACTTGAAACAGTGGTTTTATATGAGCTTTAGATTGGGGTTTTAGATTTTAAGGTAGCTGTTGATGAACACTTTCATTGAGATTATTAATATATTGAAAAGTTAAAAGCTTTTAGTTCAGAATGAGAGAAGAGAACCCATCTGAAAATCGTGCGAAAGCATCAAGGTTTTCCGATCAAAACCAGATGCCAAAGAGTAGCAATGTCAAAGGCAACAGCAATAATCCCTCAAAGTTACGGTCTTCGTGGGGGTCTAACATTGTGAAAGGGTTTTCAGCAGAGAAGAAAAGCAAGTTGCAGACCACAGTCCCGCCCAAGAAAGCACCACTCACGAGCTCGGATACCTCAAACCAGAAGAACCCATTTGTGCCTTCTCATTCGCGGGTAAAGCGGTCTCTCATTGGTGATTTATCATGCTCTGTCAATCCTACTCAAGTTCATCCTCAGGCAGTTCATATCCATCGAACAAAGTCTTCTGGGTCTCGGGATTTGTTGCTAGAGCTTGATCAACTGAGAAGCTTGCTCCAAGAATCAAAGGAAAGGGAATTTAAGTTGCAAGCTGAGTTATCTGAATGCAAGAGAAACCCAAAAATTTTGGATCTTGAAAGGGAACTTGAATTGAAGAAAAGTGAAATTGATAACCTTGTCTGGAAGGTTGCTTTGATTGAATCTGAGAAAACAAACCTTTCTGAACAATTGATGCCTTTAACATCTGTTTTAGAAAGGAAGAGTGATATATCAGAAAAGGATGATCATGAAATTTCAACAGGACCACCTACAGGTAATCCTGAAATGGAGGTTGTCGAATTGAGGCGTCTGAACAAGGAGCTCCAGCTTCAGAACAGAAATCTTGCTTGCAGACTCTATTCCATGGAATCCCAGTTGGCCACTCACTCAAAAGTGTCTGAGGTAATCACTTTCTGTTAAGCTGTGCATGATTGTGATTGTTTTATCTATTAGGTGAGCTGTTCTTTTGCACATGATTGTGATGGAAAATAATCAATTGTGAAGTCTTTTGTTTCTCACTTTTTGTGTTTCACATGGATAGCTCAATCCAACTTAGCCAAATAGTTTTATGAGGCACATCTGAGTGTATTTTATTTTTTTTGATCCTAAAAACAATGAAAAATTTGAGTTTCAGAGTTCTGTTTTCTATGCTTTTCCTTCACTTTTTCAGAAACTGCAAACATTTATTGATTTATTTTGGGTAGGAAAAGTGACTTTATTTTATCAGTCTGCTCTTACTCTGTTCCTGCTCTTTCTCATTTTGCATTGATTATGATCAGAGTGACATTGTTGAGAAGATCAAAGCAGAGTCTTCTTTGTTGAGGCACACAAATGAAAATCTCTGTAAACAAGTTGAAGGTCTACAAATGAGCAGGTTAAATGAGGTTGAGGAGCTTGTCTACCTGAGATGGGTCAATTCATGTCTACGGAATGAGTTGCGGAATCTCTCAACCATGAATTCTGATAAGGCATCAAGCCCTAATTCAGTTGAGAGGAGTAGTGAGTCTCTTAGCTTGTCTTCTTGTCAAAGTAATGAAAACTCTGACTATAGTTGTGCTAAGAAGAGGATAAATCTGATCAAGAAGTTGAAGAAATGGCCAGTTATTGGTGAGGATTTGCCAAATTTAGAATGCCTCGATAATGTCTTAGATAAAAGTTGGGTTGACTTGGAGAGTCCTAGAAGAAGACACTCCATAAGTGGATCAAGATGCTGTGCTGAAGATTTGCTACAAAGTAAGAGAAGGCAATCTGATGGTTTTATGTGTTCAAAGGAAATGGAAAAGGAGGAAGAACCACTAGTGTCTCAAAAGCATGATATGGTTATGGTCCAAAGGCCCCAATTGTTTAGCAATTGCAATGAAAGTAATAAATTGACAGCTTCTTTGGATGTTGAGAAACGAGCCTTGCGTATTCCTAATCCCCCTCCAAGACCATCTTGTACCATTTCTAGGGGACACAAAGATGGTCCTGCTCAAATTCCACCACCTCCTCCACCTCCACCTCCTCCACCACCTCCTCCGAAGTTTGCATCTAGAGGTACTACTGGAATGGTGCAGCGAGCCCCACAAGTAGTCGAGTTCTACCATTCACTTATGAAGAGGGACTCTAGGAAAGATTCTTTAAATGGAGGAACCTGTGAAGTCCCAGATGTTGCAAATGTTCGTAGTAGCATGATTGGTGAAATTGAGAATCGATCGTCACATTTGCTTGCTGTAAGTACTTCCTTTTTTTTTTTTTTCATTCTTTGTTATTTTAGAACTTCATTATCAAAGAACTAAGATATACTAGTGACAAAGTATGGGCTCCAAAGATGTATGTCTTACATTAATCCTTTGTCCAGTTGCTAACATAAGATAGAAAAGAGATTGAATTTCTTGGCATTGTTAACAAAAGTTGGTATTGGAGTTGTTGAAGATTTTGAGTTTTTTTTTTTCATCACAATTTCTTGACAATCAGATGGAGCACAAGAAAGATAATCATTGAATTGATTTATTCCAAATTTTATGTAAGTTGGTCGTTGTCCAACATTGTTTAATCATTTTTTCATGTGTAGATAAAGGCGGATGTTGAGACTCAAGGAGAATTTGTGAACTCCCTTATAAGAGAAGTCAATAATGCAGTTTATCAGGACATTGAAGATGTGGTCGCATTTGTTAAGTGGCTTGATGACGAACTTTGCTTTCTTGTAAGTTCTTTTGCACTCTGAAATAACTTAATTATTCTGTGCATTGTTCTATCATTAACTTTATGATTTAAGTGAATATATGGGAAATGTTTACTGGAAAAAAGTAGCGACATTAACATTTTTGTAAAAATTTTACATGATATTTTTAATTTTTTACTAGTTTTTTTTACCCAAAATTGTTGTTTCTGCAACCATTATACACACATTTGTAGGCTATAAAATTTTATGAGATCACCGATGCAATATGTAAAATGTTAAGAGGTCTTCATATTTTTTTCTTTCGGTCCTTATTGGGATTCTCTTCTCTTGAAGGTGGATGAAAGGGCAGTCCTAAAGCACTTCAATTGGCCTGAGAAAAAGGCTGACACATTAAGAGAAGCAGCATTTGGTTATAGAGATCTCAAGAAGTTGGAATTTGAAGTTTGTAACCACAAGGATGATCTTCGATTGCCCTGTGACATTGCGCTAAAGAAAATGGTTGTTTTGTCTGAGAAGTAAGAGCCTGAAATTTCATCTGTCAGCATTAGGATGCCTTTTGTAAAGTTTGTCCAATTATTATGAAACTATGACTAATCTCCTTCTTGACTTCAGGATGGAACGCCCTATTTATAACCTTCTCCGGACTAGAGAGTCATTGATGCGTCATTGTAAGGAGTTCCATATTCCCACAGATTGGATGCTTGACAATGGAATAATAAGCAAGGTTCATCTTTTATCTATCACTTTCATTTCTTTCTTTGCTGCTTTATGTTCTTCTTAAATAAGAATTTGCATTCTAAGCAAGGAAAATAATTATGAGTTCCAAGAACATGACCTCATTGTCAAGTTGTTTTGGTTAGCTGTTAAATTATATTGTATAGGATGATAATATCGAGCAATAAAGCAGGCTGCATAAGGAGAATTGATGTAATGGCCCTAAGTAGGGATCGGGGCTTGAGAGTCAAGTTGAGTTTAAAAAAGGGCAAACCTAGTGCACGAGGCTCCCACCATTGCAAAGTTTGGTGAGAGTCGGATGTATAAAGCCTTACCTCCGCAAGTGGAAAGGTTGTTTTTTTTTGTTTCGAACCCATGACCTTCAAGTCACAATGGAGCAACTTTATTGTTGCGCCAAGGCTCGCCCTCAAGTTGAGCGTCAAGTTGAGTAGAAAGATTATTAAGTTGGTAATAAATATTGATGACTTGGACTGTTAACCTATGGGTGATGAATATGTTAAATCTAGATAGGATAACAGAAAAGGTAAAGAAAGCGTAATTTAGCAATAAAATATCCTTAGCCTTTCAAAGAACTGTGCATGTGATTATTTGGCTCAAGCTTTGAGTACTTGTACTTCATATTTACTTGGACAGACTTTCCTACTGATGAATCGCACTTGATATGATTCAATTGACAGTCTTGGTTTTCATCTGTTTCCTAGGATGGTGAAAAATCTTCTTGACAATTCCTCAGGTCTTAGGTCTTTAAATCATTTTATCATTCATGTTTTTTGTTTTCTTTCTTTTTTCTTTTTCCCTTGTTGACATTCACAATCTGACACGTGGGATGTCACATGATTCCTGACTGGTGCTTAAGAACCCATTTCTTATGGTAGCCAACTACATTTTAAATTTATTATCTTTCATTAGCCAGCATTTACTAGGTGAAGAGTTCTCAAAATGGATTTAAAAACAATTGATTTGCAACCTTTTTGTAGATAAAGTTTGGCTCAGTCAAGTTAGCAAAGAAGTACATGAAGAGGGTAGCAATGGAACTTCAATCCAAGGGGGCACCGGACAAAGATTCTGCCATGGATTATATGCTACTTCAAGGAGTGAGATTTGCCTTCCGAATCCATCAGGTTTGTAAAAATAGCAACAACAATACCATTCAATTCTGTTCTGCTACTATCGACTTACGATGTACCAGGGTTTCATTTAATTGCCAATATTATATAACGAAAAGAATTTTAGAATGCTAAATTTGTTTTGTTCCCTTTCCCTCTTGATTCTTCCAAGAAACTGAGCAGTGATCTTATAAAAGATGGGAACATCGTAATCAGAATAATTTATTTATTTTGAGAAGCCATAGGTTCCTAACAATGTAGATATACTTGTAGTAACTCTATTCTGGTTTTACCAATGGGCCTCTAGCCCAATGAAATAACCTCCCCATCTTCAAAGATGGAGGGGTGAGGGATTTGAGCACCGGAGTGGGCAAAAGTGTGTGTGAGTATACCTGATCAAAACAAAGAAAAAAAAAAAAAACTCTATTCCAGTTTTAGTCAACTGAGAACAAGCAGAGTGGGTTTTGGCTGCTGCATGATAACAATGTTAATTGTATTGATTTTATTTTTCAATGGCTTGGTGCAGTTTGCTGGAGGATTTGATGCAGAAACAATGCAAGCATTTGAGGAACTTCGCAATCTCGCTTTTGTTCTGAACAAAAAGTAGAGAAAAAGAGTGGGGGTGGAGGATCCAGGCTTACAATCTCAGTAAGCATCGTCATATGGTATAGTAATACACCATCAAAGTAGTGTGCAGTCTGGCAAAGGAAATGTGTTTTTTGGTTTTGGTGTGTGTTTCCTTTGTTTTTTAACTACAAAATTTCAAAGTATGGTGAGGAAAAGGAATGAATTTTGTGTAGAACTTTTGAGATAGACAAGTAAGTGATGACAAAGCTCGATGAGAAAGAAGTTTTTGTGTGACATTTCTTAAAAAATATATGAAAATTCCAATTGTGTATTTTTGTCCTCCATTTGAATTCAAGTTGTTGTCTTGAAACTGGATTGGTCTGAAGCTGGGGGATGAGGCTCTGCAGTGTAGAGTTAAAGCTAAAACCTAAATATAGGATTATGAATTTAAATCTTGGGTAGGCATTTTTGGTTTTGGAGTCTCATTTTGAATAAGTAGTTATTAAGCAAAATCACAACTCGATTTACATTGTACTGGTAATGATATGAGGATAGGACCAGCTTTAACAACGAAGAAGTGTGTGAAGCTGGTTCTATACCTGTAAAGTTACTAATTCATTGCTAGGGCATGTGTGCGAGTTTGCTTTAACTTCCGGGGAAAAAAAAAAAGAAAAGGGAAAGAAAAACATAAAGGGCTAGCTGAATTTCAAGTGTAACGATGAACGTTGAAAAGAATGAAACATGTATATAGTTGAATAATTCATGGCGGCCTTGGACTGTTTCCTGTCTTCCGAACATTTATTTGACGGCATAGCTGAGGCGTGTGTGTGTGTGTGAGCATTTTTTTGAATCACATCAGTAATTGGTGACTTTTGGCCAATTAACGCTCGAATGATAGATCTGTGTGGGCTGAGCATGGAATTTGAGAATTGGTTCTCCCCTGTAAATGAGATCACCACCTAATAGAAATCCAAAAGCAAGTATAACCTGATTTTTTCTGCACAAACTTTGCTTTGCAAGTTGTATATACTTCATTTGCAGAGAAAGGAACAAGTGATTATTTTGTACAAAACTTTGCTTTTTTTTGTACAAAACTTTTCTTCTTTAATCTTTAGTTATTGAATAGAAATAGAGAACATCCCTGAGGTTGATTGTTCGAATTTTAATTTTGTCTGTCAGTTGCTTTTTGGGTTGTCCCTTAGCTATGTCTGTTTTGCATGTATACTGTGATTAATTAATTAGCAATAACAACAACTCAGCAAATACGGTTGGGTCCTTAACTTTAAAAATTCAGCAAATATGATTGCTTGACTGAAGAATTAACAAACTTGTCGTAACATTAATGCATGCAAGCTTGTCACTGATCCCATAATTTCATTAACTACAAAATACATTTTATATTCTATTGACAGCTACTGTCATCCAGACTACAAAGAAAGAAATGGCAAAGAAGAAGCAACAAATGAGGCATAGAGTGATTGCAAGGCCTAATGATGATGAATGTGCCAACACAACATAAAAACCTGTCATGAATGCAACCACCATTGCTACCATAGCACCTAAGGTGAGCATAATAGCAGTCAAATAGCGGTGTTGACGTCTTTCTTTATCATCATGAAAGTAAGCAAATGCGTGGATAAATACAGAAGTAATGGAGAGGACCATTGCCATACTATCCGTCACAACAAATGCTATGAAAGCAAATATTTGTTGTACCATAATTAAATTAGCTTGTCATTGATCGCATAAATCATCTTCCACAAATACTTCCAATAAATTAAAGAGGAGTTCCTCCATATAACAAACGTAGAAATGAAAAAGAAGAAGCAACAAATGACGCATGCAGTGATTGCAAGGCCAAATGATGAATGTGCCAACACAGCATATAAACCAGTCATGAATGCAACCACCATTGCTACCAAAGCAGCTAAGGTGAGCAAAAGAACAGTGAAATAGCGTCGAACACGTTTTTTCACATCACCAAAGTAAGCAAATACGTGGATAAATACCGAAGTAATAGAGAGGACCATTGCAATACTATCCGCCAGAACAAATGCTATGAAAGCTGCTCGTCTTGCTAAAACTGCCATGCCTTGATTTCGCCCATTGTTGCCATCGTAGCCACCTGGTACCGTGAAACCAGCTGCAAAGGTTACCGTTGCTATAAGTGTAGCAACTATCAATTGAGTGTCCATAATTTTCTTTAGGTTTGGATCTTCTTTATCTTTTTCCTCCGAAGCTTTCGTTTTCATTTTTTGGGGTAATTTGAATTTGTTTCTACCCTGCAATTTTGTAAGCCAAAATTTAGGACAATATATATATATATATGTCCACGTTAGAGAGAGAGAGAGAGAGTCTTCAATAAAAGGAACTCCATGTCTCATTTTCTTCTAGTTAATTATTCTTAATTGCTGCTCTATCAATTGGTCCAGCGGTATGAGCTCTGGGAGATCCAGGGTTCAAGTCTCAGTTGTGTGTGTGTGAGTATTGCTTTAACTTCCACAAAAAAAAAAAAAAAAGGCAACCTAGCTTAGATAAGATGAGCCACTATCATGCATTATTTTTACGACTATGTTACTTGAATAACAAATTCATAATATTATGTTCGTTTTAACATGTAAATTTGCATGCAATTGGTGCTTTGAAATTAAAATATAATAAATTAAATTTTCTCTATTTCTAATATTCCAATTCTATGCAACTGAGCATAGCGTTGTTAGAGTTATAAATATGCCCAATTATTTTTAAAGGCATAGAATATATATATATATATAAAATAAAGAAAGATAAAAAAACAAGAAAGAAAAGCTACATGAAAAAAAAAAATTACAACAACCATCTAGAATCCTCCCATAGTAAAAAAAAGAAACAAACTCTAGCACAAAAGACATGTCAAGCGGGCATATAAAGCTAGGAGAAATTCACCTATTATTATGAGATGATGAAGCCAGGGAAGCAACGCAAGTGGGTAGGCAATTTGCAAAAAATAAAATAAAAATATATTAACTTTTTTAATTTAATTTAATTATTTAAAATTCAAAATGCAAACAAGTCATTCTGTGATTATATTATAAGAGTAGTGTGAATGAAGTTTCTCCTCACCCACAATTATTGATATATATTAATTGTTTATTTACAAATAAAAAATGACAGTTATCAGACAACTGGTTTTGGCTTAGAACATAAAATTTGTATCAATACATTCACAGTGAGTTTGCCGATAAAAAAAGATGTAACCAAATACATCTTTCACCACCATCACTCAAAACGTGAAGAGCACTATCCCAAACCTCAATGTCATTGTCAACAAAATTAGGAACACTATCTTTTTTAATAACATGAAAAGATCGGGCCCCAAAAGTTCTTTTTACCGTATGTATAGCATGTATTTATATTTTCATGTAATGCAAATAAAATTTCCATATATATAATAGACAAGGTAGGCATCCTTACCGACGACTCGTTCTCGAATTGTATTTCTATTGCAGTGAAGTTGTTGTTGTTGCAGGCATTTTCAACCACTTTAGGGTAACCGAGGAGACCGTACTTGAAGTAACTGGAATTAGCAGCAAGCAGATGAAGAGGCGTGTTTCCATCGATGTCTTTTTGATTTATAAGGCTGCTGGCAAAGGATTTTTTTAAGATAAATTTGATTGTCTCCTCTTCCTCACGCTGCGCTGCAATGTGAAGGATATTCTGGCATTTACTGTTATTCATTTCCCAGCAATCTGGACAATGTAATAGTATTTCTTTCATGACATTTGTATCACCTAGACTAGCTGCTATATGAAGAGCCGTCTTCTTCTCATCATTGTCTGCAACAAAGTATGCGATGGATTTATCCATATCAAGTAATTGTCTAACCATTGATACATCTCCTAGCCATGCAGCATAATGAAGTGGTATCCATCCAAATTCATCTGCTTCCTTGATTAGTGACGGCTCCCAGAGGTATAAAATTTTTACGCATTCTAAACGATTTAGCAATTGAAAACAAAACATTATCAATTAGCAATTGAAAACAAAACATTATTAGCATTCAGAGTTTTTTATTTTTGTTTTTTATTTAAAAAATTTACGCTTGAAATTTTCATGACAAAATATGAAAGATTACTGCAAATTAATTAGAAACAGGTGCTCTCAAACAAAACATTATTAGTTATGTTTTAAATTTTAGATGTGTGATATTATATTATATTTTTATTCTCATCATACATGTCCTGATTGACTGTCCTTGTATCAAAATAGCAGTAATGCAAGGCTGTGTCACCCTCCAAATTCCTCATCGTCAGCATCTCCTTGGCAGTTCCAGCCCCGCTTTCAAGCTCCGTGTCCACAACAACTTATTAGGTATAATAAGACTCCTAGAAAAGCCTTAAACTTTACTTGAAGGTACATGAGACTGTTTCCATTCGGCTCCATTTAAATAAAATAGCCGCAGTGCACGTTGTACACGACTGTGATGGTCGGGCGCATTTAATATTTGTTCCTGATTGTTGGGATGTTGTGGTTTCCATCGTGATAAGGATAAAGTGAGATGTCAATTTCTTATTGGATGTATAGATTATATTCGTCACACCAACCACTAATGTTGGATAATACGTGAAATGACCGCTTAATTAATAGGTAAAACGGTAATTTTGTAGAGATATATCAACCCTGCAAGTTGCTGAGAAAGATGCCTTTACAGTATATGATTAATTGCTACGTACACCAAATGACATCACTGGTTACTCCATCCTCGAGCTCCGATCCTCGTATCGCTTCTTCTTGAATTTCTTTCACAAATATCGCCAAACTCATGTAATAATAATAGATTCCATTCTTTTGTGATTGATTGTGAAAAGAAAAATGTCTCGTTCGGAACAAATATTTTAAAATATATTTTAAATTTATGTGATCGGTGATATAGTAGTTAATTAATTTAAAAATAAACGTCAACATGTATGTTAGATCATCGAAATTTTGTGTATGAGAGGAATTCTACTAATACTAACACTAACTTACCATTTAATTTTATCTCTTAAAATAATACGCTATGTCACATGTCACATAAATTCGAGATATATTTTAAAATATTTATTCGAGACGAGTAGTATTACTCATGTGAAAAATAGTATGATTAGTTATGATACGAATATATCATATATAGTAGCTTTGTTATGGCCATCCTTATTGATGTGATTATCTGACTTTATTGACTGGTTAAGTGCCAAAATTAATTAAGAGAATTTACGGAATAAAAGAGGATAATTAGAAAATTTTGATTTCATTCATAAATTCTCATGCAATGATGAAAATTTATATGAAAAAAAATACTAATTAGATGATATCCTAACATTTTCACGACCGACTTTATCAGTGTATGGTAGATAACTAATCATTGTAGGATATGTATTGCAATCAAAACAAAAATTCAAGTTTGACAATGTCATAATACAACACTTAAGCTGCATATATTCATAATGTATAAGAATGTGATAAGATATTCGCACTCCACTATTATATTCTTGCCTTTTATTTGATTTTTTTTCCCAAGAAAATGAAACAATCATCTCTTAAAAGTATACTTTTGGTCAGACTAAATTTTTTTGGGATAAAATGTGAAGTATGAGTATTTTTAAAGGACAACTTGTAATTTTCATTTCTAAGGAAAGAAAGTGTAGTTAAAATGGTATAAAAGCATAGTACTACACACTATTTCCCTTTCTGCTAGTATTGTTTATAAATCAAAAATAAATGAGAAGAAAAAAGGTTTACCTGGTTTTTTGACCATTTCTTCTTAATACGAGTTTCTAATCTATGGAGCCATTTGTCAATTTTTTTGCTTAAGAATATTATTTTCAGAGTAAAAAAGTTAACCGACTTGCCCAATGTGAATTGAAGAAACCAATGTGCATTTAAGAAAAGAGATTATGTAATCATACTTGAAAATACTCATCTACTAGCTAGTGAACATTAGTATCAGGGTAAATATCAGTGACACCTCCTTAAGTTTGAACTTATTTCATGCGGAGAGAAGAGAAATTTCCTTATAACTATCATAGAGACTCTAAGTGATATTTTCGTCTCTAACACCGTTAGTTTAGATGTGAAATGTCTAATATACCCCCACATTTTTTTTATAGAATATAATTAAAAATATTAATTTTGTGAAAAAACCCAACTACTCTTATCATCAGTATTCTCTCTCCCCAATCCTCAAACACTGTCATCACTCCCCAATCCTTAAACACCATCATCAAACCCACTGTCGTACGCCACCCAAAACCACATCCATAAAGCCACAAATCCATCGATTGAAATACAAGAAAATTTATGGTTAATTCAAGAATTGATGAGTGGACTCGCCGATGATAAGAAGCAAAGTGTCGCCGGCGAATACAGTACAGTTACAACGGTCAAAATTGAATGAAAATTCTGTCATGGGCTTTGACAGCGGAGTTGGTGGTTGTCGGAAGAGACCTAGATGGTGAAGAAGGTGATTGATTGTGGACGACATGGCTATGGTTGCTCACTGCATGGGTCGCGGTGGAGCTCACAGTGATGATGAAAACTATCATACTACTGGGTCTTCGTCGTGGATGGGTGGAGTGCAGTGGAATTCACAAAGACAATGGTTGAAAATACTTGGCACTGGATTAGAGCACACAAATGGTGGAAATGGGTCTTGAATGGAGAATGGCAATTGTTTCGGTAGTCACCGGTTTAGAGATGTTAGAAATGGGTTTTCTCGCTAACGACTGTGCATGGGAAGTTGGCAACGGTGGAGGTTCGTCAAAATGGTGCGGCGGCAAAAGGTGGAGACGGTGGTGGATGTTCAGGTGAAAATGATGACGACGACAATGAATTTTTAATTAAGATTATAGTGGCATTGGGTGAGCATATGGTGGTGTTGCTCGGTCGTAGTGGGTCTTGCATGGAGAAATGACAGAGGGCTTCATAAGTGATGGAAGATAGAGCTTCGATGGTTATTTTCTAGAGGACCCAGAATGTGGTTGGCTGTAATGGGTCTTCTCCGATGGTTACACGGCAGAGGAGATGGATAATTTATTTCTAAACAGAAATAAAGGAGAAAGAATGAGAAAGAAAATAGAGAGAGGGGAGAGAGAAAAAGAAAGTATAGTTATAAGAAAAGGGGTACTTAGGTAATTTATTACCTCATGGAAAAGGTCAAAGGATATCAATATCTTTTTACATGGTGTCAGATGGGTCAGACCTGCCTATACACAGTTTGGGATCTCTCTGATAGACAGAACAAAACATTTGGGTTTAAGCTGTCACTAAAAACAAACTTTCTCTCTGTGTGAAATAAGTTCAAATCTCAAGGGGTGTCAGTGATATTTACCCTTAGTACAAACATAAGATTGACTTGGTATTCTCTCACACATAAGCACATTGGTTTAGTAGGTAAATCATACACGCACATAACATTTGTACTATTAGAAATTCGAAGCCTCAAACTTCTATTTGGAAGGAATAGGAGATACCACTTGAGTTAAGTCCTTTATGGTCATAGATATTCAATTGCAAGAATCTGGGAGATTTGTGACTAACATTTGATTCTTTCACAGGTACAGAGTGGCTCGTGAAATCCTTTAACACTTGACAGACAATTGAATCCTTGAACACCATCTCTTCCTCATCCGGTTTTGTTCCTAATAGATCAAACCTCGCCGTCCATCACCTTGTCCTGATAATTATAATTATAATTATAATTGAGTCCCCAGGTTGGCCCATGCAAGTGCCACTTGAGGTGACTTGATTGTTATTGGAATGAGTTGGATCTTGAAATTCCTCAGGAGAGCCCATGCAAGTGTTCGACCAAATCACACTTAAAGCAGTATGATTGTGTCCTTAAATAGATTGACAAAATCCTAATTGGCTTTTTTTGGAACAGTATAAGCATGAAGACTGTAGGGCACAAAGTTGCTTAACAAGCTGTGTAAGCCTAAAGAGGTTGGAAGCCCAAAGAAGTCCTTAAATAGATTGAAAAAATCCTAATTGGATTTTTTTGGAACGATATAGGCATGAAGAGTGCAAGGCACATAGTGGCTTAACAAGCTGTGTAAAGCCTAAAGAGGTTGGAGGACTTTGATTCTAGAATATTAAGGCCCTTAATTGAGCCTATATGCAAAAAAAGATATGGAATATTTTCTACAACACAGACCAATATCGCCAGAATGGGTGAATTCTAGGCAGAATCAAATCTAAAGAAATAGCCACCATTAATACCAATGATTGTTTCCAAGAGCCCAAGGTGAGACCAGATTGTACAGGGTATCAAAAAAGTGGTTTTCACCCCGGAAATCCAAACCTTCATGTGCGACAACATTTGGGGGAGAAATACAAAGTTGGTTAATGATGGTAGAGGGAGGAAGGAAATCAAAGTTCATTATAAAAGTGGTTTGGGAAGATAGGATGTGGTTGGAATAGAGGGGCATGGGATAGAGACTGGTTGGAAAGTAGAGGAGAAAGAAGTGAAAGAGGGAAGGGAAAAAGGTGGGTTATTAATGTTGAGGGCATTGGAAGAGAATGGGATGATGAGAGGAGGGTGCAAGAGGGAGGGGGGGGGGGGTGGAAGAGCTTTGCTCTCCATTTTTTTATTTTTTATTTTGCTTCTAGCAACATGATTTTCCTTTAGATAGTTTCATCCTTGAAATCATATAAAATGACACAGTTCTAGAAAGTGAGTTATGTTGTTCTTCGTGTGTTACGTATTTTATTTTGCGTCAAACAAAGATGAGGTACAAATTGGCGCAAAAAAAAAGAGAAAAAAAACCATATATCAGGCGCTTCCAAACCATCAGACAAACTTTTATTTTCGGGATCTTCTTATACACTGCCGGACAAAACAATTATTTCTGGTGGTATTTTAGAACCACCGGTATTATTAAACTTCACCGGCACTTTTAACTAAACCGCAGTAAGTTTTTAAATCTCTGGCACTTCCTAAAACCGCTCGTAGTAATAAACTGCCAGTGTATACTAAAATTCTTGTAGTTTATTTTTTTATTATAAAAATTTCTAGTTTAATATAAAAAATGCAGTACTAAAGGTTCCTTCATTTCTTTACATGATAAATTTAAAATCCTTAGCCCCATCCCTCCTCTTTAGGTATGGGTTAATTGACCCATTAGTTGAGGGCGCGTATATGCATAAAATATAAAAGTCAAATAAAAGAGTAATGATATGCATAGTGAAAGTTATCACCAAATTGAAAAAGTGAATTACTCTCATCTTTAGATAGTGTAAGTGAGACATACACTTTCACAATCCAATCGATGGACACCATGTTCACTATACATTCGATGATAACTTTTCACTTTACAAATCATTATCGTAAATAAAATCACATCTGAAGGTACATATATAGACATTTACTAAAGATCCTTTTTAGTCATTTGATTTTTCTTTCATGTATTTTCATGCAACGACAAAATTAATAAGAAATTGATACGAAAAACTACAAATTAGATGATTACCTAACATTTCCGCTACTAACTTTATCGGTGTATGGTAAATACTTCGGCAGTCACATTGTGAGATATTTATTGTAATCAAAAATGAAAATTCAGGGTAAAATTCCAATTAACTTACAACTATGAGAAAATTACATGAAATCAAGACATTAACTAAGCAGTTTCAATGAATAAGTGAAAGGTTCTGAAACCTGTTTGTATATACAAGATGAGAACCTTTATAATTCAAAGAACATCTCACGCCATTAAGTAGGCTAGTGTTAGCCCTTTAGCATTCTGCCCTATGGTAATCTATGTCATGGGCGCGCCATGGCATGGCCCTTGATAGCATTTGTGGGCGTGGAGGGTTGTCCGCATGCCACATCGTGCAACAGTGACATCCTTGTAAATATAGTAAAAATCAAAGTTGGGAGATTCGAATTGAAAAAAATACTGGAGTATCCTAAAGTTATTTGAAACACGCTTCTCAGACATAGGTGATGTTTATTGTTGTCATAGTAACTTTCCGTTTTGCATATATAGGGGGGTATGGGTACTCTCATTCCCACCCCCCGGCACTTGTAACGACCCGAATAAATTTGACCGATTCCGAGCGATTTTGGACCAGATTAAATTTTTTCGATTTAATTATATTTCGAAAAGGTGTGGATATATATGTTTCCATATAAGTGGAAGATGTATATATATATATATTTATATTTATATTTATATTTATATTTAATTATAAATATATGGTGGTGCATGTGTATAATAAATACATGTTTGTGTATTGGATTTATGAGGAGTAAAATGCATGGGAATACATGTATTGTGTAATATGTTATATATATATAATATATATAACCATGTGGGTGAGAGTGTGTGATGCTACAAAGCACGGATACTCCAAAAGTAGTGTCGTGGCCGTATCGGACACGTATCCGATACGGATATGACTAGGATACGGCCGGATACGTGTCCGATACGGCTAAGAAGTATCCTATTTTTTTATATTTTTTATTTAATATCGGATACGGCTAGGATACACGGGTGATACGGCCAGGATACGCGGGATATGCCAGGATACGTTTAGGATACGTTTGGGATAAGGCAGAGATACTTTTCGGGACAAATTTGTAATTTTTTGTTCTATAAAATGGGGTTAAAATTGTAATATTAAAAATTTTATAGATAAGAAAATAAGGCTCATTTTATAATAAAACAAAAATATTTTTAAAACCCTCGAGTAAGTGAGTCATTATAAAAAATATTAGAAAAGATAGTGAATTTCTAGATTTTAACTTCTTATATTTTGTATAATTACTTTAACTATATTTATTATATGGTTGAAGAATAAAAATTAATATTTTATGTATAATATTATATTTTTATTTATTTATTTATTTGACATATCCTTGCCGTGTCCGTATCCTATTTTTTGAGATTTGCTGTATCGCCGTATCCCTATCGTGTCGTATCCGTATTCCGTGTCCGTATCCGTTCTTCCTAGGTGTGATGTTATGTGTATTCAAAATAAAAGGAGGAGAAAGACCCACGTGGGTCAGCCGGTTGAAAAAGAAAAGAAAGAAAAGAAGAGAAGAAAGAAAGAAAGAAAAGAGAAGAGAAAAGAAAAGAGGAAAAAGGAAAAAGAGAGAGAAACCGAGAAGGAGAAAGAGGGTTTCTAGAGAGAGAGAGTTTCAGCCGAGAGAAACTGAGAGAGAGAAAGAAGGGACCGAGAGAGAGAAAGGTGGAGACTCGGTTGAGTGGCCGTGTGGGTGACGCGACAGGTGGAGGTTTCAGTAGGTGGGTTCTGCGGTGGTGGCCGGTGATTTCGGCTGCCCGAGATGGTGTTCCGGCGAAGGGGCGATGGGTTCAGTGGTGGTTGAACGGTGGGCAGCCATGGCTGCCATGGTTGAGCTTGGTGAAGGTGCAACCGAAGGTGGGTCTTCCATGGGCTCGGTTCACAGTGGCTTCGGATGGTGGTGTGGCTGTTTTGGCAACCATAGTTCCAGCTTGGTGGGTCTTCTTGGTGGTTGGTTTATGGGCTTCTCTTGTGGCCGTGAGTTGCAAGTGTGGTGGTTGGGTTTGCTTAGTGGGTCTTTGTGATGGAAGATGACCGGAGGAGTGAGCTGGGTTCTCCGACGGTGGGTCTATTATGACCATGGTGGTGACTGGTTTTAAGGACTGTGTGGGTTCGCACGGCTGGGTTTTTGGATGGTTCCGGCGAGCTTCGGATGGTCCGACGATGGCTCCACATGGCTGTTGGATAGCCTGTTTTAGTAGTCATTGGAGGTTGGTTTAGGCTTGCATGGGGTCGGCCATGGTGGAGGCTCAGCTGATGGTGAGTTTGGTAACTTGCAGGTTCGTTTTGAGCAGACTGTAGTGGCTGGTTTGGGGTTCGAATTTTGGCCAGAAATGGGTTCTTGTGTTGGGTATTAGTTGTTTCAATTTGAAGATGAAAATGGGTTTAGTTCAGGCTGATGGCTGATGGTGTTTGGCAAGAAAAGTGATGAGATATATATACATATATACGTGTATATGTATATATATGAAAGTTTAATCTAGGCTGCCAAGTTAGGTAATTAAGTGATGTTGGGTTGAATTAAAACGATGGAATTTGTTTGGATTTGGACCTACATAATGAAGTGGGCTGCATAAATTAAATTGGGCCTATACTCTGAATTGGGTTGAATATCCAGACCTAACGAAAATAAAGGAGACCCAATTGATAGTGGCTACACTTATAGCAACAGTAACCTGATTTTTTTATTTTAGCACCTGACGTGACAATTTCCTCCACTTCGACGGGTTTCCGTCCCGCTCCGCCCCTAATGGAGGGAATTTGATCCGCCCATAATAGGAGTAGGGGCGGGTATGATTTTGTTAAAAAAATTCGCCTAGTACCCACCCCGTCTCGATTATATATACATACATATATATATATATATATATATAGTGACATAATTGTATAAAGGGATAATTACACTTACCTCCCTTCTAGTTTGGTTTTATAACACTTACCTCCCCTGTGTTTTGGAATATAACACTTACCTCCCTCTAGTTTGCACATTGGTAACAAATACCCCCTTTTGTCAATCAAACTAACGGTTATTGCTAATATCATCAAAATTTAATCTTAAAAGGATAATTATACCCCACTATGAGCCACCATTTGGAGCAGACCCACTTCGGACCTTCAACCATAGCAACATCACCTCCAGAAGAGCCACCACCCACCACCTGCACCATCAACAATCACCATTGAAACCACTGCCGAGAAGACCCAGCTCTAGCCAAACCACTAACCACTACCATCCCAATGCCAAAGTTGCGATTGAAGCCAAGACTCACCACCTCCACTGCCGCACCTAGAAGACTTATATCTCCACTGCCGTCATCACATCGGCCAAAAAGGCCCAATGTCAATCAGACCTACCAAACCACCAACTCCACCACCATTATTTAAGCAACACCCAAACAGTTGTGTAAACCCATTTCCCCCACTATGAGCCACCACTGTGAGCAGACCCACTTCAGACCTTCAACCGTAGCGACATCACCTCTAGCTGAGCCGCCACCCAACTCCATCTCCACTATGCTTCACCACCTACGCCATCAACACTCACCATTAAAACCATTGCTGAGAAGACCCAGCTCCGGCCAAACCACTAGCCACTACTATCCCAATGTTGGAGTTGTCATTGAAATCGAGACCCGCCAACTTCAGTTGCAACATTTTTGAGGGTATAATTGTCTTTTTAAGATTAAATTTTGATGATATTAGCAATAACGGTTAGTTTGATTGACAAAAGGGGGTATTTGTTACCAATGTGCAAACTAGAGGGGGGTAAGTGTTATATTCCAAAACACAGGGGGGTAAGTGTTATAAAACCAAACTAGAAGGGAGGTAAGTGTAATTATCTCTTGTATAAAATGTGACATTTCTTTTATTATTATATTACTTATATAAATATAGTAAACTAGATATATGGCAGCCACTAGGTTACCTTGTTCTGCTCTATTTCTTTCTGTATCTTATGGCTAAAAGAGAACTCTCTCTATCTTGTGTACATAATAGATCTATAATAAAAAAAATTCTTGAAGACCAAAACCGTTTCTATCTCCATCTACATATTACGTATGTTTGTGTCATTTTCTTTGGTCTTATATATTGGGGTTTTGACTGTAGGAGTGTTGTATCATCGTTTGGGTACATTTAGCCCAAACATCGAATTCAAAGCAAATAAAGCAAAGGATTTAAGATTTTTGTTATTCATCTCTTTCTCTAAATGGGCGGTGGTGGTATGCTTACTACAAACCCGTTAGGGTTCTTAATGAGAGATGGATTAAGTATTTTCTTGATGGGGCAGGGTAGGGTTTTGGCATACCCGTCCCGTTGCCATCCCTAAGAAAGGCTCTAAAAATACTATTGAGCTCATTAACGACCTTCATGGGTAGGATGAAAATGCTAGACCAATAAAGTTGAGTTGAGACAAGAACAGATTTTGAGGTCCAGTGGCTAATCTTTGATCAAATTTTCTCAATAAGGGGCCTGCAATCAACTGCCTTGAGACCAGTAGATATGAGAGGCACTCCTTGGTATTTGATAGGCAGATAACTCATTTCAATCCCTAGGAAAGATGAAATTTGCAGCTTGGTGGAAAGGTCCATACCCGAAAGAAAAACTGAACTTTTAGTAAGGTTGATGGTTAACCCAGACATGTATGGATGAGAAGTGGTCCATGGATGTTTTCAGAATGGAACTAGATGCAATGTCCCCATGGCATAAAAGTATAAGTCATCTGCAAATGACTTTAGCTATAACAAAGACATAGGAAATAATTATAAAAATCCGTCAATGTGCTTCTACAATGGAAAAATAGTATTCATGTCACCGATCCAAAAACATAGGAAAAAGAAAAAAAAAATATTGTTGAATTGAGTTAAGTTCAATCAAATTGCTAGAACACCATTTCTCTGTTCTTTTTATCCAATCCAAATAGGATTTCATTTTTTATATTAAAATTTCTAGTTTAATGCTAAAATTGGCAGTGCTAGAACTTCTTCATTTCTTATGGACAATGCTTGAGTCTTGTCCCAGCAGAACCAACATGGTTCTCCCCTGCTGACATGGATCACTAAAATTTAGACACCGTGTGAGACTAAATTTTTTTAGTTTTAAATAGGTGTGTAAATTATAGTGCACCAAATCAGCAGGAGGGAGGACATTGTTTGTTCTGCTCTGCAAGACCAAGCATTGTCCTTTCTTTATATGATATGTTAAGAATCCTTAGCCATCCCTCCTCTTTAGGCACGTTAATTGGCCTATAAGTTGAGCAGAGTATTCAATATATATATGCATAACATGTATATAAAAGGTCAATAAAACCACTCATCTGAAGGTACATATATATATACACACATTTAAAATAATTTGGTGTGTTGCATGAACCTCTATTAATGTCTCTAAAATCAGAAGGTAATGGTTGATTAAATCCATGAATACATCTGCACGACTATTGAAGAATGAGATATGAAATTCACGCTTCACTTTTGTACTTTGCACTACACTTTAATTTTAATAAATAAAGTGACAATAATCTCTCAAGAGTAGGATGTGAGAGTACTTTATAAAAGAATGTGAAGGGTGAGTGTTTTCAAAGGACAATTTGTAATTTTTTTTTGGAAAGGTAAATTGATATATTGATATATGTACAAACCCATAAATGAGATATTTCGGCCTAATGCGAGGGCCCAAAAAAAAAAAAAAAAAAAACATTAGGCACATAGGCCCACAAATCAAATAAATAACAATGACATAAAGTCCAACCCACATAGAGGAACAATCCATCTTACATACGGTGGATCCTTTCTAAGAAAGCAACATAAATTCAAGTGTGCAAACTCAGAGTATACATTATTCCCTTTTAGCTAAAGATTATTTATAAATTTTAAATATTTTACAACCCATTAAGTCCATGAAATGAGAAGAAGAAAAGGTGTACGTGTGATATTTGGATTTTAACCATTTCTTTTGAATATGAGTTCCTAATATATGGAGCGATTTGTCAAATTTTTCTTAGGAATATTAATTGCTTTAGACTAAAAAATTTAACCTACTTTTCAGTCCCTTAGTAAGTCCACACTGCAATTCCATCAATTAGTAAATGAAAAATGATATACAAGCCAAATCAATTTGTATCGACTCTCTCACACAAGAGTAGTGGACCTCAAAATAAGTGATGGATTCCAAATATTTCTTGCAAAAAGTTTGAACCGGATAATGGTTGATTCGATTCGATTCGATCTGAATTCGATAATTGTAATAGGTGATTTGATCCGATAATCTGACGAATTTTCATTTAATGAAATCATATCCGATACACAATTAGATGTCCGATCCGCTAATCCAGTCGGATTAAATTATTTATGTTTTCACAAATCAAACAAACAATATTCTCACTCATATACCACTCAAAGAAACTAAAAACCAAATCTCAGCAAGACAATTTACTGACAATATATTTAATATTTTTCATTTGAAGGCAGAACAAAGAGGATTACAGTTTTTGTACCAGTGAAAAAAATCACTTGGTTTTGTACTCTTTTGTGAAAGAACGAAAATCACTATAAAGAGAGAAAAAGGAAAATGAGAGAGAGAGAGAGAGAGTGAGGGGGAAGAAGAGGAATAAGAAGAAGATGAGGGGAAAAAAATCTGAAATAACTTTGTTGAAAGTTAGAAAACTAGGGCATAAAAAATTAGGGCTTTAAATGGAGAAGAGGAAAAGGAAGAAGAGAAGGAAAATGAGAGAGAATACGCATTACGCGAGGGTATGATTAACTCTAATTCAATTTCAATTTGTTTAAGTTAGCAGGTTATTGGAATCGGATCATTATCTTCTAGCATTTTTCTATGTTAGTTCGTGTAGTCGATCTAATACAGATTTCTTAGTAACATCTCTCCACATTCTACTAATAAGAAATGCTAGATAGAAAGATTAGCTCGACTTACATCTTGTCGTCTTGACTCAAGATATCGGTCAAAACCATCACCAACCCTCTTGAACAATTTGAACATTAGCAACACAGCAATTAAAGAGCTCTTCTTGAAATGAAGATTGTATCTTAACCAGTCTTTGTATCGTAGCCAGTTTTGTTCTATAGCAGATAATTCTGAATTCTCATCTTCCACCAACTCAATCAAAGTGATGATGCATTGTTTGATTGTCATGCCTTCTGCCAAAGAGAAACCTTTTTCATTCTTAAACATATTTGGATCCATTACCTTTTGTCCAGCCACTAAAAGAATTGTGGCTAATGGAATGGGATTTGCCTGCTTGAAATGTTCATAAACCACTTACCCTACTTTGTGTTCCATGCAAGTAATTTTATATAGGATAATACTTGAGGGCAGTACCAACATCATTCTCCCTGCTTATGTGGACCAATAGAATTAAAATAGTTGTCCAAAACTTTGTTTTTTTAATATATATATATATATATATATATATATATATATATATATATATATAAAAGTTATATTAGTCTAAAAATAACGCAACCTTTGAAATATTGCCCTAATGCTATGTTCTAAATAGACTTGGATCCCCTTCGGTCCCTCATCCCATCCTGACCAGTGTCATGAACTATTAAATTAACAGTGCAAGACATTATAACACAATGCAACACGGTACATGTCATGCACTATTAAATTAATAGTGCAAGACATTATAACACAAAGCAACACGGTACATCAAATGCAACACTCAAGCAACAACGATGTAACACTCATATATGCAATTCATTTACATCAAAGTTGCAACATATTACATCATGTTGCAACATCACAACATCATTAAATCGAGAATTTAACATATTTGCGTTGTTATTGCATTATCGATTTAAAATTGTTGCATTAAAGATTTAAAATTATAGCATTGTCGATTTAAATGCATTGAATGACACAAGAATATCCTGATCCTATACTGCATATAATTATGCATCTAAATAAAGAAATTGGGTAATGAAAAATAGATAAAACCAGACTGATAATACATAAATTCTCACGATCCGGTCCAAAACTTTGTTCTTGCAAAATAGATGGGTGTTGGTCGGGTACACTCCGATGATCAAGTTAGTACACTTGTCATCGTATAAACAGAAAAAAAAAATTCTGTAATTAATATTTGCAAACCTTTTGATTGTGCCCCAGCTCTCCTTTTTATATGCGAGGATATTTAATAGTTGTATTATAGTAGAAGACCCTTCAGTTACCTTATCCAAATTAGCTAGGAGAGATATTAGGAGATAAAGAGTTATCCTTATCCTTAATTTGTAGCTTATGTCAACTATTTGACTCCTTGGTCCTTTGGACTTCCTATATGATTGAATTTTCATATTAGTTACTTGCCATTCTTGAACTTGCTTGTCAAACGTAGAGAATGTCGAGTTACTTCTATTTTTTCAATCTTACATAATCTTTGTAGAGACTATCTTTGTGTTCGAGAACGGAACTTATCTTTTATGGGGCTATGCAGCTTTTATTTTTCTCTTGAATTCTCGTCCCTTTAATAAAGGAAAGAGGTATACCTTCAACTTCGGTTTAGCCTATCTCTTCTGAAAGGAGTAAGGAGAAATCCATTTGAGATTGTAAGAATGGTCTTAGGCTTCTTTCAGCCTCGCCCTTTTCAATAAGGCCCCTTAATTATGCAAACCTCGGTGGAGTTTAATAGTGATCTCGGGATACATTTATCCCACTTTTTTTTTCTTTTCAATAAAGGTCCTCTCGTGGAGGTGTGCCCTAGTGTGGATTAGTAATGATCTCAGAATTAATCCATCCCGTCTTTTACAATAAAGGTCCTCTCGTGGAGGTGTGCCCTAGTGGGGTTTAGTATTAATTTCGGGATTAATCTATCCCGCCTTTTTCAATAAAAGTCCTCTCGTGGAGATGTGCCCTAGTGGAGTTTAATAATGATCTCGGAATTAATCCATCATTCATTTTCAATAAACACCTTCTAAAGAGGTGTATCTCAATGAGATTTAACAATGTTCTCAGAATTCATTCGTCCTTCCTTTATCAATAAAGAACCTCTAAAGAGGTGTACCCCAATATAGTTTAACAATTATATTGGGATTAATCCATCCCGCATTTTTCAATAAAGGCCCTCTTGTGAATAGGTGCCCCAATGGGGTTTAACAATGTTCTCGAGATTCATCCCATCTTTTTCAATAAAGGCCCTTTAAAGAAGTGTGCCCCATTGGGGTTTAACAATGTTCTTGAGATTCATTCATCTCGCATTTTTCAATAAAAGCCTTCTCGTGTAAATGTGCCCTAGTAGAGTTTAGCAGTATCGAGCTTTGTAAGCTCGCCCCTTTAATAAGGAGGGTTCATAGAGTACTGCCCCTTTAATAAGGAGGTTCATAAATTTTAATTGTTGATGTGTCATTAATAAGGAAAAGTTTGTGACTCCAACCCTTTAATAATGGAAGGAGTATACTCCATTCTTTAATAAAGAGGGTTTGTTGCTCGACCATTTAATAAAGGGAGGTTTATGACTCTGACCCTTTAACAAGGGAATGAGACTTTCCAAGGACCAATATGTCTTCAACATGGATGTTATGATTTTTTAAATAAAACTCACATGTAAAGATAGAATAAATAAACAATTTAGTGCTTGAAACATATTCTATGTTTCAAACATAAATAATTTGAGGGTTTAATAGACCCAAACTCAAATTTTATGCGATCGTGTATTCACTGTATACAATCTGGCAGTGGACAAAACCAAAACCATGAATAGTGTAAATATTCATGCATTCTTTTATACCAAACCCAATTATGAAGTAAGTTAACCTTCATGCAATTCAATTATGCACGGAAATTGAGATACATAAACACGTTTAGGTCCTTACCTTTTTGTCATTTTCTTCATTGATTGTTACTGACATCACAAGAGAAGCAATAGAACCCATACTTGTCATATACCATGCATGACACCCACGAGGAGATTTTAAAGTTGATCCACAAAGATTCAGGGGCTGTGAGCCAATTTCTTGTCTTGAATTACGTTAACTGGCGGGCTTAAACAATCACAGATCACCCAAACCTTATTTTTCATGAAGAGAAATGTAGAAGTTTGTATATATTTGTAGTTGGGTAATGGAAACCGAGATAAGGTTCGACACTCAGCAACTTCACCATGCTTATCTTCATGAAATTTATACACCGACCTTCTAGATTCTTTTCTCCGTCCACTTCCTCGACCTCCGGATTGAAACTTCATTCCTTAATCAATCCCTCTAATGAGAGTAGTTGTTGAAGAACGGTTATTGATTTGAACCTTGAATTGAGGGCTTAATCAATTGGGCTAGTCTAGTCTATTGGGCTTTTTCTGTAATCCTATTGAGCTTCTGGTTTAAATGTTTTGGGCTTTGGACTTTTTAAATCTTCTGGTTTAAATGTTCTGATCATTTGTATTTCAGCCTTTCCCAGTTTATGGGTAAGCTTAGTTATTCTGTGCGTTGTTCTATCATTAATTATATGATTTAAGTGAATATATGGGAAATGTTTACTGGAAAAAAGTAGCGACAATAACACTTTTGTAAAAATTTTACATGATATTTTTAAATTTTCACTAGATTTTTTTACCCAAAATTGTTGTTTCTGCAACCATTATACACACATTTGTAGGCTATAAAATTTTATGAGATCACCGATGCAATATGTAAAATGTTAAGAGGTCTGCATATTTTTTTTTTCTTTCGGTCCTTATTGGGATTCCCCTTGTTGTGCGGGTAGTCCAGAAATTCAACAAACAAATCACTACACACACAAATACACAGAGATTTACGTGGTTTGGCAATTGCCTACGTCCACAGGAGGTAGCCGGATTTCACTATAGAGAAAATATACAGATTACACAGATTTTCTCTTTTCAGTTACACTGATTTGCAACACACTACTGTTGCACTGGATTTGTAACCGGCTGATTTGTGAGCACACAATGCACACACTGATGGTTCCTACATTAACCCTGCACTTGTTGCCACTGGTGCACACCCTAATTTTTTTCTCTTTCCGCCTTTCAGTGCTATTGTCTCCCACTATTCGAGTCATTATCCAACAATCCCCACATTGGCGAGAATTCACTAATCAACAATCTCCACCTTAGCAAAAATCCTGAACGCTCTCCAACTTGGCGAGAATCCACCAATCAACGTTGCCTCCTCCAATGCGCCCTTAGGCGCCACGATGAATGTCAGTGCTAAACTTGACCTTTTTCTGCTTGCCTATGGAAAGCCCAAACCATCAACCATGTTGGACAAACTCACAACTCAAACAAGACCCAAACCAACTTCAAATTCAGCCCAATTCACTATAGAGGCCCAAAACAAATTGATTTCTGAAATTAACCCAATTAAAACCAAATATGATAGCCCACCAAGACTATCACCAACTTTGTTGAGTCAAAATATCCAAAACTTCGCATTGCCACATGCTAAAGTTGTCCAAACAAAACACCAAAGAATACATGCACAGTGTTTGAACCATGACAGCTCATTGCCCAAATTAAACAAATTCACCATAAATCAACCTCAAAGTCCCACACCACATAACTAACCCACCCCAAACAGAAACTTTAATTGTAATAAGAAAGTTTAGGGGCAGAATTGTAATTTTTAATGACTTCAAGGGTTGAATTGTAATTTTCAAAAAATACAAGGACTGGGTTAAAATTAACAAAAATTTTAGGGTCAGAATTACAATTTTCAAAAATACAGGGACTGAATTGCAATTAACAGAAAGTTTAGGGACAAAATTGCAATTCTAAGAAAATAGAGGGGCATAATTACAATCTTCAAAAAATAAAGGGGCATAATTGCAATTAACAAAAAGTTTAAGGGCAAAATTGTAATTTTTAGAAAATAG
This sequence comes from Cornus controversa, assembly GCA_026545225.1. Classification (NCBI taxonomy): domain Eukaryota; kingdom Viridiplantae; phylum Streptophyta; class Magnoliopsida; order Cornales; family Cornaceae; genus Cornus; species Cornus controversa. The sequence goes on from CM048849.1 coordinate 43,304,882, forward strand.
AGGGGCATAATTGCAATTAATAGAAACTTTAGGGACATAATTATAGTTTCTAAAAAATAGATGGACTGAATTGCAATTAACAGAAACTTTAGGGGCTAAATTGTAATTACCAAAAACTCAAGAGGCCTAATTGTAATTTTCATAAACTCATGCCATGTGACTGACACGTGGCGCAATCTGCTGACATGTGGCTGAGTCAAATGCTTAGTCAGCGAGTCGACTCGGTCCAGACTCGCTGAGTTAGCCAAATGCGGAATAGGCGCATGCGTGGCGTGTGGGCGCGTGCAAATCATTCGTCTTCTTCCTTTAGCGCGAGTGAAGCTCGTGGGGCGCGTGAAATCGACGCTGCGTTCAAGAAATCGGCGCGTGAGAGCGTGTGGGGAGAGTGCAATTCATGCGATTTCTTCTGGCGGCGCGTGAGGGATCTTCCGACCTCCGTTTGACCTTTGGTTTGTTCCGTTGGACTCGTATCGGTGAGATCTACCCTCCAGTATGCTCAAAACTCAAGTTTGAGCACTTTGAATTTCTGGGCAGTGAGCAAAAATGCTCTGAACCAAGGCTCTGATACCAATTTGTTGTGCGGGGAGCCCAGAAATTCAACAAACAAATCACCATACACACAAATACACAGAGATTTACGTGGTTCGACAATTGCCTACGTCCACGGGATGTAGCCGAATTTTACTATAGAGAAAATATACAGATTACACAGATTTTCTCTCTTTAGTTACACTGATTTGCAACACACTACTGTTGAACTGGATTTGTAACCGGCTGATTTGTGAGCACACAATGCACACACTGATGGTGCCTACATTGAACCAGCACCTGCTGCACACGGTGCACAACCCTTGCTTCCCCTTAACTGCACCCATTTCTTTAAACAGAATACATGAAGTATATATAGACAACCAGGAAGGAGATAGTCAAAAAATTCAGCTAATTCTGGCAGACAGAAGTCCAAAAAATCGGCACTGTTGTCCACAATTTCGGCGCCTAATTTTCTTCTCTTTCGGCGCCTTTCGGTGCTATTGTCTCCCACTATTCGAGCCATTATCCAACATCTCCTCTCTTGAAGGTGGATGAAAGGGCAGTCCTAAAGCACTTCAATGGGCCTGAGAAAAAGACTAACACATTAAGAGAAACAGCATTTGGTTATAGAGATCTCAAGAAGTTGGAATTTGAAGTTTGTAACCACAAGGATGATCTTCGATTGCCCTGTGACATCGCGCTAAAGAAAATGGTTGTTTTGTCTGAGAAGTAAGAGCCTGAAATTTCATCTGTCAGCATTTGGATGCCTTTTGTAAAGTTTGTCCAATTATTATGAAACTATGACTAATCTAGCTCCTTCTTGACTTCAGGATGGAACACCCTATTTATAACTTCTCCGGACTAGAGAGTCATTGATGCGTCATTCTAAAGAGTTCCATATTCCCACAGATTGGATGCTTGACAATGGAATAATAAGCAAGGTTCATCTTTTATCTATCACTTTCATTTCTTTATTTTCTGCTTTATGTTCTTCTTAAATAAGAATTTGCATTCTAAGCAAGGAAAATAATTATGAGTTCCAAGAACATGACCTCATTGTCAAGTTGTTTTGGTTAGCTGTTAAATTATATTGTATAGGATGATAATATCGAGCCATAAAGCAGGCTGCATAAGGAGAATTGATGTAATGGCCTTAAGTAGGGATCGGGGCTTGATAGTCAAGTTGAGTTTAAAAAAGGGCAAACCCAATGTACGAGGCTCCTGCCATTGCAAAGTTTGGGGAGACTCTCATGACCTTCAGGTCACAATGGAGCAACTTTATTGTTGCGCCAAGGTTCGCCCTCAAGTTGAGTAGAAAGATTATTAAGTTGGTAATAAATATTGATACGACTTGGACTATTAGCCTATGGGTGATGAATATGTTAAATCTAGATAGGATAACAGAAAAGGTAAAGAAAGCTTAATTTACCGATAAAATATCCTTTGCTTCTCAAGGAACTGTGCATGTGATTCTTTGACTCAAGCTTTGAGTACTTGTACTTCATATTTACTTTGACAAACTTTCCTGCTGATGAATCGCACTTGATATGATTCAATTGACAGTCTTGGTTTTCATCTGTTTCCTAGGATGGTGAAAAATCTTCTTGACAATTCCTCTGGTCATAGGCCTTTAAATCATTTTATCATTCATGTTTTTTGTTTTCTTTCTTTTTCCCTTGTTGACATTCACAATCTGACATGTGGGATGTCACATGTTTCCTGACTGGTGCTCAAGAACCCATTTCTTATGGTAGCCAACTACATTTTAAATTTATTATCTTTCATTAGCCAGCATTTACTAGGTGAAGAGTTCTCAAAATGGATTTAAAAACAATTGATTTGCAACCTTTCTGTAGATAAAGTTTGGCTCAGTCAAGTTAGCAAAGAAGTACATGAAGAGAGTAGCAATGGAACTTCAATCCAAGGGGGCACCGGACAAAGATTCTGCCATGGATTATATGCTACTTCAAGGAGTGAGATTTGCCTTCCGAATCCATCAGGTTTGTAAAATAACAACAACAATACTATTCAATTTTGTTCTGCTACTGTCGACTTACAATGTACCAGGGTTTCATTTAATTGCCAATACTATATAATGAAAAGAATTTTAGAACGCTAAATTTTTTTGTTCCCTTTTGCTTTCTTATCTTCCAGGAAACCAAGCAGTGATCTTATAAAAGATGGGAACACCTTAATTAGAATAATTGATATATTGTAAGAAGCCATAGGTTCCTGACATTGTAGATATACTTATAGTAACTCTATTTTGGTTTTAGTCAACTAAGAACAAGCAAAGTGGGTTTTGGCTGCTGCAAGATAAAAATGTCGATTGTATTGATTTTATATTTCAATGGCTTGGTGCAGTTTGCTGGAGGAATTGATGCAGAAACAATGCAAGCATTTGAGGAACTTCGCAATCTCGCTTTTGTTCTAAACAAAAAGTAGAGAAAAAGAGTGGGGTTGGGGGATCCAGGCTTACAATCTCAGTAAGCATCATCATATGGTATAGTAATACTAATACATCATCAAAGTCTAAGTGTGCAGTCTGGCAAAGGAAGTGTGTTTTTTGGTTTTGTTGTGTTTCCTTTGTTTTTAACTACAAATTTTCAAAGTATGGTGCGAGGAAAAGGAATGAAGTTTTTGTAGAACTTTTGAGGTAGACAAGTGATGACTAAGCTTGACGAGAATGAAGTTTTTGTGTGACATTTCTTAAAAAATATATGAAAAATCCAATTTTGTATTTTTGTCTATCCGTTTGAATTCAAGTTTGTTGTCTTGAAACTGGATTGGTCTGAAGCTGGGGATGAGGCTGCAGTGTAGAGCTAAAGCTAAAATCTAAATTTTGGATTATGAATTTAAATCTGGGGTAGACTTGTTTGGTTTTGGAGTTCCATTTTGAATAAGTAGTTATTAAGCAAAAATCACAGCTCGATTAACTTTGTACTGGTAATGAATATGAGGATAGGACCAGCTTTAGCAACAAGAAGAGCGTGAAGCTGATTCTGTACCTGTAAAGTTATTAATTCATTGCATCTCAGACTGCTACTATTATTATTGTTTAGAAACATAAACAATAAGGAGTACCTACCACCAGACCACTAGACCGTTTGTTAGGTTTTCTTATCTTCAAAGAGGGGTTTGAGAGTTTGAGCACTGCTAGAGTATGTGTGTGTGCTTGCTTTTAACTTCCGGAAAAAAAAAGAAAGAAAAGGATAAGAAAAACATAAAGGCACGCGCTTGAATTTCAAGTATAATGATGAATAATTCAAGTTGAGAAGAAACATATATGATGATTTGTGGCCATGGTGCAAAGAGAAAACGTGCAACTTCAGCATGAAATTGGCCTTGGATTGTTTCCTTTCTTCCGAACATTTATTTGACGGCATAGATGAGGGTGTGTGTGTGTGTGTGTGAGCATTTTTTTTGAGAATTGATGACTTGTGGCCATCCATGGTCGAATGACAAATCTGCGTGGGCTGAGCATGGAATTTGAGAATTGGTTCTCCCCTGTAAATTTGGATGACCCCACCAAAAGCAAAAGCAAGTCTAACCTGATTTTTTTGCACAAATTTTGCTTTACAAGTTGCATATACTTCATTTGCAGATTTTTTTTTGTACAAACTTTGCTTTTTGTACAAAATTTCAACTGAATATATATATATATATGTCAAGTGAGCTTTTTTTTTTGTACAAACTTTTCTTCTTTAATCTTTAGTTATTGAATAGAATTAGAGAACATCCCTGAGGTTGATTGTTCAAGTTTAATTTTGTTTCTTAGTTACTTTTTGGGTTGTCCCTTAGCTATGTCTCTTTTGCATGTATACTGTAATTAATTAATTAGCAATAACAACAACTCAGCAAATAGGGTTCCATCATTAACTTTAAAAATTCAGCATATATGATTGCTTGACTGAAGAATTAACAAACTTGTCGTAACAATGCAAGCTAGTTATCGCTGGTGAATCCCCTCCGCATTACAAAGAAATAAATGGCAAAGAAGAAGCAACAAATGAGGCATAGAGTGATTGCAAGGCCTAATGATGAATGTGCCAACACAACATATAAACCTGTCATGAATGCAACCACCATTGCTACCATAGCACCTAAGGTGAGCAAAAGAGCAGGGGTATGGCGGGGAAAACGTCTTTCCTTATCAGGATACAATTGTTCAAATAGGTGGAGAAATACAGAAGTAATGGAGAGGACCATTGCCATACTATCCGTCACAACAAATGCTATGAAAGCTGCTCGTCTTGCTAAAACTGCCATGCCTTGATTTGGCCCACTGTTGCCATCGTAGCCACCTGGTACTGTGAAACCAGCTGCAAAGGTCACCGTTGCTATAAGTGTAGCCACTATCAATTGGGTCTCCAATATTTTCTTTATATGTGGATCTTCTTCTTCTTTCTTTTTCATTTTTGGAGGTAATTTGTATTTGGTTCGGGAACCCCATATAACCTGCATTTTTGTAGTTTGATAATCAATTCAAAGGAGCAGTGATATCTAAAGCCAAAATTTAGGTCAATATATAATAGACAAGGTAGGCATCCAGTCACATATATAATAGACAAGGTAGGCATCCTTACCGACGAGTATTCCTCGCCCACAACTTCACATTGTATTTCAAATGCAGTGAAGTTGTTGTTGTTGCAGGCCTTTTCATCCACTTCAGGGTGTTCTCTGAGACCATACTTGTAGTACCTGAAATTAGCAGCAAGCAGATGAAGAGGCGTGTTTCCATCGATGTCTTTTTGATTTATAAGGCTGCTGGCAAAGGATTTTTCTAAGATAAATTTAATTGTCTCCTTTTTCTCACGATCTGCTGCAATGTGAAGGATATTTTGGCCTTTACTGTTGTTCATTTCCCAGCAATCTGGACAGCATAATAGTATTTCTTCCATGACATCTGTATTACCTAAACCAGTTGCCACATGAAGAGCGGTCTTCTTCTCATCGTTTTCTATAACAAGGTATGCGATGGATTTATCCATATCAAGTAGTTGTCTGACCTTTGATGCACCTCTTCTTTGGCATGCAGCATAATGAAGTGGTCTCCATCCAAATTCATCTACTTCCTTGATTAGTGACGGCTTCCAGACGTATAAAATATTTATGCATTCTAAACGAGAAACATGTTCAAGCAATTGAAAACAAAACATTAATAGCATTCAGAGTTTTTATTTTTATTTTTTATTAAATTATTTTATGCTTGAAGTTGTCATGACAAAATATGAATGGTTGCTGCAAATTAACTAAAAACAGGTGCTCTCAAACAAGACATTATTAATTATATTTTAAATTATAAACATGAGGTACTGTATTTTTATTCCCTTGTACAAGCTACTAAATTAAAACAGAGAGGATGAAGAAAAGATATACTTAGTTAGTAACTACCTTGTTCACCAAAATCTTTATTAATTATTGCTGCATGTAAAACTGTTCTTCCATTTGGGCCACTGTAAGCCGGTGATGTGCAATGCTCCAAGATTTTTGACACAATCATTGAATTACCTCTTTCGGCAGCTAGAAAAAGTGGAGTCTCTTTAACATTATTGGGTGAATGTATAAACTCAGAGTCTTCTTTTGTCAAAATTTCAACCACATCAAGATTTTCTTTTTTCCGAACAGCCTCATGCAAGGCCGTGTCACCCTCCAAATTCCTCATCCTCAGTATCTCCTTGGTTGTTCTAGTCCCGCTTTCAATTTCCGTGTCCACTTCTTTTGCGTATTCAATAAGTTGTTGTACTATGTTGGCAAATCCTTTCTTTGCCGAAATGTGAAGTGAACTGTCACCTTTGACATTCACCGAACAAAGCAGGGATCGGCCACACTTGTGTAAGATCTCCCTCACACACTCTGTTTGGCCGAAATCCGCCGCGACGTGGAGGACTGTGTTGTTGTTTGGGGTCAATTGGACTTGAAGTTGATCAGCATTTTGCATCCTCAGTACATCAATAATTCCCACCGCAACAGCCTTATATATGATTGGATCCATCATATATATATATATATATATATATATATATATATATATATATATATATCGGTGGCTATTTGTGATTGTGTTTTGTATGCTTGGCCGCTTGGGATTCAGCCTGCCTTAAATAGCCTCGTGAAGCAGCATTGCCCGACTCAGTTGCTAGTTCGAGTCATGAAAAATGATGGAATCAACTTAAAACCAAGGCAAAGGAAAGGAAAAAGAACAGTTCAAGTAGGTCCACAACTACAAGGAATGTTGGTCTAAAATAAAAGTTAATATTTTGAATTCGTTGAATAGATTTGTATGGATAAAATAGGGGCCAAGAACCAACTACGACATTCATATTATTATTTATATATATATAACGAACTCTCATAATGCTCTTGGACCGACTTTAACCTTTTACCTTCTTTTTTTTTCTTTAAAATGAGAGGAGATATTGTCAAGTCACTTATATATATAAAAAAAACGAATTCTCATAATGCTCTTGGACCGACTTCAACCTTTAAACTTTTCTTTTTTCTTTAAAATGAGAGGAGATACTCTCAAGTCACTTGCATTGGTAACACAAACAACTAACCTCATAACAATATCTTATTTTTTTTTAATCCAATTAATTTTTATGCCTCATGGCAATATCTTATTTTATTTATTTATTTTTTTTTGTGCAACTATATACAAATTAAAGTGGCCCGTGGATAATTATGCTTGGTATAAGCTCAACATGAATTTCCTTTTTAGCCATTTTATATGAACTACTTTAGTGTTATTGAATTTTCTGCTTATCTACATCAGCTAATAATTTTTTTTTTTTGATGAACTCTGTTATAAGCCAAACCAGCCAAAATTTTCTTAGAAGCTGTTGATTTTTCTATCCTACTTGAACATGGTAAATAAACTTAACACCGAAGGACATTGATGAGAGAGAGTGTGTCGTTTGGTGCTTGGATCCCAGATCTATGCTTTATTCTTAGTTATATTACCTGTATGGTATTGTATATATCATATTATATTGGGCAATTATTATATTACAAGAGATTGCTCTTAAATTGGACTTAAATAAACTTACTACATGTTTCATTTAATTAGATTGGGATAATATAAACTAACTAAATGTACACTATCTTTAATTTCAAAGATACTGCAAGGAAAAGAATAGACTCCTAAAAGCTAAATGTTTATCGGTGTCGGGCACAGATAATAAGATTAGACCCTATTCAACACTCTAGGATACTAGGGGTGTACATGATTCGGTTTAATTGTGTTTATTTCATAAAAAATGAAATCAAACCAAACCAAACCAGTTATAGCCTTGAAAAAGAAAAATATTTATATTATAATATATATATATATATATATATATATATATATAGTAAACGGTTCGTTCCGTTTTGCAGAACTCCAAATTGTAACCGACCTGTTATTTAATGGTTTCATAATTTTGAATGATTCGGTTTGATTTTTTAGTTTTACTGATTTTTGTACTCCCTAGAGGAGAATATATATCTTGTAGTCTTGTTTAACATTTTCTTTTTTGCTTGGACGAGGACACTTGAGGGATAGATCTAGGGTATGTTTGAGACACAGTGGGATACTTTTTTTCAATTTCAACATCATTCTCCTTGAGGTCTCTAATCTCTTTTTCTTTTTCCCTTTTTTACTATGTGGACCATTTTTTTCTCTTTTGGTCTCTCTCTTGCAGCCCCTTCTTTTTTTCCTTTTGTTTTCAAATCAACAACTCTTTCTCTCACTCTCTTGTAGAGATCTATATATCTTTTTCTTTCTTTTTTTATTTGACGCACCCTCCCTTTCTTTTTTTTCCGAAAACAAGAATCTTAAATGTAGATTAGATCTTGGAGAAGAAAACATTAGAGTATTTTCTTCCGTCTTTCACTTTATTTATTTTTATTAATTGTGACATGGAAGAATAGTTCATTTCTGCTCACGTTGTCAAATAGTAATATTACTCAACCTCTCACAGATGAATTTGAATCATCTTCATTAATTTGTTTGGATTTAGTTATGTATATAACTGAGTAGTTGTATTGCATGTTCATAATCGTTAGATGATGACTTGGAGATACTTAGAGAGAAAAATTAATAGGGAGAATTCAATTTCACATATTGCAGTCTTGTGAAACAAAATTTTCAATCAACTATGTTTATCATTTTATATATATATATATATATATATATATATAAATGAGCATAACAAAACCCTTTCCCTATATTTAGTGAAACTCCAAAGGATTTACTTGAAAATTTCTTGTTTTATTCTCTTATTAATTTTTCCTTTTTTGTTTCAATTTCCAAATCTCTCTCGTAGAGGTCTCTCTCTCTTTTTTCCTTTTTTACTTTGTATTTTTTTTTTCTTTTTCCTTTTCCTCTTTTCACTCTCTCTCTCTCTCTATCTCTCTCTCTCTTGCAACCCCTTCTTTTCTTTTGGTTTCAAATTCAGCATCTCTCTCTTAGAGATCTCAATCTCTCTTTTTCTTTTTCTTTATTTTATTTTATTTCATGCACCCTTTTTTTTTGTCTCTCTCTCTCACAACAGGGATGTTAAAGTAGATGAAAGATCTGGAGAAGAAAGAAAGCTAAGAAAATTGAAAATCCCCTATAATCTCTATTATATACAAAATGGAATAATTATAGTCTAAGAATTTATAACAAGACATTTTAATTATTAAAAAACAGGGATATATAAGAAGGACATAATGTTAATATAATTAGTGCTCTTGCACCCTAAGTAGGTTGAGATAAACACACTAAAACACAAATTTAGGATCATATGATAAATTAAGTGGAGCTTTTTAATAGGATGAGACTAATAGTCATGAAAGAAAAAAAAATTGCAGAGGGTATGAGATGGTGCATATACATTGTAAACATAGATTTCGAGATAGGGTTGATGTTGGGTTGCTATTATGAGAATTCAATACTTTTTTTCTCAATTTCCGCTAGGTAAAACTGAAAATTTGAAGAGCTAAAATTTAAGTATTGAATTCAAATGCTAATAAGCATTAAAAATGTTTGATACTTTTTGAAATTTAAGTATTCAATGTTTAAATAAATTGTGATATTACACAAAACTTTTATCTAATTTTAAGTGGCACTTATTATTTTGAATGATATTCATATTACGTTATCAAATGCACTTGATTAAATACACAATTAATCATTCAAAATCAAATAATGGATTGTGTTATCAAAGAACAGATTACACCCAATGTTAATTTATGAGTCCCAACCCCACACACAATTAATCACAAATAAGGATTCATACTCCATCACCTATCCTCTCTCCTGGGAGAAAACAAGAAGTCCAGATGCTACTTAAACTGAAATCTTTAACATATATCTATATATATATATATACACACACACACATACGTGAGACCACTTTACTAGTTATTGTTACAACCGTTGTTACCAATATAATTTGGTGTGTTGCATGAACCTCTATTAATGTCTCTCAATCACAAGGTACTGTTTAATTAAAAAAAAAAACCATGAATGCATATTTTATCTACAGAACAACACTGAAGTATTAATTAATATTGTTATATACTTATTATAATAAATCAAAACTTAGCCAAAAAGAAAGAAGAAAAAAAAGGAGCAACTTTAGACTGCATGCAATGATCAAAATAAATTTTCATTTATGTTACTTTTGTCTTGTACAAACCGCAAGGACAGGAATTGAGTGAGACTCGAGGGTCTATTGGATGAAAATTCCCTTATTTAGACTTCAATCGATTTTCATGGAGACAGACATGAATGTTGATGTTTATACCAGTACCTGGTTAATTTTTTAGTATCACGTGGGAATTCAGTTATATAGTCTTCAACCGATTTTCTTGGATATTTTTTTGCAGAAAAAGAGAAGAGAAACAATAAGAATATTTATGGAATAAAAAAGGTAATCAGAAATGTTTTAGTCATTTGATTTTTCTTTCATATATTTTCATGCAATGACAAAAATAACAAATTCATATGAAAAACTACAAATTAGATGACTACCTAACATTTCCGCAGCTGAATTTGTCGCTGTATGATAGATACTTCAGCAGTGGCATTGTAAGATATTTATTTCAATCAAAAACGAGAATTTGGAGAAATTTTCAAATTAGCTTAGAACTATAAGAAAATTACATGAAATCAAGACATTAACCAAGCATTTTTAATGAATAAGTGGAAGGTTCTGAAACTTGTTTGTATATACAAGATGAGAACGTTTAACGCCCTTAAGCAGGCTAGCAACTTCAAATGGCAACTGCATTATAAATTTTTTGAAGGGACTGAACAATTAGTATAAAAATAAAGTTTTTTTTTAAAAAGTTACAAATTATTATATATATTTTTACAATACAAATCTTAATATAATATGGACGAATATTGAAGAATGAGATATGAAATTCATACTTCACTTTTGTACTTTCGCACTACACTTTAATTTTAATAAATAAAGTGACACAATAATCTCTCAAGAGTAGGATGTGAGAGTACTTTTTAAAAGAATGTGAAGGGTGAGTGTTTTCAAAGGACAATTTGTAATTTTTTTTTTGAAAGGTAAATTGATATATGTATAAATGACCATAAACTGTACATAAATGAGATATTTCGGCCTAATGCGAGGGCCCAAAGCCGAAAAAAAAAACATTAGGCACATAGGCCCACAAATCAAATAAATAACAATGACATAAAGTCCAACCCACATAGAGGAACAATCAATCCATAAATCATACGGTGGATCCTTTCTAAGAAAGCAACATAAATTCAAGTGTGCAAACGCAGAGTATACATTATTCCCTTTTAGCTAAAGATTATTTATAAATTTTAAATATTTTACAACCCATTAAGTCCATGAAATGAGAAGAAGAAAAGGTGTATGTGTTATATTTGGATTTTGACCATTTCTTTTGAATATGAGTTCCTAATATATGGAGCGATTTGTCAATTTTTTCTTAGGAATATTAATTCCTTTAGAGTAAAAAATTTAACCTACTTTTCAGTCCCTTAGTAAGTCCACACTGCAATTCCATCAATTAGTAAATGAAAAATGATATGCAAGCCAAATCATTTCGTACCGAGTTTCTCACACAACTTTCTTATAAAAAGTTTGTATCATACCTATACATGTAAACGGATCGGGTAATGGTCAATCCGATTCGATCTGAATCCAATAATTGTAGTAGGTGATCTGATCGGATAATTTTGACGGATTTTCATTTAATGAAACCATATCTGACACACATACAATCAAATGTCCGATCCGTTAATCCGATCGGATTAAATTATTTATGTTTCACAAATCAAACAAACAATATTCTCACTCATATACTACTCAAAGAAACTAAAAACCAAATCTCAGCAAGATAATTTATTGACAGTATGTTTAATATTTTCCATTTGAAGGCAAAACAAAAAGGATTACAGTTTTTGTACCAGTGAAAAAAATCACTTGGTTTTGTACTCTTTGTTAAAGAACGAAAACACTATAAAGAGAGAAAAAGGAAAATGAGAGAGAGTGAGGGGGAAGAAGAGGAATAAGAAGAAGATGAGGGGGAAAAATCTGAAATAACTTTGTTGAAAGATTGAAAACTAGGGCATGGAAAACTACGGCATAAAAATTAGGGCTTCAAATGGAGAAGAAGAAAAGGAAGAAGAGAAGGAAAATGATAGAGAATACGCACTAGGCGAGGATATGATTAACTCTAATTCAATTTCAATTTGTTTATGTTAGCAGGTTATTGGAATTGGATCATTATCGAGTTATCGGATTTGCTACTCAGTTATATCCTGATAATCGGATCGAATTCATATTGACAGTACATCTCTCCACATTCTACTAATAAGAAATGCTAGGTAGAAAGATTAGCTTGACTTACATCTTGTCGTCTTGACTCAAGATAACCCTCTCGAACAATTCGAACAATAGCAACACAGCAATTAAAAAGCTCTTCTTGAAATGAAGATTGTATCTTAACCAGTCTTTGTATCTTAGCCAGTTTTGTTCTATAGCAGATAATTCTGAATTCTCATCTTCCACCAACTCAATCAAAGTGATGATGCATTGTTTGATTTGTTGTGCCGAGAGCCCAGAAATTCAACAAACAAAGTACCACAAAGCACCACACACACTAATACACAGATATTTACGTGGTTCGGCAATTGCCTACGTCCACGGGAGGCAGCGGATTTCACTATCGGAGAAAAATGGTTACAAATACAGATTTCTCTGTCAAACTCTCACAATAAACGGATCTGCCACACCTTACAAACAAATATACAACAACTATATATAGACAAGGATGGCAAACGGAAGTCCACAAATCCGGCGTCATTGTCCACAAATTCGGCGCCTTTTCTTCTCTCTTTCGGTGGCTTTCGGTGCCATAAATTCGAGCCACTATCCAACATGATTGTCATGCCTTCTGTCAAAGAGAAACCTTTTTCATTCTTAAACATATTTGGATCCATTACCTTTTGTCGAGCTACTAAAAGAATTGTGGCCAATGGAATGGGATTTCCCTGCTTGAAGTGTTCATAAACCACCTGCCTTACGTCCTTTGTGTTCCAAGCAAGCAATTATATATATATATATATATATAAAAGTTATTTTAGTCTAAAAATAAAGCAACCCTTGAAATATTGCCCTAATGCCATGTTCTAAATAGACATGGATCCCCTCCAGTCCCTCATCCCATCCTGACCAGTGTCTTGCACTAATAAATTAACAGTACAAGACATTATAACACAATGCAACACGGTACATGTCATGCACTATTAAATTAACAGTGCAAGACATTATAATACAATGCAACATGGTACATCACAAATGCAACATTCAAGCAACAACGATGTAACAGTCATATATGCAATTCATTTACATCAAAGTTGCAACATACTACATCATGTTGCAACATCACAATATCATTAAGTCGAGAATTTAACACATTTGCATAGTTATTTCATTGTCGATTTAAAAATATTGTTGCATTAAGGATTTAAAATTACAACATTGTTGATTTAAATGCATCGAATGACATAAGAATATCCTGATCCTATAGTATTGTATATACTTATGCATCTAAATAAAGAAACTGGATAATGAAAAATGGATAAAACCAGACTCATAATATAGAAATTCGCACAATCCGGTCCAGAGCTTTATTCCTGCAAAACAGAGGAGATGTGACCTCGCTGGTGGGGTGCTAGCCGAATACATTCCGACGATCAAGTTAGTACTTGTCATCGTATAAACAGAAAGAAAATTAATTATGTAATTAATATTTGCATACTTTTTTATTGTGCCCCAACTCTCCTTTTTATAGGGGAGGATATTTAATAGTTGTATTATAGTAGAAGACCCTTCAGTTACTTTATCCAAACTAGCTAGGAGAGATATTAGGAAATAAAGAGTTATCCTTATCCTTAATTTGTAGCTTATGTCAACTATTTGACTCCTTCGCCCTTTGGATTTCCTATATGATTGAATTTTTCATATCAGTTGCGCCCCATTCCTTACTTCTGTTTTTTCAATCTTACATAACCTTTGTAGAGACTATCTTTGTCCTTGAGAATAGAGCTTATTTTTTGTGGGGATAGGCAACTTTCATTTTTCTCTTGAATTCTCATCCCTTTTGTTTCAGCCTACCTCATTCACCACATAATTAATCGGAGGCATTGTATCATTGATGATACAGTTGATTACTGGAGAATGATCTAAGACATTCACATCATTGTGTGATCAGCCATACCAAAGAACGTATGCCAGAGCCATAGATTTTTTGATGCAACCGCCTCTTGTATGAGGGTAGGATTACGGCTTCTCACCTTGTGTGTGTCATGCCACGCTGTAGGACAGTTCTTCCATTCCCAATGCATACAATCTATAGAGCCAAGCATACCTGTGAATCCTCTTTCCTCCCATTCTTCAAGTAGACGTGCAATGTCGTTTCGTTTGGTGAGCGTAGGTACTGGTCCGCGTACAATGCAATTACAGCATCACAAAACCTCTTCAAGCTTTGGATCGCAGTGCGCTCGCCAACCTTTGTGTACTCATTACAAAAATTTGCTGAAATTCCATAGGCGAGTATACGTATTGCAGTTGTCATCTTTTATATAGTGGTGAAGTGGTGTGTTTCCATTGATGTCTTTCTGATTTATAAGACTGTTGGCAAAGGAATTTTCTAAGATAAATTGGATTGTCTCCTCTTTCTCACGCTCCACTGCAATGTGAAGGATATTCTGGCCTCTACTATTGTTAATTTCCCAACTATCTGGACAGCATGATAGTATTTCTTTCATGACATCTACGTGACCTCGACTAGTTGCTATATGAAGAGCTGTCTTGTTGTCATCGTTGCCTGCAACAAGATATGCCACCGATTTATTCAGTAGATGTCTAAACTTCAATACATCTCCTTTCCATGCAGCATAATGGAGTGGTCTCTATCCATATACATCTGCCTCTTTGATTAGTGACGGATTGAAGCAGTGTAAAATTGTTATGCATTCTGAAAGAAAACATTTTATAAGAATAAAAAATTATATAATTAAAAATAGGGACAGTAAGACAAAACACTATTAATTTTATGTTAGATTATAGATGTGAGGTAACATAGTTTCATTTTCTTCTACACGCTAGCAAATTAAAACAGATAATGAAGAAAAGATTTAGTTATAATTAACTACCTTTGTCATAATAAATTGTTGTTGCGTGTAAAACTGTTCTTCATTTGGACCACTGTAAGCTGGTGATATGCAATTCTCCAAAATTTTGGACACAATCAAAGAATTACCTCTCTCAGCAGCCAGGAAAAGTAGTGTTTCCTGAGCTTTATTGGGTGGATGTACAAACTCGGAATCTTCTTTCGTTAATATCTCAACCACATCCAAATTTTTTTTTTATTTCACACGGCTTCGTGCAAGCTGGCTGTGTTACCCTCCACATTCCTCATCTTCAACATCTCCTTAGTAGTTTCAGTCCGCTTTCGAGCTCCCTGTCCACTTCTTTCGCATATTCAATAAGTTTTGTACTACACCGGCATATCCTTTTCTTGCTGAAATGTGAAGTGATGTGTCACCTTTGATATTCACGAAACAAAGTAGTGATCGGCCACACTTGTGTAAGATCTCCCTCACACACTCTATTTGGCCAAACTCAGCCGCGACGTGGAGGACTGTTTTGTTCTTGGGGTCACTTGGACTTCAAGTTGATCTGCATTTTGTGTGATCAGGACACCAATATTTCCCTCCGCAACAGCCTTATAGATGATTGGATCCATCACATATATATATATATATATATATATATATATATATATATATATATATGTCAGTACCGGTAGCTATTTGTGATTGTGTTTGTGTTCTGTCTGCTTGGTCACTTGGGATAAATATATAGCCTCATGAAGCAGCTTTGCCCAAGACAAACCCTCAACCAGCCCAATGTCCAGTTTTGGAATAATGCTGACTTAGTTGATAGTGCAAGTCATGAGAGATGATGGAATCAACTTAAAAGCAATGCACAGGAAAGGAAAAAGAATAGTTCAAGTAGCTCCACAACTGCAAAGAATGTTGGTCTAAAATAATGGTTAATATTATGGATTAGTTACTGATATCATCAATTACATTTTTGTGGATGTAGAAATTGTAATATGAAAAC
This sequence comes from Cornus controversa, assembly GCA_026545225.1. NCBI lineage: Eukaryota > Viridiplantae > Streptophyta > Magnoliopsida > Cornales > Cornaceae > Cornus > Cornus controversa. Next base: position 43,321,063 of record CM048849.1, read on the forward strand.
AAGAGAAGATGGAACTCCTAAAAAAACTCACCCTTGGACGGGATGACACCGTTAACATATCCCCTCTTCAACAGGTACACAAGGACCACAAAATATGACACGCAATCAAGAAACTGAATAAATTGACATATTAGGTTGCTTCTCATCTTCTGATTGACAATAATTTCTCTATGGGTGATATAATTTTCATGTCAAATGCTTTTCTTTTTTTTTTTTCATGTAGGAGGTCTTGATAGTCTGGGGGGGCCATGACCAAATATTTCTACTGGAGAAAGCTACTGAACTCAAGGAGTATGTATACTCTACATCAACTCATCTATGAACTATGTACTTTATATTAATCTTTATTTTTGTTTACTGATTCTAGCTAAGGCATTCATAACATACATATATGCACTCATTATATATTGGTTAACCACGTATGACATGATTCTAATTAAGTAGTAGAATAAAGAAAATAAGAGGATAAATATAGTGGCAAATAGATGGTTGATGAGTGAGTGGAACCTCCCAAATAATGTGCTTAGAGGTTGAGTTGAGTCTTCTCGATCTTTTTCCAATTCTACAATGACCACTCCAGGTGCTGTCATTTATATCAGTTACTAGTTTTTGAAAATTTGACCTGCTTTGTCTATGGACTTCTAGATTCTTAGTTGAGGCCAGGATTGGTTAAGCCTTCAACTCATGTAACTGCTCTATCTTGTTTCGGTCTGATAATCATAAAGATTTGAAGCACTCTGGCTTTTCGATTCTGTTTATACTCTGTTGAGGTGCTTTTGGAATCTGATGCTGATTGCTGGCTCTCATGATAAATAGGTTTCTGCAGATAATTTCAAGTTCTGTTATATTTTATTTATTGTTTTCTTGTTTATGAGCAACTAAACAAAGGTTGGAGTATTTAATTTTATTACATGTTGTCTTGGCAGTTTGATGTGGAAAGGCGAAATATCGATTACCCGGATTTAGATTTGATGTTTACCTTCAGGTAAACATCAATCCTTAGTTGGAATGCTGGAGTAATAGACTGGACAAACCTAACTTTTGTCTTTTTTTGCACAAAGTGACTGCTCCCCAAATTCCAACCCACATTCTCACGCTTGACTACCTTGAAATTTTACCACTGCACTAGACAATGACTCTATTATGTTTCAATTTATATCCTCAAGTAGACATTATGTTTGTTTTTATCAAGTCTCTTTTTTATTGTCACACTAGGAAATTAAAAAAGAAAAAAGAAAGAACAATGATATACCATACCATATAATCATGTACTCTATATTAAAATGAAATTCATTATGTTAATCAATAGACCTCATAACCTTGTTAGGAGCAGCACATTTAATAGGATAAGAGACCCTCATTCCTTTTCGAATTGTTATGTGGTTAGTTGGTCATAATGTTTCTTGTGGAGGGAGCCCATATTGGGGATAGTGTAAGTGGATACCTATGTGTCTGAAATTTTTATGACAACCCAGAAAATAAATAAAGAAGATAAAGAAAAGTGTTCTTAACAATCGGACTTGTAATTATCTTCTTTATGATACCCCTTCTTATCAGTTGAAAGCAGGACTAATATTTGCTGGTGGGAAGTGTGGAAAAGAGTCTTATGCTTTGTATTTATCCGCTGGTTCTTTAATCCTTTCCTCTGGTTTCTTGTCATTTAGGGTCAGTTCTTATTTGTGATACTTGATTTTATTTGTGATATTTGGTAAAAAAATTTCCACCAAGCATTAGCTTAATGCTTGAGTGATATCTCTTCATAACCCCAGTAAGAGGAGGTTCTGTTCTGATTAGAAAAATGTGGCTATGTATGTCTAAAAAGATGTTCGATATGGTTTTTATGGTTCAATATGATTTGGCCTTGCATTTCAGCATAAATAGTATGCCTTGACTTATATTCTACTTCTGTGTAGGTTCACTAGCATCTAATGTTAAGGCTTGGAATGGAAGCTTACCATCTCTTATTGAATTGTACTCATGGATAAGGGTACAATTCAAATAACTCAATATATATATATATATATATATATATATATATATATATCAATTACAATTATTAGTGGTCAGAATTTCTTGTTCCACTCTTTGTACAAACAATATTAGATTTTCTTGTTCCACTCTTGTTTATCCTTTTGTAATGCTTTGAATTTTTATTTTACTTTATTTATTTATTTTTGACTTTTTAAGATTAAATTTTTGTGACGTTGTACAAATGACTTATACTGTCTCTCCACATTTTGTTCATAAAGTTGCCGTGTGATTTTTGTGGTTCAATTATGGATAAGTTCTAATTTTTTCTTGAATTTTTTTTTGCAGGGTTTACATAGAGGAGTGAATAAGATTAATCACGTAGCAATGGGCATGTAAACATTTTATTTTATTTTTTTAATAATGAACTTTTGTTGTAATTTAGAATAATTGATGTAATTTATATAACTATATCTTATTTGAATATGAAGATATTTGATTCAATTTATTTAACAGATAGCTTTATTTTGGTATGGATGCCATGTATGACTAAATGGGTTTTTTGACATTTCAAAAAAAAAAAATTTAATATTAATAAATGGCCCTTCCACGTATAGGTGAATTTTTTTAAAAATCAAGTGGAGCTTTTAGCGGCGATCAGAATTGCTGCTAAAGCCTTTTTATTATTCGCGGACCGGTTTTACCCGCCGCTATAACTCAAAAGTATCCGCATATTTATTGTGTTGAAACCTAAGATTTAGCGACGGTTGTAACAGCCACTATAGTCAAAAAACCTATTCCGGCTGAACTTTTAGTGGCTAATGGACGAACTGACGCCCTGCTGCCGCTAAAAGATATAGCGGCGATTTTTTGCACTTTTAGAAGTGATTTTGACCGCCACTATAGACCCTTTTTGTTGTAGTGTGAATTAAAATGGTAATAAGCATTGAAAATGTTTGATAAAATTCGGAATTTTAAGTATTCAATATTTAGTAAATATTGTGATATCCTCACTTAAAACTAGAGGTGCATACGGTTCAATTACTTACGGTTCTTGGTGGAACCGTTTTCAACAGTTTTTTAATTTTAGAACCAGAATCGTTAAGTTCGGTTTGGTTCGGTTTTGTTCCGATTCTGGTTCTCCAACAGTTCTGTCAATTTTTTTTTTTATAAAAATATTGGCAAGATACACACTCATACTTGTGCACCCCTAGTTATAACAATAGATTAAAAGTTACTAGTATTTCTTTATATATTTTATATTATATAAATATATAGAATATTAGAACTTAGAAGTTATTATTATTTTATCTATATATTATATATTTTATACCTTATATATAAATACAACACTAAAATTTAGATTTTATTAGTAGTCTTCATCACTGGCTTCAATTTACAAGCCATCAGGAGGTTGTGGAGGGGAAGGAATGAAAGAATATGTATATCCCAAACAGAATGGGCACGCTGAGCAGCCACTCCATCGCGCTGTGACATGGGAAGGAGTCTTTCACTAATAGCTAATTGATCCTCAATTATACAATATTTGGTGAGTTACAACAATCACTCAGATTTCTCGAGTTCCTTTCTGCCCATATATGGTAAATGGACGTTGAAAGTGCCAATTTGTTAATTGCATTTGTGATGTTTTATGTAGCCCAATGGTAAGAAACCCACCTCATTATGTCATTCCAAGAGCTAGATGATGTATGAAATCCATAGAGGCTCTGAATATCAAACTAGATGCGAGACGAGAATTGACAGGAAAAGAACAGGTGATTTAGGATTCTTTGGTTAGTCGTTTTGAACAGGATATCGCCCACGTTGGACAAAAAATTGATGGCATACAAGCAGAGATGGAACTACTAATGGACTAACCTGGGCTACAGCCTAGGTCCAAAAAACAAAATTTTATTACTGTATTTATTAGTTCACAACCTACTAGCCCAACCCACTATTTTATTATATTATTTATATTTTGAGACTCTAATAATATATTTAATTGGCTTATTTAATTCTAAACCCAAGCATGACATAATATAATTTAAAGTTTAAAGTCATACCGTTTATTTATATATATATATTCGAGTATTATATAATTACATCGAGCCATGTGACAACCTGACCTTTAAAATTAATTGTTCAATTATTCATGGTGGTTCTAGACCTTTGGTGCAAATATTTAAAAGAGATTAAATATGTAAATTCTTTCTAATATTTTCTTCTTTTTCAGTTCTTCACCCAATAGTTTGTAACTCTTTTTATATATATATCATATATGTATAAATAATTAAATACTCAGTAATTCAAAAAACATTAACAAATTGGAGAATATACTAAACAGCAGGAGGCCAGTTTATACATTCTCCAATAAATTGTTTATTTTTATTTACATTTTTAATTTGTTATTATACTGAAATTTTCTTATAAAAATCTTATATATGTGCATAATTACTCTTTCTTAGCAAGCTTGTTTTTGTTGTGATTTGTGAAGTGCGAACAAATATCTTAAGGAAAATAAAATGTGTTGTCTACTAGATAGTTCGCTTAAGTATGGGAATTTCAGGGTGAGCCCTGCCTCTATTATTTCAAACTATCGAGACATTTCATTGCAAGATGAAAATTTTGTTTTCGATCCGTCTCATATTGACTCTCCATGTTTTTATGGCAACAACATAATGAGCTTTTTCGACAATGAAGCGTGTTAAAACTGAACTTCGCAACAAGATGAGTGATAAATTTCTTGTAGATTGCATCATTCTCAACGTTAAAAGAGAAATTGGTAAAAATATTGATATAGATTCAGTAGTTAATGAATTTGACCCTCTTAAGGATCGCAGAGTTCATCTTCAATATCTTACTTAAGAAAAGCCTATATCTGTTTTTGTATTTATCTATGATGTACTTGATTGGTTTATATGAGAACGTACTCGTTTTTTTGTCTATTTTTGAATATTTATAACATATATTTGTCATAAAAATTATTGTGTTTATTTTTAATTTTTCATACTTTTAGTCCTCCTCACTTTGCAATTCTGGTTTCGCCCTGCATACAAGCTCATCCCCAATCAATGTTCTCTTTGCCTCTATTCTACCCACGTTCCCAATCATTGTTCTCTTTGTGTTCCATGCAAGCAATAATAGTCTTCAGTTTTTTTTTTATAGGTGCAATATTAATAGTCTTCAATTTAGATTCCTACATTTATATATATCTATATAATATAGAAGCTTGGTATAATAAGGATAAAAAGTTCAATCTAATGGTCAAAAGTGGTTAAAAAATCAAGCATGTAATCCAAAATATTTTTTGCTATCTACGATCTAAAATTACTTTATCTAACGGTCACGATTGCGAGTGCATGATAGTGCCGTAGGTACGGATATACACTAGTATATGTATATATATATATATATATATATATGTATGTATATATATATATATGTATATATATATGTGTGTGTGTGTGTATCATATTAGTCCAAAAAGAAAGCAACCCTTAAATTGAAATGATATATACATTATGTCTTAGGAAGCACAAATACTTCTATAAGAGTAACATACTCGTATCATGTCCATATTTACTCTTCAGATACTTCCGAATACTTGTCCGATACTTTCTAAAATTAATAATAATTTTAAAATATATATTTTTTTCTAACACGTATTCGATACTTCTCATATACTTCAAAATACATTTTAACAAGTTTTGAACATGAAAATGTAATTTTTTCATCAATAATATCATATTATAATTGTTAAGAAAATTTTAAAATTCATTTAAAACAGAGTATTGAGATACATATCATGACTTAATATAAAATTTATTCATGCTAATTATACAATAACTTTTAACTCTTATTTTGTTTGTTAATGATAATATTTTGTAAAAAAATATTAATAACTCATTTTTTTGCATATATAAAAATATAATTTATTATGTTTATATTACAATTTCTTGTCGTATTTGTATTTTATTTTTTTTAAATTTATAATATCGCTGTACTCGTATCATATCGTAGTGACATTCATGCTTTTCTAAGAAGGCAGGTTGCTTTTTTAAACTGAAATCTTTAATATATAGTGTTAATTCTTTGGTTGTCTTTCATAACTTAGCTTTCTTGTTTGTAGTCGGAAGAAGTTCAGAGTTATCTAGTCTTTCTCTATATCTGTGTAAAGTATCGACTGACGGACAATGTTTAAAAATGAAGTTTTTTTTTTTTTTAATATTTTTTTCCTGAAAGGTTAAACAATTGTATAAACTAAGTAATAATTACAAGTCAGCCCAATGGGCCGGGAGGCATTACAGCAAACAAAGAGGAAGTAGCCCAATCAAGAAACCCAAAAAAAGAGTTTAAATCAACATGGCAATGGCCCAACAATCCAACCACTTGAATAGCCAAACATAACGGAACTGTTTAGACCGTTAGATTTGGATATACAAAATTTGCGGTAACTAGGCGAAGGCCAACCAGGAGCAGAGATCATCTCTACTCTCAGCCAAATTCAGTCCGGCGGTCTCGGAGGGGACGACATCGCGAAGGGGATAAACCCCAAGCTACAAGCAGTGATCTGGAAGAAGCACACCCCTTTAAACAGCCAAGTCCAAGATTTGATGAGATCATCTCTGTTATTCGCGCAAGAACAGATCTTTGAGAAGAACTTTTATTTGTTGAGAGCCTAGCATTACGTTCCTCGATCCCAAATGTGGTAAACCATAGCAGAAATACTCGATTTTCATCCGACAGTCCTTGGATTGTTTGCCTTCCAATGGTGGGAAGCCCATGAGGAAAACTGTTGCCAAATAGGGATATGGGTGTAGACATGGAGGTATGAGTTACATTTCTTATCCAGAGTTGGTAATTTGGATTGAATTGCCATCCAAAGGATTAACTTGAGTCTTGGAATGGCTGGGGATTTCCACACAATGTTGAACCATGGTACACGTGGGGAGTGTGGGGAAAGGAACTCAATAGTGTGCTTCATTGAGTAGAGGCCTGATGTGGAGGCTGCCCAAATGAGCTTGTCGTCGGATGATGATGGTGGAGGCAAACCTGCGAGTTCAGGTAATAACTGAATAAGGGATTGGGGTAAATGCCAAGAGTTTGAATATACAAAGTGGCTTAGGAGGATGTCATCCGAAAATCCAAGAGATTGGAAGGATTCAACTGGGAAAGAAAGGGATAGCCATTCCCAATCTTGTGTTTGATGATATTCCTAGCCGAATGCCTGAGCTGCAACATCTTCCTCCAACACCACGAGCAAGATTGAGGAATCTTCAATGACCATAAGCTTCGCCCTCTGATCAAGTAAGTCTTGCACCATTGAATCCAAATCCTTTGATCATTTTCTATTTGTAGTTCCCATATGTTTTTCAGAATAGCTGCTCTGTTGGACGACAGAAGATTTGGAAGGCCTAAGCGCCTTCCTCTTTTGCTTTGTACACAGACATCTAAGCAACTCTTGCACCTGATTTTTTCATTTCATCACCTGACCATAGAAAGGCTCTAAAAATGCTAGAGCCTTTCTAGACCAATAAAGCTGAGTTGAGACAAGAACTGATTTAATCAAAAGTAGCCTACCAGCATAAGAGAGTGATCTTGAGGTCCAGTGGCTAATCCTTGATGAAATTTTCTCAATAAGGGGCCTGCAATCAACTGCCTTGACACCAGCAGATATGAGAGGCACTTCTAGGTATTTGATAGGCAGAGAACCCATTTCAGTCCCTAGGAAAGATCAAATTTGCAGCTCGGTGGAAAGGTCCATACCCGAAAGAAAAACTGAACTTTTAGTAAGGTTGATGGTTAACCCAGACATGGATGAGAAGTGGTCCATGTATGTTTTCAGAATGGAAATAGATGCAATGTCCCCATAGCATAAAAGTAATAAGTCATCTGCAAATGACTTTAACTATTATAACAAAGACATAGGAAATAATTATAAAAATCCGTCAACGTTGCTTCTACAATGGAAAAGTAGCATTCATATCACTGATCCAAAAACATAGGAAAAAGAAAAAAAATATATTGTTGAATTGAGTTAAGTTCAATCAAATTGCTAGAACACTATTTCTCTGTTCTTTTTTATCCAATCCCAATAGGATTTCATTTTTTATATTAAAATTTATAGTTTAATGCGAAAATTGGCAGTGTCTAAATTATAGTGCACCAAATCAGCAGAAGGGTTTCCGCTCCAACATATGGTATGATATTGTCCGCTTTGGGCCATAGTTTGCACGGTTTTGCTCTTGGTTTTACCCCAAAATGCCTCATATCAATTGAAGAGAACATACTACATATAAGCACATCTCCTTTTCCACACCGAGGCGATGTGGGATTTAGCACCCTGTACCCTGTCAGTGTGGTAGATCAGTCCAGTGTCTGTCTTTGCACCTGCCCACTCACACCCGTCCACAAGAGTTACTACAATATGTTAAGAATCCTTAGCCATCCCTCCTCTTTAGGCACTTTAATTGGCCTATAAGTTGAGCAGAGTATTCAATATATATATATATATATATATATATGCATAACATGTATATAAAAGGTGAATAAAACCACTCATCTGAAGGTACATATATATACACACATTTAAAATAATTTGGTGTGTTGCATGAACCTCTATTATTATCTCTAAAATCACAAGGTAATGGTTAATTAAATCCATGAATACATCTTTTATCTACAGAGCACTTACATTTCTTGAACTCCAAAATACACTTGACATTTCTGTTGACAGCTGGTCGTCATCGTTGTCATGGATGACTATATCATGTGCCTCAAAGTACCCCAATTAATAAAAGAGGAGTTCCTCCATAGTACTAACGTACAAATGAGGCATACAGTGATTGCAAGGCCCAATGAATGTGCCAACACAACATAAAAACCTGTCATTGATGCAACCACCATTGCTACCATAGCAGCTAAGGTGAGCCAAAGAGCAGTGGAAAAGCGCTGATAACGTATTAACTCATCATAATGATAGTAAGCAAATACGTGGATAAGTACAGAAGTAATGGAGAGGACCATTGCCATACTATCCGCCAGAACAAATGCTATGAAAGCTGCTCGTCTTGCTAAAACTGCCATGCCTTGATTTCTCCCACTGTAGCCATCGTACCCACCTGGTACCGTGAAACCAGCTGCAAAGGTTACCGTTGCTACAAGTGTAGCCACTATCAATTGGGTCTCCATTATTTTCTTTAGCTCTGGACCTTGTTTTTTCTCAGTCTTTAGGTCTGGACCTTGTTCTTCCTCAGAAGCTTTCTTTTTCATTTTTGGGGGTGATTTGTATTTGTTTCGGGAACCTCTATAAGTTAACAAACCTCTCACTGGCTCTGGAACCTGCATTTTTGTTCTTTGATCATCAATTCAAAGGAGTAGTGATATCTAAAGCCAAAATTTAGGGCAATATATATACGTCCACGTTAGAGAGAGAGAGAGGGGGAGAGAGTCTTCAATAAAAGTAACTCCATGCCTCATTTTCTTCTAGTTAAATTATTCTTAATTGCTGCTCTGCCATTGCCATTGGAAAAGGCAACCTAGCTTAGATGAGATGAGCCACTGTAATGCATTTTTTTTTACGACTCTGTTACTTGGCCAGAATCGACCCAGGTTGACTCTCACATCGCTCCGAAGTTTCTTTTTCCTATTTTCTTTATATAGTGGATCAATTTTTTTAAGAAATTCATAATATTATGTTCATTTTAACATGTAAATTTGCATACAATTGGTGTCTTGAAATTAGAATTGAATAAATTAGATTTTTTTTTTAATTTTAATTTTAAGATACCAATTCTATGCAACTGAACATAACATAAATGTTGTTAGAGTTATAAATATGTTCAATTATTTTTGAAGGCGTAGCATGAACTTGACTCGAAAATTGTTTTACTCATGTTCATTTGTTTTCGAAATGAGTCCATTTAGAACAGAATATATATATTTATAAAATAAAAAAAGATAAAAAACAAGAAAGAAAAGCTACTACATGAAAAAAATAAAAATAAAAAACTACAACAACCATCTAGAATCCTCCCATAGTCAAATAACAAACTCTAGCACAAAAGACATGTCTGGCGGGCATATAAAACTAGGAGAAATTCACCTATTATTCTGAGATGATGAAGCAGGGAAGCAACGCAAGTGGGTAGGCAATTTGCAAAGAAAAAAAAAAAAAATATATATATATATATATATATATATATATATATATGTTAACTTTTTTTTTTAATTTAAAATTCAAAATGCATACAAGTCATTCTGTGATTATATTATAAGAGTAGTGTGAATGAAGTTTCTCCTCACCCACAATAGTTGATATATATATTAATTGTTTCTTTACAAATAAAAAATGACAGTTGTCAGACAACTGGTTTTGGCTTAGAACATAAAATTTCTATCAATACATTCACGGTGAGTTTGCCAATAAAAAAAGATGTAACCAAATACATCTTTCACCACCATCACTCAAAACGTGAAGAGCACTATTCCAAACCTCAATGTCATTGTCAACAAAATTAGGAACACTATTTTTTTTAATAAGATCAACAGAATCCCTAAAGTTCTTTTACTATATATATATATATATATATATATATATATATATATATATATATATAATGCAAATAAAATTTTCACATATATAATAGACAAGGTAGGCATCCTTACCGACGAGTAGTCGACCCAATGTATGTCATGTGCAGTGAAGTTGTAGTTGTTGCAGGCCTTTTCATCCACTTCAGGGTGTTCGCTGAGACCGTACTTGTAGTAACTGGAATTAGCAGCAAGCAGATGAAGAGGCGTGTTTCCATCGATGTCTTTTTGATTTATAAGACTGCTGGCAAAGGAATTTTTTAAGATAAAATTGATTGTCTCCTCTACTTCACACTCCGCTGCAATGTGAAAGATATTCTGGCGATTACTGTTGTTCATTTCCCAGCAATCTGGACAGCGTAATAGTATTTCCTCCATGACCTCTGTATTACCTAGACTAGCTGCCATATGAAGAGCCGTCTTCTTCTCATCACTTTCTGCAACAAGGTATGCAATGGATTTATCCATATCAAGTAGTTGTCTAACCATTGATGCATCTCTTTGCAATGCAGCATAATGAAGTGGTCTCCATCCAAATACAGCTGCTTCCGTGATTAGAGACGGCTTCCAGAGGTATAAAATTTTTATGCATTCTAAAAACGAAGAAACATGTTATAGCAATTGAAAACAAAACATTATACAAGAATAAAACATTTTAGGAATGAATTGCTTTTTTATTAGTAAAAGAGATAGCATTCAGAGTTTTCTATTAAAAAATTTTACGCTTGAAGTTTTTGTGACAAAATGTGAATGATTACCGAAAATTAATTAAAAACAGGTGCTCTCAAACAAAACATTATTAATTATGTTTTAAATTATAGATGTGAGGTATTATATTTTTATTCTCTTGTACAAGCAAGTAAATTAAAATAGAGACAATGAAGAAAAGATCGACTTAGTTAGTAACTACCTGTATGTTCACCAAATAAATCATTATTAATTATTGCCGCATGTAAAGCTGTTCTTCCATTTGGGCCTCTGTAAGACGGTGATGTACAATTCTTTAAGATTTTGGATACCATCATTGAATTACTTCTCTCGGCAGCTAGAAAAAGTGGAGTCTCCTTAACATTATTGGATGGATGTTCAAACAGTGGGTCTTCTTTTGTCAAAATCTCAACCACATCAAAATTTCTTTTTCTCCGAACAGCCTCATGCAAGGCTGTGTCACCCTCCAAATTCCTCATCCTAAGCATCTGCTTGGTAGTCCAAGTCCCGCTTTCGAACTCCGTGTCCACTTTCGCGCATTCAATAAGTTGTTGTACTACACTGGCAAATCCTTTCCTTGCGGAAATGTGAAGTGAACTATCACCTTTGATATTCACCGAACAAAGCAAGGATCGGCCACACTTGTGTAAGATCTCCCTCACACACTCTGTTTGGCCGAACTCGGCCGCAACGTGGAGGATTGTGTTGTTGTTGGGGGTCAATTGGACTTGAAGTTGATCAGCATTGTGCATGATCAGTTCAGCAATATTTCCCTCCGCAACAGCCTTGTATATGATTGGATCCATCATATATATATATATATATATATATATATATATATATATACCGGTGGCTATTTGTGATTGTGTTTTGTATGCTTGGCCGCTTGGGATTAAGACTGCCTTAAATAGCCTCGTGAAGCAGCTTTGCCCAAGACAAACCCTCAAACAGCCCAGTGCTTGATACCTACGCCAATTTTGGGAATAATGCTGACTTAGTTGATAGTGCGAATCATGAAAAGTGATGGAATCAACTTAAAACCAAGGCACAAGGAAAGGAAAAAGAACAGTTCAAGTAGATCCACAATTACAAGAATGTTGGTCTAAAATAAAAGTTAATATTATGGATTAATTTAATAGACTTGTATAGATAAAATACGAGCTAAGGGCTAATCAACTACTACATTCATATTATTTATTTATTATTAATATATTTATATGCATATACATAATTTTATTTTGTGCAAGGATCTCACACAATATTCTTGGATGGACTGAAACCTTTTATCTTTTATTTTGAAACGAGAGAAGATACACATTTTTTTTTTTTTTTGCTGGTTTTGTTTGGCTACTTTCAACTCGAAAGAGCAAATACACAAGGGATACAAATTGACTCAGCGGATAATTATGCTTGGTAACAAGACTCTTAGAAATGCCTAAAACTTTACTTGAAAGGATTAGTTCAGTACCAAATGGGTACAGATGATTAGTTCTGTACTAGCAAGTATGGACACGTACACGAGACAAGGGTACGACACGACACAAATGCAATGATACAAAATATTATAAAAAAATTAAGACACAGACACGGTGAGGATACGGTTATAAAATAATAATGTAATATATTAATTATTCAATAAAAAAAAAGACTACATTATAGAAATGCTTCAATTCATCAAGCAATTAAGAAATAAACAAACTTATAAATAAAAATAGATAAATAGATTAAAATAGATTAAAGAGCCAAACTTATTTAGTTCTCTACATATATTTAGCTAGATTTTAATCATAACTTAGTTGCATATAATTTTCTTTTAAAATACTTGAATATACATCACTGCTATAAAGTATTCGACACATGTTCGATGAGTGTTCAAGGAGTGACGTCCGAGAAGTGTCTAAAAAGAAAAATGTCAGGACACTTCAACGAAGTGCCAACACGTGTCCGAGGAGTGTTCGACACGGTCTCTAAGTGTTCGATAAGCGTATGACACCCTCGATGAAGTGTACGTGTTTTCTAGGTTATCTACCATTCGGTATAAGCTCAACATGAATTTCCTTTTAGCCATATGAAATCAAATTAGATGCCACTATGCTACTTACTCTCCTTACTGCTGCTTTTCTCAAACACCTGATGCTCATGTACAAAAGGCTTGATCATTTGCTTTGTATGCTTTTGAAGCTTGTTTTGTAGGTTTGGTTGCTACTTTGGAGTCTCTTATGCCTCCTCTGTAGCCTGTTTTGTACTATCATTTGATATATATATACACAACTGACATTTGCCAAAATAAATATAAAAATCAAATTAGATAAACTACTTTTGTGTTAACAACTTCAGGGTATGAAACTATCAGCATGAAGTCTAAGCTGTATTATTGAATTTTCTGCTTATCTACATCAGCTAATAATTTGTTTTTTTATGAACTCTGTTATAGGCCAAGAAAACCAAAATTTTCCTAGAAGCTGTTGGTTTTTCTATCCTACTTGAACATAATAAATCAACTTATCCCCGAAGGACATTGATGAGAGCTAGTGTGCCGTTTGGTGCTTGGATTCAGATCTATCCTTTGTTCCGAGTTATATTACACACGCACATATATATATAATATTATATTGGACAATTATTATATTACAAGATATTGCCATTAGATTGAGCTTAAATAAAATAATTAAATGTTGGAATAATATAAACTTACTAAGTATATACCAAATTGGATCACTATCTTTAATTTCAAAAATATTGCAAGGAAAAGAATGGACGCCTAAAAGCTAAATGTTTATTGGTGTCGGGCACAAACAATACATTACTTGTAAATTGTAATAAAGAACCATGGCCTCACTGTGCCTTGTTCGAATGTTGGACATGTTCAACACTCCAGGAGATTATCTTGTAGTGCTGTTTAACTTTTTTTATGCTTGGATAGGGAGGTACACTTTGGGACCCAAATTCTCTCCGGTGAGGAGTCTCCTGTCCTTTCAGTGATGACGTTTGTGGTAACTCACGTTATTATAATGAATGATACTAATATTAATCATTAGTAACTCATGTTACTTAAATTTTAATATTAGTAACTCATGTTACTTAAATAGGTGATACATTGATATAACTCATTTCAATAACGCAAGTTACTATTGATAATGTTGTCACTGAAAGGACGGTGAAAAAATCTTCATTGAGAGAAATTTTACTCGAGACACTTGAGGGATACATCTAGGATGTGTTTGAGACACAATTGGGTACGTTTTTCAATTTCAATATCACTCTCCTAGCGGTCTCTATTCTCTTTTGTTTTTCACTATGTGGACCATTTCAACCCCTTCTTTTTTCTTTTGTTTTCAACTCAACAACTCTCTCTCACTCTCTTGCAGAGATCTTTATCTCTCTCTCATTCTTTTTTTATTTTATGCACCCTCCTTTTTTTCTTTTTGTCTCTCTCTCTCTCTCTCACACAAAACAAGAATTTTAAACGTATTTAGATCTCAGAGAAGAAAATATTTGAGCGTTTTCTCTTTCTCTTTTTTTCTTTTTTTATTAGTTGTGAAATGCAAGAATAGTTGACACCTGCTCACGTTGCCGGATAGTAATATTACTCAACATCTAACGGATGAATTTGAATCTTCTCCATTAATTTGTTTGGATTTAGTTATGCATGTAATCATAACATAGTGAGTAGATGTACTAGTAGATGTACTACATGTTCATAATTGTTGGATGATGACTTGGAATTACTCGGAGAGAAAACAAAGAGGGAGGATTCAAATCCACATATTGCAGTCTTATGGAACAAAATTTTCAATCAACAATGTTTATCGTTATATATATATATATATATATATATATATATATATATATATATATAAAGAAGATGATCGAGCATAACAAAATCCTTACCCTTTAGTGAAACTCTGAAGGATTTACTTTACAATTTCTTGTTTTATTCTTTTATTAATTTTTTCCTTTTTGTTTCAATTTCAACATCTCTCTCGTAGAGGTCTCTCTCTCTCTTTTTCTTTTTCCTTTTTTTTTTGTTCTCTGTCTTAGAGATCTCCGTCCATCTTTTTCTTTTTTATTTTTTTTATGTCATGAACCTTTTTTTTTTTTTTTTTTGTGTGTCTCTCTCACAAAATAAGAATGTTAAATTAGATGAAAAATCTTGGAGAAGAAAGATTAAATTTGCAGCTTGGTGGCAAGGTCCATACCGGAAAGAAAAACTGAACTTTTAGTAAGGTTGATGGTTAACCCAAACATGGATGAGAAGTGGTCCATGGATGTTTTCAGAATGGAAATAGATGCAATGTCCCCATGGCATAAAAGTAATAAGTCATCTGCAAATGACTTTAACTATAATAAAGACATAGGAAATAATTATAAAAATCCGTCAATGTTGCTTCTACAATGGAAAAATAGTATTCATATCACTGATCCAAAAACATAGGAAAAAGAAAAAAAAAATATTGTTGAATTGAGTTAAGTTCAATCAAATTGCTAGAACACCATTTCTCTGTTCTTTTTATCCAAACCAAATAGGATTTCATTTTTTATATTAAAGTTTATAGTTTAATGCTAAAATTGGCATTGCTAGAGCTTCTTCATTTCTTTATGGACAATGTTTGGGTCCTGCGCCTACAGAATCAACATGGTTCTACCTGCTGACATGGATTACTAAAATTTAGACACCTGTGTGAGACTAAATTTTTTAAAAAATGGCCATTAAAATTTAAATTTTTTTAGTTTTAAATAAGTGTCTAAATTATAGTGCACCAAATAAGCAGGAGGGAGGACCAAGCATTGTCCTTTCTTTATATGATATGTTAAGAATCCTTAGCCATCCCTCCTCGATAAGCACGTTAATTGGCCTATAAGTTGAGCAGAGTATTCAATATATATATATATATATATATATATATATATGCATAACATGTATATAAAAGGTCAACAAAACCACTCATCTGAAGGTACATATATATACACATATAAAATAATTTGGTGTGTTGCATGAACCTCTATTAATGTCTCTAAAATCACAAGGTAATGGTTAATTAAATCCATGAATACATCTTTTATCTACATAGCACTTAAGCACGTCTATTGTTACTTACTATAATATATAACAAAAACTTAGCCCAAAAAAAAAAAAAGAGCTACTTTAGAATGCATGCAATGACCAACTTATTATTATTTTTTTTGAAAGGCAAAGCAAAGTTATTGAATAAAAAGAGAATGGCTTGTAACAGACATTTGATTCTTTCACAGGGCACAGAGAATGGCTTGTGAAATCCATGAACACTGACAGACATTTGAATCCTTGAACACCTTCTCTTCTGCATCTGGTCTTGTACCTATTATTAGATCAAAAAGTCTCATTTATTTATTATTGCTTTTTGTACAAATTTTTAACAAGGGAAGTGGACTAGTGATTCACAAGACATGGGAGTTATATGTCAGTAGTAAATCAACAACGAGTGATTTCAAAGGCATTAAAATTTAGGAGTTGCATAAAGATTAGATGTTGTTTTCTTCAGTGTGGATTTTGGTTGCTCTCCATGAGGCCTCGTCTCCGATGTGTTTTCCATGTAAAAGAATCCGTTGTCCCACTTTTTCTCTTACTCTTTACAACATAAAAACCTGTCATGAATGCAACCAACATTGCTACCATATGCTTTTTCTCATCTTTATAAGCGAAAAATGGAATGTCCCATAGCAGCTATCATGAAATATAAAGCAAAGCCTTGGCGGATAAGATGCTTTTTCTCATCTTTATAAGAGACCGTAAATAAGAGGAATACAACAACAATGGAGAGGACCATATGTAGCAATAGTATCAGTCAGAACAAATGCTATGAAAGCTGCTCGTCTTGCTAAAACTGCCATGCCTTGATTTCGCCTTTTGTTGCCATCGTAGCCACCAGCTGGTACTGTGAAACCAGCTGCAAAGGTCACCGTTGCTACAAGCGTAACCACTATCAATTGGGTCTCCATTATTTTCTTTAGGTATGGATTTTCTTCATATTTTTTCCCAAGATGATCTTTATGTGTTTCCTCATAAGCTTTCATTTTTTTGGGTAATTTGTATTTGTTTCGGGAACCTCCTATTTGTACCTGCAATATTTTTCTACTTTGGTCATCAATTCAAAGGAGCAGTGATATCTGAGGCCAAAATTTAGGGGCAGTGTCCACGTTAGAGAGAGTCTTCAATAAAACGAACTCCATATCTCATTTTCTTCAATAAAAAATTCATAATTAATGCAATTTTTTTTTTCACATAATAGACAAGGTAGAATCCTTACCCAGTAGTTCCCCCATTGTATGTGTGGTGCAGTCAAGTTGTTCTTGTTGTAGCCCATTTTATCCACTGCAGGGTGTTCATTGAGACCGTACTTGTAGTAACTAAAATTAGCAGCTAGTATATGAAGAGTTGTGTTTCCATCGGTGTCTTTTTGATTTATAAGGCTGTTTGCAAATGAATTTTCTAAGATAAATTTGATTGTCTCTTCTTCCTCAAGCTCCGCACCACTGTGAAGAATATTCTGACCTCTACTGTTGTTCATTTCCCAGCAATCTACACAGCGTAATAGTATCTCTTTCAGCGTAATATTCTGACCTCTATTGTTGTTCATTTCTCAGCAATCTACATAGCTTGTCATTGATCCCATATATAATAATTTCTTGAACTGCAAAATACACTTGACATTTGTGTTGACAGCTCGTGATCGTCGACATGGTTGTCATGGATGACTAAATGATGTGCCACAAAGAATCCCAATTAATATAATCGGAGTTCTTCCATATTACTAACGTACAAAAGAAAAAGAAGAAGGAACAAATGACGCATACAGTAATTGCAAGGACTAATGATGAATGTGCCAACACAACATAAAAACCAGTCATGAATGCAACCACCATTGATAACAGAGCAGCTAAGGTGAGCCAAAGAGCAGTGGTATAGCGGCGATAACGTATGCCATCATCCTCGCGAAAGTAAGCAAATAGGTGGACAAATACAGAAGTAATGGAGAAGATCATTGCCATACTATCCGTCACAACAAATGCTATGAAAGCTGCTTTTCTTGCTAAAACTGCCATGCCTTGATTTTGTCCACTGTTGCCATCGTACCCACCTGGTACCGTGAAACCAGCTGCAAAGGTTACTGTTGCTATAAGTGTAGCCACTATCAATTGGGTCTCCATTATTTTCGTTAGGTCTGGATATTCAGCCATTTTTTTGGAGAAATTTGTATTTGTTTCCGGAACCTCCTATTTGTAGCTGCATTTTTGTACGTTCATTTGTTTTCCAAATGAGTCAATTTTGAACAGAATATATATATATATATATATAATAAAAAGAAAATAAAAAACAAGAAAGGAAAACTACGAGAAAAAAATAAACTACAACCATCCAGAATCCTCCCACACTCAAGAGAGAAGTAATAACAAACTCTTAGCAAAAAAAAGGACAAAAAGACATGTCAAGCGCGTATATAACACTAGGTGAAATTCTCCTATTATTTAGCAGGGAAGCAACACAGGTGGCTACTGTTGAGTCCATAAGACTCAAATTATCTTCAACCACTCTCGTCGATTTTTTAAGTGCCAGAATTATTCCCTCTGATTGGGATTTGTCGCCCTGCGTTCTATGCCCTCCGCCGCGACCACATGACTGATCCATCGATTGCAAGGATAGGATGAAGGATCCTTGCTTCTTACCGTTATCAGATTCGTTTGATCGTTGGCGAAAGCTAACATTTGAATTTGCCTCGGGTCCCTCTAGGAATGTTGTTAGGCCGGGCTGGGCTTATTGGCTTGTAATGGGTTAGGTTGGGCCTCTTTCAGTTCGATATAGGCCTGGATATTTGCAAATCTTCTCCCTCGGAGCTGTATAATTCTTCTTATTTATACAACTAACTTTAACCTTCAAAAAAAAAAACGCAGGTGGCTACGCAATTTGCAAAGAAAAAACTAAAAGATATATTAACTTTATTTATTTTTTATTTTTATTTATGGGAGGAGATATTCGCACTCTCATTTTTTACGTTTACACTTCCATCTTAGGAGAAATGTCACTTCTAACATTTACTTCACATGAATAATTAACTTTTTTTCAAAATACTAAATTACCCCTTCAGACATCTTCTTTGTCTATTATCTTTAATGTTTTTGGTCTCTTTTGATTGGATAAAAAAAATACTCGAAAAAAATAATCCAAAAAAAAAAATTATCTCTTTTTACGAGACCCAAAAAAAAGTTATCTATGTTAATAAATTATTTCTTTTGACAAGACCAAAATATATATACATATATATCTATTGAAGAAATTATATCTTTAATTTGTTTTAAATAAAAAAATATTTCTGTTAAATAAATTATTTCTTTTGGTAGGAATTAAAAATTAAAAAGTACCCAAAAAATAGTTATTCGTGTTAAATAAATTCTCTCTTGACACGACCCAAAAAAAAGTACATAAAAATTTTTATTCTTGTTGAATAAACTATCTACATTGAGAGTACCCAAAAAATAAATTCTCTCTTGACACGACCCAAAAAAAAGTATATAAAATTTTTTATTCTTGTTGAATAAACTATCTACATTGAGAGTACTCAAAAAAAAAATTATCGTTAATGAATAAATTATATCTTTTGATAGGTTCAAAAAAAGAAATTATCTCTACTGAATAAATTATCTCTATTGGAAGAAACCAAAAAAATATATATTTTTGTTGAATAAATTATCCATTTTCAAAAGGCAAAAAAAAAAAAAAACTATGAACAAGTTATCTCTTTTGATAAGATTAAAAAAATAAAGTAGTAAAGAAAGTAAAAAAGGTAAAAAAAAAATCTCTCTTTTGATAAGACCAAAAAAAACATAATAAAGAAACTAAAGAAGCTAAAAAAAGAGTTTTAAATTTATAGTATAAAGGGTAGTTGTGGTATTAATAATAAGGGATGATGTATTAATTAGTTTATAGACCTTCTTGTCATTTTTTTTTTAAAGAAAAAAGTAAGTGGAGTGCAATTGTAGAAAATAGGAGTACAAATATCGCCTCCCTTATATATATATATATATATATATATATATATATATATATATATATATATATATATATATATAGGTCCGTCTAACCAAACGAACCCTTCTGTGTTAATAGATAGAGAAACAATTAAATTAATACAGGTATAATAGAAAAATAAAACAATAATTTTCACAAGAAACTGAAATTTTCCTGTGTTTTATACGGGAAACGTTTTGAGAAAAAACTAAAAAAAATTTGTTTCATGCTATCCAAACTCTTAAAAAGTTTAAAAATTTTTCGTTTCTTTTTCTTTCTTGCTACTTCTGACTAACCAAACTCAGCAGAAAGGGAAACTACATGAAAAAAAAATCTACAACAACCCTCCCATACTCAAGAGAAAAATAATAACAAACTCTAAGCAAAAAAAGACAAAAGACATGTCAAGCGTGTATATAATAGCAGGGAAGTAACGCAAGACTTTGTTTGAAAAAACAGGAGAGAAAATAAAAGAAATGATAACATTAGTGATGAGAGAAAAGAAGAAAAAAAAAGAGGATAATATGAATTCATGTTTGATAAATTATGAAGGAAAAGAAAGGAAATAATTGCATTCTTGTGTGAAAAAGGTAGAGAGAGAAGAAAAAAATAATCATTTTAATCAATTTACTATCATGCTCTTTTGTGTTTATATGACAAGATATATTCAAATGTCTTTTAAATTTTTTTCTTTAAAATGTTAGGGTTAGTTTGGTATTATGAAATATTCATTTATTATTATCATTTTTCTCCAAAACTTTCTACTTTTGGGAGGATAGCATATGAGAGATTTGGAGGGATAACCTATTCCTCCAAATCACTCCTAATCTTTTCTTTTCTCTTACTAATAACAATTTAAACACAAAAAATAATATCCTTCCCTTTCTTTTTTTTTTTATTTTTTTTATTTTCCTTCCAATTCCTTCAATCTAAACAAGTCCTAAAAGATATATTAACTTTATTTATTTTTATTTAAAATTCAAAATGCATAAAAGTCATTCTGTCATTCTATTATAAGAGTAGTGTGAATGAAGTACCTCCTCAAAATGCATAAAATTATGAACACTATCTTTTTTAATAACATCAACAGAATCTCTAAAGTTCCTAATGCAGGAGGATCCGAGTCAGAGGATGCTGAGTTATCAGATAGCACGTTGATGACACTGAGTTACTATGAGTTGGCAGATCAGTGCAAAGATAGCAGAAAATCGTGATCTTTTTCCTAATTGGGACAGTTTTGGGTGTATTTCAGTATTTTGGCCATAACTTTGCCTATGGGTATCAGAATCGCTATTATGACCCCAATTCGGAAAGCTCTCTTCGGTGCGCATGTCGTGGCTACCCAGCTACACTCGGTACATGTTATTTTCGATGTCAAAATCCACTGTTTTTCCTTTCAAATCCCCATTTTTAGTTATTTTTTTCCGTTTATAGTAATATTTCTTTCGTCGTTTAGGAAGTGATTCTGAACTCGATTTGAGCCAGATTTTTAGTAGAGTACTTCTTTTATTACGTATTTCCTTTTACCATGATTATTAGGATTTTGCTATTTTTGATAAAATTCCTATAATGACATTTTTTTTAACTATATAGCCCGGCTTGTGGGCTGATATTGAGGGGACTTTGATTTTGATAATATTGAATTGAATACCAGAGGGTTTTCTTTGTGTTTTGGGTGATTCTCTTATGTTCTTTCCTGTGAATTACCTGTTGACACTAGCCTACAGAATAATTACTATTCTGTCCGACGTCAGTTCCTTTTACTATATATATATATATATATATATATATATATATATATATATTCAGGCAACCCAAATAAAATTTTCACATATATAATAGATAAGGTAGGCATCCTTACCGACAGTCGTGCTCCCTTTGTGTTTGTGTTATGTCTGGTTGGCCACTTGGGATAAATATATAGCCTCGTGAAGCAGCTTTGCCCAAGACAAACCCTCAAACAGCCCAATGCTTGATACTTGCGCCAATTTTGGAATAATGCTGACTTAGTTGATAGTGCAAGTCATTAAAGATGATGGAATCAACTTAAAACCAATGCACAAGGAAAAGAAAGATGATGGAATAAACTTAAAACCAATGCACAAGGAAGGGAAAAAGAATAGTTCAAGTAGCTCCACAACTGCAAGGAATTGAAGGTTGGTCTAAAATAATGGTTAATATTATGGATTACTTGAGTAGATTTAATTGTATAGTTATAATAGGGACCAAGGGCTCACCAAGAATCCAAGAGCTCTTAATGTGGCTACACTTTTTGCAAAGTTGGCGACTTTAATTACTTGGGCTGGTGGTCAAGATGAAATGGCTAATAGCGTTTCTTATTTAAAAGCTTATTTGGTGAAAGTGTTTTAGTGGTGAAGATTTTTACCTAATAATTTTTTTAGCCAAAGCTCTAATTAAGAGCTTTTTGTTTTATTTTTTAAAAATAAAGATAAAAAAAATTAAAAATAACATTTATCATGATGACAAGTTGTCTCTTGTCTGGCTATGATAATTCGAAAGACTGGCTAATTAAATCTTCGAATTTGTACTTATTTTCAACTCCTTGAAGCATATCGTTGCTTATTTGGACCTTCTTCGTCTCTAGGTCCTTAAGTATCCACCCTAAGCCTTTCACGTTTGAATTTCGTCCTTAACTTACTTTAAGGCACTATAACAAACTAAGTTTTTGGCACACAACATTTTGTGGCTAAAAGTCCATTATTTATGAGGAAAAAAATTATAAATTGGAAAGTACCCATGTATAGTGAAATATAAATTAATTATTTATTTTGCAGGTTTAAGTTAGCATGGATGTACTTGTGATGACTTCACATGTTAAATTAAAGGATTCAAATCAGGTTAAATGGGTTGAATCCCCAATTATACATGTAATCCATTCATTTTAATGGGTTATTTATTTTTTTATTTTTTAGTCCAGTAAAGAGCTCACCCACTTAGAAGAGAGTCGAATGTGAAAATGTCTGGAAGTACCACTCTATTTTAATTGGTTAATTAAATTTACACACTCACACAATTATGATCAACCCAACTTCGTTTTGGATTCGAGTTGTATTGGCAAGTCATATCAAAAAATTTAATCCCTATATATATGAAAGGTAGCTCATGAATTAAACTAACTGCCTCATGGACTCTTTTGAAAGAAACCAAAAACAGTAGTTCCTGGAATAATTAGCAAAACAAATCAATCATGTGGAAAAAATTAATTCAAATCTTCTCAAGCATCCGTGATTCACTGCTGTGTGAAATTTCACTATTTTCAATGGTGAATTTCACCCGGTCAAATTTCACTTGTTTTCACTCACCTGTAAAAGTCTCAAAAAAAAAAAAAAAAAAACAATGTCATTTTCTCTGTTCTTTTTATAAAATTAAAATAATATTTCATTTATGTTTAGTATGGTAAGTAACTCACATATCTATTTTTATCTTTTAGTGGACGAACCTTCACCTTCCATTTTAGAATGTAGAGAAGATACTACTAGACTACCGTCTTTGACAAAATACACTCACACCCCTGAGATTTGCTCTAACTACATTCATATTTTTTTATAATTACCTTATTTTACAATATTTAAGGATTTGGTAACATTAATTTTACGAAATATAAAATAAAGAGGAGGTGATTTTGTTGGTTTAGAAAAGGAGATGAGTGGGTTTGGAATATGACAGTTAGATTAAATCCAATGGTCACTATAAATTGTGTGGATAAAATCTTTTATTCACCGGTAAATAAGAGATCACTACTGATAATATATATTTAATTCATGAAATATAAAATAGGAAGGTGGTGGTTTTGTGTGTTTGGGAAAGGAAATGAGTGGATTTGAAATATGATAGTTAGATTAAATTCAACTGTCACTATAAATTGTGTAAATAAAATTTCTTGTTTATCGGTGAGTAAAAGATCACTATTGATGATATGTATATTAATTTCAGTAATAATTTCTTTTTCACCGGTAAACAATAAATTTTTTACAAACTAAGCATAGTAATAACTGTTGTACGTGATCTAAGTGTAAAAAGAATAGTTGCCCAAAAAAAAACATACATTACTGTACATGGTGTGTTCTATCATTTCTGTATATTAATCTCTACATATCTATATATAATACACATATTAATCGGTACAAAAATATAGATGAGAGATATATGAACTATGAGACGTGGCTTGTGGTCCGGTGGACAGGAGCTTGCACATTTGTGCTGCCTGCTTATCTTCGATTCCCATCTCCAACTAATTGCTAACCCTAACCAACTAACATTGCCAAGCCAAAAAGAAACTATGGATGAAACTCATAAGAGAGAGAGAGACGGATGAGTGAGAGAAAAATTGATTCTAACCTTTGACTTGTAAAAAATTGGGTTTGTTTCATTTTTAATTTTTTTATATTTTTATAAATTTAAGACACACGTTAGTCTTTCGTTGGACCAAGTATTGTCCTTAGCGGTATATGCGGAGAGACTGGAGAGTGTTTGGGAAAATATATTTGCATTTGTATGCAAATTGAATAATTAATTGGGTCCTACCTAACAATATATGGAGTATCAAACGACTTGGCTGGTACACTTTTTTTTTCCGTAGTTTTTCCACAGTGCAATTTTTCCATATTTGTTTTCAAATCTCATCAATTTCGATAGTATAACTTCATCTATTTTTACTCACCAATAAGAATAATGATATTTACCAATTAAAATTTTCAATTTCAAAATGGTGAACTTCATGGTACTGAAATTCATCGTTGAAAATGATGAGATTTCAAAGTAAATATTTTGCACCACAAGGGAAAATTTTCCTAGAGGAGATTTTGATTCACTACCTAACCGTTAGAATTTTGTGTTCAATTAAAATTTACATTCTGCAATAGAACGGATCCTTGTAGGATA
Organism: Cornus controversa; assembly: GCA_026545225.1. NCBI lineage: Eukaryota > Viridiplantae > Streptophyta > Magnoliopsida > Cornales > Cornaceae > Cornus > Cornus controversa. The sequence goes on from CM048849.1 coordinate 43,346,276, forward strand.
AGAGACTATTAGAATGGTTATCGTCCTCAAGAATTGAAAAAAATGATCAATTTAAGTGTTAATTCTAAATTAATTCAAGATTAATTCGAGTGAGAAGATTTGTTGATTCCAACTAAAAATTAAACAAACGAAACTAGATGACAATTAAACTAAAGTAAAGTTGAATCGATGGATGAGAGAATCTAAGAAAATTATTTCACCACTAACTCTTACTCTTGGACAATTGTATCAAAATTAGGAAAGAACACATATGCATAAGATAATAGTGTGGTTACAAGCTCACAACTCATTCAATGATGAAATTCAATTACAATTAAGCAAATATAACTCATCTTCGGTTAGCATGAGGTATCTACTTAACCAACTTTAAACTAATCTATATTAATTGTAATTCCATCTTCCCTTAGCATGAATTACCAAGTTCTAATTGCAATTGCTCAATTAAACTCTAATTGTATGATTTTTCTCAATTGGACTACAAGAACAGTGAGATAATTGAATTAAAATCAATCACAACATGCATTCATTCACAAAATCAACACATATTGCAACTCAGTTTTATCAATTAATGCATAATTTATAGAACATCTACAAATTGAAGATACAATCATCCAACAAATGTATACATATATTAATTTGTTCGAAATTCAACACAAATAATCCAAAAGATAGAAGAGAGGGCTACATAATTCCTTAGATTTACTGTTTAGGCTTCCATAGATGATGAGATCTCCATCTTCAAGGTGGATCCTTCAACTTCCATGCGCATCCAAGCTCTCAAGAGGTCCAAAATCGCCCCAAGAAGACCCAAATTAAGAGATATGAAGCTTTGATTCTAAATGAAGAGAAAGAACAGTTTAAATGGGTTCTCAAGGGCAAGGGCGACCAATCACCCTTGACCTGATGGAAGGATCCAATTTAGACCCTTGTTGATCCCTTTTTGACTTCTTTGGACCCCTTTGGACATTTTCTGAACCTTTTTAAAAATTCACGTAAATCATAATTCAATATTAAAAATATAAAAGAATCATTACTAAGAAATTAAAATACACAATTATGAGGGCTTGAATGTGAAACATTCGGCACTCATCAGTACCTGAAGCCCTATTACAAACAATTAATTATAATAATAAACTATGGCAACTATTACATAAATTAATTTTTGAAAAAACTATTATATAAATTTGTCATGAGATTTTCTTTAAAAAAATCAAAGTAAGGGATTCTTAAAATTTAATTAAGATTTTTGGGGAAGCTTCGCAACTTTAAGTATTCTAGACCTCTCACTAGACAATTTGAGTGATGAGGTGGTTGAATTTTTCAATGAAAGGTTGCCAACAGTAGCCTATAGTTTTTGAATTTAAGTGGTATAGAAAGATAATTGCATAATTCAATAATAGTCCTTTGTTTTCTTTAGAACTCTTTTTGGGATTTGATTATAGAACCTATTTAAAATTTGAGAAATTAATAATAGCCCAAGAACTACACGTATGCATTTAGTCAACAAACTCTGCTTCTCCACATCTGTCTACCACATTTGGGACGAATGGAATAGGCGAATGCTCATCTCCAAATCAAGTTCTCTCAAGAATTATTGACATGGTGAAAGGAAAATTGCTCTCCTCTTCAATGGAATACTTAGCCTCGTCAATAAAAATTCAACCAATTTGGGAGCTGCCTTCTTCCTTTCTTCACCCACCACCTCGCCCTCCTGACTTCCACCCAACTGTTCTTGCTCCATCGTAACAAAAATTGAAAACTGAATGTGGTCACCTGATACAAATTAGAGCACATTTTGGAATGTTCTCATGTGTTCAACGATTTGCAAACTTAAAGTGTAAGGCCTCTCCTTGAGGCTTTTGAATTGAGCCTATTGTTTTAGCCCTGGTTTCGGTTTGGGCTTTGGGCCTAGTCCTCCCAAAGCCTTTATTTTGCTTAACCTTGTAATTATTTACTCATATTAATATACTAGTATGAAATCCTGAAGAAAAAAAAAAAAAGGTTTCGTTAGTACACCTTCGGTCAAGGAGATGCCCGAACAATATAGATAGAGCCTTGTTAGCGACCCATCATTCTTCCCTAAGCTGTCAGAGTCGGATAGAAGGGAGCAAGAGAAAAGAAATTTAATATGAAAAATATCATCAATATGATAAGATGGAAAATGCATATTGTGAAAACAAGATGGAACACTTGGAAACCAGGAGTTAGCGACCTCTCTTCTGCCATAACCTGTATCGAGCACAAACCAACAATTCTCTTGTCCATTTTGAGGGAGGAGATGATTGCAGAGAGGGAACAACAGACTGTGATATGATGAGATAGAATGCAATAAAAACACTAGCATTCTTTCCCAAGCTTCATACCTGCTCTTTCTTCTTGGTAAAGGGCCAGGCATGGTGGTGGGGTAGGAGCATCCAGTGGGCAATATTTTTGGCGTACACTTTATTTACCCCAAAAAATAGAGAGAGCACATGGAATCCAATTATTTATAATAGGGTTGTCATCTAAATGATTTTCTACGAAAATAAAAATAAATAAATGACTCATTATCGATCTTTCTATTAAAACAATAAATGAAGTATACCAGTTTCTACTTAAACTAAAACTTGAAACATGTAATCTTACTTCTTTGACTACTTGAGCTTTCGCAGATGTTGTTGCAAGAAACCCAGAAACTGTCTTCCTCTAGAATTGTGTAAAATGGGTACCAGTGGCACAAACTTGGAAGGTGATGCTTCACACCCACCAGAGACGCATGTTGAAATTGACATTCTTTGATACTTTTGAGTACCTGTTGTGGGCTTTGGCTAGAACACGAAATAAAACAAATACAAGAAAGAAGTGATAACCTCTCCTTGGGTCTCAACAGGATCATCAATGGTAAAGCCAACATCATTTTTGAAAGAAGTGATTTTGTTGAGATTGCTTCTAGAGTTAAAAGAAATGAAGAAGAACGCAGTTTTACCACCCCCATCCTTCAACCATTTGATTCTCGACTTTTGCCTTCAATAGTTTAGTTACATACTTGAATACCCAGGCAGTTTTAACAAAAAAAAGCCGAAAAAACTAGTTAAAAAAAAAAGGACATTCATGAATAGATCACATGAATTAAATTTCTCAATTGTTTTCTATTACAATTCATCTCGATTACCCTTATTATTTCCATTAACTTCATCCCACGTTAATGATCCACAAGATACGTACCTGAATGCAGTTTCAAGTGGAAGGTCTCCAATAATTCGACGAAATATTGGAAGACAAGGAGTATTGGGGTGATGAAGCTCATGACGGAGATGGCATCTGACATCAGCCCGAGCACCATACCGGAGAAGCAACGCCGTGATATAGAGGTTTAAAGACCATGCAGCGCCATGCAACGGTGTGAAACTGGAATCAGGAGTGACGAAATTGACGTCTGCGGCGAGGCCAATTAACCGTTCCCTTAACCAGTGCAATTGCAGCATCTAAATTTCCATTGCTGCATGCAACTACCAAAGCCTTACCCGCCTCAAAACTAGTGTAGTTTCTATGGCTCTTCAAGTGTGGTTCGAACGGTGACCGCCATGACGAACCCTTACGGTATTGCATGAAAATATGTTCATCTGTAGGGTTGTGAAGACATTCAAAAGGGTCTTTATGAGAATCGTATGAATAGTATTCACCCTCCTCTATCCAAGATTCATCAGAAAGTTTGTCTTCTTGACTCATTTTAATTGTCTTGCTGGTCAGAGACTCTTGTGTGCAATATGGGGTTTGATCAGTAAAGTTGGGGTTTTTATTACTTACGGAAAAAATTAATTAGGGTTTTGATTAAACCAAAGATAGGAGCATTGATATGTGTGTGTCTGTATATATATATATATGGGTTTTTTTTTTTGGGATAGGTTTTGCCGTAAGAGGGTTGAGAAGTATAATTGGAGAGGGATTTGGAATCTCTCTGCTCCATTCGGTGGAGTTAGATCCATCGGCTATAAAAATGCCACGTCAGCTAAATAATTCACTTAGCGCTTCAGAGTAAAAAGGAAACCAAAAATTAACGCAACCAAACAGAGTCTAAATCCGAAGCCTTTACCTTTGAATGCAGGTTCGCCACAAGAATAATTCGTTAGGTCCCGCCCAAAAATATATAAGAATGAATATTGTCGGCTACACTTTTTGTCCGCTATTTTTTACCATATTTATTTCCGTAAATTACTCCAACCTTTTCTAAAAAGTTAATTTTAATTAGCATTAGAATAAAATTTTACAAAAATAACTCTGACAGCATGTCAAAATTTGAAATTGTTATTTAGTTAAATACTTTTAGTAAAATTATCAAAATACTCTTGATTTTACTAAAACAATTTAATATCCTACATGCAAGCAATGAAGGACAAATTAAGTTTGAAACTTAACTGCTATAAATATTAATTTAGTTTACAAAGTTTGTTAATTAGTTTGCAAATTTTACACTTAAAAAGATTATGTAATCATAAAATTTAACTTTAAAAGCTTGCTTGATAAAAATTAGTTAATTTCAGTTATATATATTACATTATTTTTTTTACACTATTAAGGGTATTTTGGCCTGGAGCTATATGGTTTAAAAGGTCATTTCACACTATTAATAAAGTTAATTTTTTTCATTGCTGTGTATAATGGCATTTTTGGTATTTTAAAATTATTTTTTAACTAGATTTACAATCATCTAATGGCAGGATGGTTAGAGTTAAGTCAACCCAACTTCAAAGAAGTTAACGAAACTTTTTTCACAACTTTAAGCCAATGGTTATAAAGGCAAATCTCAAAGGACGTCAGAGTAATTGACCCCATTTATTTTATTTTAAAGTTTCATGTAATTTCATCTATATTTTTCGTTCCTAAATTAAATTAAAAGAAAATAAAGAGCAATTTCATCTATTTTATTCACTAATAAAAATAGTTAAATTTACTGTTTAAAATTTTGAATTTCAAAATAGTGAAATTTATGATGGTGAAATTCACTATTTAAAGTCATGAAATTTCAAGATAAATATGGTGATATTGTACCACAATGGTGTGGCCCATTGTGGTATTCCGTGAGCCCATCGCAATGGACAACAAACAAACAAACAAAGAGAGAGAGAGAGAGAGAGAGAGAGAGAGAGCGCACATGGAACCCAATTAATTATAAGAGGGTTGTCATCTAAATGAGGTGACTTTTAATAATTCACCACAAATATTAGAGTTGAAATTAACTTTATCTTCTACGAAAATAAAAATAAATAATTAAATGATCCATTATCTTTCTATTGAAACAATAAATGAAGTGCACCAGTTTCTACTTAAACTGAACTTGTAACATGTAATCTTAGTTCTTTGACTACTTGAGCTTTCGAAGATGTTGTTGCAAGAAACCCAGAACCTGTCTTCCTCTAGAATTCTGTAATATGTGTACCAGTGGCACAACCTTGGAAGGTGATGCTTCATAACCACCAGAGATGCTTGTTGAAATTGACATTCTTTGATTATTTTGAGTACCTGCTATGGAATTTCGCTAGAACAAGGAAATAAAAAAAGGAATATATAATAATATTAGTCAAAGTTGCTAAAACGACAATAGTTATTTTTTATTTCATTGCAATTACTGTGCTGAGCATTCAATGTATATCTGAAGATATGCCATTCACATATTAAAATGAAAAAAATGATCTTTCATCTGAATGTGTATGTGTATATATACTGTATTTATAAATATATGCTAAATGTACAAGCAGCTTTGGTGATACTAGAGTCAAACACTAGCATAATTTGTTCTCTTCCAATGAAGATTTATTTTGAAAATTCACAACAAATTATATCATTTAAATGACAATGTACTTAATTCCTACACGAACACCTTTTTGATCTGCCAAACACTATACGATCATTTTCAAGTGTGGATGTCTCTCAGTTAATCGTGAACATATAGATCCAATCTTTGACATTATTTGCACAAAGTTGCTCTGAGGATTCAAAACCATATTATCACATCTGACACCCCGAGTATTAGAATATTACCAAGAATATGAGATGCATGTTTTAGAAAAACATTACATTTTTCGAGAATAAGATTCATACTATCATGACCAATGCGCATTAGCCTAGATGGCATTATATTTTTTTCAGGTGAGTGTTCAAGCCCTATTAGAGGTAATATATTATGGGTGCGAGCATGTTTGTTTGAACTTTTGAAAAGAGAAAAAATCATACAATGCATGCAATGCTCAACTTAGTATTACTTGCTATTTCTGTTACCTTTGTCTTGGACAAACCGCAATTAGGACAGGAAAAGATTGACTGGCGAGGGTCTACTGCATTAAATTTACTTTCTTTGGCCTTCACTGGATTTGTTGCTTCGATATGATCCCTTTCTATATATGCAATGGCCTTCACTGGATTTGTTGCTTCGATATGGTCCCTTTCTATATATGCAATGGTCTTCACTGGATTTGTTTCTTCGATATGGTCCCTTTCTATATATGCAATGGTCTTCACTGGATTTGTTGCTTCGATATGGTCCCTTTCTATATATGCAATGGCCTTCACTGGATTTGTTGCTTCGATATGATCCCTTTCTATATTTGCAATGGCATTCACTGGATTTGTTTCTTCGATATGATCCCTTTCTATATATGCAATGGCCTTCACTGGATTTGTTTCTTCGATATGATCCCTTTCTATATATGCAATGGCCTTCACTGGATTTGTTTCTTCGATATGATCCCTTTCTATATTTGCAATGGCCTTCACTGGATTTGTTGCTTCGATATGATCCCTTTCTATATTTGCAATGGCATTCACTGGATTTGTTGCTTCGCTATGATCCCTTTCTATATATGCAATGGCCTTCACTGGATTTGTTTCTTCGATATGATCCCTTTCTATATTTGCAATGGCCTTCACTGGATTTGTTGCTTCGATATGATCCCTTTCTATATTTGCAATGGCATTCACTGGATTTGTTGCTTCGCTATGATCCCTTTCTATATATGCAATGGCATTCACACGATTTGTTGCTTGGATATGATCCCTTTCTATATATGAAAGAAAAGAAGACTGATAATAGTAAGAGAAGTTGTAGAGTAAAGAGAGTAGTCACATCCGACAATATTGTTTCCTATCATATGGTTTTTTATCATATATATATATATATGCAATGATGAAAAACAAAATATTGAATTGAGAAGTAGGAGTGAAATATCACCTAACATTTGAATTACTGAGTCCATGGGTTGAAGGTATATACTTTAGCAGTCACATCCGAAGATTTTTTATGCAATCAAAAGAAAATTCAGGAAGAGGAATTCCAATTAGTTTATAAGTAATTTAAGATAACATGAAATTAAAACATCCAAAACAGTTGCTCATGAATAAATGAGAAATTGTCAAACCTGTCTGTATATACAAGATTAGAGCCTTTGTACTTCAAAGAACATCCAACGTCCTTAAGCAAGCTAGCAACTTCTGATCGAACCTGCTTTGAAGCACCACACCAGTGATGGTATAGAATCATAGGTTAAAGCAAGTGTCGCACTTCATTCATGTAATAATAAAAAATTTGTTACGGAGGAAGACTTACATTTTGTTGCTCTTTCTCAAGATATGCATCAAAAGCACCACCAACTCTTTCAAACACTTGAAGCAACACTAGTGCAGCAACTAATGACCTCTTCTTAAAGTTGATCGCCAACTGTTTTGTTTTCAACTCAATAAGGTCTTTCTGTAGAGCAGATAATTTTACAAGTTCATCATCAAAGAGCTCGATAAAATTAGTGATACATTGGTGAACTGTCATGCTTTCTGTCGAAGTAAAACCGTCTTCTTCCTTCAAAATAATCGGAGCCATCACTTTCTCTCGAGCTACCAACAGAAGTGTAGCAAACCGACTTACATTTCCCTTTAGTAAGATATTGTACACCACCTGCCCAATATTCTGTGTGTTCCACGCAAGCAATTTTATAGTCTCCAATTCACGATCTCTCCACTACATACATACATACATATATATATATACACACACAGATGTTAGTATAATTAAGCAATCAACCCCTTAAATATTGCAGCAAGTGCCACATGCTTGATATACTTATTCTCCTAAATATATACATACAGTAGTTAAGTATTAACCTCTGGATTTGGATTTGAGGTCTTTTTGAGAAGTTCAATGAGTCGTTCCAAGATGGATAGCTCCGAACTCACTTCATAAAAATAATTTGAATTCCTGGAGTACATAGAGAAATTGATCAAGCTTATATTTGGAGAAAAATAATAGAAAATAGATAAGGCATACATGAAAGTGTATCCATAAACATGATTTCATTCTTTGGCTGCCCATTCAAGGAAGCTTCAGTCAAGGGATCATATACCTCTCTCGGCTTACACAAATTCTCCTAATGTTTGGGTTTTGTGTAATGATTTCATGATTCTGTACATTTAATAGTAGTATATATATAAATATATCAAGAGTTACGCAAAGTCGGCCGGTGCTTTTGGGGACTTAGGCGGTTGCCTAAGGCTCCAGCCAGTAGAAGGCCTTTAATTTTTTTATTATTTTAATAAGACTTACTAAAAAAATATTTTTTAAACAATTAGACTTTCTAAAAATTTTGTTTCCCTATCTTGTTAGGCCCTAACCAATAGTATAAATTTAATAGTGAGCTCAAATAATTTTATTCTAATATCACTAGACTTCTTAAAATTTTGTTTTAGGCCCCCAATATTGTCCAAATAATTTAATACATTTTAAAACTCCTAATTTCTATTCTTATCTCACCATCTCCCTCTTTTTTTTTTTTTTTTTTTTTTTTTTTTTTTTTTTTTTTATGAATGTTGAATATATACCTAACCGATAATTGTGAAAAATTGGTATTATAAAACTTTCCTATCTTCTCCTATTAATTTTTATCTTTTTTTTCCTATTCCTCACATTTTTTCTTATTCTCCCAAAACAACTTTTTTTTTTTTTTTTGTTATAATTAATAGTCAAACAACAAAACATTTAGTTAAAAATTCAACAAATAAACAACTAATTTATCTAAAAGAATTAGAAGATTATACAATAATGAAAAAAAAAATTATTAGCAATTTAGATTTATAATGGTAATAATATGTGTGATAAGAAAGAATTTCAAAAAAAATGGAAGAAAGTGAACCAAGTAAAAAAAAAATGAATGATCTTACTTTAAAATCATATTATATCCCCGACAAATATTGATAAAAAATTAAGAGATATATTAGTAGCAAAATGGTCCAATTAGATATAATAATTTTAATAAGAATGATTTTAAAATAAATATTATTAACTGAAATTTTGATATTAGTATATTACATATTAAAAAGCTACTTTTGAAATTTTTGCTGGAGTTACGTACGTGTAGTTTCAAAAAGAAAACAAAACAGCATAAAAACTACTCATTCAAATTCATCACAATCATCAATCTTGCATTAATCACAGATCAGTCACATGAATTCAATTTCTCAATTGTTTCTATTACAAGTTAGTCATCACACCCTCATTATTTATTTTTTTATACGTACCGGAATGCAGTTTCAAGTGGAAGGTCTCCAATAATACGACGAAATATTGGCAAACAATGAGTAGTGGGATGACGAAGCTCATGACGGAGATGGCATCTGACATCAGCCCAAGCACCGTGCCGGAGAAGCAACGCCGTGATATCCGGGTTTAAAGCCCATGCAGCGCCATGCAACGGTGTGAAACCGGAATTACGAGTGACGAAATTGACGTCCGCGGAGAGGCCAGCCTCTCCCTTAACCAACGCAGTTGCAGCATCTAAATTGCCATTGCTGCATGCAACTACCAAAGCCCAACCCGCCTGAGAACTAGTATAGCCTTTAGGTCTCTCCTTCAAGTATGATGTGAACGAAGTATATGAATACCTAGAGCACCTAGAGTACCCACTGAAAAGAAGTTCCTTTTTAGGTTTGTGAAGACAATCGAAAGGGTCTTTATCGAAATCGTATGAATAGTATTCAGCCTCATCTATCCATGATTCATCAGAAAGTTTGCCTCCTTGAGTCCTTTTCATTGTCATGCTGGTGAGAGAATCTTGTGTGCAATATGGGGTTTGATAAGGAGAGTTGGGGTTTTGTTTACTTGGGGAAAAAAAATTAGGGTTTTGATTAAACCAAAGAGAGGAACATTGATATATGTGTGTGTGTGTGTGTGTGTGTATATATATATATATATATAGGGTTTTGCGGGAAGAGGGTAGGGTTTTGCTTAATATGGTTGAGAGGTATTTATACGGAGAGCGTTTGGGAAATATTGCCTTGTAAGCAAATTGACCGCATGAATAATTAATTGGGTCCCACCTAACAATATATATCACAAGTTCAAGAACGCATGTCGACTCCGGTACATTTTTTTTATTTTTATTTTTACAGTTTATTTGCAGTGTAATGTCACTATATTTATTTAAACTTTCATCAATCTCAATACTGAAATTTCATTTTTTTTACTTACCAATAAGAATAGTAAAATTCAACATTTAAAATTATGAATTTCATAATGGTGAAGTTGGTGGTGAAATTTATCATTAATAGTGATGAAATTTCAAAGTAAATATATGATAGGAAAAATTTATTAGAGAAGATTTTGATTCAATACCCAAAGCTCTATTACATAATTTCTTTTTCTTTTTTTTTTTAAATAAAATATATGTCAGCTATTACATAAATTAATTTTCGAAAAAAACTATTACGAATTTTTCAATGGAGAAAACGACTCAATTTTCAGTCACACTACACATTTTTAGTAGTCCAACCTTGAACTTCAAAGCCCAACCCATTACCACCATCAAACACTACACAAAAACGACTCAGTTTTCACACACTCACACACTCTCTCTCTCTCTCTCTCGCTAGATTGACACAGAAGAAAAGGTCAGGGACTCGATTTCGTGTATCAAATCCATTCTAGATTTTGTTCATTTTGCTTGTTTGATTGAACTTTTCGAACATGTATTTCAATCAAATGTAACTCCAGAAGAAAATCCAGCTCGATTTCTATGCTTCTCCTTTTTGCTCTAATAATTGCTTCAAACAAGTTCTTTTATACAGTAACTACATATTTCTTCTTTAATTTAGTGTATTTTTGTAAGTGGGTTTTATTTATGGATTGAATTTACTCATTTACTGGTTCATTTGTATGTGTCTTTTTTTTTCTCCTTCTTGTGATTGTTTAGACAAATTTTATTTTTGTTCATAATGATGTGGGAACATGATTTCACTCCAAAAATTCAATGGATCTCTCCTTTCATTCAACTCGACCCTGTTCCCTTGAAGTTCAAGAACCAACTGTAATACCCCGTAAATTTGGACGTCTATTATTTTAAAGAATTTGATTTTCTTTACATTATTATTATTTTTATTAATTCATGTGAAATGTCTTATCTCTACACTTTATCATTTTATGTGAGTTGATTTTCCTTTATATGCATTTTATCATTTCATGTGAATTGAAAAGTTTGATTGTTATTATTTTATGTGGATTATTTATGCTTTATAGATTTCAAATTATTTCATGTGAATTTCTCTGTTTTTATTTTTATCATTTTATGTGAATTGTTTAGTGATTTTGGTTGTTAGTTTTAAATTAGAGTCTTAAACTTTTGTTCATTCTAGTTAAAGGATCCTTGGGTTACGGGACTTCCAAATTGTATTACCAGACATATAATTAATTAATTATCGATTATTTCAAATCAATGGAATTTTTTGTTCAACTTTTAAAAATTATTTCGTTTTGTCTTTTGTCTTTTATGGTTGTTGCTATCAGTTGTTAGTATCTCTCAGGTTTTGTGTATGAAACTGGCCACCTCATGTGAGAAATTTTGTGGGGGTATTTCACCAACCTTTGCAAAGGTGCTTGCTGTTATCTTCTTGTACACCCTTTGTTGACAATACCTCTTATGTCAACGAAAGAAGCTCATGTGAATCTTCTCAGTGCCTTTTTCGGTTACGCAATTGTCTTTATGTTTAGAGCTTTCTCTCTAATTGGAGTTTTTGACTGATAACATTTCTCTATAATTTAATCATGATAATATTTGGTTTTTTTTTTTTATAGTAAAAGGTTAGTTATATATATAAGAAAAGAAGAATTTACAAGTAATCTCCAAGGAGAAACAATCACTAAGAATAACAACATGCACTCCAAGAGGCAAACAAGACCGAAGCCATAAAACTAACTACAAGTGAACATGAACTGCATGTTTGAAGAAAAGCAGCACAAGGAGAATAAGCAGCATCATGACATCCAGAGCTAAGTGATTGTAGATTATTGAAGGGATACTAGATACTAGATCCTAGATCATTTTAATTGGGTGATATGGTGGTTTCCTTGGTGGACGAATAGATGAGCTTGGGCGATGTCAGGTTGATGCTAGGTTCCTTGCTGCTCGACAATCTGAGAAAGTGCATGAGAGAAGCCTAAGCTTTATAGTTTCTGTGATGGAATTGATAACGGCTGAAGTAGAAGATGCTTTCTTCTTGAAAGTCCTATTGTTTTTTTCTTGCCAAATAAATGTAAATAATGAGTCCAAGTTGAAGAAGCTATTAACAGAAGTTCTTGGCAACATGGAAAAGGTGAGGCTATGATTGAGAAGGGTTAGGAAATAATTGAAGATTGTTGTGAAAAAAGGGCATTGGAAGAAAATGTGGTTGTGAGATTCTAAAGCAGAGAGACAAAGACAACATCTGTTAGGGATCCTCTTGTAAGCCATGGCTAGTCTGTCAAAGGTGGATAGCCTTTCAAAAGTAGCCAACCAGAGGGTGAAGCTATGTTTGGGAATTTGAAATTTAAACCAAACAATACTGGTCCAAATTCAAAGAAGACATTGAAGGCAAAATAGATTGAATGGTGAGTGAAAGTGAGAAATGGGGTAGGTTAATCCAAAGAAAGTTTTCTGGTTTAGAAATGTCAATAGGGGGTAACTGATTTGTCTCTAAGCTCAGGTAAAATTCTTTGCAGACATCCTGGAATAGCCCATTGACCCTTCCTAATCACTGAACTGACAGTTACACGCCTACCCAATGCAGTGCTCATGCTTCTTAAAGGAGGGAGTTTGTGCACCAGAGGCCCACATTGAGCCCATCAATCAAACCAGAAGAAGGCTTGACAACCACTACCAATTTTGGCCTAGCAAGTGTTCTCAACTGCATTATCTTCATTAGAGACCAAGAATAGAAAGATGGACATTTAGCTTCCCAAAAATGCTCCCCTCTTAGAATAATGGTGAAGATCCATCTTGACCATAGGACATTTGGTTAGTGAAAGAAGAACCATATATGTTTTATCATGGTAGCCCTATTCAAGGAAGACAGATTTGGCAGACCAAGTCCACCACAAGCCAAATGTTTAAAAACTTCTAACCATACAACCTTTGCCTTACTTGTTGGAGTTATAAAACCCGACCAGAGAAAATTTCTCAAAAGAGAATTAATTGAAGTCAAGACCTATGCTAGGAGGATAAAAACATTCATCTAGTAGAGTTGCATAATATACAAAACAGACTTACAAAGTTGTAATCTACCTGCTTTTGATAGAAGTCTGCTTGACCAATGAGTGATTCTAGCAGTAATCTTATTGACAAGATTAATGCAATCAGTTGCTTTGAGAGAAGTAGATATGAGAGGCATACCTAGGTAGATGCAAGGAAAAGTCCCAATGCTGAATTAAAGTATATTGGATATGCTGAGTTATGTTTCAGGAATACCAGAGCAGAAGATTTGTCTCATTGAAGTGTTAGCTAAGAGGCTTGATAAAGTATAAAAAGTTTCAAGACTCTGCTTTAAAATTGAGACAGCCCCTAAGGTTCCTTTGGCAAAGAGAAATAAATCATCTGCAAAGATTAAATGAGTGAGACCAAGAAGCTAGCATCTCCAGTGGAATGAAAATTCTGGATTACAAGAGGTGGTTTTTTCCAAGATTAAGGAAAGAACTTCCATTACAATGACAAATAGGTATGGTGACAATGGGTCACCCTGTCTCACACCTCTGTAACCTTTGAAGAATCAATGGTTCTCACCATTTAGAATGATTGAAAAGCAAGGTGAGGTGATACATTGCTTCACCCAATTGATGGAAATAGAAGGGAACCTCATCAAGTGAAGAGTGTCCAGAAGGAAGTCTCATCCCACAGTATCAAAAGCCTTCCTCAAGTCAACCTTTATTGCACACCTTGGAAGTGTTGAATGCCTGTGATAACCCCTAAAAAGCTCTTGGGCCAAAATATGTTATCAACTATCCTTATGTCCTTAATGAAAGCCGACTGGGAGGCACTAATGAAACAGGTAAGTATAGGCTTGAGTTTTAAGGCAATCAGCTTGGATATGCATTTATAAAGCATGTTACAACATGCAATAAGCCTAAAATCATTAACAATGGAAGGGTTTTGAACTTTAGGAATAAGAGCAAGCAAAGTAGAATTGAGCTCTTTCAGCAGCTTTCTAGAAATTAAAAAAAATCCTTGATTGCCAAAATGACTTCATTTCCAATGATATGCTAGGAACTCTTGAAGAAAAGAGTGGTGTACCCATTTGGCCCAGGTGATTTCTCATTTCCAAATGAAAAAAAAATTCTTAATTTCAATATCAGTGGGAATTGAGGTTAGCAGATGGTGAAAATGAGTGGGAATTTGATTGGTTATGAAATGGGAATGGGATTGGATGTCAGGATAAGCTGCTAAGTGGCCAAACATAGATTAGAAATGAGAAACAAATATATCAATGATTACATCCTTATCTGAGGTAGTTCCACCTGCTGGGCAACAAATGCAATGGATCTTGTTTCTATTTTGTCAGGAATTAGCAATTTTGAAAAAATAAGAGATATTATGATTTCCATAAAAGAGCCATCCAACTTTGGATTTTTACTTCCAGAGTTTTTCTTCACAAAGTTTAAGGTGGGTGTAAAAGTGGAGCACTATTTTTCCAAAGATCTAAGTGTTGGATTAGAAGGGCAAGAGTTAAGAATAATTTGGCAATTTTGCAGCTCAGTCTTGCATGATTTAACTCTTAAAGAGATACATGTCATTGTACTCTCTCTTATTAAGTGACTTGAGAGGAAATTTAAGCTTTTGAACAACCCTATACATAGGAGTTCCAGTGACATTGAGGCACCAACCTTGTTTCACAATGGCTAGAACATAAGGATTATATGCCCAAAAATTGAAAAACTTAAAGGGGATGACTCTAAAAACTGAGGGTGGACCTAGTTTAACAATCATTGAACTATAATCAGAAACTGATTAAGAGGGAAAGATGAATTCTGAGTTTGAAAAATGTGAATTCCAGAGGCTATTAACAAATGACCTATCCAGCTTCCTAAAGATATTGACAATACCAAAACTTTGATTAGTCCAAGAAAAGAAAATGCCTAAGTATCTAAGATCCTCCAAGCAATTAGTGAAAACACACTCTTTAAAATCAACCATTTAAGGCGTCCACCTAACAAAGCCACCATGTTGTTCATTGATGTGAAGGACAGTGTTAAAGTCTCCCATAAGCAGCTAAGGTTGGTGAAGAGAGAGAGCCGAATGGTTGCACAAGTCCAGCCATAACCTTTGTCTATCAATTTTAGAATTGAGTCCATAAATGAAAGAGAGATTGAAAGATGAGTTGCTTGTAATGAATGACTTGGCCTGTTTCCTCCAACATCTGCAACCGATATCTGGAAGGCTTGTTTCCTCCAATGTATATAGATTTGGTTTCAATATGGCCTCTCCAATCTATCATATCCTCTTCAGAATACTTAGCCTTCTAAAGCTTTAAATAAGGTTCGGATCACATTTCATCTTAATGCATCTTTTATGGGTGTACATGCACTTCAGCTGGCCTGGTGTTTCCCCTGCAGTGATAAGTCTACAACATCACTTAGAAGCTTATGACACATATTGTACTTGTGCATTTACAATGTCATTCCTGAATTGTAGACATGTTCTTATTGTGGCAATTTCTGGACAACGGGTCTCTACAAAACCTTGGCACCAAGGTTCATCATTCCTAAGTGTTTGGTTGCAGTGGATGATTCTGCTTTAAAGACCATCAATCAAGTGAGTCACAGCTATTGAACAGGGGTTGGCTTTGCCAAGGGAGAATAGAGTCATAAGGGAGAGGTCGGATCCAATCATTCTTTATAAGTTTTTTTCTCCTTGTTCCTTCTTATACCTAGAAAAGGTTTTCGCATCTAATGGACACTTTGTTCTCTCCTGCTATTTGGTTGTTATCGACTTAGCTCAACACTTCTGTGATGTTGGCCGAATTTTGTTGTAAGGATATTTTAGATATTTCAATCGGTAAATCGACAAAATGTTCTCATTTGCACAATATCTAAAATGGAGGAGGTTAATTAAACGATGGGAGAAATATTCGCACATTTTGTACGTGGCATTATTATAGAATGACATGTATTGATTTTGAATCTTAAATATAAGATAAGGAAAGTTAAGATTTTTTTAAAAAAATTATTCTACACGATTCAAGATGGACGTGTGTCACTTTATCAATATGTCAAGTAAGCGGTGTGAATTGTGGAGGAGGTAGTATTGTTCCATTAATTTATTTAGAGTGCTGTTAATTAGAAATAAATGCGATATGTATCAGTAAAATGCCATTATGAGTAATAAAAACTTGCTTCATATGGTTTAACTTTCAAACTAGCACAATTGTTTGGCTTTACTTTTTCTCCTAAATTTTAATTTTTTTTTGCATGTATCACATTTGTTTGGCTTTATTTTTTTTACATAAAATCATCGTATTAAATACCTGGATATCATATCCCCAACCACTCCGGACCAATGGTCGGGATACGTTATCATGTGGTATTCAATAATCTTCGATGTCATGTATGACAAGATCCTACATGTTCCTTCTCCCGTGTTGTATAAAACTTAGTGAAGTCTATCAACAACAGCAGAGCTTCATCATTCCTCAACAAAGCCAATGGCACCATGCCTCCATGAAACTTGAAAATTGGATTTTAATATCAAGTTTAGTCCAAGATTGCTTCACCCCATAGTCCTTCATTACCCAAAATGCATCATCACAACAACAATACAATAGTATGGCCGAGATTCATCCGGTGCCCCATATCACTCCCGTGTTCCTTCATTACCCAAAATGCATCATCATAACAATATAACAGTATAACTGAAATTTACCCGATGCACGGGGTGTATTGTAGATGCATCATCATAACAACATAATAGTATGACTGAAATTTACCCGGTGCACGGGTGTACTTCCTTCAAACACCCTTAGTTGGAAATGCCTTGTCAAATTTGGTGAAGAAAGTAGGCAAGAGAATCTAGCTTCCACAATTTCTCATCCACCAAACTATTTATCATCCACCAAACTAAAAGCAGCAATCTCTAATGGCTTGTCTAAAGGAGTTGGGAAAGCCTAGAACTTTTCTCCAAGAACCAATTCCCAGTGAATTTACTACATTACTATTGCTGCGTATTTTCACCTGTCAATTAAAATTTTGTATTCAAATTTTTTGTAATATCTTTTTCAATAGATTATATAGTTAATTTAATTAAATAATACTAATTTCTCTTTTTTTTTTTTATAAAAAAAATCATATCCAGATTCTATTTTTCACTTTAATGTTCAACTTTTAAACGTTTTCTTGGTATACATCCAAACCATTCTACTCTCTTGTGCCACTCCTAATAAACACTTTCATTAGTGACCCTATCTAATCTATACTAAGATTTGGAAAAGAAAAAAAAAAAAAAAGTAATAAACACTTTATTGTTCATATTCTACTTCAGTTTTATTTTAACTGAAAAAAGAAGAGGGAAAAACTGATCTGATATGAAAACCAGGAACACAACAAAGAAGAAAAATGAAATTCACTTCCATTCCAATTGTATATCAATTACACATACACTGATACACATTAAATTCATTGTACATAACGAAATAGTAGAAAATCAAGCACAAGCATAATAATAATGCTCACATTAGGTTCTCAAAAACTGGATACCCAAGGAAATGAATCTCATCTGATTGTCTTCAGTATAACATTTGAAGGCAAAAATTCATCCTTATATTGTAAAGAAAAGCTCTGTAAAAAAAAAAATAAAAAAAAATTAAATCAATACTAAAATGCCATGAAAACTCTTGGGAAGGAGCTCTAGTCCATCAAAACTCTCTCTTCCTCTATTTCCATACAAATGAGACATGGTGGATTTGTATTTCTGAGGAGACAATTTCATGATCAGTACTCACAGCCTTGAAGAGTTTTGAAACCAAACCTGAATGACACTATAAACAAGTTAGAGCAAAACATCTTCTCTAAACTTATCCAAGATAACTTCGCAACAAACTCTCAATAACAACCAATTTTAAATCCTACAGCTTATGAATAAAATTCCATTTATTCATCCAGTGTTGCTGCTTTTGAAGAAAACACAGAGAAAGAAATATAAAACCTATTTTTTATATTTCTCTCCCTCTGGATCATGTCAACCTAAGTATTGTTACTGTGATCTATCGCTTCCTTTATTTAGCCCCAAGATATAAAGCTATTTTTTCATTGTTTGTGGAACTGTTATTATGCCAACTATGCATACGGAGTAGAGTGTTGGGCCCTAAGAAAGAAATAAGAGTAACGTGTTCATATAGCGGAGATGAAAATGTTAAAAATGGATGAGTGGAGTGATTAGAAGTGATAGGATCACTAATGAAAGTGTGAGAGAAAAATTAGGTGTATCACCCACTGGTAAAAAATTTAGAGAGAGTAGGCATTGGACACATACATCGGAGACTTAAAGACATGCTGGTCAAATGAGGGTTGACACATAAATCAAAGACCGAGAGACATGCAGGCAAATGAGAGAGACTAGTTGTAATAGAAGGTAAGAGAAGGAGAAGGTGACCAAAGATAACATAGGATGAGCTTATTAAAAATAACCTTAAAAAGTCAAATATATAGGTGAAATGGCATGTAGTAGAAAAGATTGGAGACAGAATTCCGACCCATTCATATAGGATTGAGGTAAAGATGATGATGATGATGAAGACTCCCACGAACTATATGAAACTTTACAGTTGCCCTAGAACAATGGCTAATATGCAATATTTTTATGGTTTAGGAGATTTATGCAATTAATCCAAACATGTAAATTAGAATTTTCAAAAAGTCTCAATGCGATGAGGGGTGCCTTGAAAAACTTTTCCTAGTTAAGGCTAGTTATCTGCTAAAAAATTAGTATAGGACCTTAGAGTCCTGGATATCTAGGTCGGAAACCGGTTTAGATAGCTTTTAGATTTACCTTGACCTTAGGGTTAAATTTAATTCTAGTGTCAAAAGGATTCTAATTCTTGTTGAACTCTAACTTGTGAATTCGTGGTGTCAGAGTACTTTTACATTGTGAGTAGCGAATAATAAGAATGTAATATTTTAGTATTTTCACAAATTCACAAGTTGGATCCGCAAAATTGAACCAAGGTGTAGAGTATAATCAGACTCCACACTTCCTATCACAGTCCATCTCCACGAACGAGGTAAAATGTGAAAACCAGCAAGCTGTTTGAACCATAAAATTCAACATTCAATAATTTCAAAAACTGTTATTCGGTCTAATATTTTTTCACCATCTAAATAATTCTCTTTAAGGTTAATTTTCTAGATGCAAATTATAAAAAACGAAAGCATCTAAGACAGATATATAATAGTTTTGTAGCCCCCATGTTCTACAGGTTCATTAAAATTCAAACCTTCAACAGAACAGCGGCTGGTCATTCAGTTTTCATCAACAACCATTATATTATTATAAACAAAATAATCAAGCACCAAATCAAATCCTTCTCAACAAATCAAACAATAAAGAAGATTTTGTTTTAGAACTACAATTAGATAAAACTGAAAGAGCATGAGTTCCAATCTTTTTTTTTTTTAATGTTCTTGTGAGACATGAACCACAACTTAACTACCGTAAATTAAATTACAAATTATGTCATCCTGGAACCATCATTTGACACATGAAATTCAAAAACAGAACTGGAAAAAGATATATATATATATATTTATATGTTACCTTTTAACACATGCATTGTTCATCCTAAATTTCAAACTTGTTCTTCATATAATTTGTCTCTGAGTCAAACTTTCATGATGGGTGATACGAGGCTCTCCACATAGGTCCTTCCTGTAAAAATACGAGTCGGATCTGGGACACCCTGAATAACAAGATCCCTGTATGTTTCCTCTCTCATGTTGTATAAAACTAACCTTTTGATGTCTACATTTAAGAGAGCTTCATCTTCCTTCAGCAAAGCCAATGGCTTTATGTATTCTGAAAATGGGATTTTAATCTCAACTCTAGTCCAAGACTGCTTCACCCCATATTCCTTCATTAGCCACAAGTCATGAGCACAATTATGTCGTCTTAGTATACGAAGACATCCTCCAAGCACCCCAAACTCAAAATCTTGTATAACACTGGTAGGCACATTTATCTCCCAGAATTTCTCTCCTGTAAAACCAAAAGCAACAATTACTGATGGCTGTGTACAGTCTTTCTCAAAACACAGCCAGTGGATGGCTCCATTAAGCGGTGCTCCAGAAATTGTAAGATCACCACTGCATGGGAAGTCTTGAATCTTTTTTCCAAGAATCACTTCTCAGCGAATATAGATGGGAGGTTATTTTTCTTTCCCAACACCACCTTGTAATCATCAACAGTGTGATCATAGCCAAATCCATATACATCACAATAACCTTTCCGATTCCAATTTAGTACTTTCTTGCACTCTCTCGTTGTGGGATTGAATATATATTTGCCATATACTGCAAGAGTGCATAACAACCCATTACAAGAACCAATAATAACGATCCAGACATCAGGGGTTTTCTCAAAATAATCAAAAACATGATCAAGCTTTACTAATCTTAAAGTGTCATGCATTATCAGCAGATCCGAGGCTTGCTGTGTATAGACTGGAGAACTTGACCATTAGTATCCGCTGTCTTTGGATATTGGGCTTTGTGATTGATTGATTGAACTGAGAGCTGGAGATCAAAGAGGGCCATGACTTGGATACCCACCGGAATTGCAACAGTGTCTTGATTGGCAGTTTCGAGAGTATACTAATGATGACATCGAAGGGAAGATAAGGCATGGACTTTTTGGATGACTGAATTTGATTCTTTGCCTTCATCGCCATAGCTCTGGTTCTCTGTTTTTCATGTACTCAGAACCAAAGTACCAAAGTCAGCTTCTTTTTGTGAAAAAAAAAAGACATAACTGTCATATACTATCACAACCACATCCAACACTGCTGCCAGTACTACCACCATCATCCTACACCACTGTGTACATACATTTTTGTGAAAGTATATACCAATTTAAAAAATTATTATTTGCTATTAGAAAAAAAAAATGGAAAAGAAAAGAACAAATTATCCATTCTTGAATCGAAAGTGGTCATTTGTAGATTACAGGGCTACTTTGTTTTCTTTGATCAGTGAACAAGCATGCTTGAATAGGTGGCTTTATTTTTTATGCATCATTATATAAGTTTTTCCCTATACCATTTTTTTCTTACCGACAGAAATATAGGCTTATTACCGGCGGTTTTTAAAAACCGCCGGAAATGAATAATACCAAACTTATAATCTTAGCCCAAACTTATAATCTTAGCCCAGCCCAATGAAACCAATAAAATGCATTACCAATCATTTTTAAAATAAAATGGACCAAGTCCAAGAGAATTAACATAGCTCAAACCTAAGCCCATGTTCTGAAAGCCCATCTATATATATTCTTTAACCACTCAATTACTCTCAACCCTAGCCACACAGCCCGCACTCCTCTCTCTGCATCCTAAGTCCCTACTCACGACTGGCGATCTGTATTTTGTGTTTGCTCTCTCTCTCTCTCTCTCTCTCTCTCGTGGCATGGGAGGATGGTGACGATGGCTTTGGCGAGATCGGAGCAGTAGCTTTGACGAGATCGGAGCAGTAGCTTTGACGGGATCGGTGATTTTCTAGGTATTTATACTTTTTATAATTTTGTATGAAATTTCTTTCGATGAAAATTTAGTTTTAGACTGATGTGTGCATTTTGCATATGCGTGTGTGTAATATGTGTATGATAGATTTGTGCATGTGTGTGTAATATCTATATCTCTATACTGTTAGCACTTGAAAGCATCCAGATTTCTAGGTCAGTCTTGAGTTAGAACTTGGATTGTTTTTACTTAATTAAAAGTAAAAACAAATAACAAATTATTAGGCTGCAATGGATCCGGTTTTCCAAGTTCAGCCTGCAGTGACGTAAATTATTAGGCACACAATAACAAACTAATTTCATTCTAGGAGAAAATGGGACAGTTCACATGTACAAAACTTCTGAAAACATTTGTAAAGAAGTGTCTGAAGTAAAGACCATGAAATACCTTCACACTAGCGATAACATCTGTTCCACCCATTTTGACTCTTGCCGACCCATTAGCCTGTCAAGAAGCCAATAATAAATTAATATTGCATAAAAACAACTAAAATTCCAAGTTAGTCAGTTACACAATACAAGTTGAAACTAAAGCAAGTGTAAGATATGAATTGATTTCAGTAAGAATATAATCTACCTGAGGAATGACTCCAGTTTCAACATTAATGGGTCGGTAAGTTAATCTTTTTCGACCGTCAGAGCGAAGGTCTTGAGCAATGCCACCCTGTATGAAATGCTTTTCTCCAGCAGATAATCCCACCATTCCTATACCTGCATAAAAGAATAAGGATGAAAACCATATACAACAAATGCAGTAAGAATTAGGCCCTGTTTGGATTGGCTTTTGAAAAGCGGCTTTTGGCTTTTCAAGCTCAAAAGCTATTTTGGAAAGTGTTTGGATTGGTAAGGCGGAAGAGCTTCGGAGTCCAAAAAGAGCGTTTAAAGGAAGCTGAGGGGTACCAGCTTCCTGATTTAGCTTCTGCTTCTCTTTTTCTTCTGTGTAAAAGCTGAAGCAAAAGCTCTGCCAAACAGGGCCTAAGTGAAAATCTAAAGCTATATAACAATTTTGATAATGGTCATCCAAAGAAGATAAAAGCTTTCACAGACATATTTACGAACAAGTGGTGAATATATATATATAAGATTTTTAGAGAAAGAGAACAAAAGTGTACACTTTAGTAACAAAGATACCCAAACACTTGGATGAAGATGAGAAAGAAACCTTTTTGAATTCCTTGAGAATTGCTGAATTATTTTGAGGGTATCCAACCCTAAAGAGGAAACAAACTGAATATCAAATACTCAATAAGCATGCATTGCGGGGCAGACTATGAGAGAGATTCGTTGAGCTCTAAGGTGAGGGAGGTTAACATTGTTGAGATCGAATTCAATGTGAAGCTTTGATGGTCAAGAGCTCGAATGCAATTTAAACATAAAATTTGGATTAAACATAGTTACTGGGTATGATTGAACTCACCCAGAGAAAAAATCGCCGCCGTGATAACGCCACCGATGGTCTGAAAGAGTTTGCCGTTAGGAATGAAGTAAACCAATAGGAATTGATGTCCGCGAGATCGGGGTCCGATTGGGAGAGCGACACTTCGTTGACGTCAATTGGAGTGAATTCCGGTTTGAGCTTATCAACGCAAGTCTGGAATTACTTCTCGGGAGGGATTCGAGTACTAGGGTAGGAGTTAGAGTTAGAGTTAGGGATAGGGTTAGGGTTTGGAATGATAGGGTTTTGGGATGGTGGTGGTAGTGGTGGAGTTAGGGTTTTAACTTTGGACGTGCAGACGTGGATGGTGGAAGAAGATACAGCGTTAAAAAGAAAGTAATCCAAACGGCACCGTTTCGTTTGTCCATAGGACCATACCGGTCCTTTTTATTTAGGGTAAAGTGCATAAAACACCCCTATACTTTGAAAAATGTGCAAAAAACACCCTTTATGTTCACAAAACACCCCTGTAGTTTGTATTAGGTGCAAATTAACCTTTCTGACATGTAAAATTATATTTATACCCCCAAATATTTAGACACAAAAATATGAAAATATATTTTATTGTAAAAAAACCAAAATGCCCTCAACCAAATATTTTTTTTTTCTTCCACTGCCGATGACCCCCAGTGAACACCCACGCCAAACCTCCATTTTCTCCGGCCAAGTTTTTGCAGCAGTGACTTGGGTTGTGTTGATCGCAGCCCCAATGGACAACAACGACATGATCATATCGGCGTCACGCGACAAGTCAATCATCGTCTGGCACCTCACCAAGGAGGACAAAACCTACGGTGTTCCCCGTCGCAGGCTAACCGGCCACTCCCACTTCATCGAGGACGTTGTCCTCTCCTTCGACGGCCAGTTCGCCCTCTCCGAATCCCGGGACTCAGAGCTTCGCCTCTGGGATCTTGCAGCCTGCACCACCGCCCGCCGCTTTGTGGGTCACACGAAAGATGTCCTCTCCGTCGCCTTCTCCATCGACAACCGCCAGATCGTCTCCTCTTCCCGCGACCACCCCATCAAGCTCTGGAACACTCTCGGCGAGTGCAAGTACACCATTCAGGACGGTGATGCCCACTCCGATTGGGTCAACTGCGTTCGCTTCAGCCCCAATACGCTCCAACCCACCATCGTTTCCTCCTCCTGGGACCGCACTTTCAAGATCTGGAACCTCACCAACTACAAGCTTGGTTCGACGGTCGCCGGCCATGCTGGGTACTTCAACACCGTGGCCGTCTCTCCCGATGGGTCTCTGTGTGCAAGTGATGGCAAGGACGGAGTCATGTTGAGCAAAAAACCCAGTGTCACTCCAAAGATCTGAACACTAGTCCCCACATAAACACAAAGAAATCCGGAATTGGTGGTTCTGTGGTGGCTAGACCTTGGCCGGAGAAGATGGAGGTCCGGCCATGGGTGTTCACTAGGCTCATCGGTGGTGGAAGACAAAGAAAAAAAAAAGAAAATTTGGTTGAGGGCATTTTGGTCTTTTTACAATAAAATATATTTTCATATTTTTGTGTCTAAATATTTTGGGGGTATAAATGTAATTTTACATGTCAGAAGGGTTGATTTGTACCTAATACAAACTACAAGAGTGTTTTGTGAACATGGAGGGTGTTTTTTGCACATTTTTCAAAGTATAGGGGTGTTTTATGCACTTTACCCTAAATAAAAAGGACCGGTATGGTCCTATGGACAAACGAAACAGTGCCGTTTGGATTACTTTCTTTTTAACGCTGTATCTTCTTCCACCATCCACGTCTGCACGTCCAAAGTTAAAACCTTAACTCCACCACTACCACCACCATCCCAAAACCCTATCATTCCAAACCCTAACCCTATCCCTAACTCTAACTCTAACTCTAACTCCTACCCTAGTACTCGAATCCCTCCCGAGAAGTAATTCCAGACTTGCGTTGATAAGCTCAAACCGGAATTCACTCCAATTGACGTCAACGAAGTGTCGCTCTCCCAATCGGACCCCGATCTCGCGGACATCAATTCCTATTGGTTTACTTCATTCCTAACGGCAAACTCTTTCAGACCATCGGTGGCGTTATCACGGCGGCGATTTTTTCTCTAGGTGAGTTCAATCATACCCAGTAACTATGTTTAATCCAAATTTTATGTTTAAATTGCATTCGAGCTCTTGACCATCAAAGCTTCACATTGAATTCGATCTCAACAATGTTAACCTCCCTCACCTTAGAGCTCAACGAATCTCTCTCATAGTCTGCCCCGCAATGCATGCTTATTGAGTATTTGATATTCAGTTTGTTTCCTCTTTAGGGTTGGATACCCTCAAAATAATTCAGCAATTCTCAAGGAATTCAAAAAGGTTTCTTTCTCATCTTCATTCAAGTGTTTGGGTATCTTTGTTACTAAAGTGTACACTTTTGTTCTCTTTCTCTAAAAATCTTATATATATATATTCACCACTTGTTCGTAAATATGTCTGTGAAAACTTTTATCTTCTTTGGATGACCATTATCAAAATTGTTATATAGCTTTAGATTTTCACTTATTCTTACTGCATTTGTTGTATATGGTTTTCATCCTTATTCTTTTATGCAGGTATAGGAATGGTGGGATTATCTGCTGGAGAAAAGCATTTCATACAGGGTGGCATTGCTCAAGACCTTCGCTCTGACGGTCGAAAAAGATTAACTTACCGACCCATTAATGTTGAAACTGGAGTCATTCCTCAGGTAGATTATATTCTTACTGAAATCAATTCATATCTTACACTTGCTTTAGTTTCAACTTGTATTGTGTAATTGACTAACTTGGAATTTTAGTTGTTTTTATGCAATATTAATTTATTATTGGCTTCTTGACAGGCTAATGGGTCGGCAAGAGTCAAAATGGGTGGAACAGATGTTATCGCTAGTGTGAAGGTATTTCATGGTCTTTACTTCAGACACTTCTTTACAAATGTTTTCAGAAGTTTTGTACATGTGAACTGTCCCATTTTCTCCTAGAATGAAATTAGTTTGTTATTATGTGCCTAATAATTTACGTCACTGCAGGCTGAACTTGGAAAACCGGATCCATTGCAGCCTGATAAAGGAAAGGTTGCCATATATATTGATTGCAGTCCAACAGCATCTCCAGTGTTCGAGGTTGGTTACCTTGATTCTACTGTTCTCTGATTACTCTATGTTTACCGATTAGGTCAATAGAACTTTTATGTTTTAGCATGATCCATATTCTCAAAATGATAACCATAATTGTTAAATTAGGATTTGTACTGTGATTTATCTTACTTTTTAGAGTAGCAAATCGTATCATGAACTTCTAGATACATTGACAATTTTAATATAGAAAATAATAGCCATATGGATATATATAAAGGAAAAATATGTTCTACTATACAAGATATAGTAATATATGACTTCTTTAATGATGTGTTCATGCCATTGAATAGTTAAGGTGCTTAACTTACCATCACTCTCGTTGATAACGCCATTTAAAATATATATATATAAAAAAAAGTGAACAAAATCATATGATTAGAAGGGAGTTTTGACCTCATGTCTCATATTATTTACCAAGTAATTTCACCATCTTTGTAGACTTAACACTTTTAATTAAAAAAAAAACAAAGTCAAGGCATGGTTATAGATGAATTTACAATTACTTTGTGTGGTGGATCCTCATTTTTACCATCTATGTCTATTTGTTGCTTAACTTTTCAAGTTTTGCTTTTTCTTTTTTGTTATCAGGCTTGTTATGCTAACAAATCAATTGAATAGTTTCTGATGGAGAGAGTAATTCCCTTTGAATATGCGTCAATTTATTCAGATTCCTCAAAATATGGAATCCGCCTTACTATTTGAATTTAAGATGGGTCAAATTACATTCAGTCATAATTGAATTGCAAGTTTCTAACAACTATGGCAGTAGCTAGTAATTGTGTCTGATAGTTGTTTTAGAGAATCCAGTTGAAAATATATAGAGGGCCATAGAGAGTTGCACATCAATAAGGCTTTTTATACACGTATAACCATTTTAAACAGCTATATGTCTCTTAGTGTCAGTGAGCATATATGTCTCTTAAAGGCTCAAGATGCACCAAGGCGCCAGGCCTCCTGGAGCCCGAGGCGCGGGCCTAACTAAAGCGAGGCACAAGTTGAAAAAAAGAAGAGAGAAGGGAGGGAGAGGGAAAAAAAGAAAGAAAGAAAGAAACAGAAGTGCAGAACAGATTCTGCAGGATTAAAATTTTGAAATATTGGAGGAAATTAAAATTAATAAAAGTCTATCTCGGATAGATTACTGAATTTGCATCTGAACTGAGTTTTGAGAATTAGCAACTCCTTTCAAGATTGTTGAGTTTCGTGGTCAGCATGTCTGATACAATTCATTGCATACCTCTTGTCCCTGTCCAAATAAAGAACCATGCACTTCATTCATTTGTGGAAGGAATGTCCTTCATTTCTAAGAATATCTCTTCTACGGTTCTAACCTTGTGTATAGCAACGGGCCACTTAAAATTAAATCAAGTAGCTCATTTAGAAGTCATGCCCAATCTCTCATCAAGGTCGGTCCTTCTAATTTGCATTGTTGAATTTTAAGAGAAGAAAGTTAATGCAAGTGTAGAGAAGGGTACAAGAAAATTAATTAAGTGTAGAGAAGAGGGCAAGAGGATGATATATATATATATATATATATATATATATATATACATACATACACTTTAATTTGTGCACAGTGAAAAAAACACTTTCATTTTGTACCTTTTATTAGCTGATTTGTTGAAGGATGGTATTCAGTAATATTTTATTTAGTTTGACCACAATCAGGCGCGAAAGGGCGCACGCCTTGCACTAGAAGGAATGGTATTCATTAAGGTAATATATTATTTAGTGGGATTGGTATTCATTGACGTAATATATTATTTAGTTCAACCACGATTATGCTAGCTGATTTGTTGAAAGAATGGTTTTCATTAACGTAATATATTAATTAGTTCGACCACAATTAGGCGAGCTGATTTGTAATATATTATTGAGTTTGACCACAAATAGGCAAGCAGATTTGTAATATATTATTTAGTTCAACCACAATTAGGCAAGCTGATTTGATGAAGGAATGGTATTCATTAAATTAATATATTATTTAGTTTGACCACAATTAGGTAAGCTGATTTGTTGACGGAATGGTTTTTCATTAAGGTAATATATTATTTAGTTTGACCACAATTAGGCGAGCTGATTTGTTGAAGGAATGGCATTCATTTTGTTCAACCACAATTAGGCGTGAAAGGCACGCTCCTTGCGCTCAGTGCCCAAGC
The DNA here is from genome assembly GCA_026545225.1 of Cornus controversa. Lineage (NCBI taxonomy): Eukaryota > Viridiplantae > Streptophyta > Magnoliopsida > Cornales > Cornaceae > Cornus > Cornus controversa. The sequence continues at coordinate 43,375,044 of CM048849.1, forward strand.
GCCAAAGGCCCGCACCTTCTTCAAATCGCCTCACCCGGGGTTATCCCAGGCACCGCTGCTGCGCCTCCCGCCTCGCACCTCAGGTGCGCCTTTGACAACTATGTCAGTGAGCATATATAACCATGACATTTACGGAGTTTATGTGACTTGACATAGCATGTATCCATGGTCAGATTAGCAGGTGCTCTGTTAGTGAAGTGGGCATTTCTTTTGGTGAACCTCTCACCCCCTTGTCTCTTGGTGAAACAGAAAGAACATATTAATTTTATATTTCTGAATTTAATTTCAAAAACTCTTAACTAGCTCCACTTGTTGAAACCGGTATTAATGAGGAAGGAAAACTCAAGGGTTGCTTGGAAATTAAATGGAAATGATCAAATGATTGATTAACTTGTGCTGACACTAGATGATACATTCTCATTTCTTTGATACATATGGTTATTAATAGTTGGAGTGCAAGTCCCAAATTTAGTTTCTTCTCGTCTGTTTTTCTTCACTTCTTTTCCTTTTTCTTTTTCATTATATGTTATGAACAAAAGTGGCGACATCTTTTACTTAGGGGTACTATTAACTCTTCTGTATATAATAGGTATTTTTTCTGGGTTTACCACAATATTTACTAAGCTAGTCCTATTTATCTTATTCTACACAGGGAAGAGGAGGTGAGGAATTATCAGCAGAACTCTCAGCAGCTCTTCAGCGATGTCTCTTGGGTGGTAAAAGTGGAGCAGGTATTACTCTCAATAAATCAAGAGAAGTCCCCCATAACTCTTATGTCATATACTTATATTTCTAGGGATATGCACCCTTAAATCACCTCTACTTCCTTTTTTTTGCTTAAGTTGATAACATTGAGGTCTTAATAAACTCTCTCAGGAGCAGGAATTGATCTCTCATCGCTGTCAGTTGTAGATGGAAAAGTTTGTTGGGATCTTTATATTGATGGCCTTGTGGTTAGTTCAGATGGGAATCTTCTAGATGCATTAGGCGCTGCTGTCAAGGTATTTACTTATTTGTTTTATTTATTTATTTCAAGCACAGGTTGAAAGGACTGGCAGGTTTTGATAGACTGGTGACCTTAGGATCTTGAGTCCATGAGCTTCTAGGACAGGTTAAGTGTGAATGGGTAGAATATTCAAACCCCCACCTCTCCCCAACTTTCCCTTCACCTCTGCTTTATCCTGATTCAGCTTGACACAGTTTGAACACATCTCTTATGGCTATCTAGTGTGTTCTTGTTATGATGACAACGTAAATGTTGCATTGTTGTTATATGATATTCATTTGGTGCATTTGCTCAACGGTAAAAATAGATTTTAATTTATTTTTTTCTCGTAGGCTGCTTTGAGCAATACTGGCATCCCAAAAGTTAATGTTGCTTCCAGCACCTCTACCGATGAGCCAGAGATTGACGTTAGTGACGAGGAATTCTTACAATTTGACACATCTGGGGTACCTGTGATAGTTACATTAACAAAGGTGAGAATACCATTTGCATAATTCTTTCTCTGGAAACTGTATATGTAATTTATTTTGTTATATTCTACCCTTCCTTTTTGTAGGTTGGCAGGCACTATATTGTAGATGCAACATCAGAAGAGGAATCCCAAATGAGCTCCGCAGTCTCTGTTTCTATAAATAGGCAAGGGCGCATATGTGGGCTGACCAAACGAGGGGGTGCGGGCCTAGATCCAAGTGTCATTCTTGACATGATATCTGTAGCTAAACATGTAAGCGAGCAGCTAATAAACAAATTGGAGTCTGAGATATCTGCTGCTGAAGCTTGTGAAGATGAATCATGACAAGTTTTCCAATATTATCACATTTTGTATTAAATTTATTTAGAGTGGACACTGTTATAATGCAAATGTAGCTTGATAACTTGCTTAATTCTTGTCAAAATGATTGTTAATGTATTGTACTATAATTTGGCAGTGTTAACCAAGTCATGCATGAATGGCAAGAGTGTGTTTGAGTTGATTTCTGAGGAAGTTCGTAACCGCCAGAACAGTAGTCATTTGGAGACGAGTCTGTTGAAGCTCTGAAAGAATACATATTCAGTCTCAACTATTTTGGGGATTTCCTTAAGACTAGCGATGTTATTTTGATTAACTTGGTTTGCAGGGAACTAGATGACACCCTTTTGCCAAAGAGGAATAGATTTGCAGTTGTTGTGAAGGATCAACTTGTTACATTGCACGAGGCAGGCTTCATAGATTTGCAGCATTTCATTCATTTTGACAGTGTCTCCTCGAGTATTTCCCATTGCAGGCTTGATTTCACATTGGCAGAGTGAACTGAGCTTGGTCAAGACTGTCTGTCTATCTTGTTCATCAAGTATTGTTCAAAGGACGATGAAACATTTTCTTTAGCGAGATAAATACAGTTTGAAGAAAGATGCATGTTAAAATAGTTCATCTTTCATCCTGATTTGTGAAATTCTCAAATTCACAAAAACTAGTTTGGTTTAGTTCTTACTTTTCGGTTCTCGTACCCAAAAAAGAAAAAAAACTTGGATGAGGGAATAATACCCTCATTTATAAACTGGTTTGATAATCCTTCCTATGCAAGGAAGAAAGAAATATCAATTTATGCTCTCAGGACAATGTGTGGAAGCTCAAACTACTAGTATTTGTACTATGCCCCAACAGTTTCTGCACAAAATCCAGACAACAAGGGCAACGACCCATATCAGAACCATTGATGAACTCCAAATTGAGTATTGCTTTATAAACTGACAAGGAGAATGAATCTGACTGCATGATCAAATGACACTTGAAAAATGTACATACAACAGAACCATATTAATTAACTAGTGTTGATGAACTTGATATCTGATTCCTAATATGAATCAGACGATTTAGTTGTTGTAGAAAAATGGAATTAACCGATTTATTGCTCACAACGTAGGCTTATCAAGCTTTAAATCTTGTACAAATCACAAATGATTTACGTAAAAATGAAAAAAAATAGACAACCGAGAGAGGTTGACCTCAATGGAATACTATTTCACAACAGTGAAGACAATGAAGTTGAGGACACAGCAACAGTAAACAAATCGAGAGAATGAATAGACATACAAAAATACAAGCCACTTTCCAAATACAAGCCACTTTCCTGAAAATTACAGCTATGATCGGAAAAAAGCATCGAACACAGACAAGACCAGGAACTGTGCATCACGGAGGGATTTTAAAGTAACACCAGAACTGCTGGCCAATTTCTTTATCTCGTGACATGACAAGCACTGGTTACCTTTCCCAATTCTAGTGCAAGGAGGTTACCTGTCTTATCGATAGCCACCGCCATATGGTTGTTGAGCATAACCCCCCGTTCCCATCATGGGATTATAACCACCAGGCATTGTAGATACAGGAGGGAATCCAGTTGGTGGCTGCATTCGAACTCCTTGTCCCATACCCATGTTTAATCCCATGCCATTGTTCACAGGCATGTTCATTCCAATTCCCATACCCATTGGTTGATTCATCCCTCCATAGCCTCCCATGCCCACACCAGGTCCACCACCCATGCCCATGCCCACACCAGGTCCACCACCCATGCCCAAGCCTGTACCAGGTCCGCCACCCATGCCCATGCACATGCCCATGCCCATGCCAGGTCCGCCACCCATGCCCATGCCTGCACCAGGTCCGCCACCCATACCCATGGCTCCACCAGGTCCACCACCCATGCCCATGCCTCCACCAGGTCCACCACCCATGCCCATGCCCATGCCCATGCCCATGCCTCCACCAGGTCCACCACCCATGCCCATGCCCATACCAGAACCCATCATGGGGTTTGGTGCTGCCCTCAGGGCACTTGCACCAGCTCGGCCGATCCCAGAACCAGATCCCATAGCTTTACCCATGTTAATAGTAGATGTCACAGGAGCTGCAGCAGGTTTTTCCATCCTCTTCTCCTTACGATTTATGGCATCAAAATCAATTCCAATATCCGCCAATGGATTTATTTTAGCTGCATATGAAGAAACAAGTAATGTAGATTCCTCAGTAAACTCAGAAACAAACTATAAAAGAGACCCTTGAAACATTTCCAAAAAAACAAAGTCAAAAGCCAAGAGGTACCTCCAGATATATTAAAATTTACTAGTCCTCGGCTCAGAGTATCAGCCCAAACTGTAGACTTTGGCTCAAACTTGTTCTTCTCAGGTTGAGGAACTATAGCAAGTGCTCCTGTTGAAGCCAGGGAAGCTGGCTGAACATCGCTGTTACTATGTGCAACTGGTCCAGTTGGAGTTTGAAGGGTCTGTGAACCTGCCGTGGATGCAAACCCCGACTGTGGAGGGATATTCGCAGTGTTCTGCTGCATAGCTGGTCCAGCAGGAGTTTGATAAGCCATATGTGAAGCAACTGGAGCTGTAGAACCGGACTGTGGGTGGAAGCTACCATAGAAACTAGCACTTGACTGAGCAGACTGGCCATTGGGAGTGGGAAAGCCGGTCTGTGATGCAGGGCCAGCTTGAGTGGGAAAACCTGTCAGGGATGTAGGTTGGCCGTTTTGAGCTGGAAAACCTGCCTGTGTTGCAGGTTGGCCAGTTAGAGGCGGAAAACCTGCCAGTGATGCAGCTTGACCAGTTTGAGGAAAGCCTGTCTGAGATACAGGTTGGCCAACTTGAGCTGGAAAACCAGTCAGGGATACAGGTTGCCCACTTTGAGCTGAAAAACCCATCTGTGATGCAGGTTGGCCGGTTGGAGCAGGAAAACCCAGCTGTGATGCAGGTTGGCCTGTTGGAGCTGGAAAACCCAGCTGTGATGCAGGCTGGTCAGTTGGAACTGGGAAACCCGGCTGTGACGCAGGTTGGCCAGCGGGAGCAGGAAAACCTGCCTGTGATGCAGGTTGGACAGTTGGAGCTGGAAAACCTGCCTGTGAAGTTGAGAAAGGTCCAGAAGGTGGGAGTATATCTGCCAAAATATCAGTGTTCTGGTTGTAAGCTGACAAATCTTGAGGTGAAAATTGTGGGTTTGTTCTAGGAGCTTGAACAACGGAGACATTGGACAAGGTGTAAGTTACGCCAGAAAGTGGGTCCGCAAAGTTAACATTATTGACTGTGTCCACCTTTTGAGCAACTGGTTCGGGTGGATCAAAACTTTGATTTGTGCCAGGAAGAAAGGAAGACACGGCACCAACATTATGGGGTTGTGCTGAAACACCATTTGCAGAAGGGATAGCTTTGAAAGGACCATCACCAAATGGATCTTCAAAAGGCTGCACAGAGGATATACTTATAAGCCAGAAAACATTATCTATTTATGATTAAAGATGAATAAAATTTTGAGAAAGAGGAGGGAGGGTAAGTACAATAATAAATCATATCAGAGAGATTAAGCAAGAAAAATCAGTGAGATTTCAGTTTTAAAACGACGACTATAACAATAAAAATGATCCTTAAAAGCATTCAGATACCTGCTTTTAGCTTCTCTATGACGCAACCCATCAGTACAGATTTGGGCATCCAATAGAAATGGAATCACTTGGTAATATTTTTAAACAGCATTTGAGATAGAGTCCAATTTACTTATTATAGAAATTTGAACTTAGCACATCTCCTTGCATGTACAGGACATTTTTTGGGATTCATTAAATCACTTTGTTTCAACTTCCATTGTGTTGTATTCCATTTATTGATGGTACAATTGAAAATATATTCATTAAAAAAAAAATCTATGAGAAAAATGTAATAATTCCAATTCTCAGTGATCAATATTAGGTTGCACAAGAGCTGCTGACACTGCAATCAAAGTATTATTTTACATGGAAAACTTCTATTTTTAAAGAGAACAAAAAGCTCCATGCCATATAGTACATAATGTTTTTCTTAATAACTCAATTTGAGGAATTGAATTTTGAAAATCCCTACATAAACATCTTGCTCACCTGATTTGAGACAGTGGATACTGATGGGGTTGCTACAAATGTTGGTCCAGAACCAGAGCTTGCGGTGGCATCAGCTTCAGAAGTTGTGGTTGCAGATGTAACTGGCACAATAGCCAACGAGTTGGAAGAAAATGATTCTGACAGAGAACCAAGTAAGTCCATTTCAGTACCATTTGAGGTAGTTGGGCCAGCTGACCAAGGCAGAAGTCAAAGTATGAGTGTTCAATTGTGATGAATGTACAAAGAGCAGTAAGAAAACACCCCCAGCCCCCCAAGTCTTGGCTCCTCCACAACTATTTTCCAAAACATTGCCAAACACAGTGCATTCTATCTCTGAACATAGGCAAACTAGGCATTCTTTTGGAAGATGGTCAAAACATGAATGCAATCCTTTGGGGAAAATGTCAAAACAGGTAAAACTACTGAATTAGCTTTCTCCTTTCGGTTATTCACAGATATTTTCCCATTACCATGATGTGATGTACAATGATAAGCAACACGTTGGTGATCATAATATTTGTGAAACAGCTGTATTTTGCATGAAATAACCATGACAGCAATGAGGTACACAAGATACTATAAAAGCAAAGACTAACAACTATTTAATTCATCTGCAACAATGGAACTTGACGTGTTAACCTTAATCTTTTGGCTACTTATCACACTAAAACAGAAATAGAACTGTCTTATTAGGCTGGCAACTGAAGATTAGCACAGAAGTTCAAGGCTATACAGTATCACCTAATCAAAGCACTAAGATACTATTTCACACAACAGATGTTGACTAAAGAGGAACCACATCAACTTGGAGCTCTGTGGCAAGCTTGGAAAATGAGAAAATAGAAGAGAGTACGAATATGAAATCAGAAATCATCTCAAAAGCAAGAAACCATCTCACTATATATGACAAGTAACCCTGTGCATCATATCATCATAATTGATTACAAACCTAACTAGTAAATCAAGGGTATCACATTTGATCTTGAATTGATGTTACTAACCACCCTATTTTAATTCAAAAAGTGAATTAAAGGTGAAAGGACAAAACAGTTTGAATGAATAGTATTTTTAAGAAATCTACTGACACATGGCAAATAATGAAGATGGAGGATTCTGGGTGGGCCCATGTGAGATGAGAAGGCTTCAGAAATGTTGGTGGAGGGAAAAAAGAGAGATAGGATTTGGCACGTTGCTGGCCTCCTAAGCAGCTACAGTGAGGGAAGCTCCACGTTCCATATGTAGGTTCACCTGATATTAAGGTTCTCAAGTTCTAAAATCCTTCAACCTAAATTCATAATTTTTATTAGAATTCCAAATATATATATATATATATATAACACCACCTAACCCCTCCTAGATCAAACGTACTAGTGGGTGGATTGCTACCTGTTGCTTAGTCAAAACTGCAAATGTCAATGTTACACATGAGTTTTCTACATTGCAAGAGGACAATACATTCCCCAACATAATTAGCAGAATTCATCTTATTAGAGCCTGTGTCTCAGACAGTGACCACAGATAAATAAATAAATAAATAATTCAGGATAATGTTACACATGCCAAGACACTAACAGAAAGATGCTTCATATAATGACAAAAAACAGAAGCAAAAGAACTACAATGAAGATTTCAGTATATAATAAAATGCGCAACACCAAAACCCAATATTGGATACAATTCTATCTTTACAGTATCATATTAAATACAAGTAAAAATGTCACAGCACTTATAATTAAACATATCTTGCATCATCCAACTTACAAACCTACCATAAGCAGAAAGTTTATTTGCAAGATTGTAATCCATATCCAAATGCAGTGGAACTAATAGATAACCATGTAAGACACGTGCCCAAACACTTGTGCCCATTTCTGTTTAAAGGATGCCATCCTGGACACTGTATCAAAGTCAGGCTAAGAACAAAAAGCAAACACCATATTTATCTCACCACAGTTGCAGCAAATACTGCTCAATTTTTCAAGCATTTGGGTGAGCACCAAGAAAGCCTATGAAAAGGAAGGTAATAATTGGTTTCTACTCTCTGTTTTCCATTCCCATATAATAGCAGGTGAGAATAATTACAATCTATGGACAGAGTCAGAAAAATGGAATTGGTCAATCTTTTTTTAAAAAAAAAATTGTTACAGATAAATACATGAAAGGAGAAATTTCATGAGTATTGACAAACAGTCAATCCTCTTCCCCAACCAATGCAACAAGATCGCACAATGTGAAGTAATGAAGTTAAGTTATTATCAACAAAATAATAATAGTAAAATAGGACAGTTGGCATTCCAGTATGAACAGTCCTCTACCTGAAAATGAACCACGTGGATCAAATTCATCGAAGCCATCAGCTTCCTTGTTTGCAGGAGCAAAAGCTGAAGCTGGAGCCACAGAAGTGCCAGGAGTGGTTGTTGCTTGAGTTGGAATTTCGTTTGCAGTAGGAGAAGACGTTTTAGAAGCAGATGCTGCTGAAGTTTCTCCATCCCTAACAATAATAAAGTTTGCACTAATTCACTGAAACAACCAGGAATTCCGGGTGCAAGAAATAAGAACATGATATGGTATCATTACCTTTCATTGGGAACAGGGCTATGAGCATCACCTACAGCTTCTTCATAACTAGGAGGAGCACCAAGATTTTGTTCAGAAAATTTCCGTTCAAGCCGCCTGCGTGCAAAACAGAGATATGCAAAACTATAGTTGAGAATGGAAGGATTGTGCATAGCCCTTTTTTCTACAAAACATTAGCCTAAAAGCATCCATCAACGCTAACTTTTCTGAAACAGATCAAAACAATTACCTCCCATCCTGAGACTTATCATCAGCTTTGGCACCACTTCCTCTGCAGCAAGAAAAGCCTACAGTTAACCACATATTCAAAATCAAGGTCCTCTTAAAGCATAATTAGCGTACTTTACAATTTACGTGTTGAAGAAATATATTAGTCAATTTACCATTAATTCTAACTGTTCAAACCAAAGGATGTAGCCTTGTGGTACTTCCTCACCTTCCACGGTAGAAGTCAAGGGTTCAAGTCTCCATAGGGGCGAATGGGTGCGTGTGTTATTTGTCACGATTATATATATATATAATCTAACCGTTCAAGACATTTTATTAGTACTTGCTAGCACTAGATTTTAACTTAGTTCCATGATAATATTCTTTCATGGAAATATTTTAAGTAGACTTTGCAATACAATATGTTCCTCTCTTCTTTTTTTCCATTGGTTTTCTTTTGTGTTGCAAGAAACCTCCAACTTGTAGAATTTCTATATCTAATAAATTTAATTTCTCATAAAAAAATAAACAAGTAAACTAAAGGAACAAGTTACCAGTTCTTAATAATAAGTTCATGACGAAGGTAAACTAGCTCTAATGATATGACATGAAGTACACGTACCTAGATGAATACTGACCATCATCTTCATAAGCACGGTCCCTATCTCTATCAGAGCTTCTACTTCTCGAGCCATACTGGTAATCATCAATGGTTTGACTTCTTCCCCGAAGATCATCATCCTTGTAACCATAGCGTTCTTCAGAATCTCTACTATAACGATCTCCATCGCGACCATACGAATCACCGTATCTACCATATCGGTCATCATCCCTATAGCCCGATTCTTTTTCTCTCTCATAACCATTCCGATCTTCATCTCTGCTTCCATAACGGCCTTCATATCGATCATCATCATATCCTCCACCCGGCCTATACATACCACCGACTGATGTGCTGCGAAACCTAATTGAGATATATACTCAATCAAAAACCTCATTCGTGGAAACTTTTATGTAAGGGCATCTATTAAAAATTGTATCCATATTAGTCATTTATTCTCATTCTGTGTTCTTGAATCTAAAAAAAATTAGCCGCTAAACAGAAATGCAAGCTCACTACACATGAAAAAAGAAAAACTTACTGATGGATTATGACATGATGCACAAAACATGGTATGAAACCAATCTAACTTTCAAGAGATTTGGTGCAATAGGTCAACATATTCTTTTTTTGGGATTGGGAGAAGGGGAAGAAAGGGAAAAAGAAGTGCAACTTTCTTAGGTTAAAATTGAGACGAAAACTTGGGTGCCATCAACAGAATCAATTTCCCAAGTCAAATATAAAAATGTCTCTGAAGTGCATGTAATAGGCAGATACAGATAATAAAGTGAGAATTTCATAAGATAGCACAAAAACAAGTCAAAAATTTGAGAACCTTGAAATTAAAAAAAAAAAATTATATATATATATACTATATGCGGAAACAAACACATATTTATACACACAAACACAAGAAGAAAATTGTAGAAAAATGAGAATGCTGAAAAATATTAAAAAATTTGGGCAGAATACAGATGAGAAAATTTTAGATGGCCTAATAATAAAATAATTAGAAAAGAAACCTTTCCTTATAAGATGGTCTCACTTTCAATAATTGCCTGATACTAAATCAATAGAAAAGAAATTCCCTTATAAGATGGTTTCACTTTCAACAAGAAAATGAAAAGCGAAAGACGGAACCGATTAGAAGAGATTTATTTAGTATGAGACTATCAGACTACCAAACGATATATGAAGACATAAAAGAACATGATTTCAGGCTGAGATCACACTGTAATAGCAGATAGCTCTCTTTATAAATTTACTTGGAAAAAAGAATAACTTAAGGAATTTCAAATAGCTGGAGTAAAACATTGTTAATGCTGACGATGGTAACACATGGATCAACCAAAGAAGATACTAGCAAAACTGCCAAAATTTATAAACATAAAACTATTTCAGCCAACACTTTTAAAGCACAGACTCACTTGTCCCTGTTAGCAGCAGCTTTTTGTCGAACTTCTTGTATCCTTTCTTTATCATTAACTAGAATTACAAGACTTTGAGATTTCTTTCTGACATTGCTTCCTTGGTCCCTTCCATTGGAATCAATATATTGAAAATCGGACAACGTCTATCACAAGAGAGAACATTCTAATAATTAACATAGTAATCCAAACCAAATTACTTAAAGGTAGTTAGAAAGTTCCAGAGAACATATAATCAAAACTACAAGTATCATAAAGTTTTAAGGGGAAAAAAGGTTACTGATATTTGGTATGCATGTTCCTTGATCTCATCTATGACACGCTCTGACCCATTGGCTACCAAGTATTCCAAAACAGTCAAAGCCTGAAACATAGTATAAGGAATTCGTCAGTTGAATTGTTAGAGTACAATCTAGAAAAGGAAATCAGCACTTAGAAAAAGATATCACACTTCAGATGAAGATAAAAAGCAAAACTTAGCATAAAGTAAAAGAGAAACTGTAATAACTAAAAAGAAAAAGAAAAGTCGGAATGAATTTCATGAAAGGGATGATTTCACAATTATAGAACACATGAAAAATCATAGTTGGGGAGAGAGAGACCAAAACAGTAACTTCAAACAATCCCAGGAACCTTGCACAAGAATCCACCAAAAATAGCATTTCATACATCATAAAAAATGCAAACCTTGTACACATGACGCCAATTCTTGCCAGTATCATTAATACGCTTCCAGATTACCGCCATGATAATCTGATACTCATGACTGCATCAATAATTCAAAATGAACCCTTTTAGAAGGGGGAGAAAAAAAGAGTCATAAAGTATTTTGTGAAAGAGTTATTTAAGCTTACTAGTTTCTGGTAGCTTGTGCAATATCAGCAAGATGTGATCCATGAGGACCCCAGGGCTCATTACTAGTAGCGTCAAGAACCTAAAAAATACGAGAACCAAAAGTACTTATGAGAAGCTATTTCATGAAAATCTGGTATTGCATTTTAAACCATCCAATAACCATTTCAAAATTTTATAGAAAGGAGCTAGTGAGCCTAAAAGAACCACTCTGTCGGTCACTACTTCCTATGTTGAACAACCAAGTCAATCCAAATAAGAAATAAGAAGCAGACTTGAGCCGTCATTTGATACGGTACAGATGGAATCCACTTGTTCATATTCACCCTAGGCATTGATTGCTACTGCTGGATGCTTGAGTGGGGTTCTATAAATGAAGGAACCCATTCAGTACCTTTTGATTTTACTTGCATGAATGTTGCAGTCAACACCATTAAACCGGCTTTCAGCCACAAGCCATAACTGCTGCATAAGAAAACTAGTTCCTGATGCCCCTTGATAAGGCTGTGAGTGCGCATAGAAATAGAAGAAAGTCGGGCTTTACAGCCAAAATTCAGATGAATGCACTTAGAAATAGAGTAAAACTTCTATCACAGGGACTCCATAAAAACATTTCATCCTTGGAGACATTAGTAAAACTATGGTTTTGCAACTCTTACTTGAAATTATTAATGAAATGTACTAAAAATACTTTTTTATATGTATTCTAATGAATATTGTAGAGCTAATGGTGTCATTTATTCAGGGTGGGCCTTGACACAACGGTAAGGTTGTTCCATTGTGACTTGGAGGTCACAGGTTCGAAACAGGAAACAGCCTCTCCGCATGCGGAGGTAAGGTTGTGTACATCTAACCCTCCTCAAACCCCATAGTGGCGGGAACCTTGTGCACTAGACTAGTGTCATATTGATATTTTCATGATTTTCACAATAAAATTGTACCAATACTGAAAGATTATCTTCAACCAAATATTTTATCTGAATGAAGATATGCTCTGGTAAAGCAAAAAATGCAAATTGTTAAGAAAGAAGAAATTTATAAAATCTCTCCTTTTGTGAAGTTCAATCCTTTCTTTGCTAGAGTTTTTGAGAAATTTGACGGTAACACAGCCGCCAAATGCACTGCAAATGGTAGTGTAGAACTCAGCATTTTCACCAAAGAAAAAATCGCTAGGTGGAAAAAGAAATATCCTGAAGTTAGATTTATCCATATTGGAATCATCCAAATAAAAATAACCTCTTTATACAGGAGAGGTTGTGATATTCCAATACTTGTACTTGTTTCTGACAACAGATTCAAAAATCCAAGAAAAGCCTTAACAGGAGGTATGCAATCTAACTTGGTTCATAAAGTAGTTCTAATAATAAAATTTTCAGGAGCAAGATAAATATGGAATCTTTTTAATGCCAATTTAATTGCCAAAAGTTCTTTTTCAAAAATGATGTAATTTTGTTCATTTGTTTTGCCCTTTTTAATTGTCATTTATTACAATTATACACACATAACAGCTATGCATCAAGGACAGAGCCACGTTAGTCTGAGATCAGTATCTGACAAATAAATGTATTGACCATGGAAAGAAAAGGAGGTCAGAAAATCCCTGTTATGAAATGTACTCTGACAAAAATCATTATAAGATCAGCTACTTATTTTTCCAAATCTAACACCCAACCCTCCAGAAAATATTCTAAAACTAGACATGTCCGTTGTATTCTCCAGAAAAATAAATGTGTCGTTGTTCATGTGTTGATGCATTTGTATAACATAGCATCCCAAGCAACAATGTTTTCGTGAACATTCCAAACTGACAGAAAGCTGGCTGGTATTAAAAATCTCTACCTTCTGCTCTATTCCAGGAACTTTTAGAACTTTTTTATTCACCCCTCTCTTGCTGCAAGAAAACAGAAAAGACCAGTCATACTTGTGAGGATTCTACAGATTGACTGAAATAGTTTATTAATACATAAGTAAACATTATACAATTAGACAAGACAGCGATAGATTGGATATTCCTGAAGTACAATAATGATACCAATAAAATTTCTTCCCAAAACAATCATTCTAATTGTACTTCAATATGGAACTTTCAGAAAACCAATCAAACTTACATGTCCCGGACTGTTTGATCAAAGGCCTTCTTCATTGTAACTTCAGATTACAATGCAAAATTGTCTTCAGCAAACTTCAATTTATTTCAATTGCTGCCACAAGGAAGACAACTTTATCACAATTATGCAACCAAAATCAGGTGCTTGCAGTCAACAACCAAATAAGACAAATTCTAGCAGTCATATTATGAGAGACTTTCAACCATTGAAGGTTTTTTTTTCAAAAGAAAAAAAAAAGAGGGAAAAGGAGGGCAGAGAGAGAGAGTAAAAATTAAAATAAAATCAGATTTAACTACAAAACTGTTAGGGGCACTCTTAAATGAACTGAAGAGGCGAATTTAAGATCTCCCCCAAAACATTGGCGTATTCAAAAAGAACCTAAAACAAGCAGATGAAGGTGTATCGTCAAGTACAAGTTTTAGCTTTCCTCTAACAGCTTGAAATTCAATATATCCAAATTGCAGTTAAATTTAGACAAACAATAAATAGAACTTGATCAGAAAACAATACCTGATTGACTAGCAATGTTACAACAACATTGGCAAGCATATAGGAAAGAAAGAACATTTTGCATCAAAAATCTACAGACACGTCAAAATCTAAGTAAACAGAAATTCAAAAGACTACATCCAATAATTCTAATTCCAATCACATATGATGAAACCAAAATGGAACAGAAAAATAATATGAAAATAAAAAATTGAATCAATGAATGTAAGCGGCCACAGAAATGACATAACATGATCGAGCTATCAAACACAAACCACAACCAAACCCTAAATGACAGAAATACCGAGCTAAATATATGCATACCGACACAATAAAGATCAAAATGGGAAATTTAAGTCAAAATAGATCTGAAAAATAGATCAACGAGCATAATTCAAGAAATTTGAAGCAAACCCAGATCGAATATTGAGAAGACGAGATCGAACCTGATTGAATTGACCCAATATCAGGAGGCAAAGAGGGTGTCGAAGACCGTATCCCAGAGGTGGTAGTTGATACTTGTGGGTAGAAAGATAAACAAAGAAGAGAGAGGATGAGCGAGGAGCTGAAATTGCGATGAAATCCTAAATCGCAATTAAACTGTAATAGTTGCAGAGGTAATGAGGGGGAGGATGGGGGTTTTGGTCTGGTTTTCTCTCTCTGGAATTCCGCGGAAAGAGAGGGAGGGTGGAATAAAAAGCAAGGAAGACAGCGCACCTTGAACGCAGGAATTTATGGGACAAAATATTTTAGTATATAACTTTAATTAACTTTTTTTTTTATATATATATATATAATCATTAAATTATATGTTCTGTAGCTGTAATACAGTAATGGTCAAAGTTCAAACATAAATAAATTTATATAATGCAATATATATATATATATATATATAATTTTTCTTTTTTTTTTTCTAACTCATATGTTTCCGTAGCTACAATTATGTACTGGTAAAACATATATAAATTTATACTATTGTCGCTCCATCTATGTCTTTTTTTACTCCAGTTTTATTATTATTTATTTTAAACGACAAAAACACCCTTCCTTCCTCCACGAATGGCTTCAAAATTGGCTGATGGCACCATGCCACTGGTCTGAATATTATCTTGCTTCTTCGTCCTTCTCTTTATCTGAAGATGACTACGACGAAGTTGAAACTGAAGGTGTATTGAAATGCAAAACCTCCGACCACCAAACGGCAAAAGCAACAAGTTGTTCTTGCTCAATCTCATAAGCAAATAAAGAAGCATTGTTTGCAAGAGAGAGAAGAGGAAGTTGTAGTGTCTGTGTATCTTGTTAGTACTCTTCTTCGTGATCTCTTTCTTCATTCGATGCCCGAATTAGCTATCAGATTAGGTGTCTGTGACCAGCCTATTACTAGCACTAGTCCATGAATCTTCCTCCACGATGTTTGAAACTCTCCGAGTGACATTTCATGTGACCAATCAAGGCCTTCCAAGATTGAAAACCTTTGCCACATTCTTTGCAGAGCTTATCATGAAACAGAGTATCTTCACTTGAATCTTCAAATTTACATGTCTTCTTGGGGTTCTCTCTGAGGCCATAAACAATATGAGTACTACCTTCGATCTGGAAGTGGCATTAGCTCTGATTACTCCATTGTTGACATATGAGAGCTTCTTTTTTGGTGAGCTTTTCATCAGTTTCAGTTGAATCGATTAGATGAGACCTCATGTGACCTCCCAAGGACCTACCACAGAGGAAGCTTTTGTTGCAAAACTTGCACACATGTAGTTTCAGGTCCTGATCTTCTTCCATGGATCAGAACTACAAATTAACAAAGAGAATTCAGATTAGATAACTCAAAAAAAAATATCAAATCTGACCACAAATTTGAGAAAAATGTTACAATTTCGATCTCATTACACTACCAACCAAAAATGCCAATGAAATGGAGAAACAGGGGATATAGCTATGATTCAAGTGGGCAACGAGTGTTCTTGATACATTCAACTGATTTAAGGTGTACCCATCACAGTTTTTTTGAGCTTGAAAAAAAAAATATATATATATATATATATATATATATATAGCAACAGCGATTGAATTGAATGTTGTGTTGTATATATTGCAGATTTATAAAGCTTGAAAATATGATTTTTTGCGAAGAGAGTTTGTTTAATTGCACAAAAAAATCTTGGCTTTTGTGGAAATGAATTTAAAGTATGCGTTTTTATGTCTTCTTATTCTTCTCTCCCTCATGTCTTTTAAATTTCATCTCTCACAGGGAATAAAATAGTCATGACAAAAAAACACATACATGTAGACATGTCATACAAGGAGGAGAGGGAGAACGTCATTAGAGCATACGGAGAGCAGTAACAATATACTGCTGTTAGTGACAACAAATATTAATTTTTCATTATAGATAGTATATAAAGTAAAAGTATTGTTGTCATTTGATATAAGGACGAAGTGACAGAGAATAAAGATGGAGGATCGAATATCAGCTCTAATTTATATAATACAATATTTGTAGTATATAGGTCTGTTTTTATTTCTTTACACACTTGTCTTACGTTCACATAAAAAAGGAGGGTTGCATTAGATAGTTTGATAGTCAAAGTAAAATTTTGTCATGACTAATTAGGGGTAGCAAAATTTGACACGACCCGTCAACACGATTCAAACCTGACACGCGATACAAAGTTAACGGATTTAGATTGAACTTAATCGTGTTTTGGAGTTCAACTCATTTAATTCGATTAAACTCGTTTAACTTATCATGTCAGGTGAACTCATCACTTATTTTAACCCAATTACTATGGACATTTCTATTATTTCAATATAAATTCAATATAGATATTGTTTTTGATATTTTTTGCAATTGTATTGTCCCAATTATTATTTTTTTCATGAATTTAGTCATCTATTATCTCAAATTTTTAACATATTTGATAGGAAGAAGTGTGGAGCCTGTTTATACTGTATACTTTGGCCCAACTTTGTAGATTTAACTTCGCTGTAAGTTAGCAGAGGGTTGCAGGGGGGGCAGTGCCCTCTTGTCTGAAGCTGGGGGTTCGGGTTCGGAGGCTTGGCCCCGACCCGAATTTTTTAAAGGGGTATTTTGGTATTTTCATAATTGTTATGTAGCACTAGGAGGTGCCTATATATATAGTCTAAACTCTATGTAATTGTATCCCCTTTTTTCTCATTATAGTGAAAACTTTACAACACCAAAGACGTAGCCCTGGATTTTGAATGAACCTTGTAAATCTGTGTGTCTTTGCTTGCATATTTGATCTTCTTTTCGGTTAATTTTTCGCAACAATTGGTATCAGAGCTTCAGGTTCGAGTGGGAGCAATGGGTGCAGAAGAAGGAAAGTTCAATGGAACAGATTTTGGGTTCTGCAAGATGCAAATTGAAGATTATTTGTATCAGAAAAATCTATATCAACCTCTTTCAAGAATGAAACCAGAAGACATGAAAGATGCTGATTAGGTTGTTATTGATCGGCAGGCTCTAGGAGTTATTCGGTTGACATTGTCCCGCAACGTTGCCTTCAATATAGCGAAGGAGAAGACAACAACAGGTTTGATGGCAGCCCTTGCAGATATGTATGAGAAACCCTCTGCGTCCAACAAGGTATATTTGATGCGGCGTTTATTCAATCTAAGGATGTCAGAAGGTGCATCAATGGCGAACCATTTGAATGATTTCAACGTAATTACGAATCAGTTGAGCTCTGTGAAAATCGATTTTGATGATGAGATCAGGGCGTTGATTCTATTATCCTCTTTACTAGAAAGCTGAAACGGTACTGTTACGGCAGTAAGCAGTTCTTCTGGAAAAGGGAAGTTGAAGGTCGATGATGTTCGGGACTTGATTCTCAGTGAAGAAATTTGTATGAGGGAAATAGGTGAACCATCTGGATCTGCTATAAATACAGAGAGCAGAGGAAGAACTTCTAAAAGAATAGGCGCGAATCGCAGTAAATTGAAATCCAAAACTAAAGGCAAGTCGAGTAATAGAAAATTTCCTGACAATTATTGGAATTGTGCAAAGAAGGGACATTCAAAGAAAGAATCTCAGGCACCAAGGAAGAATGACAAAAAGGGAGCAGGAATCTGTAAATGCAGCCACAAAGATATTGTTGACGCTCTGATTTTGAGCGTGAATAGTCCGGTTGAGTCATGGGTTCTTGACTCAAGTGCATCGTTTCACTCTACTCCATATTGTGAAATCATAGAGAACTACATTAATGGTGATTTCGGGAAAGTTTATTTGGCTAATGATGAACCTTTGAATATTGTGGGTAAGGGAGATATTTGGATCAAACAATCTAATGGGATTGTTTGGAAGATTTAAAATGTGAAACATGTTCTCGGTTTGAAGAAAAACTTGATTTTTGTGGGACAACTTGATGACAAAGGGCATGCAGTAACCTTCGTGGGTGGTTTGTGGAAAATCACCAAAAGAGTTATGGTTGTGGCTCATGGAAGCAAGATTAGTACTCTCTACATGATGACAAACACCAAGAATGTTGTTGTAGTTGCTGATTCAGGCATTGATTCAAACTGTAGCACCATAAGCTGGGTCATATGAGTGAGAAAGAGATGGAGACACTTTTGTCAAAGGGAAAATTGTTAGGAATTAAATCAGTGAAAATTAGTTTGTGTGAGGATTGCATCTTCGAAAAATAGAAAATGGTCAATTTTTTAAAGGCTACTAAGAAACCTAAGACAGAAAAATTAGAGTTAGTTCATACAGATGTGTGGGGGACCTTCTCCAGTTTCATCTCTTGGCGGCTCATCATATTATGTTACCTTCATCAATGATTCGACAAGAAAAGTATGTGTTTATTTTTTAAAAATAAATATGATGTATTTAACACTTCCAAGAAATTGAAGGCCATGGTGGAGAATGAAACAAGATTGAAGATAAAGTGTCTGAGGTCTGATAATGGGGGTGAGTATGATGACAGAGGCTTCAAAGAGTTCCGTGCTACTAGTGGGATCAGAATGGAGAAGACTGTTCCTGGAACACCACAGCAAAACGGTGTCACAAAGCGCATGAACAGAACCTTGAATGAGCGTACTTGCTTAAGATGTTTTGGGCTGATGCAGTTAACACTACAACATACTTGATCAACTATGGACCTTTTGTTCCTTTAGATGGAGGCTTATCAGAAGAGGCTTGGAGCGAGAAAGAGGTAAAGCTTTCACACGTAAAAGTGTTTGGCTGTGTTTCATATGTGCACATAAGTTCTGATGCTAGAAGCAAGCTTGATCCAAAGTCTAGAAAGTGTACTTTTATTAGGTATGGCACTGATGAGTTTGGTTATCGGTTCTGGGATGATTAAAATTGAAAGATTATTAGAAGTAGAGATGTCATATTCAATGAAAAAGTAATGTATAAGGATAGATCAACAACAGAATCTATTGATATAGATGTTCATGTTGAATGTGATGGTTTGTTGAGTTGGAGGAAATCACTGAGGATAATGTGCAGAAGAGAGTTTAGAATAATCTAAAAAATATAGTTCCACAGGTGGAACAGGCACACCTACGACTGCGATGAGACAATCCTCCAGAATCTCTAGACATACACAGTGGTATTCACCCTCTTTACACTATTTGTTGTTGTCTGATGGTGGTAAACTAGAGTGTTATGATGAAACAGTGCAAGTTGATGATTCAACCATGATTCACTCATGTCAAATTAGACATGGGAGCTAACTGAGCTACCAAAAGGCAAGAAGGCTTTACATAACAAATGGATTTACCGGATTAAGGAAGAACATGATGGTAGCAAGCACTACAAAGCCAGATTGGTTGTGAAGGGATTTCAATAGAAGGAAGGTGTTGACTACACTGAGATTTCTCTCCGGTTGTGAAGTTGACTACAATTAGATTGGTACTAGGAATCGTGGCTACAAAAGACTTGCATCTTGAGCAGTTAGATGTGAAAACTGCTTTCATTCATGGTGATTTGGAGGAGGACATTTACATAAGATAGCCATAAGGATTTGTAGCGACTGGTAAGGAGGGTTTGGTATGCAAGTTGAAAAAAAGCTTGTATGGTTTGAAGTAGGCCCTGAGAGAGTAGTACAAGAAGTTTAATGGATTCATGTGTAGTAGTGACTACAAAAGGTGTCAGGCAGATCACTGTTGTTATGTGAAGAGGTTTGATAACAGTTATATTATTTTGCTTTTGTATGTGGATGATATGTTAATTGCAGGTTCAAGCTTTAATGAGATTAATAATTTGAAGAAATAGTTGTTTGAGCACTTTACAATGAAAGATCTGGTTGATGCAAAACAGATTCTTGGCATGAGAATTTGTAGAGACAGAGTGAGTGGTACCCTACAGTTATCACAAGCAGAGTATGTTAAAAAGGTTTTTAACCGATTCAGTATGCAAGATACAAAATCAGTGAGCACCCCATTAGCTAGTCATTTTAGGCTAACTAAGGAGCGGTCACTCAAGATAAAAAAGGAATGAGCACACATAGAAAATGTTCCATTTGCTTCAGCTATCGACAGCTTGATGTATGCCATGGTTTGTACTATGCTAGATATAACAAATGCAGTGGGAGTTGTGAGCAGGTACATGAGTAATCCAGGCAAACAACATTGGGAAGCAATAAAATGGATCCTTAGATACTTGAAAAGTACCACAAATACATCATTATATTTCACTAGGTCGGGTATTGTGTTGCAGGGTTATGTTGATTCAAACTTAGCTGGTGGTGTGGATAACAGAAAGAGTACTACTGGGCATGTGTATACTTTGGGTGGTATGACAGTGAGTTGGGTCTCTCAGTTCCAGAAGATTATGGTTTTCTCAACCACAGAAGCTGAATATGTTACAATTACAGAAGCGAGCAAGGATATGGTTTGGCTATAGAGGTTCTTGGAAGAGTTGGGTAAGGAGCGAAAGAATAGTATTCTATACAGTAACAG
Organism: Cornus controversa; assembly: GCA_026545225.1. Classification (NCBI taxonomy): domain Eukaryota; kingdom Viridiplantae; phylum Streptophyta; class Magnoliopsida; order Cornales; family Cornaceae; genus Cornus; species Cornus controversa. The sequence goes on from CM048849.1 coordinate 43,396,136, forward strand.
TTAGAGTGTTATTCATCTTGCTAAGAATTCGGCGTATCATTCCAGAACGAAGCATATACAGTTGAGGTACCACTTCATTCGTTCACTTTTGGATGACAAGGTGTTATCACTTGAGAAGATCCATGGAAGTCAGAATCCAACAGATATGTTAACCAAGGCAGTGACTATTGAGAAACTGAAGTTATGCTTAACTTCAGTTGGTGTTCTAGCTTGAGGACAGAGAAGATAGTTGCGGCGATGTTTTGCTATGGTTTGGGACATGAGTATGAAGGAGTTTGTAGATTGATATTATCAGTCTCCAAGTGGGATATTAATAAGAAGTGTGGAGCCTAATTATATCGTACACCTTGACCCAACTTTACTGATCCAACCTGTTATGTAGCCCTAGGAGGTGCCTACATATACAGTCTAAACTCTATGTAATTGTATCATATTTTTCTCATCATAGTGAAAACCCTACAACACCAAGGACGTAGCCCTAGATTTTGGGTGAACCTTGTAAATCTCTTTATCTTTGCTTCTGTGTTTGATCTTCTTTTCTGTTAATTTTTCGCAACAATATTTGTATTTTATACTTGTTAATAAACGAATTATATGACTATTTAAGTTAAATGGGTTAAACATCGTGTAATTCATTAAATAAACGGGTCATTTTCATGTTAAATGCCTCTGACACAATTACCAAACATCGACATGACACGATTATGACCCGCCAATACGAAATGTTATCCCTATGACCAATATGAACATGAATTCTATGAATACACAAACAAATGCTAAGGCATTACCTTAAGTAATGTTGCATCAACTTCCAAATACTTGAAAAAATAGGCAAGGAGCATCGCATCAGTGCTCGAATGTGATAAAATATAGGCAAGGATTTTTGCGTCTTTCTAAACGAGCGGGTAAAGAACTTAGTCCAAGATAGTAGGCTTAAAATAGGGATTTGGAATATAGCAACCTTCGTGAGTAAATAAATAGAGTTGGTACACACTATGATAAGAATGAATATTAATATTTTATATCTACAAGAAATTAAGCTCGAAGGTGCAAAAGCGATATAAATTATATTACACCGAAAATGATAAACAAAGAAATGGAGCAGGGATAATCATTGATAAAATCTTGAAAGAAAATTATGAGGAAATATAATTTATGCACCCTAGTAGGACTAGATGAAAGTATTAAAACACATTTTTGGGAACATATGGACAAATTAATGCAAGGGATACTCGAATAAGAAAAAGTGTGTATAGAAAGAGACTTTAATGGTCACATAGGAAAAAAAAGTATGGAGGATATGAGATGGTACATGGTGGACATTGATTTGGAGATAGAAATGATGTCGGGGAAGCCATTATAGATTTTGTAATAATCTTATAATTTAGAACACCTATTTTAAAAAGAAAGATGGACACTTAATAACTTAAAAGTGGATCAAATATGAGTCAAAATGATTTCTTTTAACTAGAAAGATAGATCGATTAACAAGCAAAGATTGTAAGATTATTATCGGAGAGAGTTTAACATCACAACATAAACTTCTTGTTTTAAATTTATATATAAAAGAACAACCTAAAAGGAGAAAGAAAACTATAAACCCAAGGACTAGATGGTATAATTTAAGAGGGAAGAAAGTAGAAATATTTAAGAATAAGATGTTAAAAGATGAAACAAACTTAATGTGAAATAAAATGTTTACACATATTAAAAGAGTAGTAAAAGAAAAGAAGTCCTAAGGGAATCAAAAGAAAAAGAAATTTGGAGGTGGAGTAAACAAGTCCAAAAAGTCATAAAAACAAAGTGAGAATGCTATAAAGTTTGGCAAAGAACCAAAAATTGTGAAACATTTGAAAAATATAAAAAGGTAAATCAAGAATTTAATAAAGTAGTAAGTGAAGCAAAACATAGTAACCCAATGGTATAATCTCCCCATCCTCAAAGAGGAGGGAAGGGGTTCAAGCCTCGATATGAGAAAAAAGTGTGTGTGAGTCCCCACTAGTAAAAAAAAGTAGAAAGTGAAGCAAATCATAGAACATGTGATGATCTCTATTCTAAACTTTAGCCATAAAATGCATGAAGCTTAATGAAGATTCACATGTTTTAGTAAAAGACGATGAAATTAAAGAAAGATGAAAAAGCTATTTTGATAAATTATTAAATGAAAACCATATAGGAAGTTTAGACTAAGAAGAATACAATGGCCTTACAGATAACATATTTTTTTCGTAAGGTCAAGGAATGGGAGATTAGAAATGCTTTGAGAAAGATGAAATCGAGAAGAATTTTAGGACCCGATAGCGTTCTTGGAAGTGTCTAGGAGAAGTTGGCTTGTCTTAGTTAACAAAAATTTTTAATAAGATAATAACAACTAAGATGATGCCCAGTGAGTGGCATAAAAGTATTCCAATGTCTATATATAAAAATAAATGGGACATACAAAGTTGTAATAATTATAGTATTATTAAATTAAAGAGTCATACTATGAAACTTTGGAAGAGAGTAACTGAGCAATGCCTAAGATGAAAGACTGAAGTGATGGAAAATCAATTTGGCTTCAAGCCATGAAGGTCAACGATAGAGGCTATTTACTTATTAAAGAGATTAATGGAAAGATATGGAGAGAAAATAGAGATCTCCAATGTGGAGAGTTTTAGAAAAGAAATTACTCACAAAAAATACATTTACACAATAAATGACATATATGATGGTTGTGTGACTATGGTTAGATACCCGTAGGGAGACCAATGAATTCCCAATTATTGTAGCCTTACATCAAGGATCATCATTAAGCAAATACATTTTTGCCTTGGTTATAGATGGGCTGATAAAACACATCCAATATGAGATTCCATGGTATATGTTATAATACATTTTTGTCTTGGTTATGGATGAGTAGACAAAACACATCCAAGATGAGATTCTAAGGTGTATGTTATTTGTCGATAATATTATTTTAGTCGACGATGGGACTAGATAATGAGTTAATGCCAAATTGGAGGTTTGGAGGGAAGCTTTGGAATTAAAAAGGTTTAAGATAAGTAGAAATAAAACTCAATACATAGAGTGTAACTTTAGTAAATCTAGAAATACAAATGAGGATGTAGTAAGAATTGAAAATCAAGCGGTACAAAAAAGTGAACATTCTCATTATTTAGACTCAATTTATTCATAATGAAGGAGAAATTGGATATAAAGTTAATCATACAATCAATGCAAGATGAGTTAAATGGATGAGTGAATCTAATATATTGTGTGATCGGCGTATCTCGTTAAAAATTGAAAGAAAAATTCTATCGAACAACTATTAAACCAGTCATACTTTATGGTATGAAATGTTGAAACGGTTATGAAACAACATTTGCATAAAGTAAGTATGGCGGAAATGTGAATGTTGATATGGATGTGTGGCAAGACTAAAAATAATAGAATTAGAAATGATCACATTCGGGAGATGGTTGGAGTAACACAAATTGGAGATAAAGTTAGAGAAAATCAATTAAGATGTTTTGGATATGTGCAAATAAAATCTTTAGGTGCGCCAATTAAGAAGAGTGACATAGTACACATAGAAGATAATATTAGCTAGGGGAAGGGAAAGATCAAAGTTGACATGGGTAGAGTTTGTAAAGAATGATATACGTTATGGCCTTAAAGAGAGCAGAATGAAAATGTACAAGGTTCATGTAGTCGAGTTGACCCCAAGTAGTTAAAAAAATATTTGGTTATTGTTGATGTTGTAATATATGTAGTATATAACTTTAATTAATTAATTTTTTTCTTTTTTAATATAATGTTATGTTTCAGTAGTTGTAATTCTGTAATGGTCAAACATAAATAAATTTATATAATATATACTGTATGTTTGCATTATATTTGTATATATATATAATGCAATATATACAATTCAACTGCAAACTCTTGATATGAGTCTTTAACATTTAATTTGCTCAGTGGGTAAAATAATGAAGAATGAGGCTGGTTTTCATTTTATTTATTTATTTGCGTTTCCAGATTGTAATATGTGAAACACGTGAAAAAGAGATTAGGAGCATCTAAATGCTCAGTTCCAACTTCATATTATCATGAACCTTAGGTTAGGTTAGGTTAGATGTATCTAATCCGTCAGATTAGATCATAAACCTATTCCTTTTTTCTTTCCTTTTATGAAAAATTGAAATAACGTAGGAAAAGGAGTATATATATATATTCTAATAATTTAGATACAACTAATATTTAAACCAATATGTTTCAAGATGCTTCAACTAAGAAATGTTATCTAAATTATTAGAATATATATATATACCAGTGCGCTCATGTGAGACTGGAAGAACTGTATATGTTTGGCGGTGGATTATCCGACACCACTATCATTGAAAAAAATAAATAAATATTTGGTTTAAGTTGGGTGACTTAGCCTAACCTAACTAGAATCAACATGAATTTGAAAAGGTCCAATTTAATGCCGCCTTAATCAAGAGATGCCGAACTTGTCCAAATACGGACATGAATTCAAGCTAGACGATGATCCACGTTGCCACCCTAGATGAAATGGACCAAGTCAAATTTGCATGCACTAAAAGAGCTAGAAATAAATGAAATGACACATTTGGATTTTGGCTTCAAGACCCAATGTTGAACACTACTTTGAAACACTTCTTATTATGAAGTAATTCATGCACTATGCTTTATTAAACCCCTCTCATGTCAGGACGCTGAGACTCCCACAATTTCAATCCAAGCCTAAGCATGCCATCACCACCATAAACCCTAGCCAGGAAAGGACACAGAGTAGTTCTCGTGAGAATTGACCAGTGCTAAAAGATGAACCTCAAGAACATAATAGAAGATCGATTCAAAGCCAAGTAGCTCGATCGACCTTGACCAAGTCTACTCTCATGTCAAATCAACTAAATTACAAGGCACTTATATGAAATGACTAGACAAGTTGGCATGGTAAGAAAGTGATTGCTTATTTGGTAGTCTAAGTCACACTCAACTCTGTCACGTCGTCAAAGAATGAACTCACCAAGATCTGTCACTTTAAGTCAGAGAATCACTCTCTAACATGAGAAGACATTCTACCCGTATCGACTCTTATTTGGGCCTTACACTTGACGCACATCAAACTATACGTGGCCTTGAATTCTCCAACACTATCAATAGAACTCATTTACGAAGGACAAAGGGTTCTGTCACGAACCAGACTTCAAGCTTGTAACACTTCATGTAGTTTACTCTCTACTTTCATGCGCTTTAACGTTAGTCTAAGCTTGTAACACTTAGCTTAGCCCTTCTATTATAGTTTTTTTTTTTGGTGAAAGGTAAAAGTCCTTTCCATTATAGTTGTTAACCTAATAACACTTTGTTTAGATTCTTGTTCATCCAATATTAAGACCTAACACAATAAAAAATAGGAATCTTTGTTTGGCTCGAAGGCTAGGCCTTAGCCAATCTATACAAACAAACTTAGACTTCAAACAATCCTGGCACGCCAGTAAGACCTATATACCTTTGGGGTAGGTTTTGAGCCAAAAACTCATGTAGCTTTTTATATCGTTACTCTATATACCTTCCCGGTACAAGATTTTGTATTGTATTTTCCAGTACATTACAATACCACTTATTTTAAAGATGCAACACCATTAATTTAAAGATATTATACTTTCAAAATAAAGATATCGTGAATTTGAGAGAAAGTGTTACACCCTTATTTTGAAGACAACCACTTTGAGTGACAACATCCTTATTTAAAAGGTGCAACACCTTCCGAGTAATAGCGTTGGCGCATTGCACATTCAAAATAAGAGGTACAACACGTTTGATCTAAGGGTGAACTCACTTGACATATTAGTATTGTCAATGCACTTATGCTCGCGTTAAGTTGGAGGGATGAAAAAATGGATGAAAAGAAAAAGGAGGAATGGATGAATATCTCTGGAAAAGAAATCTATCTCTCTAACTTTTTGTTTGGTTAAATAGAAAGCATAGTAGAAAAAATGGACGGAGTGACATTTTTTCTGTTTGGTTGAGAGGAAGAGAAGGAGAGTTTTTATATTTTTTTACTTTCTTTCTTCCCTTCCTTGCCAACCAAATATGAGAAGTATCATCTATCCCTTCTCAATCCTTCTTCCCAAATAAAAATAGCATAAAAGTACACGATTTTGAATCAGAGAGGATCCGAGTTCCTCAATCCTCACCCTGAGGGAACAGGGTACATACAACCTAGTAATTATTGGCCCTGTTGATGGTGCAAGCTAAAAAAAACCATAATTTAAATACATTTTCTTTTATATTGATAGTACACTAATTTTTTTTTTAAATTTCGAGTCGTGATACAGCTGCATTTATGCGAGTGAAGAATGAAGTAAAATGTCATCCCCTGCTCACATAATCAAGCTACATATCATTTTTTTTAAATTTTTTATAGGCTTTTAATTTCTATTTTATTGTCAAATAATTAGTGGAGTAGCAATTAAATGTTTACTCAAATCCAAAATAGCTGGTTCTATCCCCAAAAAAAAAAAAAACGTGGAGGTACAGCAAGACAGTTGGGACTTAGGAGTAAAGCAAAGCATTATCTCCGTATAGGCTGCGAGAGCCGTACCAAATTGATATATAACCTCAAAATAAAATAATCATAATCAAATACATATACTTCATGATTAATCATATAATTAATTTTATCTATTAATTAAATAATCAAGTATTAAATATCTTCATGAGTAGTCAAAACAAATTAATTCATGCATATAAAAGCATATAAATACATATCTTTCCGAAAATAATATTTCCAAAATTTCTATGAACCTATATCCTGAACCTACTAACTCTGTTCTAAGACCCCAAAAAAAATAAAAATAAAATCTAATTTTCTTTAAATGAGATGAACACAAATACATATACGATAGGGAAATATCAATGTTTTAATCTGTCTAGAATTCCCTGGACCAAGAACATGACATTTGTAAGAATAATTAATATTTTTCCTCCACCTGAGTATTTGCATGATATATACATATAGTAGCCAATTTCGTGAGAGTCAGTGTACACATCAAGAAAGATGTCACAATTGACAAAAGAGTGGCAACCAAGCATGCTCTCTCTCTCTCTCTCTCTCTCTCTCTAACACACACACACACAGAAGAGAAGGAAAAAAAAAAGGGTTAGTCATCAGAAGAGCAATTTCGACTAGCAGACCTTCTCTTGTGTCGATGGGAATGTTTACTGTGTTTTTGGCGCTTGTGAGAGCGTTCCTCTCTCTCCACAGAACTTCTTTTCCTTCTGGGTGGCGATGGAACCTACAAATTTTAATGAACAGATGAAATAATTTGCCATGTTAAAAAGGGAGGTTCAGAAATAATGCAAGGTTTGGGAAGAAATTTATTTGAAGTTGAAAACTAAGGAGGGAACAAAATTGCCAAGCTAGTGATAACAACAAAAAGTAATTCACCTGAAAAATTCAACAAAAAGTAGGCCACAAAAATAGAGGTAAACTGAATAAGTATTATTGGAAAATTAAGGGCTCCATTGAAAATTCAGGGACACTTGAGAACACGTAAAATCAGAAAAAAATAGTATGCAACCTCTACAAGGGAGCTATACAATTTGTTCAATGGCAATCTGATATTTTTCCTGCAGTCATTTGAAAATTTGAATAATAATAACTTGAAGAGAACATTACCTGAAAGCGTGAGATGTATCTTCCTTCTGGAGGAGGGGGGATGCCTAGCCTTTTCAAATCATCGTAGGGAATTGGCCGTCTGGTTACCAGAAGAAAATACACATTTATTACTGGAGTGCGTGGAACCCAAAATGCAAGTTGTGGTACAACAGTAGATGTTAAACTAGTTCCAGTTTTTACAAAAGAAAGACAGCCTTGATACATGTTCAGTTTGTACCACAATGCCAAGGCAGGTACCTATATCCAAAGTAAGAAATCTACTAATGCATCGAGTTGGTGAGAAGATGAAGAAAAAGAAAGACAATTTGGCAATTTTCAATCTTTGAAAGGAATAGGGAGTTCCTGTTCCTAACTCTTCAGTCTTCCCCGGGTAGTTCCCAATGTTTGGCACTTTCCATACTTCATGGGTGCAACATCAACAAATTCGCTCATGATCAAGTTACAACCTAAGATCTATGACCATATTATGTTAACTGTTTGTATTTTGTTCATTCCATCAGTATGCTCCCAGGCACCTGTAATTGTGATCCGTTTGCCAGAACCAAGGGGTCTTTTGGTGGAAAACCTCCACGAACAATCGTTGTTTATTTATGGTTTATGGGAACAAATCTACAGGGCTATCACTTTCTTTGGCCAGATCTTCCACCCTTTTCACAATTACAGTTCACTGCACCCTTTACTAATCTAAAATGCAAAAGTGAAGTTAGTGCAATGTTTCAAGCCTTTATCGCATGGTTCTTACCCCCTTTGACTCTTCATTCTCAGATTGGGAAATTCTATAACAATTCAAGACAACAAGAAAGCAAGAAAACGATAGTGATCGGTTTGGGAGCGTCACGGGGGAGGAAGAAAGAAAGGTAACCTGTTCCTGCAATTGCGGTTAGTCTCACTACCTCGAACAGAAGGTGTCCCCATCTCCCTTGGGGGGAGGACTAATCACTTCGGGTACTTACTATCGTCCCCAAACCACGGTATCAGGTAACCTTTTTTAGTAAGCAAATAAAATAACTATAAATAAAGAAATTCATTCCCTTTTCAGCATATTTTGTGTACGTGGATTTTAGGATGTGTTCAACAGGGCAAAGCAAAGGAACAAACTTCAAATTCTTATTCATTTAATTCCGTACATTTTACCCTGTTCTTCAACATTCAAATTTCCATTCATGTACATTTCCTACCTTTATTATTCTAGTTATCCCATGCTGTCCTTCCATTTTATACAAAACCTAATATATATATATATATATAAAATAATAATAATAAAAAAACAAAAACAAAAATGAGAACATGAAACTTCTAGATGATACACGATGCTCATAATATTATGCTATTACATCTTGTGTATGGCTTTCAAAAATTTAGCAAAAATGAAGAAAAGATGGCAATTGGTACAACTTGAAGTTCTTAAAATGAAGGGGTGTGGCAAGTAAAATTTAGAAGGCGGCATGGGACAAAACAACAAACTTATCCAATCATTCAATGTAATATAAAGTACAGTAAATGCTTACAGGGGAGCTCGAAATGGCCTTTCTCGTCCTCCAAAACGAAGTTGTCCTGATTCCTTCTTACCACCAAGTCCTCCTCCTGTCAAAGAAAATTATATTAAAACTGATATGAGCAGACAGCCAAATTTCAAGGAGGAGAAAATGTAACTCACCTAATCTTCTTGGAATCCACCCTGGCATCAACTGCTGTCTATTGTAATCAACTATGATTTCAGAATCATCTATAAAAGAATGATGAGCCTCCTGCACAGCAAAGGTATAAAAGCATAAGCAACACAATTAGCAGTTTGCACCAGTAGATCCTCCACAGGCAGTGGGTACCTAGGATGATCTGATCACAGAACCCTGGGTCAGGGCTAACAGTAAAGTAAATAAATATAAACCATATAAATAGATCACATAATATATATATATATATATATATATATAGAGAGAGAGAGAGAGAGTAAAAATTGAATGGTGTCCTCTCTTAATATTTGGTATGACAACTGCCACTGCAACTACAGATTGGATGACAGACATCTCTAAGTTAGAAACTAAATGCATTTAAAAGAATGTCATATTAGAAGGACTAAGTACCTATATGATATCACATTATCACCTTTCAACAAAATAAAATAAAATTAATCGAAGTTCTGGGGATCGAAAGCGGGTTTTTCTATTTCAGGTTTTCAGAGGAGCAGAGTCGAGATCAAGTGTTTGAACAGGGTCCTTGGCACTTTCGTGATAGGCATTTGTGCTCAAGCAATGGCATGAAGGGTTAGTTTTGAACAAAGAAAGAATCGAAAGACTTCCAGTATGGGTGAAATTGTTTAATGTTCCAATGGAATCCTGGAGCTCTAGGGGCCTTAGCTATGTGGCGAATGCGATTGGGAAGCCAGTATGTGCTGATACACTCGTGGCAACAAAGAAAAGAGTTACTTTTGCTAGAATTTGTGTGGAAATTGAAGCAAATCAAGCTCCGATTAAGGAATTCAAGCTTCTGCTGAGATCTGGAGAAAAGATTAAAATTCGTGCTGAATATCAGTGGCAACCCTCTCGGTGTGATCATTGTAGGGTGCTTGGAGTTTGGTCACGAACAAAAAAATGGCTCAGTGCTTGCTGGATTGAATAATGATGAATCTCAGGTTCCAGAGATGGTGGGCAATTTGAGAACAGGGAAAATTAATGGGTAGTGGTAGGGAAGGAGAGCAATATCAGTTATGAGGATGGTAATTCTGCTATTGAAGAACAGAATAAGGATGATAACTGTGTCGGTAATTCGAGCAGTGGAAATCAGCCTAATAATGGGGTCAGTGCTATGTGTGGTAAAACAGAGCAACAAAACAGTATTAATAGATTTGATATTTTGGACTCTCTGTCAGATGAAGAGGAATACCAAGACACAGGGATGTATTACACAGTGGTGGTTGTTAAAGACAATGTGGAGTCTGACATGTGCTTCGGGGACTTAAAAGGAAAAGAAGCTCTGAATCAGGAGGTGAATTATGCAGCTGGAAAAATTCCTGCACCAAATATGGACCTTGTGGAATCTGAAACTCAGGATCTAGAAGGTACTGTGGTGGAGACAGTTCATACTCCTGTGACTCGTCATAACAACATTTCTGATACAAAGGAAGATGATCAGCTCCAGGATCAGTATCATGCTCGGAATAAGGAAGGTGTGGATCTTGATGAACTCAATCACCCTTTATAGACATTTCAGAATAAAAACACAAAAATGAAGAAAAAGGTTATGTGCTCTGAATCTTTGATAGAGTAACTAGAGCTATGGTGACGGGGGTTGCCCCTCCATCCACTTCCTTCTCTCAATGCTAGGTTGTTGGAATGTGAGGGAGCTGAATAGTCCTCAGATGCAGGCTGAGGTCAGAAACTGGATTGGTGCTTGTTCCTTAGATTTTGTTTGCTTATTAGAAACAAGAATCAGAAGCCATAAAATTGATAAGGTTTCTAAAAGAATTAATTCTAGATGGTGTTGGATTAATAATAGCAATTCTCACCCTTTGGGTACAATTCTAGTGGGATGGAATCCTAAATTCTTTCAGGTCCAATCTATATATGATGGGGATCAATGGTTACTTCTAAAAATCACTCAATTAAGTGATAACAAGTCTTTCTTCATATCTCCCATTTATGCAGCCCACTCCGTCAATCAGGGAAGGTTATTATGGGATGGCTTAATGCATTGCTTGAATTTGGTTGATGGTCCTTGGGTCACTATTGAGGACTGGAATGTTGTAAGGTATCAAGGTGAGAAGATAGGAGGTATGAGAATTCCTCAGAATATCCTGGAAGAATTTAATGGTGTTGTCAGCAATTTGGGGTTAACAGATTTGCCTATTACCAATGGTGAATGGACTTAGTGTAACAGGCAAGAATGTGGTAGAAGAATCTATGCAAAACTAGATAGAGGATTAATTAATCAGAGATGACTGAATAAATCTAGTAGGACAGATGAGGATGTAGTGAGGATTGTGAATCAAGAGGTTAAAAAAAGTGAACATTTTCGCTATTTAGGCTCAAATATTCAAAATGAGGGAGAAATTGGAGATGACGGTTATCATAGAATAAAGGCATGATGGGTTAAATGGAGGGGGGTGCATCTAGTATATTGTGTGATAGGCGTATCCCCTTACGATTGAAAGGGGAATTTTATCGAACAGCTATTAGACCAGCCATACTTTACGATTGAAAGGCTTGGTTGTTGTTGTTGTAGCCTCAAAGATCTCAGACAATAATGCAATGATTATTCAGACCTCAGATCAGATTGCATCCTTGCCCAATCCATTTAAGTTCTTAATGGTTTGGTGTCAACATCAAGATATACATGAGATTGTTAGACAAGCCTGGGATGAGAATGTATATGGTAACCCTCTATACATTCTGACCAAAAAATTACAGAATGTGGGACTGAAAACTAGAGAATGGAATAAAACTCACTTTAGACATATCAATGTGCAGCTGTCTGAGGCCAGGGAAAAATTGTATTCTGGATAAATAGGTCATTAGAGCTCCCTGTGTAAAACTAATGGATAGAGAGACAAATGCCCTCAATTCTCAATGACAAGATCACCAATTTCGTTCTACATATCCTAATTATAGGCAACAAAATAATTCAGTAATAACTTCTTAGAAATCCTCAAGCACTTTATCTCTTAGTTCCACGTCATATGCAACCTTATGTTATAGAGGTTCCCCTAAACTCCCTCATGCTCTCCAAAAGCTTACATATCATCAACCCACACATATGTAGACCCTTGCAAATGCATAAAAACAACCAAATACTGTTTTACCCACTATAATGAATAACGGGCATCAAAATTCATTTGTTGTTAAGCTCTAGTAAATCAACTCTTCTGTTTTACTTTTGGGTACACATAAAAGCTTCACAATATCACAAATTTCTAAATATTACCAAAACCTTACTCTCACCTCAAAAGCTTGGTCTCCAAGCTCTTAAACTAAGATCATATGGGAAGCTGACAGAAACTGAGCCACTGCTAGCTCTCTAAACAAGTCCTTTAATGTCTTCTTCCTCATTCACAAACATGTTCCTAGAGCCTTTTTATTTATTTATTTATTTTTCTTTTCAAGACCAATAAATATGACTTTTATTCTTATCCCAAACATTTCATTCGTGAAACAAATCTAATTCAACCAACAGGTTTGACTTTGTAGTCTCTAATCTGAGACTGCTTTTCCTTTCCTTGCAGGGGTTTACCTCTCAATTTCAACACTTTTACATCCTTTATATCTACAAAATTCCTTTCTTACTTACCAGGGACAAAAAAAAAAAGATTCAACCAACCTATTACTTATTGTCTTTCGACAACCATAGAAAGGTATTCAAAAGAGTGACGACTGATGATTCTTAGAGAGAAAAACTTTAATCAGTCCAGTTTCAACTCTTATCAAATTTTACATGTCCATGCTGGGGGGTTATATGGTATTTCATACCAAACATATGCAATATACAGATCAATGACAGTATTAGGATACTAATTCCAATAATAAGCATGGTTCACATTCCTGAAAAAGGTGAAAGTTGAAATCTATAAAGCAAAGTGTTGTTGCTGAGGGAGGGGCAAGATGTCAATCTTTCTTACTTTTTGATGAACACGAAATTCTTAAGTACTTAACCACCTCACCTCATATGCTCGCCGCATCTCTCTTTCCATTTCAAATTCAACAAAGGCATAACCACGTGACGCACCAGTTACTGCCAACCAAGCACCAACCAAATTAGAAAGGATATAAACTCAATGATAATTTTGCCAATGCAAGTAGTTTGCAGGAATAACATAAAACCCATGCAGACCAAGACCAACATGGATAAGCATGAGCATTCCATCTTTCCTGTATAAGTGACAAATTCGGTACAAGCTAATTTCAAGAACATGGTAATTTAATTAAATTATGCATATATTGGCATTAATGCCACTACATGAGCATTCCATCTTTCCTGTATAAGTGACAAATTCGGTACAAGCTAATTTCAAGAACATGCTAATTTAATTAAATTATGCATATATTGACATTAATGCCACTACATTTGCAATCTTATGAAAATCACACGTTATGTTTGGAGAAAAACACAACTTTTTGTATAGGAATCTGATTGAATTGCATGACCACCTAATTGATTTGGACAGGGACTTCAAAGTTTCTCAATTGCAGATATAATATTCAAAAAAATCCAAAAATTGACAAAAAAAAAATGGTTTCATCTTAAACCTATTGAAAGCTTCTTCTTCTCTGGACACTATTTAAGTAACTACTAAATGCCACAAGGACAAAATTTTAAATATATTATTTGGCATCCTAAAGTAGAATAAATTAAAAAACAAACAATATATTAGCACATAACACAAATTTATTACAGAGTAAGCAAGTAAACAGTAAACATGTGTTTAAGAATAAATAAATAAAAAAAGAGAGGTTTACGAAAATATCCTCATGATTCATGAAATAATACGAAATTCACAATTTGGAAGGAATCCATAGATTTATTTGAGAAGGGGCAGCTACATCCAATGGGGGAAACAATTCAATTAAAAAAGAAGAAGAATTCTAAAATGTTGGTTGACTAAAAATTGGTTTATGAATAAACAAGTTCTAGTTATGGTTTTGCTTTACTATAGGGTAGGGTAAGCAAAGTCTTTGAACCAATATACAACTTCGTTGAAACCAAATTCCATGCACATGAACTGTCCCTAGCAAGCAGCAATCTGATGCCCATACGAAAATCGGGGGTAAAACAAAATCTATTGGGTATCACTGTTGGTAATGGTTAGCAACTTGTCTCTTAGGTACTTGAATTTGATTCTTGGGGCTAAATTAGGAACTTAAACAGTTTTGGAATCTAGTTGAGAAAAAGTTGCTCAGAATCCATGCTTTTATATGAGAAACTACATATCTTTGTGGGGGTAATATTACCAATTCACCATTACTCAAATTACTCTAACTAATCTCCCTTGTATCATTCATGGCCTACTTTTCTGTTTGGTTGATCTCTCTTTCATATCATTCGACCTGTGGCAAAAGTGAGAATGGGAAATGAAAAAAATAAAACAAAATAGAAAGAATTTAATTGCACTTGCCATGTTATTGCATTTAGGAAACCAAATTACTCTATTTGATATCGTTTCATCCACACTTCCATTTCTTGTAGAGGAAGGCTAATTGCTTGCGGGCTTGTCGGAGGTGTATTGAGTATTCGGTTTTTTGTTTTGTTCAAGATGTCTAGAAAAGTTGCAAGCAATTATATCATTAATGAAACTTTTTTTCGATCCATATGGAGGAATTCCCATAACCTAACAGGAGGCTGGGCATTGGTCTCCTTGTTTAAAAAATATGGCTTTATTGGGCATATTGCTTCGGACATATATCCAAGGATGCTCAAAAACCTTTTATGGTGTGCTCACCAGCAATAACAAAAAATCATTTTACAGGTCGGTGTGCACATGTAACAAAATAAAATTCAAATAACGCATTTTTTGGTTCCCTACCATTTAGTGGAGTCTGCTACTTGAGTTTATTGAGAAAAATATTAAACAACTGGTAAGAGACTAAGAGAAGCTCATATCGTATAAAATTCTGCAGTGGCCATGGCAAATGAATATAATGCTCAAACAAACATTACAAGATTTTATTTATTGTATTATGCAGAATGACATAAAAGTGTTTGCCTTCTAAAAAACAAATAATTAGATAAACATTGTCAACATTATTCATCTGATAAGTAGATAAACTTTTATAATCATATTTATGAAATTCACTACCCAAAAATGAATATCACCATTAAAAAAGCTGAAAAAGATTTAAAACATTCGACGACTCTAGTGAAGAAGAAGAAGAAGACGAACGGCAGAACAAATTCAATATGTATGTGTGTATGTGTGTGTGTATCTCAAAGCAACAATTTTTTACACACCAGAATGTGGATGGAAAGATGAAATTTCCAATCACTAACGTCAGCAAGTGCAAACTAATTCGAAATTCTACAATGATCACAAAAAGATCAACAAGCATATATCACTTTGTTACCCAAAAAAAAAAGAAAGAGGAGAAACCAAAAGTTACCAATGTGTCTGACCAATCGCAAGCTTTTCACCTTTCCATATTTGCTCATAGCCTGAAATACACAAAACCCACATTTCCAATTCACCATACAATGCGTTCGGTCGCTGAGAAAAAGTGTGAAAAAAACAAAAAAAAAAGAACAAAAGAAAGTAAAGAATTATCATGAATAATACCTTGTGAAGAGTGTCTTCGGTGGTGAGGTGAGAGAGGCGACCCACGAAGAGAGTGCAATATGGGTCCCCTATAACCTTCGGATCACCAAATGGGTCATCTGCAAAACATCAATTTTCCGAGCATAATAACAAGGACTCAAGTGGGTTGAAAGTGAAATTTGATTTAGAGAGAGAGTTTCTGGTAACGTACAGAGGCCCGCAGAAGAACAGAGGAGAGCTCTATAGACGCCGTTGTCGTGGGGAAGGATGTCCGTACCGTCGATGCTTCCTGCCTGAATCGGATGGTATGCATCCGCGTAAAACACAGAGTTTATGTTGCTGCTACTACTACTCATTCTCTCTCTACTCTCTCTTTCTCTAAGTACTCTTCGACCTTCAGACGAACGTCTCTCTCCTTTTACCCAACAGCACTTGCAGAAAATCTAGGAATACTTTGGGTAAATTACACTGAAATCACCTAAGGTTCGGACAAATTACAAAGGGTGGAGTGTCTGTTCATTATTACTTTGACCTTTCTGGGTACATTTAACACTTTAACAATGTTAAGTTATACTACAAAATATCATTTTTATCCTCAATATTGTAATATGTCTTAGGGTAAATTACACTCCTGTTTTGTCAATATATACTGATCTCCCTTTTATTTATCAAATTACACTGACCTCTATTGAGGTTTGTATCTTTGTAATATCGGATTTCCTTCTATTAATGGTTGTCAATAGTCAACGTGTGTAGAAGAATCATTAATTTGTGTGATGTTGTAAAGATAGAAACGTAACTACACAAGAATCATTGATAGTTCTGATAGGGAAGGTCAGTGTAATTTGACAAACAAGAGGGGATGTTACAAAACATCAAGGGAAGTCAATGTAATTTACCTTATGTTTTAATATAAAATATCATAGATAAATTACATTGATTTCTCTTGAAGTTTTGCCAAATTACACACGGGTAGAATGTTTGAGATTTATTACTTTGACTTCCCTTAAGGTTTGGCACGTGTGCTCAATAATACCCTTGCTTTTTTTGTTTATTAAAATCATGAACAAAATTTTAGAAAATGGCTAAATTACCCTTCCCATGTTTGAAAAGACAATAATAGCCACCCATTAACACTCACTCTTTCTATCTTTTGTTTTTTTTTTTGGTGAAACCCACTTGCTCCACCATGGTTGACCTCCACTACAACCACTGGTGAATGAGTTGCCTTTGTTATTGAAAGAGAGACACCATGAAGTTTTGAGTCATGGACACACGCGAGCTCTTGTTTTCTTTCTACTAAAGAAACAACACACAAATACCAAAACAAGTCGGTGGCAATATCGGTCCGTATGATGAGCAAAACGAAGAGCAATCACTATGAACATTGACATCATCACTCAGCACCATCATTGGCATCAAAACTTTAACCTTGAGATCAATCAGGTTTGCATATATATATATATATATATATATATATATATATATATATATAGTGTATGCTTGTGCTTATGGCACTATAATGTACTCGAAATCTCGACTGTTAGATGGTTATATAGAGTGATTTTAGATCGTAGGTAGGCAAAGCTATTTTGGACCAAGCTTAAATGTAATATAGATATATATGGATACATGTATATCTGATTGAATTAGAGAAACAGAGTTTGCTTTAAAACTGGTCTGACACAAAATAATAACCATCAAATCAAATGCTCTATCCATGTGTAATTTGACAAAACATTAGGGGAGGTCAATGTAATTTTCCTATCATTAAAGGAAGGGCAAAATGGACATTTTTAAAAATTTGGTTAACGGTTCTAACAGAAAGAAAAAGTTAATGGTATCGTTGAGCACACGTGCCAAATCTTAGGGGAGGTGAAAGAAATTAACCTCAAACACTCTATCCGTGTATAATTTGCCCAAACCTCAAGAGAAATCAGTGTAATTTATCCTAATATTTTTACTTATAAAAAATAATCTAGTAATATTTTTATAAATTTTATATTATTTTGGAAAGGAAAAGCATTGGCACAATTTTGTTGGCAAACTTTGACAAGACCCGCAAATTTGACTTGAAAACTGTGTGAAGTTGGTGACTTTAAGTTAACGTGTTTATGTCATGATCGTGTTAACCCATTTAATTAATCGTGTCATTTCAACCTGATTAAATCATAAACTATTTAAAGACATTTTTGTTATTTGAATATAAACTTAGATATTGTATTTCTTTTTATTTATTTTTTGTTTTTGTAATTATATTGTCCTAATTATTCTGATTTTCATGAATTCAGTGATTCATTATGTCATTTTTTTTATATAAAAAAATTGCATTTTTACTTGAGTTAATAAATATGTCACATGACCCATTTATTTTAAACGAATTAAATAAGTTATTAAACATGTCGTGTTGTGTCATGAGTTACACATCCCATTTGTTAAACAAGTTATACGGGTCGTCTCGTGTTATCTGATAAATAAATGAGTCGTGTTGTGTCATAGATTACATAGGTTGTATGATGTAACTTGTTTAATAAATAGGCATAGGTGTACAAAAAATCATGGAACCGGTAAATCGAATTGAACCATAGTGAAACCTATATGAATCCAACCGTAACATTTGGTTCCAGTTCAAAAATTAAAGAATCGTTGGGATCAGTTTTAGTTCCGTTTTTAGATCCTTTATGATCAAACCGAACTGGTAGTGTACTAATTATATACTGTATATATTATAATACTAATAATATAATTATATAATATTTTTGAAATAGTGACAATCTGTTGATTATTAATTATTAGACAATCTGTTTGGTTATATTACTTATTAAACAATCTATTTGATAATTTTGTGGAATGTTATGCGACTATCAATTGTCAAATGCTAGACTGCTAATAATTATTATGGAAAATTGTATGCATTCAATGTTATATTATTAAAAATGAGATTGTTTTTCATAATGATTGATTGAGAGTATATGTTATAAGCTTATCATTGAGGGACTCTGGTTCGAAATCAAACTGCTTGTGCATTCCTACAAATGAATCGTGTTCATCTCAAAAATTTCTAATACAATTATTAAACAGATTGTATAAATGAATCGTGTTCATGTCGAAAGTTCTTGATACAATTATTAAACGTCAATACGGAAGGTAATGTTGAAGTTGAAAAATCCCCTAATCCTTCGAATTCTCGTTGCAAAATCGATAAATTATACGACCGACTTCTATTTTGACTCTAGAAATTATTATTAAACAGATTATACTCGTCAACTTATTAAACAGCATATTACTAGGTCAACATAACATGAATTTGACCAACTACATGAATTGTCACCGAGAGCCATACCCATAATATGCCCTTAATAGACAGTGTTCGATACTTCATGAATAGTACATAATTTATAAATATAATTTTTCATACTTCATGAAGTGTAATTTAATTGTGAAAAGTATTTTTTTTCATTCAAAACAGCAAAGCCAAAGGGGCATGTAATATCTCAATGAACTATGAATGTTTTATATAATTTGTTTGGCACGACTGCAATGTATTTATGTGATGTTTATGAATTATGAAGTATGGACGCCAAGTATAATAGATTAAATTCATGAATTGCAACAGAGTATTGTTCACTTTGTCAATAATTGAAACAGAGCAGGAAATTCACTGCAAAAAAATTCCAAGCTCCTTGCTCAAAATGAAAATTAATGGATAAGCTTTTCAAATCAAATGCAGGAACAGATGTTCTGCACAAAATTCACCAACGTGATATTTAAACATTATTCTCGATCATATATAAATATCTGTATGCATTTTCCAGAATGCGTTCATATACAACAAAACAATAACTATAACCGCCTGTATGGTTTTTTGCAACTTTCTTTTTGGTTATTCTACCTAAAAAATCAAGATTTTGAAGACTGTAAAACCAACCAATGAGACAAAATCACTCTGTTTTTGTGCTCAAGAAGTAATCTCCAACTGTCAAGAATACATGTTGTCCTAGTAGAACGTCCACTGTAGGATGATCTTTAATGCAATCAACCTTAATCTGTGAAAAGGCAGGACAATATCCAGATACCATGAAATCAGTACTACATTTGAGAGACCATCTTATTTTATTTTTTTCAATTCTTTTTGGGGCATGCGTTAGCAAAGCATTTAAAGTTCAAAGGAAAAAACAAACCTTTCCATTTTCAAGTTGATACTCTGACTTCAAATTATGGTGATCCCTTGATAGCAAATATGTCCGTAAACCTTGCGCAAATTCTGTGTTTCCTGCAGTTGACAGAGAGAGGGAGAGAGTTAAAAAAAAGACTGAACAGAGAAGAAAAGTAAGGCATTAAAACACCCAGGTGAGACTCATTACTCAACCTGCATATAGTGCAAGAAGGGCATCAGAGTTGAACATCAAAGCTGGTCTGGCCAAAGTGATAACGAATTCTAAATTAGAAATGCCACGGAAGGTCTCCTCACAAAGGATCACCTGCAATTTGTGCAGAGGAACGTATAATTATAAAGTTGCTAGAAGAACACGTATAAATTTGAACACTAAGAGCAGCAACATACAAAGAACTCTGAAACCTTTACATTCTGTTCCACATTTTTCTCCAAAAGTATAGATTTCCAGGTAATCAGTTTTAGCAAGATAAAAGTCTCGGAGACTTGAGCCATGGGTACCCAATAACCATACCATGAAGGCAATCAGTTGATTATATGACGCAGCACCATCTGGTGACATAGTTTTTGATGTTGTTGATACATATATCAACAACATCAAAGCATGTATAGATCAATCGGTTCTAATGTAATGCAAAAAAGTGAAGAGATGTATGCATATATATGTATGCATGCCTTCACTTTTTGTTAGGGTTATTGCATAGTGAAATGGAGGTCTCAAGATATGAAGTGTGAGAATGTGTAATCAAGTCTAATAAGGATCATTTTGATCTGTAACCACTACCCAGTCCACCACTCCAGCCAATTCCAGAGAACACACGGCTAATTCTGTTATTCCAGTGAGTTACAGTCAATTCAGACCAATTTGGCTGCTAAAAGTTCCGGAAGATATTGAGTCAATATGGTCATGAAAAAGAATCAGGCCCCAGCACCAAACCGTAGAAGAAATTTTTTTTCGCCTAACCCAACAACTCTGGAACTAAGCTTATACAAAAGAACTCTTCCAGTTTCTCTCTCATTTGGCCAATTTCTCAAGTACCAATGCTCTCCTATCATAAGTTTGTAACACTATCAAATAGTCTGTCAGATAAGTGTGAGATAGGGATGTTTTGGTGCCATGTTATCTATTCGGCAAAACAGGACGTTCTTTAAGTCGGAGAATTTTGAAGAGATAAAACATGTGCCTAAACATATACAGGTATTTTCTATCGAATATATAGATATAATATGTATGTATGGGTATATTCGTGCCAAATCCAAAATGGAACACCAGAGATATCCAAAACCAATACGTCCCATTCAAATGGGAGAAAATGAAAGGCTTTCAAATCAATTTGATGAACTGTACTCCAAACACCAACGTACTGGCAAGACAAACACTAAAAGCTTTCTTTTTTAACCTACATCCAGCTTTACCCGAAGTGGTCATTATTTAGTGCAATCATAAAAATGAACTGCCAAGGATGAGATCAATAACATGTCTAACCCCAACAAAACCGAGATCGAGCACAGGTAATGCTCTTTCTTTAATCTAGCTTGATCCAGGTTTAACCAGAACTAGTTTAAAAACTTACTCCATATGCAACCTGTAGAGTCGTAGGGCCAAAGTCTATGGCTGTTGCATTACGCAACGTGTCACCCACTAAAGTGCATCATGATGTGGTAAGGAGGGGAGTTGAGACTCACCATAAAAACAGAAGGGGCCTTTTTATATTGAATATTCAATAAATACTCAGTATTTTCCAATACCCTCAAGACAATTATCAGATGGAAGCTCTATTGAAGTTTATATAACAGGTAGTGATAAATTCCTACAAGCATATAATGATGCCAAGGTAAAGCTACTGGAATTTGCATCCTGTGAGCCACAAATGAAAGTTAACTCGGTCCACTAAATGAGTACCTTACACATTAGACAAGATATCGAAGACCACAAGGGTGATTTTGAAAAAAATTCCAGTTTAAATAGCAAGAGGGGACAAAAATACAGGTTTTAATGATTTGACAGAAGCCACTAGAGAAGAAAACTGACAGCTGTTAGCATAATTAAAAAGCATTATTTGAAAGAACTTACAGCATGTGGTGGAATCATTGAAGAAGGAAGCAAAGAAGAACCAATTGCATCCCTAATGTATACTTCCTGCACAAGAAAAAAAAAAATAGTTTACTTCTACTCATCAAGGTCATAGCATGAGAACACAAGTTCAAATTTGAAATCCATAACTTTATTTATCAATAATACCAAAGGTTCAATTTGTATCCATTCAACTTCTCCTAGCATCCACATTAGTGGAACCAACACTTGGTGTGGCCTTCTTTTTGATTAGTTTACTTTTTTCTTTTTTCCTTTTTGTTTTTACACTTCTAGTTGTCAAGATTGGTAGTGTAAAAACTTAAATAGAAGAAAAAAAACTGTTACAATACTCTTATTGCATATTTTCAGAATGCCCAGGGCAAGTAATGTATTGTTTGAAAAAGCATAAAAACACTCAATATAGTTGCATCAGAGTCCAGATGCTAGAGAACGGCATTATCTGACAATTATGTCCTTTTGGAGAGCCATGCTCATTGTTTACCGTACAGATTAAAGAAACGTATTTAATAAGAGATTCTGAAATCCATCTTCTACTCAACTCAACAAAGACTTTTCCCAGCTACTTGGGGTTGGCTATTCTGAAATCCATCTTACCGTCAACAATTGTTGACAAAGGCAGCTTATATATTAATTTAGCAGCACAAATTCTTATGTAAAAACTATGAGATTTCAGCATTATTGACCCAAAAAATACATTAAAATATTAATATTTAGAGTCATAAACAGCTAATTTATAGCAGCTTACAATACTCAAATGCATATATCACTAAAAATTCAATTAGATGGACAATGTTATCAATATATACTAACATGATACTAAACCTAAAGACGTTACCTGTGAATCCAAAATTCTTTCTGAGACTGAATTATCTGCATCCAACGATTTAAAGTAAACCTCCACCATGTCAGTAGGTTCAAGAGCAGCTTTTTTCCGCAACTTCTGGATTCTATTAACAACCTACAATATTTAAGTTTAAAGAACCAAGTATGAGAAATGCACATTCTGGCTGGAGATAGATAAACTAGTCATCAAAGGAATGAGCGCAATGACAATATATTTGAGAAGAGGCCCTCAACAAATATGTTACCCTCAAGCTTATCTAACAATTTTGAATATTGTTATCCAACGCATAATTTTTTCTCACCCCCTTCCCTCCAAAAAACCATAAGAAAAAAAAAAAAAACTTGCTTACTTTCCCAAAATGAAATAAATATTTTTCAGTTTACCTCACGAGCAACCCCAGCCTCAAACAATGACTCATCAGGACGAAAATCCATGATCACCAAGACATCACCTAAAACAATTAATGAGAAGACTGTGAGAGATGACAAAGCCATATTGTATATGTAATGTCACAATGTTAGTACAGATCCCCACCATCTCCTGCTGCATCAATTTCCTCTTCTGTCATATTATCAGGACGTTTGAAGCTCCGAATAATCTAGTAGTTCAAACAATGAGACAAATCAGTTGTATAAATAAAATAGCAATTCAAGGTGTCATTTCATAGTTTTACGTCCAAGGCTCCAAGCAATAATTGTACTTAATAAAAGCACAGTTAGGTCCACCAAAAATTAACCAAAAAGTGACTGCCATAATGCCATTAAGTAACCATCGATTAATAGCAACAAGAAAAGTTGGTTCAGAAATATAATCAATAACAAATTGCAATATATTAGGTGTGATCCAGTGCCTAAGTCGAAATTTTCAATTGTGACAAGCTACCATTGGAAAATTGTCCTTTTTTCCTTCCAGTTCAACATCGTTATCAAAATGTTATTAGAAGGATTAAGGACGGATTGCATTGCTGCAAAGGATGCAATTTCCTGAACGGATATCACTGCCTTTGTTTCCATAAGTTACCATTAAATTCAACTCTACAAATGACGGGTACAACTTGTTCAAGATGATCGTTTATATTCAATGAAGCTTTAGTTCTTTCCAAATTGTCTCAAGTAATATGTTTATCTTCAGGGGGACTTTTTTAAACATCTACAACAAAGTTGCTTTCGCCACTTCTGGCTAGCATGAACAAAATCAATTGTAAAACCTTAGCAGTTGAGATTTGATGCCAAATCTGACTTGCCTATTCCAACTTCCGTTTGTTTTACCATTGAAGCAAGTTCTTACCCACTTATATAACCTTGCTGAAAAATCAAAAGATTTTACTCCGTGAAATCCTGATCATTTTTTTGAATAGCATCAATGTATCAAAGTTGTATAAAATCACCAAAACTAATAAAAAAAACTGATAATATTGGATATGTAACCAAATAAAGTACTAAATTGACCAGACAACACAACTATGCACCTTAATATCCGACAGCTTCAAACAGTGTGTAGAAATAGTAACTTCGCCAGCTTTCTCAAAAGCTAAAATATCATCCTGTGACATTGCTTTGACTTCCTTGGCAACAGCTCCCATTGATTTTCCGAGCCGTTTACCTAACACACTAGTAGAAAACAACCCAGTTATATAAACATAGGGACCAAGCAGGAACACACGCGCATATTACCTTCAGCAGAATGTATCACACATTTACCTGAAATCAGGCTCTGCACGTAAAGAGGAATACTTCAAAACATCATTGCATGGGACAATGGATTTTACATTGAGTTCCTCTAGCACATACTGCAATGCAAATGAAAAACAAAGACAAAGCATAAAAAATGATATCCAACACAGGATCAATATGACAGAATATTTGTAATAATTCCAGAATTTTGCCTTATTGAAGTGTTCATCCAGAGCAAATGAAAGTAAACAAGACATTTAAGCAGGAAAACAACAAAATTACTAGACAAGTGGATTGAAAATAAAATCAGCAATAAACATGTAAATTTGCTCAAGATAAGTTTAGACATGAAACCACTAATTTTCTATGTTGCATCAACTTCATCAACACGAAAGCTCTCTATGAGACATTTGACTGAAGATGCAAAACATAATCCATAATTATAAAGATTCAAGTAATACACGTGCAATTTGACTACTGGATCTTTTTGCTCGATTTTGCAGAATTTCAGAAATCAGTAACAAAATAGATTATACTATCTCTTGGCTCCATTTGTTTAAATCCTTTGACCCAGAAGGAAAGAGAGAATTAAATGTATACCATTCAATATCATCCACAGCTGACGTTTCACCATAACTATAAAGCTCCCTTCCCTTTTAACATTTTCTTTAATTTCCCAACAAAACCAATTTTGCTTAATTGCAATAACACTTTATACACATAGATTTACTCCCCAAAACATAGGGCTCATTTGGTAACTGTTTATGTTTAGTGTATAAGTGTTTATGTTACGATTTTGTTTATCCATAAACATGACTATTTTTTTATAATGAAGAGATGTTTGGCTTATTTTAAAAACCATAAACAGAAAAACATGTTTGTTAACCTTAAACTGTTTTTAAAAAAATTCAACACAATAAACTACATAAAAAGTCTAGTTCATGCTACAACAACAACAAAGTAAGAAATATACATAAAAAATAAACCAATAATATTAGGTTACATATATATCTATAAACTGCAAATTATACCTTAAAACTAGAATGACCCACAATCAAAATGGCCCCAACAAAGAACAAAATATATATAACTATCAGAAAGTTGAAAGTTTTCCAATTTGTATGGAGTGAGAAAAGGGATTTCGAGAGCATGCTCTTGCTCTTGAACTTCTTCTGCTATTATTTTCTTTTCCATTTTTTGGTTTCTATTTCCCTTTAAACACTGAAAATGAATGAATGAATGAATGATATGAGTACAAAATACCATTCTTGGTTCTTTGACAAGGAGATAGTTGGGACCTCTTTGCTTTTTTCCTTCAGATAAGTTACCATTCTTGTTTCTTTGACAAGGAGATGGTTGGGACCTCTTTGCTTTTTTCCTTCAGATAAGTTACCATTCTTGTTTCTTTGACAAGGAGGTGGTTGGGACCTCTTTGCTTTTTTCCCTCAGATAAGTTACCATTCTTGTTTCTTTGACAAGGATATGGTTGGGACCTCTCTTTTTTAGCACGGGTTCCCCTAAGTAACTATTTCTTATTATCAAGTATATTAGTAATTATTCATATTGTACCCAATATTTTTTTTCTAAAGGCAATTGATGCTCTTTAATTCTGTCTACACTTGATAATTCTAACATTTTTATTGTTCCATCAAGCAATAGCCTTTTATAAATAAAAAAAATTCTTTTCATTTTCTCACTTTTAGCTTCACTTTTTAATTAAAATAATATAATCACCATTTTAGATTAAAAAAAAAACGAAAAATAAGTTTTTTTTTTCTAATAAACATAAACACTAAAACATCATTTT
The DNA here is from genome assembly GCA_026545225.1 of Cornus controversa. Lineage (NCBI taxonomy): Eukaryota > Viridiplantae > Streptophyta > Magnoliopsida > Cornales > Cornaceae > Cornus > Cornus controversa. The sequence continues at coordinate 43,422,652 of CM048849.1, forward strand.
GGTGTTTAGGATTTGAAGGCTTAGCTACAGTGTTGTTTTAAAAGTGTTTTGACAATTTATAAACAAAACAAAAATTATCAAACATGCTTATCCTACAAATTTGTTTTATAAACAATAAACACTGAACATAAACGGTTCCCAAACGGGCCCTTAATATACAAAAAATTGAGCCTTAAAATTTGAATCAAGAGATTGGATTTCTATTCTATGGGTAAGTTTCAAACAATTTTTATTCTCCTTTTCTTTCTTTCTTTCCATTTTTCCCCCACATGATATAGGTCAGATCTTAACTATATTTGCTGTTTGTCGTTAGACGTTGAAAGAATCTTGGTGTATTGTGTCCCAATTTTATCATTATTAGGTATAAATAACTTCTACTACTTTTTTTTTCCTAATATATACTAGTAAGTAGCAAGTTTAATAATTTCACTTTCTATTTTTCAGATAGTAGTATATCAAGTCCCAATTTTTTATCTATAAATCTACAGATATACAAAGAATTTTTCATCAAAATTATTTATTTACATTATTAAATATGAAGAATTTTTTGTTTTCTGATCTACACTAGTAAATTATAAATTGTAAGTTAGTTATAAAGGTTTTTTTTTGTTTTCTGATCTACACTAGTAATTTGTAAATTGTAAGTTATTCTTTTATTACTAGACTTTCGATGGAATTTCTTATTTTCTTTTAATAATTTCACTTTTCTTTTTTCTTATCGTAGTATTTTGATAAATTTCCTAATTAGTATATTGAAACAAATAAGTACATTTTTTTTTTGTTTTATGTTTCTCTAATTTTCAATTGAATCTATTTTTTCTTCCATTCATTTTTTTACCATAGCATGTAATTGATTACTACAATAGTTACTACAATATGGCTCGAATATGAAATTGTAAGCTAAATAAGTTTTTGATGTATGTGAATCTTGTCTCTAATAATACTATCACGTATCCGATTGTATAATATATAACTAAATATACCCTTACCGAAAAAATATGACCTGAAGGGAGATTGTTATGCACAGTTCCAATACTTTAGAGTACGAACGATTCAATTTAACGCTAAAGGAGATGAATACGTCTCGTGGATACTTAAAATGTGAATACTAATGTTTCAAATTTTAGTTAATTCTTGTTCAATTTTCAGTTAGTTTTGTTATCCACATGTCTCAATCACAAACATTAAAATACAAAAAGCAACAAATAAACTGAAATATAATTTTTTCAAGAAAAACTTTAGAAATGGAAAAAGCCACCGGCCTCAGTCCAGGCATAACAATCCACCATGAGAAAGATTGACTCAACGAGGTTACAAGAATTCCCTGTTACCTCTAATCTAAACTCAAGTCAAACAATCCACACCAACCTCTGCTGCTGATAGTCAATAAATCCGCTCCTCACGAAATCCGCTTTCCATGATTGTTCAAATCCTTGGTCATTTGAATACTACCCGATTGATGCTTTGTTTTATACTCTTTAATATGCTCCTTGTTTTGATTCTATTAGTCACATAATTTATACTCTCTCTAGAAATATAAATTATCTCAATAATTTGTAGAGTTGTAAAAGCATATCCAAGACTGACAATAACCCTACTACATTATAGTCAGTAAAATAATCTTATGTGACAAGAAAATAAATCCTTTTAAGTTCTGTATTGAGAGAGTTTCCATAAAAGTTTAAGTCCGACCGACTACTTGAGGCATCAATTGTTGAGATTTCAATAGAACCTTACTGGAATTTGACACCTAGGTTTCGATCGATCAACAAGTCGAAGCTCACTATTTCTCAAAAAAAAAAAAAAACTACTCCAAAATTTTCATCAATTGATAAAAACTTGTTTTTGGAGAACATGTTCAAACAAACTTTTGAGCCTTTTCAAAGATCAAAAATAGATAATAGATGGTCGCCAAGGTCCTTACTTTAACCAAGACATCTGACTAAGCTTGCGGGATTTTTGACATTTTCTTTAATGTCCTTTAACTTAATCGTCGTCTACTTTTCGCTGTAGACAAACAACTCAAGACGTTTTGATCAACATAAAACTCTAGATTTAAAAAGGAATTTGACAACATATGACTTAATAACTTAACATAACAAAATATAACATATAATAAATTCCTAATTCATAATTACTCGAAGTAATAATACATGTAACAATAGAAGATAATTTTTAATTACTTCATCTCATGTAAGTTTTCATCGGCCTCTTCGTCATTTTACCTTCTAGGCAAAAAACTCTTTCTCTACTAACTGAAGCATCTTCGGGTCTACATTATATATGACCATACCAGCTAATTTCAATTGAAATGATTAATTTAGGATGTATGATCTTAATGTACAATATAGAATTCCATGTAACCATGAAGAGGGAACTAATCTCAGTGAAAACACTGGTTGAAAATTTGCATCCTCCGCTGATGTAGTTACCTGATAGACATAAGGTGCTTTATAAAATTTTGTTACAAGATTTTTGAAGGTGGGTTTACACATTTCAAGGAACACAAAAGAGAAAATGCTTGGTTTCATGTGAACAACAAATCAAATTTTTTGACAAGTAAGATATTATTGAAGAGCGCCCAAACGGGGACGTAGCCCAAAACAACTGCACAAAAACTATAGCCTCAAGCTATCCATAAAAGACAAAGAATCTCCATCGATTTACAATTAGAACCCTAAACCCAAAAGAATAGAGAGCTAAGAACCGAAAATCTAACAACCCCCCAAGGAGACTCCACCCCATCATGAAATATCTTAAAGATAAAGGAGAAAATGACATAAAAACAAAAAGGTACGAACAACTACAGGCACAATTAGAATAAGTGTCTACGAAGATCAATAGAGCTTAATTGATTTAGGAGAATTTTTATTCTGATTCGGAGGTTACTATAATCAAATGTAGACGTTTGAGGATATAATTAGAATGGCAGTAGAGACAAGGGTTTAAATAAGTAGTGGGAGTTATTCACAATATAAGGTGGGCGACATCCACAAAAGGGCTTGTAGCCCAATGGTATAACCTCCCCATCCTCAAAGAGGAGGGGAAGGGTTCGAGCCCCAGTGTGGGCAAAAAAAGTGAGTCCCCAAACTAGGAAAAAGGAAAATGGTGGGAGACATTTCTACTTCTAGACCTAGTGCAGGGCTACAAGGTGGTGTTGAAGAAGAGGCAGGTATCTTTGGAGATGGTAGAGAGATTTCATCTTGTTTCAGTTGATCACCTACTCTTTGTGATGCAGGTGGCACTAGCGTGAATGGATTGTCACCTGAAGCCTGTTTGAAGGCAATGGCTCCAGTACAGCAAGATAATACAAGTTGTACCATAAAATTGATAAAAGACAGATTTTGAGGCAGAAATTGGGGGTCAGTGTCAAATTTTGTACTAAACAGTACACCGTTTCATGTACCAGATTCTGTTTGGAACTTCGGACACATAAATGCGTGATGTTGTAGTGGAAATATACAAAGGATTGGAGGGAGCTAGTGTTTGCAAGGTCTCAAAACTTGCTAAAGAATATGCTGTCAAAAGTGTGGACCAAATCTTTCAAGGACACATGACATGACCGATATAGATAGGAGTCACAATCATAAGTGACTAGAGAACGCATAAACAATTTTTTAATATATTGTAACAGAATTACAGTATTTCATACGTCCATTAATGCTCTTACGTGTTCACAAGATTGCGAAATATTGATTACGGAGCAAAGATAAACCATTGTTGATGAAATTGAACAAAACATTGTGCAAATGGTGAGGTTGCAAGTAAGATTGCACTTAAAGCCATGGGTGAATTGTAAATGCAAAAAAGGATATGAATTGGACAGCTTGTGAAACAAAAGGTTCTAATCTCATGTTTCAAGGCATGGCTATAAAGAGACATGTGCCAAGGGTTCTCAAGGAAGCTAATCAATAACTAATTTCATTTATACTTCAACTGGGGCTTTGAACATGATGAAGGAATTTAGATATAGTACAGAATTACTTCATTCTACTCACTAGAATTATGAGAAATTTGGTAGCTAGAAAATGGCAAGGTATAAACATAAGATGTTGCATTTGACCATATTATACCTTGATAAAAATCATTCAGTTTGAGATATAAAGCAGGGAATGCATTTAAAAATTACAGCGAACGAAATTTCAGGCAAAAAGCAATAGGAAACAATGAGTAGGAGAGTGGCCTTTTTGTGCAAAATAAAATCAAAGGTTAGAGCCAAAATAATCTATCTCGCCAAAAACACCTCACAAGCAAGATCATAACTAGGTAATGTCCAACATAGCTTAAATGTACCAAACATAGTAGTTAAAGGCTCAAGGCACACTAAGGCCCTAAGGCCTCCTAGAGCCTGAGGTGCGAGGCACAAGTTGAAAAAAAATAATTAAAAATATAGCATTTGGATAAAAAACCTAACTTCATACTTCATAATGGACAACAAGCAATCATAACAACATAAAGATGTAAAATTCAACTAATGAAATAAAAATTAAAAAAGGTTCTGATTTTCTGATATGAAATGACTTCAAAGATTAAAAAAACAGAAAAAGAAGCAGAAAAGGTTCTGCAGAAGTTTGAAGAAGAAGAAGAAGAAACAGAGCATGCACTTAACAGGTTCTGCAGAAGTCTGAAGAAGAAGACGAAGAAGAAAAGAAATGGAAGAGAGAGAGAGAGTGGGAAAACAACAAAGCATGCACTTAACAGATTATGCAGAAGTCTGAAGAAAAAGAAGAAGAAAAGAAAAAGAGAAGAGAGAGAGAAAAAAACAGAGCACACACTTAACAGATTCTGCAAAATTCTGAAGAAGAAGAAGAAAAGAAAAAGGAGAGAGGGAAAAAAAACAGAGCATGCACTTAACAGGTTTTGCAGAATTCTGAAGAAGAAGAAAAGAACAGGAAGAGAGAGAGGGGAAAAAAGAAAACAGAGCAGGCACTTAACAGGTTCTGCAGAATTCTGAAGAAAAGAAAAGAAGAGAGAGAGGAAAAAAAACAGAGCTTTCATAGTTCGAATAATCATAGAATCAGTTCGAATCGGAGAGAAGAAGAAAGGAAGAAAAAGAGGAAGAAAAGAGTACCTGAGAGGCTGAGACACAGAAGAGACCTTTCACAATTGCAGAAGTCAGTCCAATCGCAGAGCCAAACCCTAGATTTGATTTGGGTCAAGTGCAAGTCCTTTTCTTTTCTTTTCTTTTTTTTTTTTTTACTGTTAATCCACCGACAAGTAAAAAGAAAGCATTAAAAAATTAAGGGTTTTATTTTATTTTATTTTCTTTTTCTTTTCTGTTTTTTTTTTTTAACTGTTATTCCACCAATTAGACGGGGGACAAGTAGAAAAAGAGCCAATAAAAACGTAAGCCTTCAAAGAGGCGCTCCTCTCTTGCACCTAGGGCCTCACGCCATTTTTATTAAGGCGCCTCGCCTAGGAGTATCCTAGGCACAACAGCTGTGCCTCGTGCCTCAGGCACACGCCCGGCGCGCCTTTGACAACTGTGGTACCAAACACCACAAGTAACCACAAGGAGTGGCATTTCATCAATCAAAATAAATTCAACTTTTTATTTGGATATCAGATAAACAGTGTAGATTTAAATTTAATTGTACAGGTTATATTATAAGAAACACAAGCCATTATACATAACACTAAATCTTGGAAATGTCCCGCAAGCAATAATATTTCATTTACCAAAATAGATTCAACTTATTATATAGATTATCATATAAACAGTTTGCTAAAAAGTAAGATTAATTGTACAGGTTATAAAAAATAAATAAAAAAAGCCCATTATATAATATAACCCTAAACATTGGAAAATTTACTCACAGACCTCTTTTAGTTTTCCAGTTATATCATCAAGAAACTCGGTATCTGGATGAACTACAACCATCTCCCTGCAAACCACAGAAATAATGGAAAATCACTTTTAGAAGAAAGCATATAAATGAGCAAACAAAGAAAAAACAGGAGACAAGATAAAAGCCCAACCTAAGTGGAGTTTTAAGAGGTTTATTATGACGCTCACGGATATTGCGGGCCAGATCAATAGTTGTCATCATTCTATTAACACTCTGTTCAATACGTTCCCCACCCTGATACAGCATAAATAGTTGTTAGATTTAATAAAATTGTATGGTGGAAAAACAACAAAATATTTCAGATAAGTCTCACAACAATCACACAAACAACCTAAGACATATTAATACACAAACAAACAATACCTTTCCTTCTTCTTGAGGAAATCTGCAATAGTGAATGCTTTCCTCTAATCCATTGCAAACTTTTCGCAAATTTTGGTACAGAACTTCAGTGAAGAATGGTGTAAATGGAGCCATTGCTTTGCAAGAAGTTAGAAGCACCTAAAACCCAGAACCAGAACCCGGATTATAGGACATAAGACAAGTAAAATTGGAATCAAGTACGCAATTTAGTAGTTGAGTGCTAAAATAGCATACACGAATAGATAATGACAGATAGGAAGTAAAACATAGCACATCATGAACTGTAAAATATCCCCAATGAGAAATACCTGAAACACTTAACACCATAGCAAAAATGATAACATAATAAGGATACATTCCACTAAGTGTTAAGTAGTTCAAGTTGACCACTGGCAGACATCAAGTCACATAGAGAGGCAGTACAGCATCCAAACAATGCTCTCAGATATGAAAAACCCAACTTTGGATGATGACATGCAGTATGAACTCAATCCTCAAGATTAAAACTCACCTTACTTCTCAAAACACAAAGAGCAGCTAGAATGATATATTAGCAGATAGAGATATGTTAGGATTAGAACTTAGTGTTGGCAAATTTCGTAACAAAAGCTAGAGTTTGTAAATTTATTTTTAGCCTTTGATTAGTTTTGTCAAAAGCCAGTTTGATTAGTTAGATAATGCTATAAAGGACATTTCAAAGGACAGAAAGATGATGCTAATTATGCCAACAAAAGCAAAAAATCAACAAGCACAAAATAGTGACAACATAAAAAGTACATAAAAAAAAATAGCATTGTCTTGCAATGAGCAACTGTCTAAACAGTGCCGGATCAATCCTAAAGCCATCATACCTGGTATAAAGTTGAAAGTGCTGTCCTGCAGTCTTCCTGCCCTGTCCGGCCTTTAAGTCTCTTACGGTTGAACCGCACATATATATTTGTAAGGTTATCAAGAAATTTCAAGAGATAAGGCACCACCTAAAAAAATGGAGGTATAGATATATGAATCCGGAATACCTTAATAACACTAGAAGAGAATATGGAATAACCTACGTTATATGTACAAAATTATGATTGTCGGCTGAGGGTATGTTTTTAGCTGTCAGTCCAATAAACATTCAAGCCCTAGAACATAAAAGCATCTAATTTTCAATATTCTACCCAATAACAAACGCTAAAATGTGGTGTTAGGTACAATAACATAGAAGTTGACCAAATTTCAAAAATACATGTGACTAACTAATATATAAAAAAAAAAATTCAGTAATAAAAAATTAATGTATAACATGTTAATACAGAAAACTTTAACTCAAATAGCAAGTGTCCATCTACTCCGTCCCGTGGATACACTGTAAGGAGAGTAGCCAGCAACTGGCACACAGAATGCCTAAAAAAATTGCAAATCATGGATTAGACTAAATGGGAAGTAAATAGGCCTTCTTTACTTCCTTGTCTTTTTAATGGCCGATTTTAACTTGGTCAATTACAAAGTTGAATTCTAATCCAGTTAAGCATCTAATCAAACAAAAAGTGAACAAAGCATAAAGTAGTAAATAAGATACGCATGTCACATGAATTATGAATCATCTAAAGGCTTCACACTTTCTAATTACAATGAATTTATTTAAAAGGTACTAAAGACACAGTAATGTTTAGCAGAAAACTAACCGTATACAGTCGATATCCATCCATTTCTTTGCGGACAAAATGAACCAGACTCTGAGTGGCCGAGTTGATCCACTGATCAAGCACATTAGATGACTTCTGAAGAGTGAACTGATCAATGGGAATAAATGGTGCAAATCCCTCAATCTCAAGTCTCTTTGCATTCTGAACAAGGAACCTATATGCATTGTACCACGGTAAAAAAACATCTTTGACCTGCATTGACATCATTATCTGGTATTAATAGAAGCAATTGGAGATCAACCAAGATAAAACGAATATATAAAAAAGAAGAAGGAATAGTAAAAATCAGCAAACCTGATGAAAAGATGAAATAACAAAAATCTCAATATTAAAGAAAAAAATAAAACTTTACACAAAATACTCACAACACCATAAACACCATCCTTTTTGAAACGAAAAGGCTCTGCACGAACAACTGGCGAGTTAATAAGGTACAGCCGTAACGCATCCTGTATAACAGACAAGTAATATTTACTTAGCAGTCATTTAAAAACAAACAAACGAAAAAGACAAGAAAGATCATGAAATGCAAGAAAACAACCAAAAAAAGAGAGATTTGAACAAGAATACTCCAACAATAGCAAGAGCAGCAGCAATAATATAACACTGAAAAGAACATAGAATAACAACAATAATAAAAAGACAAAAGCAATAAGACTTACAGCCCCGTAATCATTGACGACTTCCATAGGTGAAGGATAGTTCTTCAGTCTTTTACTCATCTTTTTACCATCCTCGGCAAGGACAAGCCCATTGCAAATGAGATTTCTAAATGCAGGTTTCCCGAATAATGCAGTGGACAAGACCATGAGAGTATAGAACCTGCAGAATGTAACACAGAGGCGTAAGTTTCCACTTTTAGTTTTTGTTCATCCTTCAAGAAAACTTAAGTTCCTCAAGTGTTTGATGAGAGGAGGAGAAAGGACCCCCATCCCCAGTAACTGTTAAACCATTCAGTACTCAATATAAAAAGGTTGTTCCAAACAACAACCACGAGAAAAGGATCGATAAAAGGCTCCAAGAACAATGAGATCAGGTGATATGTTCATTATACACAGGAAAGAGAAACCAAACATAATACAGCCCAATTGTGACATATTTTAAATTTTGTGTGGATATGTTAAACCCTATTATACATGTACACACAAACACTTTCAAGTATAATATATAATTCTGAACAGTGAGGTAACATCAATTTCCTATATGTACAACTCAACTCAACTAGGACTCTTTCCCAACTACTTGTGGTCAACTACAAGAATCCTATTTTTTCATTCCACTCTATCCAAGGCCAAACCACATGTTAGCATATCCTTACAACTCTACCAACGTTAACTTTGTTCTTCACCTTCCCCTAGCATTGCGCAATTATAGGCATGCTATAGTCACCAAACAATAGTAATCAATTGGCAAACGCAGCATATTGTCATGAAATAATTAAGAGGCAATCTTTTATCAACAGAAAATGAAACCACAATGTTCAAGAACATGGTAAAAAGTCCATTACATGATACAGAAGGCTTGAAACTATAGCAAAAGGCCCAGGGCTAGGGTGAGCTAAGGGGGGACAGCATCAGTGAGTGAATGAGTGTAAGCCCAGTCAAAAATGACTGTAACTGCAGTAGAGGCTTCAAGGAGCCAAGGAATGCAAGTTGTAACAAACAGACTTCATGCTTCCAAGTATCCCAAGCAAATAGAGAAAACGTGCAAGGGAATAACAAGAATAAGAAATAGAATAAAAAGAGAAGGAAAAAGAGTAAGAGAACACGAGAAGAATAGGAGACAAAGTGATAACCATCTTTAATATTACCACAATCCTAATTGACCTCAAAGAGGACAGAAAAAATACAAATACGAAAACTCTGGGAGGTTGCGATCGGAACTGCTAGTTTCCTTGCTTATTTGCCAACACTTCATCGAATCTTAATGCCATATCACTGAAGTCAATTAAATTGTCATTTGATGCATGTGACCTTTTCGGACATGTACAGCCCCCAAATCATAGGTAACAAGCACCCAAAATAAAATATTTGAGGTAAACCTGCAGAAAAGACAACCAGTACAGAATATTAAAGGGAAGGATCCTAATACCCTAAGCTACACCAAAACTTCATACATATAAAAGCAATTACAAACAGAGGCTGAGAAGAAGCTTGGAAGAAGTCTGTTCCAAGTTCCATTATAGATTCATCCAAGACCTAGAAACAATTATAACAAAGGCAAATAGTGGCAACATCATTTCCTGGAAACTAAAAAGAATCTTATAATCCATCAGGACAATAACGCAAACAGTCAACTACAGAAATAACCCAACGGAAATATGCTTTACTACATCAAAGAAGTAGCATTAAACAAACAAATAGCCAAGAAACTGACCATCCACGAGTTTGATCCAGCCCCTCAGCCACAAAATGGCCAGGGAAATTGTTCTCAAAAAGTTCAACATTCTCAAATGGATAGTGGATATAAGCGTAAGGCATGGACCCGCTCTCAAACCAGCAATCAAACACCTGAAAACAAAAACTACATGCAATGAAACAGCCGAAACAGGCATAACAGATACTGCAAGCTCTCTCTCTCTCTCTCTCTCTCTCTCTGGGTGTGTAAAAAAAGAAATAACAAAATCCAGGGAATACTACCAAAAAGGGGGAGGGGGAAAGAGAAAAAAAGCAACATCCTTACCTACAGCCTTCTGTACTCTAGACATCCCAATAAACAAAAACAGTGAGAAATAACAAAAGGGCATCATTCAAACAGGAACGCAGCATTAGATGCACAAATTGAGGTGTGGTGCTGCAAAAGCAAATTTTGTGAATCGTTATAGGGTGCGTTCACTAATGAATACGTTTTTTGTTTTTGTACTTGGGAAAAAATATAAATATATTCTTGTTTTTTCTGAGTGAAAACAGAAAGCAAAAATAGCGTTCATTAAACTTGTTGTTTTCACAATTTTGAGAACAAAAAGCAAAAAACAGTGTTTAGTAACACATTTTCTTTCTTTTTTTCATATTTGAACCTGTAACTATTAGACAATACAAAAAAACTTTTCAGCAGAACTAATCTTCCACAAGTATGATATCATATATATGTGAAAATTAAATTAAATTTGATATCATATATAGGTAAAAATTAAATTAAATTAAAATTGATATCATATATATGTGAAAATTAAATTAAAAAAAATGATACAAGTTAAATGATAATAATATACATAACGTGTATATCATAAAGAGTTATTATTTATAAGTGAATTCTTTTTTTTAAAAAAGATGGAAGTAATAACATTTTCAAAGTGTTTTTTTATTTTAATACAGATAATTTAAGCACATTATATATTATCATATTAACTTATTATATATTATTTACCTAAGTAGACAAGAAAAAAGATTATAATATCTAAATAAGAAAACAATTGTGCAAAAAATCATGGATAGTGAAAGTTATGTTTAATATTATATATTATTTAACTAAGTAGGTCATGCTACAGTGGAGAGAATATTTCCCTGCTACAGTGAAGAAACAAAAGAAACATCTTTTTTTTGTTTCCTCCTCCTTTCACAAAAATGAGAAACATTTTTTATTACAAAGAACAAAAACATTTTACTAAACATATTTCTTGTTTTTGTTTTTGTTTTTGCCTTTTTAGGATAGAAACAAAAAACAAAAAATGTTTCCGTTACCCTACATCTCAGTATCCAATTTTAAATATGAATGTGAGCAACAGAAGGCATCACCCATTGTATTTCCCACTTAAATGGGTTGCTGGGAAGGGAAGACAAAAACAGCCCTAACTTTTGGCAGTATTTTCCAGAAAATGACTACTCCCATAATCAAACATGCGTCTGCCAGCCCTAACTTTTCCAATGCACAATGCAAAATGACCCCCTGCAATGAAGGTAGCTAACTAAAATAAAAAGAAACTAAAAACTCTGCAATCGTTTTCAAAATAAAATTCATAACAAAATGACAAAAATCTGTTTTCACAATATTTTTTAAAAAAATGCATGTTTCAGTGTCAATATAGGTATAGTCAAGAAAGATAGTGCACTATGCACAAGAAAGGAGTCTTACAATTATGTAGGAAAGTGTAAAAAAAAACTAAAAAAAAAAAGTAATACCTTCTGAGAGGTAATGCCTCTACCGACATGATAACTCTTCTAAAATATTTCAAACCATAAATTTAACTAAATTATATCTGATAACTGAAAACTAAGGAATTAACTAAATCAAACTCTGGTAAAAATGCACTTGTCAGCCAGAACTCCAACTGAAGATGTAAGGATGGTTTATAATTTCTAGTTGGAAAAATACAACACACACTTCAATTCCAGATAAAAATTAGGATATTTTTGAGGTCCATTGTTCTCTAATCTATGAACAAACTTATATTACCGTCTTAACTGTCAAAAATATAACAAAGCATATATCACCTACAAGGTTAACAGAAAGTCAGAAAAGCTTTACAAAAATGATGGATAATTTAAATTGCCTACCAAACCTTGATCAGCTCAAGAGTCAACTAAGAGAGGCTCAAACAGTAAAAGAAACATGAAAAGAGCTTGGAGGCCTCAGCTTAATGACTCCAAGAAACATGAAAAGAAACATATATTTCAATTTACTCCAAGTAAACTCAAACTTACTCTAAGAACATGATAATGCAAAACAAGAAATTGTACTGCTGGCACTCAGAATTGATGGTCTTACATCATCTACACGTCGAAGCACACCAAAATTAGGACCACGCCTAGATGGAATAGTGATGTGATCAATATTGTGACGATGCAAGTCAGTCACCTGTAATTTATTTGGAAAAAGAAGATCATTTAGCAATGCTAACTTAAACAGACAGTTAGGAATCGTGAGCTTAAAACAGCAAATTATTTACAAAAGGACTTGGAAACTAAAAGAATTACAAGTCTTTACAATACAAACCATAGCAGGGTCCTTTACTTTCTTTTTAACTCACAAAGAAGTAATTAGGGAATAAATTCTCGAAGAGAAGAAAGTAATGGCATGACAATAAATTAATTTTATGAAATTCTAGACATAAAATAGAGTATATAGAATGATGCGCTACATGAATCTCTGCAACCAACCAACCCCCCCCCCCCCCCAAAAAAAAAAAACAAAAGATGGCTCCCAGATTCACCAGCTTGGAAGGCAAATTCCCAGTGATACCTCACATTCTCCCCCACAAGATATATGCATTGTTGATGATGAATCTTGGATTTGATTTTGGATGATTTGTGGTGCGGAGAACAAACCCCAGAGAGAATCATTTCCACATCTATACAGGATCTTTTATCCTGTTAAAGCATTAAGTATTGATCTGTGATTTGTTATGATTTTCCATCACTTAGAAATCCTATATTTCTTCTTTTTCTTTTGTTCTTTTTTTTTTCTTTTTTAATGTCTATCCTAGAAGAGACAATGAACTAACCAACGGCGATGGTGGTAGCCTCCTCCATACCCATAGAAACCCCCAACCCTAATAAGATCAGGATTGTTCACAAGACCAAGATACCACTATCTATAAACTTTACCAGCATGTTAGATGGAACCTTCAGAAATCTCGTTGATCAGGATAAAAGATATTGATGACCATGCAGAACGTCTACTCCTTAGGAGTGTCTCTCTCTCCATCTACAGTTTCAACAATAATAATTGTGGACCGAATCAAATGGCTTCTTCTCTTTCAAATGCTTATTTCATGCCGTATAGAAGAGGAGAAAAACAAAGGGAGGATTTGACATCCGTATAGAAGAGGGGAAAAGGGGGAGGATTTGACCTACTTGTGCAGTTCCTTCGATTAAGAAGCCAAATGTTATACCTAAAACCAACACCCTTTTTAAACCAAACCTCTGAACAATGCTTTTGCGTGTTAGCATACCAGAGCCCGCAACACTGCAATAACCATCACTTCCGTTCTCCACCACTGCGTCTACCATTACCAGACTTCCCTACAACCTCCATATTCATACACAAGCTCTCTCCTTTAACACAAAACTTGCATCACCATTTTATTCAAAAAGGTGTTGATAATAATAACTGAAAAGGTTAAATACCAAAAATATCAACTTTCTTCTAAGAACACATTAAATCTCAATTACAAAAATGAAGCATTAATTCGTCCCCATACCATAACCACAAAACATCCTTCAAAGCTTTCCAACCTCTTAGCAACTCATTACATTAACGAGTCCCCATAAATATATACATATTATGTATATATGCTTATAGTAACTGAGTGCAGGTGGCAAGGTAATATTTCCACACAATTATCTACCATATGACTGTTGAATTTCAAATATTTCGACAAAAAACTATATATTTGTGAAGCCTAGGAGGGTTCCTTTGCTGGTCCTAATAATTATAACATCTACCTCACTGTATTCAAGTTCAAGGCAAGATTAAAATAAGTTTTTACTTTTCTTCAAGGGGATCAAGTAGAGGAGCGTTATTCTTGACCAGCGCATATTGCCATCCCTAATCTAGAAAATTATATCGTAAAACAACTAACATAGTTCTCAAGAAGATTGATTAAAATCCAGGCAACAAAACCAACCATGTTCACCTTCATATGACACTCAAAACTCGTTGAGCTTCTAAAAACATTTTTCCAAGAAATTCAAGAAGGAAAATTTAGAGAGATTAGAGAAAAAATACTTCAAAATCAACCTCCCCGGTGTTTCAAAGGCCGAGGCACAAGCCAAGGCACTTGACCCCCCACAATTTAACTAAATTAAACAAATATTATTAGAAACTAAAAATGGTGCATTTCTAGTATTTTAGAAACCTGCAGCATCATGATAATTTAAAATTCAAAACATTAATTAGAAAAAAGTTTATATCCAAAAGGTAAGTGTGCAACACTTTTCAGCACTCCTTACAACTTTCAACTTATTAGAACACAAGTAGAAAAGCCCATGTGTTTCTCACAATATAAGTTCTATGCAGGCACTTTTGTAAACAGATATTAACATATATATTGAAATTTTCTGAGCTCACAAGCCAAACAGATTCTATCTCAAATATATACGAATATTGTGCTTGTTCCGAAAGAAAAAGATCAAGTATCATACTGAACTATAGGAGAGCATAATCCGCCTTGCATAGAAATCCATTCCAATTTTCTATTATTACATCAAAACTTCATGAAACTGGCAAAACACTACTGCTGAGTGTACATTCACCTTAATAAAAAGGTTCTGTTAATAATCAATTTGAATTTACAATATCAAGAATATATTGAAGGACAAAATCAACTGGTTTAGTATTTACTTGAGTCAATCTTTATGACATAAGGTATTTTTCTATCCCTGTTTTTTCTTTATTATTTTAAATTTCTTCAAAAACTCCAACCTTAATCCTGAGAAGTGAATGCCTCAAAAACATGAAAAAAGATGAGGCATTGCTTTCTGAACCATTTCGTTTGATGCGTTCTACCCATTACCATACCAAGCTTTACATTGTTTTGGGAGGGCTTGCTTAAAAAGCGAGGTCCGGGAGCATGTTCACAACACCTAAGAAACTAATACTCGAAACATATACTTTATCAAGCAAAACATCAAATTATAATCATGAAAAGATTTGCCGCTAAGAATGCCAAAAAAGAAGAAGAAAAAAAAAGGAAAAGAAAAAAAAATGAGAACATACATGGACACCAGAAAGCTTTTCAAGACTATCAATTGAATCAATAACTTCTGTTTCCTCGCCATCCTCACTAATCCATACAGGAAGAGGAGTTCCCCAGAATCTACTTCGACTAACAGCCCAGTCTCTTGCATTTTCTAGCCAATTGTGAAAGCGCTTTTCCTGAAACATGACTTAAAAAAGATAAGAGGCAGCAAAAAGGAAAAAGGCAGCACTTACATAAAAAATTAACAGGGGCAGAGGAGAAAAAAATCAGTTCCATAGATAACCAATGAATATAACACAGATTTGTACAATTTATGTTAAATCTAACAGGTAATAAAAAATAAGGCAAACTAAGAAACAAAATTGTGTTGATAAAAGTAGAAGTCTGAAGGCTGTGAACATAGGGTAATGGTTCAATTATTAAAACTCTAAGAACCTGTATTTTTAGTTCATAGATGCATATAAATAACAATAGATTCTAAGAATCAAATACCATGCCTGAAGAATGGATCCACTGCCAATGGTCCAAGCCAACCAAGTTTCTCAACTCCTACTCAGTTTTATGAGTTTACCGTATTTCAAGATTTAATTGTCTAGATATATAGAAAGATATCAAACCTTAACAAATTCAGGGACCCAGAATGTCTGTTTGTTGTTTTCTAGCAGTTGATCTTTCAACTTCTCCACTGCAACAAACCTAAATAGATTAAAAAAATACAGCTCAATAAGAGTGAAACTACTAAACAACCAAGGAAGAAATACATATTAGCAACCAACAATAAAAGCATAATGCAAGGCTAAACAAATAGCATGAGTAAACATGCAGGAAAAATAAATAAATAAACGAGTAAAAAAAAAAGGATAATAAATAGAAACAAATACTTAACAAGTGAATGACAGTACTGCTAGTCTGCAACCACTCTAAGCACATTAGCAACAAGCAAAGATTGTAAACATAACAAGACATACAACACGCACCACTAAGAAACTAACGACCGAATAAAGGTCACTTCCAAGTTATTAAAACAGCATTAAAAATCAGCTCTTTGCCAAAGCTTCCTCAAACATTATGTTACTTTTAAAGCGCGCACACAATAATTTTTGACAAAAAGGATCCTTCAGATCCAAGCCCTTTGCCAAGAAAAAACCCCATCGCTTTTACACTTTAGCAGCAAAAGTAAAAGGGGGAAGATCTAGTTACTCCAAATCAGTTCAATCAGAAACAATGGAGATGATTAAGAAACAAATTATTAAGCATGGTTCTAAGTTTCAGAAGAATTACATGAATAATAGCAAAAAATAGACAAGCAAAACAGATGTGGTAAAAGAACATTTCAAAAGTAGTCCTATAAAGAACGGGTTAAAAATATAGCAGCAATCAATTTCAAAGGGTGAAAAAGAGGTGACCACTTCCTTTATAAAAATAATAATAATAATAATTTCTTGGACTGATCACCATTTGAATTCATACCCCAATCCTCAAATACCAGAAATAGGGGCATGGAATTTAAATCCATCTCTAATACTCTCACTAACAAAACGTAACTTCATCGACCTTCATAATTCAAACTTACATTCATTCATACCAATATATAACTAAAAGGTCCACACAGGTATGTACAGTAAAAACTGACCACTTCCCTTTTCTCCACCATATTGGATCTAGTGTCCTCAATCTTCCTGCTTCATTTTCTTGCTCTGATCCTTCTCAGCTTTGCTTAATTGTAAAAAGAGTAAGTATGAGAATACAACAACCAATAGGCAAGTCCTAAGCTATACCAGTACTTCGTACTATGTTATATCATCTCAGCAACACAACCTATCATTCCCTGGTTTCCATCTCCACAATGGAAGACTCACCATAACACCAACACCCCATCACAGAACTATCAATACCACTCGATGCATGACGAATAGCACAAATAATCCCATCAGTTCAATTTGACAAAAATACCACTGCATATCAAACGCACCAGTAGCACGTGGCACAACATAACAAAATAACAAATCCAACCTTATTTACCAGTATTATCTTACCGAACATAGCACAGAGAAAATTCTTCAAAAACTTTTCTTACTGAAAAGCTAATCAAAGAACAGTTTTTTAGCCCTTGTGTAGTTTTGCGGAAAGCATTCACCTGGTGAACGCTTTCTAATACATTTTTACTTACTAAAAAAAAAAAGCACAACTGAAACACTTCATTTACAACATAGAAGGCCCTCCATATAAAATCATCGGCAAGCACTGTTTAGAAGGGACCAAGTGCAAGAAGCACAATCTTAATTATCCAATAGCATATTTTCATTTTTCTTTATGACTATTGATTGAAATGACCCACAAATTATCATGGTCTTGTATGATCGATCATATTTAGTACTCAGGATGCACTGACATAATAATGAATTAGAACTATATAATGCCTGTTATGATTCTATGCATTTATGGTAATATAATATATGGGTGTGATTTCATTGAAAGGACAAATATACTCTGATTTAGATAAACCTCTTCGTTGATATGCCAAGCATTCACTTTTTTTCAATTTTGACTATTTATCTGTTGCATATTTTAATTTTCTCAATTGCTGTTACAATACCAACACAGAGCATATCTAAAAACTTATTTAGCTAAACCACTAATGATATGGCAAAAAATACAATTTTTTAAATTTTGAATAGTTTGTGTTGCATTTATGTTTTTTTTTTGGGTAAATAAAGAAACTCCAACTTCCCTTCCCACCAACTAGGCAACTTGTTATCATGTTGCATTTATGTTGAGATACAATTTTATCACATTTGTCATTTTACTCCGGCTTACATTACGTTGTGCCTTTGAACTTAGACTGTGGGGGACCTTGTCACCTTCGCACTCCTTGAACCTTTACTTATAATTCTCACCCCCTCTACAAAGCAACTTTTATTATAAAGGTAGGAATCTCAAACTTCCTATTGAAGCAACAAATAAATACTGCAAACTATCATCCTCTGGAAATCATTGAACTCGCACAAGGAACAATAGAAATCAAAATAATGGCATCCCTTAAGTCAACAATCAAATCCGACATATTGAAGTTGCACCATGAATGCTGAACCCTCAGTCCCTCATCAAAACCTCCAAAAACATCCCCATTACCATCAACCACCTCATATTATGAATACAAAAGGACAACAAAAAACACCACCACATCTTTTACACTTCCCAATTTCAAACCACTGCTATTGTTGGCCACTTTTTGTGAAAAAATTCTACCAAACTAATGGAAAAAGAGTCCTTTTATGATCTTCATTAACTCTAAATAAAAAGTATAAAACATGTCTCTCCAGTATAAGATTAAAAATCCACCACAACCAACTTCCATTTTCGCAAACATGAAAAATGTCCATAAGAATGTTGCAGTCATTCAACAAAATGAATAGTTGAGCAAATCTCTGCAAGCCCATTGTCAATAAAGTTATTGCACGCTATTGTTCCATTTCAATTATAAGTGTATCAATTTCATACTTTCATTTAATACATATTAAACATTCAGTTGGCAACCCTGTGGATTTTTTAATGTTTTCAAAAACTTCCCCAAAACCCTCAAAATATGCCACTCAATTGAATTCTTTCGTGTGTTCAGTTAAACAAAATATCCTCAAGTGAACACTATAATCTTGCCAGATAGCATCAAGAAGAAAAATCAAACTCCATTTGGTTGGTCCCATTATGTGAAAAAAAATATCCTAACTGTTCCATTTTTAAAAGTGATTTCAGTACTCTTTTATTCAATCTTTATAGCTCTCCAATAATCTTAAGAATTGAGTTGCTCACGGCTAAATCACCATATCAAGATGATTTTCATTAATGACTAATCACATAGAGCACATTGAATTGTCAAATCTAATCTAATTGTTCCGTAGGCATGGACAGATTATATTGGGCAGCATAGGATCATGTAGAGAATCCCCAATAAAGGAGCCAATACCTATAGTATATAGTGTTCAAGAGGCGTGAGATTATATTGGGTAGCATAGGATAATGTAGAGAATCCCCAGCAAAGGAGGCAATATCTATACTGTATAATGTTCAATAGGCGTAATCATTAATCCAAGTCCAAACCAAATTTATAATAGTGACAGCTGTTGCCTTTGAAATTTTCTTTTTCTTTTTCATTGTTTCTTTTGGTCAAATTCTATTCCCTTCTAATTATGGGGTGGACCGACATCAAAATAAGGGGCGTAGACATTTGAATCCCACTGCTGGATTGCAGAAGCTTGATAATTCATTGAGAGTGGAACAGACCCAATTTAGAAACAAGACCCAGCCCAAGAGGAGATGGACTTGGGCTGAGAAACAGAAATGGCCTGCTGGGAGCAATTTTATTAGCAATAAGGAGCCCAATAAACAGACCCAGATCACTCACAAAGCTACCAGAAACGTACACACAGAAGCGATGCAAACACGGGCGATAATCAGATATGTTTACCTTCGCCCTTTGGGGGTCTTTCGAAGGGCTTTCTGGATGCAAACGGGAACATGAGGAAGAAGGGTGGGAGTGAAAGCAAAAAGAAGAGTAGAAATGTTGTCCATACGGCTAGTGTGGAAAAGGAGTTGCAAGGAAGCAAGGACGAGCTGAAGTACCCAGCTCTGATGGACAATGAGGTAGGAAATAGTGCATGGATAACCTGCTCTGGTGAAAACAGTGGACAGATGGATATTCTTCCAAGTGGTAGGGAGGATGGGAGTATCATTTTGTGCATGGGGCAGGGGACACGATTTCTTCTTGGAAGGAGCTCGGCAGAGGCTCTCCATTCAGAACTGACACTACACAGCAGCCCGGAAAAAGGTTTTGAGGAGTTAGGAGGGTCTGAACAAGCAGAGGTAGGGGAGTGCAGTGATGATAGTGACTCTCGAAGTCTTAGTGAATGGAGGATGGGTGGTCTGCAGCTCAGGAACATCGAAGATATGGGGAATGAAGGTGCTGAGAATGATGATTTCTTCCCACCTATGCCGGTTTGGGAGAGGAATGGGGAGGTGGGTGTCACCACTCCTTTGGCCATAAGGGAGGATCGGGAGGAGGAAAGGAGCTGGTTATGTTCACGGGTAAGACTAACGAGGGTTGGTTTATGGAGAGGATTGGAGAGACGGGGAAGGCGTTGGGGCTCAATTATGCCAAGGAGGATGGGATAGTTAACGGCATGTTTCAAGAAGTTGAGAATGAGTGGAAGGCGGTGAGACAAAAAAAAAATTCTAATTGGAAGGGAGAGAGAGAGCTTAAAAACCTCATCTCTTATGTGAATTATGATGGGGGGAGTGGAGGGGGAAATGAGAGAAGTAAAGGAAGGAGGAAGGGAGGGGGAGGGGGAGGAGGAGAACTAGTGTGTCTATGAAGCTCAAAATTGTGACATGGGGTTGAATGACCTGGACAAGAGGACGGTGGTGAAGGAGTTTATTCCCCCAATTGGGGGGTGCAGGTGGTTTGCTTGCAAGAAACTAAGTTGGCAAACTTCTTGGATGGGTTGATGAGAAGTCTTTGGGGTGGTAGGTTTGTTGCTTGGGAGGCTCTTGATGCAGTGGGGACTTCGAGGGGTGTTGTGGTGCTTTGGGATAAGAGATGAGTTTCGAAGATTAATGTGTGAAAAGGGAGGTCATCTATCTCCCTTTTGTTTTCTTTGGATCTCATTGAGTATTCTCGGGTGTCTATGGGTCGATGGTGGATGCAGAGAGGAGAGGGTTGTGGGAGGAATTGGAGGCCGTTAGGAGGGAGATGGACGGCTCCATGGTGTGTGGGTGGCAACTTTAATGAGGTAAGGGTGCCTAGCGAGAGGTCTACAGGGGGGAGACGAACTCTGGATATGATGGAGTTTTCGGATTTTATTGATACTTAACATTTGCTTGATATCCAGATGGAGGGAGCACGCTTCACTTGGACTAGTGGTCGGGAATCCCCAACTCTATCTTGGTTGGATAGGTTCTTGATTTCTGGGGATTTGGAGAAGTTTCCAGATGTGGCTCAAGTGGCTTTGGCTAAAACGGCACGGATAATATCCCTATTCTCTTGGATTGTGAAGGCTTGAGGAGAGGAAGGGCTCCATTCCGGTTTGAGAATATGTGGCTCAGAGTAGAGGATTTCAAGGAGAGGGTTTGTAATTGGTGGATGGGTTATGTGATTAGGGGTAGCCCGAGCTTCCGATTGGCGACTAAGCTAAGGCTCTTGAAGGGAGATATCAAAAAGTGGAACAAGGAAGTCTTCGGCAACCTTGAATGGCGCAAGAACAGGGTCTTAATGGAAATTTCAGAGTTGGACCGAAAAGAGGGGGAAGGGGGTCTTAGTGACATGGAGGTGAGTAGGAGGGAGGAATGTAAGGCAGAGTTTGGGGAGATTGCGACGATGGAGGAAATTTCATGGAGGCAAAAATCAAGAGCACTTTGGCTGAAGGAGGGGGATCGGAATACAAAGTTCTTCCATAGGTTGGCGAATTCCCACTGACGAAACAATCACATTGGTAGGATTCGTATTGATGGAAGACTTTTGAATAGGGAAGAGGATATTCAGAGGAGATTGTGTCTTACTACCAGTTGTATACGGAAACTGCTAGTTGGAGACCTTCACTTGATGGGATTGAGTTTGCAAGCATATCGAATGAGGACAGGGACTGGTTGGAAAGGCCTTTTGGAGAGGAGGAGGTGGTTGAGGCTTTGAGGAGTTGTGATGGGGATAAAGCCCCAAGGTCGAATGGTTTCATGATGGCTTTCCTCCAATAGAATTGGGAGGTGGTCAAGGCAGAGGTGATGGAAGTTTTCAGTCTCTTTCATGCAGAGGGTAAGTTTGAGAGGAGTCTCAATGCATCCTTTATTGCCCTTATTCCCAAGAAGGGTGGAACTATCGATGTTAAGCATTTTAAACCGATTAGCTTAGTGGGTGCGGTTTATAGGCTTCTCGTTAAAGTTTTAGCTATTCGTTTGAGGGGGGTTATGGATGAGGTGATATCGGACACTCAGAATGCGTTCGTTGGAGGCCGCCAGATATTGGATTCGATTTTGGTTGCCAATGAGTGTGTGGAGTCCAGAATCAGAAGTGGGGTACCGGGGATTGTTTGCAAGTTGGATATTGAAAAGGCTTATGATCATGTGAGTTGAAACTTTTTGATGAATATGCTAAAAATGATGGGGTTTGGCCTTAGATGGAGGAGATGGATTTACTATTGTATCTCGATGGTTCAATTTTCAGTCTTGGTGAATGGCTCACCAACGGGGTTCTTTTCTAGTTTACGAGGCCTGCGGCAGGGAGATCCGCTCTCTCCTTCTTTGTTTATCATTATTATGGAGGCCTTTAGTAGATTGATGAGGAGGGCGGAAGGGTTCTTGGTGGGCAGAGACCCTAATCAGTTGGTGGTGTCTCTTTTTTTTTTATAAGCAAAAAATTCATATAAGAGCGCCCAAAAGGGGGACGCGTCCCAAGGAACAACACGAACAACAAAGCCTTACATCAAGACCTTCAACTATCTACAAACGTCAATAGGGACTCCGAAGAATTACACAAAAAGCCCACTGACCAAAAAAATAGGGAACTAAGAACAGAGTATCTAAAGACTCCCCAAGGATGATCTTTATCTTCAAAGGATCTCTTGTTCCTCTCATTCCATAAAGCCCACCATAAGCAATGAGGAGCAACCCTCCATGAATGTCTAATATTATGCCGCACCCGAATGTTGGTGGTCTCTCATTTGCTCTTTGCAGATAACACTATTGTCTTTTGTGATGCAATGGAGGACCAACTGAGATATTTGAGATACGTGTTGGCTTCAAAGTTGTTTCGAGTTTGAAGATCAACATTGGGAAGAGTGAGTTGATTCCGGTGGGGGTGGTAGAGGTGATTCACAATTTTGCTGATATTCTTGGTTGTGGGGTTGGTTCTTTTTTGATCTATTATCTGGGATTGCCATTGGGAGCTTCGTCGAGGAGGACATCCATTTGGGACCCAGTGGTAGAGCGCTTTGAGAGGAGGTTTGCGGGATGGAAGAAGTAATATCTTTCGAAAGGGGGACGTGTAACTCTTATGAAGAGTACCCTTTCAAATCTTCCTACCTACTTTATGTCTCTCTTCCAGATGCCTATGTCAGTGGTTCAGAGGACAAAGATGATTCAAAGGAAGCTTATGTGGCGTGGTATGCGAGATGAGTTCAAATACCATTTAATGAACTGGGAGAAAGTGTGCTCCCCTATTCAGGTAGGGGGGTTGGGAATTAGGAAGTTGGACTTGTTCAGTAAGGCTTTGTTGGGTAAGTGGCTTTAGAGATTTGGGGGAAAGAGATCTAGATTGTGGAGAAGGGTTATTGTTTGTCGAAGTGGGGAGGAAGTTGGTGGGTGGTTGTCTAGAGAGATGAGATCTCGTGTAGGAGTGGGGATTTGGAAGCTTATCCGGAAGGGGTGGGATGAGTTTTCCAAACACATTCGTTTCAGGGTTAGGAGTGGGAGGCTTGTCAGATTTTGGGAGGATATCTGGTGTGGGGATATTGTGTTGGCTAGTAGTTCCCTCGTCTTTTCAGGATTACTATGAATAGGCATGCCTTGGTTGCCGACCGGTATCAGCTTGATAGCGGTAGGATTACTTGGAATGTGCAATTTCGGAGGGAGTTCCATGATTGGGAGCTTGCAGAGGTAGTAGAGTTTCTTGCATGGCTATACAATCAGGTTGTGGAGGGGGTTGGTATGGATGAGATGGTTTGGTTGGGCTCCTCGAGAGGGGTTTTTGGAGTTTGCTATTTCTGCCATAGCCTTTTGGGGATTGCGGGATCTACCTTTCCTTAAAAGGCTGTTTGGAAATCGAAAGCCCCATTGAAGGTGGCTTTCTTTACTTGGACAACAGCCCTTGAAAGGATACTCACCATTGACAATCTTAAAAGGAGGAAGCATATTTTGGTGAATTGGTGCTGCATGTGGAAGAAGGCGGAGGAGTCGGTGAACCATCTCATTCTTCATTGAATAGTGGCGAGGGATATTTGGTCTATGTTTTTGGCTATGTTCGGAATGTTTTGGGTGTCTCCGGGTTCCACGTTGGACACAATTGAGGCTTGGCGAAGGTCTATAGTGGTTGGCCAAGTCAGAGATGCTTGTAGGCCACTCCCCTTTATTTATAGTGGGGCTTGTGGCGCAAGAGGAATACGAGATCCTTCGAGGGAGAGGAGACTCCTATTTGATCTCTCAAGTATAGTATTCCCGATTCTTTATTCTTTTGGGTTAATGGGCGGAATTGTAAATCCATGGGGGATATGGTGGAATTTGTTGATAGTTTGAAATTATAGTTGGCCTTGAAGGCTTTTTGTGTATTCTCTTGGGAGCGCTCCCCTCTTGAGCCTTTTTTAATGAAATCTTACTTATCCAAAAAAAAATAGAAATACGAAGATCTAGGACAATTCAAAAGCTTTTCACAAAATTAATCAAGCTTATATATTTAGTGGGTTTCAAGTTTCAACAGACAGGTACATAATCTTTAACAAGTTCACCAAATTAAAGTCGCTCGTAATATTTCACAATATAATTCTAGAACCTTGAGATCACATCTTCGAGATAAAATTTTCTGCTTGAGAGAGAGAGAGAGAGAGAGAGAGAAGGAAAGGTGCAAATGTTTAAAATAATATTTTCACCTAGTGAAAAGAACTAGTTAATCATGTCCTGTTCCTATCAGATCAAGATCATGGGTATCATACAGTAATTTGAAGAAGTTAAGAAGACAAGAACTACCCAATCCAGGGAATACTCAATACAGCCGTTCTAAAATTCAAACTAACTGAAAAATGTATCCAACATCCTTCCTTCTTGATAGCACACTATAATTAACTTTTGCAACAAGAGCAACTTAGGACTTGCCTCCTCAGTCCACTCCGAACTTTAGGTTCCTAGGAAGAGCGTAAAAGTTTGGAATTCTATAACCAAAAGAACACGTTAACAAATTCGCTAAGTTTACATGCATTACAAGAAATCTATAAAACTTTGGTCCTAATTGCAACCACAGTAAACAAAAAAATTATACAATTAAACCAAAGATCAATCGGCATGGATATTAAGGAACCAAAAGTTCAAACATAAAGGAAAGTGAACATGTTTGTTTCCTATAATTTTTAGTTAAGCACAATTGAGTTCCATTGGAAAAAAGGAAAAGAAAAAAGCAAGCACAGTGTCAATATAGTGACAACTTAGGTGAAAAACATATAGTTTGGGAAAGATGCGCACCAGCTAGGAACTGCCCTATAAATAAGAGGAGTTTCAGATCTCCAACAAAAAGGATAAGGATGGGTAAAGCTTCCAGACTTGACAAGCCTGCCTTTATCCTGTGCAAAAACAAATGACTTTAAAACGAGATGATTGTAACCATACAAATAAAACTGGTGGGGAAATTATGTAAATTCTTCTTCTAAGGAAATATATATAACGTAACAACAACAACATTGATAGTCTATTAATAACAAATGGTATTACTTAATGCCAAAGGATCATTTTCCACATGCACGTGAAACAATATCTAGTGATAGAACATGAACTTTGATGCAAACAGTTATAGAAAGAACTGTTCAAGATTATTTCAAATAAGCTATGCATAAAAATCCAAACACATAGATATCAAGTGCCTGTATTAGCAATTGTGGAAACACACAACATCTATTATTCAAATAAAATAAAAAGATTGTAATCATTCTTGCCTTCACCGCTTGAATAATATCCTTATCCGCGTCCTTGATATAGCACCCACTGAAGTCAGTGATTTTTCCAGTAAAGCGGCCATCATCATCTACTGCAACGATAAGGTTCTCTCCCTACACGCACCAATCAAAAACAAACTCAGACAACACGGTTGATAGAGATAGATCGATAGATAGACGGATATATATATATATATATAGAGAGAGAGAGAGAAGCACATAAATACCAACTTCTGGCAGATGGAATTATAAGTAAGAGCATTCGGACAAACATCCATAAAATAATACAAATAGTTGATGCAAGAACAAATCAAGAATAAAAACAGAGTCCCAATGAAATTCCAACTGGACAAAAATGAGCATCTACTCAGACATGAATAATATAGAAAAAGGCAAGAAAGGAACCAAAACTCCAGTTTGGAGGTTCAAATAGCTAGGAAGAAAACAAGTTAATAGAGATTATGAAGATTATTATTTAATCAGCGAACTTTATAACTACAAATTTATCCATATATTTGAAACTAAAAAATGCATCAATACAGCATTCATATCACCCTAGTAAATAAATTGCCACTCATCCAGCCGTTACTAGAGGGTGGGTTCTTGGTGCAATGGTAAGGTTGCTCCACTGTGACATGAAAATCACCGGTTTGAAACGCAAACACCGCAATGGTGGGAGCCTCGTGCACTAGGCTAGCCCTTTTATATCCAATCGTTATTAGGTGAAATGATAAGCACATGAAAGATATAGGCCCTCATAAAAATGCTACACCTTGTTAAGATTAGCAAAATCTGGATTGATTGCTGAAATCAGTTCAGTGACATAAGAAGTAGGCCTGTCTTGTTACCAACTTGAGTCTTGGTCAAGCTCAAGGCAGAAAATTTATGACCCACGGTGAAGAAATATATATCAGTCGCGCAAAAAGAATAAAGAAAAGAAAAAAAAATCCAACACAAAAATACAGAATTTAGTTTCTCTGGGGGGTGGAGGAAAAAATCTATTCCAGCTTCCAAGGTTCACAAAGGTCAGAATTATAGGTGCCTACAGAATGGGTCGGTCCATCTTTTCCATATTTAATTTTGCGTAACATAAAAACAGCCCAATAGAAGACTTCCAACCCTTCAGCAGTAACCAAAAAGATAAGAATGTTCGATTTATCCACACAAAAAAAAAAATCAAAAAAAAAAAAAAAGATAAGAATGTTAGAGAAAATTAGCTCTGAAATCCGAAGAAATAATATGTTATGGAGGAGCCAACCTCACAACAGCTGCCTTCGCCCATTTTTTCAGCAACTCCCTTCAGAGAGAGGGGAACCAAAAAATAAAATAAAAATAATGCCTCTACGCAAGTCTAATCTAATTTTTTGGCTGTAACTGCCCCAATTCTCCCTAAATCGTTCTATTCCTATTCTCAACCTGCATTTTTTGGTAATTTACACTGACCTACCCTTTAGCAAAAATACACACGCTATCCCTGTGTTTTAAAAAATACTCTGGCTGACAGCCAATGACAGAATAAGCTGGCATCAGCAAGCAAAACATCACTATACCAGTTTTTGCCCATGTAATTAATGTGAAACATAGGATATTATATCATGTGGTTTGACTGAGGCTATGGCCTTAGATAGAGCAGAATGGAGGCATAGGATTCATGTAGCCAACCCCCAAGTAGTTGGGAAAAAGGCATGGTTCTTGTAATTAATGTGAAGACAATACTACCCTTTCTTTTTGGTATGAAAGTTTTTTATGAGATGGAAGAGAGAGATGCATATGTACGTATATATGTATATATTGAGAGAGAGAGAGAGAGAGAATGGGGGAAGGAGGTAGAGAATCCCCGGTTTGGATCGCACCCAGCGCCTACTGGATTCCTGCTGAGGCACGGTTTGGCTCGCACTCCGCTGATGAACATTTGCCAAACTCTAGAGAACAGCAAAGAGTGATCCTTTAAAGAACTCTGTCATAAGATAAACCATTCTGGTAAAATAGCCTACTTTCGATACTTCAAGTAGAACAAGCTGCCCATCACAATAAATCATGTCTGGTTTTCAATTCCATAACATATAATTAGATACATGGATGGAGCACCACCAATAACAAACGCACTTGAAGAGTGACAATTCAAATTTCACTCTCCCAACACATACCTTCAGTCCACCCACTCATTTAACAAAATGCACACCAAAGAATTTCGCCAAGGAGGAATTTTAGTATAGACCAACACGCTGGTAGTAACTTGAAATAATCATAGTAAGCACCTTAGCATAGATTACTCGGGATTTGGGTGAGACTGGACATTATCTTGCACTGCAATTTTCAATAAGCACAGCGAATATTGTGACGAAGGCAAATTAGTGACAAAATTGAACCTTTTGGTGGCTTTAGACACTTCTTTGGAGTTATCGTAGCTAGTCTCTTCACAAGTCTCAGTGGCAGTAATGACGGCCATCTCGGCATGCTCCAAAAGCCACCAGAAGGCTTCATTATTGGTAACTATTTAGACAGTCATTCTCATGTTAACAGGGCCATTCATGTTTTTTCACAAACTCTATACCATTCAATTAAAACTATATTTAAATTTGAGGGGAAAATACAACTTCAGTTAATGTCGCCCAATGACAATATCTGACATGGGAGGTTAGTGTAATCTTTAAATACACGGGATAGGTTTAGATATTTTTGCTTAACTAAAGGAAAGGTCATTGTAATTTACCCCTTCTTTTTGTACATAAAATCTCAATATGAAGCATTAAGAAAAAGGGGCTCCTCCATACACCATGGGCTGTATAGACCAGTAAACATAGCTGTTAAAGGCTCAAGACACACAAAGGCGCTAAGACCTCCAGGAGTCTGAGGCGCAAGGTGAGGCGCGGGCCTAACTAAAGCAAGGCGCAAGTTGAAAAATAAAATAAAATTTGTAGCCAATAATACAAAGTTAGCAACAACAATTCCTTCACAACCTCAAACTACTGTTTAGCCAAAAGCATGAGAACATCAAACCACAAAATGAGAATACATAACATCCCAATTTCTTAATTTTTCAGTGTTTTTTGTGACAGTATGCTTTAGCAACTATTACATGCATTATAGAAACAAACTACAAAACATAAACAAATTAAGAGTTCATAAAAAAATAAAAGAAGAAGAAGAAAAGAACAGAAAGACCATAAAAAGAAAAAAAGGTGATTAGAGAATTAAAAAACAGAGCAATAAGAAGGGGAAAAAAAAGAGAGAAGAAGTTGTAGGAGAAGCGCTTGACGTCCAAATAGCCCAAATCGCAAACTGTTGTCTCACTGTGTATTGACTTCCAGAAAGCCCTAAATTGACTGATTGTGTCGAATCTATCGGTCGACCCTTTTTATTTCTTCTACCGTTATGGACTATATTATATGATTAGAGTCCACTATAACACAAATACACCACATGCTAACAAGTAGGGGAAAAAATAAGTGTTTTATATTAGGCACGCTTGAGGCAACACTTGCGCCTGGGGCCTCAAATGCAAAGGCACGAGCCTTATTGAAGGAGCCTGGCCTAACTTGACCTTGCCTTGGTCCAGGCGCAACTACTGCGCCTTAAGGAGCCTTGAGCCTCACGCGCGCCTTTGACAACTATGCCACGAAACAATACATAATGATATATTCAAAAAATCTCATCTCTCTAGAACATAATCTATTAACAAAGAAGAACTTCCTATGATCAAAAAACAAGTGAGCTTAACACACACTGTTTAACAACCAAAATAGGGGCTCCACCCCCTCGAAAGACCTCCTATTATGCTCTCCCAAAAGATCCACCATAGACATAATGGGGCCACCTACCAAAATGCCCTCACTCTCATACAAACTCTACAGCCTCTCTGACAATCCCTCACTACAAAGAGCATAATCTATGAACTCAAGAGAGAGCAAAAAGTAGGGACCATAAATCCAAAGTCTTGGGACAACAAAACAACAGATGGCATTTTTTCATCTCTTTTACACATGCAACACAAATTAATGACGACTTATCTTATCTTCAATAGATCTCTCTAAGGTTAGAATCTTCCAAAAAGTCATCACCATCCCAAAAAGAGCCACCTTGGGCGTAGCATTTTGTACAAAAAATTGCTTTCCAAGAGAATCCCCTACCTACCCTCTCCC
This sequence comes from Cornus controversa, assembly GCA_026545225.1. NCBI lineage: Eukaryota > Viridiplantae > Streptophyta > Magnoliopsida > Cornales > Cornaceae > Cornus > Cornus controversa. The sequence goes on from CM048849.1 coordinate 43,453,012, forward strand.
AAAGAACCTCATATTAAGGCCAACCCCTTCTTGACCCCAACTATCCTAGAGCATCCTCCTCTCCTCCATAGTAATCTGAGCATATAAAATTCCAAAGAAAGCACCACTCTTCCTCACCACCCAATCATTTTAAAGGCCTACAAGAAAAGATGACTTGTGGCATCTTTCTATGTGAGATTCAAAGGAAGACCAGCAACCCTATCATGTCAACCAACTAAATCCCGAATAGACTCAAGAGAGAGAGAGAGAATATATTTCAAGGGCTATACCCACACCAATGATCAAGCCAAATAACTCTCTGCCAACTCCCAACTACAGAGTGAATGTGCTATGAAAACTCCCCCAACCTCTCTAGATGTTCCACAAACCTACTACGTAGTACATAAGATAACCAGAGCCCGAGTATTCGCACTTCTCAAATTAAATTCATACTTCTGTTCCACCACCCTCCACAAGCTGTCTCTCTCAAGTTCAAACCTCCACAACTATTTGCCCAAAAAGGCTTGGCACGAGAAACATAATTCTTGCACCCCTAACCCCTTCCTATGTCGAGAAAACTATCTCCCTATCTACCAAATGGTGCCTGAACTCATTTCCATACCACTCCAGAGAAAATCTCTTTGAAGCTTCTCAAGCTAAGAAGCACGGATACTTCTACGAAGATGTCGTGTCCATGTCGGGCACCTACATTTCATGGACACTCCTAGACATGTGTTCGACACTTCATGGCGGTGTCCATAATTTAAAAATAATTTTTATTATTTTAGACACTTGGCCAACACATGTTGAACGGATACTTCTACGAAGATGTCGTGTCCATGTCGGGCACCTACATTTCATGGACACTCCTAGACATGTGTTCGACACTTCATGGCGGTGTCCATAATTTAAAAATAATTTTTATTATTTTAGACACTTGGCCAACACATGTTGAACACTTGGCCGACACATATCGAACACTTGGTCAATACATTCTGGACACTTAACCAACACATCCTACATTTTACATCTTACATAAAAAAAACAAATGACAGTCCTGGAAACAACATTACATCAAAGTGTACAACCTCTTTTTCTTTAAAAAAAAAAGGCATTAAACATATGTCACAATATGTAATGAACAAAAACATAACTATATATAATGACAAGATAGGAAAGCAATATCATATATAATATAATATATTCTTTTTTATATTCGAATAGCTTTATCTTCCAACTTTAGTATAGAAATTATAAATTAATTAAAGTTCTACAATTATTCAGGAAAAAAAAAAGTTCTACAATTGTCTTACTCAATAGATATATAAATGAATATTTATATTTATATTAGCCGTATCCCCGCCATGTTCATGTCCTACTTTTTGAGAATTTGACGTATCAGCAGATCCGTGTCCCGTGTCCGTGTCCATGCTTCTTAGTTCTCAAGTCACCTCACCAAAGACACTGGAACATGAAATAAGACGAAGCATGCAGATTCTGTCACCCTTTAAAAGATATTGCCCCTTCAACCCCAAGAGCCTCCTCTCAAATTTATTTAACACTACATCCTAAACACATACAGCTTTAAAGAAGCCTAAGAGTAGCCCCAGGTACGAGCACCAATCCTACACCCTAGAGGGCCAATATGCTGAAAATTTATGCAAATTAAGTTTGATATATAGAACTCTTTAGTTTTGTCTTTCATTATATCACAACCAAAAAAAATTGAACCAAGCAAGCCTTAGAAAAGTGCTAAAAAGTCAACGAAGAGCATGCAAAATTATAGAAGGGGAAAAAAAGAAAGCAAAAGGAGATCTCCAACTAGGTTTATAGATAATTTGTTTCTCAATGTCACAATTTCAATCACCACTTAAATACAAAAGGCAAATATTTTAAAAATGGTCATACAGAAAAAATATATATATATAGTAAACTAACTGCTTTAAATTTCTTTTAGAGGCAGAAGTTTGTTAAAGAATTATTTAAAACCAAAAGATTGAAATTAAAAAGTTCTAAATATTTGTTTAAAGGCAAAACTTTATGATATAAAGATGTTAATAATGAGTTGCTTTAAAATGCCAATAAAGCATTCCAATAAATAAAGTTCTTGTAAATTGTGTAAAGAGCTAAAGAATGAGAATGCAAAATGAAGATAATCAGGGGTACCTAACACAAACTAGCAGATTGCTAATATGAATTTGTTTGTTTTAACAGGGCTTGACCATTCAATCAAGATTGTCAAGCACTTGGAAATTTTTGAACACTTAAATTTCAGAAGAACTACTTTTGTTCCAGAACAAACACACACACCACCAAAGAAGCTCACAATCATCTCGACCAACATGAATGTATTACTTCAAATGAAATATACAAACATAAAAAAATAATAATAATAAAATAAAATAAAATCTTCATTTCGTTTCTGTTCTGCAGCACTGCAACTCACTATCAACAAATTAACTATGGTACATGCAATTCGATGGTAACCTTGTGCGCATGAGTTGGATTATAAGAAAAAAATAAATTTCAGAAAAAATCAGAAGTCCGGTGGAACATAACAACTGAAAATTACATACAAGAAGGCTAATATGCAATAGATTTAAAGAAGTAATAAAGGAAAAGAAATCATAGTATTATCAAAATAATTGAAGGAAAGATCATTAACTGAGTAATGCAAATGGCGGAACATATAAACACAATGAAGTGAAGATATACGACACAACAGATCGAATAATATCAAACAATAAGGTTAAGCATAGCAATCTTGCGAACCTTACTAATTATTTGATTTTCAAGACAAACTCGGTAATCATCTTCACCAAATGCAGGAGCGCAGTGAACAACACCAGTCCCACTATCAGAAGTTACATAGTCATCTGCAACGACTCTAAATGCCACGTCGCAAAACTCCATGAAGTAATCAAACAATGGTACATACCTGCAGATATTCCAAATTATAAATAGTGAAATGATGAGTCAACTACAAAGAAGTTTATCTTCGGTTTACATAAGCAAATAACAGTTGGTCTATCGTAAAACACATTCATTTTCCAATTCAAAGTGTATCAGTGCAACCATCCAACCTTTAAATTGAACAATGTAAAACAACTATAATGCATGCAATCCATTCAAAAGAAATTTGAAGTACCTACTATTGCTTAAACACAACAATATAGCAATGCTACAATTGCTTGGAGCAATACAGCAACATTTGATCCAAGAGTAAGTAGTTCTCATATATGCCTTACACCAACAAGTCCATCTGACTCAGAAACTTGGAGGGCACTATACTATTTTAAAGTGTACGTGAAACCTGATGTTATATGTCAATTAGTCTTTCCACTCTTTCATTAACTTTCACTTTCACCAGCATTACGAGGATGAGAAAGCATTAGTTGATAAAACATAAGGCAGGTTTATTATTAATGAATATTTAACAATATATAAGACATATAATTTTTAGTTGACATTTCTTCAGTTTCTTTTTTCAACTGTGGTACAGTATTCAACTAAAAGCAATCCTAGAGGAATACTAATAACTTATTCCACATAAAACTTTCAACAAATTAAACTACAATGATGTTAAGCATAAACCCTAGCCTTTTGAAGGGGGAGCCAGGTGGTAAATGGATTGACCTCCAATAGCAACAGCTACCACTAAGAACAGTGCAATGACAACGGCACTGGAACAATAGTTGTTATGGATTTTGTTTCTCTCGTTGTTGTTATGACAAAAGGGAGAGCAGATCCCCAAGCCGATGCAACTGAGGATGAGGCTTAAAGTTGTTGATGATGGATGAAAGAATGGGAGAGATAAGTGTGGAGACATAATGAGTGGAGGAGGGAGGAGAGGAGTGAGATGATGAATTGCAGAGACCTTGCCACCATCAAAAGGGGGGTTTTGTTTTCTTTTCAATTTTCAATTCGAGTTTATTTTACCAGAGAAATGTTTTGAGCAAATACTGAAAATAAGAGGAAAAATATTTTAAATGTAAAAAGTTTTACATAAAAATGTTCTGCGATGAAAACATCTCACATCAAAACAAAAGGAATGCTAAACTGCCACTTTGGCAAATGATGTTATTGTTCTTTGATATCCTAACTGTATGTTACAAAAGCTATTAAGTTAAATTCTGGAGCCCACCTGTTCAATCACTGATTAAGATGTTAAATTTCTCATATCTAATACTCTAACCAACATCTAAGCTTCTCAATTGATAAGAAAGTTCAAACATGAATCTCATGCACATGAGTGTATATAGAGAGAGTAAGGCTATCAAGAGAGTCCTCTAACGACAAGAGCCATGATCTCTCTTTATTAATTATTGAATTGAGACAGTTTTTGGGGTATATGAGAAGTCAAGTGAATGTTTTAAATAAATCTCTCAATCCAACGGTCAACAAGGAGAACTCATGACTCTTGTTCTAAGAGGCCTCTCTTGATAGCCTTACTCATATACATAGATAAAAGCATATATACCCCCGAGGTTTGGCAATACTAAATGCGGGTGTCAATATTAATTTATTACAGAGAAACCCTCTTTAACAGACTTGGTCAACAAACGGATTCATATATCCTCCTATTTAACACTTATTTAATGGGAAAAAAATGTGAAAAGACAAAATCACCCCCCCCCCACTCTCTCTCGTCTCAGACCTCTCGCCTTCTCTCTCTTCCCATCTCAATATTTCTCTCTCATCTATCTCACCAAACTCTCACTCACAATATCCTCTCACGGCCGAAACATTCTCTCTCACAATTCACAGCCCCACTCCAACTCTCAACCTCTCTCTGCACGTGCAAAAGGAAATGAGCAATCTGTCATCAAGGCCCCGGCCAAACATACAGATATGTATATATATATATATATATAGTTGTAATCGATCAGACCACATATCTAGGCCAAGCTACACATAGACACCCAGGCACAGCATATCACCACACTCTCCACCACCTCCCTAAACTGCGCTGCCATGCTATGCACCCAGTGTAATCAAGCCCCACCACGCTCATTCTCCTCAAGTGTGTGCCTCCGTCACTTCATCACCCACTGAGCCTAGGACAACACGACCGTTTCAGCAGCAATGGTGGATTGGAGCCCCGATTCTGAGAAAAATGATATGTAGCACCAGTTTCTCAATGTGGTTAAGCTATCGCATTTCGACATTCTTATATTCAAGGCTGAGACTGGGAAGTAGTTATGGTATAGGTTGATCTGAGGTATGGGGTTGGATAGATGAGACTGATGAAGGTGAAATGTATGGTCTTGGTTTTCTCTATGGTGAAAAGGATTGAGAAAAGCGGAAAGAAGTGAGTAGTTGGTACACAATAACCAAAATATATACAGCTATATATGTCCAATACATATACAGTTGCGTAACAAAATGAAAATATGAATATTCATCCAGATATGGTATTATAATAGTATGTATAAAAATATACATTGAGTGAAACCTCAATGAGTTATTCAGAAATTAGATCAAAATCTATTAAATAATGAAATTAACTCGTGTTCACAAAATTCGGTTAATCGGTTGTGAATTTAGCATCCAGAGAACATTTGAAAGGAACAAACATAAATTATAAAAGTTTAAAAAAGAAGAAAGAAAAAATATAATGACATCAACCTCTTGTACTGTTTTCAGTTCACTTATAAATGGAAATGCAATTTAGGTAATAGAAGAGTCCTTTTGTAGTTTCAGAAGCCCCTCTAATGCTATTCAAGGACATATCTGGTATTGCAAGGTAAGTTAAAGGTATTTTTGTCAACATAAAATGTTGAGTTAAAGTTTCATAAGCCCTCTAAGGTTATATATGTCTTTCCAAAATTTAGGGCATATTTGGTACTGCAAACAACTCTTCTTAACAGGTCTGACGGCGGGTTGACAGGAAGCAATCATTAAAATCGTGGACCAATTCTCAGGGGGTATCTTTGTAAAAAAAATGAACCTTGACATGGCATTTAATATTGCCAAACCTAGTGAGGTGTTAGTGTAATTTATCCTATAGAAAATTATATACTCAAAAAAATAAAAACTGAAAACATAACATTAGCAAGCCACACCTTTGTAACAAACAAATTATTGGTAAACCATGACTGTGCAAACGAAGTTATGGTAAACAAAACGTAGAAAAAGCAGTTCTCAGTCAAAAGTAGTAAGCAATCTGATTATGATACTACTCATACTAATTAAATAGTGTCCATAAAGAAAGAATACTTGAGATGCTCACTTTGTTCCAACAAGTGAAGCTCCCAGGAATTTATCCAAAACCTCGTAAGTATCCCCCTGATTCTGATTCTTAGTTTTCCTGCCAGAGGATCCCTTGGTCTTAGAATTTTTGGAATCCTCAACAGACCCATTGGGTACGCCTTTTTTTTGTTTCTCAATCGGAAGCTCTGATAGTCGAGACTCCGCAACCACATAGATTTTTCCATTGAACTTGTCCCGAACCTGATTGTTATTTTCATTTAAAGTAAAATACTCAATCAACATATAAAATAATAGCACAATCACGAAATAAATTAATAAAATATAGATTATTTAGACTCTAATGAAACTAAGTATAATAAATAATGTTTTTGCTTCACAATTTGTTTGATGAATAAGTGAAACTCAATAAATTATGGTTATCAACCATTCTTACATGATAAGAACCAAATTTTCTAACTCTTCAAAGATAATAGAAAACTGAAGGAACATTGACCTCACAGATGCCACACAGATTAAGATATGAGCCTCCAGAGACACAACTACAATACTCCATATGTTATTCTTAAAATCACACCTTTAAGCCAAGATCCAAGATGTAACCTTGGATGCGTTCAAAACATCTCTTTCATATAACTAAACAAAATGGCCGGCCATCTTTAAAAAAAAATCTTTTTTGGCAATTAACGAAATGGTTGTCATCTAATAACCGGAGAAGAATTACCAAACAGTTCTGCAATTAATGCCTTTCGTAACTAATCCAATATAATGGCATTAGACTACACCAATTCAAAGTTCAAACTAGCAATATAGACAATTTATTGTGTACCCCAACATATGCATTGACAGCATAAATATTTGATTCACCAATTTCAGACTTTTCAAGAAAGACTGACCTTTACATAGACAAAATTTGCGTTGACGCAGAGGGCAAGATTACTAGGAAGCGTCCACGGTGTCGTTGTCCATGCTACAAAAGCTGCCCTATCTGGATCATCAACTATTGGGAAAGCCATCATGATTTCAGGATCAGGTACTTCCTGTGTAATCCAGGAGTGTTAGAAATACAAGGGTTCAAAAAAAATTAAACTAGACAAATAATAAAAACTATAACAATAATAATGGTGAAGAAGTTGCTATCATCATCATCCTTGCCTTAATCCCATATGAACGGGGTCGGCCACATGAATTCTCATTTTCCATTCTTTTATACTATAAGTCATCTCTCCTCTAAAAATGCGCTACAAAACAGGCATGCGATCACAAAGATCTAATCATAGATATTCCTTCAAGAACTTTGCAAGTAATCTAGTTTACTCACAAGACTGGTGGTAACTACACAGAGCAATGGCCTGCTCTGCTATTAAAAACAATGATAATCAATGCCAATATATGAAGATTATTTACTACCATTATAATCATATTATTAGTAGTAAAAGTACTAGTTGAATAAGGGAGAGATCCAGACTAAACCTTATAGTTCGAATTGGCTTCAAAATTAGACAATGGAGTCTTGCAACCGGTGCTGTAAGGCATAACCTGCAAAAAGCAACAGCACACAAACATTGTAACTCCAATTCGTCCCATTATACAATCAAAAATTAAATAAAACATAAAAGTCAAGTTTAAAAGCTCATTTAGTTTTTTAGAATATCCAGTAACCAATTCAGAAGGAACCACTCCAATTCACCTCATTATACAACCAAAAATTAAATAAAACATACAATTCAAGTTTAAAATCTCATCTAGTTTCTCAGTATATCCAGTACCCAATTCAGAAGGAAGCACAATTATCAAACCGGAAACACCAAACCCCTTCTAAATTGCCTGCATCATTATCTTTTCTTCTATCTCAATACCAAAGAATGAAAAAAGAAAAAGAGGAATATATACATACATGTATTTATGTATAAGTTTGAAGTGAAAAACAAACCTTGAAACCTCTATAGACGAGACCCTTTTTAAATAGCTGAGAGAAGACCCACCAAACACTCTCCATAAAATTCAAGTCCATAGTCTTGTAATCATTCTTGAAATCGATCCACCGACCGACTCTGGCCACGACCTTCTCCCACTCCGCCACGTACCGCGTCACAATACTCCGACACTCCTCATTGTACTTATCAATCCCCATTTTCAGCACATCCTCTCTGCTCTTAATTCCCAGCTTCGTATCGATCTCGAACTCGATGGGCAAGCCATGGCAGTCCCAGCCGAATCGCCGGGTCACGTGGTGGCCCGTCATGGTCTGGTACCGGGTCACGATGTCCTTGATCGTGCCGGCGAGAATGTGACCGTAGTGAGGTACACCGGTGGCGAATGGTGGGCCGTCGTAGAAAATGTACTCTGGGAGTTCTTTTGTTAGTTCGAGCTGGGTCTCGAAGGCTTTGATTTCCGTCCACCATTCGAGGATGTTCTCTTCTTGCTTCGGGAACGAGAAGTCCTTGCCTTCGCATACGTCATCCATGGCCGCCACTTAGAGAGTCTAGGGAGAGAAAATATGTGTAGAGAGAGATGAAGAAGAAGAGGGCAGACTGCGAGTGGTGTTTGGGAGAGTATCAGTATCAAAAACCCTAGATTGAAATAATACAGCCGTGGAGGAAGGATTACGCATGGAATATTTTAGTGTCGAACCGGGAAATGAGCGGGTCCAGGACAAACGGTTCAACGGTTTTGCGGCGAAGTTCTATGGTGAAATTAGGGCTTGGGCTAGTTTGTATGAAATTACTCTCAGCAATGTAACAATGTTCCGAGCTTGGTGATTCATTCATGGTATTAAAAAGTAGGGTTGAGCATGTATCCGATCAAATCGGATTTGGCCAATACCTAATCTTCTATGGATTTGTGAATTCTCAATTTGATCTAGTGCATGTTTGGGTGGGTTTTCTGATGCCTCAAAAAGTATTTTCAAATATTAAAAGTTCTTTAAAAAAAAATGTCACGTTTGGTTACACATATATAAAGGTCTTTTTGAAAAAATCGGTAGTCAGAAAACAGATTTCAGAAAAGTAAAACAAATGATGTTTTTAGAACCTCATTTTAGGAAGCCAATTTTTCTTTTGAAGTAAATTTGTTATTTTACTAATTTGTCCATGTAATTTTTATATATTAACAAGATTGTGCTATATTCTCTTTCGGTCTCTCGTTCCTCCACCGCCCCGCCACCTTCCACCACCACCACCACTACCGCCACCACAACCTCCACTGCCATTGCCACCACCATCGCGATCGCCACCACCATCACATCCCCCATCGCCACTGCTGCTTTCCATCACCATCGCCGCCACTCTCACCATCACTACTGTCATTGCCATCGTTGTCACCGCCTTCTATCACCACTACCACTGCCACCACCACCACTCACCATCACCGCTACCTCCACTTCCACCTCCACCACCGCCTCCCATAATCACTACCTCCACCAGCACCGTCACTTCCACTGCCACCTTGTAATACGACTTCGCACTCTCTACGGTTGTAATCGTTGTTAAGGATAAAGGATAATATCGTCAAGAAAAAAAAATAAAGTTAAGAGTATATTTAAAAAATGCATTAGCCAAACATCTTTTTTCTCCTAAATTCCTTCTAACAAAATTCTTTTTACGAAGGCCTTGTCAATGAAGTCCTTTTAATATTAGGAAGTTGCCCCAAACGGGGGAGTTAATATGTGAGAGTCACAAATTGGATCAGATCAGATCCGTGGAATAGCAGATTGGATCATATCAGATTGAACGAATCGAACAGGCCAAATTTTTTTAAGAAAAATTTAATTTTTGCCTACTTATGAAGTCAAAATTAAAAAAACATCAAATACCAAAAAGTATTGCATGAAATATCAACTTAACAAAAGTATTTACAAATACATCAATTTTACGATAAATAATTTCGTATTTGACAATAACACATACACTTAGCTCAAAATTACTCCCAATTACCTCTTTCTCTCTCCCCTCCTCTCCAGCGACCAATTGTCAAACACACCTCTCCGACAACCCACTATTCTCTCTATATATACATACACACACACACACACACACACACACACATATATATATTGCAATTTCAAATACTGATTTGGGTTTATGTATCAGTGATGAACATGAAGTAAAATTGAAATAGTTATGAAGTAAAATTGGCACAATTGTAAAGTAAAAATATCGCGTCAACGTTATCACCATTTTCTTCTGAATTTTCTTCTCCATTGAAGACTTTGATACCTCATTTGATTTCATCAATCTTCATTCTACTATCCTATACCCCTTTCTCTCTCTATCTTTATATTCTCTCTCTATCCAATCACGGTTTCACTCTATATATACACATATACATATCTATATATATAGATATATTGCAAATTTAAAGACTGGTATGGGTTTATGTATCAGTGACAAATGAAAAGTAAATTTGTTACAATTGTGACGTAAAATTGTCACGATGTGAAATAAAAATATTATGTCGACGTTATCACCATTTTTTTTTAATTTTCTCCACCATTGAAGACTTTGATACCTCATTTGACTTTATCAATCTTCATTCTGCTCTCAAATAGAACATTCAAACTACCTCTCTCTCTCTATCCAATCAGGCCTTCACTCCCACACTTCTCTACACACACACACACACACACACATATATATATATTTATTTATATTCCAATTTCAAAGACTGATTTGGGTATATGTATCGGTGACAAATTGGAAGTGAATTTGTCATAGCTGTGAAGTAAAATTGGCACAACTGTGAAGTAAAATTGTCACCATGTGAAGTAAAAATATCACATTGGCAATATCACCATTTTTTCTGAATTCTCTTCACCATTGAAAACTTTGATACATCAAATAAAACCTGCAAACCCAACTGGCAAGAATTGGCAGAGAATCGGGGAGGTGGAGGTGGTTGGAAAATGGAATGAGTGCGATATGGAGGTAGTGCCACCATCCAAACCTAAGATCCCGTCAAAGTTAGATCCACCAACATCTTCATTCTCGAATCCTCGTCTCTATGCATTCCTGTTCTTCACCATGTGTTTGTGACTGTGTGTTTGTGTTAGTGAATTAAGAAACCTTAGGTTTAGGGTTTTTGTGAATAAGATGAATAGTGATTTAGGGCTTTTGTGAGGAAGAAGATGAACAATGATTTGCTGAGGGCATTTTGGACTAAAAACGTATATTTATTATATTGGTAATTATTTTTGTTAAGTTGATATTTCAGGCAATACTTTTTGGTATTTGATATATTTTTAATTTTTACTTCACAAGTAGAAAAAAAAATATTTTCCCTTTATTTAAAGTACTTATTGTTTAAAACTCTCCAATTATTAATTTTATAATAATTTTTTTAAATAAAGTGTTCTTATATTTGATAATAGTAGGACTTTATAAAATAAATAAATTGTCTATATAAAAGATATAAAAAAAAAGAATAAAATTATCAACTTTTGTTCCATTCAATTGACCTAAAATCTCTACCCTTTAAATATATGTGTGTGTGTTCACCAAGACACAATGTTAGTCATGTTAGCACCTATTAGTAACATATTTAGGACTATCTAACCCGATTAAAAGTGAGTTTCAATCCAACATCAAGATCTTCTAAATTAAAAATTATCTCGTTAAGTCAAAAGTTGACACATGGTACTTTTATTGGAATCTACATAGGTACTAGGGGTGCATAAAAAATCGGTCGAACTAGTAAGACCGTAGGTTTGGTCTATTTTTCATGCTTCAGTACAGTTCTAGTTTCAAAAATATGGAATCGTTATTTTACTGTTCGGTTATGGTTTAGAGTCCTACAGGACCAAATAAAACTATAATATATATAATAAAATAATTTCCTAACCCTAACAATTCACAATTTGTTCCATTTCTTACGTCTCACAGACGTCCTCATCCCCTCTCTCTAACCCTCTTAGCCACCGTAGTTAGCATCGATCCTCCCTCGACCTTCACTACCCCCCGCCCATCTCTCTCTCTTGTCTACACCTATTGAGTCCACCATAACATTTCGGTATATGGAGGTTGTGGTGGTGTGTTTTCTCTCTATAAACCCTCAATCTCTTCATATATCTATGCACATATATTGTTTTCTTGCCTTTATTTGTGTTCAGTATTGCATCGTTCAATTTCATATGTCGTCACGATCCGATTTGCTTCCAATTTTTGTGAAACCGTTAGGACTAGTTTGGTTCCAAAATACTCTCAAACTGGTCCAATCTGAACCATACGTAATTAAATATAATGTACGACAAATCACGATTTGTCTTGTGAACTAAAATCTTCTATAATGATTCTTTCTCCGTAGTTCCCTCTTGTGTAAAATAAGTGGTTCATAATACATCACATCAACGTAGATTTTAAAATTACATAATGAATAACAAAAGGACTATAAGACTATTACTTTTTGAATTTAAATTTAGGAAAAAAGAAATTCTCACTTCTTGGACTATGTGTGTTCTTCATTGTTTTGGGTTTTAAAATTTTCTTCTTTGAAGTTCTTTAAGCGACCAAGAGCAGAAAAAACTAAATATCAGTTATCTCTCTTTCTCTCTCTCTCTATATATATATTATTTGAAGGTTTGTGAGCAATTAAGAACAGACAAATATATGTTTCATAGGTTAGAGAGAGAAAGTTTGAGCTATTGATAGTGTTTCATTCAAAATTTTGAAACATAAAAGAAAAATCATGGGTAAATATTTTCTTTCTAGGTTAGAGAGAGAAAGTTTAAATGATTGATGGTGTTTCATTTGAAGTAGCTCCACCATAATAGTTGTATTTTATACCTATCGTTTGTTACTGAAATCACCAATATTGATTTGTTACGAAGGTCACCATTATTAGTACGTTACTTCACAATGATAGTTAAGTTATCTTGGTCATCGTTTGTTGCTGAAATCACTAATATCAGTAAGTAACTTCACTGTGACAGTTATGTTATCTCATCCCTAGTTTGTTACAGAGGTCATTAATATCAGTAAGTTACTTTACAGTGATAGTTTTGTTATCTACCCTGTTGTTTGTTAAAGATATCCCCAATATTAGTAAATAATTTCACTTTGATAGTTATGTTAATAGCACTTACCTTTGAGAAGAACAACAGAAAAATAGAGGACTCAATAACTTTTTTCTCTTTCTCTATCTTTCTCTAGTGTTTATGGGTCTACACCAAAAGTCCAATCAACCAACAAACAATTGAGATCTCCCTTAACTCTATCGAAAACTTAAAACTCGTACCTTTGAATGGATAAAATCAAAACCCCAAAAAATGCGAGAATTGTAGACAGAGAAAGAAGGTCACGGTTCTCAGTCTACATCAAAACTCTTCCATGTGTATGGTTTTCTATTTCATATTTTTAAAATTGATGACAAAAAATTTTGGGACTCGATATTAGTTCATTCAATGAAGAAATTGGGGTCGAATGGATAAAATAAAAGCCCTAAAAAAATGTAAGAATTGTAGAGAGAAGATTAGAGGGAGAAAAAAGGTCATGGCTTGAAGAAAATATGCTCGAGTGCTCGACCTTCTCCTTACAGAATCCACATATTTTATCTTTATTGCTTTTGAAACATTATCTCTTTTTCTATCACCTTTTTAAAGGAATGAAAACTCTCTCTCTTACTTTTAACCTACCATATAGCCAGTTGGAAGACAAATTTTTTTCTCTTTTTTACCTTTATTTTTGCCATTAACGGATCTAACTACTTGCATTAAAAGGTGTAAAACTATATAGTTTTGATGCACCACAAGAAAACTATGAACTGGAGAGGATTTTGATCATTGTCTTATTTACGAAAAAAAAAGGGTAAATTACACTAACCTCCTCGAGGTTTGGGCAAATTATACATAGGTGGAGTGTTTGGCTCGTAAACACCCCACATTTTGCACCTCCTCCCAAATACACCATCCTTTCTCTCAAAATCCAATTTCGTAGGGACCCACCTCCCCCCAAACACACCATCCGATCTCTCAAAATCCAGTTTCATGACGACCGCACCATCACATCAGTTTGCGGACTCATTCTCAATCAACGAACGGACTTTGCCATCATGACCGATGATGTGACTATTCTCTAATTAGAGTTGGCCTTCAACTTTAAAATTTGTAAAACCTCTAACCAGCCATTACCCACAATAGAACGGATCATGTAAAATAGTAGTAAGGGTATCATCCACTAGGATCAAGGCTTGAATGAATTTAGAATTAATACCTAATTGATTACAAGAAAAGTTGATTTGAGATTGGTTCCTAAATTATCCGATAAAAACCAAATAATGAATGCAAGTAAAAAGTCTAGTAACACGATATGGAAATGAAATAGAGAAAGAAACTTAGGACTTTGAATCCATCCCAAGCCCTTATAATGTGCAATATCTACAATCCAGTTGGGAAAATCATTGAGTATATGAGGGAGTACGGCTACAAGCACACACTAATGATCAATATAATGTTACAATTGATATTAATAAGCATAATTCATTTTAGTTTAGCATGCATTGTCTACCTACCTACTTTTACACTAGTTTGTAGTACAACACATCTTCACATAATCATGAATTACCAATCTAATCCACAATTATATCCAATTAAAACTCATGCAAGCATCACCATCATAATTACAAAAAGCAATAGTATATGAGTTTAATCAACAATCAATCAATTTCAAAACAATATAAAGATTAATTGAAGATTAATATAACAATTACAATTCAAATCCGTAGTACAACCAAATATCTACACTAGCTTGTATGATTTATACATCAATGAATAAAAATCTACAATTGAAATGTAAATGATACAATTACTTGGACTTAGGGCTTCATCTAAGTGGAGGCCTATCTAGCCATGGAGAAGGAAAGGATCAACAATTCCACCCGAATCACCATCTTCATCGCACAACTAAAGGTCCTTCAATAGTGGTTGTAGAGAGGGAAATGGAAAAATAGAGGTTGAGTCTTGCAAGTGCTAACTCTTTTCAAATGGTTATCATTTTCATGTTTATACTTAGTCCCAAGGCTTTATAGCACATGCTCCATCAAGTGCACATCTTGGCTTCATTTCAAAACAGACCCAAATCAAGCTCACATATTAGCAGGCCTGACTCGATCGATTGAGTCAAGGGTTCGATCGATCGAGCCAGGCTCGATCAATCGAGCAGAGGGCTTCCTACACACTGTGATCTGTTTCTCTATTGCAGCTCCCCTAGACTTCTCTGAAACACTTGAATCTCTTTAAAGCACTAGATTAAGCCTTAATTACTCAAAGTAACTGCAAATCAAGATTAAATTAAATTAAAACTAAGAAGACATAAAAATACATCACTAAGGTACTATCATATGCATAATCAAAGGCCTAAATGTATAACATTTGACACTTATCAACCGGCACGTCGACAAACCCTAAGAACCCCCGGGCCCATGTTAGAACACATTCCCAATCGCCCGGATCACCATAGCAGCAAAACTATAATTTTGTACCCAAAACCATCTACGACCCTTCAAATTTCATTCGTGGACATGGGGTCCTTAAACCCGACACTATTCTCACTCGTGGGTCATCTATGACTAATTCAAATTTCATTAGCAAACACGAGGTCCTTAAACTCAACTCTTCTCATACACGAGTCATCCACGACCCATTCAAATTTCATTTGTGGGCACGGGGTCCTTAAATCTAACATTTTTCTCACACGAGGGTCATCTATGACCCATTCAAATTCATTAGCGGACACGGGGTCCTTAACCCTAAATCTTTACATATGCGTGGGTCATCCATGACCCATTCAAAATTCTATCGGGACTTAAGGTCCTTAAAATCATTCCCCTTCTACGGGCATTAGCCCGAACTACGTTCGATTTGATTTTTACTATGGTTGAGATAACGTAGGCAAGTTGGGCATCCTCAAGTTTGGTCATATCTATCAAACTCAAGTCCTGTCTTGACCATAAACTCTTCTCGTGTGAAGGCATCCTCAAGCACACTCGAGTTCTCCTCATTCAACTCCCTTTTGGTATGAAGACAAATCAATCAATTTTCACTCATAGAAGGTTAGGTTCCGCCGCCTATGTAAACACCCAATTTTTTCTCGGTCCTCCCAAACAGCGAGAAAGTATTTTCTTTAATAAAATTAGATTATTGAATTGTAAAATGGACTTTGTCATTGCGTCCAGAGTAGCCCATAACCTTAGAGAGCGCATTGGTTCAGGCCCGTAGCGTGCCAACTAGTCCAGAAAAAAATAGGCAAGCCCTAACGCGTGTACATGTGTAAATACGTATATAAGAAAAGAATAAAATAAAATAGGGGCCAGTCGCACTTCTAGGGCGCGACCAAATTCAGCCACACCCATGGGACGTGACTGAGAAAAAAATAATAATAATAATAAAAATAAAAAATGATGTAGCCGCACTCCTAGGGCGCGGTCAAATTCAGCTATGCCCATGGGGTGTGGCTAAGAGAGAGAAATCCTGGGGTCCACGCCCCAGTCAACCCAATTTTGGTTGATTTATATGTATTTGCTTCGTAATTGTCATGTTTTTACCCAGAAAATGAAAAATTAGGATAAATTAGTCATTAAATTAGCAAAGAAAATTCTAAAATGACTTTTCTTACACACAAAATAATCTCTTATTGAGATTACTTGGGCACTAAGCTTACTTAGGCCTCAAGAATTTTCTTTTATAATACATAGGTCATATTCTGTGGTGGGGTTGGCAATTTTTTAGCAGAAAGTGTACTCAATTATATTATTTACAATAGAAAAACCCTCCCTCTTTCTCCAATCATATTTTAGTATCTAGTCAAGCACTCTCCACCAAGAAGTCTTTGTCCAATTCCCAAGAGCAACAGAAGGCCTCTAAAAATCAAAAGATAAAAGAAAATAAAAAGGTGGACAGTGTTGTAGTATCCAGGGAGTATTTCTAAACTTTTGTATGTTATTTATTATATCTATGTTTATACTCCTTCTGTGTATATCCCCATATTTTTTGTGCATCAATCCTCATCCTAGTTTTAACAAGTCATCAACCGGTACAAAATCAAGGTAGTTGTTGTCTTATGCATATACGAGATGGTTAAAGTTAGGGTGAGTTCCTTTTGGCCTACCCAAGTAACTAATAGGTCCCTTAGATTTATTATAGGCAAAACCTGTATTGTGTGTGCATTCATCCATCAAATAAAGATCTTTAGATTTTCTCTACACAATTAATTTTTAAATATTTGAGCATATGGTTTTATGACATCCCAATTGTTATTAGAATCATAAATTATTTCTATGCTCCATGGTTCTTGTAGGGTATCAAACCCTTGTCTTGATTATATTCGGTGCATAATATTGATTAGTCCTTACAAATGAGAAGGCTGAGAAATTCGACCTGTTCTTGTAGCCGCATTCAAAATAGTGCTAGTGACAGAATTCCTAATGGGAATCTAAAGGATCATAGAGAAAACTATAGGACGAATAGAGGGTAGAGGGGTAGGAGAAGTGATTTCCCCAATGACATCTACTTTAGGCTTATCCTTCTCAGGCTCACTCTCCTTGGTCCTGAAATCCTCAGTAAATGCGATGGTACCATTCTCAATCATATTCTATATGATATGCTTTAGAGTGAGACTCCTGCCCAACCTTTGTTGAGCGAGTGCCTTAGATTTCGATGAAATTGATCGGGTGACGTCAACACTCGGTATGTAGGGAATAAATAATAGCTTATTAGGGGAGAGTTTACAATCCCTGCTCCAAAAAGATTTTCATAAGAGATTGTTTCCATTTTGTAAATTCCCTCCGTTTTTTTTGTTCCTGTGGTAACGATGTGATACCTTGGTTATTCCCTTGTTGAGCTTGAGCTTGCCAAACTAGCGCTGCTTGGCCCTGTTGGTTCTAGTTGTTGGGGCATTCAATGCACCTACTACTAGTGTAGAGGCTGAGGATTATGAGTGGCAGCCAATTCCAGTTGGAGAGGAGCGGCTTGAATGACGTTGACATAGGCTAAAGCCCCCTAATCATTTTTATTGTTGTTTTTGCCCCTCTTTTCATGCTTTTGATGGCTTACTTGAGGAGGCATTGGTTGAAATAGGGGGTGATCCTAATGTGGTAACCGATATGAAGGAAGGGAGACGATGGATATATGTGGTCTTCTTGATCTTGGTTGTAGGGCTTGGTCAAATAACTGAAAGGGGTGTGATCATGTCTAGGAAAGCTAGGGTCCTACCTATTATGTTGATAAAGAATATACGGAGAGAAGCTTGCTCAAGAACTGTCCAAGGTGCAGCGAAGTAATGAGCTAAGCGAGTCACGTTAAGTCAAATGTACCTATCAAAATCGAAGATTATTTCTTATTTAAGACTCTCTCAAAATTGATAATTTATGAGAAAAAAAAGTTGTCATTCATGAAAAAAAATATAGAATCGACATGATAATAACATATCAAAGCAATCTTCTCATTCATTATCTCCAGAAAGAAACTTACGTTATGATTCTTTATTCATTAATAAAATGCATTCATACAATACGTTATGAAATGAGGCCACATATACTACGCTGGTTTGCTTACCCATTATTGGTATTATGTATTATCTTATTGCAATAAACATCAAACATAAAGGGTTCACGTCAACATCCACTAGTTATGGACCGAATCTATGTTTGTGCGTGCACGAAATGAGAGGATTTCGTTCAACCGCAATGGTTGTTTAACCCCCTTTTTCAAGAGAATTCTCTTGCATGATTGGTAGCTCCACTAGAAATGCCTCAGTTAGTGAAGTAGTTTAGCCTTGAAAAGTTTACTTACCAACCAAAGTTGCGATCGCTTTATCTATATGGCCGCAAAACTCATTTAGGTGGTTGTTCGCCTTTGGATCTTCACTTTAATAGTTGTCTAAGATACCAGCATCGGTAGATTAGGGAATGCTAATCTCATAGAGGAATTCAAATATTTCAAGAAAAATCTCTTAATTCAGGTTTACATCAAGTGGATTATTCACTCGGACAAATCTAGAGATCGAATTCTGGAGAGACTTCTAGTAAGTGAGGAGGTGCTGCCTTTTGTCAAGGTTAAACTGAAAGTGCATCCTAATTCGATATCAGACTATCACCCCTGGGAAGATTAATCAATATCCTATTCTTGGTCCTATCCTATTAAGATTAGAACAGAATTAGCTCAAAAACCTCGAATGCATGGAGATTGTAAACCAGGAAGAAAAACCAGATTGACATTGAAGACAAGCTTAGTCTTCTCCAAATGAAGGTTATGGGTGAGGAGCAATCATTTCAGTGAAGTCACTGTACACACAAATTTCAAGTATGAAAATATGATCAAAACACATGGACAAATAAATTAAATTTATTAATTTCAAGAGATATGAGTTACAAATCTCTATAGATCTTTGCAAAAGAAAAACAAATTTCGTTGATTCGATCTCATTTGTGATCTGGATTCAATGGCTGCTAGAACTTAATCTTGAATTAGATTAAAATTTTAGTAAGAACGACACGTGAATGACGTGTTTGTTGTTCCTCTCCTTTAGAGTTTTAGATGCTTTGGAGCTTTGGATTTTGAGTGAAGAATCCTGTAGAGCCTCAACGTTCTTTGAGAGTCTTATTGTCCTCATTTTCTTCCACCCCGAACCTTTATTTATAAGCTCACTGGAGGGGTAGATTGATAACTTTCTTCCCTTCTGATAATTATCCTATTAATATATATAAACATGATAATTATCTTTTGTGATAATTATCCAATATATATATGTAATAATTATCTTTAATGATAATTATATATATATATATATATATATAATTATTGTCTGACCCATTTTTAAGTAGGTTTGGACTTATTAGATAATTTGAATCGGTCCATGACCCATTTATTTGTGATGGGTCTGAACTTTGAATTATCTGACTCAATTTTTTTTTTTAAATGTCTACACAGAAAAAGAAGAGTAGCAGTCGGATGAAATAAAAAAAAAAATCAAAAGCGGAGATAGTACTTCTAATCAGACTATAGATAAGAGAAAGAAACAAAGTCTATCTATAAGCTATAAAGTATTATTCTTGTAGTTACTTATCTCTCATGCACATTATATATATTAAAATATATTAATGTATTTTATATTTAACATTTTTCATATCCAATTAGGATTCCTATGATTGGAGACTTGTCATGTATAAGATAACTTGTTCCCCACTCACCTACCTCTTTTCCTTCTCCTATATATATGTTTTCACTATATATTATTTTATATACCATTCATTAATATAATTCAGAGATATTTCTCTATTTCTCTCTTATTTCTAACATGGTATCAGAGTTAGGGTTTTAAAACCCTCTTTTTCTTTTTTCGCTTAATTGTTCTCATCACCCAAATAGAACTTTTTTCTATTTGGTGCCGAAACTCCATCTTCTGGAATTCTTTTTGATCTTTTAAATATATCAAAACGAAATCCTTGACAAGACGATCAAGCCACCATAAAATTCAGCCTTAATAGAGCCTCCACGCACCGCCAGAGTATTATATTTTTTTTTCGGTGTTTCCACGCACTGCCAAGCCATCGCTGACTCAGCATACAGTGACACGTCACCCGTCATGTCAACACCAATCGCTGCCACGTCAACAGACACGCCATCTACCACGTTAGTGGCATGTCAGTTTTTCTGCCACGTCAGTGCCATAACATCTTTTATGTGGCATTGGTTGTCACGTCATCGACACGTCATCTCTATTCTGTCACATCAGCCCTTTTTAGCCACGTCATTGGTTTTGTCACTTGGACTTTCTAAATGGCTCAAAATAAGATTTTTCACCCTAAAATAAGATTTCAGTGTGGGCCTTCACTCCACAGATATTCTTTTTTTCGGCCTTCACTCAACATATATTCTTCTTATTTTCATCGCAATAGTGGTAACAAACAGCGAGCACAGTCATTTCATCCCAAAACTAGTGAACGTTCCTGCAGATACTGTCGCAAATCAGGGCATACAATTGAGAAGTGTTTCAAACTTACTAGACTTTAGAATGCTGCAGCTATAGCTACCATGGAGACAGTGTCATCTCATCTTTCTCCTTCTACACCAGTTACTACTCATTCTGAGATGTCTCCATTTACATTTTCTAAGGCTGTCCTGGAGGCAATTCTCAACCAGGTTTTAGCTTATCTAACTCTGGTCTCTCAACCACATTAGGTACACCTAATTCATGATTTTTGAACTTTGCTTACTACAATCATATGACTCCTGACCATACTTTTCTCACTGCTCAGACTCCTACATCTCATACCCCTATTATTCAAACAACTAATGACTCCACTATGGCCATTAGTCACATAGGCACTGTTTCTCAGTCAAATTTGTTTATTCACAATGTTTATCTTGTTCCCAATCTTTCTCTTAATTTTTTGTCTGTTGTTTCAAACTTACTAGACCTTGGAATGCTGTAGCTATAGCTACCATGGAGACAGTGTTATCTCATCCTTCTCCTTCTACACCAGTTGCTACTCCTTCTGAGAAGTCTCCATTTACATTTTCTGCTGCTGATCTGGAGGCAATTCTCAACCAGATCTTAGCTTATCTAACTTTGGTCTCTCAACCACACTAGGTACACCTAATTCATGATTTTTGAACTCTGCTTACTACAATCATATGACTCCTGACCATACTTTTCTCACTATTCAGACTCCTACATCTCATACCCCTATTATTCAAACAACTAATGACTCCACTATGGCCATTAGTCACATAGGCACTATTTCTCAGTCAAATTTGTCTGTTCACAATGTTTATCTTGTTCCCAATCTTTCTCAAATTTGTCTGTTCACAATGTTTATCTTGTTCCCAATCTTTCTCTTAATTTTTTGTCTGTTGGTCAATTGACTAAGCTAGGTTTGAATATAACTTTTTTCTTTAATGGCTGTGTTGTATAGGATCTTTAAATAAGTCAGATCATTGGGACAAGCCATAAAATAGGGCACATATTTGAGCTTTCTTCCTTACATCTACCTACTTCGTCTATCATAACTGTATCTATATAAAGTAATATACCTACTCTTGAGTTGTGATATTCTCGTTTGGGTCATGCATCGGTATCTTGAGTCAAAAGTCTAGCATTTAAGGGTTTGTTAGGATTAGTTAAAACCGATTCTTTTGATTGCATTTCTTGTCAATTAAGCAAATAGCCTGATTTACCATTTAATAATAGTGAGTCATTTACTTCTTCTCCTGTTGATCTTATTCATTCTGATGTTTGGGAACATTCTCCTGTAGCCACCATGGGTGGGGCATGATATTTTGTTATATTTCTGAACGATTTTTCATGATTCACTTGGATATTTTTAATGAAAAATCATTTTGAATTACTCAACATCTTTCGTGATTTCACCAAAATAGTTTCAACTCAATTTTTCACAAATATCAAAACTTTTCGTTCTGATAATGCTATGGAATACAAGCAAAATAAATTTCAAAATATCCTCAAACACTATGGCACTATTTTTCACTTTTCTTGCCTTGGCACATCCCAACAAAATGGTTGAGCTGAACGAAAACTTCGACATATTTTAGATTTGATTCAATCGCTTGTCATTTATTCTTCTGTGTCATCATCTTTTTGGAGTGAAGCATCTCTCACTGCTGTTTATACCATGAATCGTGTACCCACACAACTTTTACAAAATCACATACCCTATGAGCGTCTCTACAGGCAGATTCCTGACTATAGTAATCTTAGACTTTTTGGGTGTACTTGTTTTGTTTTTTTTTATCCTCATGAGCGAACAAAATTACAACATCGTACTCAGCTTTGTTGTTTTATTAGATATAAACTTAAACAAAAGGGATATAGGTGTTATGATCCAGTTGCGAGTCACCTTAGAGTCTCTTGTCACGTTATTTTTTGGGAACATAAAATATTTCATACCTAATCCAAATTCACTAGTATTTCTGACCACCAATTTCTTATTCCTCCTTTAGATACATTTACAGATCTTTTTTTACATTCTCCTCCTACTAGCTCATCAGATACAATTGACCATTCTGGCTTATCACATGTGGTTGACCCTCCTGTAGTTGAGTTCCAATCATCTGTCCCGCCTGAGGCTCTTGATGCTACCACTGTTTTAGATTCTCGTCGATCCACTCGGGTAAAAACCTCTCCTGCACATCTTCATGACTATCATTATTATCATACTCTTGCAACCCTTCATGAACCTCACACTTTTTGTGAGGCCTTCTCTAACCCTTTATGGCAACAAGCAATGAAAGAAGAGTTAGATGCACTTGCCCAGACTCATATATGGGATCTAGTTGAATGCCTCTAGGGAAGTCTGCCATTAGAAGTAAATGGGTATACAAAATTAAGATTCGTTTAGATGGGCCTGTTAAGAGCTATAAAGCCAGACTTGTGACAAGGGGGTTCACACAGAAGTATGACATCGATTATGAGGAGACTTTTGCTCCTGTTTCTTGTCTTCCTTATGTTCATACTCTTATTGCTGTGGCTGTTTCCCGTCATTGGGAGCTTTTTCAGATGGATGTCAAAAATGCATTCCTCAATGGTGATTTGCTCGAGGAAGTTTATATGAAGCCTCTTCTAGGTTTTGATCATCCATTTCATCAAGTTTGTCGACTTAAGTGTGCTCTGTATGGTCTTAAACAGGCACCTCGAGCTTGGTTTGTCAAGTTTAGTTCTACTATTTCCCGCCTTAGCTATTCTACTAGTACACATGATTCAACTTTATTTATCTAGCGTACTGCAAATGATGTTATTCTTCTCTTACTTTATGTTGCTGATATGATCATCACCGGGGATGATACTCAGGGTATTCAGAACCTTAAGTATTTCTCAATCATCAGTTTGAAATGAAAGATCCTAGACCTCTCAGTTATTTTCTTGGCCTGGAAATTACTAGAGCTACTGATGGTAATTATCTTACTCAAGCAAAGTATTGTTCCGATCTTCTTTCCAAAGCTAACATCACTGACAACAAGATTGCTGATACTCCACTTAAACCTAACGTGAGACTCACTCCACATGATGGTGAACTTCTTCGTGATGGTACTTTATATCATCAGTTGGTTAGTAGTCTGGTACATCTTACTGTCACTCGTCCAGATATTTCTTATGCTATTCATATCATCAGTCAGTTCAAGGCTTCGCTGAGATCAATTCAGTTTGCTGTTGTTCTTTGTATTCCCTATTATGTCAAAGGTACTGTATTTCGTGGGCTCTTTTTCTCTCATCAGTCTTCACTAGTGTTTCGTGCTTATTCTGATGTAGATTGTGCTGGCGACCCAACAGATCGCCATTCCACTATAGGATATTGCTTCTTTCTTGGTAGCTCACTGATCTTTTGGCGTAGTAAGAAGTAGTTTGTTATTACTCGATCTAGCACTGAGGCCGAGTATAGAGCACTTGCGGATACTACTTCTGAGCTTTTATGGTTATGATGGCTTCTTCAGGATATGAGTGTTTTTTCGTCTACTACTACTCCTCTCTATTGTGATAACAAGAGTGCTATTCAAATTGCACACAATGATATTTTTCATGAGCAGACCCAACACATTGAGATAGATTGTCTATCATCATCTACTTTAGAATGTCTTACAATTACGGTCAGTCGCTTTACATGATCTGATAGCAGATATCTTCACCAAATCTTTTCCACCAGGACGCTTTCGAGAGCTTGTTTTCAAACTCCAAATGGTGTCATATAACCCACCTTTAGTTTGAGGGGGAGTGTTAAAATATATTAGTATATTTTATATTTAACCTTTTTTCACATTCAATTAGGATTCTTATGATTGGGGACTTACCATGTATAGAATAACTTGCTCCCACTCACCTACCTCTTTTCCTTCTCCTATATATATGCTTTCACTGTATATTATTTTATATATCATTCATTAATATAATTTAGAAATATTTCTCTCTTTACCTCTTATTTCTAACAATATACATATATAATTTTGTATATTTGCATGATGCATGGCATTGTTCCAAAGGTTTGTTCGATATGCATGTATAATTTTAGACTTTGTGAGTGACATCACTGGACCACCCCTGCGACTTAAATTAAGTCACTAAGTTACCGATGATTTTAGAGCTCCCCATCTATAAATTAATATCATTTACAAAGTGAAGATACCTATTATATATGTAACGAGTTTTATTATGTAATACACGTATCATATTAATTTGGAGAGTGCAGTATTATCGATTATACTCTTATCACAATCCAAAGATTTAGACAACACAAAATAAATATACACATGTCCTTGTAATAATGAAATGAGATCTTCTAGCCAGAGTAACAGGTGAGGTTCTTGAACACTTACCCTAGCCATCTTAGAAATCAGAAACTACATGGTAGACAAAAGAGACTACGTACCTTCTACATTATGTTACAAATATCTAATATTAACTTTTCTACTACCATTTAGGAAAAATATATGTACTTACTTACATATATATACATATACACACACACACACACACATATATATATATATATATATATATATATATATATATATATATCAACTGAATCAGCTGAAGATAGCATGAGAATCAAATTGGTGCAATTTGTATCCACTTTGATGTTAGAGATGCTATTATTGATAGCCCGCCCATCTGATTATATGGGGACATGCCAATTAAAGCTCCAGCCTGATGAGTGGAAATGGCTTTCTCAATTCCACGGTTGAATGTAATCCAATTTATATTGTACAAGTAGTGTAATATCCCAAAAAAAAATTTACAATAGATTTTAAAAATATTTTGAGGGTTAGATGAGTAATTTTGAGTATATTTAATTATAATATAAATTATAGAGTTAGGGTTTAATATCGTATAACCTAAAAATTTTAAAAGTCGAGAAGAGAGACAACAACAATGAAGAGAGTTGCTGGGAGAGAAGGAAAATTGGATTGAAGAATTAAAACAGGCAAGTTGATCTTGCTTTATAATCATATATATGATTGAAACTTGCTTAATTAGAATTTTGATTTAAATTATATATATATATATATATATATATATATTTTTAAGGTAACGTGTATGAACAGTAGTTTATACTATGCATATATCAGTATGTTGTGTGTGTGTGTGTATATATATATATATATATATTTATAGGTAAATTTTATGGAAACTACAAGTTCGTTGTCATAGGACTTAATACAATTCATGTGAAAAAATCTGACGTAATGAGCGTTAGTTTGGATTTGGATTTACAGAAGTAAATTTGTAACATAAGAATAACCCTATATTTAATTTACACGCTAATTGAAGGGGTGTGCCTGAGTGAATCTCAGTGATCAAATAAATCACTAATGGACTTGAATGTTGATTTGAATTTACCGTTAGGAATTGGTTTAAGCGGTGAACTTTGAATTCTTGTTATATGTAAATTTGTAGGCGTATATAATTGACACTGTTAGTAAGGATTCGATCTATGTGTAATCAATTATGTGTAGGTATATATTTGTGTATATATGAATTTGGAATACAATGGGGTGATATGTTGCTGTGGTATATAATTATATTTAAGTTACAAGAGTTATATTTAGGTTGTAACGTGACTGATGTGTATATAGAGAATTATATTTAGGATCTGATGTTGTGATACATAGTGGCTGTATATATACTGAATTATTTTTATGATACAATGGGGTGATGTGTAGTTGTGGTATATGTACAGAATATAACATATTGGCCCTACAATGTATAGTTGCGCCATATGTACAGAATTATATATAACGTGGTGATACGTAGTGCCCCTATATATACCTTATATTTAGGATACAATGTATGTACAGAATATAATATAGTGAACCTACAATCCTTATATTTAGGATACAATGTGTATTTGGGTTATATGTACAGAATATAACATAGTGACCCTACAATGTGTAGTTGTGGCCTTACAATGTATAGTTGCAGAGTATAGTTACAGAATTCTATTTAGGTTACTAGGTGACTAACTAAAGATGTTATACAAAACTATATTTAGGATACAAGATACAAGGTGATGGATGCGCAGTTGAAACAAACAATCACACTCTACCATCAACCGAAATTTAGATGACTTCAGTAGATACATGTCCTGAAATTTAGATGACTTCATTAGATACATGTCCTGAATTGAGATATTAAGTAATTTTTTTATATCAATATTTGATTTGAGTTTTGAGACTCAAACTAAGAGAATGATGTGAATTTTGAAGGCCTAATGTAACAGAAGTGGTCCGATGTTCTGTTATATATGTAGATAGTTCTTGTAACAATTCTAGATACTTCTAGATATTGGGTAGTGTAGATATTTTGTAACAAAAATCTTGTGAAAATACAACCTGAATTATTTTGATGGTTTGTGATGGTATATTTGGAGAAGAAAATGATCTTCAAATAAAATAATTTTTTTTAGTTTAAATTAGAGAAATTTAGGAGAAAATATTGTAAATATTTTAGAAATGATGAAAAGTCCAGGAATGATGTTTTTGAGCATAACTAACCTATTTCTGTGAAATATTTAAATTGAGAGTGAGTCAGGTGGTGAAATCGATTTAAAACTCGATAAAGGCTTGTTTACGAAAATAAAATGATAAGAAATTAGATTATGAAATTTTACCGAGATCTATATTTAAGATTAAAGAACCTTCACAAATTTTTGTACTCTCGCTAGTTACGTCTTGTCTGATTTGAGTAATAATTAAAGTGTATAGAAACACGTTGATCGATTATTGATTAAATTTTCTTACTGTTGTTAACTGCTTTGAGTAATGATTAAAGTGTATAGAGATACGTTGATTATTGATTAAATTTGTTTAATGTTGTATATGTTTGATAAATCAGCATAATTGGTAATTAATGGATGTTATCTGATTAGTCGGAGGGTAGTCCGGGACTAACCCTATGAGGACTTTGATAGGCATGGTCCGGGACCAGCCTATTTGGAAGTGCACTATCCTTTTTGTATGGCCATAGGGTTCAGCATACCCTTATTATGTGGACGTGGTCCAGGACCATCTGAGTGAGTAGACGTACAAGTCCAGCCACATGTGTGACCTTCGATAGTCCGGGACTATGCGATGCACACCATTTTTGTTGGCTGAGCTAGCCATTTATTGGAGGGGAGCCCGGGGCTCATGTGAGATATGTGATAAGTTAATAAGAATTAATCAGGATGTTGAATTGATTTATGGTTCATAATTGAGATAATTGTGACATAAATTAAATGGCGAGAACTTGGAGTTTTGATATGGTAATTAGTGCGTTATTAATTGTTATATGATATTGACGATGGTGACGTATGAAAATTATAAAATGACTTGAGATGAGTTATACGTGATCCATGCATTATATATGAGATTGTGCAATTTTTTTTAATTAAGGTTTGATTAAATTATCTGTCATTGAGGTAATATAATTGGTTGTTGCGAGTTACTTTTATATATGAGAATATAAGGTCGGGTCAATTTGCTGAGCAAGGAATGTGTTTAGCAATCTCTTGTTGAGCTTGTGAGCTCACTCCTTAACAATTTTCAGGTACTCGTTGGGTATGCATGTGAAAGAGACCAATGGTGGAGATGGAGATCATCTAAGTAGTTTAGTACTTCTGTTATTGAGAACTCATGTAATGAGGATGAAGTTAGTTGGTGAAATTTGATTAGTGTTGATGTATGGATTTATTTAGTATTTAATGGAATTATTGAATGAAGATGATTTCATTTAAGGTTTTGTGATTAGTTGTGGATATTATATTTAAATCATGCACTAAATTTAAGTATGGGACTAGAGTTTCCTATGTTTAAATTTGGGGGCGTGACAAGTAGAGTCTTGTTTCCAAGCATTGTCACTGACAAAATGCACAAATCTGCTAAAAGTATAACAATTATTGCATAAACCACCAAAGGACATAGTTTTTTAATGAGTTTAACAAGGCTCTCTTCTCTTGAAACTGCATTTATTCTCATTTCCTCTCTCTCTCTTAAAAAAGAAAAATTTTCCTTTTAAATGATTTGGCCTTCAGAAAGAGTATCATTTTATTTGTAGAAGGCTATATATGATGGTCAAATTATGCCATACTCGTCTTGTTACCTCATTTCCTTTCTACTCAACCAAACAACACGAAAGAATGGTTCATTTATTTTTAGTGATATCTTTTCAACCTCTTTTTACCTTTCTTTCCTTTCGATTTTCCTACTTTCATAGCAAAGGAGTACTCATTAATTACTCCTATTCCAAGCAGTCCAAAATATGAATAGATTTTGCAACTACATGATACAGCCAATCACAGAGTTGTGTGTCTTCTTATAATTAGCCCGATCATGTAGTTCCGGACCATGTAATAATTTCTTGAACCGGAGTATTTTGGCCCCCAAAATCGTGTTTGCGTCGAAGGCAAAGACAGTAATTTAATTTTTCCATGCTTTAGACTAAGTCTGGATTGACAAATCGAAACTTCAATTAAATTCAAGTCTTGACTTGAGCTAAGGCATTGCCTTACTCTTGAACATCGTAGTATGCAGTTAAGTGATGTCAATACCATTTCTATTCTAGAGTTGATATATTATATAGAATATTATCAGAAAGCTGGAAAAAAAAAGGCTGCATAGTAAACCAATTTAACATTCTGAATCTCATTCCAAAACATTTCACAAACCAAGGAATAAAGGTAGTAAAAGAATATTGTCTGCCACTTGGTCGGGAAGGACAAGTGACTATAGTTAACCAGATCAGACCAAGATTTATATTCTGCATTTATATGATATATATTGACTTAAAACCATCCTTCACACCAAGCAACACCACTACCTATTTTGGTAGAAAATTTACCATCTCTGTGATCAATGTAAAAAACTAGGAGTAGCAAAATAGAAATTAGCATTAAAAATAGGAGAAAATTATCACCTAGGGATGTCAACCAGCTGGGTGGGTTCGGGATGGGCACCTCTTTTCCAAACCTATCTCTCAAATAAAAATCTTTTTCCTAACCTGCCGGACCCTATATACATATATATTTTTTAAAAATAATAATTCAAACTTACAAAAATTTAAGATAAAATTCGTAAATTTTTTAGTATTGTCAACTATTTAACAATCATAATAACAAAAATATCATTAACATTTAAAATTATCATAAGAAATAAAAGGAAAAGAAAAAATTATAGTTAATAAAAAATATTTATTTATATATTTATTATTAATTAATTAGGGTGGGGACTTGGCGGATTATAAACTCTCTTCTCAAACCTGTTCGTAACCCTATTAGGATGATCCTGCAGGATGAGACGGGACTTTTAAATTGACATCTATATTATTATATAATCCTACATTTTCCATCAAAAAATAAATAAGTACTACAAAGTTTTCTTTAGGAGCAATACCTCCTACCTTTGAAATTTTTTTCCATTTAAGTTTTAAATGACTAAAACTTCCATTTACTGTCATAAATTCTACACCAGATTTTTTAATATTATTTAAATTAAATTAGTTATTTTGGAAACTCATAATGCAATGTTAATTAATCAACTATTAAAATTCTCATCACTTTATTTGTAATTTTTTCAAACATCACATTGACATGCATGCTTAATTTATAGGTAAGCATTGAAACGATCAAATTATTAATATGTGAGTGATGCTTTTAGAACAAAAGTAATTTTCTACTTGAAAGTGGGTCCCACTTAAATGAATGCAAAAAAATTAGTATATGGGACAGGTTCAACTTTCAACAGACCTTCCTTGCAATTCATGCAAACCTGTTATAAGCAACCAAGAGAAAATTTTAAATTAGTTCTTCAATTCATGACATTGAAGACAAATTAGCAATGAAGAAAGGTAAACTCCTTTTTCCTATAAGTTACAGATGTACTCCATTAAAATAAAAGTTTGGTTTATGGGCGATTAGCATATATTAGTTGAAAGTTTGGGTTTTATATTTTTCTTTCTTAATTTGTTTTTCATTTGCTTCTCTCTTAATCTGTACAATTTGGTGTCATGCTTTGAAATTTGAATATCATGAAAAAGCTTAATCCTTGTGTATATAATCAATAAAAAGTTAACACTGATTAAATGTAACTCACTTAAATAGTACTTTTAGATAAATTAAAAGGAGAATTTACAATTGATAAGGAGATTTTGATAACTAATCTTGCCAAAGAATAAGACCAGTTAAATAATGGGTGATATAGTCTTAACAAACGAATGGGATAAATCCAGCTATTCAAATTCAAAATGATGAAATAATAGAATAGTCCAACTGTGGGATAAGAAGGGGATACTCCAACTATGTCAATCACGCCTTATAAATGAGAGGAGGTTGATTAATCAGGTATAAGATAGATAATTAACTGAGCTATCTCTAAGAGTTGATTTAGTCATCGGAGAGTGGTTGGCTGGTATCACACCGTTGTCACTCAGGTGATTTTTCATTTTCTTTTCAGAGAGTGAACTAGATCCAGATCGTGTTGAGTTCGATTTCATCAATTGACGCTGTCTATGAGAACGTATGCTATCAGAGCAAGAAATGACTCATCTGCAAATGGGAACGCGTCTGTCATCAAAGACTAGGATATGCAAAACTTTTTTAACATAACCCCACTCTACTTTATCATATGCCTTTGCCATATCAAGCTTCACTGTCATAACTTTATTCTTCTGCTCAGTAGTGTTAGTTTTTAAGAAATGCAATGAGTATATTATCAATATTTAGCCTTCATGGAATAAAGGCACTTTGCTCTTTACTAATAATATAAGCTAATAATGGTTTAATCTACATTTGGTACGCATGAATTGAATAAAATGAAATACCCATTCCATTTATTCCTTTGTTCGGTATAGATTCTATGGTGGGAATAATCATTCCCTTAGCATAGAAATCCATTCCTATAAATGAAAATTCATTTCATAGTTAAACCTATAAAATGAACATTCTATTCATAATAAGATTAAAAATATATATATATTACGAAAAGAACCTTTCACCTCAGCCACCACTTACACCACCACACCGTCTCTACCACCACCACCACCGGCTCTACCACCACACCGCCTCCACCACCTCCACATTCCTCAATTACCACCGCTACATCGCATTGCTGTCGCCTCCACCACCTCCACATTCCTCAATTACCACCGCTACATCGCATTGCCACCATATCCACATTGTCACCTTCCTCCACCAGCACCCCCACCACACCATCGTCACCACCTTCACATTGTCACCTTTTTCTACCACCACACCACCACCTCTGCCTTCATTTCGCCACCTTTTTCCACCGCAACACTTTTGTTAGTTTAATTTATTTGTCATCAAGATGAGTATTTTGGACAATTTAATTTAAAATTTATTTCATTTCAATCTCAATTCATATTTGAAACTAAATAATAGAATGAAAATGATCATTTTATTTCATTCCATTCTCACATACCAAACTCAACATAAGCTAATTAGCCAATATCTTAGTGGAGAGTCTAACAAATACATTTTACAAAGAAATAAGTCTAAATTGAGAGTAATTATTGTCGCACACCTTTACCTTTGGAATTTCTTACAATATTCGTAGCTTTCAAACTTTTAAGCAACTGATCATGTAACAAGAAATTTACCAAATCATCGTTAACCATTGAACGTCTCTAAGAGCAACGTGGGGCCTGTAGTTGTAAAAAGGCTTAGAAGGGCATTTACGGTATAAATCATTAATAGTCATTTATTGACAATTAATTTTTAAATTTGATGACTATTTTTTTTTCCTTCAATTTATGGTCCCTTCAAAGCAATTTTGTTTAAATTTGATCACTAAAATCTAACCCCAAAGGGATAGCCTAATGACAAAAACTTTCATGTCACATTAAGGAGGTTGAGAGTTAAAATTCTCTTGGAACCACTCTCAAAATTTTTTTCCGATAATTACTCAGTACATGCGAGACGGAGAGACTGCATGTATCCGATAGTGAATTATTGAATGTTTTAAGAAGTCCATGTATCCGATAGTGAATTATTGAGTGTTTTAAGAAGTCTGACACCACCATCACGCAGGGGTGACTTAACATAATTTGAGACTTTAGGCGAAAATATAAAAGTGACCCTTTAATAGATAATATTTTAATATCAAATATTAGTACGCTAATAATGTTTATATAAAAATTATTCTAATAAATCTTTTAATTTTTAACAATATTTTTCCCGTGCATAGATATTTGTGGGAATAGAATATGATTTTTGAATAAGATCTTCATTTTTTTTTTACTTGGTTCACTT
Organism: Cornus controversa; assembly: GCA_026545225.1. Taxonomy (NCBI): domain Eukaryota; kingdom Viridiplantae; phylum Streptophyta; class Magnoliopsida; order Cornales; family Cornaceae; genus Cornus; species Cornus controversa. The sequence continues at coordinate 43,486,441 of CM048849.1, forward strand.
TTTTTCATTCTTTTTTCATGTTATTCACAAAGAATTTTCTTATCACACATTATTGATTTTTCACCTAAATTTTTTGTTATTTTACTATTAATTATAATAAGAAAATTGTTGTAATAAGAGAAGAGAAAACGCGAGGAATAAGGAAAAAAGATAAAAATTAATAGAAGAGATAAAAGTTTTATAATTCGTAATTTTTACAATTATCTGTTAAGTATATTTTCAACAGTTCATAAAAAAAAAATGTGAAATGAAGAGTGACAGAGAGAAAAAAGAGGAAGGTTTTGAGATAAAGATAAAAGTTAAAAGTTTTAAAATGAATTAAATTATTTGGACTTATTATTAAATTTTTAACATTGGTTGAGACCTATTACTACAAGAAAACAAAATTTTTAGAAAATCTAATAATAATAAAAAATAAAAATATGAGAAACTAATAAATAATTTGAAGAACTTGTATTTGCCGAGTGTTTGACAACCCCCTAATTCTAGGCTGAACGGGCCTGTCACCATGGTGGGGAAACCTCATACTTTGTCTATATATAGTATTATAGTCCCATTAGGTGAATGTCCCCTTGTTTAATTTTCAGATTGCATTAATGTATTTTGTTTTAAATGCAACCAGCAATATGCCCAACTACCACATGAATATTAATGAAACAATTTCATCATCAGCCGATATCCCAGTAGAGGGACACGAAGATGGATGTATAGTTGGAGTATGGACCTGTAATCACCATTATACATCAATATCTATATTATATTTAAGCTTGATTTAAAATATTTTTATTTATCTACGGTCTAAAATTACTTTATATAATTATTTAACGGTCACAATTTCAAGTATGAGTCACAATTTCAAGTATGTTATAGTGTCGTATGCACAAACATACACTAATGTGTGTGTGTATATATATATATATCACAAGTATCTCTAATTTTTTGATATTAAATCAGAGTCAAGATTCAATCCAATAATTAATGAGCAATGCCACACGTCATGAAATTATTTTATGAATTTGTATCATGAATGATGTGACAGGTAACGTGGAGAACTGGTGTTGGTAGAATTCTCTCTATACACAGAGTTCTATGATATTATTACTGAATTTCACCAATATTAACTCTTCACGTTATCTGCCACATCATTCATGAACAAATTCATGAAATAATTTCACGACGTTTAACATTTCTCGTAATTAATAAAGAAAGAACACAACTCCTGTAGAGGGATATTGAGAGCTTATTGTAACTTGTTCTTTTTACAAGTATGAAACTATTTGAGTTCTCTTGTTCATGACTTCCTTCATTGTTTGTTACTTCACACTTTGTATATTTTGAAACGGAATTCCGAATATTTCGGTATTCGGGATTAAATGACAGATTTTAGTAGCATTCATTGCCAAAAACTAGGGGTGCACAAAAATTCATCTAAACCGGGAATCCAAACCGGATCGGACCGGATCGGACAATTCGGTCCGATTTTTTCGCGGTTCGGTTCGGTTCGGTCATTGTTCCAATTTTGTGGAACCGTGTAGTAACGGTCTGGTTACGGTTTTCAGTCCCTTAGGACCGAACCGAATCGGACCGAACCGTTTCTATATATATAAATATAAAATATGTTATATCTAATATTTAAATATTATACTTATTATATACTTATAGTATTATAATTATACTATAATTATAATATAATTGCAATCTTTGTTTTTGAAATATTATACTTATAATATACTTATAGTATTATAATTATAGGTTGGTGAACCGTGGAACCGAACCGGACCAAATCGGTTCTTCGCGGTTCGGTTTGGTCCGGTTCCATACGGTTAAACGGTTCGGTCTGGTTCCATTTTTAGTGGAACCTGACCAAACGGTTTGGTTCCAAAAAATGCCAGATTCGGACCAATCCGGACCGTGTGCACCCCTACCAAAAACCCCTTGTACTGTATAACTTTTGACAAGTTGTTCTCTTAAACTAAAGATATTGCATATCACCACTTACAATTATAAAAAATGTTTGCAAGATACTCCCTCCCAAGAAAAATATCTTGCAAACTTTTCAATAGTTGAGGAACAAATTTCAATTCAAGGAATAACTTTAAAAAATTGTATAGTACGTGAACGTTATTTACAACTAACTATCAATAAAAGCCTTTTTTTTATTTTTTCATTATCAGTCCTATCATAAATTTTGGATGGTTGGATAAATTTTCATCATTTATGAGTTTATTGTACAATTTTTATAATGGAAGTAAAAAGCCTACCTTGATTTGTTATTTAGAAAGTAGTTCTCAAGAGAACTCAAAAAATAGAAAATCGTTTTCAGTTCAAAACAAACATTTTTTTAATTTGAGATTTCAGGAAGAAAAAAAAAATAGTTGTCAAAAAACTGTCAACAAACAAATTCTTGCATAATTTTTTAATTTGTAATTTTCAAAAAATAAAAAACTGTTCAACCAAACAGGCCTAAAGGTTTCTTTTTCCTTTTTTTTTTTTTCGTCAAACAGTAGGATTTAAATCCTCCATAGTAATCACATGGTAGCGTAAAGTCAAAGACAATAACTTGCATCACAATAATAATAGCTGTCTAGCATGTCTCACATCACAATCCCTTTCAAATCTGCATATTTATCAATAAGGTTACAAATCCACAATAATTTATAACCTTGTAGTATGAGTGTTTGTGTATGTCTATGCATCATGAAACGTGTTCAGATGAGGCCGGTGGCCTCTTGTGTATTAGCATCTAATGCATCTCAGAATTGGGGTGGTCCTATGCATATTCCAGTCAATTCACACAGTTGGCTCACATTCCCATTAATTCTATGAGGGATATGGTACTTTGACATATTTTGCATTTATTGCAGCGGTTAACATAGATTTCACATGAATGTTATATATATATATATATACACATATACATGAGTAATGATATCTTGTTCACATGTGAGCAAGTAATTTTTTATACACCAAATATGGTAACGGTTAGATATAATCTACGTGTAAAAGAGTTAACTTTTAAAAATCATTACAATCATATTCAATGGTTACTATATATGGTGTGAAAGAATTTCTTACTCATCAGTGAGCAAGAGATAATTTTTGTATATATATATATATATATATAGAGTAATGATCTCTTAGTTATCAATGAATAAAAATTTCATCCAAACCAAATACATTAACCGTTGGATGTGATTGCTAAATATTTTTTGATAATTGTCTTTTTTATATTAATCACAGCCAACGGTCTGTGCTCGGTCTTAATAAAATTCTTGCTCATCGGTGAGCAAGCTATCATTACTCTATATATGTATATCAGAAATGATCTCTTCCTCACCGGTAAATAAAAAATTCTTTCACACCATGTATGATAACCATTGAATATGATTGAAATGATTTTTGAAAGTTACTTTTTTTATACTTAAATTATATCTAATAATTACTATGCTTGGTGTGTAAAAAATTTCTTGATCACCGATGAATAAGAGATCATTATATAATAAAAACCGTTTTAGGTAATTATAAAAAGAGTTCTCTAAAAACAAACAATTTTTTAACTCATAAAACAGTTTTTAAAAACTGTCAATTAAACAGATTTTTGTATAATTTTGTGATTATCAAAAACAGAAAACTGTTTTCAAAATACTGAAACAAACAAATCCTAAGTTTTAGCTACACCAAAATTGATTACATGGCATTGCCTGATTGGATCTTGACAATATCTATGAAACAGCATGTTCCTCCAGTAGCACCCTGGTCGTTTATCAACCAGCTGATATCATCATATTCATGGCTATTAAAATTGTCGATACAGTCAAATTCAAACTTCCATTTCAACAAGGAAGGTTTGGTTGTATACATGGAACAAATAAATGAATAAAAAAAAATATATATTTTTTTACTATATATGCATGGTTTATATTGATGAGTAATATGCATTTGTGGATATACACCAACAGGGCATCTCCTGCTTCTGGGCTTTGCTTTAATCTCAGAATATGGCTGAAGAAATACCCAAATCCATTTATGATTTCACTGTCAAGGTATTACTTTGTTATGTTTTCTTTTTAATTTTCATTTATTCTGAAATGCACTCATGAATATTTTTTCTTTTAGCTTGTGATTTTGAGTTCCATCTTTAGCTTATTGATTGGGTTTCTCACTATCTTATAGGTCTTCACTAATTAATGTCCATTTTCAACATCAATTTGTTTGATCTTTGGTCTTCCATTCTTTAGTTAATTTTATGTTTTGTTGTCAGAGGTTGCTAATGATATCAGTGATGGACATGTTCTCTCCTTGATGCTTTTACTCTCTCTCTCTCTCTCTCTCTCTCTCTCTATATATATATATATATATATATATATATACACACACACACACACACACACACACTTATATATACATGTATATATATGAAGAGTTTGGGGATGTTACTTTTGAGTTTTCTGGCTCTTTCTTATTAGTGCTTTGTTTGGATTCTGAGAACAAAGGAAAAAAAAAGAAAGAAAGTTTATTCACTAGTTAGTGTCCATTTTCAACATCAATTTGTTAGTTTTTTTTTTGGGTTATATCTATCTTTTGATCTTCCATTCTTTAGTTAATTTTATGTTATGAGATCAGTGATGGACATGTTCTCTCCTTGATGCTTTTATTCTCTCTCTCTACACACACACACACATAAAGTTTGGGGATGTTACTTTTGAGTTTTCTGGCTCTTTCATATTAGTGCTTTGTTTGGATTCTCAGAATAAAGGGAAAAAAAAAGAAAGTTTGGTAATACTGCTTTTGAGTTTTCTTCCCCTTTCTTATTGGTGCTTTGTTTGGATTATGAGAATAAAGGGAAGAAAAGAAATAAAACATGTGGAATATGTTTGGAATTCTCCTTTTCCTTTCATCTTCTAGCAATTCCTCTTCTTATTTTTGTTGTTTCCATATGTAAATTGCTGACTGATTGAAGTGCAGGATATTCGCGGAAATGACGTGCCTCTGAGTAATTACAGTGAGAAGGTGCTTCTAATAGTGAATGTTGCTTCAAAATGGTTTGTCTCAATCTCTCAATCCATGTCCAATTTATTTTCATCATCAAATAAACAATTTCTGATTTTTATTTTCCCATTGCTTTGACATGATATACTAGATGTTGCTCTTTGATCTTCCAAGGAAAAAGAATAGTAGTTTCGGAATCTTAAGACAACCCTTTTGTTATTGCTAGAATCAAAATCTTTATTCCAATTCTTGTTTCTTTATAGTTCCCCCATATGGAACCTTAAAAGCCACAAACATTGGGTCTGGAAATCTTTCACTATTTTGTTATTATAAAAAATTGTGAAGCCCTAAGGGCTACCTACTTCACCTAAATTAATTAATCCTAATGTAGGTCACTTGGGACCCGTTCGGTAACCGTTTTTGCTTCGTGTTTTCTGTTGCGGGTAGTGTAATGTAGTGAGCAAAACACCAAAACGTGTTTGGTAATTTTTGTTGCGATTAGAATAGTACCCCATTTGTTGCCGAAAAGAGGCCCAAATCGGAAACAAAAAACTGGTGTTTCCTAATGTTTTCGCAATGTAGCCAAAACACTGTAGCAATGAACAGTATCAAAAAAAAAAATACTCTAGGGGGCTTTTATTAACTAGTCATTTTGTTTTTTAATCTTGCAACACTTTTTTGCCAAACATATTTTCATGTTTTTGTTTCCAAAAATCTTGCAACATACGTTACCAAACATGCTTCCAATCACTATTGAACACACTCCACAACAAAAATATTATTTCTGTTTTGGATAAAACATAAACGCAAAACGTTTTTCGGTTGCAAACAAGCTCTTAACTTGTTAACTGGTGAAGGAAATAGAACAAAGGTAGTAATGCTTTCTCACATTGGTTCTGATGATGAATCTTAGGGACAAAAGAAAAAAAGAAAGAAAGTTTGTAGACTAATTGTAAGAGCTTATTGGAGCAATTTCAGGGGAATATTTTTGAAACCAAATATTTTATAGTAAATGTGCACTTGATTTTCTCTTCCTTGGTATTATTTCCCCTCCCTTCCATCATCAACTGACAAATTTATGAAGATCAGATGAACATTACACTGTTTATTATCTCATGAAACTTTCACAGACATCTCTTAGTTGACCCAACATGTGAACTTGTTCACTGGCATGAATCTGCTGAGCTGGAATTTTATCAATTGTTAGAAATATAAAAAAATTGTGTTTATTGAATTTGTCTTGTATTATGAACAATACATAAAATGCCTATTTATAGGCACATAATTTTGGAGACAAAATTCTAGATGATTTAGGAGAAGATATAATAAACCTATGTGGATTAGGAAATGATATAATAGAAAACATATAATCTAACCGCCCCCTCAAACTCAATGTGAGTTATATGAAGCCAACAAACGATCTCAATTTTTTTGGTGAAGACGGCAAACAAAAGAAGATAATGACACAACCCAACTTATAACAACAATCATTCGATAAATCTTACTCTATGCGCAGGGACTTCTTTAAACGTTTACCAATGTTTTGTTTTCAGAATCCAGAATTGGTTTATGAGGAGTGAAGTTGAAAACTGAGGAGGCATTTAGATGTCACACACAAATTATTTTCCAGTTACTGTATTTACATGGCATTTTAAGTTGCAAAAACCATCCCTTATGGTGAATATTATTGAGTCATTACTAAGGAAAAACACCCACGATGAGATATGACTTAAAATCATATAACACGACGATGAGTACCATGTATATTGGTTGGTTTTCTTTCTTGAGGCTTTGTTTTGCAGTAAACTATAATGTTCTCTATTTTGACATTGGCAAAGTGATAGTGACAAGGCCAACCAATGTGATGTTACTCCTAAGTAGTAGGACTGAAATGTCCGAAGCAACTTTTATAGGAACAATTCCACAAAAAGTGGTACATGACTGCACTACACAGCTTGTGCAAAGCTTTGACAACTACACAGTTAGCATATTCCTATTCATATCCTTTGAAAGTGGAAGTTCTATAGGGAAATGATTCTTCCATAAAAATTGAACTTTCGAATTAAGAAACTACTAGTGCGGACTCAGGTCGAACCTTGGTGCAATGGCAAGTGCCCTCACCCAAAGCGATGTGTCGCGGGTTAGAGACTTGGGAGCGGCCTCTCCAAAAATGGGGTAAGGCTTGACGACATCCACATTTCCCAGTTCCTGCTTAAGCGGGAGCCTTGTGTGCACTGGATACGTCCACTCAGTAAGATACTTCTGGGGCTGATGGTTGAAATATACATTTCTAGATCCCCAGTTTTGAACACTAGGGGTGAGAAATGCAGCATATTTCTCGAAATCTACTTTGTTGCTTGGGGTATAAGTACATTTTTTTGTCTGTTTGATCTTTACTAGATTACGTGGTTTCAAACTTTGGGGGTGACAATGTTACTTATTTCTTGAAGCCTGCTTATAGCTTGGGGTTTAATTTACAGTGAGAACTAAATTCTCCCTAATATATTTAAGCTGTTCAAACTATCTTTTCACTTTCCGACTTTTGGTCCCTCTTTTGCAGTGGTTTAACACAATCAAACTACAAAGAATTGAACATTCTATATGAAAAATACAAAGACCAAGGTGAGTAATCCTTGCTGGATAGTTCTTTAGATTCACCGACCTGTCTGTTTCCGTTTATATATCTGTGTGATTCCTTCTATTCACGAGAAATTGAGATTCATAACACCATGGCTGGTATTTTTGTGGCAGGTTTGGAGATCTTGGCATTTCCTTGCAACCAGTTTGGTTGGCAAGAACCAGGAACTAATGAGGAGATTCAGGAAACTGCCTGCACTATGTTCAAAGCCGAATTCCCAATATTTGATAAGGTAATCATTTATAGCAAGAGTTTATAAAATATATGAGAAATGGTTTATATAAAATAGTGATTCAGAGTAGTGAAGAGGTTGGACTTAGTGCGATGGCAAATGCCCTTGCCCAAAGCGATGTATCGTGGGTTTGAGGCTTTCCTACATCCACCTCACCCAGATCCCCCGCTCAAGCGGAGGAGCCTTGTGTACTGGGAACGACCTTTTTTTTTTAGTGATTCAGAGTAGTGCAGCTTGCGCACTCTGATCCAAAACTGAAACCTTGGATTTTTCTATGTATATATTTTCCTGGAAAATGACATCTCAGAAACCAAAGGAAGCCATTTTCCTTCATCTAGACAGCTACAGAAAAGTCCCAAATTTTGGATTCTGGTCATTTCACTATTTTATTTCTCTGGTAAGCTATAAGCCAAACAGTATATTGAAATGCAACAATTTTTTTGGGATGTTGTAGATTGAGGTTAACGGAAAGAATGCAGCACCCCTCTACAAGTTCCTAAAATCTGAGAAAGGAGGGTTACTTGTGGATGGCGTCAAATGGAACTTCACTAAGTTTTTGGTAAACAAGGAAGGGAAGGTTGTGGAGAGATATGGTCCGACGACATCACCTCTGAAAATCGAGGTTTGATCGATAATTTTTCCTTTTTTTATGATGTATGGTTCTCAGGAAGTGTAAGAATTGCCATTGATTGTTGTTCTATTTCTTTCCTTTTTGCAGAAAGATATACAAAATTTGTTGGGTTCTTCTTGAGCATGAAGGTTTGATTCGGAACTCCACCTTGTTAGAACTAATTTATCACATTAAACTGCAATTGTGTGCATTAAAATGAAGTACACAGTCATAACTAGAACTTGAAATTTTTATTTGGTAAGCTTTTGTTTTCTACTGTTTTATTACCTCTTTCATATTCTACATTAAACCACATTGAAAGATAGATTTATTTATTTTATTTCTTGTCTGAACTATCTGTTTTAAAACTAGTAATATCAGTTTAAAAGCTTGATCAGGCTTTTAATTGAAGAACTTGTGTAGATGATGAGACAAGTTTTATAATGGTCAGTGATTCAATATGTCGCAATGCTTTAATTTGGACCTTTAATTATATATATAAATATATATTGCATAATAGCATATGTTCAAGCTTAGAAAATGGAAAGGCCAATCAAGTTGTAAAGAAAACTATCAAATAGCAGTGTGAGTGTGTGTATGTTGAACTAAAAGGTTTAAAAAGAACCTATTTAGCTTATAAAGTAAATTCCATTTACAAAAGATGCGACCCAACCACAGTAAATTTCTAATTAGTCTGCATGAAATCAATATTCTAAAAAATATTTTAAAGCTACTGAAATTAGCTGGAAGTTATATAATCTGATTGTACTCTGTTTTTTTTTTGTTTTTTTATTTTTTTGACCTTGCAGGACGTACAAAAGCAACCTGGTGTTCCCTAGATTGCAGAGATATGATGATTTCTCTCTTTGTGTTGCTTCACATTTTAACTATAAAACTGGTTCCATATGTAAAAGAGGTCTTTGTTAGTGGTGTTATGTTTATGTTTATCATCCCTGCCTGTAGTTGGACAAATAAGCAACTCAAAACTAATACAATTTCTGTCTATATCTCTCAAGTTATTATGAAAACCAGTGCAATATAGATTTCTTTTTTCTGTAACTGGAGTGTTTGGGGTTTTGCCCTACTAATTCCTAAGATACCGTGCAAAATGTCCCCTTCACACGGATCGGATAAAGCTCGGCTTGCGCTGCGGGCGTGGCCCTAAGGAATTGTTTGCGGAGAGCGAACTTTAGACCTGATGCTTCATGAGCACCAGAATCAGGTGACTTTATCACTAGAGTCAATCCTTTGGAGTTCAGTGCAATATAGATTTGGACAGGGAAAAGAAAAGGAAATATCTCATTAAATTTGCCAATTTATGTAGTTGACTTGCATTTGTGATGGTACTTGTGTTTCACTTAGCACCTAATAGATATGTTAGTTGGAGCTGTACAAGTTTTGTGTACACACATTGTCTCAGCCTCTCTTTCATTTTTCTGTTCCTTATAACCCATTTCCTTGAACAAGATCCAATTGCAAAGTCACATGAAACCCTTGGGACATTTTGCCCATATATGTATGGAGGATAATGAATTAGCCCCTCTAGGAATGAGAATTTGAGAGAGAGAGAGAGAGAGTTATCATGCATTCAAAAAAATTAGTTAATTTTTTCTTCAATACTACACCAAATACTTTTGATTCTAATTTGGGTTGAAATTGCTGGGCCTGCCTCACAAGAATTATTATATGATCACAAGAATTATTATATGATCAGAGACTACGGTCTCTACTAATCACAAACTTTTACACAATTAAAAAATCAAACAAAGTTGATACATTTAATTGTGGTAACTTTCCCACCCATCACATGTTTATTATGATATTTCACTTTGCAACTCTGTATCCCTCTTTACCTTTTGGAGCCAGGTGCCATTCACTTTTACGAGAAATTATTAGATATCCCAAATAGGGATGAAAATTTAACCCGCCTCGCTTCACCCTGTTTAAACCTTAAACCAGTTATGGGAGATGCTAAATTATTTTGGGGTGATTATACGGGTGAGAGGGAAAAATCAGCGAAGTTGTGGGGGCGGGAATGGGGATAGGCACCCCCGTCCTGCCCCGTTCCGTTTATATTTAATATTTACTATATTTCCCTTATATACATAATACACGTACAAAATTACCTTCATAGTTATATATATAACCTTTACTAGTTCCAATGCACATGTAAATTATTAAAGACCTTATCACATTAGAGTGTAAAGACTAAAAATAGTACAATTACAAAAATAATTTTCTAAAAAAAATTCTTAAAAATAAAAATAAAAATAAAAAAACCCTTCTCACCCTGCCTAGTCCCGTTTATTAAATGGAATGGGACAGGCAAGGGGGAGGTTTTCTAAACGAGGATGGAAAAGGGCAGCCCCAGTTAGTTGTATCAGTCTCCCCTTAGTGATCTAAAAAATAACATCAGTAACAACCGGTTCAATGCGCCACAGAGAGTTGAACCGGATGACCGGGTCGGAATTCACATCCAAACTCTGCCCACCAGCTTTAAAAAGCTGCCGGGCACAAGTTTAAAGCTGCTGGGCATAAAGTACTGTGGCTTTATTGAACTAGAGCCAAGTATTCAAACTAGTAAGCGTTTTTCAAGCTCCCTGTCACTATTGGCTTTATTGAACTAGAGAATGGTTAAAATAAAATAAAGTATAAACTACAGCCAAGTATTCTGTTTTGAATTATGTATTGCTATCAAAATTTTTGACATTAATTTTAGAAGTAAATTATGTATTCTATGATATAAGGGACAATGCTCTCATGACCATGGATCAAACATTCAATCATCTACCTACCATCCAATGCAACTAGAGCTCAAAATTAGCAATCCTTCCCACCAAATCAACAAAATCCATCACTCCATTTTGGTGGTGAATTATGTATTGTTTTAAAAAATTTTGACATCAATTTTAAAAGTAAATTATGTATTCTATGACATGAGTATTCATTTATTTCATAATTAAGTTTATTTTTATTTATTAATTTCGTTAAAGTATAATACTAAGCATTTTAATAATGACGACGACTTTAAATTCATCAAAAGTCCATTGCTTGTGCTAAATGATTTTTAAAAATTCAACAAAAATCATCAGAATTCAATAAAAATCAATCTTTATCTAATTATGTTGTAAAAAGTTATGTATTGGTGCATTTTGGTCACTGTGTGAGGTTGAAAAAAAAAATCACGATCGTAATAATCGATTCCGATACATTACACTCATACGAGTCCAAATCCATTACACCGCGTCTGCAACTGCAAACCATGACCAGAGTACCGTCACGATAATATACTGCCCCTATCAAATTGAAAATGATTGATTGGTATAAACAAGAGAAATTAATGAGAGAAGGGCCATGTATTATTAAGCACAACCGAGTATTCAATAATTTTTCCAATTTTTACGGTCCGGTTCGGTCATGGTTCCAAAATATTGGGACCGTGAATTAACGATTCAGTTCCAATTTCATGTCCTAAGGACCGGACCGAACCGTTTATATATAAAATATATTATATAATTTATAATATTATAAATTAACATAAATAAGCAAGTGTAACTAGAATAGTAATATACTAATAGTCTAGTCTTACACTCTTATATTATACTTTATATATATAATATAATTTATAATATAACATATTAGAGGTGAACTGTGGAACCGAACCAAACTAAACCAGTTCTTCATGATTCGGGTCCATTGGTTATAACGGTTCGATTAATTTCGGTTCTATTTTTAGTGGAACCCGACCGTACGGTTTGGTTCCAAAAAATACCAAAACCAGACCGTATGCACCCGTAGAAAATAGCATTTGCTACAATCATTTGTCACAAAACAAGTCAATACACCCACAAACTCCCTCAAAAGTCCAAGGAATAACCCACTGAATCCGAGATCTTCACCGGCAATGAAATAATGGTGATGATTCTGAATTAGACTTGTAAAGAATGCATTGTCTGGACGTTCCCAATTTAGAGACATCAAATTGCCTGCTGCTAGGACTTAAAATCATTTTCTGCCAGAGAAACCTAAATCAAGAAAGCAAATCATTGAGATAACACTGTAATAGATGTGTCCCTCTGATATGGTTGCAAAAAGACTTGGGAGGAAATGCCAACTGAAACGGCATTGAAGCAACAGAAGGCAATGCAGGCTATGGTGGACTTTCAACCTAATTAACTCCGAAAAGCATGGACTGGTGAAGCTTTTTTCTTGAGATACCAGTAACCTAACCACCAGCATTGAGACAGGAGTTGAAAACCAAAGCTCTGTTCACATAAAGGCAGCAAAAACAAACTATGTATTGGGGTGAGGAACTAGTATTTCACAATTTCCCTCTCGAGGTAGGCTGGTTAGCTCAAAGTTATTTTCCATACAAAATTTAATTTGCAAACAAGTGCTGCTAACCAAGCATAAAAGTTGAGAATTTTACAATTGAGCATACCTCTAGTAGGAGTCTTTACTTGGTACAATGGTAAAAACTTGAGCTGACGAGAATGAGAATGTTAGTTTGAGCAGCCACTTCTTGAGAAATCATGCCAAATGTTAGTTTTTGTCTCCATTGTTCCCTCCTAGCAATCTGTGTATATGGGACAGTATAGGTTAATGGCCTTTATAGCATGTCTGGTACAACCTGCACAAATCCATTGAAAAAATGTATCCATCTCTTCCTAGGTCTATCCATACCCATGCAAATAAAATGTGAAAGCAAAATAAGCATGAAATATGTCACGAAATTATCATGTCGATAAGCCCGAGCTTTATACAATTATGGAAGCTTCATACAAACTCACACAGCATAATGACCGAAAACATCATGATAATCCAGGATTCATGGAAGATTTATGTAAAGTGACAGAAGATCTGCAGCCACCCACTTCCTGAACATAATAGGTCTTGAATGTCTAGGAATATGATTCAGAATATGTTATTTATGCTTATTTCCCCACAAAATAAATTATTCTATAATCTCTTAAGTCTCTCACTAGTTCATAAAAGTATCTGATTAGTTTCGACAACAAGGAAGCGAAATAGATTGGACAGTAGCAGATTCAAATACTGATAATCTCCCGTGGTTTATAGAGTCTTAAAGAGTAAGGCAAGAAATGAACCAAATTGAAGCAAGGTACATGTAGACATGCACGTAAATCAAATAATATTGCGAGTTTGTGGTAATAGAATGATGCAATAACCTAAACGTTAAAGATAGGATAAAATGACCATGCATCTCAAGGTAGGAAGGAGGGGAAACAATTTATTTATATATTTTTAAATTTCTGTAAATATCTATGAAAAGGGAAAAATGAGTACATTTTGAGGAAAGTGGAAAAAATATTGATAGACAAGTAGGGTTATTTAAGGAGGAGAAGTAGAGGGTGGAGGATCGGAGGAAGAGATACTGACATGTTGGAGAGAGTTACAGAGATTCTAGCCCCTCTCAGTTGTTCCAACTAATATGATCAGTTAAAGCGCAAAGCATCAGATCACGCACAACATTTAAATCAGATTCTCAGAAAAGAATTAATTGGTAAAATATTTAACAAAATTATTCACTTCAATCAAATGTGCCTTTGGTGCACCTTGCACATCCCATGAAGGCTGGTGCCTGCCCCCTACACTTTTGCCTCAATAAATACACATCTCTTGAGTGCGACAGTAAGCCTACAATTTGGTGCATCTTTTACTTTTTGGTGACGTTAGGTTACCCTTTAGCAATTATCTTTATAATCCATCAGTTGGTGCTCAAGCTGTCAAACCTAAGAACACAGGTTAGAGTCAGAAAGCAGCCAATTAGTACAAATAATACTAAAATTGAGAGGCGAATCCAATAACATTCGACCCCCGCCCCCCCCCCCCCCTAACAAATGATACATCTTAGGTTCCTCTCCTTAACTATCATCATAACCTTAACTTCCCAATTGGCAAATCTATGAAATAAGCCAATTGATAACAAATATGCTATTAACTAAACCCAAGTCATGAACTGTGCAAACACTCCAGGTTGTATAGCACCACTCTCTAGCCCACATTTGACACCAGAATGTAAATACCCCCATAAATCATTCACTCTGTCAAATAGCTCCCTTAGTTTCACCAAACAAGCCCATGTCAAAAGAATGTAGCTATGAGCTATGTTCCATACTTACATGGGTTGGGTAAGCATGTTGGGTGTTGGTACGTGTCTATACTTTGGATTTATTAATTCTCCAAACAAATTATTGAATAAACATGTCCAAATTTATACGGCAGACAAAACCCATGCCCTTACCCAAGTGTCGTGCGTCTGACATGTGTCACTCTCACATTTTCAGGAGTCCATATAACATAGACAATAAGAGTAAATATAGGGTGATTATATGCTCCAAGAAATAATACTGCAGTGTCAATCAAATCCCCAGATTTTTAGATTTTTCTTTCTCAAAAAAACATAGAGGAAATATCATAGAAAAGATTGGTTGAATTTAGATACCATTTCTTTAGACAAGCAAAGGGCTTCTTAACCTTCCCTTGCCTACCCAAGCAAAGGCCCTTCGGTTTAATGCATGACTTTAAAAATTTCTAATTTAGATTATCAACTCTAATCAAGCTTGGGATCCCACATTTCTAAGCCAGTCCTCTTTGTAATTAACGTTCTTCTCAATGAATTTTAGAGATAGAGAGAGAGAGAGAGACACACACACACACACAGAAGACGAGAATCTTAAAACTTCAGATGAATAGAAAATACAACCTCTTAAAGATTCAGCATACCTTTAAAATTTTCAAGAAAGGTTTCACTGGGAGTTGAACTGAATCTACAAGATCTACAACTAAAGAACCATGCAGGAATCCAATCTAAGTGCAATCAGCATCTTCCACCTTGAGCAGCTTCTTCATGTAGTTTCACATCTCTGGGTGGACAGAAATCAATTTCTTGGTCAACTGTAGAGGCAGAAGATCTTTAAGGATATTATGTCCATTAGTCTTCAACAAGATCTGCCGTCTTCAAGATGGATGGAAACAGAATTAAAAGTTTTATTGATCTTCCCTCCTGTGTTTGATGAAGCAAGGAAAATTTGATTCAGGAAAACAGAATGCAGCTCATCAGGTTCCAACAAACTTTTTGATACATCATGAGAAATGCTATTTTGAGCTTCCCTCCGTCATTGATGAAGCAAGACAAAACCTAAGTCAACATGGAAAAAGGAAAAAAAAAAAAGCTCATGAGCAATTTTAAAGGAAGTGGTTCTTCTAAAGTATAGCATTTAGAAGCACGTTACATAAGCAGCTGTTGGAAAAGAGATCCTTCTGTAACATTCGTATGTTTGGTATATAGAAATAAGAAGAAGCTATCACCCCATAGAAAAAAAAAAACTGCATTATAGAGCTCCATTTTGTTAAATATTTATTGTTTGCATATGCATGTCTCATTCAGGACTAACCTCACACCTTTGGTCTAACAACTGGTGGTATCTTAAATGCAAGGCTGTATATTTATTTTTACAAATATTATTATTTTGATATACAAGGCTCAATAGCCATGTAAGTGCAATCTAAGACAAGCGCACTCTCCTACTAGCTCCAATATCCAACTAAAGCAGAATACCACTCAAAAATCAGGAGTAATGCCATGCATAATTGGTAATGCCAATTGAAGTACTCTCCTAACAGCTCTAATACTGCACTAAGGGCTCGTTTGGATTGATGGAATTGGAAGGAAAAGAAAAGAAAAGAAAGGGAAGGATAATATTTTTTGTGTTTGAATTGTCATTAAAAATCTCTCATATGCTATCCTCCCAAAAATGGGAAGATTTGGAGAGAAATGATAAGAATAAGTGAATCTTTCATAATACCAAAAATAACCCTAACATTTTAAAGAACAAAATATAAAAGACATTTGGGTATATCTTGTAATATAAACACAAAAGGGCATGATAGTAAATTGATTAAAATGGTTTCTTTTCTTTTCTCTACTTTACCTTTTTCCAAACAAGAATGCAATCATTTCCTTTCTTTTCCTTCATAATTTATTCAAACATGAATATATATTATCCTCTCTTTTCTTTTCTTTTCTTTTCTCTCATAACTAATGTTATCCTTTCTTTTCTTTTCTCTCTTCTGTTTATCCAAACAAAGCCTAAAAGTAGAACACCACTTAAAAATGAGGAGTATTGCCATGTATAATTGGTAATATGGTGGACTTATTTAAAGAAAGTTTCCAAGAGGTAGGAGAATTGTTTTACGCTTTGTGGATGGGAAAGGACTTGCTTTTTAAATTCACGTTGGTGCAATAAGAGAAGCTCAAGAAAAACTTACTTAAGGATGAGAAACTTTTAAAAACTAACTTAGTTTCAAGTGGAAGACCCAGTACTTCATAGAGTCAAATTTTATGTTGTGTTGGTCTTATTTTATGTTTTCTTAACTTAGTTTACACTTGGTTTAATTTTATATGCTATGTCAACTTTTTAATTCAATATGGTAATTATCTGAGTGTCTGGACATAGCTGTAGTAGCCTACCACATCCCATGAATTATATTTCGAGGTATGTTATTGGGTCCTTTTATATGGTCTTAGTTAGATAGGTTTAGTGAATTAAATTCTCAATTCCAACTTTCAAGTCAAAGTCCTCGCAGATGTAAGAAAAATCTAGTATTAACATTAAGAAAAAAATCTAGTAACTATGTACAAGAAAACTCCTTCAAGTTCTTATTAAAAAAAATTTAGAAGCTCTTTAAAAGTGATTCCAACATATACGAGAAATCCAGTAACCACATATATCTAAGTACTCCTTCAAATTCAACATAATAAGTTTAGAAATTTTCAGAAGCTTTTTAAAGGTTTGTGAAGATTGTCGATACAATTCTATGTCTGATGCATACCCATGTACTACTTCAACTTTTTAATTCAATATGGTAATTATCTGAGTGTCTGGACATAGCTGTAGTAGCCTACCACATCCCATGAATTATATTTCGAGGTATGTTATTGGGTCCTTTTATATGGTCTTCGTTAGATAGGTTTAGTGAATTAAATTCTCAATTCCAACTTTCAAGTCAAAGTCCTCGCAGATGTAAGAAAAATCTAGTATTAACATTAAGAAAAAAATCTAGTAACTATGTACAAGAAAACTCCTTCAAGTTCTTATTAAAAAAAATTTAGAAGCTCTTTAAAAGTGATTCCAACATATACGAGAAATCCAGTAACCACATATATCTAAGTACTCCTTCAAATTCAACATAATAAGTTTAGAAATTTTCAGAAGCTTTTTAAAGGTTTGTGAAGATTGTCGATACAATTCTATGTCTGATGCATACCCATGTACTACTTCAAGTTCAACAGAGATAAGTATATAAAATTTTCAGAAGCTTCTTAAAGCTTTGCAAAGCTTGTTGATGCAATTCTAAGCTATCCTAAAAGTAATTCCTACTTCTTCTGTTAAACAAGCTATGCTCACTGATTATAGTTCAAAGCCCTCACAGTTACCCCAAAACTAATCTCTCCTATGTTGTTCTATCATTCCCTTGTTGACTTAACATTCCAATACACTTGAGGCAATTTCTGTGACACCAACATCCAAAATTGAACAGCTGTTGCCAACTTTGTCTTCTTTAGATCTCCTACAATATACACAACCAAAAACCTAAAACCTAGCCAATTTCAATCCTTTATCATCCTTGAAATCTACAAGCTTTGTCCTTGCTTAAACTGTAAATTTACAAGTTCTCCATAGCCCATAGGTTAAGTCCACTGCAAAATCAGCTGTAGGAGGCTCTATTAGTGCTCTAACAGAGCTTCCCTCCGTCAACTGGAGAATCACTGCTATTACAAGAGCATTCTCCAAATTTATTCAATATCACAGATTTCAAATTTCTGATGGCTTAAATTTCTGGACAAATAGTTTATGACGTTTAGGTGTTAAAGTGAAGGCCAAGGTGATAGAAAGGTTTAGGACACAAAATTTTGGGATTAAATAAGGGTTAGGAGTTGTGAATAGTTACTATTAATAGTAACGACAAAATAAATTACACACAATACTCAATTTGATTCTTGTTGAACGTCTGATTTTTGGTACTTGATATTAGTCTGAATATTGTAACAAGGACAGGAGAACACAGGGAGTAATCTAGAATTCAAGTACCATAATAATTGAAGACTGCTATATAATCAACTTGCATGAATGCAAAATTCTGAGAGGAGTTAAGACTGAAACTAAGCAACACATACCTAGTCAAAACCCATGGAACTCTGGAGAACATAGAAGCAAGACCCGGAAAATTCGATGAGCTCCTATCATAAGATATTTGAACTATGATATAACACGTCATCTTCTCTCTTCCTTACTAATGGCCTCTTGTGGACACTGGACAATTCAAAACAAATTAATATGGATACTGCAATACAAGAGTCTGTCAACCATCTCAGAAATGTCTCATGCCAGCAGTGAATAATCAAGCAAGCTTGGATGCACGATTGCACGTGCACACACACACAAATATATATATATGTGTGTGTGTGTGTGTGTGTGTGCAGATAATCAGGTTTACCCTATATGTATACATGGATTAGTAGATATCTGTAGTGGTACTCTTATTATGAATGCAGTTACTCCTACACAGGTTATTCTTGATACTATCAAGTAATAGAGACTTACAATCACTTCTTGGACATAATTGATCAGAATCTTTAATTTCTGTCTACTCTGTTTTGCAGATTACTTCATCAATTTTCTTAAGCAATTCACTAGCTATCTTCAACTTGCCAGCCTTTTCAAATGCATGTTCAAAAGCTTCCCTAATGTAGATTGGAGGGCAGACACCCTTTTCAAGCATCGATCTCAGCTTCTCATAAGCAGCCTCCAGTTGACCCATTTTACAATGCTTGTGCAACATCTGGGCTTCTATTTTCCCTTCCAATTTGATAGACAAATCCACCTGCCCATGCTCCCTCAGAAGTTTATCGACTAAATTATACGTGTGAAAATGTGGATACCAGCCTAGTCCCAACATTTCCACTAATAAGCTATAAGCTGCTTCCCAATTCTGCGCTTCACCAAAAGCGTGAATTAATGCAGTATATGTTACATTATCTGGAAGGCATCTCTTCTTATTCATAATCTTAAAGACCCTTTCAGCATGATCCATATTGCCCAGTTTGCAGAGCATACAAATAATGGCATTGTAAACTACTAACTTTGGTTTGAAGCCCTGTGAAATCATCCTCCCAAACAAATGGCTAACTTCTTCCACCTGCCGATGTTCACATAAAGACTGCATCACAGTAGTATAACTCTCTTCCACACATCTCAGTTTCCTCTCCTCTATAACCTGCAACACCTTGATAGCTTCTTCCATCTTTCCCAATCGACAAAGCTCTGAAATAAGCTGTTTAATAACAAATGTACTGGGTAATAAACCTAAATCATAAGTTGCCCAAAATACTGCAGTTGCAGGCAGTATAGCACCAGTATTTGAGCACACATTTGGTATTAAAATGGTATAAGGTCTCCGAGCATCTTTCACCCTAACTTTCTCAATAGCTCCTTCTTTTGCACTTAGTAGACATAAATCCCCAATAAGAACATTAATCGCCGACCGTGTTGGAGCCAAACCAGCACAACCCATTTCATGAAAAACTTGGAGGGCAATCTCAAATCTACCAAATTTACATAAACCAACAAGAATATTACTATAAGAGTATGTATCAGGAGATCCAATCATTCGAAAAATCATAATAGCAACATCGATGAATTGCCCCGAAGATTCCTTCTTACAAAGCACATACAACAAATTATTGTACACAAGGTTATCGGGTTTACAGTCAAATTTGGACTCCATTTCTTCGAACAAGCAAAGGGCTTCTTTAACTCTCCCCTGCCTACCCAAAAACCTAATACAAATGGAAAATGTCCG
Source organism: Cornus controversa (assembly GCA_026545225.1). Lineage (NCBI taxonomy): Eukaryota > Viridiplantae > Streptophyta > Magnoliopsida > Cornales > Cornaceae > Cornus > Cornus controversa. The sequence goes on from CM048849.1 coordinate 43,506,796, forward strand.
GCACGAAATCCTACAATTATTCGACCAGACTGTAATCAAGAAACACTTCAAATCATCAAAAAGCTTCCTCCGACATAAGAAATCAGCCATGTACTCAATCACAGAGTCATCAAATTGAAAACCCATTTCCAGTCCAGCCCAGATAAAGAATTCCAACGTCCTCGTCCTACCCAACTGCTTATAATTCATCAGAACTTGCAGAACAAGTTCTGAACTTAGCTTGTCTTTGAAGTTACTCAGCAAATTGTCAAGACTAGTTGTTTCAGTGCTATGATTAGAAAGTATAGAACAGACTGAATTGACAAAAGAGTGGCTTACAGCATCTGAAGTTTCAGAGACTTCTGATGATGAAACTCTGGAGGCAAACCTGAAATCTGCAGTGATTTGAGTGGTTTTTTGAGTGGTGGGTTTTGGGTTCTGGAGGGCATATTTGGGATGAACTAAAGTAGGGTTAGGGTTTGATGAAAATGGAGAAGCAATGAGGAACCTGAATAAATTTGAACAGAGGGCAAGAGCCCTATGTCTAGTACTAGTTCCAGAGAGCATTAGAAAGCAAAAGCTTTTTCGTGGATCACTATAATTCTGTTTTGTGTATTATAGATATGTATATGTAATGTATGTACACATATACATAGTAAAAGGGTGTCGCCATTCAAATCCCTCTCAAAATAAAGAATAGTACAGTTAAAACATCACATAAAAATTCAATCTTTAATAGGAGAAAACTGAGAAGCTGGAATATTTTTCCAAGAGAAATGATGAAAAACGAATTGGGTTTGATATAGAATGGGCTCTGTTGATGGGATTTTATACTGAAGTAATTTGAATCATTTTAGCTGAAGTCGAGGGATACTGTTACAAATTGGTATCTGAAATTTTGTTTTTTCAGCACATGCCCACCCCCCTAGTCCCCAAGGTCCATTGGCACACCTCCGACCGAAGTCGGGGGATACTGTTACAAATTGGTATTCTGAAAATTTGATTTTTCAGCACAAGTCCACCCCGAAAGTCCTCTGTGTAGAAACACGATTTTGTTCTTGAATTTTATTTTTAAAATACACATTTGAAAATAAAATCTTAATAGATAATACAATCTTTTTTCACACTCTAATGACGTGAGATTATGAACTCTTTAGTCCCTAATGCAATAACCCGCCCGCAACTAAAGTCTTTGTAGAATCACTATTAATTTTGAAATCAAAATTAGAACTATTAAGATATAGAACCAACCGAACTAATGGTTGAATTCTGAACCACAATTATAAATTTTTTAATGAAAAGCTATTAGAATATATCATTGAATAATATTACAACACCCCCATCAGATTGTCTAATAATAATATAATATTAAATAATATGTAAATTGCAAAACTCAGCAAACAGCGAGATTATCAATATTACAAATTATCTAATAACCAAATTCAAACAGATTGTCTTGCCTAATAATCAAACTCGAACAGATTGTCTTGTCTAGTAACCAATCTCAAACAAATTCTCTTGTCTGATTAAAACGAGAGAGAGAGACAAAAAAAAATAAAGAAAGACATTTGACACTTTGTTAGTAGATTCAGCCATGTTGCACACCACATGAGACCATCTGTAATATTGAACATCTATAACTAAGCTGGGAACGAATTAGCCAAAGCATGCACATGCTAACGGGGACTAAGGTCTTCCATTCAACACAATCTGCAAACCCCCAACAGAGACTAGGGAGTACCGGAGTGAAGGGTGAGGGAAGTTCCTAAATTGTGAGAGAATGAAAAAGGTATTTAGTTTTAACCTTTTAGGATTAGAACTTAGAAGCTATTTATTAATATATATTATATATATATTTTTGACAGTTCAGTGCTAATGAACTTGAAATTCGAATCAAAATTGACGGTTTAATTCAATTCAACTACAATATTTTACAGTTAAATTTAATTTATCGTTTTTTGTGCACTCCCACTTAGTTGAGAAAAGTTTTTTTGTTTGTTTGGGTCAAGTGTATGTTCTCTGATTTATTGTGCACTCCTACTTTATGTTTTGATAAACCTAATAGTCACTTTTTTTGAAAATAAAAGAGTGGTGACACTTATCGAACCGGCTTTTTCAAGAAGTCTATGCCCTTAAATTAGGGCAAAGCAAGAAAAAGATGTTTCAATAATTGACGTCTTGGATTGCCAAGAAGTCAAACTAATAGATTTAGTATAATCTCTCCAACGACAGTAATATATGTTTCATTCACTATCTTTTAAAAAAATAGTGAATGAACATAGGTTTAATTACAATGTTATGTTTTCTTTATTAATGTTCCTATATTTAGTTTCATTGAATTGTGTCTAATAGCCTACACTTAAGTCCTCTCCATAGCGACGCCAATTTAAGTTTTATTCACTATCTTTAGAAAACTTGTATTATTGTGCCCCTTTATTTCGATCGATTACTATTTTCCATTATTTTTCATTATTTGACATATACATTAATGGATTTATATCTCTAAAAATTAAAATCATGAAATTACTAGTAAAATCATAAAGTACTTTTACTTCAAATTATTCATGCACTTAATTGAGTAGCAATTAACATTTCATAGTAAAGGAAGCATGCATTACTGAGCAAGAAAATAAATTAGAATAGGAAAGCTATATATAAAGAAGAGTAGGGTCCTAAAATTATAGGATTAGTTATTGATATATGATATAACAAAATTGCTAATAACTTTTTAATAGAAATTCTAGAGAATATTGTCTGTTATCACTGATATTTTGTCTTTATCAACAATTAATTTGTCATTTGGTTAGAATATGATCGAGTAAACTAGACGATATAAATTTCTCTAATAAGAAAAAAAAATTATATTAAAACAATTGCCTATAAATAAATTTATCAATATTTGATATTATATCAAAACAATTGTTACTATACTTACTATTTTTTTTATACTCTTGATGTAGTAAGAAATTTCCTCTATCCTTATCTTTTTGCAAATAGTTTCAAATTTTGTAACAAGAAAATAATGAAATTATTTAAAACATTTGATACAAATAAAAATTTGTGAATTAAAAGATCTACCAAAAAATAGCTTCGTGGCAAAAGAATTAACGGTTGCCACCAAAAATAATTTATTGCAAAAATGACATTTGGCCACATGTTGACAATCATGGTGAAATAGGATTTTTAGCCACCAAAAAAAAAATCGTCAGAGATTAATAAAAGATCAGCCACAACCACAGCCATAGAATTAGATACTTGGCAAAAGAATAAACAATTGCCAGGAAAATAAATTTGTGGCAAAAAATGAGATTTGGCCACGATGATTGGAAATTTGTGGCGAATTTTTTTTTTGCCATGAACAAAACATCGTCGCGAATTGTTAAAGGATGTACCATAAAAATAGTTGTGTGGCAAAAGAATAGACATTGTCCCTAATTTTTGTGGCAAACCCTATTCCTGCATAATTGCACGGGAGAGGAAAAAATGGAGGGAAATGATTTTGCCACGAAAAAGTTAATTCGTTGTGGATTATAACATTTAGCCACAATCAAATTTTTTTTCCGGCAAAATTACTACTTTTTGCTACAATTTATACTATGAAATTTATTCATAATAGGTCTTTGGGTGCGAAACCCCTTAACTGAGGTCATTAGGACTTTTATAGTCATGAACTGAGCTTATGTTTATTATTTGTTTTTCATTAGACCATATTTTTTAGATTAGGTTTGGATTTTATTTTTATGACAATTATGTGAATATGAAAATCATATTTTTCTATGAAATAATATGAATTCTCTATATTTCTGTTTAAGTTCACTTTGATTTGTGATTGCATGATTGGAACACGTAGTTTATCAATGGATGAAATACTTGAGTTTATAATTTAAGCATTGATGACTAATGTGTTGTATTTATTTATTTTTAGTGGTAAATCTTTTTAATTCATACAATTTGTGCACTAGTCTAACTTTGAGAGAATTAATTAAAAATTAATGTGAAGTTGACTAGATTATATTGTATGAGTAGCATTAAAGACTTAAATGATCAATAAAAAAAATTAAATGAAAAGATTCTATTTTTATTCAGCATGAAAAGAAAAAATGAAAAAGAATTGTTGAAAATAAGACAAAAATGAAAAGGCTACCTTCGGAATTTGTTCGAAGCTACCACTATGGCATAAGTCTCCAATGAGATATCTTTTAAAGAAATTATTTTGAGGAAATAGATGGCTACCCCGAAAGAGTGAAAGTTACCGTCTTACAAATAATTAAAAAAAAATTAAAATTCAATGAAAAATATTTGATTATGTGTGATTTTATTTGCTTAACATCCAATTTAGTTTTAGAAGATGAATCAAATGAATTTGATTAATTTTTTATGATGTTGGATTGCACACATATGCATTTGTTAGATGAATTTTTAAATTTTTATAAATATTTTTGTATTGAAAATTGTGCCATGATCATGAAATTAAGTATGAATTTGTTAGATGGGTTTTAAAATTGTGCAATTGTAAATTTTCTTATTTTTTTTTGAAAATTTTAGAACTCATTGTTATTTTATGTGAAAATTTGGTTTTAATGATTATATGATTATTATATTTTATTTATTTATTTTCACATAAATAAAAATCTAAAAAGATTTTTCTATTTCAAATTTTTAGGAATTTATTTTTATTTTTCGGGCATTTTTAGGCTTTTTGTTTTTGAAAAATTGCAAAATTGGTCCAAGTTAGTCAACAGACCAATTTCACCTAGACAAGCTAGACCGGTCCCTATAGGCTTGACCAAGTCTATTTGAAGTGCTAGTGTGTGCATTGTGTTCATTTGGTACTTTTTCTCGCTTATATGCATTTTTCCTCACTTTTCTCTCATTTTGCATCAACTCTTGACATACTTTGTGCTACATAATCTACATCATTTTAATTGATATTTGTGGTTGATTTTGAGTGGAATTGGTGGAAGGGATTAATCTTTGAAGGATTTGTGTTGGTTTTGGGAGATTGAATTAACAAAGTTTCATTCAAGCTTGTGTTTTCAAAGGCTGCACTACAAGTGTTTGTGAAAATTTCTCAATGGGTTTTATATTGTTATTTTGCATTCCTCTCATTGTGGCAATGACCAGTGGATTAAGGAGACAAAGAGTTGATGTTTCTCTCACATCGGAAGATAATATAATCTTCAATTTGAATTATTTTGATGAAGAATGTATCTTTGAGAATTATAGGAAAGTGATTGGTTGTAGGCCAATGTGATGTGAAAGAAGCTTTGATTTGGAAAGCATTTGGCAAGGTTATCATTTGGGGTTTGTGTACTAATTTAGAAATAATGGTTAGAGTTCCTTAGCTAATCTAAACAAAGATTGTGTTCCCGACATAGTTCGCTACTTCTATGGCAATATGCTTTCTTATAATGAGAAGAAATTGTGGATGACTATGAAATGTTTTGGGATTGAGATTAATGTGATAACCCAATTAATTTATGAAGTTATTGGTGTTCTAGAGGCAGAAAATGGTATAATTTTTTCATATGAAGGTACTGAGGAAAACATATCAAGCACGGAAGTAATCATTTAGATGTTGCGTGAACCTAATGCTCCATTGTTTAAGAATAAAATTCCTAGTGCTTACATCACTGACAACGTCTCTTCAATGAATTTGATTGTGTCTTATACTCTTGATCCTCATGATCATAAAGGTGATTTGCCAAGGCATCGAGGTGAGATTTTGTATTACATTGTGAATGGTTATAGCGTTAGGCTCCGTTTGGATAGACACGAGAGAAAAGAAAGGAGATGATAACATTAGTTATGAGAGAAAAGAAAATAGAGGAGAGGATAGTAACAAGCTCTATTCATATTTGGATAAATAGGAAAGAAAAGAAAGGAGAAGATAGTATTGTTGTTTAGATAAGATATGAGAGAGAAAGGATAACGACGAAATTACTATCATATCCTTTTATATTTATGGGACATGGGTGGAATAACAATTTTTTCTTTCTAATTGTTGATGGCAGTTTTGGAATTATGAAAGTACTACTTAAACACTATCCTTTCCCTCATAATCTTCTCATTTTTGGAGGATAGGATATGAGGGATAATTATCCTCTCCTTTTTTTTTTTTTTTTTTTTCTCTCTTTACCCTTCCAAATTCCTCAATCCAAACAGAACCTTAATGTGTCGACTACCATTTTGAGAACAATGATTCAAGAGTCTAATTGTTACGCCTCGATTTTCGATTCTGGGAATCGAGGGTGATTAAGCTAGTCATCCACACTCTAATCACTCTTTGATATCATGCTCTGATACCAAGTTGTTATGCCCCGATTTTCGACTCTTGAAAATCGGAGGTGACGTCATCCATTAAGCCCTAATGGAACGTCTATCCATTTACATTACTGCGGTAGCTTAAATTACATACACGTACATATACAGGTCCATTACAGACTCAATTAATCCCAATGGGTCCAATACTTGATGTACCTTACTCATCTAAACACATCTCAATGTCCCACCCAATCATACATTATGATATATTGTAATGTTGGTTACGATGCATCATAGTGTACAATACATCGCACATGTTATGAAAAGTTTTGGAATTTTAACTCACATCCGTCATGAAATTACTATACATCGTCCTCTCAGTTATGATGCATTGTTATGTACGTTGCATCACATATGTTGTGAAACATGTTGCGAAAAGTCCTGAAATTTTAACCCATACTCTCACTTTCTTATGATGCATTGCTAATGGATTTACGATTCATCACCAGATCACGATGCATCGTAATAGGAATTACGATGCATCGTAATCACTTAACTGATAGAACAACTAGTCATCAACTGACTACAACTTACACTATCCTTATCCAAATCTCGACCTATAACATGTATACATTCTTTATAAGGTGAAAGGTATCAAAAATAGTCCGAGACATACTTCATATGATCCAAACATAAATTTTACACTTCCAAGTGATCATGTTATAAACTCATACATTTGGAATAAAAAATTATCCGTTATACATTCATCCGTTGAAAGTCAAAATATGCCACACATGGCTAATACATAGAATGATCAATGGCATAGAGGTTATCTAAATGTAAAGACAATATAACCAAAAATAGTCAACATGCCACAAATCGGCATGGACATCTATATACGTATCGAAGAACTTCAAAATCCACCGAGCCTCTCTAAGCCTTGTCCTCCATCGGTACTTTATCTGAAAAAGTTTTAAAGGAAGGAGGTAAGCATACAACTATGCCTAGTAGAAATGATCCACCCGATTCTACCTTGATCAGACAACCATGCATGAATGCACATGAAGGCTCTACAAGTCACATGACATATATCCATGTTTTACATACTTAAAACATAAACTTTTAGAAATTATAAGTGATGCTTCACATTTCAACACAAAAATGAGTTATAAGGATTCACATATCATAAATGAACTCAGCATCACGTATACCTGAAATCAATTCAATTGAGGATTTTTGTTTGTCACAATCCATAGCAAAGGTTGTTTTGGGATCACATGCTCTGCTTACGCTCTACGAGTTGTTAATCCAACGAAAGTAACATCTGCTTGACCAAGTTTTGGGTCTTACACCCTAGGGTTCGAAGCCCTTATTAATTCTCACACATGCCCCCAAAAATCACAACTTCTCACAAAAGTGTACATCATCACACATATGCACAAAATCATGATTTTCACCAATTTCATCCAATGCAAAATTTTTATCAATGAATGCATTTTGATTTTCAACTCGTGCTTCTCACAATGCAATCCACTCATCTCATGGGAATCAATATTTTCGCATTTTTAAGAAAAATCATTCTTTTATGCATTTATTCAACACATGGAATCAAATCTAACAAACACTTCTCAAATCATCACAAGTTCACAATATGGATTCATTAACATCACTAAGTCATGCATAATACATAAATTTTATTTAGACACTCTAGACAATCTATATATATGCAATAAATAGGGTTGGCTTGTATGCATAGAGGAAGAAGAGAGGAAGAGGAATTCTAAAAAATATGTAATTTCCAATGGCCACACGCGGTTTCATGCTCTTAATGAATTCCTGACCATAATAAACCATGTGCAGCCGCATATTCACTTGACACATAACATATGAAAGTTTTACGTGAGACATAATTTTCCATTCACACCATAATTTCCCAACAATTCCAGCAGCCAAGGATATTTTCCAGTTCATAGAATAGAAGAATAAAATGGTATCAGAGCCTATAAGACGTTAGGCAAGTTGTCGTGAAGTTGTGGGGGGTAAATTATTGACAGCTCGGGCTATATTTATAACGAAAAGGAGTTCTTTATTTAGGACTATGTCTTCAAGTTCATCATCTTTAAGAAATTCAGCACAACCTCCAAATAATATGCCTAATAATAATATTTTTATGATTGTACTACACCAAATGTACCAATTAATTTTAATATATAAAGTAGGAACCTTCAAATTTAGTTCTGATTACTCAATCAAAATTACTGAACAAACATTAGAATTAGTAAATCAATATAAAACAATACAATTACTTGATACAAAGACTATATATATATATATATAATTTCATACATATAGGACTTGTTCAAATAGCAGCAAACCCATTATCAAGATTATAAGTAATTACTTCAATTACATTGGCACTAGAGATTGTAAACATGACAAATTTCATGATTCGCTTTTAGGAATGGTGTAATCAAGTTTGTGTAATGGACCAATATATTTTTAATATTTTTTAAATTATTCGGTATTACTAAAAGATAGAAATATTTTGAATACTAACTCTTAATGTCCAAACAACTAATTCTGATGTGAAATGAGGAACTCAACCAATTGATTTAATTTATAAAGTATATTATAAAGCCATTACATAAACTTTCAATGTAAAATCTTTAAATCATACAAAGCCAGAAGAAACTATACTATTACAAGAAGATACTTTTAAGAGCAAATATATTTATACCAAAGTGAATACAATCGAATGAAATAACACTCCCAAAACGTTGAAATTTACAACGAGCAATACCTCCTCAAAAAGGTGGACGAGAAGATCAATTGATGGTCTCTCAAAACAATCCTCAAACCCTTTTTCCAAAACTAGCTCCAAATATTTCTCATCCATTTTCTTCAAATATCTCTCCTTTAACAAATTCTTATGCTTTGGCCATAGCCTCTTCTTCTAAAGAAAAAGTTTTCGTCCATGCACAAATCCCCATTTGTTCCAAAAACATATCCAAATCGATATATATCACCAAACCTCTATAATATCACGTTTTTATGCTACAACCAGGATTCTCAAACGAAACTCCAACTCAAGTTGCACAAGCTTGTTTTCCTTCAGGGTGGAAATTTCCATTAGCGGACCCTAACAAAACCTAAGTTTTTTATGAAATAATTCTCTTAGATTTAAAATCCATCAAAACCAAACATTACCAATGTCCAAATACCTCTTCCTATATCACACACTCTACTTGTCAAATTATTCAAATTCCGTCAACAATTGCTTGGAGAAATAATTTGTGCTTCCCTAAAAACCTCTCAAAAATATGATCCTCAATGGTGTAACTAATGGGATTATTGCAATGCCTGGTATAAAATATTTTTCTATAAAATCAAATATGATCAACATTCATGGTTATTTTATTTTAAACGTAAATTCAATTTTGGTATTCCTAGTTGGTTCTTGCAATGCTGGAATTATTTTGGTCCAAATGAATAAAAAATTTCAAAAGAAGTTCTAGAAGTATACAATATTTTTCTAAATTTCTTGGGATAATCAATTTTTGTTGAAAAATATTGTATCCTTGTAGAACTTCTTTTGAAAAAAATTATTCATTCGGACCAAAATAATTCCACCATTGAGTTAACCAATTAGGAATATCAAAATTGAAGTTACGATTAAAATAAAATAACCACGAATGTTGATAATATTTTTTTGGTATAAAAATGTTTAATACCAAGCATCGTAATAACCTCAGTAGTTGTACCATTGAGGATCATATTTTTGAGAAAGTTTTTTAGGAGAGCACGAATTATGTCCCCAAGCTATTGATGACAGAATTTGAATAATTTGACAAGTGGAGGGGGTGATATAGGAAGAGGTATTTGGATCTTGGTAAAGTTTGGTTTTGATGGATTTTAAATATAAGAGAATCATTTCATAAAAAAACTTAGATTTTGCCAGGGTTTGTTGATGGAAATTTCCACCTGGGAGGGAAACAAGCTTGTGCAACTTGAGTTAAAGTTTTGTTTGAAAATATTGGTTCAGCGTAAAAACTTGAGATTGTAAAGGTTTGGTGAAGTATATCAATGTGGATGTGTTTTTGGAACGAAGGGTATTTGTGCTTGAACAATAGCTTTTTCTTTAGAAGAAGAGGCTATGGCTGAAGCATAAGAATTTGTTGGAGGGATATTTGAAGAAAATGGATGAGAAATATCTCTTGATGCTGGGACATCGCTTGGATAATATTATTGGAAAGTATTGAAGCCTTCCAAAACTTCTTTTGGTAGAAAATTTTCATTTGGACCGTAATAATTCCACCATTGAGAAAACAAATTTGAATAATTCCACCGTTGAGTAAACCAATTTGGAGTGTCAAAATTGAACTTGCGATTGAAATAAAATAACCAAGAATGCTGAAAATTTTTATTTTGAACGAAAAATGTTTTGTACCATGAAATGCAATATTCCCAATCGTTATACCGCTCGAAATTGAACATACTCAAATTATCTAACAAAGTAAAATACGACGACTCAAATATAAAAATTGAAAACTTACAAATTGACAACTTGATAAATTGAGAAGTTGATATTGGAGATACAGAAATCAAATCTAATTTGGAGAATACAAAGTGAATATGGAAGGATGGAAGGAGAGGTGTGCAAGCTTTTCTCAAAGAATGAGATTTAGCTTTGGGATTGCTTGTGGTTTTTGCATGTCTTGAAAAATAATGGAGTCCCTCTTTTATAGCTGAAAATGGAGGGAACTAGATCCTTGAATCATGGCTTTACTTAATCACTTTTTCCAAAAGTAGTTTGCAAGCAGGAGACATTTTATCTTGTTCTGAAAAGACCTTTTGTCCTTGTTGATCATTGTTTGGATATGATGGAGATCAAAAGGAGCACAGTCTAAAACATCTTAGTCACCTATCAGCTGAGAAAATAAAATGCAATAGTAAGAATTAATATCTAGATAATATGGTCTATGGCATGTTAAGAGTGGTGAGAGTAACAAGTTCGAACCTGCATTCTCATTTCTCATATCTGACTGAATCCATTAGGCTAAACAAATACTCTCTCTCTCTCCACACTAAGCCCAGGGTCTTCAAAAAATACGGATATGATGCCACAGGTACGATGATATGACAAATTTTAACATTCAAGATGTGAATGCACTAATATAAATTTAAGAAATTATATTTTTATATATTAAAAAATTAAATTATTAATATTTTTTTTATAAAATATTATGATTAACAAATAAAATAAGAGTTAAGAGCCATATTACGTAAATTTGTATGGATAAATTTTGTACTAAATCATAATATATATATCTCAACACTTTTTTTTTAAAATAAAATTTAAACTTTTCAAACAAACAAAATACAAATATGGCAGTATACGACAATATAAAAATAATAAATTATATTCTTATATATACAAAAAAAATTAAATTATTAACTTTTTTTATTATAAAATATTATGATTAATAAACAAAATAAGAGTTAAGAGTCATATTGCATAATTTGCATAGATAAATTTTGTACTAAATCATAATATATATCTCAACACTTATTTTTTAAATAAATTTTAAATTTTTTTTAACAATTATACCATGATATTATTATTGAAAAAGTTATCGGGCTAGAGAATTTCACCCAATACAAACTGTGACGGACTCAGAAATTTTGGTGAGGGGGGGGGGGGGGGCGACATTTAACAAAATAAAATAAAATTCAAACCATCGTAATAATTCTATTAAGTAAATTTATTATCTTTCATTGATAAAATTTATTTTATTTATTAAGAGTTTTCAAAAAAAATTTAATTTTTTTAATTTATTTATTAAAAAATTAAATAAATTTATTATTTTAAAATTATTGTTATAGATATAGAGAGATAGAGTGTATATATATAGAGAGAGAGCTGATAGAGAGAGATAGAGAGAGAGAGAGGGGACAAAGAGGGGGAAAATAGAGAAAATCAGAGAGGGATTGAGAGAGATGGGACATAGCGAGAGGGGACAAAGAGAGAAAGAAAGGGAAAAAGAGAGAGAGAAAGATTAAAAAATGAGATTGCGTGGCTGTGCCTTCGTGTCTGAGTACAAACATTAGTTTTTCCATGATAATAAGAAAATTTGATAAATATATGCATAATTTTCATATTACCTCCAAAGTATCCAATACTTACTCGGAGGATATTCAATTATCTTTCTATAAAGAAGCAATTTAAGTATTCGGAGTACCTAAAAAATGGAGGGTTTGTATTTGGTGGAGTAATATATATTAGATACCCGGATATTAAAGAATTTTCCAATATATACCATGCCATTAACTCTCTAACATTATAAGTTACGTTTAGTTTAGTTTTTTTAAAGTGATTTATGTTTTCTTGCAACAGTTTTCCGTAGAAAACAAAGAACTATTTGAAGACTCCTAGCGACAAATTATACCCCTATTTGTACATATGTGGTTTCAATGTTCACATTCACTTAACTATATATGACGGATTAAAAAGTATCAATTATCATAGAGCACTCTTTCACCATTAGTTTTCAATTCTCTTCGCTTCTGTTTTAAGAGAAGAAACAAAAACTCCAACTAATCAACATTGATGTACCCATCTAATGCAAAATAAATTTTCACAACAAGGATTTTGAAGAGGCTTCTTCCCAACTTCAAACTGTATCATTGTAAAGTTGTGAGCCAAATTTTGTTTCGACTCGAGTCGTATTATTAGACTTTGTGTGAGTTTTTTCAGATCCAGGACTATCATATTTGAAAAAAAAATTGATCCATTTTTTTTTGGGGATCATGAATCGAGATAAAGAGAATGCTAGAAGTCAAAATTTCACCTAAACTATAAGCCAAAATACGTAAATCTTTGTATTTTGTGTTTTTACGTTTTCTGTTAATTCTTAATTCAAAATTTCACCTAAGCTATAAACCAAAATACGTAAATCTTTGTATTTTGTGTGTTGTACGGTTTTACGTTTTCTGTCAATTCTTGATTGTGTCTCTGATCAGTCGTAACAAATTCACGTCATTTGTGTGGCGTATGCTCATTTCTTTCCACATGTAACGAAATATACCAAACTTGATTTAGGCCATTGAAAAAGATTGAAATAAAAGGAAAATCAAAGAACATATGCCAAGACACTCTCTTTAAACACAATCCTCTGACTTTTCTATTTCATCAGTTCACAAAAGCAAGCAATAGCAAGACAATTTGGTGACAAATTATGTTGTCAAGACAACTATGGCTGCCAATGTAGTGGTCAATTTATAAACACTAACTCCTACCATGTGATGATTTTCTCTACCCCCATCACCCTTTGTTTCGTGCACGCCAAAAAGTGAACATTTCATGGGATGGATAAACTCAAATCCTTATATATGAGACTACGACTTGATTCAAGATGGGACAATGGAATAAAGTTTAGTAACACCACACTCTTGCAACCACCATTGAAACGAAGAACACAATTAAGAAACAGATAAAACCTAAGATTAAGATGATTCGACGTACAGTCTACGTCCATGGTGAAACAAAATTTAGGCCACAACTTCACAGAACATCATATGTTGTTGATCATCCAATTAAATGCTGAGGTCTCCAAGTAGCTGATGAAGCTCCAATGGAGAATCTCTTATCACTGCATACAAATTAACAGCTGATGTTGAAATACACAGCAATATCAAACACTGACTACGAACAAAATTGAAGAAGATGAAGAAGAAAGAAATTTATTAATGCTATGAACTTGTGGATACAATAATCATAGTTATATATTTTCGCCTCAAGTGAGTTATGTCAGACTAATTTTGGGCATTTGGTTAACCTCAGACCTGAAACATTCTCCTCTTTTCTCTTCTTCTTCTTCATCTTCATCTTCATCTTCATCTTCTTTAAAGCGGAACCCATCATTGACAGATTCAAACATGTCCATCTCCAGTTAAAGAATCGAAGGACCATTCGTCCTGCTGACACTGAATACCCATGGTGAAGAATATGTCCATTCATTTACTCAGATGATGAAGTTAGAACTTTCAATTGCTTTTAACTGCACAATCTAACAGTACATGCCACCGTCTGTGCCCATAATTTGAGCCTTGCTTTGACATCTTCAGGATGATCACCTGAATTAATAGAGAGGCAACAGAAAGGTTAGAACCAAACATTCCAAGCTACTTCAACTCCAAATCAAACAAAGTTAACCAAGAATTTTACATAAAAAAAGGCCAGAAAGCTGAAAATTACAAGTCAGATTTTAACTTAATTGCATAAAAACGACTTCAAGAAACATGTTCAAGGCAAGGAGCTAACCAAATATTAAAATTTACTGGAGAGGTATGTTATAAAAGCCAAACAAAGTGCACCAAATCAGAACCAAAATTTTATGTTCGTCGCAAATACATATCACAAACAGGTCTATGATAAAGAAACCAACATGATTTAACAGATTCTTGAAGTATATTCACATTTTCGCAGGTTAACAATCACAAAAGGCCGCCCTAGCCAATTATCAATGGAGAATCAACTGTGTTATTAAGTTTTAGGTGATTATGCTCAAAGTCTAAATGGAGTCCTCCTACAAAATTTACGAGATAAAATCATGAATAAAACCTTTTGAAAGCCCCAAAACAATCCATATTTTCTCAAAATGAATCATAATGAAACAAGCAAAGGAAAAACCACAATTCACTTACAAAATGAACAAGTTTTTTCTTTATCTTCAAAACACCCTGTGCAAACCAGATCTCAATGAGGAAAAACAACAACAACAACAAACACAAACAATCATTCCTCCCAAATATATATATTTCTCCTATAAAACAACTAAACAAAACATATCATGACCAAAAGCAAAGCTAACTTTAGATATTCATGATTTCATCAATAAACCACCCAAGCAGATAATACCACAATTTACGACAAATTTCTACAGTCTTTTACGCACTAAACAGAAAACATCACAATCAATTACAAGTAACAGTTCAAAGAACAACCTAATCAGATAATTCTACAATCTAAACAGAAATTTTTACCAGGACTAGAGATCTTCCAATTGGCAATGGGAGCCTCCGAGGTCACCGACGCCGACGGAGAGGACTCCGGCGACTTCTGCTGCTCATCAAGATACTTCTGACTCATGGAGTAACAGAGCTCAAGAGCAGGCAAAGTGTTGCAGAGCTCAGGTATTTCCTCATAGTTGAACCCAAATCCTAAGTCCAAACAGCCCTTGAGCTCATCCAAATCTTCGTCTGTCAAGCTCTTCGTCCTCAAGATCTCATCTTCCTCAGGTGTCTCCACGTACCCTTCAAGGAACACTTGGTATTTCTTCTTCTTGGTTTTGTTTCTGAGCCAGGGGTCTTCATTCTTGAGCAACCCAGTTGATGGGTTGTCCATTGTTTCCTCTGTAAATTCTTGGGTTTCATGTTCTAAGTATGGAACCTCCTGGATGGAGCTTCCATAGA
The DNA here is from genome assembly GCA_026545225.1 of Cornus controversa. Taxonomy (NCBI): domain Eukaryota; kingdom Viridiplantae; phylum Streptophyta; class Magnoliopsida; order Cornales; family Cornaceae; genus Cornus; species Cornus controversa. The sequence continues at coordinate 43,522,510 of CM048849.1, forward strand.
GCTTAGATCTTTTTTCAGGTGAGAAGCTCCCCATCTTTCTTTCTCTCTCTTTCTTTCTCTCTCTTAAAAGTGTTTTTGTTCGAGGAGAGAGCCTGTTTTTATAGGAAGGGTGTAGTAATGGATGGGTTGTCCATTGTGTGTTGTAGTGATGATGGATGGATGTTGAAGTTTATACATACATCTATATGTGCATGTATGTGACATAGATGATATGGAAGGGTACAGCTGTACAGGAAGGGTGATTATGATGGGAATCAAAAGAGGATACGTGCTTGTCTGAATCACCAGCTATTGGTGAAGACACTAGGTTATGTGGGACCTACTGTGGGAAGGTGGGGTCCATCAATTGGGGTCAAGAATCAAGATATAGTTGAAAATTTAGTAGTAATTGTTAGTAGTATCTGTTTGCCTTAAAAATAAAAATAATAATATTTTTTTCTGTAATTATTACGTGGACAAAATGAACTAAACATTCCTTAACTATTTATTTGTTCGCAAAATACACTTTTTAACTATTGAAATTAATACTCTTCAACTTTTAAAAGTGTTCACGTTGCATCTAATGATGTTGACGTCGGTTAAGTGAGACAGGCATGTGACATCAAAAAAAATTGTTTACTTTTTTAAATACCCTCCATAAAAGAAGAAAAATGAAAATTTTCTTCTTTTAAGAATGTGGACAAATTAGTCCATTTTTACTTATGGAGGGTATTTAGGTCTTAAAATTATTTTTTTTTGATGTCACGTTCAATACATGCATCTCACTTAACGGTCAAATATGACGGACATCAACTTTAACGGTGTAATGTGAACCCTTTTAAAAGTTGAGAGCATTAATTATTGTTGGACGATTTTGTCAAAAATCGTTAGTTATTGAATAAAAAATTGATTGTTAAAATCCTCCAACCAAACATGGCCTTAAGTGGTGGTTGTCTGAAGAATAGACATGACTATTCTGGAAGAGTTATGATTCTTCATGAATAAACATGTCTATCTGAAATAGATATGACTATTCACGAACAAACATATCTATTCTGGAATAGGTATGACTCTTCACGAACAAACATGTCTGTTCTGGAATAGGTATGACTCTTCACGAATAGACATGTCTGTTCACCATTGGCTCTATATATAGCCAGTTATGCATAACAAAACAGAACAATAATTTTATATCATCTATCTCTACATATATATACAGTTCGAGTACTACACAAGTTGTGTTTGAAGGATTCTAGAAATTGAAGTGCTGCCTCTTTAAAATCGTAAATCCGTTCTAATTTGGGAGACAATTGTTCATCACTTTGAGCACTATAAGGGAACAAATTTGTCTTAAAAAAATTGTGTTTACACAAGGCTCGGATTTAATTTAATTCATTTTCAATCATTCTGTAAGTTGGTTGATAATGTTTATTTTATTTAACTTCCTCCTTCTGTTTATTTTTTCTAAGTATAACTATATTTTGATTTGCCTGTTTGGCATACAAAAGAGATATTTTCCAACAATCTTAAGACAAATTTTGAGTTATTTTTTTTGTTATACTTAGTGTTCTTAATAAACAGAAATCAGTGGCTGGATGTGTTTGCAAAATCTGCACTTATTGTTATTCTAATTTCTATTAGTGAATATATATATATATATATATATATATATTCTTTAAATTAGAAACTTAAACAGATTATGTATCTGTTTTGTTTTTTAACAAAAATGGCATTTAATACTCCAATTATTCTCATGAGTGTGTCTCATGGAGAGAAGCCCGAAAAATTCAATGGAACAAATTTTAAACGTTGGCAGCAGAAGATGTTCTTCTATCTTACAACTTTGAATTTGGTAAGATTCATTCACGAAGAATCTCATATACTTGGTGAATGAGAGACTGATAAGGAAAAGGTGAGTGTTCTTGATGCATTGAAGTATGCAGATTTCTTGTGTAGAAACTATATCCTAAATGGATTAGACAATACACTATATAATGTGTATTATGCTAGTAAAACAGCAAAGGCATTATAGGATTCTTTGGACAAGAAATATAAGACTGAAGACATTGTCATGAAGAAAATCCTCTACTACCAAAATAAGGTTGTATGAGAAATAACCTTAGGAAGAGAACTCGTTCTTCAATAAGTTAATGTGTATTAAATCCAAGGGTGTGTAAGAGATTTATTATAAACCTGGAATGGAGTTAATTTTTCAACTTGAGTGGATGTCCTAACTCAAATTTGGCACATGTGAAAGGAAATTAATTAAAAATTATTTTCACCCATACAAAAGAGTGTTGTACCTCTAGCATTAGATCACAATGATATATGTGATTTAATATATGTGCACATGAGAGATAAAAAAGTATTTAATACTTTGATAGGAATTACACAAGATACTATGAAGCAAAATTTGAGAATGAGGTTGTGAGTCAATTTAGCAATTTAAATGAAATGGTGTTGCTAAAATGCAAAAATCATAAAATACAAATGATTTGTAGATAAATTATGGATTACCCAGAAGTTGTGGAGAAGCTCAACTTTTTTCAAATTTAGTCTTACACCTCATTAAGAAAATTATGAAGACACCAGTTGATTGATATATAGAAAAACCTTATATCTTTCTATAAATACTTCGAAATGTGGGAGTGTCTATATAATGTGATAATATTTAAATCCTAAAATTATTAGGATATGAATGAGACATATCTTGTGCATAATTCAAGAAATATAGAACGAGGTTCTATTAATGAAAAATTGATTTGAAATAATCAATAAGGGTTCATAGTTTTAGATTATGAAAAAAGAGTGTGCAAACTTGGAAAATCTATATGTAGATTGAAACAAACACTGAATCAATGACATAGTTTAGGTGGTTACATGTCAATGAGTATGATGCATGCTAAAGATACTCTAGATGGATATGTTTTCTAACTATGTTGTTCTGATCTAAAGGACAAGTTGCATATAACTTGATATACAAGCAATCCAAGAGAATACCAAGTGTATTAAGGTGGTTGAGATCCATCTTGAAATTAATGATTGCATTTATCAAGGATTGAAACTAAGGCTAATGTTATGGAACAAGGCCCAAAGAAAAAGATCAAAACCTATGTTTTCTATATGTATACATTGCGATAGCCAGTCAGCAATAGGAAGGGCATAGAGTCATATGTATAACGGTAAGTCACGTCACATACGACAAAGACATAATACCGTTAGACAATTGCTCTCTAATGGAATTATCTCAATTGATTATGTAAAGTCAAAAGATAATATTGAGGATCCGTTTACAAAAGGCTTGCCACGAGAGCGAATAGAAAGTTCATCGAAGGGAATGGATTTAAAGCCTATGTCTTAATAAGAGTCGTCATAGTGGCAACCCAACCTAGCTGACTGGAGATCCCAAGATCTAGGTTCAAAGGGCAAACCGAACTATGTAGAACTCAGTAAGCACTGAGGAGATATTTTACTCCTAACCATTCTTATGATGAGACAGTGCACATCTGTCGCGAGAACCAGGATAAGTTAAGCTTTTAGTGATTTCTATATCTTGGAAAATGTTCAAGTAGAGTATTGCAGGATACTTTTCATAGAGATCACCTACGTGAGTAAGAAGGGGCCGTTTCTATGAGAATATTAAGGCTTAATTATCTAAAACACTCATGGAACCAAGAGGTGTTTAGGGCCAAAATGAACACAAACGTGAGAACCAACTGTGTTTGAAGAAATACTGTGTGAATTCTATTGCCTTGGTTTACATTAACGGCTGACTGTTCAAAGACATTATGTCCAGCTAAGTAAATCCGATAGTCTTTCACTAGGGCAAGTTCAAGGCCATTAGGCTACTTAACCCGATATAGTAGTTTTTCAACTGTATTTGAATTAGTGTCTGCATTATCATTATCATTTGCATTGATATCCAATCAATTTCATTCATGTGGGGGATTGTTGGACGATTTTGTCAAAAATCGTTAGTTATTGAATAAAAAATTGATTGTTAAAATCCTCTAACCAAACATGGCTTTAAGTGGTGGTTGTCTGAAGAATAGACATGACTATTCTGGAAGAGTTATGATTCTTCATGAATAAACATGTCTATCTGAAATAGATATGACTATTCACGAACAAACATATCTATTCTGGAATAGGTATGACTCTTCACGAACAAACATGTCTGTTCTGGAATAGGTATGACTCTTCACGAATAGACATGTCTGTTCACCATTGGCTCTATATATAGCCAGTTATGCATAACAAAACAGAACAATAATTTTATATCATCTATCTCTACATATATATACAGTTCGAGTACTACACAAGTTGTGTTTGAAGGATTCTAGAAATTGAAGTGCTGCCTCTTTAGAATCGTAAATTCGTTCTATCTTGGGAGACAATTGTTCATCACTTTGAGCACTATAAGGGAACAAATTTGTCTTAAAAAAATTGTGTTTACACAAGGCTCGGATTTAATTTAATTCATTTTCAATCATTCTGTAAGTTGGTTGATAATGTTTATTTTATTTAACTTCCTCCTTCTGTTTATTTTTTCTAAGTATAACTATATTTTGGTTTGCCTGTTTGACATACAAAAGAGATATTTTCCTACAATTATAACAATTGATAATTGAGAGTTGCATTTTGTAACAAGTCTGAGAGGTGTTTAGTGTAATTTTGCCTACTTTTTGTTATCACCAATTCTTTTTTTCCTACTTTCAACTTTAATGATAAAGCTATGATACGCGGAATTCCTCACAAAATTGTGTGCAACTAAAAAAATGAAGATAACTATAGGACAAATCATAATAAAAATACAAAGGATTTGTGTAATTCACTTCTTTTTTTTTCCATTTAGTTATGCATTTGATATTACACCTACATAAAGCAGCACCCATCTCACGTTGGTATAAATATTGTTTTCTTTGCACTTAAGATTTTCGAAACATTTCTACAGACATCACTTACAAGTGTTAGCAACTTATTTCACAATCTAAATCACAAAGCATTTGTTTCACAATCCAAACACAAAACAAAAGTGAAATCCTTAAATCAAAAGAGACAATGAATTAAGTCATTGATATAAAATAAATATATCAAAATTAAAATATGGAAAAGATAAAATAAAACTAGGATAGAGAAACCCTCAAAGTTAGCAAGAGATTGGTGTCTAACTAAGAAGCATGGACACAGACACGGAACACAAACACGATACAACACGAATATCTTGACATATCAAATTCTAAAAAAGTAGTACACAGACACAACGTGGACACAACTAATATAAATATAAATTTTTATTTGTATATCTATTAAGTACACAAGACAATTACAAAACTTTAATTAATTTATAATTTCTATACTAAAGTTTTATAAGTTAGAAGGGAGAAAAAATATACTATACTATATACAGTGACGGACCCAGAAATTTTTGTCGCGGGGGGGGGGGGGGGGGGGGTAACCTTTAACACTAAAATTTTTTTTCAAGCCATCATAATAATTCTATTGAATAAATTTATTATTGTTCATTGATAACATTTACTTTATTATTAAAATTTTAAAAAAAAAATATTTATTTCATTATTTTTTTAATTTATCTATTAAAAATTAAATGAAATTTATTAATTTAAATTGTTTTTATAGATATAGAGAGAGGGGATAAAGACTCAAAGAGAGAGAGGGGGTAAAAAAGAGAGAAATAGATCGGATAGAGAGAGGGGAGAAAGAGAGAAAGAAAGGGAAAAAGAGAGAGAGAAAGAAAGAGAAGGATTGAGAGAGAAATATTGGGGATAGAGAGGGGGCGAAGAGAGAGAAAGAGAAGGGAAAAGAGAGAGAGAGATTAAAAAAAATTAGGGGGGGCCTAGTGGAGTTTTTTTTTTTTAATTTTAGGGGGGGGGGGGAAATGTTATATATAAGTATATAATTTAAAAAATAAAGGTATATAAGTGAAGGAAAAAAAATTCAGGGGGGGGGCATATGCCCCCACTGGACCCTTCATGGGTTCGTCCCTGACTATATAGGGTGAAGTGCACAAAACACCCATGTAGTATAGATATTGTGCATATCGCACCCCTCTTGTTCCATTTGTGTGTATAACTCTAACATATTTAAGTAAAATGTGCAACTTACCTTCTTTTGTCAAGCTTCCATTAACTTTTGTCTGTTAAATTGATCACGTGCAGGGTATGTGAGATAGATTTTATATTTAAACATCAAAGTGCCCCTCTTTCTCTCTCTAGGTCACCTTCTTTTTCTCTCTCTAACAACACGGTTCTCTCTTTTCAAGGTTGTTAAAATAAAAGGAAAAGAGAGAGAATTATATTAATGAATGGTATGGTTACAATATATAATGAGATCATATATATATATATATATAGGAGAAGGAAAAGAGGTAGGTTAGTGGGGAGCAAGTTATCCTATACATGGCAAGTCCCCAATCATATGAATCATAATTTGATATGGAAAATGTTAAATATAAAATATACTAATATATTTCAACACTCCCCCTCAAACTCAAGGTGGGTTATACGACGCCATTTGGAGTTTGAAAATAAGCTCTCGGAAGCGTCCTAGTGGAAGAGATTTGGTGAAAATATCCGCTATATGATCATGTGAAGTGACTGACCATAACTACAAGATATTCTGAAGCATATGATGAAGGTAAAATGACAATCTATCTCAATGTGTTTGGTCCGATCATGAAAAACATTATTGTGTGCAATCTGAATAGCACCCTTGTTATCACAATAGATAGGAGTAGCAGTGGACGAAGAAACACCTATATCCTAAAGAAGTCATCGTAACCAGAAAAGTTCATAAATAGTATCTGCAAATGCTCTATACTCGACCTCAATGCTAGATTGAGCAATAACAGACTGTTTCTTACTACGCCAAGAGATCAGTGAGTCACCAAAAAGGAAGCCATGTTCGATAGTGGAACGACAATCTATTGGGTCGTAGCCCAATCCGTATCAGAATAAGCACAAAATACCAGTGAAGACTAATGAGAGAAAAAGAGCCCATGAAATACAGTACCCTTGACATAGCAGAGAATACGAAGAACAACAGCAAAGTGAACTGATCTCGGTGAAGCTATGAATTGACTGACGATATGAGAAATATCTGGACAAGTGATAGTAAGATATATCAGACTACCAACCAACTGACGATACAAAGTACCATCATGAAGAAGTTCACTATCATGTGGAGTGAGTCTCACATTAGGCTCAAGTGGAGTATCAGCAATGTTGTTATATGTGATGCCAACTTTGGAAAGAAGATCGAAGCAATACTTTGCTTAAGTAAGATAATTGCCATCAGTAGCTCTAGTAATTTCCAGGCCAAGAAAATAACTGAGAGGTCCAAGATATTTCATTTCAAACTGATAATTTAGAAACTGCTTAAGTTCCTGAATACCCTGAATATCATCCCCGGTGATAATCATCAACAAAAAGCAAGAGAAGAATAACATCATTTGCAGTACGCCGGATAAATAAAACTGAATCATATGTACTAGTAGAATAGTTAAGGTGAGAAATAGTAGAACTGAACTTGGCAAACCAAGCTCGAGGTGCCTATATAAGACCACACAGAGCACGCATAAGTCAACAACCTTGATGAGGTGGACGATCAAAACCTGGAGGAGGCTTCATATAAACTTTCTTGAGCAAATCACCATTAAGGAAGGCATTTTTGACATCCATCTGAAAAAGCTCCCAATGACGAAAAGCGGCCACAGCAAGAAGAGTACGAATAGAAGGAAGACGAGCAACAGGAGCAAAAGTCTCCTCATAATCGATGTCATACTCTTGTGTGAACCCCCTTGCCACAAGTCGGGCTTTATATCGCTCAACAGACCCATCTGTACGAGTCTTAATTTTGTAGACCCATTTATATCTAATGGCAGACTTCCCTGGAGGCGATTCAACTAGATGACATGTCTGAGTCTTGACAACTGCATCTAACTCTTCTTTCATTGCTTGCTACCACAAAGGGTTAGAGAAGGCATCGCAAAAAGTATGAGATTCATGAAAGGTTATAATAGCATGATAACAATGATAGTTATGAAGATTTGCAGGGAGATACTTACCCTAGTAGATTGACAATGATCCAAAACAGCGGCAACATCAGGAGCCTCAGGGGGGACAAATGAGTGGAACTCAAATGCAGGAGGGTCAACCATATGTGATAAGGCAGAATGGTCAATTGTATCTGATGAGCTAGCAGGAGGAGAATATGAAAAAAGATCTGCAGATGTATTTAAAGGAGGAATACAAAATTGGTGATCAGAAATACCATTAAATTTGGATAAGGTATGAAATATTTTATGTTCTCAAAAAATAACATGATGAGAGACTCTAAAGCGTCTCGCAACTAGATCAAAACACCTATATCCTTTTTGTTCAAATCCATACCCAAGAAAACAGCAGAGCTGAGCATGAGGTTGTAATTTTGTTTGCTCATGAGGATGAAGAAGAACAAAACAAGCACACCCAAAAACTCTAAGATTACTATAGTCAGGAACTTGCCTATAGATAAGCTCATAGGGTATTTGATTTTGTAAAAGTGGTATGGGTACACAATTCATCATATAGAAAGTAATGAGAGATGTTTCACCCCAAAAATATGATGGCACAGAAGAAGAAATAACAAATGATCAAGCTAAATCTAAAAGATGTCAAAGTTTTCTTTTAGCTTGACCATTTTGTTGTGATGTACTAGGGCAAGAAGAGTAAAAAATAGTGTCATAATGTTTGAGGATATTTTGAGAATCGTTTTGCCTATATTCCGTAACATTATCAAAATAAAAAGTTTTAATATTTGTGGAAAATTGAGTTGAAACCATTTTGGTGAAATCACGAAAGATGTTGAGTAATTCAGAACAGTTTTTCATTAAAAAAATCTAACTAAATCATGGAAAATCATCTAGAAATATAACAAAATACGTGCCCCACCCATGGTAGCTACAGGAGAAGATCCCCAAACATCATAATGAACAAGATCAAAAGGAGAAAAAATAAATGACTCACTGTTATTAAATGGTAAAACGGGTTGTTTGCCTAATTGACAAGAAATACAATAAAAAAACTCAGTTCTAACTAATCCTAACAAACCCTTAGTTACTAGATTTTTGACAAAAGATTAAGAGAAGATTAAAAACAAGATAAATATTGAGAACATACAAATTTGACTGAGAGACAGTGCCTATGTGACTAATGGCCATAGTGGAGCCACTAGCTGTGTGAATAATAGGTGCATGAGGTGTAAGAGTCTGAGTAGTGAGCAAAGTATGGTCAGGTGTCATATGATTGCATTAATCAGATTCAAAAACTAATAAATTAAGTGTAAATGGTGTGGTTGAGAAAGCAGAGTTAGATGAGATTGAACCTGATTGCTTGGATGAATCTGGTTGAGAATTGCCCCCAGATCAGTAGTAGAAAATACAGATGGGGACTCCTCAGAAGGAGTAGTAACTGATGCAGAAGGAGAAGAATAAGATGACACTGTCTCCGTGGTAGCTATAGCTATAACATTGCGAGGTCTAGTAAGTTTGATGCACTCCTCAATTGTATGTCCTGATTTATGATAATATTTATAAGAATGTTCACTAGTTTTGGGTTGAAATGGCTGTGCTCACTGTTTGTTACCACCATTGCGATGAAAAGAAGAATAATATCTATTGAGTGAAGGCCCAGACTGAAAACACTGTGGTTGCGAAGACCATGGGTACTCAGACTAAAAATGAGCAGATGATGTAGCCAAAATAGGGAGATGACTCTGAATTGTAGAACGAAATGTCTATAGACATGTCTCCTTTAGAACAAGCTCATTAAGAGCTTGATCTAGTGATGGGAGAGGTGAATGATGAAGAAGCTGACCACGGACATGATCAAAATCATCATGAAGATTCATCAAAAATTGATAAAGGTTCATCTAATCACGATACTCATAAAATTTCTTACTCTCTGAGGTAACTGTCTGTAATGATTTTGACGAAACTTATTGATCCCAAAGACACTCTATGCGAGCAAAAAACTCATTAATTCTCTGATCGAACTCTTGTTTAATATGATACTTTACTGATACTAATGAGCACCTTTTGAGCCAAAATATAAAAAAAGAAACATGTCCTAAACCTCTTTGGTAGTTTTATAACTCCCAAATTCCATACTAATGGAAGAATTAGCTGTGTTGCTGAGCCATGTGATAATCTTGTGATTATTGCTATCCCAGTCCTTAACACGAGAAGCAAAGGCTTCATCTTTCTCATTGGTATCCTGAACGGGTTATTTTCGATCTCCTGTAATGTAAGACTATAGTTTGCGTCCTTTAAGAAAGCTACGCATAGATTGACTCCAAAAAATATAATTGTCCCTATCAAGTGTAACGAAAATGGGGTGAGAAATCTCATTTTGAGCCATTTAAAAATTTCAAATGACAAAACCAACTAGAAAATTGAAATTAGCACGAAATTTCAAGTGGGGTAAGCCTAGGAAATTTTTTTCAGTTGTTGATGCTGACGTGGTAGGAAAAGATGACGTGGCTATGATATTTGGTGCTGATGTGGCAGACGACATGGATGATGACATGCTAGATGACGTAGAGTATGACATGGAAGACGAGTGTGTCACCGAAAAAAAAAGAAGATTTTGACCACGCGTGAAGGCTTCGTTCGGGCTATTTTGTGCCAAGTTGATCGTTTGGTTGAGGGCTTTGTTATGATATATTCAGAGGATCAAACAGAGTTCTAGAAGATAAATTTTCTATTTGAATGATGAGAACAATTAAGCGGAAGAAGAAAATGAGGGTTTTGAAAACCCTAGCTCTAATACCATGTTAAAATAAAAGGAAAATAGAGAGAATTATCTCTGAATTATATTAATGAATTGTGTGGTTACAATATACAATGAGATTATATATATATATGAGAATGACAAAAGGTAGGCGAGTGGAGAACAAGTTACCCTATACATGGTAAGTCCCCAATCATAGGAATTTTAATTTGATATGGAAAATATTAAATATAAAATATACTAATATATGTCAACAAAGGTATATATCTTTTTCTCTCTCTATATCTCTCTCTTACCCTCTGCAAATCCCTCTCTCTCTCTCTCGTTCCATCATTCCCCACTAAAAAATGCCACCTGTATCCTTGTTTCATTCCCACAACCAAAAAAATCATTTTTCAGAAACAAGAGCTTGCCCAAACAACACCCATCAACCTACCTTTCATCAAACTCATTTTTTTGCCCATTTAAACTAAACCCCAAAAAGTATTCACTTACCAAAAGTCATGTCAAAAAGACCCACAACAAAAAATAATCCATTTTCCACATACATGGACTAGTCCAAACATGACCTTACACTGTCACACAGACACAGACTCTCACCCAAAACACTCTCCCAATCAATCCATAACCTTGTTTCTCATTCTTCAGTTTTTCATAGAAGACCTGTTGGAAACCAGTTTTGATCAAGCCATTTTAGGAGCAAAATTTGAGTGAGGTCCATTAAGATTTTGGACCAAGTTTGGGTTAGAATGCATTCCTCTCCGAGAGTAGATTAGCGTAATATATTTATTTGATCAAATTCGTTTCAGGATGAATTAGAAAATGGTTTCCAAAGTGAGGTATTGAATATGGTTTACAAATCTTACAAATGAGTTTGTTCCCATATGAAATAAATCCCACATTGGAATCTTATTAAACACTTTATATGCACAGGAAGAGTTGTAAGGGTGGTGGTTAAAAGGTAGTTGGGGTTAGTTGTTTAATTTAAATTCAACAGGTGCACCAATGTCCCTCATGTCATTTACACTAAACCAACATGTCCAATATTTTTCTCTTCGCTTCGAATCGAAAATGTGACCCCAATACCTCTCTCTTTGGTTCGAACCGAAAAGGTGCAACCACATCTATAAATACCCCAAGCTTCATTTACAAAATTTATTGATTCAGAGTCTATGTGAAAGTTTGCATACTTGAACCTGACTAAGTCAAGTTGATTCGAGCCACATGGTTAGCCAAAATCACATGGGTTTGAACCTAGTGGTCTAAATTGATTTCATTTCAATTTCAACTTTATTTTTAGTCCGATTCAAGTCAAAGAGAGAGTGTTACACATTTGTTTGTTCATTGGTTCAATTAGTTTGAAGTGCTGCTACTGACTGAAAAAAGATCCTTATATCTTGGGAGACAAGTGCCATTAGATCCGTACAACACCATGCGGGATGTCAATTGTCTTAAGGAGATAATATCAAATACTAGCCTCGGTCTAATTCCAGGTTTTTTGAATTTATTTTATTTTATTATAATAAATTGTATTTTAATATTGTTAGAAACTAAAGAAAGATAATTGTATATGATTAATTGATTTATTGTCTTTTATGAACAATACATAAATACTTATTTATAGGCACATAATCTTAAAGGTTAAGTAAACTTAGGAGACAATAAATCCTAGTCCTAGATGGTTTAGGAGAAGTTATAAGAAACCTATATAGTTTAAGAAAAGATATAATAGAAAATATATATAATCTAACAACAGATATAATAGGAAATATATAATCTAACAAATATAATTTAAGTGATTTAAGTATGTTAGTATAAATTTTACTATGTCTTCAAAGTATCATATATGCTTATATTTTTCAACAAGGCCCATTTTTTATTTTTTTATCTATTCATCAACAGACTCTCACCCAAAAACAATGGGGTGGCATGGTTAGTGCTCCAGCTGTCGGCTAGTTTGGGTTTCTCAGGTGAATTGAAAATGGTTGTGGTGGAGAGGTTGGTGGTGATGGTGTTGCAATTTGTGCAGCGTTGAGTCTTGTAAACAGATTTGCGTGATCCATTTCTTCCACGTATTTCCTTTCATCTTCTTTTCTTTTTCTAAATCTATAGCAATTGTACATTTATATAGAGAGATGTAGAGTGAGAAACATAGAGAGAGAAGAATTCCTGTAGGTTTGTTGTTGGCAACAGAACACATGTCGTTAATTTTTTTTTCATTACAGGGGTATTTAAGTAACTTGACATCCCCGTTAACGGGAAATTGACAAATAAGATCTATTTGAACAAAATCAATAGTTTAGAGGTATTTTTAGAATAAGAGGGTGCAATATGCACTATTTGCATACTCCAAAGCTGTTTTGTGCACTTCACCCATATTATATATAATATTACTTTCCTACCTTGTCATTATAGTTATGTTTTTGTTCATATATTTAATCCGACATATGTTTAATGTCAAATTTTTTTAAAGAAAAGAAGTTGAATACTTTAATGTTTGTTGCTTCTATCACTATCATGTGTTTGTTTTACGAAATACTATAAAAATGTGAGGTGTGTTAATCGAGTGTTTAAAATATATTGATAAAGTGTTTGAAATTTGTTGACCATGTATTTGAGATAATAAAAATTATCTTTAAATTCTGAATACGATCATAAAATACCAACCACGTATATATTTAAGAGTGTCACGAAGTATCGACATTAGACGTGGTATCCCTCGTTATAAGGTGATTGGTGGCGCAGATTACACGTGAACTAGCGAAAACAAACAAAGATAAGCACAAGAAAAGGAAAGTAGAATCATGGAGGGATACTTTGGTGCAAAGGGATAAAAAGCCAAACCTTTTTTGATTGGAAAAGGAAATGACACTTTTGGACCATACAAGAGAACCGAAATCATGTGGCTCACAGTAAAAGGAGAGAAAGCCATTCGAATTCCAACTTGAGAAAATAAACAAAACATTTTACAAAAGTAACAAGAAATGCAACATGATTTATACGAGACATGTAAGTTTGATACTTTGTCTTGGTCTCATGTGTGACAAACATGTGGGTCTTCTTTAATTTGGCAACACATAAGAGAAATAAAAAGAGAAAAAGAAAAAGAAAATGTTTAATTGACATGAGAGAATACAGTAGTTCATGCCTCGGTAGTTATAGAGTGACACATTAGTGTTTGAAATTTGTGTTTTATTATTTTCGTGACATTTCTTTTTACCCATTATCTAGGAAGCACAGATACAAATATTTTTTCTTTTTAAAAAAGAGAAGTATAGTAGGATAAATTATATTTATATATATACAATATATATATATATATATATATATATATATGGATAAATTTAAATAATAGTTATTTGTGGTATATATTGTTATTAACATTTTTTTTATTATATTTCATTATTCGCATAGATAAATTTTGTACTAAATCCTTATATATATCTCAATACTTCTTTTTAAATAACTTTAAACTTTTCTTAACAATTATACTATAACATTATTGTTGGAAAAACTATATTTTAATATTCAAAATTTGTTAAAAATGTGTTCAGAAGTATGCGTGAAGTGTGGGATACGTGGTCGAAGTATATAAAAAGTATTATTAGAAATAAAAAAATATTTTAAAATTATGGATATGTGTAAGAAGTATCAAACGCATATCCGCGAGTATCGATACAAACATAATACGAGTACGTTACTCTTGTAAAAGTATCTATACTTCCTAACTTACTACTCTTTTCTTTCAATAATGTCAAATTTTATCTATTATCACTCAATTTAATCCAACAAATGTTTTATACTGTTAGATTATATATTTCCTATTAGAAAATAATCTATAATAGAAAATATATAATCTAACATGTTACAAACGAAAAAAAAGAATTGTATTTGATTGAATTGATATATTATCTTGATACATAAAAACCTATTTATAGGTAATTTATGAGATAAAAAATACTAGTCCTGGATGATTTAGGAGAAAGTGGAAGAAATTTATTAGAAAAATATATATAATCTATAATAGGAAATATATAATATAACAATCCCGCAAACTCAAGGTCAGTCATATGAAACTAACTTGAGTTTGGAGACAAAATCTTGAATACGGCTCGTGAAAGCAATCTGGTGATGTAATCAACTGTGGGTGCAAACACATACAAAGAAGCTGCAAAAGAGCCGAAAAGACCGAAAGTGGCTCGTTGGAGCGAAAATTAATTTGAAAATCAGAAAAGGAGCTCGTTGAAATCAGCGACTTTGACACACAGATGTTATAACTCGTGAAAGTAATCCGATGATGTTAACAATAGTGGCTGAGAAACACATACAAGGAAACTGCAAAAGAGCGAACTCGTTGGAGCGACAGTAAGATCAAAAGTTGTGCGCTAGAGGATGGCACCATCGGTTTTATCTTCTGCGGACAATCGTCAAAATAGTTTTCGCCTTATATATATATATATATATATATTAAAAGTTAAAAAAAAAAAAACACGAGAAAGAGAGATGTTCAAATTTTACCTTTGTTTTATTTATTCATTCATTTTTTGTTTAAAGCAGGTTATGGAAGTTTTTGCTAGAACCTATATTATCATCAAAAGATTAGAACATTAATTTGAAAAATATATATATTTGAAAAGACGAGCCAAGGCGGCTACAATGGTAAAGAGTGCAAGGCTGCCAAGGAATATAATGGTGGGTTATAAATAATATAATTAGAAACGTAAGTACACCAACTATTATATGAATAGTTAAGCATATTCTAATAAACTTACAAAAGAATTTCTAAATTCTTAAGTTACACCAAACCTTATAATCATTAGCATTTGGTCCTAAAATAATTTCATAAAAGAGATTACCATTGCCAATGATCACTTTCAAGAAAACTTTTACAAAGAAAGGATTAATAGGACTCATAATTATCCACTTAATTGCACGTCCTTGTCAATAATATTGTAGCTGTTGTAACTACACAATATATATATATATATATATATATATATATATATATATATAATTCCTAGTGGCATGGTGTTTGACAATGCTAGGTATATTCTAGTATATACTCTAATAATTATTCATTTAATGTGTTAAAAAATTTTACCTTTATTCGTCCGATACTTTGACCAGTTATTTTCTATTTTGGGGCAAAAAGTTTGATTACATTCCTGATTTTAACCCCCCTTAATCTACATCAAATCTCAAAGTACATATATATATTATATATATATATATAATTACTGCATGTCGTCTTTGAAGTGTGAATTGGCAATATGTGATCCAGGCTCTCTAAAGTCCATATCAAATCCTGGTCTTTTGAAAACTTCCAAATAAAGAAACTTTTGATCCGGAATCTCTGGGAATCATTGTGCCTTTGGTCCATTATTGTTCAAAGACACCATCAACTTGTCAAGGTTTGAGTAAATCTTTACATACTATATATTATAATATATATAATACAATATATAAAGTGTTTTCTTTTTGAAACAAATCATTCGTGATCTTTTATCTTAATCCCTTCCCATTTGCCCAATCATCTTGCAATTAGCAAGCTAGCTAGCTACCAGCTCAGCTTTGCTGTTATTTGGTGCAACACACATATATATATAAAATATGGTGACCTCGCAAAGTGGGTCGGGCTACATATTGCACTAAAAAAAAATTTAAAGGTAAAAGGTGATTTCATCTTTAAATCATACCAGATTTTTTAAAACATAATTTAAAAATAAAATTATACGAGTTCAGATTCAAAACAAATAATATCATAGGAGTTGATATGAGCTATTTGATACATATAAATTATTAGGTACCCAAAACTACAATACTCTATTCTAATAAATGTTTATTATTATTATTTTTAAATAATTACTTCCTATTGGATGGGGGCGCTATGATATTATCGTTAGCCCTAGATATCAAATAATTTCTCGTGTATATGAGAGAGATACCCTCTTTTGTTTTTGGTGATTAGTAAATCCTTTATTCTGTATATTCCCAATTGCTACTCAACAATGTATTAATTCATGGTTCATATTGATTCCAAATATTAATTACTTGGCTCTCTCACGAGTTTATGCTAATATACAATCTCTCTCTCCCCATGAGGGGCTCAATGATTGTCGTATCTATCGGTAACAAAAATTGATTGTTAAATTTACCTTTTTCAATCCTATCATATATCATCAACATTCTTGTGTTAATATTACATGAATGGATTTGTCACATAAATTTTATTTTTTTGTTTTACTATACGTCATCTTACTTATTATATGTTTACTTTTCAAAAAATAATTACACACACACATATATATATATAAGTTATTGTTGATCCTATTCCTTGTTTGGGTTACAATGAATAAAAAGCATTTGAGTACAAGAATTTAGTATTTGTTAATACAAAGTTTTAGATTTAAAAAGTAAGATATAGGGTTCAAAAAAATTTAGATTATGGATTAAATTTTTTGAATTAATTTTATATGTGTAAGCTAATCCAGGAGCTCTTCAAAAATCCCACTTGGACTAACCACATGCTCCTATTTTTCTAAAGTTCTAAAAGAAATTAAGTCAAATAATTTTTCTTTCTTTAAATTTTAATTATATGTTGTTGATATTGTTTTAATATTATGTTTTATTGTAAAACAATAATTATATTTTTTTTTCTTTTAACTTTCATCTTTAGATAATTACGATCATTTTCAAAATTCTCTTATATAAAAAATGCATTATCACATTCACATGCACTTTATTCTGGTTCTAACATA
This sequence comes from Cornus controversa, assembly GCA_026545225.1. Classification (NCBI taxonomy): domain Eukaryota; kingdom Viridiplantae; phylum Streptophyta; class Magnoliopsida; order Cornales; family Cornaceae; genus Cornus; species Cornus controversa. Next base: position 43,540,037 of record CM048849.1, read on the forward strand.
TGTGTGAACCTTTATGTATGACAAGCAAAAAATTTCTGTTCACAAAAACTAAAATAAATAAATAAAATAAATAAAAAGCAAATGTATATCCAATTCAAAGTGATGCATGTGAGTGTGAGCCAGCCGAGTTGAGCTATCAGCTTTTGGCGTTGTGGGTCATCCGCTCCTCTCCACTGTATCCATATATCCAAGCCCATCACATCATCCATTTGTTGTATATGCAACATGAGTGCATCATCACTCATGCATGTATAGACATGATGGCATGACATGGTCATGTGATTCATGATGTGTGGCACGTGGGCCCTCCACATTGGATGTATTCAAATAAGACAATCACAGCCCAACAACCCACGTGGCCCGTCACTCTCAGTCAATAATTTGGCTGCAAATTCTAGTCAGCATTTTCTTAGTTAAATAAATACAGAAAGCCCTCATACGATGCATAGACACAATACTGAGCATGTAGACATGTTGGGATCAACCTGCATATGCAATTGAATGTGATTCGTCATTGTTGGTGATGAACCACAATTTTATCACCATATTAAAGAGAGATGTTTCCTGAAAAAAGCAAGAGTGGGTAATCGAAAGGAACGGCTGTGGCATCGGTCATTCAACCGAATACATTTTGTCGATTAAATTTGAATCGTAGAACAAATAAAAATGATAATTAAATGCAACAAATTGCGTATCTGCTAGGATTAGACCATCTCCTCTTTTATAAAAATTGTATCTTTGACGACATAACATAAAATAGATTACTAGGGTTCAAGTACACCTTGTTAAGACTTGAGTTATTATCTTTACCGAATTTGATAGTTTACCCTTTTCAAATGACAGTATCGTTCAAGTTTCGTGAGAGAATCAGATCTCCCATATCGATTTGAAAATATGACCTCTTTTGAGAAAGTGTAAACATTTTAATATCAAGTTATAGGTTCAAGATCGAGTGTGAAAAAAGGTCGCTATCTGTAAATTATATGACCAAGATCCTCTCCCGTGTCATTTTCTTTTTGTGTCTATTACGTGCTTAATGCAATAACTTTAAATTGACAATTCAATAATTACATAAATGTGTTAAATTCTTGATTTAATGGTGTTATAACATTGTAATATGTAATATATTGTACGAGTGTTGTATTTTCGATATAAATGTGTTGCAAAATCTTTTTTAAAAGATGTTGCGTGTTGTGATTTAATTATATTACATTGTGATATAACTGTGTTATACTGTAATATAATTGTGTTACATTCGTGTACATACATGATGAGTGGACAGAATTATCTAAACAACGGAGATTCGGGTTCAAATTATACTTAAAAAAATATATCTTATTAAGTTTAATTTAGTATTTTGTTTAACTCGAGAGGGTGTTAAAATTTTATTATATAATCTAATTTTTGGTTAATTGAATCTACCATATTAAAAAAAAAAAATTTAATTTTGACTTATAAATATAATCATGCTAATCACAAGGGCTATGTGATATACACAGTGGCCTAGATAAGCACAACATAGGTTGAAGTAATCAAACCTATTGCTTATAAGAAGAGGAACACATCCCTTACAAGATATCTTTAGAGAGTTCTCTGGCAATGTCCGTCTCACCAATTATTGAGTCCTTTTACAGCAGACTCTCTTTTGGCATATTTGAAAGATAAGATTGCTTGCCGAATCAGTCTTAACGATAGAGAAAGTCTTCTGTACAGGGTGATGCTATCTTATGTGTTATAATTAGCTAATTATATTTTGTTAAGGGAGAAAAATTGCATTTATTTGAGTACAACTCATTATTATAAATTAATATTTGATGAATAATAATTTATAATCTGATTTAAATTAATTTAAGTAATTTTTACGTGAATGAAGTGGTAAAATCTATCCACCCACCACCGTAAGTTCTTTCCAAATTAGTCTGAATTAAGATTAAGTATCACATTTATAATTAAGTATATACTTGTAATTGTTTTTTCCAAATCAACAACGGTCAATAGAATGGTGGGCCAGACAAAAATGTTTAGTTGTAAATAGAAAATAATTTGAAAGGTACAATTTTACTATAAAAATTAATAAAATATTCTTAGTTTGAACTATTATTATAATAATAATAAACATGTTCTATGGATTGATATAGCATGGTGTGATACTTATGTGAGCATATTTAACATTAGTCTTAAAACTAAGGGTAAATTAAATTGACTAGAGGTTGTACAAAAAATTCGTAAATTTGATTTAATCTAATTTGATTTATGCGGATCGAATTCGATTGGATGACTAACGAATTAGTTTTGAATTTAAAAAATAAGAATTCGTAAGTCACAAATCGAATTACGAATTGGGGGTCAAAAACTCTAATCCGTGACAATATGTTAGAATTTATAATATTTAAATTATATATGTAATAATAATAATAATATCTTATAACTTTTAATAATAATAATAATTTAATAATATCTTATATATTTTAGGCTAAAAAACTGTTCCATCTGTCAATTCGATGTGATCCAATCCGTTATTTCACGGATTGGATCGGATTGAGTATTTCTCACGGATCGGATCGAATTGCATATTTACCAATCCGTACACTGTGAATTGGATTATGATTAATGCCTAATCCAATCCGATCCGATCCGATTTATGGTTACCCTTAACACTAACCTCTCCTAAGATTTTGCCAAATTATACAGGGCTAGACCTTTATATATTTATTACTCTGACCTCCTCTAAGACCGTTTCTGAGCCGATGAACATCAAATGTGTGTGAAAAATCAGTTGTCTTTATTTGTAATATATTATTATAGTGTAAGAATATTCTCAAGTAAAATGATTTAAAAACCCTTTTAAATTTAATATTAAAACATATTGCAATATTCTTCCTCCTATTTCAACACACTATATTCAAATCTAACTTTAAATCGGAATTGTCACAATACAAACATATTTAGGATTCAAAATCATACGGAATAGCTACATAGATTGCTTGAATTTTGTACCAAAAAAGTGTTGTGAAAATTAACAGAAAAGAAGATCAAATATACAAGTAAAGACAAACATATTTACAAGGTTTACCCAAAACTTAGGGTTACGTCATTGGTGTTGCAGGTTTTACTATGATGAGAAAAATGAAATACAATTATAGAGAGTTTAGACTGTATATATAGGCACCTCCTAGGGCTACATAACAAGTGTAAAAATACCAAAATACCCCTCTAAAAGCATATTGTCAGCCCCATTCAGCTTCTTCAAATAACACTCGTATATATATGTGTTCGATATTTATATATATGTATAGATCTAAAGTCCTAAGGGCATCCACAATAGCTTGGCTACAATTATTTCTCCATATTCAAATTCTGGCCAACCACGTCAGAATTTTAGTCAGCCACATCAATGGGTTAGGTTATCCAGAATTTGGCTCCACAATAGCTTCTCTAGATTTTCGCTAGCAACAAATAATAATATTTTAATTAAAATTTAATTTTATTAATTATTATTTTTTATCTATTTACTAACGGTTGTATTTCAAATGGCTATATTCGTAACAACTATATTTTCAACATCTATATTTTTCATTTTATATAGACACTCATTTGCTCATTTATAAAATCATCACTAAATTAATCTCTTTCATTCTTGTAAAAGTTCATTCACCATCCCCTTCAATTTTGAATTTTCAATGGCTTCATCATCACGACCTTTGCCAGTGTCTAATTCTCCACATTCTTCATCATTCTCCTCACCAATAGATCTTGACACATTACTTGAAGAACATCTAGGTGCCTAAGCAATTCTAAATTGCGTGACGTTAAAGATTGTAGCGCAAGTCTTTAAACCATCTCAAAGGCGGCAATTCATTCATTGTGACCGGGAAGGAAGCCAACGTTGGCTAATGAAAGACTACTTTTACGAGAATTGCTCATATACACCCGAGAAATTTCACAAACAATTCAAAATGTGCCAAGAACTATTTCTTCATATCCTGAATGTTGTTAAAACTTATAACAACTTCTTTATCCAAAAAAGGGATGCAAGTGGTCATTTGGGATTGTCTTCTATATAGAAGATGACAATTGCAGTCAGTGATGGAGCCAGGATATGATTTCGGGGGGGGGGGGGGGGTGCACAATGTACTTTAAGTAGAGAAAAAGAAAAGAAAAAAAGAACAAGGTCGAAAAAAATGAGATAGTTTTGAGGGAAAATAATAAAAAGTTTATTCAAGAAGGGAAATGCAAAATATTTTAAAAGGAATGAGAAAAAAAAATTGAAGAAGAAGACTAAAAGAGGAAAGGAAATAAGAATTTGATTCAAGAATGGAAATGGAAAATATTTTAAAGGGAATGAAAAAAAAAATTGAAGAAGAGTAAAAGGGGAATTAGAGATAATATTAGAAAGGATAAATTTTAAAGGGGGAACTTTCTAAATTTTTAGAGCATTAGTAGAATAAATGTAAAATATATGTGTGTGTGTGTGTGTGAGAGAGAGAGAGAGAGAGAGAGAGAGAATTAAGGAGCCAACCCTAAGCCTTAGCTGGCTCCGTCCCTGACTGTAGTACGTAATCTTGCATATGGTGGACCAGCTGATTCATTTGATGAGTATATTAAAATCGGCAAAACAACTGCCATTAGTTGTTTGAAGGCATTTTATAAAGTTGTTGTTGTTGTGTATAAAAAACATTGCATACACGAACCAAACGAAGCTGACATCGTATGATTATTTCAAGAATGGGAGGCTAGAGAATTCTTAGGTATGATTGGTTCTATCGACTGTATATACTAGGAGTGGAAGAATTGCCCAGTGGCATGACATGGTGCAAAGACCGATTTTATTCTTCATATTATGTATTTATTTATTTTTTAAAAATAATTATAAATTATTATGCATGTGTTTTATAGATGAATTACATGTGCGGGGATTTGTTATGAAGTTCAGGGAGCTTTCTGAGCCATTCGGCTAATTTTGGGATTTTCGGATTGACGGGGCTTGAGAGGTCGGACGGGTGGGTCTGGAAAATTTAAATTTTTTTGAAAAATATGTATTTTTGATTTTAGGCTAATTAAGAAGTTTTAAGATAGATAGAATAAATTTTGGAACATTAGCTACTTTAGAAATCGAAAACAAAAATGAAATGATACGTTAAGTGGCTTATCGGTATTTTGGTCATTTCGCATTGTAGATATTAAAATTATCAAATGGTATAGATTTTCTTCATTTGGAAGAGACCAATGATAGCCTATTAAAGCTCTCTTCCTTTTCTTTTTCATTTCTATTTCCCTTAGATTTGGAGCCTTAGAGTTGTGATTCGGGAGGTGCCGAAGAAGAATGAATCATTCTACACATGGAGGGCTATGTTTTGATCTGATCAAAGTCAGTTTTGGGTGATTTGAATTCAGTGATATTTGGAGCTTTTATTTGAAAACTCTTCTAAATCGAGGTGAGATTGTCTAATCCACATTTTTCAAAGTTTGTGTGAGTATGTTGGATGTCTAGGGCATCTAACTAGGGTTTTATATGTTTAACTTGTATATTTTGATATTAAACATGTATACATTTGAGATTTACATGATATTATGTGATGCAAATGTTGATTGCATGTTTATGTGCCTTATGTGAAAAGTATGTGTACATAACATATGAAAGTTTGAGATTTTGGGCTTGTTTGGTGCAGAGTTATGAAAAATGTGGCCAAGTGTTTGTTTAAATGCCTCAATGGGCATGTGAATATGAAAGATGTATGTCAAAATGCCTCAATGTGATTTTTAGTATATGGGGTTGACATGAAAATGCATGCTTGTTGCAATTTGATAAAAATATGCATAATGACATGATTTGGGCATTTGTGCATTACATGACCTAGGGTGTAGGTGTGTGATGGTAGCGGAGGAAATAAATGTTTTTCTTAAAAGATCGGATGATGGGTAGGGATGTTAACGGGGCGGGTTCGGGATGGGGCACCCCTTTCCTAAACCCGTCCCACGAATAAAAAATTCTTCCCAAACTTGTTTCAGGGCACCCCGCATCGAAGTCGGGGCGGGTTTGGGGTGCCCCGATGTATATATTTTTTAAGAAATATAATGCAAACTTGAACGAATTTACGATAAACTTTGTAAAAAAAATTAAGTATAGACTAATACTTACAAATGCTAATAAAAAAAATGTTGTTAAAATTTAAATTATCATAACTAATGAAAATAAATAAAAATCATAGTTAATAAAAAAATATTTATTTATATATTTATCATTAATCGGGGCAAGTTCGGGGCTTAGCGGGTTTTAAACTCTCTTCCCAAATTCGTCCCTAACCCGATTAGTATGATCCCAAACCTGTCTCATTAGGGACGAGACAGGGCTGGGCGAGGCCTCGATGGGGCGGGTTAAATTGACATTCCTAATGATGGGCTGTAGATCTATGTTCGGGGTTATAGATCATCTTAAGGTGGAGTTAACTAATCCCTTAATGGCGTTGCCTAGGATAGTTATAATTAACTTTGTGGTGATCATTATCATTGTTGGGTGTAATAACTAATTGGTACTTTGTAATGACCGTTATTACTACTAAAGTGATAACTGATTGGTAACAGGTTGGATTGATGGTTTTGGTTGTGTCGGTATGTTGGGTGTGGATGATTGTGTGGGTTCATGATGCCATTGCATACTCATTAATATTTCGCATTATCTTACATGATAGATGCACGGTTATTTTCCAATATAACATGATTATCTATTGTTCCTCTTCCTTTTGTGGTGTTCATAGGACCTTAGAGAGTGTGTTTTAGGTGTTTTCACTAAGCAAGCAAGAGTTTAATCCCCTTTATATAAACTATTTCAGGTAATGGCAAGAAAATAGTGGAGTCTCACCAACCTTGAGTCGAGTTTGAAGTATGGATGACCTTTTTGATTGCTTTTGTAAATGCATGTATGAAATGTGGACTTAGTGCATTGCTTATATGCAATGATGTTACATTTGGAGGAATTGTGTTGTAGAAATGATGTTTTGGACTTATATTCACTTGAGTTATGGACACATGCATAAGGATCTTTTATGAATTCATGTATACGAATGATTATGGTATTATAAATTGATGGTTTAAGCTTCATTTATGTTTGATGTGTCTAGGTTAATTGTGTATAATGTTTAATGGAAGTAGAAGCATAACTTGGTGTTATATGAAAAATGAATTTCAGTCTAGCATATTACGATAAATCGTAAGCTGCATTATGATCGATCATATTAATACAATAGATCGTAAACTGGAATACGATAGATTGTATAATTGGTGAAATTTATGAAAATTAAAGTGATGAAATCTAGTGCATTACGATACTTGGTACGATTGATGTACGATTGATCGTAAGGCTTAATACGATTGACCTAATGCCTTAGTAGCCAAAGGTAATTGACCTTGTAGACTATTTTAGTTAGTCATCTATGGAGGGGTCCACTAGTTTGAGTGGGGGTGTATGCATCTGCATGTATGTATGATGTTCTGAAGTTAGGATTGGAATCTTAATGTTCTGGATTGGAACTTAGAGTGTAACGGTTAAGCTTCTGCATGGTTACCTCGGTGTTCCAAATAGGAAATCAAGCCTGACAGATTGGTATCAGATGGATGTTTGGGGTTATGGGGTGTTGACCAGATAAAAATACTCACCTCTGAGGTTTGAGTACGGGAAAGGGACGGGGATTCCAGGTGCTCAGATTTTTGGGCGTGACACATGGTATGCACAAGGGATGCTCCCATAAAGTTACTTTCGTATTGGAAGGAATAACCTCAAAAGAATTATGGATTTGACATTTATTTTTTGGAATGGTGGGTTCATACAATGATATAAATATGTTGGATCATTCCTCAGTATTCAACTGTATTGTTAGTGGCTAAATGCATCCGATTACTTATGTGGTGAATGGGCATTAGTATAGCATGGGGTATTACTTGTTGAATGGTATATATCCAAAGTGGGCAACTTTGATCAAGACTACCCCAAATCTAAGAACTCCAAAACATAAAATGTTTGTTGAAAGATAAAAAGCATGCAGAAAATATGTGGAGCGAGCATTTGGAATGTTGCAAATCAAGTGGGCAATAACGCAACGATTAGTGCATTATTTGGAGAAGATGGACTTGTGTCTCATAATGAGATGTGCATCTTGTGTTGCATTTTATGCTTTTAAGATGTTATGAAGTATTATGCAATAAAATCTTAATTATAAAATTGTCTTTCATATGAAAATATTATTCACCCAATACAACATAAGTTAAAATGATATAATATCCATTATGGATTAAACAAAAATAACATAAGTTAAAACGATACAATATCCATTAGTGATTAAACATAAATAAAAAATAATACAATTTGGTAACAATTGCATAAGTGTTATGGACTGCTTGGTTTGCCATCTACAAGTGCACGAATTCGCTCATACATCTATTGTTGTTTCATGATAAGTCATGTTTTCTGTAATTCTGTTGGCATTGAATTTGGATCTTTCATTATATATCAACTCCTCTTTTGGATATTTGCTTCATGTCTTACTAACTTTCGTTATTTTTCAATCTTTTTCAGCTTTGTCTACTTTGAACCTAAGCCTACACGGTTTTGCTATTGGGTTTTACCCTAAAAGCCTCATACCATTTGAAAAGAACACACCACATATAAGCACATCTTCTTCTCCACACTCAAGCGATGCGGGATTGAGCACCCCATAATCTGCCAGTGTGGTAGCTCACCCAATGTCTCTCGCACCTGTTCACATCACACCCGCCCACAAGGGTCACCACAATCCACCCCCTAGGAGCCTCGAAATCCCCGTCGGCACATTTTCGACTGAGTCTGACTCTGATATCATTTGTAATAGCTCGTTCCACCTGATGATATGATATTATTCACTTTAGGCCTAAGTCCGCATGATTTTGCTCTTGATTTTACCCCAAAAGGCCTTAAACCATTTGGAGAGAATACACCACATATGAGCACATTCCCTTTTTCACACCCAGGCGATGTGGGATTAAACACCATATAGCCTGCCAGTGTGGTAGCATGCTCAGTGTCTCTCGCACCTGCCTACAAGGGTCACCACATGTTGCTTGCTGGAAACTGTCACATAATGAAGAATGTAAGTTATCATATTCTAGCTATTTTTTTCTTATTCGGCTATGCTTCACTGGTGGTCACTCTAATGGTTGAGATTCAACAATACAGGGTGAATCTTCTGACATGTTGAACTGTGCCGATCCTTCGCAAGGATTAGCCTCGTATGCTGCATTACTTGATAGATATGATAGAGTTGGGCAATCAACAGGCTCGTTGATGTTGATTTCAGTACTCCTCTTATTCACACGCGTAATTTTAGATTTGTTTCTCCCTTGATCGATACAAATTATACAATATGCATGTCATTTGGGAGAGTTTTTCAAAATGTTCCAACAAGCATAGAGATTAAATTCCTCATTAAAGGTGGCACGATACAGATGTTGAGCTAAAATAATCTAAATTACATAATTGCACAATAATTAAAACTGAATTATTTATAATACTTATTAAATTCGATATAGTAAAAAAATTAATTAAAATAATGAACTTACTATATCATGATTGTTGAAACCACTGGTCTGATTATTTTTAATTGTAGTCAAACATCCAGACTATCTACTAATTTTTTCTTGAATGGTGGACCAACGATTTGCCAAGGCGAAGTTGCCTCGAGTAGTTGGACCACCAAGTTGTATTTGAAATTTGACGAAATTTTTTTCCCATAACATTGACTTCGATTGGTTTGCACTTGTGATGAAGACTACAAGTGTCACGATCCCACTTTGCTTAGGTCTGGTGAAGTACTTATATGTATTTTCATCACCCTTTTATGACACAACGAGTTTTAAAGTCATGATGGTGGTGAACCCATCAGAACTCCATAGTTAAGTGTGTTTAGCTGAGAGTAGTATTAGGATATGTGACCCCCCCCCGGGGAAGTCTTTTGTCTAGGAGAGCCAAAAGCGAACAATATTGTGTCGGGTAAGGGTGGGGCGTTACAGAACCGATCACTGGATCGTTGCTAACTTCCACCCACGTATTGCATAAAGCCACATCTTTGGCAGTGGACCAATTGGGTATTCGAGGAACCAGTTACTTTTGGGAAGGTCTAGCATCACTGGATTGAGGAAATACCAACAAATAAAATGGAGTTTATTGAGCAACTAAAAATTAGGCTGATTGATTAGATGAAAATTGAGAATCGTCAGGATAATATTCATAAGATTGGTCGAATGACAAAAAATCATCATTTGGTAAATGGTTGAAGTTGAAATTTGGTGGTGTTGAATTCATGAAATTGGATTTTGTAACAAAAAAATAACTAAGATTGAGAAAATAAAAAATGATTTTAGGTTTCAAGGAGGAGAAAATATGGATATTTGGTTATGAGATTATTGAATGTAGGGGTAGTGTATTTATATGGGTGAAAAAAGTAAATAAAAAAAAAACTTTATTAAAATTTTGAAACCTAAAAGAGTTGTTTAAGGCACTGTTTGGGTCTGCAAAACAGTGCCTTGACGGCTCTATGACAGGCTTTTATTTTTTATTTTTTGTAACAAATACAGGAAAAATGCCCAAAATCCTAAAATAAAGGGTTCTGGGCATCCAAACAATCCTGCTTAGTTGAGCCACCGTTGGCAGACACACCGCGCTGAGAGCGTACAACATGTTTTTTTTTAAAAATAACTTATCGAAACGATGTCATTTTAGTTAGTGAAATTTTTTTAAAGTATATATAGATGGGGCCACGTTGACATGAGCCCATGTGAACAGGCTTCGCCAAACAGTTCACGTAATCTAACAAACCATCTAGCTAAGCAAAGGCTTGGCCCACATGTTTGGCCAAGTCGTTGTTGGTGCTCTAAAGTAACCTACCTTTTACTTCAGTGGAGATCTACAAAATCTCTCATCACTGGTATAATGTTGTATAGTTTTATTTATATATAATTAGGGGTTTCCCTGTACATTTTTCTCATGCCCATTACACAATCAATGAATCTAATGCTCTATAATTTCTAAGATTGTCCACACCAATTGGTTATTGGCAATAGATGGTGATCGAAATTGAATAAATTGAATGAAAAAAAATATATGTATCAATTGATAAACAAAACAAAATGCACTGATTTGGACCCCAAATTAGGGCTTTCGGTGAATGACTTTTGTAAAGAAAAACGATGATATAGAGAGTATCAAACTTTAGCACATGCGCCAAATCTCAGGGAAATGCAGAGTAATAAACGCTAAACACTTTAACTGTGTCTAATTTAGCAAAACCTCATGAGAAGAATTCTAGGAAATAAAAAATAATGCTTTGAAAAGTAGAGTATTATTTTAAAAATATGAATAAGTAATATAACATATAAGGCATACGATGAAAGAGAAAAAATTCTTAAACAATAAAGAAAATGACGAATGAGCAGTGACCTTGTGCATTTTTATAATTTCAAAATTTTTAGGAAAATTCTTAATTTTATTTTATACTTTATAACAATTGGTAATTTTGTATCTAAATAAGCCACATATATAATATAGATAATGACAATACTTGTCTATTGACCAGTGAGTAGGTGGGAATTGACCAGTGACAGACCAAAATTTTTTTGTGAGGGGGCGATCTTTAACAAAAAAAAAAAATCATACCATCATAATAATTTTATTGAGTAAATTTATCATTGTTCATCGATAACATTTACTTTATTTATTAAGAATTTTTGGAAAAAAAAGGAATTTACTTTATTATTTTTTAATTTATTTATTAAAAAATTAAATGAATTTATTATTTTAAAATTATTTTTATAGATATAGAGAGAAAGAGGAGAAAAGAGAAATTTAAAAAAATATATATTAAAGGGGGGCGTAGTGAATTTTCGTTTTTAATTTTATGGGGGGGTGGGGGCGTTTGGCGTTCAGCCCAAAAAAATTACCACTAACACCCTATAGATGGAAGACTGGTGGGAGTCTTCTTCTAGGTTGAATTACAAAACGTGAATGAAAGGCTTTCCTTATTTAATTTTAGAAAAAAAAAACCTCTCCCCGAAAACCAGAAGTCTCACATTCGCGTTCTCAGTATTCTATAACTTAATAATCTCACACCCACCGATATATATATATCACATAAAACCATAGTATATGTTATCAGATATCTCTTCTAAAATTTAAAAAGATTTTATAAATCAAAATTTGACTTTTAAAAATGATTAGAAATCAAAATTTAAATTTAAATAATTAAATTTGAATTTCAAATACATATGAGATTCCATATATGCCCTTAGCTATTTCTAATTACAGAAATGCCCCTAATATATGAAATTACAAAAAATTCTTTAGCATATAAAATTATAGAAATGTCCATAGCACAAAAAATGCCCTTACCAATTTTTAATAATTACATATATGCCCTTGACATAAAAAAATCCATTCATTCCATCCAACCAAACTAATTTTCAATTATCGGACTAGCAGTGAAGAGCTTGTTTGGACCCATTCTTTCATTAGCTTCAATGAGTTATTAATTGACTCGGTATCTTATGTCCTTATATCAAATATCTTATTAACCACAATTTAACTCTACTATTTAAGTGTGGTTGTACTCTAACTCAAGAATGGTTAAACCATCGTGTTAATTTAAGACTGTGTTAATTTACGAAATTAACCCTCTACGCATAATTGGATATTGGATGAATATTTGCCAATCTATTAACGAATGGGTAAAAACTGATAATTTATCGTTGTTGTTATTTTACACTTCGTTCAAACAAATTTATTAAACTTACAAACACTCTACTAAAAATGTATAGTGGTACTGGTGAGTAGGGTCAAACCAACCTCAAGTGAGATTCCGAACGTGCTCAAATTCAAACACTTATATTTTCAAATATTTTTAAAACATTTTTTGTGATTTTTGTTTAATAAGAAAATAAATAAAAGAAATACTAATGAACTAAATCTTAAAGGAAGAGAATCCTCCATCACGGATCCGTACAAACAAAATGACTAATATTCTTATATGATTTTTTTTCCAACTACCAATATATACAAGAGAACATATTTATCCAATCTGATGTATTTTAGATAAAGAAGATAGTTGGCTGGCATTCCCTGTACTTCCATTTAAGGCCGTCATGAAGAATCCTTCCTCTAATTCATCTATGCTAATGTATGTAGTTTGGTGGGCATTCCACGTACTTTCATTAATTGGCAGTCATGAAGAATCTTTCCTCTACTTTTGAATTATGAACTTAGAATAAATAAATTTCTCTCGATGAGAAAAATCACAATAAATAAAGGACATTTAGTTATATTTCAACTACAGTGGTTTCATCTTTTTCTTGAGAGGAAGAGTACACTGTAACATTAAGAAGAAAATAAAAGTATGGAAAATAATTGCAATAATTTAAATGAACAATGAAAGTAAGAAAATAATTAAAAGGAGAATAATTAACAAGACAATAAATTAAGAGAGGCGATATTCGCACTCCCCGTTTCTTTAGTTGCACTCCTATTTTAAAAGAAATATCACTTCTAACATTAACTTCACATGTGAATTATTACTTTTTTTCAAAATACTAAACTATCCTTTTAGATATCCTCTTTCTATCTCTAATCTTTAATGTTTTCAGATTCTTTTGACATAATAAACAAAAAATGCCAAAAAAAAAAAAATTTGGAAAAAATAACCCAAAAAAAAGTTCCCTTTTTATAGGACCCAAAAAAAGTTATCTATGAATAAATTCTCTTTTGACAAGACAAAAAAAAATTATATTTTTGTTAAATAAATTATCTCTTTTGGCAGAAACCAAAAATTAAAAAGTACCGAAAAAAAAATATCTATGTTGAATAAATTATCTCTTTTGACAAGACTAAAAATAAAATATATTTGTTAAATAAATTATCTCTTTTGGTAGGAACCAAAAATTAAAAAGTACCCAAAAAAAAGTTATCATGTTTAATAAATTATATCTTTTAACACGACCAGAAACAAAGTACTTAAAAAAAAGTTATCAAGTTGAATAAATTATATCTTTTAACAAGACCAGAAACAAAGTACCTAAAAAAATTTATTCATATTAAATAAATTATCTCCATTGACAAGACCAAAAAATAAGTCATCTTTATTGAATAAATTATCTTTTTTGATAGGACTAAAAAAAGAAATTATCTCTTTTGGAATGATTGAATAAAAAAGTAATATTTGTTGAATAAATTATCTCTCTTGATATGATAAAAAAATCAAAAAAGTTATATCTTTTGACATGAGAAAAAAAAAGTACTAAACAAAGTAAATAAGGTAAAAAAATTATTTCTTTGATAGGAAGCAAAAAAAAAAGTAATATAAAAAGAAAGTAAAGAAGCTGAAAAAAAGTTTAGTTTATAGTATAAGAGTAGTTGTGGTATTATAAAATAAGATATGATGTATTAATTAGTTTAAGGATCTTCTTATCATTTTCTTTAAAAAAAAAGGCAATTAGAGTGTAATCATACAGAGTGCCTCCCTAAATTAAAAACAGTAATTAAAACAATTGAAACAACAACATAACTAAGACTACGCAACTACAACATTAAAATGAAAACAGTGGAGTGAGGAGAGAATGAAACTAGAGAATTCCATTCCTTCGCCCTCACTGGATCACTCTCAGAGTATCAAAATAAAACTCTCATACAAGTCCTAGCTACTGATATCCGAAGTATACACTGTAAAATGAAGTCCTTAGCTACTGCCTAATGGAATGAATGATCCTCCCCTCTCTTCTCCGAAGTTTGCCATGGCTATTTATAAACAACTTTGAGATGGATTATAACATTAAACAAAACGAAGTGGTTGGGTAGCTGGGCAATTTGGTGAAAGAGATCGAGCAGCAGTTGTATCATTGCATTAAAAATGTATATGAGATGACTGAGATATGGGCACGTCAATTGTTGACTTTCTTCTTTCTCTTCTCTTCACCACTTGCTCTCTCCTTCTCTTCCTCTATTTTTGGCTGACATCCACCCACTCTTATCTCTTTCTTTTCTTCTTTTTCCAAATAATTTTCTCTCTAATCATCACCCTCTCTCTCCTGCTATCATTTCTTTCTACAATCGGCTGCCCACTATCTCTCTAAATCTTCTTTTTTTATTTCTTTATCTCTGACTGTTCACTCTCTCTCACTAAATTTTCTTCTCTCTCTAACTGTTCATTCTCTAACCCACCTCTATCTCTAGCTCTCTTCTCTCTCCTGAACATGATGGGTCTGCGAAGACCCAGCTATGGCAGTCGGTAGTTGATGAATATTGTGGCAGAAATGAAAATCCAATCCGGTGATGAAGATTAGGGGTGCACAAAAATTCGTCAATCCGTGAATTCGATCTAATCCAATTATTCGCACGAATCGAATTAAATGACTAACGGATAAGTTCTGAATTTAGAAAATAAGAATTCGTAAATCACTGATCGAATTATAGATTGGAGGTCAAAAATCTGATCCAATCTGTGAATACGATCCATAGCAATTTATTAGAATTCATAATATTATATATATGTGTGTGTGTGTGTGTGTGTGTGTGTGAATACGATCCATAGCAATTTATTAGAATTCATAATATTTATTATATATATATATATATTATAACTTTTAATAATAATATTATAATATCTTATTATATCTTTTTGGCTAAAAAATTGTTATTAGGCCCTAGTTAAAAATTAATTATATTGAATTGTTTAGATTAAGTCCAATCCGTTAATCCGATTCGATCCGTTATTTCACGAATCGGATCGGATTGGGTCTTTCTCATGGATTGGATCAAATTACATATTCACTAATCCGTAGACCGCAGATCGGATTAGGATTATGCCTAATCCGATTTGTGGTCACCCCTAATGGAGATGGGTTTGTGCATGGTGCTGGGTCTTCTCATGATGGCTATGTTTCGCAGTGGTTTGGGCTATATGAACATGGGTCAGTCGTAGAGGAGAAGTCATGGAGCTGCGAAGTTCTAACGGTGGTGAGCTGGTGGGTCTTCGTTCCGGTGAGTGAGGCTTCAATAGTGGAGAACATGCTCGGCGAAGGTGGGTTTGTGCATGGCTTGATAGTGGCCATGATGGTGATCTGTTTCCTCGCTACCATAAGAACTAGGTCTTCGTTTAATGAAACTTCGGATGATGATGATGGAGATGGTGGCTGCCAACTTTGGCTTTAGTAGTGGAGATGATGAAGTGGAGCTACAATAGTGTTCTGCTATGGTGGTGGTGGTGATTCCATGGTTGTTAGTGGTTTGGCTGTGGTGGGTCTTGTAATAGCCCGCTCTATCTGATGGTATGATATTGTCCGCTTTAGGCCTAAGCTCTCACGATTTTATTTGGGTTTTACCCCGAAAGGCTTCAAAACATTTGGAGAGAACACACTACATATAAGCATCCCTTTCTCTACACCCAGGCGATGTGAAATTGAGCACTCTGTAGTCTGCCAGTGTGATAACTCGCTCAATGTCTCTCACACCCGCCCACAAGGATCACCACATGTCTTCTTATGGTGGTGCTCCTATATATATATATAAATATATATTTTATATAAGATTATATGTATATAATATATAAATATATATAGAAACATATAATACACCAGAATTTTGTCCGCGGCCCGATTTTGACCCAAAAATGGGCTTTATGTGGCCTTAAGACTTTCTTGTGGGTTTTGGACCCGGATTAGGACTCTCTTGTAGCCAATATATAAAGGCATCTAAGGGTTTGGAGTGACTGAGAGAAAACATTAAAAATGCAGAAAGAGAGTGAGAGAGCGAGAGTTAGGGTTTAGGGTTAGAACTTGTAATTTCCTAATTTTCGCATATGGAAATCTTTCGTCAAATTTTTGCCGTGGACATAAGCACATCGTCAAACCACGTAAATTCATGTGTTGTGTGTTGTGCTTGTTTCGTCTTGTGTCGTATTTCGTGATTATGTTTGGTTCGTGACAGTTTTTTCCAACAAATTGGTATTAGAGCTTTTGATTCTTAGCTGGGATGTCGACCAAGTTTATGGAAATCGAGAAATTTAACGGCATGAACGACTTCAACTTGTGGCGGGTTAAGATACAGGCCCTGTTGGTACAACATAGGATATTCAAGGCGCTGAAAGGAAATGATGTACTGCCAGAAAAATAGAAGGACGATTAGAAAGATGAGGTTATGGAGAAAGCATATAGTACGATTCTATTGTGCTTGAGTAACGAGGTTTTGCGAGAATTTCTGGAGAAACTACGGCAAATGGGTTGTAGAGCAAGTTGAAATCCCGTTATATAACGAAATCTCTTGCGAATCATTTGTACCTAAAGAAGCGGTTGTTCATTCTTTAGATGCCAGAAGGTTCATCCCTGAAAGACCACCTTTACAAGGTTAATGTTGTCATCGTAGATTTGAGGAATATTGATGTTAAAATAAAGGTTGAAGATCAGACTATTATTCAGTTGTGTTCTTTACCACCTTTATACGAGAACTTTGTCGATACAATGATGTATGGTAGAACTAATTTTTCTATGAAAGATGTGAAGATATCTTTGAATTCTAAGGAGTTGCAAAGAAGAACGTTTGAGGGCAATACAGAAAGTTCGGCGGAGGGTTTGGTTATTAGAGAGAGAATGAATCAGAAGGGAGGGTCTGGCAGCAGAGGTCGTTCTAAGTCTAAGAACAAATTGAATGTGCTGAAATTCTTCACTTGTCATAAGAAAAGGCACTTCAGGAAAGATTGTCTAGAGCGTAAGAAAGGAAAGAGAAGATTCTTCGAAGCCACTTGGGTAACTGTTGCAGAGGATAATGATTTAGATAGTGGTAGCGTTCTCACAATTTCTACCTCTGGCTTTAGCGATGTGTGGATACTTGATTCGGGTTGCTCGTATCACATTTGTCTTAACAGGGACTGGTTTACCTTTTGTTGTTTCATTAATGGAGGGGAATTTCTGATGGAGAATAATGTGTTATGCAAGGTTGTAGGTATATTTACAGTTCGAATCAAGATATTTGACAGTATAGTGAGAACACTGACTGATGTCAGACATGTTCTAGAATTAAAGAAAATTTTGATTTTTCTGGGTACGCTGGATTCCATCGACTATGGTTACAAGGTTGAAATTGGAGTCATTAGGGTTTCAAAGGGTCTCTTGTGGTGATGAAGGGACTAAAACAACATGGTTAGCATGCTCTGCAAGTAGCACAATTACAGGTTCTGCTGAAGTATCGTCTTCGAATCCGAATTTATATACTACCAGGTTGTGGTATATGCAATTGAGGCATATGAGTGAAATATGGATGGATGTTCTGAGTAAGCAGGATTTGCTTGATGGTCAAAAAATAAAAAAACTGGATATCTGTGAGCATTGTGTTTTCGAAAAATAATGTAGAGTGAAGTTTAGTGTGGGAATTCATAGGACCAAGGGCACATTTGATTATATCTATTCTAATCTTTGGGGTCCTTCTCAGGTTAATTCACATGGTGGTGGTAGATATATGATAACGTTGATTGATGATTTTTTTTGAAAAGTTTGAGTTTATATTCTGAAAAACAATAATGAGGCTTTTGTCACATTCAAGCAGTGGAAGACCTTAATTGAAAAGCAAACTGGAAAACAGTTTAAACACTTGAAGGCAAAAAATGGTTTGGAGTTTTGTGATGGAGAATTTAATAAGTTTTGCAAAACTCATGAGATTGTGAGACACCGCATAATGAGAAAATTTTTATAGCATAATGGAGTTATAGAATGGATGAACAAAATAGTATTGGAGGAAGCACGGTATATGTTGTCCAATGATAGGTTAGACAAAGTGATATGGGTTGAAGCTGTTTTCACAACTTGTTTCTTAATGAACTGGTCTCTATTGACTGCTATTGACTGTAAGACTCCAGAGGAGATATGGTCTGAGGAAGAAGATGCACAGTTGTTGCGGTTGTAATACCGCGCTCCAACACATGGTATGATATTGTCCGCTTTGGGCCATAACCCGCACGGTTTTGCTCTTGGGTTTTATCTCAAAAGGCCTCATACCATTTGAAGAGAACATACTACATATAAGCACATTCCCTTTTTCACACCCAGGCGATGTGAGATTGAGCACCCTGTACCCTGTCAATGTGGTAGCTCAGCTCAGTGTCTATCTTTGCACCCACCTACTCACACCCGTCTACAACGGTTACTACAATCCACCCCCTATGAGGCCTGACGTCCTCGTCGGCACACTTCTGGCTGGATTCAGGCTTTGATACCGACTGTAATACCCCGCTCTAACACATGGTATGATATTGTTCGTTTTGGGCCATAGCCCACACGGTTTTGCTCTTAGATTTTACCCCAAAAGACCTCATACCATTTGAAGAGAACATACTATATATAAGCACATTCCTTTTTCCACACCCAGGTGATGTGGGATTAAGCACCTTGTACCCTGTTAGTGTGGTAACTCAGCCCAGTGTCTATCTTCGCACCTGCCCACAAGGGTTACTACAATGGTACAATGTGGCTAGAGATAGACTGTGGAGGGTAATGATAGACCGTGGAGGGTAATTAAGCCACCTCAAAAGTATGACTTTTCACATGCTGATTTGGTTGTTTATGCACTTAGTGTGGCAGATAATATTAATGAACAGGTACCATGTACTTATCATGAGGCCATCATGGGTGGAGAGTTAGCACAGTGGTCTGTTGCCATGAGTGAGGAGATTGGGTCTCTTCATAAAAATTAGACTTGGGAGCTAGTTAAGAAGCCTAAGGGCTAGAAGATTGTGGGTTGTAAATGGATCTTCAAGAAGAAGGAAGGAATTCTAGGAGTGAAAGTTGTGAGGTTTAAGGCACGCTTGGTGGCGAAAGGCTATACATAGAGGGAAGCGGTGGAATTTAATAAAGTTTTCTCCCCTGTTGTGAAACATATCTCAATCTGAGTGTTACTTGCTATGGTTACTCTGTATGACTTGGAGCTTGAGCAGCTTGATGTCAAGGTTGTGTTCTTGCTTAGAAAGTTGGAAGAGTAGATTTATATACATCAGCCTGAGGGGTTTGAGATTCAAGGAAAGCAAGACCATGTTTGTCTACTGAAGAAGTCTTTGTATGGGCTGAAGCAATCTTCTAGACAGTGGTACAAATGATTCGACACCTTTATAATTAGGAGTGGCTATTGTAGGAATGAGTTCAACAGTTGTGTGTATCACAGGAGGCTCTCAGATGGTTCGTATTTGTACTTATTTCTCTATGTTGATGACATCTTAATAGTTTGTAGAAACATGTCAAAAATCAATATATTAAAGTCTCAGCTTAGTGGTGAATTTGAGATGAAAGATCTAGGTGTCGTAAAGAGGATTTTGGGTATGGAGATATATAGAGATAGAAGAGCGGACATATTATATTTGTCACAAAAGAAATACATCGAGAAGGCGTTGAAACACTTCGGTATGCAAGCATTAAAGCCCGTGAGTACTCCATTCGCAGCCCACTTCAGACTTTCGACATAATTGTCACCACATACTGAGGAGGAGTTGGAACACATGTCTCATGTTCCTTATGCTAGTATAGTTGGTAGCATCATGTATGATATGGTGTGCATTAGACCAAACATTTCATATGCAATAAGTGTAGTGAGCAAATACATAGATAAACCTAGGAAGGTTCATTGGCAGGCTGTGAAATGGATATTGCAATATTTGTGAGGTACTGTATATGTTGGATTAGTCTATGATAGAGGTAGTAATACGTCTGAGAGTGTTGTTAGATATGTGAATTCGAATTATGCTGAAGATCTTGATAGGATGAGGTATTTAACAAGGTATGTCTTTACTCTTTGTGGGAGTATGATCAGTTGGAAGGCGACTTTGCATTCTGCAGTTGCATTGTCTACTACAGAGGCTGAGTACATGGTTGCCATAGAGGCAGTGAATGAAGCTATATGGCATAGAGACTTGGTTAGTGATTTGGGCTTGTAGCAAGATAATTTGACTATATTTTACGGCAACCAGAGTGCTAAAAATCAGATGTTCCATAAGAGGACCAAGCATATTGATGTTAGGTTGCACTTCATTAGATATGTGATTGCACAGGATGCTATTGCAATGAGGAAGATTGGGACAACAGAGAATCTGGCAAATATGATGACTAAGGTCATTCCTACTATCAAGTTTAAACATTGTTTGGGCTTAATTGGTGTTTATAGTTGTTGAGGCTCTTAGGGCCATGCGAATGAGGTAAAAAGAGTAGTTGGGATTACGGAGCTTGGCGGAATTTGAGCTAAGGTGGAGATTTGTTATGTTGTGGCCCGAATTTTGTCTTGGCCCAGGTCACATTGCGACCCGAAAATGGGTTTTGTGTGACCTTAATGACCTTTTTTGCTTGCGAGTTTTGGACCCGAATTAGGACTCTCTTGTAGGCCGATATATAAGGGTATTTAAGAGTTTAGAGTGAGTGAGAGAAAACATTGAAAACGCAGAAAGAGAGTGAGGGAGCGAAAGTTAGGATTTGGGGTTAGAACTTGTAATCTCTTGATTTTCGCATAATAAAATCTTTTGCTGGATCTTCGCCGTGAACTTAGACACATCGCCGAATCACGTAAATTTCTGTTGTGCTTGGTTCATTTTGTATTGTATTTTGTGATTGTATTTAGTTCGCGATAATTTTTCCCAACATATATATATAGAAATACATATGTACAATATATATATATATATATATATATATATATATAATTTATATAAGATTATATGTATATAATATATAAATATATATAGAAACATATAATATATATACACACACACACTTGCTTAGTTTTGCAATTTAATTTCCCAACACTTTTCAGACACAGCTTGGACCATGGACACAACTTGGATTGAAACTTGGACATTAGACCCATAAAGTAGCTAGAATTTGTGAGAATTACCCTAAAACTTGCAAATACATAGAAACACACATTTATTAATTCAAATAAATAAAATAGAGTACTAACAAATATAATTTTAGAAGTAAAAATACATATAAAATATGCACTATCATCTATCCAAATTAACAATTGAATATTTATTAAGCTCACTTTATTATTTTTCTGTTTAATCAAAAAGTATTTAATAAAATTCATACACTTGCCAAGTGTATTTCCAATTTATTAAATTCGTACCAAGCACTTGGATTTACCATAATTAAACTAATCAAATTATAATAAATTAGCTAGCATAGATGCAAGTCTTGAGAGTATGTTCTAAAGTCAATGATTAGCCAATAGCCAATATATTTGGATCTTAGACACTAAGGTCCACCGCATATATCAAAGTAGGATAATGCTACTCAGGCAGAATTCTTAGGCAGAATTCGTAGGCAGAAACATTTACATCCATTGGATGCATGTGGTAGACCCCACGACATACACTCACCATATACATCTAATGGATCTAAAAGTTTCTGCTTGTGAATTCTGCCTAAGTAGCATTACCCATCAAAGTATTAACTAACTAAGGCAAGGGTCCATCACCTTCTCATACTTGAAGATAATATTTGTCATAACACTGATAAGTAATAATTGCTATGATGGCCTTCACAATTACTTTGATAATTGACTTGTCAGTGATCTAAGTCCAATTCTTTCTTCAATAGGGAGTCCACCCACTATTGCTGAACATTTGAACAATTTATGATAACACAATATCTATGACTTGTGCTCCCGTCTTTGATAACCATATCATGCACGCACCAAGTCAACACCTCAATTCATCTCATGAACCGAACATGAACGGTCTGACGAGGACTTTAAACCTCTACACATGAATGGTCTCACGAGGACTTTAAACCCATCTGAGTCCCTTGACTCGACTTCATAACTGTCTTTGAGACCTTAAACTCTTTACACTATTTCGACCAAACTATGTTCGACTTGATTCTTGAGCAACCTCAAGATACGTAGGTAGTCTAGGGAGCCCTAGATTCGATCCCACAATCACTTCCCATATATCTCCACTTCATACCATATGTCCTTTCCATCCACTACATTAATTCTATATAGTCTATCCATTTCGACTGAACTACGTTTGACCTGATTCTTGAACAACCTCTAGATACGTAGGTAACTTGGGCAGCCTCAGGTTTAGTCAAACCTCCCCCCAAATTCCCTTCCTCTGTCTTCCCCTTTTTATTTATTCATATACATATGTTAGATCTTTTATGAATACAATCATCCTTCAAATAGCAAAGTATCGTAGAAGGTAACTGTACTTGGTACGAATGTTATGGGGTGCCTAACACATTCTCCATATATAACTAAACCTTCGAATCTAGCAATTTGGTTTTCGAAAGACTATGTGGTAGTCATTCAAAAGGGTCCGTACGTACATTTTTACTTTCATGTGACATGGCACACTACAACTCAATGTTAGTTGGCAACTCCAATAATACATCTTTTTCAACCTTTCATTTCTCCAATTAAGTCTTGACATATGCCAAACCTGTCGCAATACACAGAACAACAACTGGCGACCCCCATTCTTTTCTGTGGGGATCGACTGGGCGATTTCGTAGGTACAACATGCTATGTAGGGCATACAATCTCAACACACCCAAAATCAGGACTACGTCCTTGGTGTTGTAGGGTTTTCACTATGATGAGAAATCGACATACAATTACAGAGAGTTCAGAATGTATATATAGCTAGGCACCTCCTAAGGCTACATAACAAGTGTGAAAATACCAAAATACTCTCCAAAAATTTGGGTCACTTGGATCCACAAAGTTAGAACAAGGTGTTCAATATTATCAGGCTTCACACTCCCTATCACACCCCTTCTCCCTTCTTAGATGTACTCAATTTGAGAGAAATGGGCTAGAAAATCCTATTTCATTATTTATAATGATGCATTGGTAATGAAATAATTCATTATTTTTTTACGTATGTATAATTAAAAACTTGAATTCTTATTTTATAATTATTTTAATAGTTTGAGAAATTTGGAAAATACAAAAATTATTTAAAAAAAACTAGGGTAATTTTGTTACTAATATTCTAATGTGGAAGAGAGACGAGACAATCAAAGGATGATATAGGTAAAGATTAAAAGTGGAAGGAAAAATTTTACGGGTTAAGAAAAAAAGTTGGTACACAGAACACAGTTCAAAGTAATATG
Organism: Cornus controversa; assembly: GCA_026545225.1. Taxonomy (NCBI): domain Eukaryota; kingdom Viridiplantae; phylum Streptophyta; class Magnoliopsida; order Cornales; family Cornaceae; genus Cornus; species Cornus controversa. The sequence continues at coordinate 43,564,190 of CM048849.1, forward strand.
TAAATAGAATGCAGTTTCTCTACATGGGTTACACAAATAGTAAGTGCATGGTATCCAATTGAACTCTCAATCTTGCTGTTTGATAAAGGTACAAAATTAAGTACTTAAATTTTAAGTGCTAAAGTTTTAAGTTTTAAGTGATAATTGTAAATTGAATTTATTTTTTTATATTTTTAAAATTTTTATTATTAAGCATTTGGTGATAAATTAACTCATTATTATTAAAAAATTTAATTTATTTTAAGTGACATTTTTTTAAGTGATATTCAAAATGCTTTATAACAAGACTTATTTACCCGATCATAAAAACAGGTAAAAGTACAAGAATTTTTTTTAGTAAGACAAATTTATTTTCAAAAAAATGAATATCTACATGACAGCTCAAAAAGACTCATAATTTAAAGTGAAATAAACTTTCACATTATGAGAGAAAGCATTCAGAAAAGATGAGTACACATAAAAGAGTACAATGACTCTCCTACATTTTGTTTTGCGATATAACTGTACATAGAAATGACAAAGTCTCCTTTCCGTTGTTGGGGGATTTTATATAGTGAATTATAATTTTATTAAAACAATTCTTGTCTTTTGATTTGTTATAATAATAAAATGATTCCTGTTCATTTTAAAATTTAATATGTAGTTTTACCTAATATAGAATTACTGGCTTCTGCTTAATTGCTCTAAGAGGCCATTTGGTAGGATTGCAGCAAGCCAGCAACTATCTCAATAATGTCACCAGAGACTCAAAGGGCTTTCACTCATTCCACAGGCTCAAGAATGAACAACTTAAGAGACAACCTTGATTAAAGTGACAAATTGTGTTCACGGGAAACTCTTAACATGAATTCGACGCGACCTGTTTAATAAATGGATCGTATAACTTATAACATGACACAAATCGTTTAATAATTTATTTAATTCGTTTAAATTAAATAAGTCATGTAACATGTTTATTAAGTGAAACATTAAATGTAAATATAATGAAAAAATGCATAATGATGACTAAAATTATGAAAAATGAGGATAATTAGGACAATATAAATAAAAAAAAGGGAAATATAATATTCATATTGGATTATATTGAGATAACAAGATTGTTCGTAATAATTAGGTTAAAACATGTTACTAGTTAATTGGGTTGAACTAACACGATTAACTAAATGAGTTAAAACGGGTTGAACTTCAATAAAAAAAAATGACACGATTAATTAAATGGGTTCACAAGATGATGACACAAATACAATTAAGATGAATCCAAACCCGTTTACTTTGCGTCGTGTTTGCGAATTGTGTCAAATTTTACCACACCAAATTAATGTTCACAAGATGTCAATCTCTCATGAACCATAAGGTTCATTCCAAATGCCACGAGACCAAGGTTCGCAGTCGCGGACACAGTGTAACGGATTCGGGCCCGTATCAGTGTTACATAACAGAATTAGTTACCGCATTCGTAAATTTTTTTCAAGCACACACATAGTGAACAAAATGTACCGATACACAATTTTTTAAAACATAATTCGAAAAAGATGATTTTTTAGTGAATTTTGACGTATTTTATTAATTTTTGTAAGATCATTTAGCATAAGCAATGGCCTATTAATTATTTTTAAATTGTTATTGTTATTAAAAATACATAGTATTATACTTATTTTCAACATTAATAAATAAAAATAAATTTAATTATGAAATAAATGAATATTCATATCATATATATAACATGTAAAAATATATATATAGAAATAAAAAAATTGAAATTTAAAATAAATGAGAAAATGATATGAATTTGTCTACTTATAAAATAAATTAGACATATAAATTTGAATATTTAAATTAAACTCACTTGAATACTAAATTTTCTTCTTGGGAGTTTGAAGTGTATATTAACAGTACAACCACTTTGTTTCCTTTGCTATTCCCCTTCTAAAAAAGTTGTTGTGTAGCTGTCATTCCTCTGACAATCACAGTTTTAAGTAAAATTCAAATTCAGATAGGCTATGAGCAGTTGTAAAACTATGGTAATTGTTGGGTAGCCTCCGAAACTTGGAGACTCTGCAGTTAATAAAGATGAGTCCCACTATCGATTGTTTTAGAAATGGGTTAGGAATGAATGATTATAAAAGGAAAGGAAGGTTTGTGATGTTGTAGGAATATTAGTTATCTCACATCGGAAAGTCTTTAGAAGTTGGTGAAGGGTACCTGCTTTATAAGAGGAAGTCTCCCTGTCTTTAATGCCAGATTCGAAATTTGTATATTTTAAAATTAAAATTTCAAATAAAATTTAAAATAAATGCATTGAACCGGTATCCGTTAAGCACTAAATAGCGGCCGATTTTCTCAAACAAACTGTTGGGTCTCATGTGAGAACCGGGAATCATCGGTATATTGGTAGTGGATTCTCTCAAATTTGTCAGGTCCAATGTGACAACTGGATGATTGCCGATTCTTTCAAACAAACTGTTAGGTCTCATGTGAGAACCGAAAATCACCGGTATACTAGTAGCGGATTCTCTCAAATTTATCGGATTCAATGTAAGAACCGAATGATTGTGAGAATCGATAATCACCGGTATACTGGTGACCGATCCTCTCAAATTTATTGAGTTTCATGTTAGAACCGAAAATCACCGGTATAGTGGTAAGTCTTGGTATTGCCATGCATTTGGTTACGAACATGCCAATTTGGCAAATCATGCATGAGACTTAACTAGGTGTTGGTGTATAACCGGTTGGTTTGGCCGAACAATGCATGAGACTTACTAGGTGGTGTTATATGCACCATCACATATAGGGATGGCAATTTGCCCCGCCCCGTCGGGTACCCGCCTCGCTCCGCCCCGTTTAAAACTCGTTTACGGAACCGTTTAAGGAAACGGGGTGGGGATGGGGTTAGAGAAAATAACCCGCGTTTAAACGGGGCGGGGACGGGGGTAAGACCCTACCCCGACGGGTACCCGCCCCGTTTAAGTATATATATATTTATAATTTTATATATATAATATATAGAGAAAATATTAATAATGTATAAAGAAAATATTAATATTATATATATCATACAACTATACAAGTTTATTATATATGACTCAATATTATTCATTGTGTTACAAGTTCCTAAATGCATGTTTTTGGTGTATATGTATCAAAATATCATATTTATTACTATAAAAAATTTTGCATTAAGAAAAAAATGTATAAACGGGGCGGGGCGGGGTAAGTTAAACGGTTATGGGAATGGGGAAGTCAAAACCCGCCCCGCCCGCCCCGCCCCGTTTATATACGGTTGCGGGGCGGGGACGGGGTGGGGAAAGTTAAACGGTTTCGGTTATGGGAAAGGCAAAACCCGCCCCGCCCCGCCCCGTTGCCATCCCTAATCACATACCAAGGAAAAGGTCTGTTACATTCATTTAGGCTTGGAGTTTGAAAGACATTTTTATTCCTTCAAGAAATTCTACCTCTACCCTAAGGTCTCGACTGTCTTGAATTTTGCTAAAATTTGGAGTGTTCTCTCCTATTCACGTTGATTCCTAGAACAAACATAAACATAAGCTCTCTTTTTCGAGAGAAAGTATTAGATTTTACTATACCATAGACCAAAAAAGACTAATAATATCTTTTTATTTATTTATTTATTTATCATGCACCTCTCATAAATGTATGCACCTTGTTATTTGAAATTTATGCATAAAAGTCTCAAATGAATATGTAGTTATTGTTAACTTAAACATAAATTATTATTTTAAATTTAATCTATACTTCTTAAATAATTGAACTTAATGTCATTCATTTTAAAGCTTTCAATTCAATTAGTGGAGTGTCCACATCAGATTTCCTTTATTTTTTCTTTTTTGTCATCACACGAATCCTTCTGCCTTTATGTCTTTTGTTAAGAAGTCGCATAATAGATATTTGAGGGAATTTAGAGTGGACCTCGCACAACAAGAACCAATCTTAATGTCTTTTTAATGGTTCATGACAATTGACAACCCAAACCTTTAAGTTTGTAGTGAGTTTTGAGTATACTTATTGTGGCTTTATTGTTATAGGTATCCATCGTGGCTAAACCGAAAAGGCCACAAGGTTGTTTGAAAAGTCAAAAGAGCACTACCTACTTGCCCAAAACTTTAGAAGTGTTTTAAGCCGTCACAAATCGCTACCCTTTAGTCCAAGAAAACCTCTAACAACTAACAATAATATGTTAGGTCACTTCGAAAACCTCAAGAATGCACTGAGTCCAAAACTTTAACATCATGTTGTTTCATCCGTAAACTTCGAGAATATCACTCTCAAATCCAAAACTCGGACGTCATGTTGTATCATTTTCAAATATTTGGGAACACCACTATTACATCGCGTGGCCTTAAGTAATTTCTATCCTAGAAATTTTGTTTTGGATAATCAATAACTTTAACCACCTCTAATGGACTTAATTTTCAATTCGATTTCACCTTGTTTCTTGTCTTTTTCTATTTTTATAATTTCTACCAATATATACCACCTTTTATAATTATATAAACAGCCAACCTTGCTACCACCTACTTCAGCCCATCCAATAATATATTCTATTTTTATTAGTGCATAATTGACATCTAACCCCCCCCTTTTTTTTTCCTGAAACAAAAGAAAACAAAATTTTTTTTTCCATATACTTCTTTTTTGCACCAGGTGTATATATATTATCTAGGGAGTACTGAAAGGAAAGAAAATATTACATGATCCGGGACTATGTGGTCTCGATCAAATTGACAAGTAACTAAAAAATATTGAATAAATTTGACACATTTAATTATATGTGTAATTAGCTAGATCACATAGTCTCGGACCATGTAATAATTTCTCGTGAAAGAAAGTCGAGAGCTCTTTGGGGCATCTCTTCTCCTCAAAACATTCACCAGAAGAATTGTAGTTGAGTGGGAGCTTCCTAGCTCTTGTGTCAGAGTGTTGCAGCTGCTTTGAGTGGTTGTTCAGTCGCTTTTGGGGCCAGAATTTGTTGTTGGGTTTGTTGGCTTGGATCCCTTTATGTTTTTTTTTTTTTGGAGTCTCTGTGACTCTCCAGCCTTTGGGCTCCATGCATGCCTTGGTATCTCTGTAAATATTTCTTGAACTAATATTTACTATTTTACTTTACCTAAAAAAGGTGAAATCTGGTAAAAGAAATTAAATGGTATGTTTATATGAGTTCAATATCAATTTGATACCAATGTGTCATGTTATTTTAGTATATGTATTATGAAGAAAAAAAATTGCGATCAGCCTCCATTGATATCACACCCTCCCATAAATATAGGAAAAATTACTTCCATTATTTTGGGTAAACTATTTTTCATAAATTTGAAATATCAGATTTTTTTAATCACATTTTACTTACTACCAAGAGTCATATGTTATTCACTTCTTTAAAGGGAAGTTGAGGGTTATTTTAATTACGAGAGATATACTAGGAGTCTTGAAATTAGAGAAGCCTCTTCAAATTTAGTATTACATTAATTTAGAGATAATTTGAACGATTGTCTTGTTGTCGAATGGAATGAACATTTTATTAAAGTGAGAATGAAAATAGAATAAAATGGTCATTCTTATTCTATTATTGTTTGTTTTCAAACATAAAATAATGCAGGAATGGAATAATAATTAAATTATTTTTGGTAATTAAATTTTATTTTTTAATATTTATTGGGAATGAAATGATCATTCCATAGGTTGAGTAGTGGAATGAATTTTCATTCTTTTTCATTTCAAATGAATGACGCAGAATGATTATTCCCACTTTAGTTTTTTTTACCAAATAAATGAATGGATTAAAAAATGTAATATTGACATTTCATTCTATTCCATTGTTGCATATCAAACGCAGCATTAGTATACTAATGACATTTATTGATTTATTTACATACTAATAATTATAAATAAAAATTATTATTAATAAAGAAGTATATTAAAAATATAGTATGAAAATGCATATAAAAAAATAAATGGTCTTGAAAGGTCACTTAGGGAGGGCTCTTCAAATTCAGTATTATATTAATTTAGAGATAACTTAAACGGTTGTTTTGATATCTCTTGGAATACCAATGGCATTTATTAGCTTATTTAATACTAATAATTATAAATAAAAATTATCATTGATAAAGAAGTATATAAAATTGTATAAAAATGTATATAAAAAATGAAAATGGCTTAAACTTTTAATTAATTTATTATTATTTACGTACTAATAATTATAAATAAAAAGTATCATTGATAAAGAAGTATATATAAAAATAAGTATATATGAAAGTATATAAAAATAAAAAAACTTTTAATAGTAGTATAATTGTTTCCGAAATTTCATTCTTTCATTTTATCCGCCTAAAAGATCTTGTGAAATTCAAATATTTGTGACAAATGTATCCAAATAACAAATTTGGATTGGAAAAAGTGCAGTCTAACTTTAAACTCCTCCACAAATACTCCCTAAAACAATAAAAATTACTTTCTTACAAAATTTTTTGGTATACTATATATATACACACACTATTGTATGTCGGTACTATCCATGTAGAAGAAATCGTAACCGTTAAATCGTTAGATACATTAATTTTAGACCGTATATAAAGACATTTTGTAAAGACTTAAAATGTAATATACACTAGTGTATTAATTATCATGATCGTTAGATAGAGTTATTTTGAATCATAGATTGGTAAAGATATTTTGATTCATATAATTAATTTTTTAACAACTTTTGACCGTTAAATTGACTTTTTTATGTCATTATACCTGGCTTAAATGTAATATATATATTGTGTAAAAAGTGCATCATAACCCTTTCAATGAAATTATGAAACTAATGGCCAAACAGATTCAAAATTTCCAAATAAGTACTTTTATCAACTTGCACAAAAAATAATAATCTCCACTTTCATGTTCGTGGTCCTCCCAACTACTTTTTTCATCTCATAGATATTTTTTTTTTGGTAAACAAATTTCTCATTCACGACTCAACCTAATCATCTAATTTTGAAGACACATGCAATTTATTGTCATAATGAATTCAATTCGTAGTAGCAATTAGTAGGTTTATTAGGGTCAGTCAAGTAATTTTACGGAGAAAAAACATGTTACCATACTTCATATTGACCTGTGAGTGGTGGTAGACAGATCATGTGAACCATAATGTAGATGTCCTGAGTTTATTGACCATGACCATGACCAACACACGTTGTCGCAAAGTCGGTTGAGCAATGATATTATCTTATTATCTTAGGTTAACTAGAAACATTTCATTGTGGTGCATTATCATGTAACTGAGCATCATGACAACAGCCCACACAAAGTTGTCATCACACCACAAATCATATAGCTGGTTTTCAACATTCGGTTGATTGACCTTTCACATGGAATTATGTCCCACCCTTTGATTGACATTTATTTATTTATTTTTATCTTGACAAGTAATTTTTAAAGACTTTAATTTTCAACTTTCTATTTTAAAAAATAAAAAAAAATACCCACTACACTATATAACCCTTGATATTAAAAAAAAATTGAACCAAAACAATAAATGCAAAAAAAAATTAAACTATTATAATGTTTCTATTCAATACATTTATAGTTGTTCTCGACAAATTTTCATATTCTGAAAGCGTTAGAATGATAACTTTATTGTCAATGCAATTCAGTATACGTTTATCTCAATACACACAATTATTGTATCATTCCATCCGATGCACAGTCGAGTTTCAAAATATTCATAGTAGAAAATACCCTCTCTATTATGAGAGTCGTAACGAGCAAAATTAGTGCCAATTTTAGAAGCAAGTAAACTAATGAATAAACATTGTCTCTTTTTGTCTTAACCATTTTTCGTGCAATATTATCAATCCCTTTGTAATTTGAAAACTCGTTGCTAGAGCACATATCAATAATATAAGTTTCAAATTGATTATTAAGTTATATGAGCTCCGTTGGAGAAATTTCTTTTAGATAAAATTGAGCAAGATGGATTAATTTTTTTTTTTTTTGTTGAAAGTAGAGAATGAATCATCTGGACACAAATATGATATACAAAGAAGTAACTCAGTGTTTAACTCACTGAGACGACTTTTTAGCTCTTGAAGTAGCATGTCCATGACAACGCAGAACAATTCAACACTATAGTAATGCAAATATGTGTTTTCATAAGCTTTACTTTGTGGTCGCTCTCGAGTTAGAGGCTATCATTCATGTTGAGAACTTTAATGTTATCTTTTCCAAAAAATAAGAAACTTTGATGAAGTAAAGAATTCTAACCATTTTCCCTTATCATTGGAAGTTGCTTTTTTCGTACTTTAACCACTGACATAACATTTAGTTGATTTTTTTTGCAGTACCTTTGACACTTGTAATTTTCAATATAGTCCTCGTTAAATGTAAACTAAAAACAAAACTGAATGATTGCATCTGTTCCAACAAAAATTTTGCTACAGATCTTTATTCACCATTTTTGCTACAGATCTCTATTCACCATTCGATCCATCCTCTCCAATTATCTTAAGCACATCAATTACAGATGAGAATATGGAAATCATGTTGATTAAAGTATCATACTAGGAGTCGCGACGGTTATCACTAGGACGCTTAAGAGTAGTATTCTAATTAAGGCCTCGTCCACTTGCAATTTTATTATTGTTGAGTGCTTCAATAATCATGGTGGCTTGTTTTTCTTAAAAAATATCATGGCGTTTACATGAAGTCCTAACAACATTTACCACATTAGCAACAAAGTTAAAAAAGTAATAATATCAACATGACTTTTTGCTACTGTTACAAGAGTCAACTATAGTTGATGAGCAACATAATTGACATAAAAAAACACATTCATTTTTTTTTCATAATTAGTGTTTTAAGACCATTGATCTGACTTTGTATATTACTAGCCCCATCATATCATTGCTCGCATAATCTAGAAATTCTCAGTCCATGCCTATAGAATAGTTCAAAAATTATCATCTTTAAGTGAAAGAGCAATGGTACTAGTAACATGTTCCACACTTACAAACCGTTCAATTACATTATTATCCATATCCACATAACGCAATACAACAGCCATTTGCTCCTTCGATGATATGTCACGAGATTCATCAATCATAATAAGAAACAGGGCATCTCCAATATCTCTAACAAAACACCAACAATTTCAATTGTAGTGACATTCACAATATCTTTTTGAATCTTAGGTGACGTTATTATGATTAGAAAGAAAATTTAAAAATTGAAAGAAATTTCCTTGAATACATAGATTCATCATGACCACGAAATGCAAGCCCTTGTTGTGACACATACTCCATGCAATCAGTTGATGCAATCAAACGAGTTTGATATTCACTTCAAGTTTGGTCTAATTGCTTGGAGAAACTTTGAATGTGTTGTTTTTAATTTATTAAAGTTTCACATTGATTCCAAGCTTAGTTGTGGGCACTATTTGGCCCTCCAACATAAATTTGGAATATTTCTCTCTTCTTCTAATTTGAAAATCCTTCACCAACAAAAGAGTCATCACTTGACTCTTCTCTTATACTTGGTTTAAAAAGATAGCAATATAGACAAAAATGCTACATCTTTTGATATGCTATATTCTGTTGAATTAGTATGTTCATTAAATCAAACAAGATTAAATTGTCTTGACACTCGTTCAAATTTCATGTTTGAACAAGTTAGGGAGGGAATAGAAAGAAAAGAGCAGTGACCCATGATTAAAAAAGCTTGTGGGGGAGTAGAAAAATAACATGACTTATTTTGTAAGTGATATGAATAAAACATGAATTCACTTGTTTAAAAATTAGTGACAAAGCAAAAGCAAATAATTAGCCAACTTTCCTATCATTTCCTTCAAAATCATTCAACTTTAAAAATGGTAACCTTAACACTATCCAAGAGCTCAAAGTTTTCCTCCTAATAATGAATGGCAATTCAACCCACCTCAATGGGTACCCTTCCTTAGTGTATTGGACATGATATTTGGGGGTAGGGACGCAAAACTCACCCTTTGTAGAGTAGTTAAAGTATTTATTGTAAATAATTATTCATATTTTTTATATTTCTAACTAGAAAGTTAAGAAGTTTATGCAAATAATTGTTGGATTTTGTTTTATAACTATACTTTTCTTTTTCATTCTAAAATAACATCTTGAATTTGCTTATAAAGTTATAAGTGAAACTATATATATTTTTTTTAAACAAAAAAAATTGTGCATAAGGGGGCACCTTGAAGCTGCTACAATTGGGAAGATGCTTTTCTTTCACAGGACATCTTAGTGTTTTAAGTATAAAACAAACAATAAGCTCTACCTCTCTTTCCATTTCCTTCAATTTTCTCAATCCAAACATAATGTTAGTTATTTAAACACGAGAAGAGATTAATATTTTTTTCCCTTTTTTCTCTTTTATTTGATATATCCTCTCCTTTTTCTATTCTTGTTAATTTTTCGAGCACTAGAAATGCAATTTGGGTGGACCAATTTGAAGTCATCCCAATTGAGAAGTTTGGATTGAGTTGGACTTGTGTTATAAATCTTATACCTCCCGTGACGGCTATTAAATTTATAACACAAATTATTAGTTAATTAAAGAGTAAAATTGTTAAAGAATAATTAAGTATTTAATAAAATACATAATAAAAATATAAATATAATCCTTACAATTATATGGGTATGGAAACGAGGTAAGTGACTATACATTTTAGGCGAAACATGCATGTGAATCTTGAAGAAAAATCTTGAATCATTATTAAATAATTTTATTTATTATTGAACTTAAACACGGGATTATTTATTATAGACATATAGCACAAGCATATTCTTTATATATATATATGAATATGAATATGTATATATATACTTACCGGGAAAAAAAAATGTATATAATAATCACAAAACTGTGCGTATACAAGTGTGTGTGTGTGTGTATATATATATATATATATATATATGACGGTTTGTGGTATACTGTGATGGGTGTGAGTAATCGCTGTCGCGTCGCATGGGTTTGGGGTAACAGTTTGGGTTTTGATTTGGGTTAGCAATTACCATGCGCCTATACAGCTATTTTTTTTTGGGGGACAAAAGAGCCTATACAGCTATTCAATCTTGGCATCAATTAAAGGTGGGTGATGCAACGGGTAAAGAACACATCCTAATCAAAGCTGCATGTTGTTAGCAGCAAGAAAATGAATTATTATGTGTTTGAAAAATTGATTCATTATTTATATTTGTTAGATTTCTTATACAATTGCACCCAGTGGACTAAGAGCGTCTAGTTCCGTGAGTGAGTGTGCCATGTTCGGGTTCCCCTTCCCCCATGTTTGATGGAAAAAAAAAAAGATATTTTGTAATGCAATTATAAAATTACTCTCCTAACCTTGTCATATGCCCGTTTAATAAATAGTTTTGGACGATTTGCCATCCCTAGTTCTAATCCCACTTGCTAACCCCAATCGGTGGATCCAATATCGGGCCATCCAAAATATGAAAAATTAGAAAATAAATATTTTAAAATTTTAGAAAATCATGAAAAATTATAATTAAATAATATTAACCTATTTCAGTCAAAATAAATTTAGGAAACTTCTTGATTCTAAAATTATTTCTATTTAAAAGGCCTTTTAGGAATTTAAAATAAAAAAAGTTATTTGGTGGATGCATTTTTTGAAATTTCTTCTACAATTAACACAATTTTAATTTGATAAATTTATCCTTATTAATTTCTCTCAATAGGCAAGTTTCACAAAATAAAAGAAGGTAAAACTTTCTATAAAATTTGCTACTTAAAATAATTCCGGCTTCCTTCCAAAAATAAGTTTTTTTCGCTTCCTTTGAATGAACTTTTTAGGGTTTCGATTTTTATTTTTTTTATTTCACCAAACACTAATATTTTTTGAAAATAATTTTTGAGTTTGAAAGTTCGTTTCAATCGCACGAGAAGCTCCTCCAAATGAACACTAAGTTTAGGTGAGTTTTAGATTAATTAGTTATGTACTTAGTTTGAAAAGTGGCTTTTTAGGCACAAAACTCGAGAGTATGAATTATTTTTAATAGGTCACAAAATTTTATAAGCATTGATATTATGTTGGATTATATGTTTCTAGATAATGAATGATATCTTAAATTGGAGATATGATAAAATTAGGAGTTGAATTAAAATCATGCACTGAATTTAAGGTTTGGACTAGTTGATCCCGTATTAAAATTTTGGAAGGTAACACCTCCACCAACCCTGTATTGATCCATCAATCTGAGTCCTACCCAACCGTCCAAACTACGTCAAGTGGATACGGGTTCTTCGGTTTTTTATTTCGGCATAGAAGTCGATGCACTTTGGACGTCAAGTGGATACGGGTTCTTCGGTTTTTTATTTCGGCATAGAAGTCGATGCACTTTGCACCACTCTTTTCTTCTTCGAAAATGCTTGACCCCACCCATTGCACTCTCTCTGTCGGTTCCACTCGAAATCGGCTTGAAAAGGAGGACTCTTTCTTCTTTTATGTGCCACTATTTCTACCACTTCTGTCTCAATAGTCTCTGTGTCTCTCTCATATTTATATAGGCCGGTGAAAAATCCCAAAAAGCAAAACCTGAAACGAAAACCGAAACCATTCCATGAAACGCTCTTGTTCCTTTCCAATCTTCCAGCCATCACTACCCCTCTACTCTCTCTCTACCCGTTTCTCTCTTTAGAACTCATTCTATAATTTGCCGACTCTCTCTCTACAACCGTCTAACCACCAATTCTCAGCTGCGAGCGATTCTAGTTTCTTTCTAGGTTTCTCTATCGCCATGGATTCGGAAGACGATATGCACGATGCCAACGACTCCGAGTACATGGACGACTTCTACAGCAGCGACACGGCCATGGACAGCGACTACGATGGTGCCGATTTCGAATTTATGGATAATGACTCTGATATCGCTGATGACATCTTGGTCAATCGTCAGCAGGTGAATTCGGGCGAAAAGTTCACCACTTTAAGCTTTTCTTTTTTGTCTAGATTTTCGATATGAATTAGTTTATTGCTGCTATAGGCTCTTTATATGTAGTAATCTGTGTTGATCTTATAGCTGCTTTCTTTTGTATTTTGCTTTGATTTCTATTTGATTGATAATATGTAAAGGAGAGAATTGCATATCTTTAAGCGAATTTTGGGCAAATTGTGTGAATATATGCTGAAATTCGATATGATTATATCATTTTAGAATTAAACACTTGGTGGATAGGGAATGAATTTGAATGATAATTGTATTTATAGTGCTTCGGTTGTCGGGTAGTCTTGTAATTGCAAGTTATGTTTGCAAGAATTTATGGGTTTTGATATTTTGATATTGCTGATTGTGTTTATGGTGTTATGGGTTTTGGGTGAGATTGTTTCATCTTATCAAATCGTTTGTGGTTTCTTCCATACGTTGGTTGCTTGGTTTTGCAATTTTGTTTTTGATTATCAAGGGCCTGATACCTTTCTGTTGTTTGTCATTCCTCTTGCCCCGTGTGACAAGTTAATTGCAAGATTTTTGACTGGTCCTCCTGAGTTCTACAGTTCTTTTTTGTGTTATTGTAAATAAAGTCCCCTTAGCGGTGTTTGCATAGTACTGAACTTTGGGACATTGACTGTTACCCTAAAATCATGATATGTAGTGATTTGTTGCGGAAGAAAGTCAAAACATGTTGCACTTTGTTCTAGAACAGTATAACTTAGCAATCCAAGAAATATTTCCCTTTTTCTTGTTATAGTTTATTCTTCACTAGAAGTAACTTAAAAAAATTTAATTGAAATCTAATAAGACGAGCTTAGAAGGAAATGCTATAAGCGAAGGGCCTTAGCATATATTTTGCAATAAATAATTCAGTGTGACAAGTTGCATAAGCAAATTAAATATTTGTGCATTTTCATAGCGTAATGTCTCATTAATCACTCGTGCATTTAGAAAAATAGCCTTAACGCATTTTGATTAAGTAATCTTTATAAATATATTTACAGAGCACCTCATTTGGAAATATGTGGCGTACCATGCCACATACCACAACAACTTGCATTTTTTCGACAAAGAGTTTCATAAATCTTGTTTTGTCATTCCGCTCTATCTTTGGCAGTAGCCTCAGCCAAACCACATCTATTATATATTTCCTAAATATCTCAACCCATGTTAATTTTGGCCTTCCCCTTCCTCTAACAGCATTACCTTCGATAAGGACCACATCATTGTTCCTAACTGGTGCAACTATTGGCCGTTGTTGCACATAGCCAAACCATCTTACTGCAGTGGTGCTACTTTAACCATTAACTAATGTGTTCGCGTTTAACTACATCCTTTTTTGTCTTGCCAGTTCCCACACGTGACACAACCATCTTAAGATTCTTGTTTCTGCTACACTTACTTTAGAATTTGTTACTTGTAGTCACTTATCATTCTGATAACTGGTCTAATAGCTGGTTTATAATAATTACCTTTCAATTTTAGAGTTTACGCATATCACACAAGATGGCAGAAACACTTCTCGATTTTACTCATCCTATTTTGATAATATAATTAACATCATCTCCAATTTCTCCCTTTCTATGCATAATGAAGCCTAGGTAACAAAAATGTTCCCTTTTGGTACCTTTGGACCCTTGATTTTCACAGTCTATACTAGTATTTTTAGTTTTACTAAAGTTACATTCCTTATATTCAATTTTAGTACTACTTATATTCAACCTTTGATCTTAGAGTTCCTCTTCAAACCTCTAGTTTATCACTTATCACTATTTTACTTTCTCAATCAAAACAAAATTTACAAAAATAGCATAAATCATGAAACCTCATCTTAAATTTGTTTTGTTACTTCATCCATAATACAGACAAAGACTTACGAGTGATATATACCAAAAGTAATTGGGAATTCACTTATTTCTCATGTAGTTGTTCTCACTATAATCATTGACATCTCCTTTAGCATATAAATATTTCTATTAGTAATAACTTTGTTAAAGGGACCCTATTGTAGGCTTTCTTCAAATCTATAAAACCTATATGTGGATTCTTTTTGCTTTCTCTCAATATATTTTCGTAAATCTCCTTAATGAATAAATAGCTTTCATTGTGGACTCCGCAACATAGTCCATTGATTGTATGACACTATAGGTTCATGCCTTTGTGGTTGTTTAATAATTCTTTCCCAGAGTTTGATAGTATGACTCATTAATTTATACCATGGTAGTTTAAGTAACTTTGAATATTCCCTTTCTTTTTATATATGGGTAATATTTTTTTTTCTTTACACCACTCATCAAGCAACATTTTATTTATTATTACCTCATTGAACCATTGTTTCAGCTTAGGCACACCATCAACAACTAAACGCCTCCAAACCTCAATAGGAATGTCATAAGGTCCTAGAGTTGTTCCTGTTTTCATCTTGCTCAACACATTCTTTACCTTGTTTATGTTGATCTTGGAAAAATATTTGCTTTCTAAAAATAAAATTTTCATTCAACAACAAGTTCTCAAAGTAAATTTACACTTATCTCTAATTTCATCATCTTTCACTAAAACCTTTAGATCCTCACTATTGATTCACATAATATTGTTAAAATCTCTAGTTTTCCTCTCCCTTAACTTTGCTCATTTCGAGTAGCATGAGAAAATTATTAAACATATTTGTATTTTTTATTATCAGTAATGGGACATCATGGTAAAACATACACTTATTTTGAGGCCAAGTTGCACTAAACCCCACTGTGCTTGCAAAAAGTGGCAAAATACCCCCTGTGTTATTTTTGTCACCAAATAACTCCCCTGTGATTTCAAATGTTGCAAAGAACCCCTCTTTGTCGCTATATCTGGACTATTTTGACAAAAATACCCTTTTGCTTGTGAAAGTCTTCTCTCTCTAAAACCCACTTTCTCTATCTATTTATCTTCCCTTGCTCCCACTTTAACAAGCAAAAGGGTATTTTTGTCAAAATAGTCAAGATATGGTGAAAAAGGGGGGTTCTTTGCAACTTTTGAAAGCACAGAGGAGTTATTTAGTGACAAAAATAACACAGGGAGTATTTTGCCACTTTTTGAGAGCACAGGGAGGTTTAGTGCAATTTGCCCTTCTTTTAATTGTAGTCTTCCCGTTAGCCTTAGCACAATACTCAATGTAGACCATGCCACTCTTCTTCACTAGTGTAATTATTGGTTTTCGCTATACATGACCAAATCATTTTAGTTTTTTTTTTCTTCTCATTTTTTAGTTGATTTTTTTTCTTCTCATTTTATCTTTATTATGTGATGCTTTAACTATTTTTGTTAATTTAACATTTATAGTTTTATTTTTACTTCCATTTCACATATGCTTCTCAACATCTAAATTTGACCAATCTTATTTTATGAATATGTTTTTAACGCCCAACTTTTTGTCCCGTAATGTATGCTTACCTTTTAATTTGGGGGTCTATGTGAATCACACAATAATACATTAGAAGCACTTGTCTGTTCACTGATACTGGTTTAATTCCATGAGAAACATTATCTCCAATTTGTCACAAAGAAATTGAGCTAAGTAACAAAATTGTTCCTTTTTTGGTATTTCCTTCAATTATCACATCTCTACTTGTATTTTAGTTTTTTTTGAATTACATTTCATGTATTTCTTTATAGTTCACTTATATATATTTTTCCTCGTAAATAACTCCCACAATGCTTTTGGGTAAACTCAAACCTTGCACTTTCCACTCTCAAAGGAGAGGAGATATCACTAGGTCACGTGTCTTGGTTATAGATTACTTATCGTAAACTTCTTGTTCTTAGAGTTTCTTTCAAAACTTCTAATTTAGCACTTATTCCCTCTGTAGTTTTATCTATAGTTTACTGTAGTCAAAGCTTTATTATACACGTCCTGTATCATATTAATGAATTTATTTGTCTTTTTTTCCCTAGAACCTAACATATTATATTTCTAAGGACCTTGTTATAGAATTTCTCCATATCTACAAAAATTACATGAAGCTTTTTCTTCTTTTCTATACATGTTTTCATTACTCTCTTTAGTAAGTAAATAACTTCAATTGTCTACATTCTCAGTATGACTCCAAATTGGTTTATCAATCGTCGATAGTGTTGTTTCTAATCAATCGTTGGTCTCTTTCTGTCGTAATTTTATAGTATGACTCATTAATTTTAAATTGCCATAATAAATATCATCGTAGTTTCATGTTTAGGGATCAAAATACATTTTTGCCATTGATCAGGTTCTTAGTTATTGTGATCTTATCAAATGTCATCATTCCTTAAAAACTTGTGAACCTCAATATGAATGCATTTGGTGTCTTTTTTTATTTTTTATTTTTTAACTTCTTTCTTTATATATTTGTATTTTTCAGAATTTCTTAATTTTTCAAATTATATTACATTCAAATTTTGCTTTTACCATGTCAAACTTTATGACATTCCATTTTTTCATAATAGTCCCTTTTTTTCTTTTTGATTATTTAAGGTTCTCTTTGTATTCTCTCATACATTCATTTGTACTAATCCTTATTAGAGTAGGCTAATCTTTTGTCGGTACATGACCCCATATCACACATGGCAACTAGAGAGAGACATGTGTATACGTCAATGTGTACGTAGTACATGGCAATGCACCCATTCATTGACTTACGTGCATACATCAATGTCTTCATAGTGCGTGGTGATGCATCCATTTCTTGAGTTACATAGAGCACCTTGCCATGAAGAGTTGAAGACTTAAAGCCTGTTAACATCTTGATGTTCCTCATGTGTTGCTTGAGTTTAGAGAATGATTCAGGAGGCTTCTTCGGCTTGTTGCATGACTGATTGTTATGGCCCATCAAGAAGTCATGAATGAAAGCCTTTTGGGATTCTAAGATGTACTTGGTTTGGTGGTGTAAGGCATGAGTTTGTTGAGTTGACCTTTCCTCAGGGTATACCTCTACCAGACCTGAAGAAAGAGAGTGACCATTTTGACACTTATGCGACCTACCCTGTCCTAGATGGCCATTTCAGTATTATCTTATTACACTATTGAATAATCACCTTTACCATCCTAATGACAACTCACTTCTTGTCAGTACAATGCTTAATTAAATAACCCATGCCTTGTCATTATCATATCTCAATCAAACACTATGTCATATGACTCTTGTCTTGTCAAGTCTGTGTTATTACCACATTTATTCTTCCTCACCAACCTGACATCAACTGGTCCACTCTCTTTGGCTATAGAAGGGGTCTTCACTATACATTGAAATAGGGAGAGGGGGGCGAAAAAGAAAAGAAAAAAAACCTTCCCATTTTAATCTCTACAATCTCTCCCTTGTCCTCTAGAAACCTACACATCTCTTCTATGGATGCCTCCGAGTCTTACCTTCTAAAACCTTTCTCACCTTGTCCTCTAGATACCTCTGGAGGGTTGCCTTCAAGTTTAGTTCACTACTTATCTTGATCTCTAGAATCCTTCTAACCTTGAGTTCTAAATTACCACCTTCACTTGGTTTTTAAATTCCTTGAGAGCATTAAACCCTAAATTTCCATTTACATTGAACTTGAGATTCCACCTCCACCTAACCTTGAGGTTCCACTTTAACTTTATCTTCTCTTACACCTTAACCTTATCCGTTAAGTTCTTGTCTACTTGGAATCTTGAAATTCTGCCTCACCTTGGGATTATTCCACCTTAACTTCACTGCCTGGAATCTCGAGTTGAGATTCCATCTCACCTTTATATTCAACTTTCACTTTGAGACCTTACCTCCAACTTGACCTCGAGGTCTTCACCTCAAGATGCCATCTCACCTAGACCTCTAGATTGCTCAAAGCTCTAGATTTCACACATACCTCTAGGCTTGAACTAGACGAATTATGTGGACCTTCGGTGGTGGAGTATGTGGTAAGTTACTAACTTCTAAACTGCCACTTCTTTCTCACAAGTCAGCCTCAGCCTTCACCTAGCGTCCTATTGGGATGTCTACTGTGTGTGAGTAATGCCTTCAATTCCTGTAATCACCTTTAACCCACCATCTAAATTCCATGTTGCTTCTTTTTTTAGTATCTTATTCTTAAATAAGCCTTGTAATTGCTTCCTTAAAGAAATTTGCATGTGTAATTCCCCCCCCCCCCCCCCAAAAAAAAAAAAAAAGAATCTGCTTACTTCCACACACACACACACAATATAAATGTGCTATGAAAATTGAACCATAGACATTGAATTCATAACCTTTATCCTCGCTTTGGTGTAATGAAAGAGTTGAGATATATGAATAAAGCGTTTGCACTGATATGCATGTTGCTTTCCTGTGCATTTTTTTCAATTTGAGGTCACATGATAGAGATTGATTCTTCATTAATTTATTTGTTCTGAATTTGTCACGTGCTGATTCTGTTTTCAGAAAAGTTTTTCCATCTTGGAGGTACAAGATATACGCAAACGTCAAGATGAGGACATCACAACAGTTGCTGATGTTCTTTCCATAACACAAGTAGCTGCATGCATCCTGCTCCGGCACTATCATTGGTAAATTGTTCATTCTTTGGTATTTGTCACCTATATGGCTGCCATCGAGGTTGATCATCATCTTCTTTATATTGGATATATATTTTTGTCCGGGCAGAGTTGAATATAATTGTATGGAATTGAAGCATGTATACATTGAGTGTCTATAACATTCGAAGAGCTGGAAACTTTAAATGTTGCTATGTTTGCTGGCAGTATTTCTATGCTATAGGGTTGTGTATTAACTATTAAGAGTACCAAATTTTTTTTTTGGGTTGCTTGATGCGTTAATAATATTTAATCATGTAGGAGTGTGAGTAATGTGCACGAGGCATGGTTTGCTGATGAAGATAGAGTCCGTAAGGCCATTGGCATGTTGGAGAAGCCAATAGTTCAATTTCCAAATGCTAGACAAGTTAGTTCTCTCTGATTCAGAACATAAAATTGAAAATATTTAAGTATATTTGTATTCCACTTGTGGCTATAGACTGCATTTGCATTGTTGTCTTCATGCTGCTCTTGTTCTTGCTCACTACTTAAATTGCATTTATTTATTTATTTATTTTTGAGCAGCTGACTTGCGGGATCTGTTTTGAAAGCTATCCTCTTGATAGAATAATCAATGCTGCCTGCGGTCATCCTTTTTGTAGTACATGCTGGACAGGTATGTTTTACTATACCATTGTTGGACTCGATTTCTTATTGAGATCCAAATTGCATCTCCTGCCCAAATTGCATCTCCTGCTTTGGTTGTGGATTATTAGCTTGTTTGGGTTCTCAAAATGTTCTTATTACATAATTAGGCTTATCATTTCCTTTGTTCGTTTAAAACATGTATCAGTCGATTAAGTTCTTCTTTTGTTTTATTTTAGAACTTCTTAATCTTCTTTTTCTAATTAATCGGCAGGCTACATTAGCACATCCATTAACGACGGTCCTGGATGTTTGACGCTGAGATGTCCTGATCCATCTTGTATTGCTGCCATTGGTCAAGATATGATTAATCTATTGGCGTCTGATGAAGATAAGGAAAAATATTCGTGTTACCTGCTTAGATCTTATATTGAAGACAATAGAAAGGTATACTTGGGACTTGAACCCTTCCGTTTTTGAGCTTGCATTTTTTCATGTTCTGTCAAATCTTAATATCTAATTGATGTTCCAAGAACTTATATGAATGTTGGTTGACAATGGGAGCGTTGTCCCAGTGAAACCAAAGAAATGATAATTAGAGAGTATATTGACACCATATTCACCTAGAAAATTAAAGAGCAAATTACAATTACCTCCCCTGAGGTTTGGCAAAATTACATGGATTCCCTCCGGTTCGCAAAATTGCACTGACCTTTTTTGAGGTTCGTTTGTTGATAACACATACCTCCCTTCTGGTAATGGTCAAGGAGGGAAGTGTTTATATTAGTATTTTACATGTATAAAGTTTCAGTTTTACCCTTCTAAATTTACTTACCAAAAAAAAAGAGAAGTTTTACCCTTGTAATTAATGTGACGGCAAAAGTAGCCTTAGTTCCCTAAGGAAATTACTTTAATACCCTTAAACCATTTTAATTTTTATACTATTATTTTACTTTAATACCCTTGAACCATTTTATTGTCTTCAACTAATCTGATTCACAAATCGAAGCCTATGCCTTTGATCTCTCCCTCTCTCTCTCTCTCGCTCTCTCTCTAATCTCTCCCTTTACCTGCCAGGCCGCCACCACCACTGTTAATATCTCTCCTATTTGATGGTGAAAGAGAGTAGTGATTTTTTTTCTTTCTTATGATGCTAGACTACTTATAACTCGCTTGAGACCATAGTTGTTAAAGGCTCAAGGCGCACCGAGGCGCTAAGGCCTAGAGCGTGAGGCGCAAGGCGAGGCGCAAGTTGTTTTTTTTATTTTATTTTTAAAAATAACATTTGTAGCCAATATCTAGCAATACAAAGCCAACGACAATTCAAACCTTATAAATACAATAGGCACTATAGGCAAGCAACAATAAAAAGCCTAATATTGGTTGCAAAAGTTAACTAACGAAACAAAAAATAAAACAAACATAGAAATGTTCACTTCTTCCTAAGAAGACAACAATCATAACACTAAAGGATTAAGGATCTAAGCATCATTCTCATCATCAAACACAAGATCATCATCATCATCAAAGGACTCATAACCCTCAGGATCCTCTTCTGTCTCCTCTGAATCTGTATCTTCGTCATCCTCATCTATAAGTTGAAGTGGAACTTTAGAGGAGGAGATTCCAGTAGGCTTTGCCATTGGCCGCGAACTAGATTTTGATCTAGACCGGAGACTAGTACCACCCTCTCCAATGCCAACAGCATTAGCAACAACACCCCATGTCAAGAAATCATCAAAGACTGGATCATCTTTTGCATTTGAATTGCCATCCATCCTCCCAATCAACCACTCATTGCTATCATCAATGTCATTGAGTAAAATGGGATCAAGAGTGTCACGCATGTTATATCGACGCTTTAATGCCCTATTATATTTGATGAACACTAAATCATTCAAAGTCGTTTGAGAGAGCCTGTTTCTTTTCTTGCTATGAAGCTGCAATAAATTCAATTTTAACTAGTAAGTATAAAAAATTAATAATTTGATTTTCAATAATTAAATTACCAATTAGTTAGTAGTTACTAGTTACTTACATGTTCAAACACGCTTCAATTTCTTTCACAACCAGAAGCACTACAAGTGAGGCTTAGAACCGCTATAGCAAACTTTTGCAAAAGTGGTGTTGACTTGCCATATGTTTCCCACCAACTAGCTGATAAATAAATTAGTAAATGATCTTAAGCTTCATGTTTGGATTGACTTTATTGTCTAAATAATTAAATAAATTAGTAAATATACTAAATGATATACTAAGTTGATATAATTTACTTGGTGACCGTGTACATCTCTGTCTAATAGCAAAAGTACTACCAAAGAGGCCCTCAGCTTTATTATAGAACTCCAACTCCTTAGTAACTTTGTTTTGTTGTGTGTTTTTGGGATTAACTTTTCTATACAATCATACACACCTTTTGCAATCTCTACATCCCTCTCAATATTTGGGTTTGAATAAAAGAACTTTGGGTTCAAGTAATAACCCACCGCATGCAAAGGGCGATGAAGTTGAACATCCCACCTCCTATCAATGATTTCAAAATTTTCCTTATACTTCTCGTTGTTTTCATTGAAGGACTTTTCAATGGCTTCTTTGGCCCTATCCATAGCCTCATAAATGTATCCCATAGGAGGCTTTTTCTCACCATCCACTAATCTCAAAACACGAACAAGAGAACCTGAAACCTTAAGGCTGAATACAATGTTGTTCCAAAAGGAAGACATCAAAATATAAGAAGCTATTCTTTTGCCAGCTTGCTCTTTTGCCCATTTACTACGACTCCACTCTTTCGAAGTAAACATCTTTCTCAAGTTTTCCTTTTGCTTATGGATACTTGATAGTGTGATGAAAGCAGTAACAAACCGAGTCTTAGCGGGCCTATGCAACTCCCTTTTCCTAGTAAAGCGCCTCAACACGTTCAACAACTTTGGACGGTTATAAATATAACCATTAAGCTCTATTGCCCTCTTCAATATTCTAGAGATGGCCGATAGCTTCCCGATATTTTCGAGCATCAAGCCTAAGCAATGAGTAACATGGTGTCCAATACAAATGTGGGTAGATGGCCTCTAACAATCTCCCTATCTGAAACCAAAAGAAAAAAAAATGATATAAAGAGAATGACTAAATCAAAATCACATTGCTAATATATACTTATATATATCTTTCTAATGTATGTAAAACATTCTTACCGGCAACCACATTGCTTGATTCACTATCTGTGACAACTTGAACAACATTTACCGCTCCAATGCGCTGTACAAATTTCTCAAGTAGGTCAAACATCTTTTTCCCATCCTTTGAATAGGAAGAAACATCCACCGACTCTATAAACATTGTTCCCTTGGGACAATTTACTAAGAAATTAATCAAAGCCCTCCCTCTCCTGTCTGTCCACCCATTTGCCATTATTGAGCATCCATATTTTCTCCACGTCTCTCTATGGTCACTCATCAAGTTGTTGGTATTATTCAACTCCTTCTTAAGCAAAGGAACCCTCACCTCGTGATAACTAGGTGGTTTCATGCCAGGACCATATTGTCCAATTGCTTCAATTGCCTCATCGAAGCTATCATATTTAACAACATTGAATGAGATTCCTGCATCATACATCCACCTTGCTATAGCACTGCATGCTCGTCCCCTCAACTCTTTCTTGCATGCCTCATTAATGGTGGTTTGTTTTTCCTTTCCCTCCTTTCTTTATTGAACAACAGTTTCTGGTATGGGGGTAAAATACAAATCAATCAGTCCCTTTTGCTTTGGCTTCTTCGATGAATTAACACTAGCACTAGCTGCCCTTTTTCTGGGGATGCCAACTTCCTCAAAATTTCCTCATCATCTCCATCAATAGTGTCATCATCCGATAACAAATTCATTTGCTCTTTTTCTTCCTTTTTTAAACTCAAGTACTCTTTCATTTCTACTCTAACAGGTTCGGGGCATCTATTACAAGCCTTTGCATTCCTAAACCCTCTAGCCAAGTGTTGCTTAGCCCGATAAACACCTCCTTTTGTAACTTTCGCACAAAATTTACATGTGAGAGTGTTTCTATCTTTTGGATTCGCCATATGCGTAATTCCACACTAGATCCTTTCTTGCACAATGCACCTTCACTAGACATCTTTTAAAGTGCAAAGTACTACATTCAAGAGAACAAAATGAATTAATATAACAGGCAGCAAATAGCCAAATACATTATACAACAAAAAAGACAGATTTTTTTTATTTATTTATAAAAAAAACATAGTTTCACTTTCACAGGAATCACAGGCTCACAGCTCAGCATATTTTGCAGTAGGCATTTCACAATTTCATAGCAAAAAAGCAACAGGAAAAAAACAGAGCAGAAAAAACACCCATTTATTATACAATTAAACAGAGGTCAGAGGCATTATTAATTTATTATACAATGAAGAAGAAGAAGAAGAAGAAAGGGGAAGAGAGAAAATAGAGAAGAAGAAGAAGAAGAAACAGGGCTGAATGGCTGAAGAAAAAAGACAGAGAAGAAAGGGGAGAAGAGAGAAGAACAGAGCAGAAGAAAAAAAAACAGAGAAGAAGTGGAAGAGAGAGAAGAGAAAAGAAGAAGAAGAAAGAGAAGAACAGAGCAGAAGAAAAAGAAAACAGAGAAGAAGGGGAAGAGAGAGAAGAGAGAAGAAGAAGAAGAAGAAGAAGAAGGGCGAGAAAGAGAAGAACAGAACAGAAGAAAAAAAAACAGAGAAGAAGGGGAAGAGAGAGAAGAGAGAAGAAGAAGAAGAAGAAGAAGGGCGAGAAAGAGAAGAACAGAGCAGAAGGAAAAAAAAAAACAGAGAAGAAGAAGAAAGAGAAGAACAGAGCAAAAGAGAAAAAAAACAGAGAAGAAGGGGAAGAGAGAGAAGAGAGAAGAAAAAGAAGAAGGGCGAGAAAGACAAGAACAGAGCAGAAGAAAAAAAACAGAGAAGAAGGGAAGAGAGAGAAGAGAGAAGAAGAAAAAGGGCGAGAGCCGCGAGAAAGAGAAGAAGAAGAAAAAAAAACAGAGAAGAAGAAGAGAAAGAAAAAAAACAGAGAAGAAGCTTACCGAAGGAGAGAGCGCTTGCTGGAGGGGAGAGAGCTTGCTGGAATTTGCCGCAATCTTCGAACCTCTGAAGCTTGCAATATGCCGCAAGTATACTTTGCCCTAGCCGAGTGACCTAAGTCGAAGAGTCGAAAGGCTTTGTTTCGGTCTTTAGTCACTTTAAACTAAATAAATCAAATTCACTCAGGCGCGCCCCACAGCGCCTCGCAGCGCCTCTACAATAGGCGCGCGCCTTACTAAAGGCGCCTCGCATCGGTCCCTAATAGGCGCAGAAGTCGCGCCTCGTGCGCCTTTGACAACTATGCTTGAGACCCAACCCATCCCTTCCAATTTTAACCAGGTCTCTAATGGCAACGGTGTCAACATTTCTTCCTCATGCACCATATAGAAGGTTCACAAGAACTTTAAAGAGTTTATAAACAGAGTAGAGAGAGAGAAAGGGGCGATCAACATTTGAGAGGTTTCAATGGTGGGGTGGTAGAGGTGGTGAAGGCAACACGTGATGGTGGCGACAGTGGTGGAGAATGGTGGGTCAGAAGATTTGGTGTTCACACACATATATATATGTATATACTTATCAAAAAAATTATACATACATAAATATATATGTATATGTATATGTTTATTTTGTAGTTTAATGTGTGTTTGTTAATGCTGGGATAATATGTTGAGTTGTTTGGAAAGTTAGAGAGAAAGAAAATGGTATGGCCAAGAAAATATGATCTTTCTATATGGGATTTTCAGTCCTTTTATGTTTTGTTGACTTGTCAATGAAAATAATTTTAAAAATAATATAGAAAATGAGGGCAAAATTGTAATTTCATCACTTCCGTTAATGTCGTCCACCCGACATCTCTATGGAACATTGAGTTGGTTTAACATTTGCAGGCGTTGAATGGAAATTGTTTTTATATATAAATTTTTTTCATTTTTTGTTGGAGTAATTTTTTCTGCTGTGCAAATTTACTTCTAAAAAGAAATTGTTTGAATATTGGCCATCCAATTGGCTTATGGTTGCAATTACATATTTTATGTGCCGTGTAACAGTGAAACTTTTTTCTTGCACTGATGAGTAGATGTGTCAATTATTAAACTTAATGGTCCTTTGGAAAATTCATCCAATTATGGCCAATTTAGCACTTCAATACCTAGAAATATTATTTTATGGCAGATGGCGAGTCCCATTAGTTGATATTTGCCTTGCAGTTTGGTCTCCCTTATGGTCCTTTTTTTTCTAGTCCCTGCTTGATCGCAAGAGTTGTGACAATTGTGTAAAGATCTATTCATTATTAATATAATGTTGAAGTTGTTCATTAAAGTTTGAAAGTGATCAGCAGGAATTTGTTTGCGCCAAAACCTTTTGTTCCCTATTTATTTAACTTCCCCCCCCCCCCCCAAACACACACACACAAATCCCCCCCAACCCCCAAAACACACACACACAAATCCCCAACTCAATCGATAATATCCAGCAAGTTGCGAAGTATTATTTCTTAGTCTATGAGATGCTCTCTCAGTCTCATAGATTTCTCTCGCAGTTTGTGGATGGTGACTTATACTTGATATAAGGTTCCTTCCGTTATTATACTTGATGATTATGTTCTTTTTTCCCTCTCTGCTGTTTAGAGTTATTAATTATTTTCCTCTGTTTGCTTGTTGTTTGTTAGACCAAGTGGTGTCCTGCGCCAGGCTGTGAGCATGCTGTTGAATTTGTTGTTGGCAGTGCAAGCTACGATGTTACTTGCCTTTGCTCATATGGTTTCTGTTGGAATGTAAGCTTTTTGTGGATTGTTTTGAAATTCATAGTTGTAATTTCAATAGTTTCTGTTTATGGGAGGTCATTAAGCTTATTATTTTGAGTTGAAATTGCAGTGTACAGAGGAGGCACATCGTCCAGTGGATTGTGGTACTGTGGCCAAGTGGATTTTGAAAAACAGTGCTGAGTCTGAAAATATGAATTGGTAGAGCATATATTGATAATACTAATAGTTGCTTATATATGATCATATGCTGGTTCTATGTGAATCCTTGATTGACCCTAAACCAAGGAGATAATTATATTTTTATAATGCTTTAGATATTCTTGAATGCTTGGTTTGTCTCTGCACTATATATATTTTTTAATATAAACAAGCTGCTAGGTTGGGCTCGGATGGTTTGGACTTTGGATACTGTCGAATTTAACCAGCTAAAAGGAATTTGCTGCTTGCTTCATCATTATTTGTGGATACTTGTGTTGCCTCTATATCAAATCCAGGCAACCTAGTACTGAACAAGGAAATTATTCTTTAACATTACTTATAGCTTGATCCTTAGCTGTTCCTTTTCCACTGACTATTTGTAGTATTATCCACTGGGCAATACATATTTGAATCTCCCAGAACGTGCAATCGTGCAAATCAGTTCGTTTACATAAAAAGTGCTTACAGGTATGAGGTGTTCTTGCATTGAACACTTCTCTGGGTTGTAAGGTGTTTGTACCCAGCCCTGGCGCTAAGGGGGAGTGTTAGCATAGTCCCACATCGCCTGGGTATACACATGGACACCCTCTCCTTGTAAGCCTGTTTTTAAGGATGAGTTCTACCCATGGGTTTATCAGTTTCTTTATCTATAAGTTGCTGGAAAGATTTACACATCATTTGGTTGGTCTGATTTTCTTATTAAAATACTGGTTTAAAAATTTGTTTCACATAAGAAGGAGATGTCATGGTCACGTAAGAGGAAGGTTTACAAGACATCATTTGGTTTCTGGTTTTCTAATTAAAATACTGGGTTTAGAAAAGTGCTGCATATGAGAACAAGGAGATTTGATATTCTTTTCTCACTTGATTCAAGAAGTAGTTAATGCATTTCCCTTTTCTATGAAGGATAAATGTTGTCTTTCTAACTCTTTATTTGAAGTGAAGATGCTTGTTTCCTTTTTCTGTTTATGATCATAACCTGTTAAAAGGTGGGTTTTATATGTACTTATATATTGATTTCTAAATTTCATTTTGCAATGGTAAATGTTGATTTAATGACTCTCAGGATACTAGCCAATTCAAAGCCTTGTCCGAAGTGCAAGAGACCAATTGAGAAAAACCAAGGTTGTATGCATATTACATGCACACCGCCTTGCAAATTTGAATTTTGCTGGTAAGCTTTTTTTCCTGTGTTCTGAACTGAAATTACCCGAACATTTAATTCTTGCTGTTGCCTCTGTTCCTTTGGCAGTCCTTTTCTGTGAAATCCTTTACACCTAGAGCACTGTCCTACTGTTTTGTGAAAATTTTGTGACCTAAAATGCATTCTTATTGCACCAGGAGTATATTTTTGTTTCTTGCCTCTTTGCTCTCTCTCTCTCTGTCTCTCTGGTTGTGGTGTGACATAGTGTGTGCCTTCAATCATCTTACTTGCAGGCTATGCCTTGGCGCATGGTCAGATCATGGCGAAAGGACAGGCGGTTTCTATGCATGTAATCGTTATGAGGCAGCAAAGCAAGAGGGAGCGGTAATGGAACTAATGATTTTTTTCTTACTCTTCTATTGAAAAGAGTATACTTCATTGTTGTTGCCACTTTCTTGCTTCGATGTTGACAAGTATTTATGATTATTATTTGTCTGTTTTGTTGTCTATAGTATGATGAAACTGAGAAGAGGAGAGAAATGGCTAAGAACTCTTTAGAGAGATATACTCATTATTATGAACGGTGGGCAACCAACCAATCGGTATGGACAACTTCGTCATACTCAACTCATTAGATTCCCCTTCAAATGTTTGCGTCACTATTATTCTGCATGCAAATGAAATTGTGGATGCCGTCATTTGACTGTTGATTTCTGTTTTGAGCAGGTTTTCATAATTAAATCTTGTTTATAAGATTTGTACTCAATGGGCATATTATTACTCTCTTGACTACCCTTTTTGGATTAACCATTGGTTGTTGCTATATAACACGTGACAGGCACAATTATGTTTGATACTGAAACTTCATCTTAATAAATCAATGGCTAAAATATGGTTCTAAGTAAGTTTGAGTACATTACTGTAAATGCTTATTTTATAGATTAAAGTATATTTAAACTAGAATCTGTTCATTTTTCGTTCTCATTATGTTTGTCACTGTTTCTGTATTGTTTCAAAGAGAAACAGTATTAATCAGACATAGGCTACCAAAAACATTATAGCCTACTACATGATCTGAATTATGATTTTTCTTTAGTTAAAGGGGAAAAAAAGGAAATTTACCAGTAAATTTTTCTGCTCTAATACTGGTTATTGCGATCAGGCCAAAATATACAAAATTGTGTTGCATCCCGATGCAGTACTCCATCAGAATTCATTCATCTCCATTTTTTTTTTTTTGATCTCCTTGTAGCTGAAACGCTAATTTTTTCTATTTTGAGATAGTGGTGTTGATTGGGTAATGCTGCATTCATAATAGAGTCTTGGGTCACTAGGCAACCATTTGTCTGCTACTATCTATCAGACTAATATGTGATCGTAAGCCATTAGTATCTTGTCGCCTGCTTATCAAGTTGAGAATTCATTGTAGACATGTGATGAAGAAAGTGGAATAGCTTTGTTTGCTAAGTTTTTAATATAGAGATATATCTGTCTTCAATGAACTAGCCATAATTTTACTAGTTCTGAAGCATGTTTTAGTTTGTTTTTCTCTGAGGCTCTTTTCCCTTTCGTTTGAGTGATGTCTTTTTGAATGAGTAATACTTGCAAGGTCCATAAAGAAAATCATACAGCGTTCATTAGAGGTTCTTCGTGTCAGAATAACGGTTCCGAGCTGCTTGTTTTTTGATGTTGTATTTTTCATTTTTTAAACTCTCCTTTTTACCCTTTTCTACTAGAATTCAAATAATTTTGTCCGCAAGATTCATTAATAACTTCATCAAAGTAACTTCTTAATGTGTTTTTTGTTTTCTTTGGTGACAGTCAAGGCAAAAAGCTCTTGTGGATTTACAACAAATGCAATCTGTGCATGTAAGCAGATTCCCTTTGCTATATTTGCAATTTTATTATTATGATTGTCTAGGTAGTTGCCCTGCTAACAAGTGTGCGAAAATGATTAGAGATAGAGTGGAAACATTTGTTGTTTTATATGGGCCTCTTAGAAATTTTCTGAGGATATGGCGTAATCTGTGCAGATCTAAGTAATTTTTTTGTGGCAATTCTTTGGTGTAGGCCCCCTTTCCACGAGTGCATGCCTGCATTTAATTTTTTTTTTTTTAAATAAAAATATGAACTTGATAAACTATATGATATCTAATAGGACTATGAAAATATTTGTTTTCAACCTATAGTCTGTCACCATTGGAGGATTTTTTTCTTTTCTTAAATTGTTATTTTAAAAGTTCTGGTGAAGCATTTAGTTAACTGCTGCTACCTGAGAGAAATTATTATTTTTTCTCTCTCTGGGAATGGCAATCTCAATTAGTTTCTATTGCTGAACATCTAATATTTGCCAAGCATGGAAGAATGGAGCAACTGAATGAAAAAACTGTTGAAGGACAAATCGTTAGCGTTAAGGCTCTTCGTTATTGTTTTGATGGCAGTAGGACTTCCTTTCAAGATTTTGACCTAACATAGTGGATCCTATTCGTCAACATATCATCTTCCTTTTATTATCTTAAATATCATTGGACGGCAGGATCATCTAAAAGTGGTTGATTTTTTTGGCTTAGATGATCTGCTTTGGTAAGCCAGCTGATTAAGGTACTGCCTTACCGTAAAGCAGTATAGGATTGTCCTTTTGCCTGATATGATCTGATAAAATTGACCATTCAGCTACCTTTTGACTTCTTAGGAGGTCCAATCATTCTTATTAATGCTTGATGCATCTTTCTCTTTCCATTCTTTTTTCTTTTCAGCTTGAGAAGATTAGTGACAAACAATCCCAGCCTGAGTCACAGCTTAAGTTCATTTTAGAGGCCTGGCTACAGGTAAATTGAAGTTCTCGTTGCTTTGAATTCAAGAATGTTAATTTGCTTTATTGTTGGAACGAAGAATAAAAAATTTGAATTTCATCTTTAGAATATTATGATTGTTCATATGAATGATTTTGGCTAAATTTTTGGTGTATTACCTTATAATTGATTTGGGTGGATCATCTACCAGTGTCCTTACTTTTTCTTAACTTCTTTGATGACCTGGGGAATTAAGGGTCGATATGGTTTGAACTTCTGATATATAATGAAGTTTCAGGAGTGTTCTTAAAGAATCTGAAAATCTATGACGAGCTTCTCTTTAGCAATGTATTCTACATAATTCCTTGGCCAAGTAAATTTCTGGTATAAATCTAGTAGGCTTGATTTGAAAACTTCCAAGTGCCTTGTACATTTTCAAAGTGTGTATGCATTCTTATATTTTTTACATATGGATTAACATTTCCATGATATTTGTGGTACATCTGTATTTAGTGGTTGTAATATGTACAAGCTCTCTCTCTCTCTCTCTCTCCTCTCCTCTCCTAAGGAGTTCTTTTCCCTAGGTGAGTGGATAGGGGTGGCATGGACCCTCAACAGCATAGTTTGAAGTCTTGTCTGATACCTCAACAAGTCGGCTGAGTCATCTGTGTATCACTAAGTTCTGAGATGATGTCTGAAGCTATGTTAAAATTAGTGGGACAATGTTACTCTGCCTCATAGCACAAGATGACTCGTGTGCCTTTGTCCGAGATGATGTTTTGAGTTCATGCATTATTCAAAACCCAACAAAGTCCTTAGGTGTTCTTTCTTAACCTTCTCCAATAGTCAGTTGTTCTTCCAGCCACTCAAACTTCAAATAGAAGTTCTTTTTCTCCACTAAAGCTTCGTACACTAATATTTCTCATCATCCAACCATCGAATAGTTGTGAAGTTCTGTGGGTCGACACTTTGAATTTCTTTGATGTGTCACTGCTTGTTTTCTAGTTATTTAAACGTGATGTGATTGTGCATATTCAAGTAATTTTTTTGTGGATCTAATTGTTCTATGCTAGATCTAGTATCCATTAGGGGTGGCAAAATGGGTGCAAAACCGCTAACCCGCCCATATCCGCCTTTTTAATGGATATGGGTGAACCATTTTAAAATACGGGTCAAAAACGGGTTGGATAAATCAAACTCATTTTTATAGAGGTTTAAATGGGTTGAATATGAGTGCCCATATTCAACCCATAACCCATGTTATAAGAGACCCAAAAACATTCTAGAAAAGAAAAAAATTATACATTATATTAAGCAAGTAGGATTCTCTCTTTGTATATCACAATCCTCTCTCTCTCTAAAATTCTCTCTATATCACAATCTCATCTCTCTCTCTAAAAGATTCTCTCTATAACATGATCCCCTCTCTCTATATATATAATCTCTTTCTCTCTCTTTAGCTCTCTCCCGATCCCCCTCTCTCTAAGATTTTCTCTCTCTCTATATATATATGCAACAGGCCCATGATTTTATTGAATCAAGTTACAGGTGGTGGTTGATAGATACATATACATATATATGTGTATACATAGGTGTTGTTATTAATTGAATTTTATAGTTTCCCCGGACTTACAAAATGGGTCGGGTCGGTCCAAATGTTTGAAGTTCATAAAAATTAGAATTATTCTAAGGGGTTGACAAGTTGGGTCATGTTAATGGATCGGATCGGGTCCTACAAATGGGTCAGGTCAAAAAACATTATAAATTATTATTTCTCTCTTTTGTTACATATTAGCCTTGATAATATCTGTTTATTTTTTATTTCTAAAAAAAATAGTTTTTTCTGGGTAAACAGGTCGGGTCAAAACACATTATATATTATTATTTCTCTCTTTTGTTACATATTAACCTTGATAATATCTATTTTTTTTTTATTTCTAAAAAAAGTGGTTTTCCTAGGTAAGCGGGTCGGGTCATTGTAAATGGGTCGAGTTGCATAAATGGGTTGAATTCTTGTAAACGGATTGGATTTTATATAAATGGATCAGTTGATGTTAACTTGTTCTATTACCTTCGAATTTTATAAAATAGTATAAAATTTAAAAGAATTTCTGAAAAAGGTTATTGAATTTAAGTGATCAAGCAAATTTCTTCATTTCAACTACATAGTTAATACGGGTTTGTATTTTTATTTGTTCATTTTTTTTTTCTATCTAAATATGATGACGGAATTAGTTCAAATTAAAAATGACATTTACATTTTTTAAAATGTTAAAACGGGTCAATGGGTTGACCCAACCCATATTCGACCCGTTGTAAATGGATTGAATATTTGACCTGGTCCAACCAGCCCATTTTGCCAGGCCTAGTATCCATACATGTTCTTTAATTTGTAACTTTTTTATTAAAAGTAAACAACATAATTAAATTTCATTTGATGTTTGTGTGAAGTACATATGGTCCATAGATAGCTAGCAGTCATTCCTACTTAAAAACTCTTAGAAGTTCATAACCAAATAATTAGCGAGTTGGTAGCAACATACTTTATATATTGTATCAATTAGAAAATGGTAGAACCACTTACCGAAATAAAAATGTATAAATTGGATTTCAGCATCACCCATACAAGAGATTATATGGATGCAACTTCCCAATTCACGTCAGTGATGCATACAGCATACTTCCTGAGCATATAAAATTTCTAAAAATTAGTTTTGTACTAAATTTTAAAGTAAAGCTAATATTGCTTCCCTGGTAACAAGATCAATGTGACCAGCCCAAGTTAGAGTTTTATGGAGTCTTTAGATCTAGAGAAAAGTTGTATATGTGGATTTATATATACTTATGCTGATGTAGAGCTTCCAAAAATTTGACTGTAAATTCATCACTTATACATTTTTTTTAAACTACTGTGCAAACTTGTAGTTGTCCATAGTTTTCCTCAACTGCAAATGTTTGTGTTGCTTCCGTGCAGATTTATTGATTTTTCATATTAGGCATGAACTGTTTGGCTAACATTTCAGTAAAATTGTCGAAGTGATCTATAGTTGTGTCTTTAGAAGAAGAGAGAGAGAAATGGTTTTGCTAAAGCATGATATATTAACACAAATATGTCATGATCCTTGTACATGTTTACAGATTGTTGAATGTAGGCGAGTGTTAAAATGGACCTATGCATATGGATACTATTTGCCTGAGCATGAACAGGCCAAAAGGCAGTTTTTTGAGTACTTGCAAGGTGTGTTATTTTCTCTCAATATCTACCCCACACAATGGCAGAATTGTTTGTTTTCGATTCTGGTTAGTGTTGTGTATGTGATGTTTGATTTCTATGCAGGTGAGGCTGAGGCTGGATTAGAAAGGCTTCACCAATGTGCGGAGAAGGATTTACAAACTTACCTCAATGCTGATGGCCCTTCAAATGACTTCAACAATTTTCGTACAAAATTAGCTGGACTGACTAGGTAATTTTTGTCCAAAAGTTTTTGTTCTAGTGACAGACCCATAAAATCCATCGTTATATTGCCTGTGTTAGGGATGCCCTGCTTGTTCACAAGGAATATGTGCTATCCTAACTTTTATAGAATTATTATTGATCCTGAAAAATCTTGTTGGGATAAGTGTGCAAGTAGAGATTTTTTTATTTTTAGCAAGTGTTGTGGAAAATTCATGTGTTGTTATCTCCATCTAGTTTGTGTGAACTTGGTCATATTGCTATCAAATGTCCCTTAGTCATGGACTCATGGTTAGGTAATCTTTTTTATTTTATTTTATTTATATTTTTCTGTCTTGGTCCACGTTCCTTTTTCCTCTTTTTTAGATGATTCTGAATCTCTCTAGGAGGTAATCATCTCTGCCCTCTAGAAGAATTCTCTCTCTCTCTCTCTCCCTATACACATCCAGCTCTGGAATAAACCTGGTTTCCTCACCAGAACCACCCATCCTTCCCCTCTTTGCGTCTTCTCGCAATTTGTATTATCTGAAATTTCTTTAGTAGAAAAGATAGAAGTGTGATATGTATTGGGGGAAATGAACTAAGGGCAAAACCTAGCAGTTGGAAATCTAAGTAGAAAGGGAAGTTGAAGAAAAGGGACATTCACCAGCTGATGCTGACATTGTCTCCTCTGGCGGGAAAATCGTCACTATTGATATTAGTGTTCCTGGTCATGCTGTTAAATTATGCTGATGCACACCATCACCACAACCGATAGTAGTCATTATTCTAGTTACCATTGAACATCTCTTCGCGCTTCATTGCACAAGATTTAGTCTTTTGATCTATTCAAACAATTGTCATATCCCATATCTAATACAGATGGGGAGAATCTTGGCAAGTGCCTGGCACATTACAAGTGGGTATTTGAGGCGGCCCAGTCCCTTATCCGGTGTCATGCCAAGCGTCCCCACACAGAGATGTTTGGGTCCTTGTTCAGGTTTTTACTGAGTCCTCCGGCTGTTAGGGTGGATGGGTAGGTAGGATGGTCTGACCGCAACGAGGGCATTGTGGGTTCGGATGAGGGAGAATGTCATAGGGTCTTGTCCCACATCAGATACGGACGGGGAGGGTGTTGGGCTTATAAGGGCGGGTAAGCAGCAACACCTAATAGCTTAAGCTTTTGGGTCCAATGGAAAGCGCCTGACCCATTACATCAATCTACTACCCATCCTCTTTCCTGGAGAAAAAAAGAAATGCCTCCATTGTGCTAACTGCTAAAGATTCAACCAGAGCCCACGATGTCATCCAAACCCAACCTCTAGACAAAAAACTTAAAATTTGCACCTTCAGGATCCTTAGATCCAACCATAGCTGCAAATGATCACCACCACTGTCTTGTATCACTCATTTCAATTATTACTTTACAAATTACCAGCCATTATTTTTGGAAACCTTTACGTTTGTGGGCACAATGGCCAATTTTACTGCCTGCGTACATAATTTTACATCTTCTTACCAAACTATTTTGGGGAGAGAAGTGTGGGGTTATGGTTTGAGAGGGGAAAAATAATGGAAATGAAAAATAAAGTAGAAAATACCACTCTTTTGTTTTTGAAGTTACTGATGTAAGGGGTTATGTTGTTGACTGTTGACTGAGAAATGGATACTAGGTAACTTATTTGTGAATTGGTTTGGTTAGCAGGACTCTTTTTTCTTTTTTGCTAGTATGTGTAATCTGTAACCATTATTGCTGATTTTGTGGCTGCTCAGCTGTGTGAATTTGCAGGCTTTACTGTCGATTTCAATGTTTAGAATCTATTACAAATTGGAACTCTTTTATCGATCCATTACCAAATAGCAAAGAATTGTCATTACTGATTCCTTTACAACTTAGAAAAAGAAAAAAAGTACATAACCCAGTGTGTGTCCCGCCTACATCGGCTGGTAGGAGGGAAAGACTGAATGATAGCACAATTTTGCACAAAGTGCTCTGAGATTCGAACCCAGTGTATGCCTGCATCTTTGCGGTTGTCGACCTGAGTTTTTACCATTGCATTAAGCAATGACCTCTAGTCATCCCTTTGCAACTTATTTTAAAAAATGATGGTGGAATATTGATGGTTTCTCTCAGTAAAAACATGCTCCCCATATTCTTGGCATGTGTTGCTATTAATTGTGTACATACGGTGCATGCCTCCTCTGAGTATTATAGAACTCCAGAACAAGTGTTAGGAGGTTTATGCTGACCAGAAACAGGAAAAGAGAATATACATATATGGGACTTTAAGGTGAATGGCTCCCTTTTATTTATTTTAGTCATATGTGATCTTCCAGTTGATCGTATTCTTTTGGCCTTAGCTCCAGCTTTGTACTTTTCATTTACAAGTTAGTGGGTGAGGGAGGATGGGAGGAGCACAAGGCTCTCATGGCCAGGTTTTCATGGTAAAATCTTTTGTGCAAAATATGTGGGGCTTGGTAACTGCCTGATCTTTATTTCATTTCCTTCAACTACTGATAAAACAGGATTAAAATATGAAGTTGGATTTTGGTGACATCTGGGAGAGAGGTTCACTGAATTGAGGTTTAAACCTCAGATATAATGGAATGTTTTCTTCCTCTTCTCCCTATGTACTTCTTTTGAGGTTATGTATCAGTAGGGATCGGTTATTTTGCAGATGGTTCCAGAATACTCCCTGTACTTTTGTATTGTCTAAAATGAAAAATAGTGTCCTTATTTTTTTGTCAGTCACTTGCCAAAGTCAGATGTAATTGTTTTGAGCAACTGTGAATGCATGAATATTCATCACGAATATTGGAGTCCTCGACTGAAATATCATTGTATAACTTGCGAGTATGTTAATAGTATATGCCAGAACTTTCCTGATTTAATTATGTCATGTATATGCAATTGCAACAGCGTGACTCGAAATTACTTTGAGAACTTGGTTAGAGCATTAGAAAATGGTCTTTCTGATGTGGATTCTGAGGGGGCTTGCAGCAAGACAAGCAGCTCCAAATGCATAGGAGGCCCCGGCAAGGGGAAAGGTGGGAGAGGAAAGGGTGCTTCTTCCCGGTCTGGTGGGCCAACAAGAAACGTGGACGATTCAGGCGGTTGGTCCTGTGATCATTGCACTTATCGGAATGTCAGGAGTGCAACCACGTGCCAGATGTGTCATCAGCATTGACGAAATACTCGATACCTTGCACTGGTGGGTCTCACTTGGACATCATAATTCTTGAAGCAAGAATGAGAAAAAGTGGAATTTAAGAAGGCATTCCTGGGCATAAAAGGTTAGTTGAGGCTGTTAGATGCATGAAAGTGAAGTGAAGAAAAGAAAAGAAGGAAATGAGGAAATAGTGGTCACACCTTGTTTCTTTCGTGTGTAAGGGGGGTGCCACCGTGTGGTCTGTTGTATATAGCTCTTGCCTATTTACTTGTTGGGATTCTTGAATTTGGTGTTATTGACTGATTTTTATGTATTTCAAAGATGGCCAGTGGCAGTTGCAAATCTACTCATTTGCTTCTTTCTTCTGGTTTCTCCTTTTCAAGGGAGTGATGTAGCTTTCTTGAATGTATAATAAAGATGTTTTCCCGTAAGATCACTTGCACAGAAATGACCATTCCCTCTTGGAATCAGTAAGACTTCTGCAGAACATTTACAAGCTTTATGTATGTACAAGTTGGTGTAAAATGAGTTATACATTATGTTCAATGCTGATATGTTTAATGGATCTAGTGAGTTCTGCAAAAGAATTTGTGGCGTACTCTTGATGGGTTTGTTAAAAAAATGAATGGCATGTAGATTGTTTACAGAACTGAAATGATTTCTATTACATGTCTAAAAATACATACATTTTAAATATATAGAGAGTAGAGAAAAAGAGAGAATGAAAAGAGAACAAAGAGAGAGAGAGAGAGAGAGATATGATAAAAATAGAATATTGATCCCAGAAAGGTTTCTCAGCCAGTGTCTTTGTGGCTAGTACATGTTTTTATTTATTTATTTTGTAACGAAGAATCAACCCACCAACTAGTCAGGAATAATTAGATTTTGCTTTCCTTTAAAAGGTAAAATTAACCTAAATTTCATCTTTGTAGGCAAACAATATGATGTAATAACAAATATATAGGGGTCGTTTGTTTCACTGACCAAGTCCTTGGTTCAATATTTAGGTGGCGTTTGGTAGGGTTTGTGTTTAACTTTTAGTTTTGTGAAAACAAAAATAGTGTTGGGTAACGTTCATTTGTATGTTTGGTAATGTAGAACCGCTGGATAAAATTGTTAAGCCTCTCTCTACTGGACAGCACTCTTGAAGAACTTAAAAGTCATTTTTGGTTCCTCGAGGACTCAATTTTGCAGAAATTGACACAAATTGGGTTACTGTTTAATTTGGCACTGGACTTGGGGGTTCCTGATAAAGGTCAGAAAGTACACATTCTTCAAGCCAAAGTTCATCTTCTTTGCGATATAATCATCAAGATCAGCTTCAAAGTTTAAGATCAACAATAGAGAGTTAGCTTCAAAGTTCATCAAGATCAGCTTCAAAGTTCAACTTATGTGGAGAACTACAATGCATACGCTTGCCTAAAAGCCAACTTTATATGTAAGCCTTACAAAGTTAACTGATTTTTACCCGAGCAATGATACGCATAGTGAAAGTTATCACGGAACGGGAAACCGAATCATTCTTCATCAATCAGATAGGGTATGTGGGATCCAAATATTTATTCTGCTTTCACCATGGATGAAGAGACATTCGGCTACTCATTTGGTGATAACTTTCACTATACTAATCATTTTCCTTTTTACCACAATTCTTTATAGCCCAAACGTACTTTCTGAAGAAAATAGAGAGTTAAGACTTGAAAATGGTTAGTAAGAACTCACAATATTATCACCTTTGCAACACAAGAATATTGCTTAGACACATCAAACATGATCATATGGCACTTCCACACTGCTTTCTTGAAATGCCAAGTCAATCAACCTTAACTAAGCTCAACTATGGAAACAAGAGATGGAAATGAAGACACGAAAATTCCAATGAACGCGTTCTTGTCTTCATCATCATCACTGCCTTAATTCCATATGAATGGGTCGGTCACATGAATCACATTCTTGTATTGAGGTACACAAATACAGAAGCAACTGCTTATAATCACATTCTTGTATTGAGGCGCACAAATACATTACAAAAACTTGTTACTACTTCCTAATATCCCCAAGAGCAAATTTCCCTTCCTAAACCATCCGTTTTTCAAACAACATCACCACCACCACCACCACCGTGAAGAGCTTCAAGATGTTGTCATATTCTTCCATTTGCTGCACGATTTATCAACCCCT
Organism: Cornus controversa; assembly: GCA_026545225.1. NCBI lineage: Eukaryota > Viridiplantae > Streptophyta > Magnoliopsida > Cornales > Cornaceae > Cornus > Cornus controversa. Next base: position 43,604,042 of record CM048849.1, read on the forward strand.
TCCCGATTAAAATTCTCAGGATCCAACAGTGGTTTCTCCGGATGTTCAGCCGTGTTTCTAATAAGAAAAGCATGTTTATAACTAATATGTGTCATTTCTGTGAGATCTTCAGGCACAGCATTGATGTTGCAGCAAAGCATGAATTCCATTTGTGTGACATCTTTCTATATAAAATTCCATTCATAAGATACAAAAAATAATTTATAGGAGCATCTCATGAAATCCTCCTCCTCTTTTTTTCTGCAAATACATGATTCTATTAAGAGAATGAAGAGGCAAAAATGCATTGCACAAGAGAGTGAAAAAGAAAATGAGATGTGAGGAAGTGCAATCAGACTGTATACCCAAACCATGCGAAAAGTTAAGTGGTTGTAACTCATAACCAATTTAAATGCTCCAAGGTTCTAGCCACAGACTTTGATCTCATAATGACCATTCACATTGATCTCATAATGCCCCTTCACATAATTCAATTACTCAACCCAACTAACCTCATTCGACGTTTTTTTTTACCTTTACACAAACCATGAAGAATTTTAGACTTGACCACTTTCATCTAAAATGTCCATCTGAATACACAGAGTTCCACTCACATTACCATGATATCATCACTCATTATCAATACACTATATCCTGGCATCAATAATTCCACTCACATTAAAATGAACAGTTCCAAAAGCGTAATAAAAGCAATTGAGCTTAAAGGTGGAAAAGGGTCTTGAAATAAAATCTTAGATGTGTAATAAGAATATCCAAAATTCTCATTGAAGTGTTCATTCTTAATTTTCAAAGGTGGAAAAGGGTCTTGTAATACAAGGTTTTACATGCTTACTAGTGTGAAAATTGTTGTGCAGCAACCTCCTTCACAATGTTCACATGCTTACCTTCAAACTTCACAAGGAAGTCCAGATTCTCAAGGGACAACCATCATATTAACTTACTCGATCTTTATAACTACACAAAGACTACGGTAGCAAATAGAAGTCACGTGCGAATAAGATCAGTGCTTACTCTTCTTCCCCATTTTTTTTCCTGATTGTAGCATCTTAGTCTGAAAAATGAAGTCATTGAAGAACATGTGGCCATATTGTACTTTATTTTATATTCTAAAATATCATTGTGTCAAAAATTTGGTGTCCACCGAAAAAAAAAACTAATATATATTGTTATTCAGAATCAGTTGCTCGTGTGTGTGTCTGTTGTTTCTTTGAAAATCTCACTGTCACAAATTTTAAGAAAATAGAGATTAATCTCAAAGGGGACTCTTATTTCACATTACCTTAGACGAAAATTTAATTTTCCAATGGCCCTGATTTTCCCTTTTCCAATGGCCCTGATTTTTCCTTTTTCAATGGCCCTGATTTGTCCTTGAACAATCTGAGGCTAAGTGCATTTAGCTTTGCTCTAGAGTATTTGCGAGAAGCCATCCTCCAATCCATGCCGGTTGTCATCATGGCCTCGAACTCTTCATAACTGATCCGCCCATCCTGTAAATAAAGATGCAATAAACTACTCAAAGAACCGTACTATATATATAACTAAGAAAATAAAATGTCATCAAGATGGTATTGGTGTTGCTAAAACAATGCTGTGAGGATTACCTTATCCTTGTCAACAGTGAACATGATGTCCTCAATGGCTTGGTCACTGTTGGGACCAAGGTCGTCATCTAACAAAGCTTCTCTAAGCTCTTCAAGTTCAATGTACCCACTCTCATTCTTGTCGAAGAAGTTGAAAGCTTGACAGAGTTGATCATCATTGCTCATCCTTTTCAGGTGCACAGACATCGTAACAAACTCTTCACAACTTATGGTGCCATTTCCATCAACATCCGCCTTTAGACAAGAGTAAATATATTCTTAGTGGTGGCGGTGACAAAATCCAAAACTTAAAAAATGTTTCGAGTTTATTTACTGAAAGGTAAAACAATACAATTGGGCTGCAATTGATGGGAGCAGTCTGACAATTTCAAACTTCCAGAATAAAAAGATTTCCGACCCCATTCATATTCGATGAAGGCAAAGATGATGATGATTGATGAAAGTGTGACCTTGAAGCTTATGCATATAGTTTCTGATTTATCATTTATCCAAGTCATGCAAGGTACTATCAACAGTGTAATATGAGTCAACAACATAGATTGTTTCTACCAGAATGATGAAATATATATATATATATATATATATATATATATAATAATTTTATGATAACATGGTTGGAGATGATGATCAATGAGATAGAAAAACAGTTTTTTTCTTTTCTTTTCTTTTTTTTTTCAGATAAAAAAGAAACCAAAGACTGCAGTGACATGTTAAACTCTGCATAAAGCTGCAAGGTAGCAACAATGCACTCAGGCAACTATTGACAATGATCTTCAATACAAACATAAATTCAATGTATTCTTTTATCTGTTTAGAAATTGTTTTGGTTTTTGAGTATTCAGAACAAATTTTGCATCAATCTATCCTCCATAATACGCACATGTACACACGCAGAAGAGCTATTGAGATGATCTTAGGAAAACCATTTAAAACATTGCAAGAGAAACCATATAATTAGTAAGGTCCTGAATAAAATAAACTCACAGCATCTATGAACAACTTCACATCAGCATCAGGAACAGCTTGCCCAACCATCATAAGGCCATATCTGAGCTCTTCAAAAGTCAATTTTCCATTTTTATCAGTGTCCATCATATGGAATAGATTTTCTATCTGATTAACTAGCTCATCTGGCAAGTTGTATGCGACCACCTATAATGAAGACATGTAGAACAGATTACTATGGTTGAAATAACAAAAGTACCAACAAGGACGTTCTTATACAGAACACTAAGAGGAGTTCACAAACTCACTCTGAGGGCTATCTTCTTGAACTTATTCATCAAGGAGAATTGCATAATTCTACTTCTAACACTTTCTCCCAAATGGCACGTGGGAACGTTATCCAGGTTCTGTATCCATCGATGTCCTTCAAATGACAGAAGAGAATAATTAGTTCATTTTTCTTGATCCCTTTTCATATCTGCATAGTACATACATCTAGTACAGGTATTAATGTCAGATATAAACCAAGTGAAGAAACAAGAAACATCACAATGGTAGTCAGAAGAGAAATTATTAAGCTTCATAAGATGAGCAAACTCGCACTGAATCAATGCATATCATGAACAAAATTGGAAAATTTAAAAAAAAAGGAAAATAAAGAGAGGGGAAAAGTATGTAATATTTTAGAATTATTTTTCTGATATGACACTATTTCTAGTATCCAATATACATGCATAATTAAAGAAATGTTGGATTATAAGTGACGAAATGGTTATATATGCTCAATGGAAATGCGAGTATAATTTGCTGTGATGTAGACCAACCATGCTCTGGTTTGTGAGTCTACATCCCATTATGGATTACTACATCCCATTATGTATATAAACAAAGCTTGTTCGCTTGATGAAATGCTTCAAATGGAGTTGCACGAATGCAAAATTGACATACTTAAGGTTTTCTTAAAGTGGTTGTAATAAATGTTTTTGAAAATACTTTTTTGAGTGTCAAAATTAGCACTTCTGAGCCAAACCCTCAATCCTATTGTATGAGCAGCTTCTTTGAGATGGTGCATTTCTCTTTGGTTTATTAGGTTTTAAGATGAATTTCAATAGATAATACTCAAATTAATTGTACTCTTAAAAAAAAAATTTGATAGTTCATTGGCCATATAACCATGGACATCGAAGAAGAGTGTACAAAACTTTATCAGTGTTGCATAACAACCTAGATATTATTGGGTCTAAATGAATAGACATTTTGTTTGGTTCACTTGTTGATACTATAACTTCTCTAAATATCTTGTTTTTTCCACTTCAAGGGCATTGCTCAACATTTTAACTCCTTGATATTTTTGTGTCAAGTTAATGGCTATCGTCTCTTGGTTGACTTGCTGATTTCTAATCTTTGCAAAATGGTACTTTCTATGTGCTTCTTCCTTCTCATTTTATGTGACCTTAAGTGATTGATTTTATATTTTCATATGCATAATAGAGTACATACCAAGGACCTCTTCAACTGTCATCCGGTTGTATGGATTTGGATCGAGCATACCCTTCACAAGATCCTTTGCATCTTCAGAAATTTTTGGCCAAGGATCCTTCTGCAAATCTATTTTGCACCGAACAATTGCATGTGCGATTCCTTCTTCAGTTTCTGTGCTAGTTGGCACCAAGGCCCGACATAAAAAAAAAAAAAACACAAAAGGACAATCAACAGTATTAGAGAGAACAATTATAAAACTTGAAGTATATCGCTTCCAATGGAATTATTTCAGTGGGAATTCAGGAAAACTGAAATTACACAATTGAAAAAGAGAATTTACCTGCCCAAAAAGGAGGAACTCCACATAGTAAGATGTAAAGAATAACACCTGCACTCCATATATCACATTCTGGTCCATAATCACGTCTGAGGACTTCGGGAGCCATGTAATATGGGCTTCCTACTATGTCATTGAAACGCTGACCTATCACCAAATCAGAGAGATCACAGTTACAGCAACATAAATGTACATAGAAAAAGCTAAAGGTCAAGTAGAAGCAGCTTATAAAAAGTCAGATATTAGTCTCAAAGACATACCAGGCTCAAAGAATATGGAGAGGCCAAAATCAATTGCCTTTAGGGGAGAAGATTCTGTAATATTAGCAAATAAAAAGTTTTCGGGTTTTAGGTCCCTGTGTATTACTCCATGATTGTGGCATACCTGCAACGTATGTAAATTCCATTCGACAAAATTAACATGCTAAAGTAAGACCATCACCAAAATTGATCGACCATAAGATCAAGAATCCCAAATGTAATCTGTATTGGAGAATCTGGAGAATTTTGATCACTTGTATTTCAAGAAGGATTGCAGATTGATTCTTAATTTATTCAATAAGAAAGAAATTGATTGAACAATTGCCTAACTGTTTTAACTCTAAATGAATGCACTGCCATTAGACATGTGGTCTGAAACAAGATCCTGAAAGTACTTAAAGCAGTAGTTAAAGATTATATGCTTAAAGCTATATTCAAATGTACATTCTTTTGACAGTAATATAACTACTCAAGGAGTTACAATGGAGTGCTTGAAATCAAAATTTTCTTTCCAAGTGCAGTGAACATATAATTGTGACCTTTTTGCATTCAAGCTACTCTTTGTTTTCAACTAATCAAACAATCGTAGATCTGTTCTTGTTCGTTTTCTCTTCCATCGATTTATCTCAAATCCGTTGTTCATAACCGTTGCCGTCTGAAGGTTACTCACACAATATAACCAATAATCTTTTATGCCAATATAAAATATCTATATAAAAAAAGTTCATATATACATGATCAACCTAGCTTGCACAATATCTCTTGAAAATTAGATCTTTTCAAAAATTAATTGATATGACCTATAAACCACATAGTTTTAAGCCATAACCAATATCTCTTCAACTTAATTTATTCTCAAATTTAATCTCCAAATCCCAAATTGAGCAGACTCAATTTTTTCCAACAAATTGATTAATAAAATCCCAAATCCATGTTATATATATATATATAAATAATAAAATCACAAAACCTCCCTGTACTATAAATTTGTGTCATATTACCCCCTTTTTGTTTTTTCAAATAACAATACAAAACCTTTTTTTCGCAATTACTTGGGGTTGGCTACATGAATCCTATGTTTCCATTCAGCTCTATTTTTCAAATAACAATCACATATATATAGAAATAACAGAGGAATTAATGAAAAAATACCCAACAATCAGAAATGAGTGTCCAAGGGAAAAGAGAAGGAAAGATTGTGAAGAAACCAAATTCAATACCTGGACCACCTCAACAATCTTCCTGGTGACAGTTGCCGCGGCTTGCTCGCTGTAGTGCCCTTTTGTAACGATTCTATCGAACAGTTCACCGCCCTCACAGAGCTCCATTACAAGATAAACAGCCTCTTTGTCCTCATAAACCTCCTTGTACCTAACAATATTCGGGTGAGGCGGCAAATGCCTCATGATCTCCACCTCCCTCCTCACATCCTCTATCACAATCTCACTATTCAGCCTGCTCTTCGATATCTTCTTGCACGCTAGGGTTTCACCAGTCTCCGTTTCCAAGCACTGGTAGGTCACCCCGAATTCGCCCCTCCCCAATTCCTTCCCAAATCGGTACTTCTTGAGGATGTCATTACCTGATGGATCTTTTATGATTGTGGTCGGTCTCGAGAACCGCGGGCTGATAGGACCGGAGAACAGAGGGGTGAGCGGACCGGAGAACTTTGGGGTGATCGGACCCGAGAACAGTGGGGTGATCGGACCGGAGGTCCGAGGGGTTCGGGGTTTGGGACATGGGTTCGTGTCGCATTCGGTCTCCGGTGAGGATTTGAAACCTTTGGTTTTCTTCGCTACTTTGGTGTGTGCAGAAATGCAGCCCCCCATGGGATCAATGAATTAATCTATTAATTTCTTGAAAATCCCATGGGAAGAGAGAAGAATCAAAATGGAATATATGTGTGTGTATATATGTGAAGAGAGAGAGAAGAGAGAGATAGAGAGATGGGAATGCTAAGTTGAAGGAAGGGCTTGGAAGGTTGTCTGGTAATAACGGAAGATCCAGAATTTGAAAAGTAGTTATATGGTCTTGATAACATACGCGCCTTTTTATAAGGGGATGTTTGGACACACTGCATATCTTTCCACCGGTATTGCCTTCCTCTTTGGATTGGTAAAATTTTAGTTTGGCAATATCACATGAAAAGAACTTTTATTTTGTGTAAATAACATCAAATGTCAGGAAAAAAAAAAATTAGATAAGTGAAGGCATATTTACACGTGAAGTAAAAAAAAAGTGTTTTTTTCCCTAAAATGAAAATTTGAAAAATAATTACAGGATCACAAATTGCCCAGACCTTTTGACAAGCTACCGCTCAATTATTAAAAATATTACAATTTGCTCCTCTCCAAATGGAGGTATTTTGTAACATTTTCAATAATTTCAAGGACAACTTGCAAAAATTTGTATAATTCATAGGAGTTATTTGCAAATAATTCTAATTTTGTGTACAAAATTACGTGCTCGTACGCAATCTTTTTTAGTGTATCAGTTACACATGAACACATAATTGTGTGTACAAAATTATAAACAGGTGTGTAAAATAAGCACCAATGCCTAATTTTTGCATAGATGATCATTGTACCACTTATGGTGCGCATATACTACCTTTGTGCATAAAATATATAATTTTTTTGCACTTGTACCAAAATAGTTACTACTTGTGCTAAATTTTGTGAATAAAATCATGGACAAGTAGGAGTAGTGATGGAACATTTTGGTCATTTCACATCAAAACACAAAAAAGGGCAAGATGGGATGAGATAATGTTTTTGCAACTCATTGTAAAAAATTCTTTTTAAAAGTTTATTTTAGAGAAAGAAACATCTTTTAGTTTTATGTCAGTATGAATATGCCTTCAAAAGTTTTTTCAATTTTAAAATTTTGTATTTCGTTTGTCCCTCTAAGTCACTATAAGGTCAAAATTATTATTATTATTATTATTATCATATTGTGTGTGTCTGTATAAGATCATTCGTTTTCTTTTGACTCTTTCTAAACCAGTCGTGTAATCTTTGCCATCTATACTTCCTTTATACCTAAATGACAGGCGATAAGCCGGAAGGGACTTTATCTCTTATATATATATATATATATATACACACACATTTCATATTAAGAGATGTTTGATGAGTGCCCTCTCAAAAAAAAAAAAAGTGTTATCACAAATACAGTGATAACACATTTCAATTGAATTTATCACTGTATTTTTGTGATTCTAGCCTGTATTGAAAGATAGCTTATACATGATTATGATGAACCCATATTGTTGTTTGTGGGCTTACGATCTAAAAAGAAAATAATCATTAGTTTTTCTGCATTCTATTGGTTTAAGGAATTGTCTATTTTGTGTCATTTTACCTGAATTATATTTTAATAATAATAATAAAAAGAATGAGTAGTTTTCAAAAATAGTGTAAAAATAGTTGCCTTATCTAATTGCATAAGATTAGATAATAAGATCATGTTTGAATTGACTTTTGAAAAATAATTTTTTATTTTTCAAACTCAAAAACTATTTTAGAGAATTTGAAACACAACGAACCAAAAGTTCTATTAAACAAAACCTATGACTACAACGAACTCTGCATGAAACAATTGAACACATCTATTCACACGTGAACTGTTGGGTTGTAGAGACATTTCACGTTGTAAAATTGTGAAGTAGTACAAAGAAATGGAAAATTTTAGAACATGGAAGAGTTTCTAGAAGTAGGTAAGTTGGGTTCTAGAGACCTTAGATGTGTGTGGCGGCAGTCAAAAGAAAGAGAGAGAAAGAAAGGAAAGAAAAAAAAGGAGAAAGAAAAAGAAAAGAAAAGAAAGAATGCAATAGGAAAAAAAGAAAAAAGTCACTCATGTGAAGACAATACGTGTACAGAGAGAAAGAAAGAAGGAAAGAAAAAAGGTGGCAGACATGGAAAAAAAGGAAGAAGAAGAAAAAAAAGAAAGAAAGTAGAAGTTACAATTGTTAGGTGTGAATTTTTTTCGATTATTATTTGATGTGAAGTGTCTGAAGCGTAAGTTACATATATATAATGGTGGATTAATCCTATTTGCCAAAGGATTTTCAAGACTCCAATTCTATTTAGACAGAGAAAAAAAATCATATTTGCAATAAGATCTTCAATTTCGCTTGGACAAGGGAAAAAAAAGTTCTATTGTTTTCGATACTCCAATTCAACTTGAAAAATAAGGCATCCTCTTTGCAATTGGATTTTCGCAAAGAAAAAAAATACTTTGTGAAAATTAAGTACTTCAAGTCCCGCTTTAGATACGTGATAAGCTCGATATAGCGCGAGACTTGAAATGAGGGCAATTTGTAGACATTAAAAAATTATATGATGGACCCAAAATATAATTTGGACTTATTTTCAGTTTAGCCCACTTTGAAATATGGTTCAATGAGTTAGATAATTCAAACACCTGACCCACCACAAATAAATGAATCATGAGCTTATCCAAATTGTCTAAGAAATCTAAACCCACTTAAAAATAGGTCAAATGAATAATTAAATATATATGTATATATATAATTATCATCAAAGATAATTATTATGTATATATTGGATAATTATCACAATTATCATAAAATATAATTATAGAATAATTATTAGAAGAAAAGAAAGTTACAAATCTACTCCTCCAGTGAGCGTATAAATAAAGGTCCAAGGGTAGGGGGAGAGGAGGAGAAGACTTTGACAGAATACTGAAACTCTGTCAGACTCTGTCTACAATTAATACTTGAAACTCTGTCAGACTCTGTCTACAATCAACACTTGAAACTCTGAAAACATACGTTCATCCAACCCTCAAAGCTTTGAAGAACAATAACAACAAGCACATTCAAAGTCGTGTCATTCTTCTTCCACGATTCAACAAATTTAAAGAATCATCAACAAGACTGTTCGAGATCAAGCTTCTTCAGCCTTCGATCAGAAATTATCACCGATTTTCTTCAACAACAAATACTCGAAAAGGATTCTCAACAATCCGATTTAAGATCAAGCTCCAGTAGCCCTTGAATCGGAGAGGGAGACAACCAGAAGACTTAGAGAAAGTTGAAACTCTGTAGAATTATTCATTCAAAATCCAAAGCTCAAAAACATCTAAATCCTGAAGGAGAAGAACAACAATCACATCATCCACGTGTCATTTTTCACCAAAATTTTAATCTAGTTTAAGATTAGGCTCCAGCAATCCTTGAATTCAGATTACCAATGAGATCGAATCAGAGAAATTTATTTTTCTTTTGTGAAGATTTACAGAGATTTGTAAACTATATTTCTTGAAATTAATATATTTGATATTTATTTGTCCACGTGTTTTGATCTTATTCTCAGACTTAAAACTTGTGTGTACACGAAGCTTGTCATAGATTTACACGATAAAGAAAGAAGTGGTATCAAACATGCCATAACCCTTTCGTCACTTGTAATCTAAGAAGCATGGACACGGGACACGAGTACGACACGACACGACACGGACACGACAATACGACAAATTTAAAAAAAACAGGACATGGACACGTGTGAGGATACAACTAAAAAATAATATATTAATATATATTCAACAAGTTAACCAATATCCACAACACCATAAATCTAACAATAAAAAAAGAATAAATTACACAAATACTTCAATTTATTATCAAACAATTAATGTATTTTTAAAAAGGGTGTTCATTATATTCAAATTCACTACTAAAATCTTGCACATTACTCATTTTTCTAATAACAAATAAATAAATTTAAATACAAAATACCAAATAAACCAACATGACTTTATGTTAAATAAAGTTCTATTGATTTTTTTTATTTTTTGTTTCTAAATTTATTATTTAGGAATTTTATCTAACTATTTTTTATTTTAGAAAATACTATATTTATAGATAAAATGGCATAATAGTCATATTAAATGGTATAGATGTCATTATAGTTATTTCAATGGATCAAGATATTAACTTTCAGAAGATGAGGGGCTGAAATGCTCAAACAAATAGTTGAAAGGGGTCTTTTGTAACTTTGAAAAAGTTTAGGGGTTTTTTTGCACTTTTAAAAATTACAAAATGTACCCCGCCGTGTCCCGCGTGTGTTCAATCAATGTCCTCACCATGTCTCCCGCGTGTCCTAAAAAAAATTTCAGGACACTTCTAAGAAGTGTCCGACACGAGTCCGAGGAGTGTCCGATACCGGCACGACACTCCTATACAATGTGTCCGTGCTTTCTAGCTTGTAATCCAACAATTCTTGAATTCAAAACGGAATGTGTTGAGAAGAATATATGCATATTGTATATATATTTTAAAATAAATAATATTATAAAAAATTAAAAATAGTGAGAAACTTCAGGTACATTTAATAGTAGTATAAATAGGTATATAAATAAGAGGAGTACTGGGGACAGTCCTTAAGCGACTCTTTTCCACAACATCTTTATTGATTGGTGGAAACCAATAAGAATAATTAATGTTTTTTTAAGTAATAATTGTCTTACTTTTTCATCCAAGAAAATGTCATTCTAATTTTAAGATATTTATACTAGTGTCATCAACAAACAAATAAAGCTATTGTAACAAAAAAAATAATAATAATAATAATTTTTTATATTAATCTATATACTAATTATAATCATTTCCTATATAATTTTTTAAAATTTGTAATTAATTAGTATATAAAAATATGTTTTGAATCTTGGTTCCTAATTTAGATAAAAAAATATCTATTTTTTTTAAAAAATTGACGAACTACTTTATGACTACTATAGTTTTGTTTATTTGTTGATGACATTAGTGTAAATACCTTAAAACTAAAAGAGTATATTCTTAAATGAAAAAATAGGACATTTATTATACAAAAAGAAAATATTAATTACTTTGATTGATTTTCACGGACGACTGTGAAAGGGTAATCTCTTAACTGAGTATCCAACTGGATTAATAAGGATGAGAATATTTGTATCTTTTAACTCGATCAATCTTTAAGTGTGGATTGAGTTTGAAAATACACGACTTTTTTGCTTTGCACTTTCGCTGAGTAGAACTTTGAAAATAGCGTGTCTGAGAAAATTAAACAGACTAATAGATAAATGCACAGTACTTGGATTGAAAGGTCTAGAATATCCAAGGTATATTCCATTAATTGATGACTTTGGAGATACATACCACACAACTATAAAACCTTTTTGGTATTAAGGTACCGTAAATGAAAGCAACTAACTTTGGGAGATACTTTTTTATTTTATTTTTAAATGTTACAACATAAATCACGTTTGGTAATGAAATTTATATTTTTGAAAAAATAAAAGTGATTTTAGAATTTTAACAATTCTTAGACATAATTTGAAAGTTTTATAACAAAACTTTAAGTTTCAGTTTTATTTTTCAGTTCAAAATTTTATTTCTAATTTTTTCTTATAAAATACAATAAATAAAAATTTTGGTTACTCAAAAATATAAATATAATAAAATAAATTAAAATTTAATAGAAAAGAATAAAAAAAATTATAAAATACAATAAATGCAAAATTATAAGTAAATAAGAATAATTTTTCTTATAAAATACAATAAAATAAGAGTTGTATATAAATACAAATATATTGAATATAAAAATATAAAAGAAAATAAAAAGAATATATATAATAATATATGACAACAACTAAAAACATGCCAATGCATATAAATACATTTATTAATTAAAATAAACTAAAATAAAGTCCTAACAAATATAATTTCATAAGAAATAATATACATAAAATATCTACTATCACATTTATGTTGATTAAAATGAGTTGGAAGTATATTACTCAAACACAATTTTTGTTTTTGAAAATTAATTTTGAGTTACCAAACATATTTTCACATTTTTGCTTTTAAAATTTTAACCGATAACATTACCAAACTTTTGATAGAAATGACAGTACAACAGGTTTCTACATTCTATTTTTTAAGAATTAGAAAATAAAATTCGACAGCCTTACTAAACAGACTCTAAGCAATTGATTTTGCTTACATGAAAAAAAAACCAAAAAAACAATTGATTTTGACCGAAGGCCAGAAGGAACAAGACCTAATGCTAAGACCAATTTATTATGCTTGGTACAGTTTTAGGAGCAAAATATTACTTAAAAAAAAAGAAAGAAAGGGAGAAATTCTTGAATAACCTGGGTACATATTTTCAGAATATTCAATACTTTCTTAAAGAGAAAAAACAATAAAAAGGATAACTTAGTTTTTTATTATTATTATTTTTTATTGTTAGACGAAAACTTGAAAATGTTTGGAAAAGAACCTTGAGATGTTTGCCGAGAAAACTCTCTCTCCAAATATTTTCAAGGCTCCATCTGTTAATAAAAAATGTGTCACGTCATCATTTATATTACTACTCAACGTGTTATGGTTTTGTAGTTAACTTCGTATAAAACAAGATAGTGTGTTTTTGTGTTTGTTGAATGAAGGCTTGGAGATACATGGAAATGAAAACTACTAGAGATGATTCATTTCAAAAAAAAAAAAAAAAAAAAAGGTCTAAAAGTTGTTTTATTTGCAAGAATATAAAAGTAAAATACGAGTAAAATTGTTTTATTTTATTCACTTGCATTTCAATTAGTTTCTCTAAAAAATGAAATGATATAATTTCCTTTGAAAAATATTCATATTCCACAATTATTTAAAAAAAAATACATCTTACACTTTAATTTTGACGAGAAATTGTTATTTTATTTATTAAAAAAAATTGAATAGAGTGTGAATATGGTGTTCCATGAATAACAATATATTTCCTTCTGATTTTCCTAGTCCAACAATTTAGAGAGAAAGTCAATGATGACGATGATTTACGAAAAGTAACAGTAGACCTACTGTTTCCACGTGGTCAAGCTTGACGCACACTCTGTTCTACACCGAGGGAAGAAAGGACGGTGGCAGACCAACCCGCCGTTTCTTTTCCTCTTTCCCTCGACTTTCCACGACACTACACAAGGATTAAGAGAAAGAAAGAGAAATAATCTCTAAACAGATGCCCTTCATTTTGACAAATTTACCAAAACAGCACTGTTATAACTCAAAACTCATGATATATATATATATATATAAATATTCAGGGGTTAATTTCCTAAAATTTACTTCTATACTAATTTTTTAGAAAGAAAAAAAAACACTTATACTGCATTTGATAAGTACAAGGAAAAAAAATAGTCTTCTGGGTGCTCGCGTCACCGACACTTTATTTAGAATAATTATGGAGATTCGTTCAATAATTTTGAACAGACACAAGTTTAATAGTAAAAACTTGCGTGTGTGCGAGACAGGGACGGAAAATGTCACCCCATTCCGTCATGTACTGTTATATTGTTAAAATACAATTTCATCCTTATAGCTTATGTTATATACAAAAATGCCTTTTAAATAAGTAAAATATTAATAACACTTAAATGTGATTATGTGTTTACTTTAGGATTACTGTTGATAGAACATTGATTTATTTGATTGATTTGGTAAAATTGTGTAAATTTTGGAATAATATTTATTTAATTTATTTTCTTAAATTTGAGCTTTTAAAATTTGAGTAAGAATTTAAATAGGTGAGGAAGGTGGGAGTAGTGAACTTAAATGAGAGTGACGAAGAGAGTTGTTTGCTAAATAGTATTGAGTAAGAACGAGATTTCTTCCGTTAAACAATGACGAAGACCGGGTAAGAACCCTTGTCTCAACCGGTTCCACGGTCATCCTTACTCTTAACCCACCATTTTTTCATTCCTCCAAATGTGAAAGGAAGAGAGATACAAGATATCACTTTTCCTTTTCCAATTACTAAATAATGGAAAGCGTCATATTTTCTATTCAATTCTACTCAATCAAACAAATCAATAGGGCGGATTCCCTTTCCTAAACTAGTCTCATATGTCCTTCGTTTCATTATTTTCACCCATTTATCCATCATTTTTATGGCACTAAAGCATTAAGCATCAAAACTTTTACAAGATTTCTCTTTTATTGAGTTATTCTTAAAAAATAAATGATTAAAATAGACATTTTTTTAATCTAAAATTACTCTTTTAAATAATTACATAAAATAATATTTTTGTATGTTGAGTTAAAATTATGTACATATAAACTCTTCAAATTTCGTAATGACAGAATTTATGTAGTAAGCTAGTGGTTTACGTTTTTGAATTAATTGTAATAAATCTTTCTAAACCGCAGAAAATTTGCATATTTAATAAAAGTAGTATGTAAATTTATTATAGTTTATACAATTAATGTTAAAAGTAATTTACTAATTTGATATATTTAACGGTCACTAAAGACAATTAGGTCATTGGTCCTTTTTGCAAACTTTCAAAAACTAATAGTAATTTTCTAATTCGGAAAGAATTTTGTGCAGTCACGGGGACAATATTGGAAGTTCGGAGCAGTTCAACTGTGCAAGTCTGGAACGAAGCTTCTCTCTCCTCCTCTGTATATTTGACTTCAAAAAATGCTCGGTCATGGCACGATATTTTCTCTGAAATTGCATGATTTGATCTTTGACTTTAGGCTCCTATAAAAAGGATAACAATTTCTTTGTTTTTGTATTCAGATTCCTGTGTTCTCTATGTTCAATTACTGCTATTGTTACTGTGGTATGTTCTATATTCTTTGCTCATATCAAATTTATTCTTAACTTGTCCGATGCTATTATTGCTTATATTTGTTTCTGGGTTTGGTTGGTTTTTCTCTAATTTCCAAATTTTAATTTTTTTTGTCATTTGGGTTGGGATTGGGAAGGAGGTCAATTTTCTGGTTTTGTTTAGTGCTGGAAAGTATTGATATTGTTGCAACTCTCAAGGTCTTCTTCCTTCTTTTTTCCCCATTTATTTTGGTTGTTTGGTATATTCTTGGGATTTTTTATTTTTATTTTGGGTAAGTTATATTCTTAGAATTTTGTTGTTTGGTTTTTTGTAGCTAAAAGTTTTCTTGTATTTATTACTCGATTTATTTCTTGGTTTCTGCCCAGGATGTAATTGGAGTTATGTGTTTGTTTTTCTTTTACTTGCATTATTGAAATTCTTTCATTGTGTTATTGTTAGTGCATCGAGGTCAAGATTTTCTTTTTCATTTTCCTTTCAGTGAAATCTTATTTGGTTTTCTGTTAGAGTTGTTTCTTGTATCGAAATTAGAAATACAGATGTTTGGTTTTCCTTGGGGCTTTGGGGTTTCTGGTCTACACTAATTGAATTGCTACATGGAGGCAGCTTATCAGCTGTAGAAGCAATTCAGTTTTGCAATTTAGTTTTGGACAGTTTGGATGCCTATTGGAAATTAGATGAGTTCACAATAAACTAGTGAATTGTGTTTCTGGTAGTCTCTTCACACTTCTTTATAACAACCACATGTTGCAATTCCAATAAATTACCTCAATTCTAATTTATATTGGTTGTTGTAGTAATGTCACATTTGTACTATGAACTTGTACATCTTAGACAAAATGATCTGATCAATTTCCATGGAACCCCCTATCAGCTTCTATCTCCTGCTATAAAATTGTTAATTGCTTACATTCATATCTGTATTTCTGATCACAGAACACTTGGTTCTCAAGGGTACTTGATTGCTTCTTATTATGTGTAACTCTGTTGTGTTTGTTGTGATTTACTCTGTTTTGTTCATTGTGATTTGTCATATGAGGCATTTGTTGATCTTCTAGCATATTCAGCCATCTACTTATGCAATTATGATGATTTTTCCCTTTTGTTTTGTGGTAGTACATTTTTTGAATTTTTGTGGACCCCCTTTAGGATCATGAGGGGTTCAATTTGTCTCTAAAGAAGTCCTCTTATCATTTTCTTCTTTTCCCTGGCATCATTATGATCTCAGGAGTTTGACATCAGTTACTTAGTTTATTGTGACTCAGTCTCTATGTTTATGTGTTGTTGGGATTATATACTCCTGCAGGAAAATACTCTGTGTTTTAGTTGTTTAAGCATTGTTAGTGTTTCATTTGGCAATTAATTATTTGAAGTATTGGTATTGACAGGTTGTTCATATATCCAATAACTTTATATTCCCACGGATCAGGCTACAATGCGTGCCCCATCACTGCTTGCACAATGCTTGCCTGGGTTGGTACTCAATGAGCGGGGAAGTCATAGCATTTCCACCATTTCTGAGAGAGAGATGCATCTCCTTTCACCAGCTGTTGAGATTCTCCCATCGAAGGTAGAAATTCCATTTGCTTGTTAAGCTGCTTTCATGTTTAAATACTCGTGGAAATATTTTAGTTGAAGCTTCTGTTCTCTGTGAATTCAATATTGTTATAGAAATTCACTTGATCATCATTTCCCTTTTGCAGACAGCTAATCCTTACAAGTATGCTGGAGAGAATGTAGATATGCAAGGACTCAATGTGTTCAAGGTATTTTAAGTCCATGCATTGATTTCTGCTGGTTGGTATATATATCTTGGTTGTTATACTAAAATCATTTATGGAGGCCCTGTTTACTTGTTACATTTCTCATGGATTAATGTCCAAGTATATTGACATGCCATTACTATTGGCACTGAAGGTGTCAGCAAAGAGTTAAAAGAAGATTTTCCATGTTAATATGTCTTTTTTTTTTGTTTTGTTACTGGTGGGGTGGGGGGGAAGGGTGTTGTTCCACTCAAGTAGAATTTATCCTTTATGAGGGATAGATAATGTGGCAGAATTTGACCTAGCTACTATATATTGTTCTTTATAACATCAAAAAGTCAGCTATCGTAATTTTTAGAACCCATCAAGAAATCTGTGTACGGTACGAATTTCGTAATGCAGATTTCTTTTGGTTCATGCTACAGGCTTATGTCATTTGATATATGTTAGAAATATTGAGAGAAAGATAAATGTATTTAATTGAATTTATTTATATTGAATTGATATTGCCTTGATATCTGAACAATACATAAAAGCCTATTTATAGGCACATAATCTTGGAGGCCAAATAAACTTAGGAGACAAAAAATGCTAGTCTTAGATGGTTTAGGAAAGGGTATAAGAAATCCTAGGTGGTTTAGGATAAAACTAAAATATTAAGTAACATAATATTAAATATATTATCTAACAGACCCCTCAAACTCAAGGTGGGTTATATGAAGCCAACTTGAGTTTGGAGCAAAATCTTGAATGCATGCAGTTTGATGGAAGTTAAGTGGATCTTTTCATTGAAGACAACAAACAAAAGATGATAACGACATGGTTCAATCCACGACAATAATCATTCGATCCAGTCTAGAATAAACAATAAGAGAGCAATCGATTCACGAGAGCAAATGAAGAACTTGTCAAAGAAAAGTGTCATGGCATCACATGCCAAAAAAATGGCTAAAAAATCTTCAAAGAACAAAACTCCTGTAGAACAAATTGACAGACAACAACAGTCACGTCACAAGAAGAGAGAGTTTCTTTGTGGTTGTGAAATGCAGATAGAAACTTGTTTATATGTATAAATGTAAGGCGGAAGCTATTTTCTATTAGAACATGAGAGTGGTATCCAACAGCACTCTCCCGCACGATGGCACTCAAGCGAATCGAACCCATGACCTCCTGGCTCTGATACCACTTGTCGGATCTCAAGTTGCTATCTCACCTAAAACCAATTGGTGTTAAGGAAAACAAACTTCTAATCTTTTACGGGCTAACACACATTCTCTTAAGAGTGCCACGTGAACATTAGAACATGAGAGTGGTATCCAACAACCATATAAGTGTATTTATTTGCTTCCAATTAATTTTCTCCCTCCCTTCCTAAAATTGAGAGTTATAATTTGTTTCAAAATGAGTAAGGAGGAGAATCTGTATATGCAGTCTGTTCATGTAGTATATTGATGAATTAATGATGGGGAATTCCTAGAATTTTTGTTTTAAGCTTATAAACTGGGCTTGTGATGTTGCATCTCATGAACTTTTTTTTTGTAAGATCAATAATATAATTGATGAACCATAGCTTCCCTTTCAGTTCAGTATCTGCTTTTCATATCATAGCCAAGGTAGTAAAATATAAATTCTTGTTTTTTCCTCGTGCAGGGAAGAGTTAGTGTTTCTGATATAATTGGGTTTACTGGTTCAGAAATGATTTCTTCAAAATCTGATGGTACGTAAGCCACCTTGCAATATTCTCTTCAAAATTAGTTGTTCATTTGATTAAGCAGTGGTCAAATAAGTGAATGTTATTGATTTCTTGAACCACTTCTACTCAATCTGAATATTTGAATTGTTAGCTACTTGTTTAATTAAATTTTAGTGCAAGAAGCTAATTTGGTTCTGGTGCAGGATCTCTGAAATCTTGGGACAGCTCAATTGATCTTGTTAATGTCCTTAAGCATGAAATTCGTGATGGACAGTTGAGCTTTAGAGGGAGAAGGGTACTCGAGGTAATTCAGTATAAGGCTTCTATACATGTATGTGTATATATTGTTTCATTGAGATCCTTTTTGTGGTTGACCGTCTTTTACTTGTTGCATTTATGTTTGAAGCATAAAGGAATAGCTTAATGATTTTTAAGGCTCTTCTGCCACTTCTAATCCCAATAAAATTGACAAGGGTTTGCTTCAGGAATCAGCATTTTCTTGTACATCTTTCCTTTATATATATACACACACACACACACACATACATATATCGTCGGAAGCATACAGATTCGTCCCTTATTTAAAAGAAATTTTTTTGGTTGTAAATAAAACAAAGAATTTTCTAGTTTCAGCTTAATTTATCTTCCTTTTTGCTATAGTTACATTTTTAAGTGGCAAAATTCTTTCACGAACCACTTTTCTATTTCTACATCGTTTTTCATATGTTATTATTAGTGATGAGTTGGCATGATTCTTCAGAAAATATAATAACTGCTCCAGCTCCACTGCCTTTGAGATTCTTCTGCCAACCCGTGAGGGAAGGCAGTTCTCAGGGAAGTGAAATGTAAAAGATAATCAAATAATCATGTTTAGTACAGTCACATTCTATGTGGCAAAATTCTTCCACAATATGCTGAGTTCTTTATTCTTTTTGGTTAATGGGCGAAATTGTAAATCTGTGGGGGATTTTGTGTAAAATAAATTACTTTATTCTGTATTTTCATTTTTTCTGCATTGTCAGTGATTATTAGTGGTGAGTTGGCGACTTGGCATTGATTCATCAGATATCACAATATACTGCCCCACTGCCGTTAACATTCGCCAGCCAGTCCACAAAGGGACGCTTTTCTCAGGGTAGAAAAAAATAGAAGATAATTAAAGTTTGGCCCGAACTATGGTAGTTCGAAACCAATTGCCTTTAATATAATAAGGTGGATTCCACATTATGGTTCAGAACAATTCTTCAGTTATCAATTGGACACAAATCATTGTTCAAAAATTCTTGTTATGCAATATAGACAAAATCCGTGAAGGGTAGTTTAGTTTGATAACAAATTGATTCAAAGATGCCTAAATATGCCACTAGACCATTTCTCCTAACCTTATCGCTTTAACTTTGTTATAGTTTTTGGTTGTTGGAAGTTTACTCATCCTCTCCTTTATGGTAGGAGTTGAAATTTAATTTATTTGATTATTCTCCAAGTTTGAAGTTGAGAGTTAATCTTGTAGTTTTGTCATTTTTTTCAGCTCAGTTGCAGGTATGGACTTACTGGGATTTTTGCTTGCCTTAAGGTAAATTAGCATTAACCTCAGTCTTTGCTGCTTCTATAGTCGTTTTAATTCTCACTCTAACTAATTTGAGCCCAAAATAGGAACATCATAACTTATTTAGGTAGTTCTTTTTGTCCCTACCATGATAGGTAGAAGGTTCATTCTCTCCTGATTCTTTAACAACCTGAAAGGGCTTTTTTTTATATACTCCTATATAATTTGCTGAATTTTAAAAATTACTGTTTATGTGTCTCCCTGGCGCTTCCAATGCATAAACTCATAGCTGTCGAATGATTTGGGATCATGTAAATCATAACTTTCGTCTAACAGTTCTCTTATAAGAATATATCCACCTTCAAGAGTTGGATAGCTTCACTGTGTGAACTTAATCATCTGGTTATTTAAATTGAACATATTGTGAGGTGTGTATAGAGGCTTATTGCCCTTTAATTGAACATATGGTTATTTTTAGGCACTTCACTTGAACAGTAGGTTAGAACCCAGTTGATAAGAAACTTTTCTACATCGTAATCCTGTTTACGTAAATGCTAATTAACTGAATGTAGAAAAGGCCTAAAGCATACGTGCTTCTCCACATTTTGCTTAAGAAAGATATATGCAAATATATCTGAATCGGTAGGAGAAAAAGTATAATCTTGATTGAGTTCTTGGGTGTGATGGGTTCATGACAATATAATGTTTCAAGCTTACAAATTGTCAAACTAGTTTAGTGTTAGGGGAAATAATGAAATACTTAAAGGGGTTTGTTCAGAATTTGAACTTAACAGCTCTGACGAGATATCCATAAAGAAAGAAAGCAGCAGTACAAACTAGAATTTGATTTAAATACAGTGAATTTTCACTTGTTCTGATTCTTCTGACAAACCTTTACAGGGAGCTTCTACAGTTCATTTTCAAGAACTCAACGCAGAAACAATAAGATGCACAACTATCCCTAATGTCCTAGCTAATCTTGAGCAAGCTCGGGACAGGCAAAGCCGACAGCCAGAGAGTCCCCTGACTCCATCAAGGCAAATTCTGGCTCCAGCAGTGCATTTTTATGCTGGGGATTGGGAAGAGCTCCCCACTGTCTTATCTGTTGTGAGAAATGATGGATTTGAAGTGCCAACAGGGACGAGCCTGAGCTTCTTCGAGGATGATTTTATGGATGGGTGTTATAGTCAAGATGGCAGCATTGTAGGCCATGAGTCTTTCTCGAGGAGATCAAGGAAGCTTTCAGGAAGCCGAGCATGGGAGAGGGCGAGTGAAACAGACCAAGGAGAGGGTGGGTATGATGTTATTTTGATGACGGAGATCCCATACTCAATGACCTCTTTGAAGAAACTATATGCACTCATAAAAAAGGTTAGTGAGTTTCATTCTTCAGCTTCACTCACGGGCTAATATACAATATAATGCATCAAAGCTATCAGTACTCTTCGATTCTGACAAACTCAAATTCAAAGCAATTCAAAATTTGAGGGAACGCAGAAAATTTGTGGTTGAGTTGGGTAAAAGTTGAGTTTTAGTGGGGAATAATTAGGAAATTATATAATCTGTTGCAGCTATTTGCCTGATTCAATTGGGTAATTTGTGCTTGTTTAATGAGCCTATTGGAAGTTGGAGTTCTGAAAATTTGTTGAATCTTGTCACAGTGCTTCTGGTTCTGATCAAACTGTAATGTATATGCAAAGAACAAGCAAATGCACTAGATCCCACTACTCTAACCAAAGTTTATTAGATCTAGGTAATATAGAGCCCCCAACAAATTTTCAAGTTATGGCTATTTCCGGTGGTTTGTCAACAGCAAGTCCGGAATCTTACAATGCTATCAGTCTTGTTCCATATTTTTGCCTTAGAATCTCAATTTAATTCATTATGGATTGCAAATGAAATTTTTTCATTTTTTTTTCTATTGTTGCATCACATCTTTATTGAACATTTTTTAATAAATTTCCTCTGTTTGGGATCTCCAGTGCCTGAGGCCTCCATATGGAGTATTATTCTTGGCCACAAAAAAGAACTATGTTGGCTTCAACAGCGCAGTACGCCACCTGAGAAGTCTGGTAGATGAAGACGGCATTTTTGGAGCCCATTTACTCAAAGAAACGACAGATAGAGAGATATGGAAGTTCTTTTTCCGATGACCATAGGTTAAAATTTACAGAAAACAACTGTAAGATATACTGTAATTTAGGTTTTATTTATTCAACATTAACCCTCTTGTACAATGTGTCACATGCCTTTATTACTTTTTCCTGTTAGTATGATTTGTCAGAATTGAAAAGAAAAGCTGGTGGCTTCTAATTGTCCTGACAAGCCTTGTGTATTCTTTTTTCCTTTTTTTTTTCAAGGTTATTCTATATTAAGTTGCAAATCAAAAGATTTAGTGACTTGTAACTTCATTTCTAATCAAAACTTCTACATGTATTCATCAAATCTTATGTCGCGCTCCTGATTTGCTGTATAACACTCTTGGGTTGTGGCTGGATTTATGTATAGCAGTTTTATAAATTTTAAGTTTGAGAGTGCTCTTTCTTGTTGAATGAGTTGGTGACTATTCTCATCTCAAGTGGTGTTTGTGAAGTGAGAATTTTGAAACCAGTATACTCGGTAGGTTCTCTCTTTTTTGTTTTTTTGTTTCTGGTTAATGGAGTGATTTTTACAAAAATCATGGTTTTGAGTTTGAAAATGTTTGTTTTTACAAAAATGGATATTTTCACGCTTAGAACTGAAACCAGACACGAGCATTCATGTCTCTCTTCTTCTAATGCAATTTTGGACAATGATGTTGTTTAGGAAAAATCTTGCCAAGTTGGCAAATTCCAAAACAATGAGTTTGTATTATCAATTAAATGTTGGGGATTAGGGAGATATCAATCACACTAATGCTACCAGTTGATGGGAATAAAACAAGGACAATCAAGAAAGAGAAAAAGAATCACCCAAGAAAAGAACACACAAGATTTACATGGTTTGGCTCAACTTGGCCTACGTTTACGGAGTTTTAGGAATTTTTCACTATAATAGGGGAACATCACAACTATGTTTTACAATCAACAATCACACTCTCTCTAGAGGAATAACACAACTATACTTTACAATCAACAATCACACTCTCTTTGCGCGTTTCTCCCACCTTCTCTGCAAGTCTTTGTCTGTATATCACTCTATATGCGTGCCACACTCACAATGTTTCTCTTATCATGATATTTATATGCCTCAAGCCTTAGGGCAAGAAACAAGTGGAGAAAATATCAAAATAACTCAAAAGAGTTGGATAAAACTAACTTTGATTGATAGCCCCCGCAACTTCGACAAAAGGCTTCCAATTCTCAATCGATCGATGTTTTGCAGATAGCCAAAAACTAGTATTTTTATGTCTCCACATAACCAAACAATCTCCCACATGGAGACTGATAATACCATCAACTAGAAAGACCTCATGTCTTCAAATATAGTGGGAAAAAAAAACCACTGCAACTCAATCTTCTGTGCTCAAGCTTGAACACTAACTGAAGCTGAGCGTAATTCCAGTTTCTCTGTAGTCACTATCTTGGTTAACATGTCAGATGGATTCTCACTGCCAAGTATTTTCTCAAGTGTCAACACCCCATCTTCCAAAAGTGATATGACGAAGTGATAACAAAGTTCCAACTTTGCCAACAAAACTTGTAACCAAATCATCTCATTGCTAGCCTCAATCATAGCCACATACTCTGCCTCTATAGTGATAACGCTATTATCTTCTGTATCTACGCAACTCAACTAACTGTATTAGCACTTACTGTGAAAACATAACCAGTAGTGCTCCTTTGTGATCTACCTCACTAGCAAAGTTTGCATCTACATAACCCTGTAGTCTCAACTCGCCCCATCTGAAGCATAAACATATATCAGTAGTAGCCTGCAAATACCTCAGTATTCACTTCACTGCCTCCTAGTGTTAATTTTCAGGATTTGTCATAAACCTACTCACTGTTCCCACTATATAGGCCATATTTGGTCTTGTGCACACCATGGTATACATTAAACTTTCAATGGCTAAGACATATGGAACCTTAGCCATTAAGTTCCTCTCATCCTCTATCTTGGGACACTGATCATTGGATAGCCTAAAATGACTAGCCAAGGGTGTGTTAACTGCCTTAGCACTACTTATGTTGAACATCTATAAAATACGTTCAATGTAGTCAGCTTGAGACAACTGCAAAGTACCCCTTTATTTGTCCCTGCTCATCCTCATCCCAAGAATTTTCTTCACTGCACCAAGGTTTTTCATATCAAACTCACTAGACAATTGTCTTTTCAACTTGCTAATTTCATCTATGTCTGAGCTTGCCACCAACATGTTATCAACATAAAGTAATAAAATAATGTAACTGGACTCAAACCTCTTGAAATAGCAACAATGGTCAGCGTTACACTTGTAGTAGCCATTTATTTACATAAACCCATCAAAATTTCTTGTACCACTGCATTGGTGCTTGCTTCAAACCATATAAGTTTTTTCTTAACTTGCACACTAGTTTCTCCTTCCCTCTCACTGAGAAACCCTTCAGTTGCTGCATGTGTATCTTTTCCTCTAAGTCACCATGGAGGAAATTAATTTTTACATCTAACTATTCAAGGTGCAAATCTTCTATTGCAACAATGCTCAAAATTGACCAAATGGTAGTCAATTTCACAACTGGTGAAAAAATCTCTGTGTAGTCAACTTCATCTTTCTACTGAAAGCTTTTGACCACTAATCTCGCCTTATATCTCTTAAAGCCATCATGTTCTCTTTAACTTTGTACACGCATTTTTTGTGAAGAAATTTCTTTTCCATGGGTAATTCAGCTAACTCCCATGCTTTGTTAAAATAAGGGACTTTATCTTATCTCTCATTGCAAACTCCCACTTGCTAGAATCTTCTGCTTGACATGTTTTATCATAGCATTCAAGTCACCACCATCAGTAAGCAACAAATAATTCACACACCTCCTATTTTGGTACATGAGGATAAGAAGACCTCAAAGGTGCAGGAGTAGGAGCTGAACTCTATGATGCACTCTACTCTGCCCTCTGATTGAGAACTCTCAAATGTTTGTTATGCCACATTGCTCTCTGAAAAATCATCCAACTCAACATATTCTGGATCAATTGAACCAATGGACTGTGTTGTATCCCTATCTTTGTACACCTTTTATTGAATACTACATCTTTACTTCTAGCAATCTTTTTGTTTTGGTTATCCCAGAGACAATAACCAAACTTATCTCTACCATTTCCAATGAAGGTGTATTTTAGTAACTTGGGGTCAAGCTTACCCCTAGCATGGTCACTAATATACACATATACAGTGCCAACCAAAAACCTTAAAATAAGAAAGGTTCACCTCTTTCTCGTTCCATACCTCATCTTGTATCCTATGTTCCAATGGTATTGATGGTCCCTAATTAATCAAATGGGCTACTGTATTGACTACCTTTGCCTAGAATTACTTCGGTAGACCTGCCTGTGTATGCATACTTCTGCCTTTCTTTGTTAAGGTTCTGTTGATCCGTTCTACCACCCCATTCTACTGTGGGGTTCCCTGTACAGTTCTCTCTAATCTGATCCCATTCTCAAAACAGAACTTCTTGCACTCATTGTCTTCATACTCTCCATCATTATTTGATCTCAACCTCTTAATTCTCAACCCTGTCTTTTTCTCCACCACAGTCTTCCACTTCTTGAACACCTCATACACCTTAGATTTTTGTCTCAAGAAGTAAACCTATACCTTCCTCGTATGATTATCAATGAAAGTCACAAAGTAAGACTTTTCGCCAATGGATGAGACTCGAGCTAACCCCCAGACATTAGTGTGAACTAACTCAAGATTCTCCTACCTTGAATTTCTGCCACTCATTTTGAAACTAACCCTCTTTTGCTTCTCAAAGATGCAATTTTCACAGAAATCAATATCAATTGACTTTAGGCCTGGTAGTTTTTCCTTTGAGTGCATAATCTTGAGCCCCTTTTCACTCATGTGACCTAGTCTTTGGTGCCAAAGGTTGGGATCCTCTTTACTTTCTGTAACAGTTATTGACACACTAGCATTGGTAGTCATGTAGAGAGTATTTGTCTTCTTACCACGTACAATAGTCATAACTCCTCCAGAAACCTTCCATGAAACACAGTTGAAGGTTGTGACATAACCTTCATTTGTCAACTATCCCACTGAAATCAAATTTTTCCTCAAGTTAAGGATGTGCCTCACATCATTCAGCTTCCACACAGACTTATTCAATATTGTTGACCTCAATGTTTCAATCCTAGATTACTTAGGTGATTTTGATGATAACAATCTATTCTAGTGTAGATTTAATAAGTTTACTTGAGTGTGCAGTTTATAAAATACCATATTATCTCAAGTATCTTAAAGGCATTGGACTTCAAAAGAAATTAGAAGAAGATATATGAAGTCACATGATCATGGAACTCAAATATCAATAATTAAGATCAATGGCCAAGTTGAAGTGAATCCAAGCCACATGATGAAGGAACCCAAAAGCTTAAAGATTTGAAGATCAAAAGACTTGGATAAGCTAGTCTTGGGTGAGTGCTAGATTTAATGTAAAGTTATTTATGAAGTAACTTCTTTTAAAAGCTCATCTATTGACCTAGTGGACCTTAGAATCAATGCATATCATATCACGGTTCCTTAGACATTTAGAATTAGGCCATGAACTTCATTGAATCATCTTGAAGGCCTTCATTAAGATTGAGTTAATTCAAGCTTATGTTTAGCTTTGAAGGAATTCAATTCTTGAGTAAACAAATTCTAGAACCTACACTTGAACTAGGAAATATCATTTATGGTTCTTAGATAGATTGACTTAGGCTTTGAACTCAAATAAATCACTATATAAAGCCGTGTTATGCACAGTTACTGTTTCGGGTACTTAGCGTAGAAATTTGGCTAAGTGTTAGATTCTAGGGGCAAAAACATAAATATGAGTTTTTTAATGAATCCGAACATAAAAAATTTCGGTAATTGTACCCCATGATTTATCATGATCACATGAATTTTCTCAACCCCAAATGATTTATTTTGGTCATTCATATTGCACGTTAAATTATTATGTCAAAGCTGTGAAAATCCATTATGTACTAAAAATGAAAATCAGATTTTGATTCACTTAGAATTTGATTTTAAAACTATTTTTATTGAATCCAAATGGGGGGTACTTTGCTTAATTACATTGAATAACTTAAAGTAAATAGAAATATAAAGGTTTATGAGAAATTTACTTACTGGTTGAGTCTGAGAACAAATTCTGACCTAAGGACTTTCGGTCGATTGATAGAGGCTTTTTGGTTGACTGAAAGAATCCATCAGTTGACTGATAAAAACTGAAAATTCATTCCAGTAGGGTGTGCAAAACAGGGGAGGTTTCAGCCGACCGAAGCATTGTTTCAGTCGACCGAAACAACACTTTCAGTCGACCGATGAATTCATCAGTCGACCGAAACCTGGAGATTCAAACTCCAACCGCTATATTCTTCACTAAATGGCTGCCACATGTCTCAAACGGCCATATTTCTTCCAAAACACTATATATATGTGTGTGAGCTGCATTTTGCATGTAAGAGAGAGATAGTGCAATGTAGAGCCAAGAGTAAAGAAGAGTGGAGGAGAGAGTTAGAGAGAAACCTACCCATGACCATAAACTTGAGAAATTCTTGAATGCAAATATTTGCATTCTACTTAATAGTATATCTCTTGTAGGAATCACTATTGAGTCTCATCTTTCTCATCATTCATTGTGATTCATCTTCCATATCTAGAGTTCAGCTTTTCATTTAAAATCTTCATATATAACTCTAGGATTTGAGCGTGTATTGAATATCTATTCATTAAGGAATATTATTGTAATTGTTCCACAAATTCTTATCTACCTTTGAGAGGAAGACCAAGTGATGCACTTGGCAAGGAAGCCAAAGTCATAAGCTTGGCAAAGAAGTCTTGGTGAGGAGTTCATTAAGCAAGGAAGCCCAAGTAATTTACTTAGCAATTGTACGATTTGCTTTCCACAATTAAAGGCTCTATAGTGGAAACCTCAAGAAGTTCTCTTGAGGCATGGACGTAGGCAAGAGGGGCCGAACCATGTAAAAATCATGGTGTCACTTGGTTTGCATTTCTCTATCTTTAAACTCCTTTATTTGATAGCATTTCAATTATTTAAATTCCATATGCTTTATATATGAATGCTATAAGATTATATGTTTTAATGAGGAGGACGGGATGAATGCTTGGAGTATTTTGGTTGAGTTGTGAAATTGATTAAATTGTTAATTGATTGACTAATTATTTGAGTATCTATTTACTAATCAATTTGCATATCATGTATTTGACAAATGCACAATCAACATCTCCATATACTACAAGCATTATATGTTGCACTTACATGAACACTTACGTTTGTTGTTTCCACTAGATCATTTAAATGCATAATAGATAGAGCATTCTCAATCCACTTGTTGAATACATAACTTCACCAAGCATTTGACAAAAATCCATTCAAACTAATTTTTGTCAAAATATACTAAATCAAAAAAGTTTCATTATTTGCTTAAAGTCCCTATTTACCCCCCCTCTAGGGACAATTCTCGGGTCACAAATATGATATGCACCTCACCTTTGCCAACCACGTTGCAGGGCTGATCATCACCAAGATACACCTTTTTCAAATTACCCGACACATAACTGTCAAATAACTCTCTACTTGAGGTAGCATGAAATGATGCCCCAGAGTCCAAAACCCAAGACTCTGCCTTGCTCTTCAAAGAGCATATCAACACATCATCTGATTTTTTTGAGACAATGTTTGTTTTAGTTTTATTCTCTATATCTTTTAACGGAGCTATGCACTTTTTAGAGAGGAAGAGAGAGATTTTTGAGAAAATGAAATTCTTGAAAAAACACATTGTTGGGAATTTTGTGATTTGATTGTTGCAATGATTGTGATTTTGAAATGAATTGTCTCACTAATAAACACAAGAGAGAATGAGATAGTGTGATAATCATCAATATGGTACATAATTGAAGAAGACAATCAAGCAGCAGTCAAATCCACAAAAGTTGATTTGGGTTTTAGTAAATTTGATAAATAAATACTATGAATAGAAGAAAATATATCTGGATGCATGAAGAAGCAAAGCCTTGGTAGATCCAAATTAAGGAGTCTAGCTAGCTATGAACAATTTTACTGGAGGTAAATTAATTAGCTCCTTTTTGGTCAAGGAAAATCCTTATATTTCTCTCATTTTTTGATGAGACTGAAAATTTAAAATTTTCATAAATGGTCAATGAAAAAATAAAAAATAAATAAATATATATTACCTCACAATTTAAAATTTTCTTCCTTTTTCATTGTTTCTATATAACTAAACATGAAAAAAATCATGATTCATTTTCAAAAGTTCAAACAAAAAAAAAAAATAACACACTCACAATATTGTTCTTAACAGAACTCGAACTCTCAAATCTCTCTTTGGAGAGAAGAGATCATACCATTTAGACTAGTGCCCATTGATAAAAACTATGATTTTTCATTGAATTATCTTTTATTTTTCTCTTAAAATGCAATGAAAAAGGACCCAAATGAACATTCCAATTCAATTTTTAAACTTTATTTCTCCCATCAAGTTTAGGGTTAGTATTAATTAGGATAAAAAGTAAATAAAAGGAGAGAATAATATCAACCTTTCGTAAAAGAATAAATAGATGATCATTAGTCATGTTTTTCAAATTCTCCATTTCCCGGAAGAATATAAGAGTATTATTTGGGGCGTTAATAGGGATGTCAAAGCGGTAGGTTTGGGTGAAACACTTCTTTTCTAAACATGATCCAAAAATAAAAAGCTTTTTACAAGCCCGTCTTGTCCCGCCCCATATTGAAGTCTGGACGCGTTCGGAACGCCCCAATATACATATTTTTTTTAAAAAGTAATTTAAAGTTCAACAAATTTAAGATAAATTTTGTAAAAAAAATTAGGTATAGACAAATACTTGACAATCATTATAACAAAAATATGTTAAAATTTAAAATTATCATAAAATATGAATAAAATTAAAAAGGAAAACGATACTCAAGCAGAATTGTCAGACCTATACTTTCTCATCCATAAGATGCATGTGGTGAGTGCATGTGGTCCTATCATATGCATCCAATGAATGTAAAATTTTAGGTCTAACAATTATGTTTAATAATTTTGTCTAAGTAGCATGATCCAAATTAAAATTATAGTTAATAAAATAATATTTATTTATATATTTATTATTAATCTGAGTTCGGAACTTGACAGGTTTACACTCTCTTCCCAAATTTACTCTGTCAAAATGATCCCAAATTTGTGCCAATATGGATGACGGATTAAATTGACATCCCAAGATGTTAATAACTTTCTTTATTCCTTCTATTTTTTTTTTAAAATTCATTTTTAAAATAAACACGAAATGAGCTCCTTGTCACCCTCTCTTCTTTGAATTTTTTTTTTTTTGTGACAACTTGATCGAGATCATATGATTTCAGACTATGTAATAATTTTTTTATTTTTAAATTATTTTCATTATGGATCAACTTTGATGGTGGAACATTTAGCTTGACCAATAATCCATTTTCAGATTATTTTCATTATGGATCAACAAAAAAAAAAAAAAAGGTTTACACGTGACCTCCAATCTCCATATTCTTCGTGTGAAAGTAAAGCACATAAACGGAAAACAAACGAAAAATCAATAAATATATCATTTGAAGGTAAATCGGATGAGGTGAGTTTAGTTCAGACTTCAGAGACTCTTCACAGACAATCCTCAGATCGATCGATCTCTACTGAGTCAAGACTTGTGACCCGTTCGACTCGGAATGGACTCGGACGATGAGCTGAGAATCCCCTTGAGCCGGAGACCGGGGTGGTCCGACGTCACTCCGGTCCGGCAGGACGACGGTCCGAACCCGGTCGTCCCGATCGCTTACAAGGAAGAGTTCGTCGAGACCATGAACTACTTCCGAGCCCTCTACTTGGCCGACGAGCGCTCCACTCGGGCGCTTCAACTCACCGCCGAGGTCATACACATGAACCCTGGAAATTACACTGTAATTCTCTCTCTTTCTATATATATATATGTGTGTGTGTTTATCTCATAAATTTTCTTAAGAAACAAAAAGTAAAGTTCAACTGTGGAAGAATATGTTTTCTGCAGTAAATTTGAGGACAGAATTGCAGTAGGGATTTTTTTTTTGTTTTTTTTGGGCAGCTTTATATTAGAATTAAGCGATTTTGAGCTAAGTCACGAGCAAATTGTACATATAACTCAAATTCAAATTTATATGTGCGTGTACTCATATATGCGTATATATAATGTGTTTATATGAAACCATTAAACATGTCCATTGCATTTGAATTCATGTGCTTTTTGATGTTCTGGACAATATTCCTGCAGCATTAGGTCTTCCATAGCTTCTAGAACTAAATAACAGAGATCCCATATTTCATAAGACATATGAAGGAAGAGAAAGCCTTTCTTCATTCGAATTTGAAAATAATCCTTGAAAACATTATTCCCTGTTATGGTAATGTCAGGATAGGCACATAAATCCAGGCACTAGGATTGCAAATGAACCAAGCTGAGCTGAACTTGGGTTTATTCGGGCTCAGGTCATGTTTAGGTGAGCTTGGCTCGGCATCATTCAGTCAAGCTTGAGACTCAAGTTCATTTGCACCGCAAAAAGGAACATAAGCATTCCATATATACATATATATATGTACATACAATATATGGATATAGATGATATAATATAGATATATATACACAGACACACAAGCTCTATATAAAAACATGTACAGAAATCAGAATCAAAGAATAATTTAGCATCCTGCAAGATTAAGTCGAAACATTAAAATTTGTTTAGTGATGTAATCTGCAAATTTGCTCCCATGCAAATTTGAGCAAAGCATTACCGATTACTATTTTTTACTTATCAAAAAAAAAAAAGCATTACTGATTACTATTAATTAACTTCTGAATGTAAATAGCTTACAGCCCTTTTCTTAGGTAGGAATAATAGAAGGAAGTGAAGAGGGGAATGAAAGGGGGAGGAATGGAATGCTTATTCTGTGTTTTTGAGAGAGAAGAGAGAAGGAATAGGGGGTAGTGAAACCACCTCTTCCCCACGAGCCTACCATATTCCTTTCTCACAGAAGTGATAGGAAAGGAGGGAAATGGCTCCTCTCCTTTTGTACATGTTTGCCCTTCGGAAAAGCCTTTTTGTTATATGGAAGGGTATAATGTTAAAATTATGCAATACCCTTTCCATACTTTCTCCTCTCTTTCTTACTTAATCAAACAAAATGAGAGAAATGCCCCTTGCTTTACCTGAGGATACCTCTTTGTTCCCTCCTTTTCCATCATTGGTACCAAATGGAGTATTAAGTATGAGCCTATTTGTCTAGATTATAGTTTCTAATACCAAAAATGAGAAGAAAAATAAAATGGAAATGGAAATGCTCATGCCCAAATTCTCTCAAAAGGACACTGAGGTGGAATCCTTGTTCATATTTTTCATCCTGCAACTCTGGTGGGGCTGTCTAGGTATTTGTGTGTGGATAGCATTGGTTTGGACACTGGGTCCTATTGATAGGTGTTTGTACTGCACTTTTTGGCCATAATGCACCAACTCGGTAACAACTATGTATCTATTTTGATTATGATAGTTCCTTTGGCCATCTCTTATATGCATTACTTGTTGAAAAAATGCTAGTCTAAAGTGAGAAATATCAAAGAAACTGTTGCATGGTATGATTTTAGTAATATGACACATCAAGAATTCTAAATGTTACTTGCTTTTTTTTTTTTTCTTTTTTTCTTTTTTTTTTCCGGTAAGTAAGTGAAACTAAAAGTTACTTGTTTTGTCAACAATTGAAGTGAATCTTGAATACCTTGCTTAATTTGTTAACGATTTTAGCAGAATTTCTGTGACTTTAAGACAAATATATGACGAGCTCTTAGGATGCTACCAATGTGGACCCTTCTGAAAAAATAAAAATAGTGGTTGTAACTTGTGAATGGATATTGTAACTGGATGGATACTTCTGACTGTTCATAAATATGCAATGACTAAGATATTTTATCAGTTCTTTACAACTTTATAAAATTTATATTATTAAAAAAACAGATTGAAACTCTTGAACCTTTTTTCTGTTAAAACTGATTTATATATTTTTATTAACTTTATTCTGAGGTAGGGTGGGGGCATGAGGCCTATTGTGCTTATCTTCATCAAATCCTCAAGAGTATTTTAAAAATATCTATTGTGCCATCATTAAGTGCTCAAATGTAAAACTTTAAAAAAATTTAGTTGCAACTTTGAAAGAATATTTGTCGACAAGTAGGAAAGTTTAAAATTTTATAACCATGAACCTTGGGACCCATGACAATGATGCTTATGGATTATGCTGTGGGAAAAACTGTCAGTTACCTTTCAGTTAATAAGAAACCACCTATAAGCCTTATTAAGTGGATTTTATGGTACTTATAATCTAATATTGAACTTATATTCTTCTTTGCAGGTATGGAATTTTAGGCGTCTAATACTCGAGGCACTTAATGCTGACTTGCATGATGAATTATATTTTGTTGAACGTGTTGCCAGTAACAACTCCAAAAACTATCAGATTTGGTGAGCTATAGGATTGATATATTCCTTTCCACTTTTTCTTGTCCTTCCCTTTTCGCCTCAGTTTTTTATTCTAATGCTTAATTAGAGATAACTGAAAAAAACTTATACATATGTACTTGATAATGTCATTAAAATACTAGATTTTATGAGAAATTTTCAACACAATATTAGCGTCCTGAAGGAGCTTATTTAGAAAAATCAAATATAGGAACAAGATATTCTATTTTGGCTTTGAAAGTTAGGGATAGTGATAGGACAGTCTGAGACAGGGTCAGCCCCTTGCAATTTGAGAGGGGAAGGAACTTGGTAATAGCTTAATTTTGGGTATATAATCTAAATTATAGATGCAACAGCTTGTATGATGTGGCAGAATAGCATGTTGCCAAGGTATATACATGGTGTTGTGGCTGAACCTTTATACATGAGTGGTTGAAGGGTTGCTGTAAGCATAGGTGAGAAATCGTTCATGGACTAATTCATGGAGTCAGGAAGCAGGTTCTTCAGAGGTTCTCATGTTTGACCTATAAACAAATGATTGGAGTTTACATGGAAGAGAACTGGAAGATTCACACTGGCGTTTCAGCCTGTGGGAGTACAATGACCATATCAATTCATATATGAAAAGAGCAGCACTACTAAAAGTAGAAGTTCATTGAAGTTTCAGATGCAAGACACATTTCATAGTTTCTAGGAGTAGACTGCACAGGACAAGTGGTGTTTGATAAAAAATAAGTAGAAGAGGGTCAGTGTTCATAAAACAGTGCATCTTAAGCTGTAAGTTTATTGGTTATACCCTACTTTACAGGGCCGTCAAAGTCATAAAGTAGTTACACACTTATTTGAGCAACTAATCTCTTTTTACATTGACGTCCAATTTATGGATGTTAAAAAACCTGAAGGCATGCTTAAACCTTCTTAAAATTGAACCACTCAATACTGTAACGAAATAGTACTGAAGGTCAGAGGAGAAAGCTCCCAAGCTACTAATTATGGTCTAGAGTGCAACCCAAGGAAAGACTCCTCTAGAACTTTTAGAATATGAATATTTTAAACAAAATAGCAACTCTAAAAAAATAAAAACTTCGAAAAACAAATAAATTCCAATAAATAGAATATTTTAGAATCCTGAAACGACTAAATTAGTTAAATCCATAAATAAGAAATAAAGACCCTTCACCATACAAAACAGTCCTAATATACAAATTACTAGAAGCTAATGATGCATGTGATTGCTGTGGACTCACTTTCCCCTCGTGCTACTCCTTATACTAAAAGCAAATGCTGATTGAAGCATTTACTTTTAATTCATCATTACGCATGTGTACCTCTCAAAAGCATTCTCATGAATTTAGTGGTGGTGTGGTACACGGAATGGGAAGGTCTAATCTCAGAACTGCTGCACATATATATTACCACTTGTGAAGAGAAAATTACAAACTTCTGAAATTAATCCTTAACACAAATAATCCGATCTGTTTTGTCAATGTTCAGAATCTACAAAATGTGTCAGAAGTTCTTTTTGGTTTGTTTGGTGGATAACAAAAAATTGATGTGGGCTGTGAATGTGTGGTTTTCTGAAGAGAATTTGTGCTGAGGTGTAGTTAATGGGGTTATGAGAGTAGAGTTCTATATGCTGAGTGTCTTTGGAGCTTACTGGAGAGCCACATACCTTGAGGATTGAAGTTGCTTATTGTAATTATGGCTTGCAATCCAATGGGTGGGATTCCAATTTAGCTTCAAATTTTACTTACAGATCCCCTTGGAAATTCATCGACCAATTTCCTTCACCTTGAGCTCATGCATTCATATGCAGTTGTATTGGGGTCCCACATAAATTCTTGGATAGAGGGAGATGTCCTGCCAGGGACTTGATTTTCAGGCTCCTCATTCTACAATCTACATGATTGCATTATGATTCCACAGAGAGTCAAGTCATTATTCTTCTCTGATCTTAGCTGAAACTAAACTTCAGATGTAATGATTAGTATCCTGATTATAAGGATATTTCTTGTGTGCTCTCTTTCATTAAGGATGTGCGATTATCCCCTTTGCTTGGGCCTAAGAATTTGGGATTTAGATCTTAGATGGTTATTGTTGTTGCAATTTAATTTTCTGATTCCTTGTCTATGCTGATTGCATATTCCTCCTTTTCATGAATAGTTAGCAACCTCCTGCAAAAGAGAAGATGCAAAGTGTTGTTTCCTAGTATGTGCATTTCGTGCCAATCTGACAAGGACTTTTGATCATCTTTTTATTCTTTCATGGCTTTGAGGTTTTTTTAACATGGTGCTTACTTTTCACATTGAAAAGGTTCTTTGTGTTCCTTCTTGGGACTTACACTTATGTATCTTTGTTATCTTTCTGGCATTGGAATAATCAGAAGTGCTTTAGAGGATTGCTTTGTCCATTGACATTTGATTGTTTGGGAGGTAAGGAATGCTGGAACAGGATATGATCATAGTGTTCACTGTCTTCTTCACGGAAAAATCTTTAAAGACAGGTTGTTTTATCCCCTATGTCTCTGAGCCAGTTTTCTTCCTCCGCTGGGGCAAGAAATCTTAAAGGTCTGATTGGCCATTTGCAAAGCTAGTGAAATATCCTGTTTCTTATGTTCTGACTAGCTCTTGCTCTTCCATGGCCTTAAAAAGTCTCTCTCTTGCAACATCATCATTAATGGTCCAAAGGTGTTAGTCTGATCTTTGATCAGCTAGCGGTCTAGGTGGCCTAGGATTTTTAGCATTCTTTTAGGGAGTTCTGCTTTTAGCTTTGTGGGCTTCCTTTGATTTTATTAATTATGGCTTTCTTTATGCAAATTATTTTTCCATGAAACTGCTACAAGTGAATGACCATGGAAAACTTTGTGGCGATTTCTACATTAATTCATCATGGCTTTGTAAATTTTTTCTTTACTTCTTCATATATAGGAAATCTTCTCCTTTGCCTCTTGTCAAACTCTTACTCTTTGCCTCTTCTTCAACTCTCAGTCCCTTTTGATTAAGTTTTTCACTTGTTTTTACAAGTAATTAAGTTTGTTACTTATTGAAAGCAAAAATATGTACTGATATCAATGAGGATGCATTTATAGATTTGATAATTATTTAGAAATAATTGCCCCTTGCTGCTAATATTGTATTTTAGGGATCTTTTATTAACTTGACAGCTATAACATAATATAATATTACTTCTGACTCAGGCATGGCTTAAAAAATAGAAATTTAAAGATTCTGTATATTAAAATAGTGAAAGTTAGATCAACAGTATACAGGCATGCTATATAGAAACTCTTAACGGCTTATTTAATTTTAAATTTTAACTCAACTAAGTAATGAACATAGATAAAAGAATCATAATTAATGTGTTATTAAGAACTTATAGTTCTATCTGCCTACTATGATATTGTATTTTATACGTAAGATGCTACATATATGAGGTGTTCAAGTTGGCTGCATTGGAGGAAAATGAACCTAGGCGACAACTATCAATACCCCAGTGCCCCTAGCTCAGTTGGTATTTTGTTGGGGTCTCCAACCTGCAGGGGTCCAAAACCCCATGAGGTTTCTATCTGAATTATATGGATCTAATGATTTTGTTATTCCTCCAAAAAAAGGTTTTCAATCCTTACAAGTGTGTTGCATTCATGCTAGCAATTCTCAGATTACGTTGTGAGAGCAGATCTGCCACCAATTTGCAAATTGGATACATTACATGCTCAGGCGAACTTTTACCACCTGATTTGCTTGACCCAGTTCTGATTGGTAAATATAAAATGCACGTATCACCTGGCCAGAGAACTTGGATTGGTTGTTTCTTTGGACACTTTTTTTTTTTTATAATTTAACCTCACTTTTTTTTTCTTTTCTTTTGGCTACCTTCCTTCAAATTGTTTTGTGCATATAAAATATCTTAATCTATGTGGATGCATGATGGCATATAAATGTTTAGGTTTTCTTGCTTTCAAGGTATTTACATAGTCAATGCTCTGGGCTTTCGCCCGTATTCTGCTCTCATTCTCACCGCTAGATTGTGTCCCTTTACTTAATTTAGTGCCTGTAGGGTGCCAGCTATGCATGTGTTGGTGTATCCAATAAGGCAAAAAGATTCTAGTTAAAATGTTCATTAGATTGTGTGCACCGCTTTACATGCTGTAAAAATCATAGCATTTCACATCCTATTTTTCCTTCACTCTTGCAGCCCAAGTGGTGGAGAATGTAGGAGGTTGCCACATAGTGTTCTTCTATTTTTTTTTTCCAAGGCAAGAAAAACTTTCATTAGAGCAAATCAAATATGAATACAATCTGTATGAGCCCTCTCCTCTATGAAAGCAGGGAAACATCAGAAAAACACACAGCCTCTCTTCTCTACATAGCATACTGGGACAGGCTATGGGCTAAAGCATTTACTTGCCTCTTAACCCAACCCAACTTTCATTTGTCATGTGCCTGAAGAAAGGACTGAATATCCTCGCAAATAGCAGCAATATCGACTGAAACTCTTCTTGGATTGATCACCAAGCTGCAATCTCCTTCAATCACCACTTCTGTTAACTCCCATGCTGGAGCCCACTTTAAGGCTATCCTTGCAGACATGGCTTCAGCTACTAATGCTGAAGCAACCCTTGGGAAGAAGTGAATGACAGCCTTTAATACCTTTCCTGTAGAGTAGC
This sequence comes from Cornus controversa, assembly GCA_026545225.1. Lineage (NCBI taxonomy): Eukaryota > Viridiplantae > Streptophyta > Magnoliopsida > Cornales > Cornaceae > Cornus > Cornus controversa. Next base: position 43,642,676 of record CM048849.1, read on the forward strand.
AGCATCGTTGGATTGAGCTCTATAGGCAGCATCAAAGTTCAACTTCAAAACTCCATCTGCAGGTGCTTTCCATCTCACAAAGTCAGGTTGTGAAGTACTACCTACCCCAGCTTCATGAACTTCCTTCACAGTCTCTTGAAACTCATGCCAGTGATTTGCAGCTGACTGAACCACTACTATCTCATCAATCTCCTTATGTTCAAAATAGAACTGATTCCTACTCTTCCATAAGTGCCAGCATACATAAAAAACTAGACTTAAAAACAGAGCTCTATTTTCTGCCTTTTCCCACAAAATCATAAAATTACAAAACCATTGTTCCCAAGAGTAAGAATGAGATGCCCATAGTGTTCTTCTTATGAACATGTTAATTTTATTAAACTACTTTCTGGTGTGCTTTATTATTATTATTATTATTATTCTTCTTTTCTGGGTGAGCTTTTAAATTGTTACCCACACGCAGAACATGCACAAAACTTATAGTTAACCTCTCTTGAGGTTATGATGAAAATATAGATTCCCTCAAGCTGTTGAAAGTCCGTTTAGTTTGTCAAATAAGTTCTCTCTGAATGTTGAAATTGCTTCTTTTAAATGAAATGACATAACTATCCCTACTCATCCTTCACTTATCCCGAAAAAAAAACTATCCCTACTGATCCTTCTAAAACGACAAGTTTAACCCTCTTTATAGGACAAGGAGGAATTGCATTGACATTTCACTGTAATTTGATTTTCATTAATGAATACTTATCCTTTCCCTAAAAAAACATCATCTACGAAATTCATTTCATCATACCACTCTCTCTATTTTTAACATTTCTCTTTTCGTTCGCTCTGTTCTTTCTCCTCTCAACTTATCCAGTTCACTCATACAAGTCCTCCATCTGACTTGGACACTTGCAGTTCCAGATCCTTAACCAGCCAATCACATTTTCTTCACATTAATCCATAGATAATATTCAATGGTAGATAATGCCAGAAACATATTATGTCAGAGAAGGCAAAGCATTTGCTCACGTACTATGATATTATATCTTTTAGGTCTATTTACATGGTAATTGGAATCATTTGATGTGTATATGTATATATGACCTTGTAAGTCTCAACAACACTGTGACCTTTTTGGTTAAAGGAAGAAAAAGAGAGAGAGAGAGATTTCATTTTATATTTTTCAATTAGTATTATTACAACAAAAATTAACATGCCATTAGAGAGCCATAAATCAGGTAGATAATCCTTTTGAAGGTTGCTTTTTAATGGTGGTGTTAATCATTGATATGTGTTGGAGGGATTGGTGGCATTGGCTGAAAGGCAGGGGAAGGATGGAGGTACAGTTGTGAGGGTGAGGTGGATTGGGTTGGGTTGTTTTGAGAGAGTTTTAGGGGGGAGAGAGAGGGAGTTTCAGGGAGAAGTAAGAGTGACCTTTAGAGAGAGAAGCAGACTGGTATGGAAGAGAAGATAAGGAGATTAGAGAGGACATAATGGTCTTTTCATTTCTTTTCACTTTTGATAATATAAAAAACTATTAAGATGTCTTGAACGTAAAACTGTCAATCACATTGATAATTTAACAATGTACCATGTCCAGTGTAATATTTTTTTTGAGTAATGTAATCATTTGGTAAATGCCAATCTACCCTTTTTAAATATTTTTTTGGAGTAATACTAAACTTTATTCAAATATTATGTACCATGTCCAGTTGTTTGAAGTTGCTGAGTTTAATCCATCCACCAAACTTTCAAGTAGAATAAAAGTTTTTTCTTTTTTATTTTTTGCAAGATTTGACTGAATTTATTTAGGTATCATTCAATAATTCTTAGTGATATATTTTTCTAGGCATCATAGGCGGTGGGTTGCCGAGAAACTAGGAACTGATGCTGTAAATAAGGAACTTGAGTTCACCCGGAAGATTTTCTCCATTGATGCTAAAAATTATCATGCCTGGTCGCATAGACAGGTACACTTGGCCTCTTGTTTCCTCCATTATGCTAAAGATTATTTACATAATTTTTCTAGATTCTGAATGTTAATATCACTTCTTGTTCTCTGATGGAGTCCTAAACATTCTTTTGTTTGTATTCTTCCATTTTTACTTTTTACTTTCAGCACCTTTGGCTTTAACTTCTATTATTCTTTGAGTGAAGTTGAAAGTCAAAATTTTGTTTTTCTATGCAGTGGGTTCTTCAGGCGCTAGGAGGGTGGGAGGATGAACTTGCCTTTTGTCAGCAGCTACTTGAAGATGACATTTTTAACAATTCGGCTTGGAATCAGGTAAGGGCGCCAAAGTGGTATACCCATGGCATGAATGATTTAATGTGGTTTTTGTTTTGTCTGTTGATTCAAAAATCTTATAGATGATTGGATCATTTTCACATTTAATCTATTTCAATTACTTTATTCTTTTCAAGACAAAAACTTGAATAAACAAGAAACCATGGAGGCATGTATATAAAGTTTACACTGGTCTGATAAAAATCCCTCGTGGGCTTTTGGATATCCTTGTGAAGTTTGTTGGTTGGTTAGCTACTTAACTCCATTTGAAAAAACTTTCCAAAATGATTGTATCTGTGTTTATCGCAAATATTTTAAATACCTACTTCAAAAAACTAAAGCCAAAAAGATACCATAATTCTCAAGTTTTTTTATAGAGATCCCTTGTTGGCTTGGATCCTTGTGGAATTTGATGGGTAGCTGCTCCATTTTGCAAAATGCTTTCAGTTACAAACACAAATCTTATATTCAGCATTCATAACGCGCTATGCCATATATAATTTGATTGTAACTATGTTTTCTTTTTCTAAAATTACAAACAACTATGAACAACTTGCAAAGTTTACGATTGTTCGTTTTAATTGCAAGGTGCATGGTGGTTTTCTTTGATTCATTTCTTTTTTCTTTTTTTGGTAAGTCTCTCTCCCACCCTTCTCCCTCTTCCTGATTTATCTTGTAGTACTTCTTGCTAAAGCTGGCATTATCACCGGTCCAAACATTTTCCCAGTATTTTGAATGAATAATTCCTGAATTAATATCAGATTTATCATGGCTTCACTCATGTGTTCCATCTCTTGCAGCGGTTTTTATCTTTTATTTTTACTTTATATTCTTTTCTTTGATATGGCATGCCTAAACTCTCCTCTTGCAGAGATATTTTGTCGTAACAAGATCTCCCCTCCTGGGAGGCCTAAAGGTCATGAGGGAATCTGAAGTAAATTACGCAGTTGAAGCCATTGTAGCCAACCCTGAGAACGAGAGCCCATGGAGATATCTTCGAGGCCTTTACAAGGACGACATTCAATCTTGGATATATGATCCTCAAGTCTCTTCAGTATGCTTGAAGATTTTGAGTGCCAAAAACAACTGCGTGATTGCTCTGAGCACGCTGTTGGATCTTCTATCCCTTGGTTTCCAACCAAGCCAAGACTTCAAAGATGCTGTAGATGCTCTGAATACAGAATCTGATCCACCAGAATCAGAATTGGCAAAATCAGTTTGTTCCGTCTTGGAACGTATGGATCCAATGAGAGCAAGTTACTGGAAATGGCGGAAGCGCATGCTTTCTGATCAGGCAGCAGTTTAATGGCAGTGGGGGTTGTATTGGTTGCTTTGAGACTGTTGATTGATATGGGGCCTCCATTTCTGCTGGGAGACTACCTCACGCAATGGCCGTTTGGAATTGGAATTTTCTCATAATTTAGATTTAGTGTTCTTTGTGTTGTAAGTCACCATTCTGATCAAGAAATGCTTATTCACTTGGAAGGCCTTGGGCACCAGTTGATTTACCACAGGCAACTTCCTAGTTGAACTAGCTTGATTGTGAGAGAGCATCTCCAATTTACTTCTTGTACTTACATTTCCAACTTTGCAGGCTTGTAAGTTGCCTCTGTATTCCAGCAACTTTTTGTGGAAATGTAAACATTCCATGTATTAATAATACTTTGCAGCTTCTAAAATGAGTTTTTTCCTTGTGTGTAATCCATGAAAATTGATCTCTCCATTGTGTTCCACACTACCTCACACACACATATATAGGTGCTTAAAAACAGGAACAATGTATAAACAATTGAATGTTAACATTAATAATGCAGGATATTGTAGCCAAAATTAACTGTTCGACAATGGTGGAAATATCCGGTGGAAGTATTATATGGTAGAGTTCGCTTTCCAAATAATTATTATCCTTCAAGAAAGATAATGGCATTGATTTATTGATTAGTGTTGGTAAAATTGACTGCAAATACAAAGTGCAATAAACACAACTCAGATCAATAACATGAATTTGGAATGAACAGACTCAAAATTTGAAAATAGAAGAAGAAGAGTAAAATGGAGTAGCAGAGTAAATTTAATTTTTTTCTTTTTTGAATAGATCACTCTAAAGAGCACACACACTACACTTGTTTTAATTTTTTTTTCTTCTTTTTCTGAATTTTTTTTATTATTAATGAAAAGAATGACCAAAACACTCCTTAGTGTTTTGTTCTACATTAGTTAAAATTGGAAAGCAATGCACACAACTATTTAACCAAAAAAAAGAAACATGGCACCTTAATCACACATTCTTCTCCACCACGGCAGTGGCCTAGTTGTAATTAATCATGAAGATTGCGTCGAAACAAAGATACCCTGTATGTGCGTATAAGTATACGTACTGCATTGAGACACTTAGGAAACATATTAGGAAAGATACTCGATATATATGTGTTTAGCCAGCTTGAAGGGTTTTAACAGTAGTATACTTCCTAAACTTTAGGTTTCTTGACAACAATTTTGTATCAGAAGTTGCGTTTTATATCTTTCGCGCGGTGAATATTTGCACCTTCGAAGTTCATAATTAATAGAGTTTTGCTGTGTGTTTTTTTTGGACTCGATCAGATCAGTATGTCGTCGCTAATACCAGTGGGGTTTCGATTTTCCCCTACCGAGGAAGAACTGATAACTCACTATCTAAGAAGAAAGATAAAGGGAGAACCCTTGCCTTGCGAGGGAGTAGTATTGGAGCGTGACATTTATGGAAAATCTCCATGGGATGTATTCTTGAAGAACGACCCATGGCATTCATTCAAGATCACCAAAGATAAATGGGAACATGTTATTTACGTGTTTACCAAGTTGAAGAAAATTGGCGGTTCTAAGAAGAGAATTTCTAGGACAGCCGGTTGTGGCACATGGGACGGCCAAACTGGCATTGATACAATTCATAATCAACAGAAACACCATATTGGATTCAAGAGGATGCTCGCTTTCCAAGTAGATAATTCTGAGTTCGGTTTGATCATTCCCGCGCGAGGTCACTGGATTATGCATGAGTATTCGCTCGGTGGTCTCAGTTTGGATGGGCTACAACTACAAGATCACGATGATGAATATGTTCTTTGCAAAATTAAAAGAGATGATTCTAAATGTCTCAGGAGAGCACCAAAGTATAAGAATCATCGTGGAGCGGTTGATGATGATCATCTTGGGTACACTACTACTGCTACTACTCTTGATGAAACAAGACGTCAAGTATCCAAGACAGAAAATCCAACTCGTAAGAAGATGCGATATGAGGCCTCTAGTACTACTCCACAAAACTTTGATGTTTGTGTGCAAGATCAATCTGTGACATTGGGTCATCAGTTTCTTCTAACACAACAAAGGATGTGTTCATCACCAAACAATATATCCTTTGACGCACCTACAACGGCGAATCAGCTGTTGTCAATGCAAGAATATCACTGTTTATATGAACAATCTGTGACAATGGGTCATATGTTGGTTCCAACTCAAGAAAGCCCGTGTTCATCAGCCAACAATATATCCGTTGATGCAACTACAACGTGGAATGAGCCGTTGTCAATGCAAGAATATCACTGTTTATATGATCAATCTGATTTATTTGCAAAGAACATTGATCCAGAATTGGAGGCACGCCTCAATGTTATCTCTGAATTGCTTATGGCTGATGATGAGCCATTACTTTCAGTCAGCATCATGGATCAAATCCAAGAAAACCTTTTGCTATTTTAAGATGATCGAGCTTGTTTAGTTATTTGTTCATACTCATTTGTCTATCAGTTTGTCAATTCTAAATTGTAAATAGTAAAGAGCGAATGAGACATTATTTTGGAGTTTCTGATTGTAAATGCTAATACGGAGATTCAATTATTTTGCGAGCAATAAAATGTGTTCATGAAAGTTCAGCCCCTCTGGATTATATGTGGTGTTGCACTGTCTGAGTCTGTGAAAGTTTGTTTGTTACTAGTATTATTCTTATTTTTTCTATCTTTGTTGCAATTACTCTACTTATATGCATGCTTGATTTAGATGGAGCTGAATGTCCATGTAGTTATATAGTTCAATTTATATTGATCCCATATGCTAGTGTGAACCTGAAAGGCAGAACATTAAAAAATGTACTATCCAACCTTAATCTTAATTTGCTGCTACTGTTATGTGGTATGGAGGGAGAGAAATCTGAGATTAATTCTACTCTAACAGCTCTAAGGGAAGCACTGAGCTGGTGAATTTGGGGAAATTACTCAGGAGAACCTGTGTTGAAGCAAGAATTAATGGAGCCTTCCTCAAAAAATGCAGGTGCTGAAAGGTGAGCTGATGTCGAAGGCTGGGAGAGAAGTTTTCATGCCATGTTTCAGACTTCCAAAAAATGCAGGTGCTAATCTTTGATGCCTAATCAGAGCTGAAGCTGGAAAGTTAGAATTGAATTTTTATGCTGCTTCCAATAAAAATGTGGTTTGGCTGAGATTTTGGTCCTAAAGGAAGCTTAAAAGCTGATCTTAGCTTGGGGCAGTGGTTGTTGTAGTGGAGGGTGATTGCCAACAAGTGATGGGTTTGAAGCCTTCATTGCTGGTGCAGTGCAGCCCATTGGGTGTGAGGGAATGCAATGGTGCAGTGCAGCCCATTGGGTGTGAGGGAATGCAATGATGTAGGGCAGCCCATTTGTGCTAGTCAAATTGCTATTGAAACAAAACAGAGTGATTGTGATTCGGATGTTTGGCCTGCTGGGTTATGAAAGGCCTTGGATGTACACTGTTCTCTTTCTTAATAAGTACACCTCCTACTATAATTAATTACAGTACATAAATAAAGCGTGGTGGCAAACGGCTCTCTCTCTCTCTCTTTTAATTGGAGAAGTACCAATTCAAGCGTGTGCCAACTCACTCTGCCTTCCTCTTTCTCTCTCTACACAATGAGATCAAAATGATGCAAATCGTCTCAAAAGCACCCTCTGCTGCCATGGCTTCCTTCTCTTGTTCTAGGGTTTATTTCTCTCTCTCTCTTCCAATTCTTTTTCAACCTTTTCTCTTCATATATATATATATACACTATTCGAAGTATATACTTCAACCTTTTGACATGTTCGGAGTATTTTTTTCCCCTTAAATGTTGGAAAATTTCGTACAATATGAAGTGGTATTATTGTAATTGATGAATATTTTACCTTCAGAGAAGGGTTCCTAAGATTGAAGGTGTTGAAGGGTTTGGTCTTTTCCCTTTCTAATTAGAATTGTTGATTAGAGACTTGTATTCATTTGTTCATGAATTTTTTTTTTGTAGAATTTTCAGTCATTTACTTTGTTCATATTTTGCCTTTCAAAGAATGTCATTATTGGCAGTAGCACTTCTATTACTCATGAGACCTGGGGTACGTGAAATCTTAATTTCTGTTTTAGAGAAGTTTAAATTGATACGACCAATGGGCATTTGCCTAGATGATAGGATATCCCCTCCCAGGAGGTTGAGAGTCCGAGTCCGGTTAGGGGCAATATTGTGGGTGGGTGGGTGTGGTTTTGCTTGATTTTTTTTTATAAAAAGGTTAGACTGATATGGTTTGTGTAAGGTGATTATTTCAGTATTATTTTCTGTCTACATGCATTTAGATCCTCTTTCTTAAGTTGGATTTTGAATTTTCATAGAATTTTGTATATATGGTTAGGCAAGTGGTTCAGATAACTTCCATGACTGGGGCTTGTTTCTATGTTAGAGTTCAAAACTTATATTCATTTTTTGATCCAAGTAGTGGGTTGAGGTGTGCTTCAGTTTTCCTCGTCATATGATATTTACCAACAATGGATTTTTTTGCCATAGATGCTTGTTTTCACATCCGTTCTTGGTATAGTTGAAAACGTTTAATTGGAAAGTTGTTTTTACTTTAGCATTTTAGCTAAGCACTCTAGATTTTCTTTGGTCACCAATGCTTGTTCTGGTCTTTCACCAATGCTAGTTCACTTTATATGAATGAATTCTGAACCCTCTCCCTTTTTTTATTGTATTAGATGAGGGGGGAGCTTTGCATAAGGCCAGGCTTGAGACAAATTTTCATTAGAAAAAATCTTGTATATGGATTTGTGAAGTTCCTGTCGTTGCCATTCAAAACCTTGCGGGGAGTCAGTTGTTCCCTTGGAGTTAATCATTTATGCAGTGTTATCAATGTTTCTTCTACATTGCAAATTGAATTGGTGAGCAGATGTTCCCTTTTTTCCCCCTTGTGTATAATTAATGATTTGAAAACTTTGGCTACTATATGATCCATTATTCTAAGGTGCTTAAATATTGGCAACATTTCTTTATAACTACTTTTTATGATTTGCTGTCAAACTTATTTTTACTTGTGCAAATGCTTTGCAAATGAAAACGTTATCTGACGTTACCAGTGAATTTTCTATGCCTTTAACATTTTCAACAATGCAATGCGTCAGAGGTATATATATATTTTTTTAAACTAAAAGAACTTATCATTTGATGTTATATGTTTTCCAAATGTAATTGAAATTATGAGGGTTTTATTTATTTATTTTATCATATTGACTAATTTAATAAGCAACATCTTTTGCACAAACAGGGGAGTGTCTCTTGTTGCCTTAGATGCGTGCCTCCTCAATTTATTCTAGTTGAATGTATATAATTTCATGTGCTTGTGCATGTGTATGTGTGTGCACATTTATGTGGAAACTTGCACACAACACACACATACACACCATATCATCCCAGCTTACATGCATTTTGTATATGCGTTCCGGTCCCTATTAATCTTTGATGAATTTCCCCATCATTAGGTACCATGTCTCAAGGACAACTATGTATATATTTTACATGATGTGGATACTGGCACTGTTGGAGTCGTTGATCCTTCTGAAGCAGTACCTATTATAGACATCCTGAATAGGAAAAATCATAATTTGACCTACATAATGAACACTCATCATTACTGTGATCCCACTGGTGGGAACTTGGAATTAAAAGAAAGGTATGGTGCAGAGGTACAGTAAATTTATCTTCGGGAACAATTTATATGTTAATATTTTATTTTTTAAAAGGTATATGTTAGATGTTTGAATGATGTTTAAAAGAACAGTAACTCTAAAAAATAGAATTTTCTCAAGTCCAATTAGTCTTTTATTCATTTTGCTGCTGATTAACCATGTCGTGTGGTGTGGTGGGATTTTTTGCTTTGGTCAACGTTTCCCCCATCTGCAAAATAATGTTTGCATGCAGGAAGATCTCAGATTACTGTGTCTTGAAGAAAGTACTTGATCTTTTCTTACCTCTATAAATATGATAGTTCCCAAATTCTTCCAAACAACAATGTACTACTCCGTGGCTATGACAGATTTCAGAAAGACAATTAAATGCTCAATTAGAAAGATAAAAACTTGAAACAAAAGGGGACGAGTAAATTTGTGTCTTGGCCAATTTCACATGTCAAGTAGTGTGATTTGGTCAAGAACAAAGCTGACTAGCAGACTTTGTCTAGTTCTTTTTATCAATTGTCATCTTACCACATATAAGGTGACATTAGTGCAAAGTGAAAACCATTTGCGATCTTAATTTTCATGCTACTAGAATTGAAACTACCCTAAAGGCTTCTTTCTATGAGCTATTGCTACAATTTTCTCAAATTGACCGAGTTTTGATGCCTTGAACAGAGACTTTGTGCAATTAGCATAGTTTTTGTAGTAATGTAGTTCTGACTTCTGATCTATTCTTTACTAAGCTTTTGTTTTTTAAAAGTTATCCAGATTCGTATGCTAAAGTCAAGTCCTATCACTTTCAAATGATATTTTTTTTTATTAGCATATATATTGCCACTTTAACTTAATACGCGAGGAATAAGGGGTGAATGTCCTTATGAGCCATTGCTTGGTATATTGGTAAAAGCTCAGTCCGTTAAGCATGAGAATGCTGGTTTGAATCTTGAGAGGAATTACGTTTGCCTTTATTGCAAAAAGATTAGGTCTCCAAGCACCCTTGATCAATGTAGATCACAATGGGTAATGAAATTCTTAAGTAATTTTTATGTGCAGTGACACAAGAACCAAGAAAGCAAGATTCTAGGTGTAACATTGTAATATCTCATTTAAGGGGATGTTTGGAATAAATGGAAGTTAAAAGGTTGTGCTTTGTTTTTGTTTCTCATAAAGTACTTTACAGTTATTATTGTTGAGAAAGAGAGTATTTCTAAGGTAATTTTGAAAATTGATTTGAAAAATAGATATTTGTAGAGAACATAAAAAGGGTTATTGCTTAGTGCAATGGTAAAAGCTCAGTCTTGCACACATGAGGACACAGTCGAGTATGAGAGGGATGACTTTGTGCGGAAATAAAACCAAAGTTGAGGTCTGTCTCGAATCTTTCCTCCCATCATCCTGCGTAGGCAGGATTATTGTGTAATGGCCTTTATTTACTTATTTTATGTTTCTGGGAAAGATCAAAATGATCTTTAGGAAAAATAATTATAAATAGCAAGATGATGCATCCTTTAAATTTCAATATTTCCAAGAAACGTGTTTAAGAAATTTGTTTTAGAAGTAAAACCCAATTCGTTTATTCTTATTTCTTTCTTTTTTTTTTTTTTTTTTTGTTTTGTTATATGTTAACTTTCTTCTTCCCATTTGCTTTATAAGCATTCTCCTCTTTGCTACAAAATCTCTATCTTCCTTGTTTGAGACGGATTATAGCTTCTAGGAGTCTAGGGTTTAAGTTGTTATGGATCGTCATAGCTCCAGCCTCCATTCCTATTGTCAATTACAATTTCACCATGTATGATGGAGATGTACGTTTTAGTGCGGCATTCACCTTGATCTTAAAGTCTCATGCTTCAAGCGCTGTAACTTGTATTGATGTCTGAACTATTTTGGATTATGTTTTCCTAAAAAAGACTAAGGATATAGGACTCGACTTCAAAGCTACCATAGTTTAAAAAGTTTATTACATTTCAAAATCCCTACTTATATAATCCAATAAAATTAGTCCTTACTAAAATTAAAAAAGAAATCCAATAATATATGAACTTGGTTGAAATGTGCTAAAACTTGAATTGGAAAGAATCAAAACTGAGATAGGGACAGAGGATGGCCTCACTGGGTGGTGTTGAAGGAAGGGAGATTTGATGTCTGCTCCTAAAATTGAGCCCTTAGGGGGGAGACTCCTTTTTAATCGTAGGTTTTTCTTAGAAGGTTATTTGGCTTTCTATAACACATGGCTAAGAAGCACGGAAACTTCCAGGAGAATACCATAGATGTGTTGGATACTATCCTGTATTCCTGTGTGGATACCGACACTTCTCGGGCACCCCCAGATGTGTTCAACACATGTGTGTCCTTTATTTGAAATCAGAATTTTTAGTTTCGGAGACATTGCCGACATTTGTTGGGCGTATGCTAAGACGTTATGACTAAAAAGTGAATGTGAACAAGAACCAAAACAACCACATTTATGACTGAAAAAGCATCATCTAGTCCCCTCCATGATGATACACTTTAAGCCTATATAACTCTATGGAGGACAAAAAAATTGGACCAGCTGAGTTACTGAGTTACGTTTGATCTTGAAAAATGCTTCATCGTATAGTTTACTTAAATTGTGGTAATACTGTTTGAATTCCTCTTAAAAGGCATAGAATTGTATTGAAACCTGCTTTCTTTGTCTAGGAAAATCTTCTTGCATTCTCTTCCAGCTAGCCCATGTCCTCTAGGCAAACACACTTAAATCATGGTTAGAATTGGATATTACATAATATTTTTTTTGATACAAAGAGTTGTAGTGTACATTTTTGTTAGTAATCTTTCTTTCACTTTCTTTTTTTTATTTTTATTTTTAGATGGTTTAGTTTATGTTGCTTGCAATTGTTTTGAATTTTTCTATTTTTGTTATTTTTAGGTAATTGGCTCAGGAATATACCAAGACAGAATACCTGGGATTGATATAGTTTTGAATGACGGGGACCAGTGGATGTTTGCAGGCCATGAGGTGCTTATAATTGAAACTCCGGGTCATACCCAAGGTTGTTTTCCTTGCTCACCCGTTAGATATTTATCTGGATGAAGTACTTAAGAAACAATTTTTATTTTGAATTTGGTATATGAAAACATATCATATCATTTGTTTATAAAATCAATTTTTTTTTTATCATTATATCACCTTCACCTTGTTTTTTATGACTGTGCATTGTTCAAAGTTTATGTTTATAATGTGCAGCATGAATCTTTTAGGTCTATGATCCTCTTTGCATAGAATGTTCATGTTCTTCAAATTATTTATTGTAGTGTTGAACATTTCTATAGATGTAGGGAATGCATCATATGCGACTAGAAACGGTCCATGAGCCATATGTGTGATCATAGACAATATACGCGCGCACACATATATATAGGAAAAGGGAGAAATGTGGGAGTGAGAAAAAAGTTTAGTGAATTTTGGGAGGGATGGATGATGAAGTGGTAGATTCCGAGTTGTACTAGGCAACTAGTGCCTGTTTTCTTAAAACAAGTAACTGTGTTGTCAGACTGGTGCCTATATTTTTTGTCAAGGCTAGATTGTTGGGCATCTGAGCAGAATTAGGCTATACACTCTCTCAGTGTTCCAGGTGCATGCATTAGCTCATTTCTACAAGTCATCAAGCATATACTTTGGCATAACTGAGTGATGCACAAACTATAATTAATTAGGTTTTATTAGATAATAACATCTGATATATTTCAGGGAGAAATATCTGTTTTTAATTATTTTGGACATCATGGTGGTTGTCGGGGTGGATTCACGTATCCTAGGGACTATGTTACATGGACTCTTCAAAAGTACATGCGGTAATCGTGTCAGACACGTCACTCGGCCATGGGTATTATGGGATATGTGTTCGACACATTTGGTTGGACACGCATCTAAAAGGAATATCCAAGTATTGAATTTTATTTTTTAATTATTGTAATGCGTGAAAGACCTATGTTGAATACTATGTTACATAAGAACATTATTTTACTCTAGAAAAAATATATATTAAAGACAAGTGTCCTTGTGTTTTTTTGTTTGGGGATTTGATACATTCGACATTTACACATACCCGCACCCCACATGCTTACCCAAGTCCAAGTAAAATAGTTGAAGCAGACCAAATATTTCAAAAACTCTTTGACCAAATATTTCAAAACTCTTCTTTTCCCCTGTGGACATAACATAAGTTCATTTTATATAACTTTCCCTCTAAGACATTTTTGGTTGGCGCATTTTTAGTTGTTCATACCCCTAACCATTTAAGTCAAAAGTTCTCTTTCATCCCTGGTGTTTGTCATGTTTTTTTTGTTTTTTGATGTGAATAACTAAGGGCCTATGATATTTTTTACTTTGTCATATAACTGTTAAAAAATATATCAATGCACATTCCTTTTTTACTGGCTTTGTCATATAACTGTTAAAAAATATATCAATGCACATTCCTTTTTATTTTCTTGTTAGGACTTTGTTAGGGGATTTTTTTAAAGGGGTTTATTTTAATTATCTCATCATTATTTTTATTATGCATGGAAATTTGCTTAAAATAATAACAAAACTAGTAGGATACCAAATATAATATAGGATTTATCATCTTTTTTATTTTTTAATGAGGGACATCAGCCCTTTTATCCCTAAACCATTATATTCTTGTCACAAAGTTATGAACCTTTTAGTAACATATGGTTTTACTTTTCATCTTTTTTTCTCAGATAATGTGGTTTGATTTTGGTTTCATGGGATAATTGTCTGTTATAAAGTTTGAAAGGACTAATTGTACAATCTAAATATACAAGCAAAGGGGTGACGTTAATGACAACATGAGTATTTAAAAGAAATTTAAAACTAGTTGTATTATGGATTTTGCACTTCCGAGTAATTTGAATGAGATTATGCATAAATAAAACAACAACAACAACAACCAAGCCTTTTTCCCAACTACTTGGGGTCAGTTTGCATTCCGCTTTATTTAAGGCCATAGCCTTAGTCAATTCACACGCTATCATATCCTTCTTTACTAATTCTACCTATGTTAACTTTGGTCTTCATCTTCCCCTAGTGTTAGCCTCCATGTGGACTATGGCATTTTTCCTAACGGGCACCACACCTAAAGGTCTTCTTTGCACTTGTCCAACCATCTTAATTGGTTCTCTCATTTTATCTTCAATTGGTGCTACTACAACTATCTCCCGAATGCTATCATTTCTAATTTTATCCTTTCTAGTCTCTATCACACGTTCATCTCCAAATTCACATTTCTGCCACACTCACTTTATGCAAATGTTGTTTCCTAGTTGCCAACATTCTGTTCTATAAAGTATTCCTTTATGGCTGGTAATATAGAAATATAGAAAAAAATAGATTATTCATAATGTGGTTTACAAGTAATGAAGTAAATTAGTTCGAAAAAATTATTACTTTTGTTTCACAAAGGACCTTTCACAATCTATTAGATTTCGGTCTGGATTCATCAAAGTTAACACAAACTTATTAATGTTGATCTTAATTCCAAGCAGGTCATATTAGCTTCGATTTTCCGGGATCAAGCGCAATCATGTGGCAAGCTTTTTGAAGGAACCACTGAACAGGTAATTTGACCTCACTTTCTTTTTTTCTTTTGGCTACCATCCTGCAAAATGTTTTGTGCATATAAAATTTCTTAATCTATGCGGATGCATGATGGCATATAAATATTTAGGTTTTCTTGCTTTCAAGGTATTTACATAGTCAATGCTCTGGGCTTTTGCCCCTATTCTGCTCTCATTCTCACCCCTAGATTGTGCCCCTTTACTTAATTTAGTGCCTGTAGGGTGCCAGCTATGCATGTGTTGGTGTATCCAATAAGGGAAAAAGATTCTAGTTAAAATGTTCATTAGATTGTGTGCATCGCTTTACATGCTGTACAAATCAGAGCATTTCGCATCCTATTTTTCCTCCACTCTTGCAGCCCAAGTGGTGGAGGATGTAGGAGGTTGCCACATAGTGTTCTTCTATTTTATTCTTTTCCAAGGGAAGAAAAACTTTCATTAGAGCAATCAAATATGAATACAATCCGTATGAGCCCTCTCCTCTATGAAAGCAAGGAAACATCAGAAAAACACAGCCTCTCTTCTCTACATAGCATACTGGGCAAGGCTCTGGGTTAAACCATTTACTTGCCTCTTAACCCAGCCCAGCTTCCATTTGTCATGTACCTGAAGAATGGACTGAATGTCCTCCCAAATAGCAGCAGTACCGACTGAAACTCTTCTCAGATTGATCACCAAGCTACAATCTCCTTCAATCACCACTTCTGTTAACTCCCATGCTTGAGCCCACTTTAAGGCTATCCTTGCAGACATGGCTTCAAATATTAATACTGAAGTAACCCTTGGGAAGAAGTGAATGACAACCTTTAATACCTTTCCTGTAGAGTAGCAGCATCGTTGGATTGAGCTCTATAGGCAGCATCAAAGTTCAACTTCAAAACTCCATCTGCAGGTGCTTTCCATCTCACAAAGTCAGGTTGTGAAGTACTACCTACCCCAGCTTCATGAACTTCCTTCCCAGTCTCTTGAAACTCATGCCAGTGATTTACAGCTGACTGCACCACTACAATCTCATCAATCTCCTTATGTTCAAAATAGGACTGATTCCTATTCTTCCATAAGTGCCAAGCATACATAAAAAACTAGATGTAAAAACAGAACTCTATTTTCTGCCTTTTCCCACAAAATCATCAAATTACAAAACCATTGTTCCCAAGAGCAAGAATGAGATGCCCATAGTGTTCTTCTTATGAACATGTTAATTTTATTTAATTACTTTCTGGTTAGCTTTATTGTTATTATTATTATTTTCTGGTGAGCTTTTAAATTGTTACCCACACGCAGAACATGCGCAAAACTTATAGTCAACCTCTCTTGAGGTTATGATGAAAATATAGATTCCCTCAAGCTGTTGAATGTCTGTTTAGTTTGTCAAAGAAGTTCTCTCAGAATGTTGAAATTGCTCCTTTTAAATAAAATGACATAACTATTCCTACTCATCCTTCACTTATCAAAAAAAAAGTATCCCTACTGATCTTTCTAAAACGACAAATTTAACCCTCTTTATAGGACAAGGAGGAATTGCATTGAAATTTCACTGTAATTTGATTTTCATTAATAAATACTTACCCTTTCCCCCAAAAAAAAAAGTCATCTATGAAATTCATTTCATCATACCACTCTCTCTATTTCTAACATTTCTCTTTTCGTTCGTTCTATTCTTTCTCCTCTCAACTTATCTAGTTCACTCATACAAGCCCTCCATCTGACTTGGACACTTGCAGTTCCAGATTCTTAACCAGCCAATCACATTTTCTTTACATTAGTCTATAGATAATATTCAATGATAGATAATGCCAGAAACATATTATGTCGGAGAAGGCAAAGCATTTGCTCACGTCCTATGATATTCTATCTTTTAGGTCTATTTACTTGGTAATTGGGATCATTTGATGTGTATATGTATATATGACCTTGTAAGTCTCCTTGCATCTCTGATCACAGTCCAATCTTAGTGAAGATTGGAAATCATGTTAACAAGAAGATGATACCTTTCAGATTTTTTAACTCATGGTCTTAGAACCCTCAATTTTTGCCTACTGTGCAACAGACTTGGTCCACCTATGTCAGAGGCTCTACCATGTTCCAGATTGTTCAAAAACTTAAATCTTTGGAAGGACCACTCAAGGCAAATTGCAGAGTTGAGATCTCACATCTTTCGGCAATGGTCGAACAAACCAAGCACCATCGTTCATGCTACCAGCAATTCTTGGACTCTAATCCAGATGATGAAGCCTTGAGGCTGCAAGAGAAGGATCTTATGAACCAATTCACAAACTTAGCACTCACTGAAGAACAATTCATCAGGCAAAAATCCAAAATCAGATGGTTGAAGGATGGAGATAGCAACTCTGCATACTTCTTCAAGTTGTTCAACTCTAGAATCATCAGGAAAAAGATTGTGATCCTTCAAACCAGCAATAGGGACACAATTGATGATGAAAAGCTTGTCAAGAATGAGGTATTATCACACTTTCAGAAACTTCTAGGCAGTTCCCCTCCCTCATACCCTGGCAAATCCACTTTGCAACGTTTCATAACCAAAGAAATCCCATATCTTTTGCATTCCTCATTAACATCCATTCCCTCAAATAGTGAAATCAAGCTCTGCTTCCTCTATTTGAATAAGGAAAAGTTTCCAGGCCTGATGGCTACAATGCACATTTTTACCACAAGGCTTGGCATATCTTGGGCAATGACATCACTAAAGCTATTAGAGCTTTCTTTCTAAATGGAAAACTTTTGAAAGAGATCAACAATTCTTATATTGACCTAGTTCCTAAAGTCCGTAATCCAACCATTGTCAATGATTTTAGACCTACTTCCTGTTGCAACACAATATACAAATGCATTGCTAAACTCATTGCAAACAAACTCAAGCTTTTACCTTCCATTATTGACCCTTGCCAAAGTGGCTTTGTGCAAGGTAGACAAATCAGTGATAATGTCAGCACAAGAGCTCTTACAAGGATATCAGAGGCCTCTTAAACCTCCAAGATGCGCTCTGAAAGTGGACCTCAAAAAAGCCTTTGACTCTATGGGATGGGAGTTTCTTCTTGACACTCTGTCACTTTTTGGATTTCCACCACTTTTTATTGCATGGATCCAATCATGTATCACCTCCCCCTCATTCACTATCTCATTGAATGGAGAATTTCATGGCCATTTCAATGGTGTTAGAGGCCTTAGACAGGGGGACCCTCTCTCCCCTCTTCTATTTGTCATTGCCATGGAGGTCTTCTACATTAATTCATCATGGCTTTGTAAATTTTTTCTTTACTTCTTCATTTATAGGAAATCTTCTCCTTTGCCTCTTGTCGAACTCTTACTCTTTGCCTCTTCTTCAACTCTCAGTCCCTTTTGATTAAGTTTTTTACATTTTTTTACAAGTAATTAAGTTTGTTACTTATTGAAAGCAAAAATATGTACTGATATCAATGAGGATGCATTTATAGATTTGATAATTATTTAGAAATAATTGCCCCTTGCTGCTAATATTGTATTTTAGGGATCTTTTATTAACTTGACAGCTATAACATAATATAATATTACTTCTGACTCAGGCATGGCTTAAAAAATAGAAATTTAAAGATTCTGTATATTAAAATAGTGAAAGGTAGATCAACAGTATAAGGGCATGCTATATAGAAACTCTTAACGGCTTATTTAATTTTAAATTTTAACTCAACTAAGAAATGAGCATAGATAAAAGAATCATAATTAATAAGTTATTAAGAACTTATAGTTCTATCTGCCTACTATGATATTGTATTTTATACGTAAGATGCTACATATATGAGGTGTTCAAGTTGGCTGCATTGGAGGAAAATGAACCTAGGCGACAACTATCAATACCCCAGTGCCCCTAGCTCAGTTGGTATTTTGTTGGGGTCTCCAACCTGCAGGGGTCCAAAACCCCATGAGGTTTCTATCTGAATTATATAGATCTAATGATTTTGTTATTCCTCCAAAAAAAGGTTTCAATCCTTACAAGTGTGTTGCTTCTCAGATTACGTTGTGAGAGCAGATCTGCCACCAATTTGCAAATTGGATACATTACATGCTCAGGCGAACTTTTACCACCTGATTTGTTTGACCCAGTTCTGATTGGTAAATATAAAATGCACGTATCACCTGGCCAGAGAACATGGATTGGTTGTTTCTTTGGACACTTTTTTTTTTATAATTTAACCTCACTTTTTTTTGTTTTCTTTTGGCTACCTTCCTTCAAATTGTTTTGTGCATATAAAATAGCTTAATCTACGTGGATGCATGATGGCATATAAATGTTTAGGTTTTCTTGCTTTCAAGCTATTTACATAGTCAATGCTCAGGGCATTCACCCCTATTCTGCTCTCATTCTCGCCCCTATATTGTGCCCCTTTACTTAATTTAGTGCCTGTAGGGTGCCAGCTATGCATGCGTTGGTGTATCCTATAAGGCAAAAAGATTCAAGTTAAAATGTTCATTAAATTGTGTGCACCGCTTTACATGCTGTAAATATCAGAGCATTTCGCATCCTATTTTTCCTTCACTCTTGCAACCCAAGTGGTGGAGAATGTAGGAGGTTGCCACATAGTGTTCTTCTATTTTTTTTTCCAAGGCAAGAAAAACTTTCATTAGAGCAAATCAGATATGAATACAATCCGTATGAGCCCTCTCCTCTATGAAAGCACGGAAACATCAGAAAAACACAGCCTCTCTTCTCTACATAGCATACTAGGCAAGGCTATGGGCTAAAGCATTTACTTGGCTCTTAACCCAACCCAACTCTCATTTGTCATGTGCCTGAAGAAAGGACTGAATATCCTCCCAAATAGCAGCAATATCGACTGAAACTCTTCTCGGATTGATCACCAAGCTGCAATCTCCTTCAATCACCACTTCTGTTAACTCCCATGCTTGAGCCCACTTTAAGGCTATCCTTGCAGACATGGCTTCAGCTACTAATGCTGAAGCAACCCTTGGGAAGAAGTGAATGACAGCCTTTAATACCTTTCCTGTAGAGTAGCAGCATCGTTGGATTGAGCTCTATAGGCAGCATCAAAGTTCAACTTCAAAACTCCATCTGCAGGTGCTTTCCATCTCACAAAGTCAGGTTGTGAAGTACTACCTACCCCAGCTTCTTGAACTTCCTTCACAGTCTCTTGAAACTCATGCCAGTGATTTGCAGCTGACTGAACCACTACTATCTCATCAATCTCCTTATGTTCAAAATAGAACTGATTCCTACTCTTCCATAAGTGCCAGCATACATAAAAAACTTGACTTAAAAACAGAGCTCTATTTTCTGCCTTTTCCCACAAAATCATAAAATTACAAAACCATTGTTCCCAAGAGTAAGAATGAGATGCCCATAGTGTTCTTCTTATGAACATGTTAATTTTATTAAACTACTTTCTGGTGTGCTTTATTATTATTATTGTTATTATTCTTTTCTGGGTGAGCTTTTAAATTGTTACGCACACGCAGAACATGCACAAAACTTATAGTCAACCTCTCATGAGGTTGTGATGAAAATATATGTTCCCTCAAGCTGTTGAAAGTCCGTTTAGTTTGTCAAAGAAGTTCTCTCTGAATGTTGAAATTGCTTCTTTTAAATGAAATGACATAACTATCCCAACTCATCCTTCACTTCTCCGAAAAAAAAAAATTATCCCTACTGGTCCTTCTAAAACGACAAGTTTAACCCTCTTTATAGGACAAGGAGGAATTGCATTGACATTTCACTGTAATTTGATTTTCATTAATGAATACTTATCCTTTCCCTAAAAAAAATCATCTATGAAATTCATTTCATCATACCACTCTCTCTATTTCTAACATTTCTCTTTTTGTTCGCTCTGTTCTTTCTCCTCTCAACTTATCCAGTTCACTCATACAAGCCCTCCATCTGACTTGGACACTTGCAGTTCCAGATCCTTAACCAGCCAATCACATTTTCTTTACATTAATCTATAGATAGTATTCAATGGTAGATAATGCCAGCAACATCTTATGTCGGAGAAGGCAAAGCATTTGCTCACGTCCTATGCTATTCTATCTTTTAGGTCTATTTACTTGGTTATTGGGATCATTTGATGTGTATATGTATATATGACCTTGTAAGTCTCAACAACACTGTGACCTTTTTGGTTAAAGGAAGAAAAAGAGAGAGAGAGAGATTTCATTTTATATTTTTCAATTAGTATTATTACAACAAAAATTAACATGCCATTAGAGAGCCATAAATCAGGTAGATAATCCTTTTGAAGGTTGCTTTTTAATGGTGGTGTTAATCATTGATATGTGTTGGAGGGATTGGTGGCATTGGCTGAAAGGCAGGGGAAGGATGGAGGTACAGTTGTGAGGGTGAGGTGGATTGGGTTGGGTTGTTTTGAGAGAGTTTTAGGGGGGAGAGAGAGGGAGTTTCAGGGAGAAGTAAGAGTGACCTTTAGAGAGAGAAGCAGACTGGTATGGAAGAGAAGATAAGGAGATTAGAGAGGACATAATGGATTTTTCATTTCTTTTCACTTTTGGTAATATAAAAAACTATTAAGATGTCTTGAGCGTAGAACTGTCAATCACATTGATAATTTAACATTGTACCATGTCCAGTGTAATATTTTTTTTGAGTAATGTAATCATTTGGTAAATGTCAATCTACCCTTTTTAAATATTTTTTTGGAGTAATACTAAACTTTATTCAAATATTACGTACCATGTCCAGTTGTTTGAAGTTGCTGAGTTTACTCCATCCACCAAACTTTCAAGTAGAATAAAAATTTTTTCTTTTTTATTTTTTGCAAGATTTGACTGAATTTATTTTTGTATCATTCAATAATTCTTAGTGATATATTTTTCAAGGCATCATAGGCGGTGGGTTGCCGAGAAACTAGGAATTGTTGCTGTAAATGAGGAACTTGAGTTCACCCGGAAGATTTTCTCCATTGATGCTAAAAATTATCATGCCTGGTCGCATAGGCAGGTACGCTTGGCCTCTTGTTTCCTCCATTATGCTAAAGATTATTTACATAATTTTTCTAGATTCTGAATGTTAATATCACTTCTTGTTCTCTGATGGAGTCCTAAACATTCTTTTGTTTGTATTCTTCCATTTTTACTTTTTACTTTCAGCACCTTTGGCTTTAACTTCTATTATTTTTTGAGTGAAGTTGAAAGTCAAAATTTTGTTTTTCTATGCAGTGGGTTCTTCAGGCGCTAGGAGGGTGGGAGGATGAACTTGCCTTTTGTCAGCAGCTACTTGAAGATGACATTTTTAACAATTCGGCTTGGAATCAGGTAAGGGCGCCAAAGTGGTATACCCGTGGCGTGAATGATTTAATGTGGTTTTTGTTTTGTCTGTTGTTTCAAAAATCTTATAGATGATTGGATCATTTTCACATTTAATCTATTTCAATTACTTTATTCTTTTCAAGACAAAAACTTGAATAAACAAGAAACCATGGAGGCATGGATATAAAGTTTACACTGGTCTGATAAAAATCTCTCGTGGGCTTTTGGATATCCTTGT
The DNA here is from genome assembly GCA_026545225.1 of Cornus controversa. NCBI lineage: Eukaryota > Viridiplantae > Streptophyta > Magnoliopsida > Cornales > Cornaceae > Cornus > Cornus controversa. The sequence continues at coordinate 43,665,045 of CM048849.1, forward strand.
GAAGTTTGATGGTTGGTTAGGTACTTAACTCCATTTGAAAAAACTTTCCAAAATGATTGTGTCTCTGTTTATCGCAAATATTTTAAATACCAACTTCAAAAAACTAAAGCCAAAAAGATACCACAATTCTCAAGTTTTTTTATAGAGATCCCTTGTTGGCTTGGATCCTTGTGGAATTTGATGGGTAGCTGCTCCATTTGGAAAAACTTTCTAGTTTTTGCAAAATTCTTTTAGTTACAAACACAAATCTTATATTCAGCATTCATAAGACGCTATGCCATATATAATTTGATTGTAACTATGCTTGCTTTCTTTTCCTAAAATTACAAACAACTATGAACAACTTGCAAAGTTTACGATTGTTCGTTTTAATTGCAAGGTGCATGGTGGTTTTCTTTGATTCATTTCTTTTTTCTTTTTTTGGTAAGTCTCTCTCCCACCCTTCTCCCTCTTCCTGATTTATCTTGTAGTACTTCTTGCTAAAGCTGGCATTATCACCGGTCCAAACATTTTCCCAGTATTTTGAATGAATAATTCCTGAATTAATATCAGATTTATCATGTCATCACTCATGTGTTCCATCTCTTGCAGCGGTTTTTATTTTTTATTTTTACTTTATATTCTTTTCTTTGATATGGCATGCCTAAACTCTCCTCTTGCAGAGATATTTTGTCGTAACAAGATCTCCCCTCCTGGGAGGCCTAAAGGTCATGAGGGAATCTGAAGTAAATTACGCAGTTGAAGCCATTGTAGCCAACCCTGAGAACGAGAGCCCATGGAGATATCTTCGAGGCCTTTACAAGGACGACATTCAATCTTGGATATATGATCCTCAAGTCTCTTCAGTATGCTTGAAGATTTTGAGTGCCAAAAACAACTGCGTGATTGCTCTGAGCACGCTGTTGGATCTTCTATCCCTTGGTTTCCAACCAAGCCAAGACTTCAAAGATGCCGTAGATGCTCTGAATACAGAATCTGATCCACCAGAATCAAAATTGGCAAAATCAGTTTGTTCCGTCTTGGAACGTATGGATCCAATGAGAGCAAGTTACTGGAAATGGCGGAAGCGCATGCTTTCTGATCAGGCAGCAGTTTAATGGCAGTGGGGGTTGTATTGGTTGCTTTGAGACTGTTGATTGATATGGCGCCTCCATTTCTGCTGGGAGACTACCTCGCGCAATGGCTGTTTGGAATTGGAATTTTCTCATAATTTAGATTTAGTGTTCTTTGTGTTGTAAGTCACCATTCTGATCAAGAAATGCTTATTCACTTGGAAGGCCTTGGGCACCAGTTGATTTACCACAGGCAACGTCCTAGTTGAACTAGCTTGATTGTGAGAGAGCATCTCCAATTTACTTCTTGTACTTACATTTCCAACTTTGCAGGCTTGTAAGTCGCCTCTGTATTCCAGCAACTTTTTGTGGAAATGTAAACATTCCATGTATTAATAATACTTTGCAGCTTCTAAAATGAGTTTTTTCCTTGTGTGTGTAATCCATGAAAATTGATCTCTCCATTGTGTTCCACACTACCTCACACACACATATATAGGTGCTTAAAAACAGGAACAATGTATAACAATTGAATGTTAACATTAATAATGTAGGATATTGTAGCCAAAATTAACTGTTCGACAATGGTGGAAATATCCGGTGGAAGTATTATATGGTAGAGTTCGCTTTCCAAATAATTATTATCCTTCAAGAAAGATAATGGCATTGATTTATTGATTAGTGTTGGTAAAATTGACTGCAAATACAAAGTGCAATAAACACAACTCAGATCAATAACATGAATTTGGAATGAACAGACTCAAAATTTGAAAATAGAAGAAGAAGAGTAAAATGGAGTAGCAGAGTAAATTTAATTTTTTTCTTTTTTGAATAGATCACTCTAAAGAGCACACACACTACACTTGTTTTAATTTTTTTTTCTTCTTTTTCTGAATTTTTTTTATTATTAATGAAAAGAATGACCAAAACACTCCTAGTGTTTTGTTCTACATTAGTTAAAATTGGAAAGCAATGCACACAACTATTTAACCAAAAAAAAGAAACAAGGCACCTTAATCACACATTCTTCTCCACCACGGCAGTGGCCTAGTTGTAATTAATCATGAATATTGCGTCGAAACAAAGATACCCTGTATGTGCGTATAAGTATACGTACTGCATTGAGACACTTAGGAAACATATTAGGAAAGATACTCGATATATATGTGTTTAGCCAGCTTGAAGGGTTTTAACAGTAGTATACTTCCTAAACTTTAGGTTTCTTGACAACAATTTTGTATCAGAAGTTGCGTTTTATATCTTTCGCGCGGTGAATATTTGCACCTTCGAAGTTCATAATTAATAGAGTTTTGCTGTGTGTTTTTTTTGGACTCGATCAGATCAGTATGTCGTCGCTAATACCAGTGGGGTTTCGATTTTCCCCTACCGAGGAAGAACTGATAACTCACTATCTAAGAAGAAAGATAAAGGGAGAACCCTTGCCTTGCGAGGGAGTAGTATTGGAGCGTGACATTTATGGAAAATCTCCATGGGATGTATTCTTGAAGAACGACCCATGGCATTCATTCAAGATCACCAAAGATAAATGGGAACATGTTATTTACGTGTTTACCAAGTTGAAGAAAATTGGCGGTTCTAAGAAGAGAATTTCTAGGACAGCCGGTTGTGGCACATGGGACGGCCAAACTGGCATTGATACAATTCATAATCAACAGAAACACCATATTGGATTCAAGAGGATGCTCGCTTTCCAAGTAGATAATTCTGAGTACGGTTTGATCATGCCCGCGCGAGGTCACTGGATTATGCATGAGTATTCGCTCGGTGGTCTCAGTTTGGATGGGCTACAACTACAAGATCACGATGATGAATATGTTCTTTGCAAAATTAAAAGAGATGATTCTAAATGTCTCAGGAGAGCACCAAAGTATAAGAATCATCGTGGAGCGGTTGATGATGATCATCTTGGGTACACTACTACTGCTACTACTCTTGATGAAACAAGACGTCAAGTATCCAAGACAGAAAATCCAACTCGTAAGAAGATGCGATATGAGGCCTCTAGTACTACTCCACAAAACTTTGATGTTTGTGTGCAAGATCAATCTGTGACATTGGGTCATCAGTTTCTTCTAACACAACAAAGGATGTGTTCATCACCAAACAATATATCCTTTGACGCACCTACAACGGCGAATCAGCTGTTGTCAATGCAAGAATATCACTGTTTATATGAACAATCTGTGACAATGGGTCATATGTTGGTTCCAACTCAAGAAAGCCCGTGTTCATCAGCCAACAATATATCCGTTGATGCAACTACAACGTGGAATGAGCCGTTGTCAATGCAAGAATATCACTGTTTATATGATCAATCTGATTTATTTGCAAAGAACATTGATCCAGAATTGGAGGCACGCCTCAATGTTATCTCTGAATTGCTTATGGCTGATGATGAGCCATTACTTTCAGTCAGCATCATGGATCAAATCCAAGAAAACCTTTTGCTATTTTAAGATGATCGAGCTTGTTTAGTTATTTGTTCATACTCATTTGTCTATCAGTTTGTCAATTCTAAATTGTAAATAGTAAAGAGCGAATGAGACATTATTTTGGAGTTTCTGATTGTAAATGCTAATACGGAGATTCAATTATTTTGCGAGCAATAAAATGTGTTCATGAAAGTTCAGCCCCTCTGGATTATGTTGCACTGTCTGAGTCTGTTGACGTTATTTCCTATTGTTGTTCCTCTGCTTATGCAGCTACTCAATATCTTCAACTGTTGCTTTTGGTCTACCAATACCACTATTTGCGATATAATTGCTTCTATTGTCAATTAGGTACCTTTCATTGCTTCTTTTAGATTCCCAACTCTACTCCTGCTAATTGCTAGCTTCTACTGTCAATTACACCTGAAACTCGTCGTATATGATTGAATCAAGTATCTCTCAGGATAAAAAATTTATAAATTTGCAGTAAAAGTTTGTTTGTTACTAGTATTATTCTTATTTTTACTATATTTAATTTGTTACAATTACTCTACTTATATGCATGCTTGATTTTGATGGAGCTGAATGGCCATGTAGTTATATAGTTCAACTTATATTGATCCCATACGGTAGTGTGAACCTGAAAGGCATAACATTAAAAAATGTACTATCCAAGTTTATCTTAATTTGCTGCTACTGTTATGTGCTATGGAGGGAGAGGAATCTGAGATTCTACTCTAACAGTAATAAGGGAATCACTGAGTTTGTTAAATTACTTAGGGAAACCTGTATTGAAGCAAGAATGGAGCCTTCCTCAATCTGAGATTCAGTTAATTTGTCATTGTTATGTTTGGAATTATTATGCTCAGTTTCTTTGCCTCACTGTTATCTCTACTGTGTGTGATTTTGATTACATATGGAAGATGACTGCCCTGTTTCTGAAGTTTATCGACAATCTTTGCTTAGGTCCAAATGCCTCATCATAGCTTTACATGATATATAGAATTTGCTTTGAGAAACTGATCCTTTTTTCTCCTTATGTTCTCAGTTCTTATCTTGTACTTTCCTTATGAGCTGGTGGGTTTGTTTTTAGGCTTTTTCGCCTACATGGCCATCTTTGGTGCTTGTGTAACTTTGGCCACCCCTGTGGTTTGTTGTCTCTTGGCCATTTTTGTATAGTTTTCTCATTTATACAACCTACCTTTATCGGAAAAAATCCCAAATTTGGTGGGAGGCTTCCATGTAATTAGTTGTCAGTTAGGACAAAGAACGGAGTAACTGATGGATGAGATATTGTAAAATGAGGTTGGGACAAAACCGGAGAAATTGTTAGAAGCCAGCTGAATGTACTTTAAGTTCGGAAGTTGTCCAAGTTCATTAGGGGATGCTTCCTTGTAGACTGATATACATTGTTCCTTTGTCAAGGTCTGCTTGGCCTGCAATCTTAATCTACCCTCACAAGGTGTCATCTGGTGTGACTTGCTATTTTCAAACTGAGCTCTAATACCAGATTTTGTTGGGAAAATTGACAATTTGGAATAAACATATTCAGAATTTGAAAACAGAGGAAGAAGTGTAAAATGGAGCAGCAACAATTTTTTCTTTTTCGTTTCATTCATCTAATCAGAATACAAACAAGCCATATTGTATACCAAAAACATTTGAAGGAGACCCAAGTATCGTGTACATATATCAGCCATACAAAAGATACCTAAGGTATGATATTTTTTACACTAGATAAGTCAAACTAACTAGAGTATTATATTAGTAATTACTACTTACAACACATTAACCTCAACAATTAGGCTACAAAGAATTATAGAGCTTAGAGCATATTTTGAAGGTCTTGCATATTCTATTGTATCTGTTTCATACTGACAACGGTTCAGGTTGCTTCTCATAACTTGATTCAACTTGAGGTTGATCTCGAATCCACGGTAGTTCTTGCTCGAAAAGTGACAGATTTGTAGAGGTTCTTGTGCACAATTGTTGAGTACTTCTTGGTGACCTTGTGGGCGGGGACGAGACACTGGCAGGCTACCACACTGGCGAGTTACAGGTTGCGCAATCCCACATTGCCTGAGAAAGGAAAAGGTGAAATGCTTATATGTGCAGTGCTATCTCTAAATAGTATAAGACTTTTTGGGGTAAAACTCAATAATTAATTCGTGAAACCCGGTATTCTAACAAGTAGATTTATTCCAAAAAGCTATGCATTGGGAAATATGTCACAAAGGCCATTAGAGAATTTTTCTCAATGGTAAGGTCCAAAAGGAAATCAACTTTTCTCCCTTGTGCCTAAGCCATCTAACCCATCAAGCATGAATGATTTTCGACCAATTTTCTATTGTAATTGCATTTACAAAAGCATTGCAAAACTTTTGGTAGAGAAAACCCATCAAACATGAATGATTTTCGAAAAATTTCTTGTTGTAATTGCATTTACAAATGCATTGCAAAACTTTTGGCAGAAAAAATCAAACCTGTCTTGCCTCACATCACTGATCCTAGCCAATGTGCCTTTATCCTCGGAAGACAAATCAGTGATGCCATACTTCTAGCACAGGAACTATTCCAAGGATATCACAAACCCTCATCACTAACCAAATGTGCTCTTAAAATTGACTTGAGAAGAGCCTTTGACTCAGTGGTTGGTAGTTTATGATTGACACCCTAACACTTTTCAAATTCCCACCTGTTTTTGTTTCAAGGAACCAAGCCTGCCTCACATCCACCTCATTTACCATCTCTCTAAATGGTGAGTTTCAAGGCTTTTTCAAGGAGGTCAAAGGCCTTAGGCAATGTCAACCCCCCTCCCTTTTTCTTTGTACTTGTCATGGAAGTACTCTCAACCACCATCAAGCAATCAACCCTCATCACCCATATCATATTTGCAGATGACCTTATCCTGCTTTCCCAAGGAAACCTCAGCTCTATGCAAGTTCTCAAAATTGCCTTGACCACTTATCTTCTATCTCAGGCCTATCTATTAATATCTCAAAGTGCACTGCGTTTTTCTCAGGCACTGACCCTTCTACTGAAGCTGACATCTTCAATCTACTTGGATTTCTTAGGGGCTGCCTCCCTATAAGAACTTAGGGGTCCCCCTCATACCACAAGGTTGAAGGTTGAAGATTGTAAGGCTTTGGTTGATAAGAATCACCAACAGAATTGGGCACTGATGCAACAAGGTATTGTCATATGCTGGCAGACTACATCTTATAAAGTCTATCCTAATCAAAATCAATCAATATTGAAAAAATGTCTTCATTGTGCCTAAGAGGATTCTTGCTGACATTAACAAAATCATGAGAAATTTCCTTTGGTCTAGTGTTAGCATTTAGAATAACAGATGCCAGGTAGCATGGAATCACATTTGCAAGCCCAAGTCTTTGGGGGGTCTTGGTTTTCCACACTTGGAAACACTCAACAAGGCAACAACAATGAGGAAGATCTATAATTTAGCTTCTAATAACCCTCACGACATATGGACTCATAGGCCAAACTGCAGTTAATCAGAAATAAAAGCCTTTGGATGATCAACATACCCTAAAGATGCTCCTCAAATTGGAGAATAGTTCTTCAATTAAGAACATTGGCCTGGCCTATGGTGAAATGCAGAATTGGCAATGGACAATCTACATTCTTTTGGTTTGACAATTGGCCTCCCTTTGGTCCACTTGCTCGCAAGTTATCCCCTCAAGACATTGAGTCAACTCATATTCTATCCACATCCATGCTCAGTGACTTTTCTTATTCAGCTTCATAGAGGTTCCCAACACGCATCATCCATTTTTTTCTGACATTTTATCCATCCCACCACCTAACCACCTGTTCAATGACTTGTGCATTTGGTCTCCATCCCCCATGCTCCACCTCTCACAACCTTCCCCTACTGTGCCTTGGGCTCATGTTGTTTGGAACCCAAAATCAACACCAAAGCACCAATTTATCATTTGGCTAGCTGCTCTAAACAGGCTTTCAACATTGGATAGGAGCACCATAGCTTATCTCCAATCTCCCAACCTTTATAAGCTATGCCTCTCTTGCCAGGAAACAATCACCCACCTTTTATTTGATTGCTCCTTTGTTTAGCCCATTTGGAAATTTATTCAAACACTTTCTGGATTCCACATCAACCACACAAACTGGAATAACTTGCTTGATTGGGTCTCTCACTATTGGAGGGTAAACAAAATTCCAAATTCAATCAACAAGATTGCTTTCAGTTCTGCCATTTACCATGTACAGATGGAGCGCAACTCGAGGATTTTCTCTGGCACACGATCCTCCTAAACTAGAATGCTTGATAATATTATGACTTCTATCAGAGGCAGGCTGTTAGTCATGAGATGGAAGGATTTATCCGTGGCCAGAGATGCCTGTAGATTATGGAGCTTACCCCCTTTAGTAATCCGGCCACCCCCTTGGTCACCAGACCAAATTTGACTTCTCTGTTGGAAATTCAACGTTTGAGCTCAAATTGGTTTGATTGTTACTCGTTATGTTATGCGACCTTAAATTGGTTTGATTTCAAATCAGGGTTCGATTAGGCCTCAGTGCCATGGTTTAATCTTTTGACTGCTTGATGCTCGTTTCTACAATGCTTAGAGTTTTGGTTTGGGCTGCGCCTTTTAAAGCCTGACCCAATATTTTGTTAAGCTTTTGCTTTTGAGTGGTTTGGGCTTGACCCTCCTAAACCACTTTACATATGGATGCTGTAATTAGTTTACTATTATACAATTGTTTTACCTTCCGATTTTTTTTTTTTTTTTTTTTGAGTATTTTGCTCAGTTTTAGTTTAGACAACTACAACACACCGATACGATTTGTTCCTATGCCGCCGCATTTTTCAATCCTTTTCTTTTAGCGTTTCAGTCTGCTTTAGCTAGTTCAGATAAGATGGTTGTTATTCAACTCAGTCAAAAATGGACCGCAGTGTGGTTGCGACTGCTTCACACTTAAATGCCGCCAACCCTGCCTTCGTACACTTAAACTTTTGCAACTTGATTGGTTGAGGATAGCGGGTCGCCCAAGTGGATAAGGCACTTCTCTCCTAAGTGGGAGAATTCGTGTTTGACTCCTCACCTGCTAATTACTAACACTAACATTTATACTCTTTGCCATGTTAAAAAAAAACTTGATTGGTCTGTCCAAGCTTATACTCGACACACCATATAGTATTCTTTTTTATTTATTTTGGTAACTGAGGTGTTTGGAGCTTTGTCCCGACTAATATCTAGGACACCATGCAAATTATCGGTATTAATTATGAGTAGAATTGTCATTTAACAAAAAAAAAAATTCGAACAAGACGTATATATCATGTATCAAGAAAATAAAATTAATTCAATAAATTAAAGAACATGATAAACACTTTCTGGTCACATACAATATATCAAGAAAAGATATTAAACACGTATGAGTAGATATCCGCAAGCAAGCATGGTTCAAGTTAATTCATAAACATTCTTCTCCACCACGACATTTGACGGCAGTTGAAATCCATCATCCTTGCCTCCTCCATAATCTAATTATGGCAAATCTCCATGGGATGTATTCATGAAGAACGACCCATGGCATTCATTCAAGATCACCAAAGATAAAGATAAATAAAAACATGTTAAGTGGGAGAACTCGTGTTTGACTCATCACTCGCTAATTGCTAACACTAACGTTTAATCTCTTTGCCATGTTAAAAAAAAAAAAAAAACTTGATTGGTCTTAATATCTTTGTAATGTGTATAGTTGAAATTCTTCTTACTACAAAACATCTCTGGGAGCATATCTAGAAAGATGTATTGACTATGAATTTCAAATTCATCTCTTTTTCAAAATATTGTACTTACCACCTACTCATTAATAAACTTTCTATCAAAGTTCATATGCTAACTCCCAATTCATCTCATCCTCTGTCCTTTCCTAACTGGGAATTTGTCCTTATCTATAACTTAAAGCTATTTTTATCTTCTTTTTGACCACTCATTTTTAAGTTAATATATAATGTCAATTGCTTTCAAAAATCATCTACCACCATGAATATATGCTTAATTTTTCCCTCTCTGCTTTCATTATCCTGTTGCTTCACTTTCATTATTTTTTTATTGTGTGTGGATGATTCTATGCAGAAGAAAGAGAATGGCAAAGTTGGGACCTCTAGCCGAGACTACGCTTTGGTTTTCGAATAAATGTGGTTGTAGGTGCTCAAATGGTGACTGTTTTAACCATTCGTGTGAAATGGGTTCTTTGAATTTATTGAATAGCTATTAGAATAGTATTTCTCTACAATAAATTGGATTTTGGAGTCAAATCCGCATGATCAATGTCATTTCTCCTAAAATTCCTTTACTTTTTCATGATCTGCATTACTGGTTCTTTAATTTCTTGATTTTTCCTACCTTTGGTAACTTATTACTAATTTGTGTTAATTTTGACAAAAGTGTCGCGATTTCTGTAAAGTGCATTATTGTAAAGTGTAAAGTGGATTAAAAGTTATGTGAAATAATTAAAATATTGGGTAAACTGCACTGACCTCCCCTGATGTTTGGCCTAATTACACCCGGCAACAAATTAATGGATTTTGTTACAATGACCTCCCTAGAGGTTTGCTCCGTTAGACAAAGACACCTCCCCCCCCCCCCCGGTCCAATATTCTGTTAGTTTTGATAAAAAAAATTAAGATAAATTATATTGACCTCTCCTGAGATTTGGCCTAATTACATTCAATATCAAACTAATTGATTTTGTTACAATGACCTCTCTTGTAACAGAAATGAACTAACCGACGTTAATTTTTGGGTGAAATGTCTATTATACCCTTAATATTATATTGATAAAAAAAATTAAAATATTTATATATATAAAATGACACTTTTTTCCATCTAATATAATAATATTTACTATATTATATATATAGTAAATATTATTATATATATATGTAGATATATATATATATATGTGTGTGCGTGTGTGCACGCGCGCGCGTAATCCCAATTACCATCATCACTCCCATCGACACTACACCAAGACCACCGCCATGCCACATACCAGACCCACTACTCACGGTTGTCATGCCGTGAACCACCACTAGTCGAGCCACCATAACCATCGTGCACAACCCCAGTTGCCATAGCAACCACCATGCTCCCACTTTTGGCTTCATTAACCTCACCATGATAGTGGCCATGGCAGCTGGGGTTGTGCACGATGGTTGTGGTGGCTCATAGTTGCTCGACTAGTGGTGGTTCACGACATGGTAGTCGTGAGTGGTGGGTCTGGTCTGTGGCATGGTGGTGGTCTTGGTGTGGTGTCGATGGGGGTGATGATGGTAGTTGGGGTTACGCGCGCGCGCGCACACACACACACGACACATATATATAATAATATTTACTATATATATAATATTGTAAATATTATTATATTAGATGGATAAAAGTGTCATTTTATATATAAATTTTTTTTTATTTTTATATCAATATAATATTAAGGGTATAATTGACATTTCTCCGAAAAATTAACATCGGTTAGTTCATTTTTGTTACAGGGGAGGTCATTGTAACAAAATCAATTAGTTTGATATTGGGTGTAATTAGGTCAAACCTCAGGAGGTTAGTGTAATTTATCTTAAAATTTTTTGACAAAACTAACGGAATTTTGGACGGAGGGGGTCTTTGTTGTAACGGAACAAACCTCAGGGGAGGTCATTGTAACAAAATTCATTAGTTTGATGCCGGGTGTAATTAGGCCAAACCTCAAGGAAGGTCAGTGTAATTTATCCTATGTTTTACTACTTATACTATGATGTTTTACTACTTGAGATTTTTTATTGATGGTGCAAGTGCTTTTTTACTCCATCATATAGTGATTGTATAAAATTCAAAAAGGTTATGGCAGTAAATTTTGAGAAAAATTATGTTTTAAAACTCATTATTTTAATTGTTTAGTGTATATATATCACTATATATCATTTTTGTGGGAGAGAGTGCATATTTTTTAAATATATACTCATAACTTTTGTGAAAAAAGAGAAAGTCGATCCACTTATATTGTAAAAAAATGTAAAATTTTGTTGTCTCATTGCAGAGATACAACTCATTGAGAAACACCTTTCTCATTATTTTTGCAAATTGTTGAGGTCCATATGGCATTTAAGAAAAGTAACATAATGTATTGTATTTGAAAATTACCATTTGTCCTAAATATATATTCACTCCCACCTAAATTCAAATTTAAACCTTCACCTACTCTCACACTTAAAATAACATTCACTCCCACTTAAATTCAAATTTTAAACCTTCACCTACCCTGATATTTAAAATAACAGTAAATACGATAAAAACAAGGTTGACTCCAACCCCAATGGCAATTGAATGTTGTGTATTCGCATAGAGTGAATAAAAAATAGAAAGTAGACATTAGGAAGGAGATACAAGATATATATATATATATAATATATATATATTGGCGGGAAAAAAATCTGAAAAAGGCGTCAACTCTTTGTTGGGTTAGAACATCTATGTTGGACACTTTTCACTTATATAAATTTAAAAAACCAACAAAATTTGAAATTTAAATTCTTTTTAGTACCATGGACCACCCACCACTACCATCTTCCACGGCTAGCCTCCACCACCATTGCCTTCGGCAGAACCATACTCATGGCTTCACCATCAACCAACCACCATTTATTTATACTGCCGTAGGTACGGGCAATCCAATAATTTGAACGTTGATTATATGAAATTAACTTCTATTTTGATCCAATGTGTCGTAGGATGAACAATTCAATATTTTTTATGTTTTATAGTGCTATAGGCACGGGTAATACGCTAATATATATATATATATCACATGTGTGATTAATTTTTAATCAATTATGTATGACTAAGTGGTAAGCACTCTCGCTAACATTTCTCAAAATAAAAAATAGTCAAACAAGCAAAGACTTTTCTTTAAATAAAAAATAAAGTTACAAACAAAAGTATTTTGCTTATAAAGAAAAAAATTTTAACCGCCATGTAGCCGTTGCATTTTGCAAAGCAACGGCTCCTTTGGGTCTTTGACAGTGAGCCTGCGAATAAAAAAACAGAGGTGGGGTCAGCTCAAGAGCGGACCCGTGTGTGAATGATACTTGAAGCCCTCACTCTCTTACGTCCACTCTATCGCTATATCTTTTCTCGCTTTCACTCACTCTCTCTTTCATCTGCGATTTCATTTCTCACTCTCACTCTCTCTCATCTACCATAGAAATTCATTTTCACCTCTTTCTATATGTATATATCTGATCGATTTTGTACTTCTTCTAATTTCTCTCTCCAAAACCTTAATCCTGCTCTATCGCAGAAGGTACATTATTTCGATTTCGAAATGTGAGAAGATGAAGATGCTCTTCAATTAATAGTTATGGACTGTTAAATTTCAAAAGAGATGCCTGTTTGGGAGCTGAAAGAGCGGCGGCACATAACTTCTAAAGACACTGTGAATGCCTCTCAGGAAACGCCTCAAGCAGAAGCGTCAATTTCTTATCAGCACCTGTGGTTGGTTCAATTTTCATATTTCTTATACTTTACCTTTTAGTGATCTCGTTTTTTCTTTTTTCTTTTTTTTTGTGGTTGATTTCATGTGTTGGGTTTTCTTAGATCTGTTGATTTTGGGATAAATTTGCAGTGGCGGGGTATGCGAGATCGCGGGAAGCCCCTGCTAGCTTTGGCCTGACGGATCTGTTTAGTTGTACGATGTTGCAGGGATACAATGAGAAGGTAGGCTTTAATTTTTTTTTTCTTTCTTTTTTTTTCTTGGATATCAAATAATCTATATATGTGTTTGTGTGTGTATTATAGTTGATGCCTTGATGGCATTCTTCTTTTTTTGGGTTTTTTATGATCAGTTTATTTGGTTCCATTTTTCCTTGCAAATCAACACTGTTATGATCAGTTTATAATTCAGTTTATGTGAATTGCCCAATAAACGTATGTTTTGGTTTCCACTTTTTTTTTAGTTGGTTATAATTAGCTTTTTTTTTAAAGATATATGTTGAAATATGTACTTTTTATGTGTTAGAGCAGCCGGTGTCTACACCAGCTGGCTATGCTACAAATTGTGGCTAGCCAGCCATGTGTTGATGTGGTTAGTCACAATTTGTGGCCAGCCCAGCTGCACGGTATAGTGCTAGCTGGGCTTTTAATATATTTATAATTTATTTTATTTTTGTAAAATTATTTAAAAATATATTTATTTAATTGTTTGTTTGTGTTTTTTTCAACGGTTATTTTTCAACTACTAATGTTTTGATTTTTTTTTTCATTAACATTTTTGTTAACATAAACATAAAAGAAAATAAATATAAATGCACTACATTTTTTCTCACAAATAACTAAATAAAATAAAACGATATTACATATTTTCTCACAAATAAGTAAACAAAATAAAACGATATTACATATTTTCCCACAAATAAGTAAATAAAATAAAAAGACATTACATTGCATAAAAAAAATAGATAACTTGCATAACAAAATTATATATTTTTTCAAAAATAAAAATACATTATATTTGACCATTAACTTCAGTTAATTTATTTAGAATTTCATTTTGTTTAGGGAGCTGCCTTGTTGCTTTTGTTGGAGCCTTCGCGGGATCTTGGAGCATTATATTGTCTTCACGTCCTTCTTTAGTCATCCTCTCTCTTGATTGTATCTCTAATTGTTTAGTCCATTGTTTCTCTATCGCAAGTTCAAGTCTCAATCTCTCTCATTCGATTCCTGCTTCGCCAAGCATGCGGCCTTGTTCGGTTATATCTTGCAATTTTGTAAGCAAGTTCTTCTGCAATGATACGAGAGATATATTTTTGTTTTTTCTCTTCTTTATTACTTTTCGCCCAGCCCCCATCAGTATTCTGTGGTAAGTCGTCATCGTCAAGGTTTACTGAACTTGAAGTTGATACTCCAGGAGTTGATGGATGAACTTAATGTTGTTGGAATCGATTCAGAGCAATTTGCAACCTCATTAATATCCAGATTGAACATACCTCTCTTATTTTTTTTTTGTTGAGTTGGCTTTTGTTTAGCGTTCCAATGGATCTGCCATTTTACCGAATCTTGAAGCACATCCTAACAATGCTCGAACTTAAATTTGTGTGTGGTTTGAAGTCTATATACTTCTTTATTGGTCTCCATCTATAAAATAAACAATAATTGATATTAAAAATTTGGATTAAAATTAAGAATTTAACAAATTAATAAACTTACTATATCTTTATCGTTGTGGCCACTACTTGGATTGTCTGACACATTTTTGTAGAATCCTAAAATTTTGTTTACTTTTGCTTGAAAGCTTGAAAAACGGTTCATCTGAGCACCACCCTTTCTATTTGTCATGCCTCCCATTTGGCTAACAAATTGAGATTAGATTTTTTCCCACATGCTGGACCTATTTTGATCGGTAGCCGTTACTGCATCTTCACCGATCATGATCCATGCTTTACATAATGCTATATATTTTTCTTTGGACCAATTTTCGCTCTTTTGCTTTGAGGGGGGCTGGGATTGAAAAGGTTGACTAGATGGAATTTGGAATTGTGCGTGTGGAAAATTATATGGGTATTGGAAATGAGACATGTATTGAGATTGGGTTGAATCTTGAAGGTTCCACCCATAATTGATTTTAGGTGGTAAATCAGAGTTTGCATAATGGTTAATGTAAGGGTTGTTGAATGGAGGTTGATGATCTATGGAGTGTCGAAGAATGTGATTTTAGGTGACAAATACTTGACAAGGCGATTTTAGCGAGGTTCGGTAACTCCTACTCTTTGGATCAAGATCTCTTTTGAGACTTTCCCAAATTCACTATGGCACCTCCTTATAGGTGAAGAGTAGTAAACCTTGACAAGAAGCACACCACATTTTTTAACTTGGGTCACACCAAACCCTTAATCTTTCTTGTGGGTGAAGAACGAACCTTTAAAATAAGCAAACGACTGCTACTCGCCTTGGATCACACTAACCCTTGTTCTTTTTTGTGGATGAAGAATGAACCTTTACAAGAAGCAAACCACTTCTACTTGCCTTGGGTTACACCAACCCTTTTTACAAGTTTGAATAAAGATTACATAGAGAACAACAACTCTATTTTATGAGAGGGATATACAAATGAAGCTCTCACAATGATAACTCTCCTTTTAAAAAAGATTATATAAATGTGTTTGTAGTAGGTTCTGTTAAACTGAAGTCACACTTTCCACGATGATGGTCGCCAGAGAGTGGGTTCCGGTGGGAGTCCAAGCTATCACAGAGGGGTCCACTGTTCTATGTGGATTCTTAGAAAAGGGGAGAAAAAAGGTATGGAAGAGAGGAGATCTCTGGTATGATGGAGATTGTTTAAGCAAAAGGTTCTTTTTGTTGTGTTTTTTTACCGATCCCGGTTCTCTACTTTTCTCTCGTTAAGTATAGGCAAAAACGTTTTTTCTCACCAATGGTTGAGGTTTTGCGGTGGTAAATATCTACTAAGCAAGGGCTGAGATTGTACTTGTCAGAAAGGGGATTCACTCACCTCACCTGGTTCTCTTCTTTCCTCTGTGACAGGCGAATCCAAGATGTAATGGCCTCATCCTAGCTAGAGATGGGGTCCATCATGGATTTAGTGTACCTTGGGCTCCAGCCACTGAACCCTAGCCCTTGGTTCCCATAAGGCAGTGATCCGAGCTCTTACCCCCCATAGGAGTGGGAAGTGCCATAGGGTTTATCCGTAAAGAGGAACTCTTCGTAAAAAGGAGGTTGATTCGTAGAGAGGACCTCCGTAAGGTTTTATCCCTAGAGAGGAGTGTCTCCTTGCAAATTGGAGGTTGATCCGTAGAGAGGACCTTCGCGAGGTTTTATTCGTAGAGAGGAATGCCTCCTTGCTTTGGGAAAGTTGATCCGTAGAGAGGACTTCTCATGATGTTTATCCATAGAGAGGAACTCATCACCATCCGAGACTTATCCAAATGAAAGGAAAAAGACTCGTTTGAGGTTTATCCGTAGAGAGAAACTCCTCGCAAGGTTTTATCCGTAGAGAGGAGTGCTTCCTTGCAAAATGGAGGTTGATCTGTAGAAAGGATCTCTGCGAAGTTTTATCAGTAGAGAAGGACTCGCCAAAGAAAGGCAATCACACCCCTAAGGCGTGCCATACAGAATGAGGGAAGTAGCTCGGCGGAAAACTTCTCTTATTGGAGGAGCTCGATTGGATCCTCTATTCGAGGAGGGGCTCAATGGAGACCTTCTCTCCTCGGAGGAGCTCGATTAGAATCCTCTACCCGAGAAGGAACTCGATTGTAATCCTCTATCCGATGAGGGGCTCGACGGAGACCTTCTCTCCTTGGAGGAGCTCGATTAAAATCCTCTACCCGAGAAGGAGCTCGATTTGATGAAAAAGTCAAAGTGGGCCCATTGCTACGTGGAAATGCTGAGGGAGCTCAATTTGATGGAAAAGTCAAAGTGGGCCCATTGCCATGTGGACATGTGTGGCCGGCCTTGAATGGCCCATACCAACAAAATGAAATTCTCACACTAAAATTTTTGAATGAATTGAACTAAATAAGGCTCAAGAGACTGATAATATGATGAATGTTTTTGGAAGTGGAAGTTTATCTCAAACAAGTGTTTAAGATACATATATTGCAAGAAGGGAATCATTTCTTTTGACAAAATGATCTAACAATTTGAAATCTGATTTAGAAAAATAATCTTTAGTCAAGAGTTTTGAAAAACTTGAACATATTGGTTGGCGTGTTTGAAATCTGATTTAGAAAACTAATCTTAATAAAGAGTTTTGAAAAACTTGAACATATTGGTTGGAATGTTTGAAATTTGATTTAGAATACCAATCTTAGTCAAGAGTATAGAAATTTGTTTTGAAAAATTTGCACATATGTTTGAAATATGTGATCTGATTTGAAGCATGTTTGGTAGGTGAAACTGATTTAGCAGAACAGGTGAAACTTATTAATAGTGTTCTGCAGAATGCATTTATTTACATTGTAAGCTTAAAGCAAGCTGTCTTTAATATACTTTTATATTAAAGATAGTTTACTTTAAGTTTGCTTTATATTAAAGATAGTTTACTTTAAGTTTACAATATAAAGAAGAAAGTACCCCCTATTTGGATTCAATAAAAAATACTAGAAAATCAAATTCCCAATAAATTCAAATATCAAAATTCAGTTTTTGTGTAAAATTCGGTTGATAGTAGTTTAGACAAATATTGATACCTTAGTAAGCCAATGTATACTTTATATTAAAATCCTATAAAATCGTGTTTGATTATTTGAAGTGTAAGGAATAAAAAACGGGGAAAAATACTAGAAAATCAAATTCCCAATAAATCCAAATATCAAAATTTAGTTTTCGTGTAAAATTCGGTTGACAGTAGTTTAGACAAATATTGGTACCTTAGTAAGCCAATGTATGCTTTATATTAAATCGTGTTTGATTATTTGAAGCGCAAGGAATAAAAAACTGGGAAAGATATCAATATTTCAAAAATCCATTTTTCATACTTAGCCAAATTTTAATAGAAAAGAGTTTTTCCATGTACGAAATGCATGAAGGATTCTAAGATCATTTTATGGTATAGAGCTTCAAAAGTTCATCATCAAAGAGTTTATAAGAATATTTTAACTCTTACGTATTGGCAAATGATATGCTTGAGAGCCGGCTTCTTGATTGGTGTTCCAAACATCTTCCAATGTTTTTGGTTCGTTTAGTCATCTGTTTCTTCTGGCCATTATACTTGATATAGATACATTAGAAGAACATGATAGAATTTGTTGTCATCAAAATATACAACAAGCTTTGATTACAGTCAACAAGGCTAACAATCTCTCCCTTTTTATGATGACAAATTAATATATAAAAATTTATGTTTTGAGAAAATAAGAGGATATACTCATTGAGTAAACAAAAGGATACTGAAAGAATTTTTGTATACGTATCTTATTTCTCCCCTTTTTGTCATCAGCGAAGATGGGTACAAAAGTTCCCCCTAAAAATATGCTATACAATACATACAGTTTATCAAAAGATAAAGAGGTGAAAAAGCTTGAGATGTCCATGTTATGTTTCGGAAGGCAGATTAGGCAAGCAATCTGAAAAGTATATGAGTGATTCACTTGAATGGATGCTCTCTCTCTTCTATCATAGTTTGACCCTAGAAGCTTAGGAGAGATTCCTTTTCCTGGTCATGCTATTGCCCTTGCAAAGCAGTGGAATATTAATCTTGCTTTTGAAGGACATGATTAAAGATAGTATTGCTTTCAAGAGATATAGGCAAGGTTATAAAGCTTCTAATCTAAGCACATCAAGTCTTGGCTAAAGACTCGAGATGAATGCTGCATTCTTTGTTAGAAAAAAAATTGGGATTTGAAAGAAGGATGGGTGTTGAAATGGCGAAGAGGATTGAATATATAAAGTAGATATGAGAGTTATCGAAAATAAGTGGCCTGAACAAGAAGCCACATGTTAGTCGCAATTGTTGACAAACTGGCAGATTACTTCTGACAAAGTTACCCGAGAAATCTGTAAAATAGAGATCGGTTTGAAAAGATGAAGCTCGAGAGATGAGTTCGGTTGACATTCAAAACAAGGTTAAAATTCGAGACTGGTTATTAGAGTGCTATCTTTTTATGGCATTTGAAAACCTGTCTCGAAGTATATACAAGTATATTAAAAACATTTTACTTGAATGTTTCAATGTAAATAAGTGCATTCTACAAAAAATAATCAGTTTCTCCTATTTTGCTAAGTTTCATATGCCAAACATGCTTCAAATCAGATGCCAATCGTGTAAAACTTCAAGTTCAAAATCAGATCAGATATTTCAAACATATGTGCAAGTTTTTCAAAACAAATTTATAAACTCTTGACTAAGATTGGTTTTCTAAATCAGACTTCAAACATTTCAAACCAATATGTTCAAGTTTTTCAAAACTCTTAACTGAGATTGATTTTTTAAATTAAATTTCAAACATGTCAACCAATGTGTTCAAGTTTTTCAAAACTCTTGACTAATCCCAAATCGAATTTCAAATTGCTAGATCATTTTGTCAAAAGAAATGATTCCCTTCTTGTACTATAAATATGTATCTTAAACACTTGTTTGAGATAAGCTTACACTTCCAAAAACATTCATCATATTCTGATAATCATTTTCTATTGTGCCTTATTTTGTTTAATTCATTCAAGAGTTTTAGTGTGAGAATTTCATTTGTATAATCTTAAAAGGGGGAGTTATCATTGTGAGAGCTTCATTTGTATATATCCCTATCATAAAGGAGAGTTCTTGTTCTCTAAGTAATCTTTATTCAAATTTGTAAAAAGGCAAGTAGAAGTGGTTTGCTTTTTGTAAAGGTTCGTTCTTCACCTGCAAGAAAGAATAAGGGTTGGTGTGACCTAAGGCAAGTAGAAGTGGTTTGCTTCATGAAAAGGTTTGTTATTCACTCGTAAGAAAGAACGATGGTTAGTGCAACCCAAAACAAAAGAAGTGGTGTACTTCTTGTCAAGGTTTGCTCTCCACCCGTAAGGAGGTGCCATAGTGGATTTGGGAAAGTCTCAAGAGGGATCTTGAGCTGAGGAAGTAGGAGTTACCGAACCTCGCTAAAATCGCCTTGTCAAGTGTTTGCAATTTCCCTACCCCTTACTTATTCTTTATTTGTGCCTATTATCGTTTATTGCTTATCACTTCCTCCATTTAATACATTTGCATTCAATCCTTTAAATCAAAATATTTTTCATTATTTGTCAAAGACTCTGTTAGAGCCTAATCTTTATTTAAGGACTTAACTCTCTTAGAGAACGTTCATGACAAACAATAGCGGTATTACTCACCAAGAATGCCAATCAAACAATAGACTTCCATGGTTTGACAGATCAAACTATAACTATTGGAAAACTATAGTGATAGATTTCCTTCAAGACATAAATTATCAAATTTGGCAAGTCATTGTAGATGGACCTTTCATTCCTATAAAAGAGGTCGAAACATTGTAGATGGACCATCAAATGGTTCCCAAAGAGGTGCATGAATAGACTGCAGAAGATCGCAGACTTATATCCATAAATGCAAAGGCCAAAGTAAATCTTAATTGTGCAATAAGTCCAGTGAATATAATAGAGTTTCTACTTGCACAACGGCCAAAGAATTTTTGAGATAAACTAGAGGTAAGGTAACCTCACAAGTTCGTGAATCTAAAATTGACTTACTTATACATCAATGTGAATTATTTTGCATAAAAAGGATGAATCCATTAATGATATGTTTACTAGATTCACTGATATTTTAAATGGCTTGAAGCATGCATCTTGGTAGAATTATCTCTAACTCTGATATTGCAAGAAAAATTCTTAGAAGTCTACCGGAAAAATGGGATGCAAAGGCAAAGAATCTCATAACCTCAGTACACTTGATCTTGATAAGCTTCTTGGATCATTTCTCATATGGGAAATTACTTTGAAAACTAGAGAAGGAGAATGAAAGCAAAAGAAAGGTCTAGCTCTTCAATCATCAATCAAAGAATACAAGTTTGACACAAGAGAGGTTGAAGATGATGATGAGGAAATTGCTTTCATTTCTCTTTCTAAGAAATATCTTCAAGTGAAGAGATTTCAAAAGAGAAATTCAAATAGAAGAGGAGAATCCTCTAATGGACCTAACAAGAGGGAAACGCCCATGAGGGATACACCCACACATGCTTTCAATGTGGCAAGCCGGGTCATTACAAATCTGATTGCACCAAGTACAAGACCCTTCAAGAAAACAAGAAAAAGAAAAAGGCTATGCGCTACATGGGAGGATGATGAATCCAATGCCTTTGATAGTGAAGATGAAGTAAAAGAAATGACAAACCTTTGTCTCATGCTATTGATGATGAGGTAACTTTTAATCTTGAATTTACAATGATTCACTTCCCTCATATGATAGTGTTGTTGATTTATACAATGATTTGTAAGATACCTTTAAAGAATTGCACGATGAACTTGGGAAAATAGTTATGAAATATTCAATCAATCTTTCCAAATTAAAAAGTGAGCTAACATCTTTAAAGGAATGTTATCCATCCAAAAGCGACACCATCACTTGATCTTATTTCTGAAAATGAATCATTAAAGAAAACCATTAAAGATCGAGTTGATATTCTAGCCACATTTACAAAAGGCAAAGAAAATTTAAGCATCATGCTTGGTAGACAAAGAAGTTCATTTTTCAAAGAAGGTCTAGGTTACAACTCCTACAAAAAGAATGATTGCTTAAAAGAAGAAAACCTTTATACAAAACCTTTGTTAAAAGTTCTTCAAGTTGTAAATGTAACTATTGCAAAAGAAATGGACATAGAATTTTTGATTGTCCATGAAGGAAGAAAAATGACACTAAATTCGTTACAAAAAGAATTTAGGTTGTGAAAGAAGTTATGTGCACATACCTAATCCAAATCGAAAAGGACCAGGATCAAACTTTGATTGTTGCATTTTGTTGGAGCACCTGGACTAGACTCTGATTCAAGTTCTGAATCTGGTGTTCCGACGCTACGACACACTCTTGGTCATTTGGGGCTCTAGGACGTACTCCAGGCAAGTCTCCATGACCAGTCTGCATGCCCCCTCCTCCCGCTAGGGGATTCTGATACTCTCATACCCTTGGGATACCATCTTCATGGATGGGAAGGTTATGACCGACAGGAGGATTATAACCAACAGGAGGATCTGGATCGGTTGGTGGATCATGACTGACGGGAAGATCTGGAACTGCCTGCAGATTGTGACCGGCAGGAGGATCTGGACCGGCTCATAAGTGCATTATGCTTCGTGTAGAACAGTCAAATTCAAATTTCCCACAGACAACATTAACTGATAAAGCAAAAATCGACACACGATCTGGTCAACGCTGGTCTACAAAAGACAGGAAGAAAGTAACCGAAGGAATACCGGTGTGGTGTCGGCCAACTACACTCTGACTATTGTAACCAACAGGAGGATCTGGATCGGTTGGTGGATCGTGACCGACGGGATCTGGAACTGCCTACAAATTGTGACCGGCAGGATTTGGACCGGCTCATGAGTTATGATCGACATGAAGATTCGGACCGATTGGCAGGTTGTAACTGGTAGGAGGGTCCTGTCCGGCTTTGGTCTCTAACCCAGATCATAGGTGCATTATGCTTCGTGTAGAACAGTCAAATTCAAATTTCCCACATACGACACTAACTGATGAAGCATAAATCGACACACGATTTGGGTCAATGCTAGCCTACAAAAGATAGGAAGAGAGTAACTGAAGGAATTCCGGTGTGTTGTCGGTTGACTACACTTCGACAATTAAGTCAGAACCAGAACCACTTAAGAAGCTATAAAGGCTCTGAATATAGGTATTGATTGCGTACCTGGTTAATGAATCGCCACTGTATTTATAGAGGCGATGTGCAGTTCGTATCCAATTAGGAAATCGGCTCTTTAGACTCCCAATTCATCTAGAAGTAGAAGAGAGTTGTTAAGATTTACTGTCACTGTTTTTCCTCCACGTCATCCAAACTTAATGGGAGTCAAATTCCCTCACCAGTTGCCCCCTGTTCATGAGGGTCGCTTGTCGAATCTTAAGAACATTATGTTCTGTAATTTATTTGATTACTCTGTCAGCCAAATCCTAGCAAACAGTTCAAGAATTCGTAGGGGTATTTTTGTCTTTACAATGGGTGAGAGACTGAGACCAGATGAACGTTAACAGAAATACCCGTATAAACCAGATCTTTGACTTTCGCCCAGCCAGACCCCTTTGGGCCATGTAATTAACGAGCCGGACCCATAGGCCCAGCAGTGACTGACTTAGGGCAAACAGTTGACTGAGGAGGTCAGCAGTGACCAACTGGCCTCCTTGGAGCCCTGGAGTGACCGATCGGTTTCATTGGTGCCAGATCTGCTGCTACCCCAGGACCTTGCCTCGCACACGGTTGGATGTCATTCGCGACCGTTGTAATATAAACGTTGTAATGTGGACGTTGCATTATGAACGTTGGTTTTGCAGGTTAGCTTTTCGTCAAATAGTCGTTGCACACAGTCTATATAAACTACAGTGTAAGGGGTGTCTTCATTGCTATACACTCATTCTATATGCAAGAAGAACCATCCAACTCCACTTCTTCTTTCCAAGTCGTTGCTATGATATCCTTCAACATAACTTCCATAAGCCTAACTTAGAACCATTTGCACCTAATTCCCAAATTCAAGAAGGTGTCAATTTTATCTACTCGTCTATGGAGGATTCCGTAGAGTGCCAAGACTTAGAGTTTACAATGACTCCCCTGGAAGTGACAGAACTTGCCACCTGTTATTCATTTCTTGCCGGAGTTTATGCTAGATCGTCAACCATTGCAGAAAAGGCGTACTCCATTGTCAATGGAGAAATATGCTTCTATGAGAGTGCATTTGCATGCGGCTAACGGTTTCCGATTCTGCAGTTCCTCAAGGAAATCCTTCAGGCTGTCAACCTTTGTCCTTCTCAGATTACCCCGAACTCTTGGAGGATACTCGTGGCCTTCGTAGTCCTGTGGAAAGCTTGTGGAAATGGATCACTTTCTGTGAACGAATTCCTCTCATGTTACCCTATATCAAAGAATGCTGACTAACACCACTTTTATAATGGCGTGTGCCCTGGTAACCATTGATAATGGCGTGTGCATTAGAGGGTGGAATGAGCGGTTTTTCTTTGTCTTAGGGTGTTGGGTGGGAGCTTCCACTCTACAACATTCCTCTCTTTTAGACAGGTGGGGACGTTTCTGGTAATATCCAAATGCTCTCCATTTCTTTTACACACAACTTTTATTTTGCACATATAAGTTAATCGTACTCATTCCTAAATTTAGCTGTGAGGCCTAAACCGGGTGCGATAGACCTGAAAATAGAGGGTTTGGAAGTTGAAAGCAAAGAAGTGGTCCGTTATGCAAAGCCAATGGAAGAGCTAGTTGAAGTCAATTTGTACGACCCAGAAGCCAATAGGGGATGGTGAGCGTTGGGTCATCTCTCTCACCCATTGCTCACGAGAAACTTGTTTAATTCCTCAAAAGAAATCGGGATGTATTTGCCTCGTCCCACGAAGACATACCTGGGATTGACCCTGCAGTTATTGTACATCGATTGAATGTTGACCCTAGTGCCAAGTTTGTTAGACAAAAGAGATGAACTTTTGCTCCAGAAAGAAATTTGGCGATATCTGAGGAGGTAGATAAGTTGTTGAAAGCTAACTTTGTGCAAGAATCACATTATCCAGATTGGCTCGCGAATGTAGTCTTGGTAAAGAAATCCAACGGCAAGTGACGTCTTTGCGTAGATTTCATTGATCTAAATAAGGCATGCCCAAAAGATAATTTCTCTCTCCCACGGATCGATATACTGGTAGAAGGAACAACTGGGTATGAGCGTCTTAGTTTCATAGATGCTTATTCCAGTTACAATCAAATCTCGATACATCCACCAGATCAAAAGAAGTCATTTTTCATTACAGACAGAGGGTTATTCTGTTATATGGTGATGCCATTCATTACAGATAGAGGCTGGCCAACATAATGTTTAAAACATAAATTGGCAGAAACATGGAAGTATATGTTGATGACATGCTCGTCAAAAGTCTAAAAGCCACAGATCATTTGGTCGATTTACAGGAAGCCTTTGATGTCCTCTGAAGGTACAGGATGAGGGTCAACCTAAGTAAGTGTGCTTTTGGAGTCTCTTTTGGAAAACATTTGGGTTACTTGGTTAGTAAAAAGGGAATTAAAGCTAACCCGGAAAAGATCAAGGCTATCCTAGATACAAAGTCACCCAAGACGGTCAAAGAGGTTCAACAATTAATAGGCAAGGTGGCAGCATTAAGTAGGCTGATCTCTCTCCCCACATACAATTGCCTCACATTTTTTTATGTCCTCAAAAAAGCCTTCGAGTGGACTCTAGAGTGTGAATGGGCTTTGATTGACTTAAAACAGTATCTCAGCTCACCCCTACTCTTGTCTCCTGCAAACCCTAGTGAAGAACTGTACCTGTATTTAGTTGTTTCCCCTGCGGCGGTCAGTTCCGTATTGGTACGGTGGTAGCGTTAAGTAGGCTGATCTCTCACACCACTTACAAATGCCTCACATTCTTTCAGGTCCTCAAAAAAGCCTTCGAGTGGACTCCAGAGTGTGAACGGGCACTCACCCCCACTCTTGTCTCGTGCAAACCCTGGTGAAGAACTGTACCTGTATTTGGTTGTTTCCCCTGTAGCGATCAGTCCTGCATTGGTACGAGAAGACGAAGGGGTTCAAAGGCCCACATACTATGCCAACAAGGTACTTCGAGGGGTTGAAGAGAGGTATTTTATGATGGAGAAACTAGCTTTTTCCCTGGTCATGTTAGCTAGGAAACTTAGACCATACTTCCAAGAACACACGATAGTGGTATTAACTGATCAACCACTCCAGCAAGTTCTCTTCAGATTCAAAACTTTTGGACGACTTGTGAAGTAGTCTACGTAACTAGGGGAATTTGATATCCTATATAAGCTGAGATCAGCGATAAAAGGTCAAGTGCTTACAGATTTTGTAGCAGAGTTAATTTATCCTCCAGAAGAAGTTCAGGCACTGGTAGTAGAGACGGGAAAACTGATCCAACAAGTAGGGTTGCAACTCGGGCGGGTTGGAGGCTTAATTCGGGTTTAACCCTAAGTATAAAGTGGTTAACCCTAGCCCAGCCCGAACCCAAATTCAGGCTACAAATTCGGGTTTGATACTATAATGGTGGGTCTTCTTATCAAAAAATTTATGTTGCTGCTATGAGGAATCGAACATCATCCCTTGCAACACTTTAGTTCACTCCTACCACTTTTCCAACACTGTCTTTTGTTTATCTTAGACACAACAACAATATTTAATATATAAAACTGAAAGTTTAGACCATTTATTAAAATAAATTTAAAACATTAATTAAATTACAATAATATTTCCTCCCTTTAAATATAACAAAAAAATTATAAATTATATTATTAGCTAAATGATTGACACAATTTTCACTATATCTTAAAATCAAATAAAAACAATAATTCTACTCAAATAATAAAGCAATGAGAACAAATATTAAGTATACATCTCATTGAATTAGCATATTTTTTAGATTCTCGTTAACATCTCTCGACATTAATACAATATTAACATTCTAATATATATTAATGTTGAAGTATTATTGACAAAAAATAAAGGAGTGTTATAATTTAATATTACTTTAACTAATGTGCTATACTATATATCTCGGGACACTAAAGAAAAAATTAATTTCATAAAATTAAATATTCAAATTAAATGGTTTAAACCCATCAATTAATCTAATTGAGTTTTTAGACACATGACTAACTAATTAGAATAATATACTATATATCTTGGGACATTGTAACTCTTATATGATAAGTTATTACTTATTACTTTTATGGACAAAGTCGGCTCTAATCCCAATGGCAATTGGACATTGTGTATTCACAGAGTGAATAAGAAATAGAAAGAGGACATTAGAAGGGAGATACAAGATATATATATATATATACACACACACACACATCGATGGCAAGAAGAAAAAAATCCTGAAAAGGTAGAAAGTTGGTCGGATTGTCCAAAACGAGATCCGCACTTTTAGGGTGATCATTAGTCAGTTCCATTTGGTTATCTTTCGGATTTGTGAAATAGATATACGTATGTATTATAAAGCTAGGAATAAAATGTGTATAAGTATGTTTTGTAGATTATTTACATTTCAATTGGGAATTTTTATTAATTGATATATAAATCATGTAAGCTAGTGTAGATCTTTGGTTATACAAATGATTTGAATTGTAAGTGTTATATTAATCTTCAATTCAACTTTATCTTGTCTTAAAATTGATTTATTGTTGATTAATCTCATACACTATTACTCTTTGTAAACAAGCATTTATACAATATATAACATATTAAAAAATAAAATAATCTTATACATTTGAAAATAAATTAATAAATATTAACACTAAGGTATTATTAAAAAAAAAAAACTTATTGTAGTGATTAGCTTTCCAAGATAAATTAAATAAATATATTTATTGGTCTAATATTACATAAAGAAAGTGTTGGCATTATGGTAAGAGTCTTTACATTTAGAACACTGGAGCCAGGTTCGATTCTTCATGATAGCTAAATTTTTATACATATTGAGGTCGGGTTACTTGGGTTCACAATATGGGCCGGGCTTGGGTTAAAATTCATAGCAACCTGGGCCCGGCCCGAATTAAATTTGGGGTCCAAAATTTTAGTCCGGCCTCGGCTCGTGATTCAATATACATAGCCCAGGCCCAAAAATTTTTGAGCTGGGTTCAGGTTGAACCCGCTCGAGTTGCAGCCCTACCAACAAGACAGAGGTTCAGATGGATCTAGATTTTACATGGGAACTGTTTGTTAATGGGTCTTCAAATGCATAAGCTAGCGGCGTTAGGTTGATGTTTATTTCTCCTGAAGGGAAAAACTTTAAATACTCCATACTATATGGTTTTAAGGCAACAAACAACGAAGCTGAATATGAAGCTTTGATCGCGGGACTAAGGATGGGCGAGGGCTCTCGAAGTGTAGCAATTGAAAGCCTACACAGACTCCCAATTAATTGCTCGACAGGTTCGCGCAAAATATGAAGCAAAAGGAGAAAAGGTGAAATTCTACTTGCAGAAGGTTCGTGAGTTGATAACTCATTTTTAAAAATGCGAGATCATCCGGATTCTAGGGGAAGAGAACTCCAACACAGACGCACTTGCCCGCTTAGCGATTGCACTAGAAGCTGATGATGATGTAGTGCCTTTGGAACATCTTGATGAGCTAAGTATAATGAAGGAAGTGCCAGAATCCTAATGGACTCAAAAATTTTCTTACCAAATTATTCCTATTAGGTCGAGTCATTGACCTAAGCTGCTTCAGGCAAAAGTTGGAGAGTAGGAATGACCCTCTCCTTAAGGTTGCTATTGCCTTTTAAGAAAGGACTTTAGAAGTTTTTTGATAAGATTTGCAAGTAATGTAAATGGACAGTAGGGGGGTCTCATTGCCTTATTTACGGTGCGTTTCTGCTAACGAAGCCCGATATGTCATAAAAGAGATTCACAAGAGGGGGACTATGGAAATCATGCTGGGGCAGGTCATTGGCGTACAAGGCTATAAGACAGGGTTATTATTGGCCCACCATGCAACAGGATGCATTGGACTTTGTTAGAAAGTGTGACAAATGTCAGCGTTTTGCCAATGTCCAAAGGCAACCCCCAGAAGGGTTGACTCCGATGACAGCACCCTAGCCCTGCCCAGTAGGGCTAGTAGTAGTCGATTACTTTACTAAATAGTTGGAAGCAGAGCCCTTGGCCAAAATTGACAGAAAAAATGTCAAACTTTATTTGGAAATCAATTATATGCCCAAGGGTTATTGTCACAGACAATGAGAAGTAGTTTGAAAGCACTCTCTTTTAAAATTTCTGCCTTATTTACGATGCATTTTGGCAGACGAAGCTCGGTATGTCATGAAAGAGATTCACGAGAGACAGATTATGGAAATCATGCTGGGGCAGGTCATTAGCGTCATACTTGTCAAAGGTGCACCCCAGGCACGCCTCAGGCTCAAGGTTCATCAAGGCTCGGTAGTTGCGCCTAGACCAAGGCCAAGTCAGACCCCTTCAATCAAGCATACGCCTTTACATTTGAGGCCCCAGGCGCAAGTCGCGCCTCAGGTGCACCTAATATAAAACACTTATTTTTTTTCCCTTGTTAGCATGTGATGTATTTTTGTGTTACGATGGACTCTAACCATATAATACAATAGTCTCTAACGGTAAAAGAAATAAAAGGGTTGATCTATGGATTCAATAGAGTCGGTCGATTTAGGGCTTTCTAGAAGTTAATACACAGTGGGATGAGTTCTCTGACAACTTTTTTTTATTTTAATTATCACAAAAAACACAAGAAATTCTTAAATTGGAATATTATGTATTCTCATTTTGTGGTTTGATGTTCTCATACTTTTGGCTAAACAGTAGTTTGAGACTGTTAAGCAATTGTTGTTGCTAGCTTTGTATTATTGGCTACAAATTTTATTTTATTTTCAACTTGCGCCTCGCTTCGGTCAGGCTTGCGCCTCACTTTGCGCCTTGCGCCTCAGGCTCCAAGAGGCCTTAGCACCTTTGTGCGTCTTGAGCCTTTAACAACTATGATTGGCGTACAAGGCTATAAGACAGGGTTATTATTGACCCATTATGTAATAGGATGCATTGGACTTCGATAGAAAGTGTGACAAATGTCGGTGATTTGCCAATGTCCCAAGGCAACCACAGAAGAGTTGACTCCAATGACAGCACCCTAGCCCTGCCCAGTAGGGAATGGATTTGATCGGTCCCTTACCTAAGGGAAAGGGACAAACAAAGTTTGCAATATATTTGATCAGTCCTCTTTGATTCACATAACTGTGACCATCTAAGCCATTTCATCTTATGTGTGTCGGAACCACTCCGCCAAAAACTAGATAGTTTACTAGTTAATAACTTGCATAAAGAGAGTGGTAGTTTCAAACAATTCGGAGTAAGTGGGAATAACTCTGCCTTCAAGCTCTCGACTTTGGCTGCAACCTTCTCTATCAGATATTGACATGTATCAGATATTGAAATGTTTGAGACTTCGACCTTCCCATAATTAGAGGCAATCCTAGGTAGGTACACATTCTTCCAACTGTGACTTGAAATCTGCAGTATTCTTTTCACTCGTCCCTATACATGAAGTTCAATTGTTCAGCTGAAATACAACTTGATTTGTGATAGTTTATCAGTTGGCCAGAAAGTTGCTCATATTGATTGAGCCTCACCAAAAAGTAAGGCATCATCTGCAAAGAGCTGATGAGACGAAGACAAAGTATTACTGTATATTTTTCAGACATGTAACCTTCTTGTTAGATTGAGCCTCTTGGATAAGCGGGAATAAACCTTCCCTACAAATTCAGAAAATATACGGGGAAAGGGGATCCCCTTGTCTTAGTCCCCATTAAGAAGTATATAATACGATACTGATTGAACACACTCCATAATTGCCTTAACCCATCTGAAATGAAACCCCATTATAATCATCAGTTTTTCCAAAAATTCCCATTCTGCCCTATTATAGGCTTTTGCCATGTCTACTTTCAAAGCAACAATGAGATTTTGGGTTTAAAGTGGGTCAAGAGGGGTTCTTGATTTTGGGAACAAGACATATGTTTGTATGATTGAGACTCCTAAGTAGAAAATCATTCAAGAGAAAAGAGTTGAAACCTAAGAGCAAATCTGACTTGACTACATTCCAATTGCTTTGAAAAAACAATGGGGTGAAGGCATCAGGGCCGGGGGCTTTATAGGGCCCCATAGAGCTAATGGTAGCCTTCAATTCATCTTCTGTTCCTTCCTGCAATAGTGCATTATTCATAATTAGAATGTTTTCTCTGAGATGAAGTGAAACATATCAGTGAAGTAGGATTCAACCACTCCCCTTATTTCCAACTTAGAATCCCACCATCTTTCACTAGCATCCATCCACTAATTTCATCTTTCTTCCTCCTAATAACTTCTTTTCAACCCTGGAAAATACTAATTTATCCACTAGAGAGTTTTCTTTCTTGCAACTATTTGTCTTGATTGCAACTCTTTTATTTTTTGTCCCGATCACAAGACTTAGGTGCTGATTGATAACCCAATTCAACACTTACTGCTGAAAGAATTAAGTGTTTATCCAATTAAGTGTGTTTGATAACGCAATATGAATATCACTTAAAAAGGTAAGCACCACTTAAAATGGGGTAAAATTTTAATTGGCAAGGACTCACCGAATGCTGAACGCTTAAAATTCAAAAAGATTAAAGAATTTATATTTTTAATTACCACTTAAAAATTTCAGCACTTAAAATTCAGCTCTTGAAATTTTCAGTTTTATGAAACCAGCACCTTAGATTCTGATGGCATCCTTGTCCAAACCTGATCAACAGCACCCTTAAAATCCTGTTCCTGAAGCCATCTAGCATAAAAATGAAACTGCCTTCTAGATTTTCCCAAATATGCTACACAGAGTAATGAGGAAATGTTTGAGACCAAGCCACAGTACCCAAAGCCCCGGCCAACCTTTCCACGATGGAGTTGACCTCCCACCTCTTACATCGCCAAGTAAATGGATATCCAATGTACCCCTAGTCTTGCAAATTACAGGAATTTAGAGATTTCTAAATTTCCTTAATATACCTAACCTTAGAGGACCTCCTCATTTTTCATGATTATGAAGGATTGAATTAAAATCCCCAAAATTATCCATTTTGAGCTCAGTGAAGATCTTAGATTACCCAAATACTCCCACTGTTTAGCTTTAATAACTTCTTCACACAGAATGCATACACTCCTGTAATAAGGAAGTACCTACAGAATCACCACCACCCACTGCACGTACAATTTGAAGATAGCATTTGTCTACTACTTAACCCCCAACTCAGATTGAAAAAACGTAACTAACCCACCAAATAATCCTCTAGGTTTAACATGCATATCAAAATTACCCAACATTCATCTCAGCCTAACCACATAATCTACTCTATTTTTGGTCTCCAACAAACAAATGATCTGAGGGGAATGAAGATTGGCTAGCCTTCTCAATTGGAAACTGAAACCAGACAGTTCCACACCAAAACCCTCGTTAAGCTTTTGGGGGCCATCCACCGCTTGCCATCTTCACCTCAGATGAAGAAATTGTACTAACCTCATTATTCTCCTCTAAATCAGCAACTCGCTATCCTTGCCCATTCTCTTCCATAATTGTTGCACTGATAGGCATTTGACTTGATCAGAAAATTGCGCCTAGGCTTCAAGGGTCCTTTGGCACTTTAGTGTACCTCAAGCCTCTAATAATAACTAGGATCTTTTAGTTGCTTATAGCACAAAAGCTTGGTTGCTTGGAATTAGAAGGATTGCATTATAAAAGTCATGCTTTTGCTTGTATAGAGAGGTTAAGTCATCATAGACAATTAATTACTTGATATTTTGTCATTTGCAGGCTTTCTTTTTGCATCATATACGGGGCTCCATGTCAGCTTTACCTCCAGATACATCTTCCCAAGAATCTCGCGTGGCTCATGATAGACCCAAGGCTTCGAGTATGGGTACCAGATTTAATAGAGGAAGGAGAAAAAGATTTTTAAAGAAAAATTTGGGCATTCGGCTTCTCTAGTCTCTATTGATGTTCGAGAGGATTTCCTTGCTGCTTTGGTTACATTTTGGGACCCTGAGAAATATGTTTTTCGGTTTGGGGATTGTGAGTTGCTTCCCACAATAGAGGAGTTACAGAATCTACTCTGTTGAACTTTTGTATGACAAAATTGCTACACCCCACTTCAACAGAGGTTTTTGTCATAAATTTAGCATATTAACAACTGGTATTAGAAGAAGTTTGTTGATGTTGATCTTTTGACGTTATTGAGTTTTTTTTATGAGAGGTTCGGTTCGGTGGGTTGGTATGAGACACACCAGGATCACTTTTGTCTTCATGAGGACGACGAGTGGATAGATAAGAGGCTTATTATATCTCTTGTTGTATGCTTGATTGGCTGTTTATTGTTTCCTATGCCATATGGGTTGATTGATGGGCTTGGTCTTTGATATTTGGAATGTGGATCAAATGTATGTCTCAATGGTTGTCGGTGAATTGGTTAGGGTTCTTGATCAAATAAGTACCGGACAGTCTTCCTTCTTTTCAGGAAGTGCAGTTTGCTCACAGATTTGGGCGTTAGAACATCTATCCTGTATGGTGCGTCCCGAAGAAAGACTTTTGGTTTAATGTAGATGTTGTTGGTTCTCATCTGGTGTGCATTATCTTTTGTATTTTGTTAAAACATGGTGGTATGTAGTTAAATGCAAGAGAAATACACAAATAAAACACGAGAAGATCTACTGTACATTCAGTATAAATACATCGAGTGAATTTAGATTGTGCCTGCATAACATGCCGAGTGGGTCTCACCGCACGTGTGTAACACGCAAAATCCAAATTTACCTGAAATATTTACATCAGATGTATCGTACTCATAAAACACAAAGACAAGCAAAATTACGTGTAAAAGCACACAAAAATATTGTCCATGAATTAAAAATGGCATTGGTTTATTGATAAGCTACAGAGAATTAGACAACTTAGTAGAGCAGCAGATCATGACACTCCTGTATCTGCTGTTGCATCGCTTCCCAACCCTTCTGTTGTATCTCTTCCACACTGAACAACGGTTCATGTAGTTGCTCATTACTTGAATCAGCTTGAGATTGATCTACAATCCTCTGTAAATCTTGCTCGAACAGTGACAGATCCATCTCGGCTCGTTTGTTCTGTTTTCTCTTGATCCGACAAATAACCCACTCTTGAAACTGCATCATACCACAAAAACATGCAAAAGAATTAAATGACAAGATAAAAGAGCCACACTAAACTAGAAAAACAAATTGAAATTTTGAGAATATATATATATATATATATATAGTATTGCTTACTGTATCAGAGTCGAGTCTGAATTCATGCATAATCCAGTCACTCTTGCCGCATTTATTACAAATTGGATTATTATCATCTGTGTGCCTCTGAAATTTGAGAGTTTTCATATAACCCAAGGGCTGGCCTGGAATTGGCTTGTCCCCTTGGGTGGCCTTCCACCATCCTCCTGCAAGCCTCCTTTTCGGCGTCTTCCCATTCGCTTTTGTAAATTTCCTCTCTCTCCTCACAAAATAATATCCTTCACTGTACTCTGAACACTTGGTATGATCCGCTACATCCAAATTGATCTTAGTTAATTATCGGAAAAAACTCATGTTAATCAACCGTAAAACTTATGTGAAATTTTTTCGATGAAATATTCTCTTATTTATATGAGATTAAGGCACTAATAATGATGATTACCGAAAAAAATATTGTATTCAAATATAAAAGCATGCTCGTCCAAGATTAAGAGTACTCAATCATATACATATCAAGAAAATAACATTAATTCAATAAATTAAAGAAAACACTATATGAGATCACATACAATATATATATATATATATATATATATACGTACCCATAAGCAACCATGGTTCGAGTTCTTGAACAGTCTTCTCTACCACAGCGTTCGACGGCAGTTGCAATCCATGCACCTTCCTCCACAAGTAATCCCTAATGAGTTCTTTGTCTGTGGGTTTGAATCGGAACCCTAGAGGCAATGAAGAGGAAGAGCAACTAGTCATCTTATTTTTCGGTTGATGAAAACTGGTCACAAGGTTATGGTGTCGCGTTTCTCTCTCTCTCTCTCTTCTTTCTTTCTCTCTCTCTCTCTCTAAATATATATAGTGTGTCTTCTTGCTGATAATTAATCAGAAAGAAATATTTGATACGACTGTGCGTTGTGATATAGAAGATCGATCGTGTAAATGTTTCTTGTTTATACACTGTTGATATATATTATACTACTTTTATCGCTCTTGCAGTGTCCCTCTACGTATATAAGTACTCGGAGTACATGGAGATAAATTAGAAACAAATTAGGAAACTGAAACGCCAAGCTAGTTAAATTTACCGACCAAAAAAAAAAAAAAAACTGCTAGTTAATGTACACGTGGCTAATTTAATTAGAGTTCTCCTATTTATTTTAATTATGGATGATATAAACTTATAAATAGACCTAGCTATTTCCTACATACTTTCCATTGGTTGGCACTTTTACACTCTTGCAAACCAAAAATAAATAAAAAATAAAATTACACACACCGTCCTTACTTTCCAAAAATCAACTTAATATCTAAAATTCATGTTAATGAAGTTTTTATTTTTAATTTTTTTTTGGAGGATGGTAGTGTCAGATTTCTTAACACATCTTATATGTAATCTATTATCCAACACATTGACCAGTCTCTCTCTCCAACATGCACAAACAATTATTGAAATTTTTTTACCGACATGGTCCGAAGTTGTTATTTTCTTGGAATTATATTTGTTCTTGTAATAAAATTTAAGTTTTCATTGCGTAAATATTAATTATGAATAATAGAAATTAATATTTTTTTTCTCATAGATAATGTTTTTAGATTAAAAACTATGACATGTGCTTTTAGTTATAATTTAAAAAAATTAATTCATAAACTTCCGGAACTTAATTTACATTCAAAATTAGGATATTCAATGTGCTTTTATTGTTTTGGGTCAAAATGAATATAAAGTTCCAAGCCCTTGCCTTAGAACATTGGATAAGTAGGAAGGGGGAAAAAAAAACAGACGACAAAATTAACTAATACTCATGTTGGGGATGGTATCTTTATAAATTTACTATTCTGCCTTTCTATATTTCCAATAGAATACTTAGGTAGGTAAGTAATATTTTTCACCACTACTATATTTTATAAAGCTATATATGATTTACAAACTAATATTTTCACAAAAAAAAAAGTATTTAAAAAATATATTTTTTTGTAGACATTCCATAAGATTTAAGAGTGAATTTTGGATTACATATATATATATGTTTTTTTTATAGGACTTGAACGACAAGAACCTAAAATGTATATACTAAGATTGAAATATAATTTGATTTTGTTCTTCATAATGTGTAATTATGAATTTATAAAAGATTCACTAAATAATTTTTTTTCTTCTATTTCTTTCTACTTTTGTGAGGATACAAAATCTTCTAAACTTTTAAAATACTTTTATAAATCCTTCACTTTCTTTTACAAATTTAAACCAAACATGAAATAGATCGAGTACCCTTCCATTCTATTTTCTCTCTTTTCCTTTCCTTGCAGCTTACTCAATCCAAACGGAATGTGAGGTCTTGAGTGTCCTTGACCCGACCCGGCTATTCCGGAGCATCATCTAGAGAGAGAAACCAAACGAGCCCTATATTTTACTTCGCTTTTCGTTGTTCAAATCGAAAGGCGAAAATGCCCAAACCTCGTTTAAATCTCAGTCTAATATTAATTCATCTGTTTATCCTTCAAATCTCATCCATTACATCAGCAATCAGGTAAATTTTTCTCTTAACCCTCTGTTTGGTTCCCCGGAAAATAGTTGAAACTGTAAAGGAAATTCAAAATCAAGCATCCTGTTGTTGTTTCAGTCTGTAAGAAAATTAAAGAGCTCATCTCAGCTGCATAATGAATAATCTAAATTAGACATTCTGTGTTTCTCTTATGTTCCCGCATTTTCTCAGCAACCAAATAGTATAATGATATAATCTTGGCATTTCTTGAATAATTGTTGAATGCAAGTAGCTACGTGGAAGTGATTTTATCCGAATTCTTGGTATTTTCGTTCAAATCTTTTTAATAAACGTGTTAGAAATATCAGAGTTTTGTATTGTTATTCATATTTTCTACTCTTATGCAAGTGTTGGCCCTGATTCTTATTGTTTAATACGTGCTTGAAAATAAATTTAAATTTGTATATCTGATGGAGTTGTTCATTTCCTCTACTTTCTTGTAATTATAAGTTTAGATTTCAAATTCATTCTTGTAATTGGTATGCAAATTTGTCTTGTATTCTGCTCAAAACTGTAATGAAGTAAGAGAGTTACAATTTTCTAAGTTATTCCTGATATGAGTGCTGTTGTAATAAATTACTTTATTGATTAATTCATTGGAAGAAACTTCCAATTATTATGAGAACAATAATCTGGACAGCATTGCTCAAATTATTGTTATCAGCATAAAAGATTGTGGAATGTGTGAACAAGATCAAATTATTTGCTCTCTGTTCTCTATTATAGTTGCATTAATTTGGTTGCTAAATTTGCAATTTTCTCAAATGTAAATTATTGTAGATCATGGCTATGTCAATATCATCTACACGTAGCATTTATCGTGTGATTTTGTGCATTTTTTTGATAAATTGTTTTCATCATTGTACAATATGGAACTGTTCTCTTCTTTCTTTGTTTGTTATTTTTTTACTTTCTTTTCTTTTTTTCCCTGTCCATTGAAACATCGAAAGATCTTGTTTTTGTCCACAATTTATGGCGAAGTATCTCTTTCTCAAATGTGACATCCTTAGTGATATTAAAGATTAGGTTTGTGTCTAGTCTGCTCCTCCCAACACCTTTAACTAACGAGTTCCGTACTGTATAATGGACCATTGATCGTTATAAACCTATTAAAATAATTCCTAAAGGCTTACTGCCTCACACATTTAATTCCTAAAGGCTTACTGCATTATATATAAATTTGTTCACTTAAAAGAGAACACATGCCAACATTTGAGGTGCATCAGAAATCTAGAGCTTCCAGTTCATATGAGGATTTGACAATTTTCTTTTTCGTTCTCAAGTAGTGGGCACATGTAGGGTACTAGGGTGTAGGATGTGTCATGCATTAATCACATATTTATGAGTTTAAAATAAATATTCGTATTTGACGCTTATCCTGATGGAGATCGAAATATGACTTGCGCGAGCCACACGTGATTCACCTCTACTTTTGCAAAAGGGGTAAGGGTAGATAAAATTAGGGTTAAGTTTATTTATTTATTATTATTTTGGTAATGTATAATTTTATGATTTTTTTCCTTATTTTACGGTTTCTTTAGGGTTTGCTTGTTATCTTGCCTATATAAAGGCTTAAAATACTCAGCTTTTGATTATTGAATACTCTTGTGGTTTCATATTACTCTTCTATGTGTTCTTCTTTCCCCATTTCTTGCTTGCTCGTGTATTTTCTCATCCCTTTCATCTTTCTTCTTCTTCTTTTTTTTTTTTTGATAAGTAAATCCCCTTCATCTTTTTCCCCCATTTCTTTTAACCTTATCTCATCTACTGCATCAAGGTATCAAAGCCATATTGTCCTACATCAGTTGGTTCCATAACACTTCTGTTCTACATCAATTGGTTGGTCTTACATCATCATATCCATTATAGAATATTGGTAAGACTCCTTTGTACTCATTTTTAACACTTAGACTGATACCAAATCCAAAAAGGCTTTGAGAAAGTGAAAAGGATTTTTGCACTATGATCTCTTGATATCCTTAACTACACTTGAATGGCCTAAATTATCAAAAAAAAAAAAAATAATAATAATAATGAAGTGAAGCTTAAGTGTGTCTAGAAGCTGATCTTTATTCAAATGGTGGAAAATCAATGATAGAGAAGTTCCTTTGGAAAGCCCATAGGTTAAAGGTTAAACCAAAACACTTGATAAACAAGTTGTGTTTGAGTGGTTTGTGTTATCAGATCTTCCGTTGAACTTATAACTTTCTTCCTAATATTAACCAAATAGAGGCCACGTTCATGCTTTTCCATAATACCCCCAAAACCAAGAGTTTTGGATGAAGTGAAGGAAGAAATGCCAGTTTGACGCACCCAAATATGATCTCCCATATGGAAGAAGCAATTTCTATTGTGACAAGTCACCTCAAAATATGTAGACAAATGATTAATTGTATTATGTCCTTAAACATGCCGGAAGAAGAGAAGTGATAGCTTTATTAGGTATTTTATATTGGAGGATGTCTCCTATATGAAACTCCTTGGGGATTATTACGCAACAGAGTTTTGACTAAGGGAGGAACCTTAGAGCACCCAAACCACCTTCGCAACAGGGAAAGAAAAAGGAGAGTTGTAGGCACACAAGACTATCTAAAAAGGGTTTTCAAGTAGAAGCACCAGTGGGTCAATGGACTGCATCTTTCCTCATACAAAAATGAGACAGATGAAAAATTTTAAAATAAAAAATGTGAGAAGCGAAACCGATCTTACCACTTCCATGTCAATAAAGTAGTGACTAAAATCATCATTTAAAGAAAGTTGATGCTGGGACTGGACATCGATACTCATGATTATAGTATTTTGAGAATAAGCGAGAAGAAGCAGGGCAAGAATACAGTAAAAAATTACTATACTTACTGAAAAATATATAATGATATATGATACCAACTGATGATAATTGGAATGATTTTTCAACCTATTATAAATAAATATTACATACGCTATTTAAATGTAAAATGCATTAACTATTGATATTTTAATTTTTGTCACGTTGACCCTTCAAAATATATGAAGTTTGCCATGACATGCGTATGTTTCAAATTTTTAGTATTGGTCATAAGTGCTTACTTTCAAATATGTACCAAATATATGTCACTGGTGAAAGAAGAGAACGGAGCTTTCTTTCTTCAATAGAAGGAAATATATTAGATTTACCGTGCTTAACATGAATATATTGGATTGCATCTGATCCTGTATGAGACATGCTATGTCAGATGGTTTGCCGTTTGCCCTAGGGGATATTGATGGAGAGGTAAAACATTGGTGCTTTTGATGATTCAATTGTGCCTTTATGTCTAGTGAATTAGTTTTGTAACTTATTTGAGAACCCAACTTTTAGACACCTACATTGATTCAATATAAAAATACATGTATAGCATTTTTCAATATTCACTGTCAAATGTATTTCTTAAAATCGTTTCTCGGCTATGGAGAAAAGAGAGGAAAGAAATGAAACCTGAATTTTGCGTTTCATTTTTGGCTCCTTTGGCATTAGAATTTTGGAAAACTCAATCTAACTTTGCCAAATAGTTCTAATATCTTAATTTTGTGGATTGCTTAGTTGGCTGTTGTCGGTTTTTTTTGTATTTTCTTGGGTGCTCCTCTCTTGAGCACTTTTAATGAAATCTTACTTATCAAAAAAAAAAGTTTCAATATCTTAGGGCTAGTTCGGTACGCATGAATGAAATGGAATGTGAATGGAATGAGAATGAGAATAGAATGGAATGACCATTATCATTCCAATGTTTGGCTCTAGATAGAGAATGATGTAGGAATGAAATGGTAGTACCTTCCAACATGCTATACTTTTCCATAGAAAACATAATCAGTTTTAAAAAAGGGACATTTGGCCAACTTTAATTTAATTACAATGTGAAAAAAAAAATTAATTAACCATTCAATTAAAACTTCCTAAATCAAGATATAATCCGTCTTTTTCTTCTAGTCAAGATTAACATAATCTTTTATATGAAAAAAAAATTAATACTTTATTAAAAACTAAAAGTGATAAAACAAGAACCTTCCTTTTCTTTCACAACTTAAAATATAGCAAGTTATATATATGAGCATGTGACATGTATATATATATATCTCATATATATAACTTGCTATATATAGGCGTGTGGCAAGTATATAACATACCTATTATATATAGAGAGAGAAATTAACGCTAATTACCTATTATATATATATATATATATATATATAATATTCATGGAGTGAGTTGTAAATTTCACAGAGTGAAATTAACGCTAAGTACCTAAAATATATATATATGAGAGAGAAATGAATTCTATATACCTATTATTTATATATATATGTATATATATTTTGGAGTGAGTTGTAAAAGAGAGAGAGAGGAATTAATGAAGAGAGAGAATGATTTTAATAATGAGTGGGAATGGAATGTCCATTCCATAGCTCAAGAAGAGGACTGGTTTTGTTGGAATGAGCATTCCAAGGGAATGACCATTCCATTTCTAATGTAGCACAACAAACGAGCCCTTAGTTCAATGGAGAATTTTGTGTTCTCAAGTTCTTAACAATGACAGGTTAAAGCGTTGAAAGAAATTTAATCCTTCCCTTCCAAAATTTTTGGCAACAAACACAGCTTTAATGATGGGAAGGCTTTGAAGGCAAATAAAAATCCAATCTTGGAGCCGTTTGAGGTTGGCATATCATTCCAAAGTTTCTTGTCAACCAAATTGTACATTATTTTTTTTTACAAGTAAAATTCCATTAAAAAGCACTCAAAACAACCACATTGTACATTATACACAAATATAGTGCTTATGAATTGTAGAACCAGGTTCATTATGCAATATACCAAACCTTTTAGTTTATAAGAATTTACTTGCAGTTCACTGCATTAAATCTTGTATACTGTTAAGTAGTAAAATTTTGTGCTGTTTACTCTTTATGAGGTTCTACTATTAAATGAAATTACGTCATTTATTTGGATGCAGAAATACCTTCTTTTGCAACTTTTTATGTGGCGGAGTTATTTCTACATTTTGACAATTTTCTACTTGTTATTGGACAATCATCATATATTCATATTAACACACTCTTCCTCTACTATCATTGGGGCCGAGAGAGAGAGAGAGAGAGAGGGGGGGGGGGGGGGGGGGAACTTTTATTAGTTTCTTTTAGATTGAATGAAATTTTAATTTATCAAAAAAAATTCTTTTAAGTTTTTCTCCTCCTCCTTTTTCTTTTCTGAAACTGTTACCCTAAGTTTGTTTTGCTTTTGCATTATAGGAAGGATGTCAGCCTTCAAGACAAACACATTTGCAGAACTACAGTTCAAGGAAGATACTTACTCTCTGATGATAAAGGCATGTCTTTTTCCTTTCTCAAGTCATGATTCAGTTGCCATTTGTCATGCTCCTGGTCTTTCCACCATTTGAAAGGAAAATGTATGTTTTATGTTCTATAATATCACGGGGTTCGAATAAACAAATAAAAAATATATATCATGGGGTTATCAGTTCTTCACACATAATATTTTTATATTAGCTGATGCATGTTGGGTTACCATTCCTACTAAACAGTTCCCAGATTCTCTTAGGTTGTTTAACTTTTGGCCTAGATATGGAGTCGATTTCAGATTAACCATAAGTAGCAATATTACTGATGTGTTGCATATTAAACTATCAGATACATCGATTAAAGGTAAACAGGGTATTATTGGAGAGTAGAAGATAATTGGAAAAACATGGAATTTTTGTTCAATCTTCAAAAACAACTTACAAAAAATGTCTTGTGAATAATATATATATATATATATCTATGTGTATATATATATATATATATATATATATATCTATGTGTGTGTGAATGTCTCCGTGTATGGGAGTGAAATTTGTTGGAAATCATGCGGTAGTCATTGCTTGTGTAGAGAATTCATATCCTCTTTGAAGAGCAATTTAAGACTGGGCCCCACAGCCACTCAAGAAGACTTCTGTTTCAATGGAAAGTGTCCATGGTAGTTGCTTGAGTTATTGGTTTCTTAGTTTTCAAGTTTTAGTATGCCAGGGATATTTCAATCATGTTAAGGATTTGGATGTTTAACTTGTCAAAAAAAAAAAAAAGGATTTGGAGTGTTTAGCGTTAAGTTTTGTAGTCATTTGGTTGTAAGGTGTTAACAACCATCTACTCTAAAAGCTTAAGCTATTAGAGAGGGTGCAACTTAAATATTTAAATCCTCAACACGCCCCCTCACGTGTGGCCTTCTTTTGGTCCAACACGTGCTTCAATTTTAATTAG
Source organism: Cornus controversa (assembly GCA_026545225.1). Classification (NCBI taxonomy): domain Eukaryota; kingdom Viridiplantae; phylum Streptophyta; class Magnoliopsida; order Cornales; family Cornaceae; genus Cornus; species Cornus controversa. Next base: position 43,707,903 of record CM048849.1, read on the forward strand.
GGTGACGGTGAGGTTTGAACTCAGACCTTGCCTGCGGCAGAAACCTACTCTGATACCATGTTAACAACCATCTACTCTAAAAGCTTAAGCTATTAGAGAGGGTGCAACTTAAATATTTAAATCCTCAACATAAGGTTTAGCAATCTATTTAAGTTCTGTTTAAGGTCTTCTTTCTGGAAATTTCTTATTTTTTGGAATTCTGTTTAGCAATCTATTTAAGTTCTGTTTAAGGTCTTCTTTCTGGAAATTTCTTATTTTTTGGAATTCTATTATTTTAGACCTTTTCCTTTAACATATAAGTTCTTTGTATTTTTGACGTCCTACTCTATATAGTTGGGAAAAAGGCTTGGTTGTTGTTATTGTTGTTGTTGTTGTTGTAGTAGTAGTAGTTCTTTGAGTCCAACTAGGAGTGCTTTTTTAGGCTGATATGCTTCCAGAGTTTACTTAGAACCTAGGAAGCATGGATATAGATGTAGGACATGGGTACAACACAATACGAATATGACAATACGGCAAATTCAAAAAAAAAATAGGACACAGACACGCAGGAATACGTAAAAAAATAATATATCATTATATTATTATACAAACAAAAAATATCTTTTGCTGCTTTTATCTACATTATCACAAATGTAGTCACTAATTTACAGCTTGGAGCTAGATAGATGTTGTTTTTGTTTTCTAAAACTTTATATTGTTTTTCTAGTTAAACCATAATATCTTATAAAATTACATTGGAGCTCCTTTTCTTTAAAAAAAAAATATAATTGCAAAAATATCCTGCCATGTCATCAAAGTGTCCCAGACGTGTCCATGTTGTGTCCAACCAGGAAAAAGAAAATTCAGATTCCAGGACACTTCTAGTTGTGTCGAACATGCGTCCGGCCATGTCTTACGCGTGTCCATGCTTCCTAGTTTATAACTTCCTTTTTTGAAAAAACAAAAGAAAAAAGAAGGAAGTTTGAATCTTTGTCTTAGGTGACAACACTATTGATTAATCTTGTTTTTGGAAGGTTTAGGTCTGGAGTTAACATTTTAGGTTTTTTATACCTAATTCTTACCCTCTTTCTAAAGTTTAAAATCATCTAGCGTATGTCCTGCGAAAAAAAAGAAGGAAGCTTGAGTCTTATTCTTAGGTGAATACTCTATTGATTAATCTTGTTTTTGGAAGGTTTAGTTCTGGAGTTCACATTTTAGTTTTTTTATACCTAATTCTTACCCTCTTTCTAAAGTTTAAAATCATCCAGTGTATGTCCCACGCATATTAGGGAAATGCTAGAAACAAAGTTAACCATTGACATTATTTTACATGAAGTGGCTGCTCTGAAGCTTGAACCAGCATCCTTGCATGTGTCAGTGTTAATAATGGGACATTGTCTTTTAATTATAAAACCTTGTGCAGTATTTGGAAAAAAAATTGCACGTGTCGCTTAGCATTTATCAGTGAGATAACATAACACTAAATGTTTGACCTTCTTTACTTCAAGGTAAGAGTGAACAATGGGATATGAATCCCTGGCTTCTGAGCTGAGAGCCCAGCCAGTTATTACCTGGATTACTCAGATGGTGGTAAAGCCTAAAGGCTATCGTAATAGTAAAGTGAATTGTTGCCATCCCATTTAAATGACATAAGTTAGGTACTCATGTTGAATAAGGTACTCAAAATTATGTGATTCACTTTTTCAAGTGTAGCCTGCATAAATTCGGAAAATGATCAAGGTAGATCTCCTGGTTTCTTTTTTTTTTTTTTTTGAGAAGTAAGCAATGTTATAACAACAAATTAGGCATAAAACCTAAGTACACATATACAAGGGGCATTCCCCAGGTGAAAACCCCAAACCCACCAAACAAGTAAAAACCACCCCCTATCAGATGCAACTACAAAACTCCTCTCATCCCAAACCTGATAACAGTCCTCTAACATATCTCCCAAGCAGCAATACAGACAATAAGCATTACAATCAAAACCATTACACTCGCTGTCCCCCTTCTTACAAAACATATCTCTATTAGCCTCTAGCCAACATACATCCCATCCAAGAGCAAAGAGCAGCATCAAAACAACCAACATGACTGGGCAAGCACTTGTACCAAGAAAAACAACAATATAGTACAGCATTACACACCAAAAATGGTATCAGGTAACTCCCATTCAGTACTCAACCATTTATTAATCCTAAGCATTTTGATCTTATGCAAGGAAAATGCTTTAAATCTCACAGTTTGAATAATTTCCCGTTGAATCTCAGATTCCTGTTTATACTTGCCCTCATACATTCTCTTATTCCTTTCAGCCCATATTTGATATACTGTAGCAGCAAAGCACCATTTATTTATAAGAGATATCAGAGATTTAGTTTTTAAAACCAAATTGCACCAATTCAGCAAGCCATCCCAAGCACATTCAGGCCATTTCAAAGCCCCTTTGTTACTAATATGTTTCCAAATTCTATTAGTCACATAACAATAAAAAAAAAAGGTGATCTCTAGTCTCAATATTCAATCCACAGAACATACAAGCTTCAGATTGAAGCATTTCCATCTGAACCATCCTATGTTGTGTCAAAACTCTGTCTTGCACCACTAACCACATCATAAAAGCATGTCTTGGTATAGCTCCAGCAAACCAAACACTATCATACCAGTCAACTTTACTATTCTTCTGCCTTAATTCCTCCCAAGCTGATCTTATAGAAAATTCACCACCTGTTGGAACCCATATTAATCTATCAGCGTTTTGAATTTGAGGCTGTAGACCAACAGGCATATTATTTCTCAAATGCATTAGCTCCCTTGAATTAGCTACAGGCCACCTCCACTGATCATTGTGAATAATATCTGCTACCTTTGCATCTCTCCCCAATCCGGAATCCCAAATAACCCTGGTTTCTTTAATAGCTCTTTTAGGTTTTTTCTGGTATTAGTTATGGCTGTAGTTGGTAGCTGAATCGATCTTGGTGGCCTTGGCCATCTGTTTTGATCGGCCTTCAATTTTGAGTTGCATCAAGTTTTTTATTGCATCTTAATGTATTTCAATTTTATTTCAGAATTGCAAATTACAAGGCTATGGTCCATTGCCATTACTTGCTATTACAGTATTTCTCATAACCATTGTTTTACAATGTAGGTCATGTATGCGATGCACTGTCGGTGGATCCACAATCTCGCTGCTGCCCTGGACAAGGAGAGCAATTCTCTTGTCAGTGAGTTATCTCTAATTGGATTCTTAAAAGGCTCATATTGAGAAATAATAATAAAATATCACACAGATTGACAATGTTTTCTCTTCTTGTTTGCAGTGGTTGCAATTTTGTTTCACAATGCTGCAACTCATATGAATTTTGTGTTTCATGCTGCTTGAATCCAGAACAGGTATTTCATTGAATTTCGTTTTTATCTATTTTTGACTTAGAAATTTAAATCCTGCAACATGAAACTTACTGCTTGCATCATGAAATTTGTTCTGTAGACACGAAAGGAACTAGCACTGATGGTGAAGATAGCTAAGCCAGTAACTGCAGGTAAAATTCGTTCTTTTGGTGGACCAGATTTCCATATTTTAAGTTAACTTGAATTTTTTGAGTTGATCATTTGGGATAGCCACTTGATAGATCCCATCTAGGAGATCTTAAGTATCAATCTAATCAGATTATTTCATGTTTCCCCCAACTGGGTTAGCGTATGAAAATTTAGCAGTTTTGCAAGTGATGTATATAAGTAGGATAATGACATTGATCCTGATTAACTTTTGACTAGGTGCTACTCACCTTTGGGGATATAGAATTAGGAAAACCTAGGTTTCCCTTTGGGATATTCTTTCAATGACAAAAAAATATTTTCTTTTTTGGTAGGGACCTATTCAAGTGTTTTTGATTTCTGTGCTGGGAGGTGTCGTCATAATTCCGAGAGTGTGGTATGTAATTATCCCTTGGTGTTTGTTATTGTTTTTCCTTCACTGTGGTCATTAACTTTATTCAACTTAAAGAGTATGAATTGAAATTTGTAAGTTATGACTATTAATTTTGGTCCATGCTAGTGCACCATGACGGGAATTTGGAATGCTCTTGAATATTAAGCATAATTTCTGATTTACAAATTTATCATAAGCTTTTCCAGGCTTCACAATGAATCTTCTAATAGCTACATTAGTGCCTCAACCATTTTCCGAAATTACATACTCTCTCTTTATAACCAAGTGCCAAAAGAACTTCACCCTTTCAAAATATTCCACAACCATTAAGAAGGCTTTGTTACTAAGGAACATCCCAAGAGAGCTTCCCTGTCCCTGACCAGTGAATAGTGCTTTGAATCTTCTCACTTTTTGCTATTGAAATGGGCATCTTTAAGATGGATATAAAATAGTTGGGTATTGACTAGATAGGAGTTGATGAGTGACTCTACCTTCTGAATAAAAAATAATCTTTTTTAGCACCCTTCTAGGCTCTTGAACATCTTTTCAATAGCGGAGTTCCAAAAACATTCGGCCCTAGGTTGCCATCTAAAGGAAGAACCAAGTACGTTAGAGGCCAATCACCAATGAAACAGCCTAAAGAGATCTAGCTTTCTGTGTCAGGTGGACATCTTCAACATGAATTGCTGCTATACAGATTTCTATACATTTATTTTGTTCCTTGAAATTCCTTAAAAGATGTGATTATGAGATTAAGGTTAATAATTTTGCAGTTTTTACTAGCTGAGATGAAGACTTTAATCAGCCAGTGGAGACAAGAAACCTTAATTCTTTCTTGTCCTATCTCTAAACCCTCAATGACATTAGGAGATTCTGTTATACTTCCTCCGTCCCTATTTATTTATCCATTTTTGGGAATCCAACTTATTAAGAGGTTGTATTAGTAATGAATGAATTGTCAAATTTACCCGTAGTGGGTCCACATTCATGTCATTTTTCATACTTTTATTGTTTTTATAACTTTAATGCAAGAAGGGTAATTTGAGAATGTTGTAAAATATAGTACATTTACTTTTAAATTGGGACAACTATTTTGGGACAGCTAAAAAAAGAAAGCCGGACAAGTAATGAGGGACGGAGGGAGTAGAAATTAACCAGTCGAGCACATGCACCGTTGATGTGAATAAAAAGGGAGATAATGATATCCCTGCCTCATCCTCTAGACACATCCAGCCAGCCTTAGGTTCTCCATTCACTAAGACTTGCGAAGTTTATTGATCCTAAGCATCCCTTGGACAAAGGCCACCATCTGACTCCAAAGCCTGTTTTGGCTGCAAAATTCTAGTCCACATAGCCATGGGCTTTTCCAAAGCCACTTTGAAAAGGATCCCTTGTTAGCTTTCTGACAATCTTCAACCACCTCGTTCACCACTAAAAGCGCTTCTAAAATTTGCCTACCTCTATTGACAACCCATTGGGAGAGAGTTTGTCTCTTGGATGATGTTCCTAAATCTTCTTAAGCGCACCCTAGTTCTGAACTTGTAAAAACTAGTAATAATGCTAGAGGGTATAATCATTGACTCTAGAGATTAAGACAACTAATAATTTCATTGATGCTTCTACTAATAATACTCTTAGAGTGAAATTTTTGAAACACTTCAAAGAATGTCTTATTTTATAGTCTTCCAATCTAGGAAGCATGGAAACAGATACAGGACATGGATACAACACGATATGGACACGGCAAATCCTAAAAAATTAGAACAAGGACACGGCGGGGACACAACAAATAATAAATATTTATTTTTATATAATAATGCTAGAGGGTATAATCAATGATTCTAGAGATTAAGACAACTAATAATTTCATTGATGCTTCTACTAATAATACTCTTAAGAGTGAAAATTTTGAAACACTTCAAAGAATGTCTTATTTTATAGTCTTCCAATCTAGGAAGCATGGAAACGGATACAGGACACAGATACAACACGACACGGATACGGCAAATCCTAAAAAATTAGGACAAGGACAAGGACACGGCGGGGACACAACAAATAATAAATATTTATTTTTATATAATATTTGATGTCGTACTTTAAATAATTAAGAGTAATATTATTTTTCATCAACATAATAAAGAAGAAATTCACAAATCATAAGTCACAAGTACACAATTGAATCTATTCCACAACAATAATTATAAGAGAACGATGTCACAAAGTCATAAAACCAAATCAAAACAAGACATTAGAATACAAAAGCATCATCAGAAAGTCATATGTAAAAGATAGCAGTTGTATAATAAGAGAAAAAAAGAACATATATGAAGAGATGAGATAGGCTATAGTTGAATTGTTAAAACAACTTTTCTAGAACTTGTGTTTTGCTGGAAAAAAGAAAGAGGCTAAAAAAAGAGAAAAAAAAATAAAAAATTAAGGTTTTGTTAGAAAAAGAATTAGGGATTAGTGAAAAATAAAGTAAGAATCCATGGAAGAGAAAAGATTCATGAAAACAAGAGGAAAAAGAGGAAAAAAAATTTGCGTGTCCAACATGTGTCTGTGTCGTGTCCGAATATTCATGGCATGTCCACGTTGTATATGAAAATTCAAAAAAATAAAAAAAATTTCAACACTTTTTTTGGCGTGTCTGACACGTGTCAGGGGCGTGTTTGACGCGTGTCCATATCCGACACATATTCTTTGCCTTTTTAGGAGTGTCTGTGCTTCCTAGCTTCTAATAATCTTGACATTGCCATGGTAAAGCCATTCGGCCCCGATTCTCCATTTAGGTTGGAGGGCTAGGAGTGAGGAGGCTAGACTTGTTCAACAAAGCTTTGTTGGGCAAGTGGCTGTGGATTTTTGGGGTAGAGAGGCACAGATTGTGGAGGAGAGTCATCTGCTCTAGATATGGGGAGGCCAGAGGTGGTTAATGTTCCTTGATGGTGAGATTCCCGGCCGGTGTAGGCTTGTCGAAGAACATCTGGAAGGATTGTGATGAATTCTCCAAGTATATCCGCTTTAGGGTGAGGTACAGGTGCCTTATTAGATTCTAGCAGGATCTTTGATGTGGCGAGAGGCTATGGGAGAGGTCTTTTCGAGATTGGCCAAGATTGTGATGGATATGCATTTGTTGGTCACTCACAACTATCATCCTGATGACAGGAGATTGACTTGGGTCATGTAGGTCAAGAGGCTTCTGCATAATTGGGAGGTGGAGGATATGGTTGAGGGGATGGATGAGTGTTTTTTGTTGGGTTCGAGCCATGGGAGATTCGAGGTCCTTTCGTTCGTTCAATTGCCAACTAATAGATTGATGTAGGACAGTTTTAGTAGGTTTCATATTATATATATTTAATATTTTTTTTTAAAGAAAGTTAATTTTGGGTATTAATTTTCTTTTATTTTAGATTCCTTTTGGAAATAGATTTCCTTTTCCTGTTAGTATTAGGATTTCTACAAGTTTCCTTTTGTTTTTAGGTTTCCTAGTGCTATTAGGATTATGATTTCTCTATTATAAATATATGTATTGCCATAGGGCAGAAATCAATCAATTTATCAATAATATATCAATTGCTTTGCAATTTTCTTTTAACTTTGTGGATTCAAAGTTATTTTTGTTCGTGCGCGAACAATTTCATAGCTTCTGCTCCGTCAGTTGGTATCAGAGCCTTGATTTACTCTGGTTTGATGGCAATTGGTTGTTTTGGTAACCCCCACTTTGTTGATGATGATTGCAGAGTGAAGGCCCCTTGGGTAGCCATGCAATCTCGGGAACAACTGGTTGGATGGATGGAACGCATGTCGCAGGATCTTCAACAAGCTGTCGCTGGACTTGGGATTGGTGGCAACCAGGCTCGTGAACCAGTTTTGGTTCGCGCTGACGATGTTCCTCGCGGCCAACCAAACATGGGTTATGTTCCTGTATATCCGCGTAGGCCTCCAGCTTATAAGGATTATTTCAATGATGAGGGGTTTGGATTTAGAGGGGTTGCGGCGAATCAACATGATTGAGGTAGATGTGATAGAGTCTGTAGATATCCAGACAATCGTGAGTTTCAAAGAAAACTTGATCTACTCACTTTTCGTGGAAGTTTTATTATTGAGGAAGTCTTGGATTGACTTGAAGAAGTTGAAGAATTTTTTGAGTATTTTGATGTACCCGAAAACAAGCAAGTTCCGCTTGTAGCCTTCAAGTTTAAAGGATGTGCTTCAATTTGGTAGGATCAGACACAAGCTAACCGGATGTGGCAAGGAAAATAACGTGTGCGATCGTGGTACAAGATGAAAAGGTTGATAAAAGCTAAATTCTTACCCCCAGATTATGAGCAAATGATGTACAACAAGTACCAGAATTGTAAGAAAGAAAGTTGGTCTGTCAATGAGTGAATGAAGGAGTTTGATGGTAATTTTGTTGAAGCAACGAGTGATTTTATTGAGATGGATCAGAAGCAAAATTCTGTTGTTTCACCTCTTGTAATTGAAGAGAATGAAATTGCCCATGCTTTTGCGGTAAAAGATGCATCTGAAAGGGATTCCAATAATATAATTTCAGAGACCCACTTTGAAGGTATCACTGATGATTTAAGAAATCTAGACACGGAATATTGCGATGGAGAGGATCATGGGCTAGAAGATGGATTCGATAAAATTTCCAAATTAAAAGTCCAAGATGGCATGAAAGAGTTCGATCATCAGGTTGGTGACACGGTAGATAGGGATAATACAATTGTTACGAATAGTACTAAGGTTAAGAATGTTACTAACCCTTATGCTTCGGTAGTCTCGTCACAATGGACCCCGTCAATTCCAAATCAAGTGCTTGGGTTTCTTCCAAAATCACGTGTTCCACCTCAATTCTTATACACCAGCAGCTTTCATCAGGTGATAAATATAATTGGCCTATGGGTGATCAAGTGGGTTCCAACTTCTCATATATTCATAATATGATAGTTATCTTGGACAATTCAATGTCTATAGATTTGGATAACCTTTCAATTTTGCTCATGGGGGAGGTAAAACAAAAGTAGACCATGTTATTTTGAAAGTGTGGATTTTTCCTTATCATGACTGAAGAAGTTTACAAAGTATCAAGGTTAATTCCTCAATGGATTGAAATATTATTCATACTCGTATATGATCAGTATCTATAGTTGAACTCGAGGACGAGTTCTTTTGAAGTGGGGGAGACTGATGTAGGACAGTTTTAATAGATTTCATATTATATATATCTATATATATATTTAATATTTTTTTTAGAGAAAGTTTAATTTTGGGTATTAATTTTCTTTTATTTTAGTTTCCTTTTGGAAATAGATTTCCTTTTCCTGATAGAATTAGGATTTCTACAACTTTCCTTTTGTTTTTAGGTGTCCTAGTGCTGTTAAGATTATGATTTCTCTATTATAAATATATGTACTGCCATAGGGCAGAAATCAATCAATCAATTTATCAATAATATATCAATTGTTTTGCAATTTTTTTTAACTTTGTGGATTCAAAGTTGTCCTTATTCGTGCGCTAACAATTTCATAACTTCCGCTCCGTCATAGTTGCTCAGGGGACGCCCTTTCCATGGAAAGGAATTTGGCACTTGAAAGCCCCCTTATCCCTGAAGGTGGTGGCCTTTTGTGGTTGGACAATAGCTCTGGAGAGGATCTTGACTATTGACAATCTGAGGAGGCAGCGTCAGATCATTATCAATTGGTGTTGTATGTGTAAGGGGGATGAGGAAATAGTGGATCATCTCCTTCTCCTTTGTCTCGGAGCTAAGGATGGGCAGGACTTGTTGTGTACCACTTTTGGAATCCAGTGGGTCATGCCAGAGTCCTCGAGGAGCTTGATTGACGTTTGGGGTAGATGCCTAGTGCATTCCCAAGTTAGAGATGCGTGGAAGACTGCCCCTCTTTGTCTTTGGTGGGCCTTGTGGAGGGAGAGGATTAGGAGATCCTTTGATGGGATGGAGTTTCCTTGGGGGGTGTTTAGGTTTTCTATTCTTAGTTCTCTATTCTTCTGGGTTTAGGGCTTTTAATTGTAAATCTATGGAGATTCTTTTGGATTTTGTGGATAGCTTGAGGCTATAGGTTTTTGTGTAGTTTTTTCTAGGCCGCTTTCCTCCTTTGGGTGCTCTTTAATGAATACTTATAAAATAAAATAAAATAAAATAAAAACAATGGACTCCTTAACTTCCTTCTCCTCAAATGGACTCATGCCATAGAGCACTAATGGCAAGAATGAGACCACTCGATGCCTTCAACCTTAGGTCTCCAAGGGTCACTGCAATTTAAAGTTCAGAAAAGAAACCCTAAGAATGTTACTGCAAATGAGGTTTTGATCATCTAATAGGACATCCTGTTCCATTTCCAAAGATTTGATGAGATTCTTCTTTTGTTCACCAAAGGCAACACTAATGGAAAAGCTTGGATTTACAACCCTATTTAACCCATTTGAGTCTGGACTTCTTTCTCCAACTCATTTCCTCTTTAAAGAGTAAGCTTTCCATATTTCTAACATTTTTTCCTTCTTTTTTTAATGGCTTATGAAAGATTCCCAAATTACTCACTTTTATCAATGGAGTCAATCTTTCTAAGCAACCTTTCTTTCTCTCCTATTATATCTCCAAAGACCTCCGTGTTTCATCTTTTTAACTTGGATTCAACGAATATCAACTTTCGCATAAAAAGAAAAGGGTAAATTACTCACACCTGCCTAATTACCCTTGGATTAAAGTTTTTAAAATATGGTGGTCAACTTCCACTGAGGTTTGGTTGACTTTACTCCGGGTACCCTGTCGTTAATTAACAGTTAACTCCATTAAAATTAATTAGCATAAAAAATCAAATTGTCAAAACTATCCTCGGTGGCGGTAGTGCTAGTGTGACATTAATGGAGAAAATACATATATAAAACATGTTAATCTCAGTCAAAGGATTAGAAATTTAGGTTATTTTTGCATAAAAGCATTATAACTTGACAATATTTTTGTAATTGTATATTAGATGTGATTTTGTTTAACGGATTGTTAGTTTGATAGGGGTGTTAGAGTAATTTTGCATAAACTTTAATTTGAGGGTAATTAAGCCAAATTTCAGGGGAGGTCAAAGTAATTTACCTAAAAGAAAATTTATCCACCCAAGAACTCTACAATCCTTCCTCCAACATTCAAAAACTGTCTTAAACAAGTGAGTTGAAAGCCACATATTTTCAAATAGGAATGGGTTAGGGCCCCTATTTAATAGGATTTGACTTCAGCACAACAAAACAATGGTCAAAGGTAGTTTGGAAGAGTTGATATGAGGGAAGTTTTTGCTTCACTAGATGGTGAGAAATATTTTCGATTTTAAGCACACTAATGTCTTTTGCAGATTAGCCCACGTAAGTGATGCATTCACAAGAAGGCATCATTAAGATGGCTTTATGGATGAAATTATCAAAACTTACCGTGCTTCTTGTCTAAGTAGCACACACAGACATGGTATGATATGGATAATATCTATGCAACGAATCCTAGAAAGGTAGAGTATAGACTCAACAATATATAAGTATATATTTGTATTTGTGTACCTTTTATATAAGAGAATTGATCAACATTGATTAGTTTTCAAATTTATACTAAGAATTACTTAATTAAGTTGACAAATATTATCGTAATATACACTATAACTCTTACTACATTTTTGTTTGTCAAATATATTATTTGTTACAACAAACAGCCACAAACCAAGCACAATCAAGAAAAACGACAGAAAACAAAATGAGCACCACACATAGAACACAAGAATTTACGTGGTTCGGCGATGTGCCTATGTCCACGGCGAAGATCTGGCGAAAGTTTTCACAATGCGAAAAAATAGGAGATTACAAGTTTCACCTCAAACCCTAGCTCTCGCTCTCTCGCTCTCTTTCTGCGATTTTCAGTGTTTTCTCGTAATCCCACTCCAAACCCTAGATACCCTTATATACCGGGTTACAAGAGAGTCTTAATCAGGGTCCAAAACCCGCAAGCAAAAAACGGGTCATAAAATTTTTTAATCAAAACCAAGTTGCAACATGACTCAGGCCACAACATAACATTATTGTATAATTTTAAAAGTGTCTATTGTGTGTAATCGTGTACAATGTCAATCTTTTCAACGAAAAAAAAGAAAGGATGATTAGAAAGAATTGGGCATGCCTTCTATGAAGATGCGTTTGTGTTGTATTGTTGTATAAGTTGTGTTGGGGAGTGTTTGAAATGTGCCATCCACGTGTCCAAAATAATAAAAGTGTACATGGTGTCAGACGTGCCTTTCCCTTATGGCCTTCAATTCAACAACAAACACCATAATTGGTTACTGCCAGGAATTTTGGGCTACTGTGTCTCCACAATTCCAGTGTTCAATAACTTTAAAGACCAAGTCAAATCTTATCCATTTCCATCTACAGACCACCTTTTCCCACTTCTTAAAACTACAAATCTACAAGTTTTTCTTGATCCACAAACCCTATAACATCCTATATGTATGTTGTGATTTTATTAGTTTTTGAGGCTCTGTCTCCCTTGGTAAATTTCCTATAGTTGTTTCTGCAGTTTGATTCCAATAATAAATTTTATTGGAGTTGATCAAATTCTAATGTTTTACGAAAATCACGAGGGAACATGGGGCCCAAGCCTCATGCCTTGAACAGTATGTCTCTTGTTGTTGGATTTACTACGCCAACTTATTCTCAACTCTGTGAAACGCCCTAATGAAGTAGCAGTAGCAATTGCAAAATTATATTTTCTGATGCTTTTTTAAAGCTGTGGTACTGTTATCTGAAATGAGTTTGAATTTTCAGGTTCATGAAAATGCTTACCTTAGTGATTTCCATCACTGTTTTTCTCTGCCATCCAACTCTTCGGGTGAGTCTGAAGATCATTGCGGTATTCAAGAATTATGTTGACTAATTTGTTTAAAATACGATCTATTTACCCACTAAAATGTTATTGGCTGACTATTCCTTTAGTTATTGATGATCAAAGTATTTGTAGTTGCATCATTTTGTTCTTGCTGAATGAGGGACTAAACATTTTGAAAACTCTTGTATTGAGAATTAAGTCATTAACACAACTTTAGTTCTTTCGGCCATGATTTTATTAATTATCATGTCACATTAAAATTATGTTTCTATCATTCTAAATTATTTTGCCATGTGAATTCTTCCATTGTCTTTTTCTTTTTCCTTTTCTGTTATACTTTATAGATAGTATTGATTTTCAATATTCCTTTTAAATACAGTTTTATTTATTTATTATCAGGTCTTGGACTTCTTTTTCTTAATAAGGTGCAGCATTAGTGGTACTCACTTCATCAGGACAATATTTATAAAAGTGCATGCTTAAATTGTATAGCCCTATTTGAAAAAGGAAAGTGATTGGGTGCTCTCTGTTTGTTACCCTGTTTTTGTGTTGGCTGGAGAAGTTTGAATCAGAATATTGTTTATAGAATTCAGGCTTAATTGTATATGTGTATTTTGAACAATGGAATTGATTAGGTAGCCTGCTGTTATTTCAATAAGGTTACCTGTCGTATCTACCATGGAAAAGAAAAAATATTTTTGTGCCATTGGAGCAATGTTCTTTGAAAATTATTACATAAAACAAAGAAAATGATGTAACCTAGTGCAGACTCTAGAGTATGAATAAAATAAAGAGAAGATAAGGTGGAATTGGCACGAAAACCTTAATTCAAGAGCAGCAAAATGAACAGTTCCTGATCTCATATGGTGGAACTAGCACATGCATCTTGTTGGATGACACAATGACATAACTTATCATGATTTCACATTGCGTCTTTATACGTTTCTCTTTTGTTTGTTTTTAATAAGTAAGAAAATGCCAATAACAGAAAAAATAGTTTTTTAATTGGAGCCCAAGCAAGGCTGTGGACAATGGGACATCCAAACCAAAGAAACCATTCACAACCATAGTGGTTAGGCACAATAAGAGGGGGAAAAAACAAAGACAACATGGCTCACACTCTAACTAGGTATTATTCCCTCCTCATAATGATGAGGGATTTTCCTCTTATCACGAGAGGTAGATGAATAGTAGTAATTTGAAGGGAAATAAACTGTCTGTGATCTGTATACCTCTATCTTATATCATCCTTGCTAAAACCATTCAGGTGTCTCAAAAAATTTCCGCTCTTTCTAGAATTTTTGCCTTTCGTCTTCAATGGTGGTTTTCTTGCTTGTATTAGGCATATATTATGCCTATTCACTTTGCCTACCATGGGGGAAGCTAGGGAAGTCCTTTTTATTCATCCTCTTTATAGTAACTTCTTCCCAATTCTTATTGTTCTTCTTAGTATCTTCCCATGGATGAACAACTTCTCTCTACCTTGCATGACCTTCTTGCCGATTGTCTTGCTGAACTGAGCTTCTTAAATAGAGGACAGCATCTCTGCCCTCGATCCAGGAAGAATCGATTTCAAACCACAATGCCAGCGGATGGTGGGCCTCCACTTTTCTTTTCATTAAAGAGACCCGCCAGTTATTATGAACTCAAAGCACAATTGTTGTGACAAAAAACCTTGCAAATGTCACATGTTTTGGTTTTCAACGGATATTCAACCTTAATTTCCATATCCACCTCATCAAGATCTATATTAAATAGCATACTTAGTTCGTGTACAATATTTTTGGTTCCTAATGCTCCTCTTGCTTAGTTATTACCATGGTATTGTTTCTAATTGGATATATTCTTCTGCTGCAAAAGGATCTTAATTATGTATATTTTGAATTTTTAATACAACAGGGGCTACTGATACACTTTTAGAAGCTAGACTAACTGGTGTTAATGTTATTATTGGAAGGTGAACTTTCTGGTGACTGCATCCGTTTTGTGATTACATATTTTTAGTTCCAACTGAATTTTATTTATTTTATGTTTTGCGTCACATGGGAGAAAGGCAAGGAGAATCATGCAACTCTGTCTGCAAGTCAAAAGGGCGATCATGCGTACCAAGCAAACTCTTAGTCCTTAATCAATGCAAGATGTAAGCCTATATTTCGTGCATTAAAACTTCCCCTGCTAATTTTTATTTCATTGTAATTCTCAAAATTTTATAGCTGAAGCATCTACTGCTGATTTGTTTGTTTAGTTGATGTTTTTGCATGTTTGGTATATTATTTGCTTGATGTCCTGGAATATTATCATTAAGTTGATTAAGTTGTTACAGCATTCTTATTCTGTGTTTACACTGTAAATTGGATAATTTTCAGTATCTCCTTTAAGATTGAACTAAATATATTGTGGTTATCGATTTCAAGTTTTGGGTGTATTGACTTGCTTGGTAATTCCTGGTCTGATGCTTACTCTGGGACCTATGACCTCCGGATGGCTGTTTATTTATTTGTTATTGGATTGGGGCCAGTGGGTACTGGGCAGTCTCCCCCAGGAGACGCAGCAGGGGGTGGAATTAAAATGAATGGGGGCAACAGGATGCTGGTTCTGTTGGGTGTAAATTATACAGATTCATAAATGAACGATCATGAAGATTGAAGACGTGCAATGTAGCTCGCATTGAGCATTTTTTAAGCATTCTCGTCTATTCTTCATCTGGAGTCTGGACTGTCATGGTTTGTTTTGTTAACTTTTTATTAATATAAGTTCTTCTATAAATAGTATGCAGAAATACATGAACTGCAAAGGAGCATGTTTGGCAAGCATGGGAGCAGACCAACCTGCCGAAGTAGTTGATGATGCTCCAACACATCTGGTACACTTGCTCTTTTGCATTAATGAATATACTTCAATAATTATGTCATGGACTCATGGGTAACAATTCATGGAATAGATTATTTAACAACATAAAAGCAAAATATGGAGTATCTTTAAGATTTATTATGTTCATTTCATTTTTCTTTTAAAAAGTTGATGTCGTCGTGTCAATGAAAATTTGATGAAACTAATAAAGGGGTGGAGCCAGGAAATCATTAGTTAGGATGCAACAATTAATGGCATCAACTAAACTAACACAAATTAATCCAATATGTATTAGATTAAATAACTGCGTCCATTAAAACACGAGTCTTCTATTCAAAATTGAAATATGAATAAATTGGAATTGGGCTTCTTTTACTTACCTTTATGGTAGTTCAAGAACGATTGTTACTACAAGGATGAAAATTTTATCCCGCACAAGCACTTTGGGTTTAGGATCGGAACAAGTACCTTGAAATAAAAAAAAAAATTAATTATAGTTTTGTACCTTTTAAATTCGTTGCATAATTTTCAATATTAGAGATCAATCCCATTCTTTCATTTTCACATATGTTAGGGGTTTCAATCGTAGGAAAAATAAAAACTTTTGAAAAGTAATAGAATAAACTTTTTCCTTTTCCAGAAACAAAAACTTTTGAATAATAAAAAAATTTCATTTTCAATATCAGCTCATCAATGACTCCTATTGATTTGTGTTTTAAAATGTGGGTTACAGACATTAGTTAGTGTTGGACTCAAATATTTAATCATTAGATTGTTTTGATGCAAGTAGTGACTACAAATAAACAATCTTTTTGTTTTTCCTTTTATATGTGGCTGGCGAGAGATTATTTGATTGTCATTCTCAGGTCATAGAGAAAGCACACTCAGAGTACCCCTGTTATCCAAAATCATTTGTCCATCTTGAAAAGTGAAAGTATTGTAGATTTTATTTTCTATGATCTTCTAATTGAGTTTGAACGGATCTATTGTCATAGATGGTTAGTTTTTAAAACTTGTATTTTCAACTTCAAAATTTTTGTCTCTTTATGAAGTTGGAATGTCAAGGATACACAAATAATTTGAGTATTTGATTTTACCATGCCAAGTGGACATTCTGCTATTCATATTGAAAATTTTGATTGAATTGTTGGAACATGGACAATACCATGCTAATTATAATACAAGGAATGAATTTTGATCTTGAACATTTGTGATAAGAATCCTTGAATATAAGCGTAATTTTTACATTCTGCTTTGGTACTGGAAAAATATGGATCCTATAACCGTATTGGAAAACCACTTTGCTAATGTGCTTGCAGTACAATAATTGGTGTTTGTTTGATAACCTAGTTCACACTTGCTCCGAATGATGGAAAATTTTTTTGCTTCTCCCTCTTTCAATATTCAATGATTTATATAGATGGTACATTCTGGGGAATAACATGGACATATTGCTAATTCAGGATAGAGAATTGACAAAAGTGACTCTCTCTGTGTATGTGTGTGTACAACCTCTGTTTCATAAATGGGGTATAAGCATAATTAATAATTATACGACACAATGTAGCTGATGCATTCATGTTATATTTTTGTGTAGAGCTTTTAGAAAGATTTTCATGAACGTTTGAGACAAATGAAAAGAAACACTTCATTGGTTCATCAGTTCATTCCTGACCTTGATTGATTTCCTACATTTTTCAGAATCCAGGAGCATGCTTGTACAGTCGAACACAATCAATGCTTTCTTGTGATGGCTTGCATCAGCATACAAGGAGGCTTTGTCCATGTGCATAGTGAGTTTAGTTAGCAAGTTCACTTTCTTTATGTGCTTTTCAAAATCAGTTTTGCAAGATGAAAGTAGTATTATCAACCATAAAATTCATTCCATCTCACGCACATGGGAATGTATGCATGCTCACGCTCCCATACAAATGCACAGTTAATGACCCTTGTTTTAAACATACAGGGGATGGAATTCTATCAACCTCGCTTTCTTCTCAAATGAAATTTGTTTGAAATGAAGGAAATCCTTTTTTTGCAAGATTCATATCTAAAGAATCATTGTTCAATAGTTGTTTAATGGAGAAGAAAATATCACATGGATCCATGCTTGTATCATCACTGTAGAAACCTGCGACATCTAATAAAAATTTGTCTTACAAGACAGTCTGCATGACTGCAAGATGCTGTGTGATTATTATATAGGATTAAAAAATAGTGAAATGATCTCTCTCTCTCTCTCTCACACACACACACTATTGAATCAAGGGAAAGCTATTTTGGAAGGCATGTTTTCTGAAAACATGTTCTTTTTGTTTGACCTGATCACTTGCTTGTCTTGTATGCCTACAAGGTTCACTTTCCTCTGCAGTAGTTTCAAATAAAATACCTGTCACAAGGGGGTTGCTCAAGCTTGGTTGAAGAGTTTATGAGCCCCAAAATGAAGCTCAAGCTTGCTTATTTATTTCATGAGCAATTTCAAGTGAGCTTCTACACAAGCAGTTTCGATTCAAGTTTTGAGTTTTAAGTTTGGTTTGTACATTTAGTGGATATCTAAGAAAGCTCAATAAATTAAGCTTTAAAATATGGCTTATTTGTTATTTTTTTCTGGTCTTGGCAAAGCTTTCACTTTGGGAGGTAGAGGAGATGTCACTCGATTACAACCCTTGGTGGTCAAATGTGATTGGATTTCAGTTAGTTTATCTAGGGAATTGATCACAAGTCAAACTTGAGTGTAGCTTGGTTCACCTTGAGATCTTGGATCGATTGACAAGGATTTGTTTGAGTTCATTCACAGTTTTGGTGTTTTGACTTGATTCACAGGTTGGTGTTTCGAGTTTATTTCAGCGTTTCTTCAAGTTGTCTCAAGCACATAAATTCATTGATTAATAGTTGAGCATGGACCGCCTGGTCTTCTCCAGGTCTGCTTTCATAGATGCCACGGGCCATTTCATTAGCTATATGCAAAGTATTCAGGACCCAAGTGATTTTAGGGCTGTGGAATTTCTGTACGCACCCATGCACATTTCGCGTGTGTATAATTGGTGCAAGTTATACGTCTCACACAGCCATATAAATGAACAATGAATTATATTACTTCTGTTACAATTATTATTCTAGTTACACCTACACTTGTTCAATGAATAGTAGTTGTGGCAAGATAATTGTTGTCGAGTTAAGTTTACAGGGATGATATTGTGATTGGTAAATTTTCCCCATTTTGGGGGTAACTATGCCACCCACAGGAAGAAAGATGTTTCCTTCCTCCTCCCCTCCTTTTGATAGGAAGTAATGTGGTGGGTTTGGAAGGAAGGGCTTTCCTTCTTTCTTCTCCCTTCTTTTTTTATCTCTACCAAATGAAAGAGGTTTCCATCCCCTCTTTTCTTCCTTCTACACTTTTCCTTCCTATCAAGGATGCTCTAAAACATCCTCCTCCTTTGAGTGAATGTTTACAATATACCGGGTGAATCTCATTTGTATGTGTTTAATACATAGTGTAAAATTCACTACGCATGTACAACACATACAATTCAAATTCACCATGTGTATTTACATTGGATGTAACAAATCTTCTCCTACTCTAGGGCTCTAACCCCGAGGCACTTTCTATTTTTCAAGGAAGCATAAACCCCCAAGGTTAATGAATGTTACTTTTTCCGTCTCATACTTGTTTCAGTGTTTCCTAAATTTCTCAATTTTACTTGTCAAGACATAAATATGATACAGTGAATATATTTAAGGGCTGTCATATATTCTCAAAAGCATGTATCTTTAAGGGTCACAATACGTGGCCCAAGAATTCAAATAAATTTGAAGTTTATGCAAAGTTCATGCATCTTATGTACGATCCAAGGGTTTAAAAATGATATAGATGTCAAATTCAACTATTAACATGTGATGGGATTCGCCACTTCATTCATATTCACTCTCTTATGTGCGCATTTTGGTTGAATATTTGCAACTAATATCAATGTTGCATGGTTGCAGCCAAAGACAACTAAGTCAAATAAACTATTTAGGTTCACCTACAATGAAAATGACAATAGATTATAAAATATATTTGAGATTAACATGACCTCCATATTCAACATCACTAATGCACAAGTTATTATAATAAAAACAAGCAAAAATACAAAAAGGGTTGGCTTTCTTTTGCAACAATACCAATAAATACAATATGCCAAGCGACACAACCTTGTACTGTCCATATATAAATTTAGAATTAAAAATTAAAAAGATACACCCAATTGCACAAAGCCCTCTCTGAAAAGGCAAATAAAATCTAAACCAAACAAAAAGAAGATTCAAAGGGAAAGTAAGAAAAAAAAAACATTATTACAAAACAGTAACTATTTTTATTGCATATATAATGAGTAAATATAAAAATACAAGTCCCATTGTTTTTAAGATTAAAAGCTGTAGTCTGTCTTTAACAATTTCTTGCTAAGTGGGTTTGAGTTACCCCTCAAACTGTTCAACCCTCCATTTTCAGTACTTCCTTTCTCTTCATCAATTCCATTTCCTTCCACTTCATCTTCCTGGATGGAATCAAAAGCCGGGTGGTTTAGAATGCAGGTGAGCAGTTGGGTACCTCTGAGAGCATTTGTCAGTGGCAAGTGACCCTCTGGTGTGTCATCAGTGAGCTCCCAAGTGAACTCAGTTGGGAAAGACCTGTAGTTGTATTGCAAAACCTCAGTGTCAAGCTTCTTCATCCACCCAACCTTGAGGAAGAATTTGGTGAAGTCTCTGTTCACTTTGTTCCATATCTTCTTCTGGACACTGTACCCAAACCTATTGTTGCTGTGTTGCCTCCAGAGTTCGTCTATGGCCTTGAGGTCTTGTTCTGGGATGAATTGAGCCTCGGAGAAGAACACGTAGCCGCGCTTTTGGGCGGCTTCCCCCGCGAGGACGATGAGGAGGCGGCGGGTTTCTTCGTCGGCCAGGCGGAAGTTTTTGGCGGAGAGGTGTTCTTGGAGGATGTCAAAGGAGATGGTTTGGGAGGTGGAGGGAGTTGTGGGGTTGGAGGAGGTGGTGGAGGGGGAGAGAGAGTAAGTGATGGAGGAGAGGGAGTGGGAGAAAGAAGTTGGGTTGGTTGTAATGTTGGTGGTTGGTTTGAGGAAGAGAGTGGAGGGAGGGGAGTCAATGGAGTGGCGCCTCCGGAGAGAATGGTGGTGGTGGTGGAGGGACTTGAGAGAGTACTGGTTGGTGGCCATCCTAAGAGAGAGAGAGAGAGAGAAATGGAGAGGGAAATTAGGAGGTCATCAGGCAAGGGACAGGAATGTGTGAAGAAATGTAATTGCTCTGATATGGAGCTGTGAGATAAGGAATGAGTGAAGAGTCAAATAGGAGGTCATCTGGAAAAATACAAAGGAGGAATTTGATTGGCTAGAAGTGGGTGAGGCTAGATACTCTCTCTCTCTCTCTCTCTCTCTCTCTCTCTCTATATATATATATATAATTCATGATATTTTCGCTTTCTGTTTTTGTTTTGAAATGCACTGTTGGGAAATTTGCTACCATCCAAATATTAAAATGGAAAATCAGTCCCATTTGGACCCAACCTAAAAAGGTCCATCTACTCTCACTGATACTCAATTTCATTGGAAAGGACAGAAAGTGAGAGGAAGTGAGGAAGCCACACTTTTTTTCCTGTTTACAGGATGCAAAATGGACCTCAATCTCAATGGGTCCCGCAATTCCTGCATGATTTTTCTTTATTGCAATTCGTATTTTGCCTAAATTTCACCCCAAATATATTCAATTTAATTAAATAAGAAAAAATGTTTTTTTTTTTCATGATGGTGATTGCTTTTGTATTCTCCTCTCTTTTTCCTCTCAAAACCACAAACCAAGAACAGACTTAAATGGCTTGCAATTTTGGAGAGATTAAACCTGAATTGGACAGTATAGCAAATTAGGATCTCATATTTCTTTCAAATAAAAGCCCAAGCTCCATTTTCAGTCACACTCCTAACAGCAAATAATGGGATTTCAATTGAAGAGCAGTCTCAAGCTACAAAACCTTGGAACACAATCATTCTAATAAACCAGTTACATGAAAATACTAGTATAAACTTAAAGAACCTTCACAAAATTTTGGGATCAACTTAACAATATGGTGTATAATGGGATGGCATATCTACAGAACACAATCAATTCCTCTATTGACTGCTTCAAGCTTCACCTTCCAAACTGTTTTACATTTTATAGAACAGATAGTATATAATTCCTCATCTGCAAAAAAGATTATAAATAAACAATATATTGTTTGCTTCTCCAAATCATGAAGTGAATATATTGTTTTGGGTTCTTCCGAGCTTCTCCGAGAACTCCCCCCAACAAGGGTACGGCCAGAAAACTATAGTAATCTGTGATAAAGTATTTTCCAAGAAAAGGAACAAGTTGAAGAGAGCGTAAACCAGTTATTTGGGTTGTTTATCAGCAAGTGGCGGCGTCTTGTTGGTCACTGCAGCAGAACTTACCGACTCTTCAGCTTCAACAAGCTTACGGAGTCGCTCTTGAAGGACTCGGACTCTGTCCTCAGTCTTTCGGAGCTTTCTCCACCTGTATGCAGTCCACATGGCAAATCCGCCGTATACAACAATATAGGATCCCCATACGTAAGGGTAAGTTTCCGCATTCTCTTTGATTTTGCGGTACTGTTCTTCCATCATCCCTCTCACGCCAACAGCCAATGGACTTGCTACTCGTTGATTGTCTTCTCCTTCTTGCTGTGTTGCCATTTTTGACACGTTTGGCTACTGACAGATGACAAGAGTAACAGAATATAAGCCTCTAGAGAATCTGTTGTTTGGCTGCAAGTGGGAAGAACAGTAATTTACATAACAAAGATGTTTGAGATCGATGATTAAGTAATACTAAGTACATAATCAAGCACACTCAATAACCATTATTTTGCACCATGGCCAACCTTTTATCACTGATCAAACTAGGAATTAGTAAACTTTTCACTCTGTAACCAAATCATATAACTGGTTCATACAACTAGCCTAGATTGAATTCATATTACTATCTTTAACAAATTAGCTTCAAGAAAAATAGAATTAGCAAAATAACTAATATAGCCCTCCCCATCTTACGTGCAAGAATGCATGTACCTAGAGATCAAGAAGAAGTTGAAATCAAGGCCTCTGAAGTAATTAAGCACTGGTTTCATTCAATAAACAAAAGAATATCCCAGCGTTTCTATTCGGGCAACAAATACAAAATTCAATCTTCATAAAGTCACTTTCTTTAAGAAATTCTATTTCAGGATTCCATAATGCATGAATGAAATAGCCAGTTATTTATCTGATATTAGTCAATTATCTCAGAATAAATTTCCATCTTATTTTCATTGTTTCTGTTTCCAACAAAGATTTATTATACGCCAGTAAATAAAAAATATTTACAACTAAAATTAGAACAATACTTGCCTCCTCATGCATAAGAAAAACCCTTCTCTTTACAGCTGATGTGTCATGATATCAATGGATCACGTGTATTTTTAAAATATATTAAAATATAAATCAGAAAAGGAAAGAAAATAATCTAGTTTTGGGTGTGTCACTGATACTAAATTTGATACTATGATCCAATCATATCATGACACGCCGGCAGTAAGGAGGAGGTTCCTCCTCAAGCGTTAGGAGACAGATATTGTTCCTTAAATTATACTATTTTCAAGAACTAAAGACCATCAGAAAATGAAACATCCCAAAAACAGAAGTCATAAAGTTCTCTTCAAAAACAACAATATAAAAGGGCTCTTAGTTATTCCATTTAAACACATTGATCTGAAACCTTATTACCGAACAAAATGGTGAAGGATCGGATATATACCACTCATTCAAGCATCTCGATATACCTTTAGATGCACAAATGAAGAATTGACAAAACGACACATAGACACGCCTGATAAAAAATTAATCCTTCAACCTAAAATACTGTTACGGATAATGATTGGTTCTACAATAATAAGGAACTGAAGCAGCATGTTCAGGGGAATTCTCAAATGGAATCATCATTTACTTTCCTTTCTCTACAAATCTGCATTCATTTACCTTTCCTATTTTTTTATTTTTTGATAGTAAATCTGCATTCATTTATTAAGAGAATAAACTTGTGCATCTCAAAAATTGCTAGGGCAAGTCTCATCACATGTCATATTCCTAGTGTAGGACTTAAACTTGGGATTTATGCCTATTGCTAAGATTTTATTCCGCAAAAACAGTTTACATTTTAACCTGTTTTCACTAATTGTGCTTCATGGAAAGGTTCTCATTGCTGATTTCATATTTTGATGACCTATCTTTGGACATTGATATTGAAAAAGTAAAGGGTGAAAGCAACACACTCTGCCCCTGTGAAATAAGGCACACCATAATGAATATACTAATTTTGTGGGAAAAAAAAACGAATATATACATAAATATATATATATTTGAGAGTCCAAAGCTGTCCTTCAATTTCATATGGGCAATCTGAAAATATAAAACGGTCTGCAAAGAATTTTACATACGCCAAGAGAAGAAAAGAGGCTCAATTTCAGTCTTAAAAATTGAAGATTCACTATGTATTCGACGACAAAGCAGAAGAGTATAGAAACCACAAATGCAATGAACAACGAAGAAGAAGAAGAACAGAAACATACTGACCTTTTTCTTTATATTTAGATTCGTCGGTGTCGGTGTCGGAGCCGGAAAACCTCGTCGGACGAAATTGTGGGCGTGAAAGGGCAGCTAGGGTTTCCTTGAGAGGCTCTCTCTGCTTCAATGGATGCGATGATCAGTTTTGTTTACCGTTTTGTACATAAACCCTTGGCTCTGGGTTTAATGTTTCCATTTCCATTCTCAACCTCAATCAAAATCAAATATTAGCACTTCACCTTTTTAGGGCATTTCTAGAATAATTGTGAAATGTGCAAATACTTTAGAAAAAAATGAAAGTAAAGTACTTTTAAAATAATTCTAGTTTGGGGAAGGTTTTTTGGAAATTAAAATGGGCCTCCAAACTCTAGAAATTATTTTCAACAAAATATTAGTGTTTAGTGAAATAAGAAAATATATATATTTTTAATAAAAGTCGAAGCGTTAAAAAGTTCATTTAAAGAAAACTAGAAAAACTTTCTTTTGAAAGAAAATTAGAATTATTTTAAGTAACAAATTTTATAGATAATTTTGTCTCATTTATTTTATGAAAATTTTCCATTGAAAGTAATTATTAAAGATAAATTTGTCAAGTTGAAACTATATTAATTGTAGAAGGAATTTAAAAAAATGTATTTACCAAATAACTTTTTTCTTTTAATTTTCTTTCATTGAATGCATTTTTCAAAAGCCTTTTAAATGGAATGAATTTTAGAATTAGAAACCTCCTCCAAACAAGGTTTGTCACGCCCCAATTTTTGACTCCTAAAAATCGTCATCACCTCACATCAATAATCTCACTATGATACTCACTAGAGACTCCGTCTTTGAACCTGAATCTCAAGAGTGAACCCGTCCATTTAGCCCTAATGAACCATCTTAACCTTTAAATTCCTACGAAAGCTTAATCACTTACTTACAAATGTATATGTACAATTCAACATCTACTAATTCTAATAGGCCCCATGCGTGGTCACACATGCACATCCAACATTATTCTAATCCTCAATCTAGTTGTGGACTGCAAGTTCGATTAATTGAAACCTATCATTTAATTAATCGAATTGGGTATTTCGATTAATTGCCCTTGGACCTTCGATTAATCGCAGTATCGATCAATCGTTGGTCTATCGAAGTACTATCGTAACCGCATTGGTTTTTGAAGTCCAATTTCACCAATATTTTTGATTAATTGAAGAGTGGTCTTCGATTAATCGTAGGCAATTCGACTTGAAAATTCTGATATCTCATACTTAAAAAATTTCAAGTCCAAATCTCATTCTAACACCTTAGAATCATCCATACTACATTACAATATAAATGAAATACTATAACATCATACATTTCATTAAACATAATCCCAATATCCTTAAGTCGTCCTCGTCTCTCATACATAAAAGGATCCAATGAAATATAAGTTATATGTCCATAGTTGTAGCGTAAAATGAAGTTTCAACACGCCACAAGCCAGCATGGATAGCATAAGATACATTATCCAAAAATATCTCAAAATACTCCCAAGAATTTCACTTAGTCACTCAAGTCTTGTCCGTCATCGGTGCCTTATCTGTAAAAAGTTTGAGGGGAGAAAGATGAGCAAATCAACGAGCTTAGTAAGAATGCCCCAACCCACCTAGGCATCGACCCGACACTGACCTACATGATATGCAACTATTATGTCGCTACACTACATGACATAATCAATGTTCTGATGTTCAAGTAATCACAAATGCAATTCAACAAGTGTGCATTTAATCCATACATCATGCTTAATAGTTAAAACACATAAGCATTAAGATATTTTCATCTTCTTCAGTTATAATCTGATACATAAACATGATTGGTTAGCGCCGACGATCATAAGACTTGGGGTATGATTGGGCATCCTCACATGAGTGGTCACGTTCCAATAATCATGTGATAACAACACGTGATTGGTCACATTCTGATGGTCATGTGGTAGTATAATTGGGCATCCTCACATGAGTAGTCACGTTCCGATGATCACGTGATAACAACACGTGATTGGTCACATTCTGAAGGTTATGTGGTAGTATGATTGGGCATCTCTGAATGTCATACTATATGGTCTTTTTCACCACTTTCCTAACATGGTTGGGCATCTCCGACTCCCATGTATGATACACTTTGAACAACATTTCGATATACACATACATACTCATTAGGCACATATATATCACATAACATATCTTTCTTATACTTTTCAATGCACATTTTTGTTATATTCAAATTCTAGCATACATTTCATCTACACATACTTCCATAGCCAACAAATAAACACATATATGCTCACAATTATGCACATAATTCACATATGCATAAAATTCAGAACATAACTAGATATGCTCTCATTTCATACACATTACATGCATATATTCTATACATCATATATCACCATATGAACACAACTAACATGTATAAACACATAATGAGAGGGGAAAGATACAATCACTCAATCCTAACATGCTAACACGTTCAACACATCTTCAAACTCACCAAAACCCTAAAATCGATTAATAAGAAGGAAGAAATACCACTACTTCAAATTTGAATCCTTTCTAGCAATTTTCAAGAATTTCTCTCAGTTCTACCTTGCCGAAATTCAACTTTATTCGGTTCAAATCGAAGCTTTTACCGCATATAGCAAGTTGTTCTTCACCGGTACATTCTAAATCCAAGATTAACACATCTGAAATGGAGAGAGAAGGAAGAAAGATGAAGAGGGAGAGAGAGAATAGCTATGGCCGGCTGTGTGGTCTGTATCTCATGAGGAGAATCTCCAGCCACTTGATATTTATATCACATTAGGCATAAAATGACCAAAATGCCCCCGAGCCACTTAACGTACCCTCTCGACTTTTGTTTTCGATTTCGAAAGCGGTACGGCTTCGAAATCGCTTCCTTAACTCTTAACTCTTTAAACATTTCATTTAGTTCAAAACCAAAAATAAATATTTTTTAAAAAAATTTAGGGCTCCGTTAACCCAATATTCTCAAATTTCACAAAACGTTCCCAAAAATTTTATGAACCTCTAAACAAGTTCTCAAACATGTTTACCACATTCAAAACGCTCATAACATCATTCAAAATCCATTTATGACGAAAATGATAAAAAAAAGAAAGAGAAAATCGGTCAAAATTGAACTCGGTCTCTACAAGGCCGCTATTATATATATATATAATTTTTTCGAAAGCGGCACCAAATTATTTTCCAATGGGATAATTACAATATAGCCTTGACATAGCTTTCGCTTTTGTTTTTATATTGAAAGAAAAGAGATACTGAAATTATCACTTCTATCTGATTTATGCGTCAAATCTTATTTTAGAGGAGTTTCTAATACCAAAAGAGTTTTGACTTGGGGGTCATGGTCCCCAAATTTATTTTTTTTTAAATTCTTATTTATAAAAAAATAGTATTTTTTTAAATGAACCAAACATGTGGTCATCAAAATTCATAGAAAACTACAATTGCTCCCTCAAAGTTTTTCAAAGCACTTTTTTATTGACCCTAAAAATGAAGAGTTTAGAAATAAAAGTAACTTGTATCCCCTCAAAACTCATAAAAATAAAATTTAACTGAAACCTTTGAAACTCAAAATTGTGGTATTCTGAAAGCATTGTTTTTATTAGATATTTTGAAAGCATCCTATCCTTTCTTGTTTATTTAGAATACGACATTTCTACTAAATGGTGTTTACAAGAAATTGTCTTTGCTCAATTGGAGAGACTTATGAGCACTGAGATTGAAGAAAAATTTATTTATTTTTGTTGCATGATCAAGAAGGCTAGAATGCCAACAATAATAATCCTATCATAGATACTAATATTTTTAGTTTTCACTTATTAAATGAAATTTTATAGATACTTGTATAAAAGTTACTAAAATTTCTCTATTTCCTCCTTGATAATTGTCTTTCGTTAAAGCTTGTGAGATTTGTTTGATTAATAATTGTATATGTTTTATTAATCATAATGATGTATCTTTCTCAAATGTGCAATCAAAGTACTTAAAAAAAACTATCGAGTTTTTCTTAAAAGTTGAAACAAAATTTGAAGAAAAATTTATTTAAGAATGCTTCAAATTTATAACTCCTCTTTGACTTTGAATGGCCATAGCATCCATTTTAAATTCAAATCAGGTCAAATTTAAGTTTAAATTGAAGCTCTTGAAGTCAGTTTTCTAATGGACTTGTCCTTAATTTAAAACTCCAACCACACACGAAGTTATGACTATTTTAGTGCGTTGTTGACCTGAGTTTTAGTGGACTAATATGCATACTTGTGAGAATTAAATTCCTTTGACCATTTCACTATCAACTTAGCATGGTTAAAATAAGTCCTAGGCATATTGCTTAGAGTCTAAGGACCATATAAAGGATGTCCATAAAGTCTATTGAGTCCTAGAGTGGCTTAGCTTTAAAATGAATCAATTAATTTATTATCTAATGTTATATATCTAAGGACTATTATAAAAGATATGCATGAAGTGCAATGGATCTAAAAGTTTTTCATGTAAGTACATCAAAGTAACTTTACAAAGATTACCTATACACTCACCAAGACTATATTACTCAATTTTCAATGTCTTAATACACAATGGGTGTCGTTTTCTTCTTTTGATTCTATTGTCGTCATTCTTTTGCAATGTCCTTGATATAAGCATTTGGACATAAATGTGCATGATCATTGTAGGCTTTGAGATTCCTTGTTTGGTGTCATTGATCTACTTGTCTTACTTTGAGTATTGTTTGAATGCAACTCGTGTAAGTATGAACTCAAGTAACTATTAAATCCTAACATGTACAATGTTTTTTTTATCATCAAATTAACTAAGATAACCTTCGTTCAACAAAAAATGACACAACTTTTCCACAATAGCCAGAGTGTATATTATTATTATTATTATTATTGACAATTATGAAGTGTAAATACATTTGCAGGAAAATTATTTTTCTATTTTTATTTTGTAGATAACAAGAAAGAAAAAAAAGTCATTATCATTTCCTTTATAATTTGAAATATTTTCAAATTATCTTTAGGTGCATTCTTGTAATCCCTTTCTCTTCTTCCTTGCTTCCCTGTCCAACTATATTTGTAGCCATTCTTTTATGTATTTTACTTTATTATAGAGCTTTCCTTGATCAGCAAATTGTCTCATGTTTTTACTTTATTATTTATGTCGTTTCCATTCCATCATTTTATTCCATTTTAGTTTGAATTATTCAAAAAATCAAATGTAACCTCAATACACAAAATAATAATCATTTCCATTTTATCATTTTATTACATTTTAGTTTGAAATATTCAAAAAATCAAATGTAACCTCAATACTCAAAATAATAAAACACGAGTCTACAAAAGAAAGTTCAAAAATCAAGCCATAGATGATTTCTTTTTTTTTTTTTGCCTTAAATTCATGACGTCTTTGAATTTAAACCTGGCACAAGTATGCTTCCAGGATGCCTGATTTTAATGTTCTCCCAATTAGAAATCTTGATCTGTGAGTAATTAATTTGGTGTGGCTAAAAGCAAATCCAAATCGATCACATTACTACCACAAAATATATATATATATATATTGCATTGATCAACATGAGCTGAATCTGCAGCCAATTATTGTAGTTGGACAAATTCAAGCCATAGTGAACCAATTTACAAATAACAATCCTGGTGGTTAAAAGAACTTGAAACTAAATATTTTATAATATTAACTCACACAGGTTAGCATCTGAGCCCCTATAGCTCAGTGGTAGAGCGTCAGTCTTGTAAACTGAAGGTCCGTAGTTCGATCCTGCGTGGGGGCATTTTATTTTTCCTTTTTTTTTTATTGCAAACCCAACCCAACCTGCTTCATTCTCAGGTTTTTAAGACCTCAATTCTGATGAAACTACATTTGACTTCAAACAAACTTAATCCCCAAACCCCATTGCACCACCACCAAGAATGCAGTGAAAGTTTTATGACATTGACAATGGCATAAAACATTTTGAAAGACCATATACAAAATCCTCATTTGTTTTGGAATTGTATGTCACTGTTATTTGTTAACAAAGAAAATACATTGCTCTTAACAACAACATTTCTGCAGAAATAATTCTTAGCCAAAAGCCACTATTTGGGCAGAAGGATTAATTGCCAATTTTGCAGGACACCACAGAATCAAGCTATATATGAATTTTTTTCTAAAAGAATAAGTT
Organism: Cornus controversa; assembly: GCA_026545225.1. Classification (NCBI taxonomy): domain Eukaryota; kingdom Viridiplantae; phylum Streptophyta; class Magnoliopsida; order Cornales; family Cornaceae; genus Cornus; species Cornus controversa. Next base: position 43,738,408 of record CM048849.1, read on the forward strand.
ACAGTAGCTCGGCGATGATCGGTAATCAGAAAACAACCAACTTGGACTTTACAAAGTTATGTTTTTAAGTACAAAAAATTAAGTTCCAGACAACACACACAGCAAACTGCAAACTGTCACAATTTTAAACACAAATATGCAAACTATGTCACTATTTTAAACACAAATAGGAGACTAAAAAGTCACAGCTGATGAGAAGATATACAAGAATGCAAGTACAAAATCTACTGATACAGTGAAAATCCAGTTTTCCAAAGAACAGAAAACCAGCAAATTGTCAGAATTGAATGCATAAACAAGCAGCTGAAAGTTACAAAATGAAACACTTGATGGCAGTGATGGTAGTAGCAGTGACAACAGAATTAGTAATCAAGACAATCACATCTCTCTCATCCTTCTCTTTAAATTTCCCCCAAAGACAAATCAATCAAGAATTTTCAACATGTTTCATGTTTTACCTTCAAATGTTATTTTTTTTTGTTTTTCTTCTAAACCATTAGAAGTTGTGCTGCAAGAACAAATTTTCTTGAGGAGAAGCAGGCCCAATCTCTTCATCCAGACTTCTCAACGCGTCACCAATCCCTCCACCATTGCCCAGATTTCTAGCTTCCAAGTTCTTCCCATCTTCATCTGCATCCGAGATTGAGGACTTCCTTCTCTGAGAAGAAGCAACACTCGGGAAGGTAATCCATGAGGGAGCTCTGAGTTCAAACCTTTGATCCTCAGCTTCTGCAACATCGGTTGAGGCTGAACGATTGGAAGACCTTTGAGAGGACTTCTTGTGCATTCTACTGCTTCCCAAGACCACCTCCGTTGGTAGAATGGGTTGCTCATTACTTGGGCTACCCATCAATTGTGCAAGCGCTCGCTCCAAAGCTGTTGTCACTTTGTCCATAGATGGCCTCTCCTTGCCTTTCATTCTCACACATTTACAAGCCACAATTGCAATCCTTTTCAGAGCTTCAAGATCAGATGGGGGCTTCAAAACTGGATCCAAAATCGCTTCTATGTCCCCGGCTCTGATCAAAGGAACTGCCCATTCAACTATGTTCCCTTCTTCAAATTGCATATCAATGGCTTTCCTGCCACTTAGAATTTCCAAGAGCAAAACACCAAAGCTATAGACATCAGATTTGGTAGTAAGATAGTGAAGTCTATAGTACTCAGGATCAAGATAACCAAGAGTCCCTGCAGGTAGCTCAGCCAAAGGTGAACTACTATTGGCAGGTCCCAACAATGATAGACCAAAATCAGCTACTCTTGCATTGTGTTCTTCATCAATGAGAATGTTTGATGACTTTATGTCTCGGTGAATCACAGGAGGGCAAGCATAACCGTGCAAGTATTCAATTCCCCGGGCTGCTTGAACTGCAATAGTGACTCTCCTTACCCAATCCAGCTGCTCCTTTAAGGCCTTGTTCTTCCCATGGAGGTGTTGATGCAGAGAACCATTAGCCATGAACTCGTAAACCAGAAGCCTCTCCCCACCTTCTTCACAATAGCCAAGTAAATTGAGCAAATGGGCATGATTCAATCGCGAGAGCAAGTCAAGCTCAGTGTGGAACTCTTTCGAATTCTTCTTCATGTCAGAAGACATTATAGCCTTTTTAACAGCAACAACTGTCCCATCATCCAAGACTCCCTTGAAGACACACGAAAAGCTTCCATTTCCCACTTGAGATTCGTCCTTGAACCCATCAGTGGCTCTCTCAAGTTCCTCATAAGTAAACATTTGAGCTCTCCTAATCCTAAGCTCATCCAAGTCCGGTTGGACTTTGCCCTTGTCCCTTTGGGAAGAGGAGCCTTTCCCATTATTTTTCTTGGGTTTCAAATCCTTTGCTGAGCACTGGCAGTTCCTCAATTTGTACCGAACATATAAAATTGCAGTCCAAGTTACAACACTCACCAAAAACACAGCAAAGGCAATCTCTGCAACAATGACTGGAAGTTGAAGTGACCAGAAATTTCCTTTGTTCTTTCCAACCAAAGCATTGGAATAAGAACAGTTTAAGAAGCATTGGGCTGAGACACACCTAGAACAGTTGAACTCACAATGTTGATCAGACATAGAAGAGCATTGAGTCTTCGGATACATTTCAGTGGGGCAATCATTGTTGCAGGGCAAGCAAATGTGGGAGCCAGGAGATTTGCAAAGTGCACTTCCATTGTTAAATTCATAGAAACCGGGGGCACAAGGACTCGGCTTGCAGAGTCCAGGAGAGACAGCTAATGGTAGGGAGGGTGGAAATCCAGCACCCCAACAAACAGGTTGGAATGATTTCTCTGCAGAAACTCCACAAGTGAAGTAATCCCCAGCTGCAATTTCATAAAGCCTAATGCCATTGGGAGGCGGTGTACTTCTCTCAACGCGATAACCCCAACAGACCACACCATGACCGTAGCTCTTGATTCCACAAGCATGGAACCTTCCCCCGACAACTGAAATCATTGGATCTTTTGGAGCCAAGTCGACGCTGACTTGACCTGAATGCACCACAGAGATTTCTTCCTCAAGGTCCAAGCTCCTTCCCCAACAAAAAGCCTTGGAATCCAACCCCTCTAAAATCCCACAAACATGAAACCCACCAGCGGCAATCTTCTGAAATGTCATTTCCTTGGGAATTAGGCTAATTACTCCGCTACTAGTCTCATCACCCCAACAAAAAACAGTTCTATTCTGAGAAAACAATCCACAATTGAACTCTGAACCAGCTGAGATGGACTTGATCGGCCCATCAAACACATAGTTTGCAGTCATGTTATATCCCCAACAATCAACAACAGAAGTATTTCTGCGCTTTCCAGTTAAGGGTTTTCTCAAGCCACATAAATGATGATCGCCTGCGCTAATTTCCAAGTATTCAGACCCTTTGATCATTGGCTGAGGAACACCCATTTCAATAAAACCACTACTTCCCCAACAATAAGGTTGGTTTGAGTCTATTAAGAGCCCACACACAAAGCCATTGCCTGCAGTTAGACCTGTAAAGGCGAAATGAGCTGGAGTTGCATAGGTTATAGCTGAATTTGATCCATAACAAGTCACTAGATGAGAACCATCTGATTTCAGACCACAGAAAACAGGACCATTCTCACCATAAGAAATGCCAATGGAAGACATGGAGCCTAGACCTAAAACCAATCCCCATAACTCTGAAACCACCACAAAGATTATAGTTTGTGCAAGAAATCTAGCCTTCGATTGGTGGATCTTCAAGCCCCCTATGAGAAAATCTCTCACCAAATAGCTCCAGATGTCCATTACAGAAACCAACTATCCAAACTAAACCACAATGCCCACAAAACCCACTGAACAAACAATGGATATTTATGATCTTTAACAAGAGCATTCCAGCAGAGAATATAATATGAGAACTTAGAACTATCTAAATCACTAAAACTCCTTTTTACTCCCCTCTTTTTCAGTGGATACAATTGAAGCTACATAATCAATATAAATAAATTTCCATAGCCAAGCAACAGCTATGAACAAATGTAATCCGAACTTTATATAGAAACTTGCAAATTAGAAAAACTTACCAAGACTCAGACAGGGATTTCTGTATTCTTAACCAAGAACATGACATCTAAACCACAAAGCCATGTATTTTTTTTTTCTGTTCTTCTCCAATACCCATGTCAGGAATTCCAGCTTCTTGAGCTCTATCTTTTCAAACAAAGCCTTCCACCCAATAAACTTCAAAGTTTGATATCTGCTAACTTGGACTGAAAGAACATAAAATGGACCAAATTTTGGAGCCACAAACTTAATTCCTATATATTAAATACATTTAAAAGATAAAAGGCTGGTCTTTTTCTTTCATCTACATATATTTTGCTTTAGATTGTGTTGGTTGAGATGCAAAGTGCTGATTTGGATTGAAGCTAGGGTTGTGAAAGGTTGGTTGCTGAGTGTTGCTTCTTGCAGACAAGAATGAAATGGTGATGGTGAAAGGCATGAGAGAGAGAAAGAGAGAGAGAGAGAGCAGAGGGCATTGAATGAAATGAAACTGCAGCTTCTCAATATGGGCAAATATAGGTGAAGGCATTAAACGAGAAGTTAATGCAAATTTATCTTTTCATGACTTCGTTTCTGCATATATTCACTATTTTAAATTCCTTTCTTTATGCAGTTTCAGCCTAAGTTTTAATTCTTTGTTTCATACAATTCTCTTTCCCACCCAAATTTCTCCTTCATTTTTATTTATTTATTTATTTTTATTTTTTTTGCCAACTCAGCTGCTTATTTTCATTGTTATACTCTGAACTGTCTAACCATAGTGTTCTCTATCCATGTTTCCTTGCTTAATGTTTGTTTCTGTCTTTTTCTTTCAAGCTCAAAGTAAGTTTGCCTTTTTCACTTGCTTAATGTTTGTTTGTTTTTCACCTACTTAAGCTTTGTTTTGACTATTAAATGGTGCTCATACTCATAACTGCACTTGAACTACTTAATAGCTGTGAACACATTGCCATTATAACAAGGCTTAGCTGAAAAAATGACACTATCAAAAATTTGTGTTCAACACTTTGTTTGGTTTGATATAGTGCAAATTATATCAATTGATTCAAAAACTTAAACCCTCAAATGATTACGGAACTTTAATAATTGAAAAGTGATGATCACTTCGACTGAGTAATTTGAATGAGATAGCGCTCACTAAATTTAAAAAATTATTAGGTTAATTTTTTTTACTTTTAGCCGGATTATTTATGTGATCCTATTGAAGGAGTGAAATCAGAGATAGAATTGGATGGAATAGAATTGCAAATATTTATAGCATCAACTAATCCTGTGATGTCCCACATCCTCGGAAGACAGGTTGTTGGCATTTATATGTGTGGACGTCTCCTAACTATGCATACGTGTTTTGAAAAGATGAGTACTGAGAGAATAGTGTGCAAAACGAATAAAGTTGTGAGCATATCTAAACGATTTTTGCTCATATATATACCATCAAGTAATTCTGCGACGTCCCATATCGTCGGGAGAGAGGTTGTTGACACTTATATGTTTTCAACTATTTAGCACGGATCGTTACAAATCCAGTCTTAATATTTTTAAGTTGTTACACTTTTATGAGAATACAGAAAATGGTTTTCAAACAACACGTTTGTTTCATAAAATTCCTATCATGATAGGATTTTTAGTACACATCACATGTTTCATAACATTGACTAGTTGCCACTTAATCAAAACGTTAATCCAAACTTCCATCTTTATCCTTCCTCCCAGATGATGCAGTGATGATGTTGTGATGCTTTCTTAATTGTAGTAAAGAAGGTTCTTTAAATCTTTCACAAAACCAACCTAACCCTTAATATCCCATCTAACTTGAATTCCACTAGATTGTTGTAGAAGCATTCATTATTATTAAACTACAAATAATATTGACTGGAATTAGAAAAAAAAACTAAGTTACACAAAACAAAGAGCGGGAGCGAGCTCCAGATCAGGAGTCCAAAAGCAATAAATTTTGTCATACAGAAAGAGTGACAGATCGAGAGAGTAGGAGCATGCAGAACAAGAAAGTGACGTATTTAAAAGAATTATGTGACTCGGGAAAAAAATCATTTTTTCCATTCCTCGAATGTATTGCTCCACATAAGAAAGACAATCCATAATAAATAATCTCTATCCCAAAAGGGTTGAGAACACTCTATTATTACACAGGGAAAAAAAGGAAATTGCTTGTATTTTGTTCATAGAACACATCCCTTTTAAAGAATTATACGTGACGAAATAAACAGTCTTAATTTAACATTAGCTGTTATTGACTAACAAAACTATAGTATGAAGTATATAATTAATGCAATCAAATAGAGCTGTTCATGAACAGTTGAAACTCATTTCTGTCAAGGCTTGGCTTACGTTTGTCAGATGAAACTTTGCTTGAACAAATGATAAGAATTTGGAAACATGTCTAATAGGTTTTTGTAACTTTGAAGAAGTTTTATATACCAATTTATGTTTAAAGAAAGTAATAAAGTAGAAAAAAATATCAACAATTAAAAATAATATATCTGATGGAGTTCACCAACATTAATGTGATTAGTTGGCAAAAAGTAGAAATGAAAAAAATGGGGCTTGGTCTCGATTTAAAAGAGTTGAAAACTTGATAATGATAATAATAATAATAATAATTAATAAATAAATAAGAACAAAAAGGTAGTAATGAGGTACACCTATGAGGCTATGAGTTCTTTATTTTTTCGACTTATCATTCATAAATATTGAAAGTGTTGAGTAGTTGTAATATAATAACTGTCTATGAAGTTTAAAGAACTTTCTTAGAATTAATAAATAGTGGCACATTATTCAATATAAATTTAAAATGCAGAAAAGTTTAAGAGTAATGCTATTCAGGTATTGTAGCGACTTCAATAGATAGAGTTCAACAAAAAATTGTGTTATCATTTAAAAAGAATAGGATTTTTTTCCTAAATGTTTATCACAATCATTAATCATCACATCAGTTTTTGCTTACGATGTTCAAGTTTATTGTTTTCTAAAGTTTAAATAATTTTCATAAAATTAATAAATAGGGGCACACTTTCCAATCTAAATTTGAAAGCTACAAGACTAATGATATTCCGAAGGCTTTTCATTTATTACACTAAACTAAGTCTCACGTTCCTCTCAGTTTAGTGTATCGAACAGATGAGAGCTTTCAGCTCTTCATTTTATTCAAATTCTTTGACCTTAAAGTAAAATAGAGAAAAAAAATGAAATATTGAGAAATGCATGGGTGGGCTGTGGAGTTTGATCATGCAGTTGAGATATATATTTTAAGTAAGGTATGCAATATACATAGGATCACAATGTGGTTAAAATATATATTTTAAGTAAAATATACAATATGCAAGATCACAATCTATTGTCATTCTCTTATTTATTTTTGATCTTAATTATAAATAGTTTTATAAAAAAAAAATACAGAATTTTGTGTCCAAAATTTGCTAATTTAATTGAGAGTTCATGACACTGAACTTTGTCACGGGTTGGGTGCTTGCTATTAGAGTCGGATTGCAAGCATTTAGCCCGTGACAAAGTAATATCAGAGTGGGTTCAATCCTTAATCCGGCATCACATCAAACGCCCACACAGAAGTGTCTGGATCAAGTCTCCCGCCATTAGGGTGGATGGGTAGAAAGGAAATTTCCACCGCAATGAGGACATTGCAGGTTTTAATGAAGAAGAATGTCTCGATTTGGATTCTGTAAGTGGATTAAATAGGATAATAAAGTCGTGAAGGGTAAAGTGGGGAACATAAATTCTTGTCCTACATCGAATTTGGATGCAGAAAGTCTTGATCATATAAGGGCAAATATTAACACCACTTAATAACTTAAGTTCTTGGATCCAATCGCCATCACCTCAGAAAGCTAAATTCTCTTCTGGTATCTTTCTTCTTTTTTTCCCTTTTTTTAAAAAATTAATACAGCTGACGACTGCAAATAAACAGCAAGTTAATATGAGGTTTTTGACAACTTTATCCTTGTGCAATTAAATATTTGGCTTCTTGCTTCTATTTCTTGTCTTGTTTTGGCTATGCTATGTTTTCTATCTTATGTTTTTATAGATATGTGTGAAGTCTTTGCTTCTTGAGCTTATTTTATAATGGCTTTGCTGATTAGGTTATAAACAAGTGATTATGATTCAGATGGTTCATCTTTTGAGATTAGAACTTGCAAGTCTAACACAATCTCCTAAAAATATTAACTGTGCCATGTGAAGACATTAGTTTTTTTTAAATGATTTTGTCACCTGTAGGTGACATACATACATCCCCACCAATTAAATCATAGTGTGAGGTATAAAACCAACAAGAGCGCTTGTTGACCCACAATATATGGGTAGGAAAATGTTACCTAATACACATCCTTAATGATGGCATTGGTGAGACTGACATATTTTAAATTACAACGAACGTTAATGATCTTGTATTATTAATTCTCTATCTAAATATAACTCTTATTATCCATTTTATTGTCCAACTATCTTCTCTGACCTCTTAATGGATTATTGCAATCACTACTCTAGTATGCCAACAAAAGTTGTAATCTTGTAGTATTTTTTTTCTTTATAAAGTAGAAAGTCGAGAGTTCAAGTTTTTATAGAGATAAATTGTGTGAATTTATTGTCATGATATAAAAAATAAAAATAAACAAATAAATTGCATAAAATCACCTTGACAATTATCAATTTGCAGAAAGCCACCTTATGATTTTTTTTTTGGTCAAAAAATCCCCCTCAACTAACTAAGGGGTTATTTTAAATAAACAATTACTAAAGCACCCCCCTTTCAAGTTAAGAAGGTTTTATGCAATTCACCCAATTGTGTGAATTTAGTTTTAAAAAATATGTTTTTCTTTTCTTTTTTTTCTTGAATAATAAGATTTGACTTATATTTTTTGTTACATGCATCACCATTATTTTAACTAAAAAAAAATTAAAAGTAAAATTTATAGTTATGAGTGCAACTACATCAATGTGGTAAATTATAAAAGGTCACGTGGTCTGTCTTATCAAATCAAGTTAACACTTTACATCAATGATCTATTATAAAGTTTACATCATTTTTTTCAAAACATAAGAAAAAATGCACACACATATACATATTTACATATATACCGTACAATAAAGTTAAACTAGTGTAAGATTAATAGTCATTTTATGTCATTCAATTACTTTTTGTAATTAAGATTCATTTTTGTCAATCTAATTGTTTGATCAAATATCCATCTCATATATATATATATATATATATATATATATATATATATATATATATATATAAGCATGGTATAAAATCAAAAATATAATATAAATATCATAATAATGATATATAATATACTTAGGGTGAAGTGCGCAAAACACTCGTATGGTATATATATTCTGCGTATACCACCCACTATAAAAACACCCCTAAATATTGATTTTGTTCGAATAAGTCCACTGTGCCAATTTCCCGTTAACAGAGCAGTAAATTAACTTAAATACCCTTGTACATGAATTAAAAAAAAAACTTAAATATGTCATTCTCTAATGTTGCGTTTGGTACGCAGAAATGGAATGGAATGGAATGCCCATTCCAACTATTCCTTTGTTTGGTATTGATTTTAAGGAGAATCGTCATTCCTTTGGAATGAAAATCCATTCTTAAGAATGAAAATTCATTCCATAGGTTAAACCTATGGAATGGGCATTTCATTCCCACTAAGATTAAAAAAAAATCATATTACCAAAAAAACCCTTCACCTCCACCACCACCCCTACTTCTACCACCACACCAACTCTACCACCATCGCCTCCTCCACCACCACCCCCACCACCTTCCTACTCCACCATACCACCACCTCCATATCGACACTTTCCTCCACCACCACCTCCGCCGCTGCCACATCGCATTGCCACCACCTCTATCACCACCACGACATCCATATGGCCACCCCCACCCCCACTACACCACTGCCACATCGCATCGCCACCACCTCTACTGTCACCACCACATCCACATCGCCACTTCCTCCACCACCACACATTTGTTGATTTCATTTCTACTTCATTTTATATTTGCAATCAAATAATAAAATGAGAATTTTCATTCCATTCTCATTCCCATTCTATTTTCAATTGCATTTCATTCCATTCCTGCATACCAAATGCAACATAAATATCTTTTGACTCATTCCTCTATATACAGTCTCTGTTTCTCTATCTATGTCTTTCCCTATTTATCTCTCCACTCACTCTCTTTCATTTCTTTCACTAAGTTATCCTCTCTTCAGGAATTCCAGGAAGACCATGGTAGAGAGAGCTAGTGTTTGGTCCATTGGTATATGAAATGTAGGGTTTTAGATTTGGTTTGGGTTTCGGGTTTGGCTTTGTAATTGAATTTGATTTTGGGGGTTGACATAGAGGGAAGATGAGAAAGAAGAATGGTTGCGAAAAGTGATGGTCGGATTGAGGTTGGTTTAATCTGATAAAGGGTTTCTCTTCACTGATCTACTTCTCTTAGCTTCCATTGCTTTCCATTTTAGAGAAACTCCTAGAGCGAGAAAGACACTATAAAGAGAGAAAGAGAGAAGAGCGTGGAAGAAGCTTAATCTAGTTTTGGCGGGAAATCAATGAAATTGAAGTCTTGCGGTGATTGTTTGGGTTCTCATTTTTCTGTAGGAACCGAATTGGTCGAGTTTTAATTGGGTCTTTACAACGTTGATCAATTGTAGACAACAAGCCTCCACTACTCCTTCGATTACTCTCATGTATAGTGGAATTGAAGTCTTGTGGTGATGATTTGGGTTCTGATTTTTCTATTACTGATTTGGGGCCCAATTTGTGAGGAAATGGAGATGGAGGGGTGCAATACACATAATATCTATATTACGTGGGTGTTTTCTGCACTTCACCCAATATATTTATGAAAACTTTATATTTTTCTTTAATTAAAAGTATGGTGATCCATGTAACATAAAATATAAGTTCAAATTTTATTATTCAAGAAAGAAAATAAAACAAATTTTTTTTAGCTAATTTCACACAATTGGGCAAATTACATAAATTCTCCTTTGACCGAGGGTATTTTAGTAATTATTCCCTTAAAGTAACTCCCTTCGTTACTTGAAGGGATTTTTTGAGAAAAGAATTCTTAAAGAAAATTTTCTGCAAATCAGTAATTATTAAAGGGCCTTAAAAAAAAATTGCCATGATATTGAAAAAATACCATCTCAATGGAACCAAGAAAATGGGTATGTGAAGTGAGAAGACATTTGACCATATAGGAAGGTAAAAAAACCAAAAAGGAATGAACACCTGAGTGTTATCCGAACATTCCATTGAGTGGGCCACACAAGATCCAATTATTATTCAACTTTAACTTTAATGTTCAATGTCTTAAGAACCATCTTTCTACTTTATCTTGTCAAAAAAGTTTCAAAAAAAAATTATTTTAAAAGATTGAAGAAGCAAAAAAGGCTAATGACTATTATAATCATTTGGTGAGTTCTTCTGTTGAGAGAAAATGAATTGTTTTTCTCGATTGCCAAACACTTTTTGTAAAAGATCCCGACAATCTCATTGATTTCTGATGCAATTATATATATGTATAATCCTCAAAATAGTTTAGAGAAAAGGTGATCTTTTTGTTTTTTTCTTGATTTATAAATATTTCTTACATAACATGTTAAAATAACCATAAAAATCTCATTCATTTTTATACTATTATATAGTAGATTGTGTTCGAGACATAATCCTGAAGATCTTCATTGATTTTGATAGAACATTTCTTTATTGTCCTTGCAACACAAGAACAACAATGGTCTTAACTTATTGGGGATACCTCTGGTACCATGTCATTGTTATTAACAGAAGAAACTTTTTGAGCATGACTCAAAACTCAGAGAGGAAGAGAGAGAGAGTTAAGCTTATAAGAATTTTATAATGTAACAGAGTAACGATAGAAATGTCGAATTTGATTGTTTCTGAATAAATTTTTGTGATTAGAGAATGACAGCATCATAATGTCATGATGATGTCATACTCCACTCTCATAAATTCTTAAAAAACAACCGAATTCAGAAGAAATATTATTTTTTAACGTATTATTGTCAGAACACTTGTATGCATAATAAAAGTTATCACCGAATGAGAAACTAAATTACTCTTCATTTACTAGATAGAGTATATGAGATCCAAATATTTATTTCACTTTCACTATTCAATGAATGAAAAAACATATTATTCGGTAATATTTTTTTACTGTACAGTCATTTCGATTTTCCTTATGTCATGCAGCTATCGCACAAGTTATAACTATGGCCTATGGTCTGAACCTCAGGCCCATGTATAACTTTGATCAATAGATTTCTATTCCTAAGCTGACCTCACACTCATTTTTGGTGGATGATGTCAATTCTAAACCTCTAAATGGGTGCTACAGTCCAATATAGCTATTAAATATTAAGAAATTGAAGGGACAACTGTATGAAAGGCTCATGCTATGACAATTGCTCTCGTAACAAGGACAACCCAATCTGCATATAATGTAAGTTAATAGGCTCTTCTTCTGCTGCGCTCTCTCTCTCTCTCTCTCACACACACACACACACGCCTACACATCCCCCAAAATCTTTCATATCTCCAATATGATAGAAAAAGAAATTCAACTCATGAAAGCCCTAATCCTAGTCACTTGTCAGGGCTATTTAAATATCTTTCTTTATTATATCTCAAGTCAATCTCAGATTTAAAATTGCAATCATGTTTCATGTAGGGCTCAACCCATGTTCATTCGCTTTAATAACAACTCACACAGTACAACCAAGCAAAAAATAAAAAGAAAAAATTTATCGCAAAGTCATTCTCAATGAAAATTATACTCTCAATTATTAAATGGAGAGAGCATGCTTGATAGTTAAGGGCATCCATAATAGATGTCATTTGACAAGCATTGGCTCGCTCTTTGTGTGAGGCTCGTCACATGACGGGTCCCACACTTAGCTAACCAACAGACTCGTCACAGTTAGCCAGTCTCAACTCTTCTCTCTCTCTTTCACCTCGTAAACCCCCCTTTCTCTTTCTCTTCTCTCTCTCACTATATATATATATATAGGGATAATTACACTTACCTCCCTTCTAGTTTGGTTTTATAACACTTATTTTCCCTATGTTTTGAAATATAATACTTACCCCCTCTAGTTTGCACATTTTAACAAATACACCCTTTTGTCAATCAAACTAACAGTTATTACTAATATCATCAAAATTTAATCTTAAAAGAACAATTATACCCTCAAAAATGTTGCAACTGAAGTTAGCGGATCTCGATTTCAATGACAGCTCCGACATTGGGATAGTAGTGGCTAGTGGTTTGGCCGGAGTTGGGTCTTCTCAGCAATGGGATGGCATTGGGATGGTAGTGGCTAGTGGTTTGGCTAGAGCTGGGTCTTCTCGGCAGTGGTTTCAATGGTGATTGTTGATGGTGCAGGTGGTGGGTGGTGACTCTTCTGGAGGTAATGTTGCTATGGTTGAAGGTCCGAAGTGGGTCTGCTCAAAATGGTGGCTCATAGTGGGGTATAATTATCCTTTTAAGATTAAATTTTGATGATATTAGCAATAACCGTTAGTTTGATTGACAAAAGGGGGTATTTGTTACCAATGTGCAAACTAGAGGGGGGTAAATGTTATATTCCAAAACACAGGGAAGGTAAGTGTTATAAAACCAAACTAGAAGGGAGGTAAGTGTAATTATCCCTATATATATATATATTAAAAGTGGCAAAACCAACCAATACCATACCAGTTAGCTAGAGTGACCATAATTATGAAAAGTCACTTCAGTCCAAAAAATTGACATAGTCATCCAATGGAGAGCCATCACACCGGATGACCTAAGACCTTAAGTTCGTGGTAAAAATATCCTCGTTGATAAGTTTTTTTATATAAGAATAGATTTAAGAGTTCTTAGTCCATTGTTTGCGTTTTGAAAACCATGTATGTTAGTCATTAGTAAATATTGTTTTACACAGTTGCTCCATCACAAAATCCTACTCATCTTCTTCAATTCCAAATAGGGTTAGATGATTTTACAATTCCCTTCCTCCCATGGTTGCAGGATGACTGGTACTCTGTTTGTGCCACAAGATTAACGGGAGAATTTTATCATTCCCTTCCCCCATGTTCATGTAAATTTCACTTAAAATGCCCACAGATTAGCAACCTGCAACCATGCAATAATCCGTTGACATGTAAAATCAAATAGGTGAAAGGTTTGATGCGACCAAAAGCTCAACTTGAACCTCATCCAAGTTCAAGCAATAATACTTGTATCGGATCATCTGCCAAAAAATATGAGCCCTAAGCAGCTAATCTAACAAGTTTTTTTTATCTAAATTTCAAATAAATATGGCTCCATTTGAATAGACACGAGAGAAAAGAAAGGAGAAAATAACATTAGTAATGAGAGAAAAGAAAAAAGAGAAAAAGATATCAATAAACTTTATTCATGTTTGGATAAATAGGAGAGAAAAGAAAGGAGATGATAGTATTCTTATTTAGATAAGATAGGGGAGAGAAATGATAACGACCAAATTATTATCATATCATTTTATATTTATGGAACATAGGTGGAATAAAAATTTTCTCTTTTTAATTGTTGAAGACTGTTTCGAAATTATAAAAGTACTACTTAAAAACTATCTTTCTCTCCTAATCTTCCTATTTTTTGAAGGATAGGATACGAGGGATAAGGACTTATCCCTTCTTTTCTTTTAATGAAGACTACCCAAATACAACAAGACCAATCCTCTCATTTCTTTTCTCTCATTATCCTTCCAAATCTCTCAATCCAAACGGAGCCTAAAAGAATAAACAAGTGAATTCCAAATGAATATACGTTGTAGTCTAGTGGTATCTCCTCTACCTTTTAAAATAGAATGTTGAGGGTTCAAGTCACAATAGGGGCAAAAAAGGGGTGTGTGAGTCACATTCCAAGCTAAATAAAAGAGAAAAATTCCAAATGAATACACAATCAAATGTTTACAAAAAATAGTACGCGACCGAATAATAATGAGAATCAGCAGCCAGCAGCAGCAACAAGAAGTACTAACACGCTTTGTAATGGCTGTAAAGGAGAAAATTAAGCAACTTGGAGCATGATCTTGAAGATTTATTATTCATGTGGGGGCAAATATTTCCCAATAAATTCAGCAACCTGCACAGCACCACATTGACATTTGTTGGTAGAGGTAGTGAATTTTTTGTATTTCAAAGTAAATAGTGGGGGGCCATTGTGCGACAGTTATTCTAAACTTGCAGCACGGCTCTACAAGGATGTTATAACAGAACAGTTTAAGGAAAGATTTTACCGCCCCATAGAAATATAACCTTTCCAATCTTTGTTCTACAGATTTTGAAAGCATAATTCCATGTATAGGCATAAGAAAAATCAATGAAACAAGCAAATTCACTCCAAATGCATTCAGCATTGCATTTTTTATTCTATAGCTTTTAAAGGCACAATTCTATGGATATAGCCACTAGAGAGAATCAATCATCACAAATAATGAAATTTAAAACTCAATGAAAGAAGGAAGATTTAAACATCCCATGAAAAGAAACCGTTCTGCTTTTTCCTCTCCAGATTTTGAAGGCAGAAGTGCATTGCACA
This sequence comes from Cornus controversa, assembly GCA_026545225.1. Classification (NCBI taxonomy): domain Eukaryota; kingdom Viridiplantae; phylum Streptophyta; class Magnoliopsida; order Cornales; family Cornaceae; genus Cornus; species Cornus controversa. The sequence goes on from CM048849.1 coordinate 43,753,575, forward strand.
TTGCCCATAACAGAAAAAGGGTGTGAGAAAAACTCAAAAATCAGTTGATAAAATTTGTAAAGACGCATGCAAATACATTCTGTATTCCATTTTGTGTAATATAGTTTCTACAGGCACAATCCAGGCATAGAGCCAGTAGAGAAAATCAATTCACTACAAAGAATGTCATTGAAAACTAAAACAAACAGTTAAAGGAAAATTTTGGTGTCCCGTGGAAATAAAACATTACATTTCTTGTTTTACAGCCTTTGAAGGCAAAATTCCGTGGCACATAAAATATATCACAAAATGAGTTAATCAATAAGAATTGAAGTCAAACACTCAAAGCGAAGTCATTTAAGAAAATTTTAAGATCAACTGTCCATAAAGAAACAGGCAAACTCACTTCAAGTGCATCCATTTTTGTGTTCTCTAGCTTTTGAAGGCACAATTCCATGGGATATAGCCATTAGAGAAAATCACCGATGATGAAAGTAAAAGGCTTGAATGAAGTCATTTTGTAAAATTCTAAGAGTGAGAAACAGTCAAACTCAAGAAAGACGCATTATGTTTTGCATTTTATAGCTTCTGCAGGCACAATTCCATGGGATATTTGCATTGAAAGACACATCGAATATTGGTCAATAATTAGGGATAGGCAACTTCAGTTCAATTGCTATACATAAGAAAACAATTAAATAGATTAATCTCCAATTAGCCATTTCTCACACAACTCAGTGTATTGGCAGAGAGAAATGAAGAAAATCTTGGGGACTTACTAATTCTGTGTTCCAGCATTGGTGCAGTAGAGAATAAGGTCTTCTAAGCCAACACTCCTAAAGCATCCGAGATGTGTAGGAACTCACTGAAAGAAAAGATTGTTAAGGCATTGAGTGAAGCATAAACAATGCAAAATAACAGGAAACTAGGACTTCACTGAAGCATAATCTAGGAACACTGGCAAAATAAACAATATTGTGATGCTCGCTTATGCAACTTGTGGAGTGCACATGTGCATATATGCAAAAACCTACTTCTAGCATGTTTTATATGCATGTTTATCTACAAATGACAGACTTTGGCACATTGCCAATTTGTTACATTCCAGATAGAAAGGTTTGATTTGAACGAGCTACTCTAGATAATGGATTTGAATTTGGTTTTCAGACAGAGTAGACACAAAAAAAATCAATTCTTTGTATATTTTTAATTTCTATGTTCATCATCGTCATCCTTGCCTTTATCCCATATGGATGGGGTCGACCACATGAATTTTCTTTTTTCATTCTTTCATATTATACACCATGTCTACTCTAATAATTAATTTTTTAAATCACTTTTAATTACTCAGCCTCTTTGTCGCTTACCTTCAAGGCAACTCTTTTCATACCACCTAAGTATACTCTCTCTAATTTTATCATTTATAGGCGGGCACTATTCCTAGCTTTCGCCTCACTTGTTCTTTACTAATCTTATTTATTCTAGTCTTTCCTATCATTCATCGCTGCATCTCCTCTTTCGCTACATCAATGCGTTGTTCTTGTTTCTTTTACAACGCCCAAAACTCTACTCCATACAATATAATTGGCCTAATAACCATCCTATAGATTTTTCTTTTCAATTTATTTGATATCCGTTTGTCACATAGGAGGCAACTAACTTGCCTCCATTTTGTCACCCTGCTCCAATCCACCTTACAACATCATCATCTATCTCCCATCACCCTAAGTAACGAAAAATAGTTATGACATAGTTAACACAAACAGAATTAGGTCTATCTTTTTTATATACCGTCATTATTAATTTTGAAAATCAGCATGGGGAATTTTGCAAATGGCAATAGTTTCATGTAAAACACGTATTATGTAGAGCTTTTGCAAAGAAAATAAAGTTACAGAATACATTCATACTTGGTGAGATAATTATGAATATTATAATAAACCCAGTCCAAAATACTTCCAGGGTGCATAATTAGGAAAAAATATCAAGGCAGTGTGATGCAGAGCATGATAACTAGAAAAGGGCAAATTGAAAATTTTACATGGAGTGCACTTTGCACCTTTGTTAGTTTTTTTTCCCCAAATAATATATCATACTAAAATATTGCAATTTTTCTCCTCCTCAGGTTAAACAAGGCAAAGAACTTTATATGGTGTAGTTGCTGAACATAACATGATGCTCAGAGAAGCTAACTTCCAAAATAGAGTTAACTACATCTCCTGGCCTAGTGTGCACTCCACATTTTCTTTTATCTTTTTCTTTTTCCCCCTAAAGAAAATAATACCAAGTCCATTTTAGTTTTTGCCAGGTCCCTTCTTTTGTAAGCTAAGAGACTTTTAAATAGCAAGTGGAAATGACATCAATTCATTTTATTTCCAAGACATTTGAAGATCAGCTAGCCTTCTCATCACTAGAAGGACCGTATCTTGTTGAAACCGAAAAATTATCCTATACATTGGAACAATTTAGACTCCTTTTAAAGCTAAGAGAAACAAATGGAATCACTTATTTCAAATATATGACTCTTATTAATTACATGATCAAAGGAAGTTTCAAGGGAAATGAACTTGAACCTTAGAGACCAGCCGCATGGATCTTCTGGGAAGGACTTCCCCAGCAAGACGCTTTGAGCTTCTTAAATTCTTTCTTTCAGGTTCAGCATATTCATTTTGATATTTGCCATCTTGACTCTTTCTCTTAGGTCCATTGTCAGATACCCAATCCTTGGATCTTTCCACTGAAAACTTATTGAAAACCAAGCATCTGAAAGGCAAATAAGTACATGCTTAAATTACCAAATCATATAAATTACCATAACATGGAACTTCTTTGAGAAGATTAATTACTCTGAAGTTCCTGTCCCACTGATGAGGTCATTCCTTTCCTGCATACAGTACAATGTTGTTACGAATTATCTTGGTGAAATAAAGAGAAACTGCAATAGAAATATGTTCCAGAAACATAGCTGAGTCTCTGATCATATTGCAAGATCAGTAAGGTCAATAAAAAAAGACAATACCAATACATCAGCACGTGCAGGCATATGGTTACTAGAAGAGTCATGATTAACTTCATTTGGATTAGCTAGTCCACCATCTCTTGCTTCCATATTGTGCATTGTATCAACCAAATTCACGGAAGAGTTATTTTCACAAGAAGAATATGATGCATCTTTTCTATGACTAGCAGCTTCGGACAACTGCATCTCCACAGAACCAATCACTGAACATCCAGCATGCACCACATTAGGGTTCGCAAAACTGCTGTTCTGAAACATTAAGCTCTCACAATTCTCATCACCAAGCTTTGGAATTTGATGCTCCAACATGTTAAGACTCTCCGGAGCATCAGATGTCAAACTTATATCTGAGTTGCAGGCTAATTTTGTCTGGGGAGTACCAAGAACATTTGAATCAAGAGTTTTTGTTTCCCCATCTCCCAGACAAGATTCCATACCAGAAATCATTTGATCCGTCGCATCAGAATTGAGTCTAGATAAGAGCAGAAGTTCTTTTTCTTCCTCTAGCAGTGTAGATGTTTCTGTAGCATCACTGTGTGGCTTTTTTGCAGAGGCCCTCAAAGTCTCATCATCTCCATCTGGATGATCAAAGTCCACATGACCATATGAAAATGCAGTGGCCCTCAAAGTCTCATCATCTCCATCTGGGTGATCAAATTCCACATGACCATTTCCTCTCATAATTGAATTCAGAGAAGATTTTCTTATTACATGGCCATTATTTATTTCATGGTCTGAATCTGTATTCTGTAAAAATGAACTTCTTGTTTGTTTATTACTATTTCCTAATTGTTCAAGCTCCTCACGAAAACTTTGAAATTTGTTCTCATTCTGAAACATACAAACCTCATTTTCGAATCTTCTAGACCAGTCTGAAGGTTTTGAATTTAAATCAACAAAAAGGTTAATTCCTTCTGCTGACCTGACATAGAACTCAAAAGAGGGAAGTGTTTTAGAAGATTTAATAGAGGAAGTTGAGGCATTCTCTGCTGGACATGGAGCAAGATTTACATTTCTTTGCTGAACTTGAGGCATATTGCCCATCCCAGCCTCTCTCAGAAAAGCCAAATTGTTCTTGCCAGAGTGGGATGCCTCTCGGATATTATATATGTAGCACCCAGAATCTTCAGAAACTTCATTACCTGATGCCTGCGTTGACACAAATAAAATGATTAAATGAGAATGAGCTTTCTGTAAATGCAGCAGCAAGAACAGTTCATGTCAAATGGAAGGTGTGCAACTGGATTGAAAGGGTCCGTGTTTTGCCATTTCCTTTTACCTACGTGAAAAGTTGCATTCAATAGAACTTTGCACATGCAATTTGGCAAAAGAAACAATTCTTGTTGTTTGTGAATAAATAAGGTAGCAAGAAAATGCCTTTTTATGGCAAGGGCCAGTCAGGTGAAAGATGGCGCATAGGTTAATGCAAGATGGTGATACAGATACAGCAGCATTATAGTCTTGCCTACAATTGATTAAAAGGGAAAGAAAATAACATCTTTTCATAAACCAAATTAAGAGGCCCAGAGTATGGATGGGTAGAAATAACTTAGGATGCCACTAAATTTAATGTCATATAAAAGATGTACAATCATGGGAAAGAATCAAACCTTGGCATGAGTTTCAACCTCCAAGCAACTTCCCAGTCCATTGCATTTAACAGTCATAGAATTATTTTCTCTGTTATCCTCCTTTCTAGGACAAGTGATAATCCCACAATTATCTGCAACAGAAGCAGTGAAGCATCCATTTTTTTATTCAGTTCTACATATTTTCAGATAGATGCTGAAAAATACCTCAAAGATAAGAGTGATATATGGACAAAATTGGAAACAGAGACTGATAAGGCAATCAGTAAAAGGTGCAAACCTCTTTTGGCATCCACTATACCAATAGATTGTGCTCCAAACTGCAGCTGTGGCATGAGTGATGTAGAATGGAAATTTGACCTTCCCACTGGGGATAGTGAACTCAAGTTCTTCTTCTGCAAGTTTGTCAAATTTTGATAATGGTTGTAACACATATAAAAGACATTTAAGCTCGTCTCTTTAGACAACGATGCATCATTAATAATTAATGAAGTGAACCAAATGTCTGAAATAGTATATGTGCCCATAATTATTATGTCAATCTAACATTAGGAAAACAATTAAAATATAACACGATGGTCATAAATCCAGTTGAGTGTGGAATGACTCAAAGATTTGAATCTTCAAATTTTAGTTTAAAATATGCAAGTGATCAATGGCAGAGCTACCTTATGCCCACTGGGAGCAGCTGCCCCACTATTTTTTTTTCAAGTTTAAATTTGTATACATATATTACAATAATTATAAAGTTGCCCCCATAAATTTATTTTGTCCCCCCAAAAGGGATCTTTTGTTCACACTCCATTTTAGTTTTTAATAAAGAAATGATATAATTAACCCCTCAAAAGTAAAAAGTAAGAATATATTTTGGGACAGTTGTGAAGAGTGAGAGTGCTTTTTTGGACAAAATTTTCATTTCGTTTTCACAAAGAATGCAATGTGAGAGTACTTTTGTTAAGTACGGATATCATTTCTCTACCAAAATTTTCCCACTCCTTTAGTTTAAAGGATTTCTTTTATCTTATTATTGTTCAAAATCGCCCCCCACTAGAATTAGTTCCTGCCTCCGTCACCGCAAGTGATACTGCATTGAAATGGAAATTATCTAAAACATGAGTTACAAAAAATGTGACACAGAAATATGGATTTACAGGAAATAGAGTTATGAATATATTTTGTTTTATTTTTTGGGTAGGGAGGGGTCATAAAAAGTGAAACTGACACTACTACTAAATAAATTGCCAGCATTTATAGCAATGATTCTAATAGAATGCATTAGAATGGCATGGGTGCCAAAAACAGAATTTATGGAGTGACAGATCCCCCTAAGCTACATGATTTGAAACTACTAGAAATTTGTTTGTAATTTCAATTGCATTAAAGAAAGTATACATTGTAATAGAAAAAGAAGCATGTTGATGGATGACCAATAGGGGCACTGAGAGACTTAATTTGGGCACGTTAACAGCCTGTCTGAGCTAGCCCACCAGCCTAAAGAAGCCAAACTTGACCTTGAGAGTTGAGTTCCAACTCCTAAAAAGCCAAGCTTAAGCAAGCCAGACTATGCCCCACTCTGTTTGTTATGCCAAGTAATTATGTTCAATGACATGGCATCATAAAGAATATTAGGAAACTATTCTTCACAGTAAAATATATATTTTGAAAGAGAGCTGATGCGTCTTCATAACTGGTTGAACCTCTTTCTCTTTAATCAACATCACTGGATAATATATCTTGTCAAGAATCATTTAAAAGAGTTATTCTTACATGTGACCCCTCCAAATTCATTGAACACCTTTATTCATTCCTGTTTTAGAAAATTCAAACCTAGTTAACAAAAAAGTAATTCCATTATTGAGATAATCCTTGCTACAATATATATGGTACATTCAAATATATATACATATAATATCTATTTTCCATATGAATTCAATAGAGAAAAGGGGATGCTTGAGGCATAACAGCCTCATTTATCGACTGACAGCGTGCTCTTCTTTCTATTTCTTTTCCTCTAAGTATTAGTTTCTTCATCTTATTTATTTAAGTTGTTTTATTCTCATTTTTTAGGTTGTATGTTCCTTAATATTTAGGTTATATTAAGAATAGGAAAAAATTATGATGAAGGCCCTCTCACTAGTGCAAGGCTGTAAAGGTTAATCTCAACCTCTCAATCTAACCAAGGATGTAACCCAGTGACAGTGTTCTCATGATAGACATGCTCTTAAGAATATATATTAGACTTGTATTTTCTAAAACAATATATTATAATGATTTTATCTTCTTTTTGAAATTTAAATTATATACTACTATTCCCACAGCTCACTTGCGCAGCTAATTGTAATTGGTAAAATAATAATAATAATATAAAAAAAAAGGTCGTACCCAGTGCACAAGGCTCCTGCTTGAGCAAGGGGTCTGGGAGAGGTAGATGTCGGCTAGCATTACCCCCATTTTTTGGAGAGGCTGCTTCCAAGTCTCAAATCCGAGACCTATCACTTTTGGGCGAAGGCACTTGCCATCACAATAATAATAATAATATAATTATTATTATTATTTTGAGTGTATCATTAACCTGATAATAACAATGCGAGGGCTGCCGCAATACAGACCTTGAAATAGAATAGTTAAAAAAATTTACGTTTGATTTGATGTTGTATAAGAAAGTATATAACTCTAGAAAGAGTAGCACTAATCTCAAGAGGCTGTGAGGATTTACCTCATGAAAGAAAGATGTCTACAATTATTACATGTTTCCAACATGTAATTTCATTTAAGATGTAAGAATTTGTCTGAATGTTCGCAAATTCCGTGACACAAGTACTGACCAAAACATAATTGTTCATCCAAAGATTGTTGCCTAACCAAGGAAGCTATAAGATCAAATAATATTGAAGACAGTGAAAATGGATTTGCCAAGGACATCAGATTCGACCACACTAGGTTAAGCTTTGAGATCTTAGCAGACATAGGATTCAGGCTGGTAAAGGTTGGATAGTTAACCTATCAAGCCTATGCAACTGTCAAAACATAATTGAAGTTAAATTGATTGGCTTCGGCATTACAGAGCTTAAAATTTCTTAGAAAATTGAAAATTTTGAATTAGGACATGACTCGACAGGGGATGACATTGCAGTTGTGAGATGATTGACTCCACCAGATGATGATGGCTGGACCCAACTTTTGAATGACTCTGCACGGTAGGATATTCACTCGCCAAACCATTATCAATTAAGATTTTCTTCAACGGTAAATTCTCTACATTCCCATCAAAATATAGAGCCCTCAAATGGCTATTACTTCGTCACATTTTGAACCAAGAGGGCTCTTTAAGTATTTTTTTTCCCTTGAAGATTATTTAACCGTGCTTCATTCATTGCATCTTCGTTGAAGAGCTTAGCTAGGAGAGGGTTGTTGAACTCTCTGACTGTTAAACTGTTCGCGGAAGAGTAAGAATCAACTCATTGTTGCCCATAGAGGTGACAATCAAATAGAGAAGAACATATTACATATTCATTGACTGAAAGCAAAACAACTTGTGATGACCAGTGTCAGGTGTATTTCTTGGTTGGAGGCAAACAGCATTAATGATTTTAGATTGGACTCTGACACATAAGTTGTACTCTATTCTGGTGTTGGGACACCGTCCCATCGCCTTTTCGTGTAAGGTTTTCCACATAGATCTTGATGTTTCTTTGCCCTCTATTTTATTTGCTTTAATACTTGGATGACTGCATAAGTAAAATTTAAATGAACAGATCCTCTCTAATGTCCTCTGTTTTCCACTGGTGATCCAAAGGATAGAACTACACCACATCATCAATAAAAAGTGAAGAGCGACTGCTATCCGCTGAATGCAACATCAGAAAATAAAGGGCAGTGGAGAGGATCCATGTCCTAAATACCACAAACAAGCAACCAAAGTAATAAAATTGGACCTACGTTCTTTAATTAAACCTACTCAAAATGGAAACACTATAAGCCCCAATTCCTTTCCTAAAACCCTCCGAATTTCTATAAAACAAAAGATAGAGCAATAAAATTGTTTAGAAGATGAATTTGGGCTATGTTTACATGTTAGAGTACAGTTAGTTAAAGAAGGTAGTTTTATGCTTTTATGACCTATAAATAGCCTCCTAGGGTTGGTGAGGTAGATTTGGAAGATAGGTCAATAATGGGTATGTAAAAGAATCTGGCTGCTTTTATGGTTTTCATACTTGTTGCATTCGAAGACTCGTTTGTCCTCTCTTGGTAGGGCGGCATCAGAAATTATACAAAACTTAAGTACAAGCTGAGAGACATTTGACTAATCTGAATTTGTCATGGAAGATGAAAAGACCATCACTGGTAAGCCTATTTCACAAGTTCAACCAAGCCCTGTTCCGTTCAGTTCAGGCTTGGCTCCCCTGTAAAAGGAGCCTTGACTAGGGCTCAAGATTGATAAATTTATTTAGCTAAAGGAGCTTGAACGAGCTTTATACTTAGCTCTGCCAGAGCAATTCATTTCAGCCCTACTTCATAGTGCAGCTACACCCAATGTGCATATCTAGTGAGTTAGAATTTGATTGCTAGGCTGTTTGCCCAGAAAGGATACTCTTACAAGCACTTAAATTATAGGTGTAACAATTCTTCTAAAAAATGCCTTATGTGGCACCCACATCTTCCTGTACCATATTTGACAGGATTAATATTTCACACAAGTCTCCACAATAGCATCTCTCTGTAATGACCATAATGCAAGCATAGACAGTTTTAGGGAGGTAGAAAATGCAAAAACGAGCGACTTCACAGAAGATGTTTTCACAAACTATATTCCAAGGTCCCTCCCAAGTTTGTAGCCATTCCCTTCAAGGAAAACTAGCAAAATATGACATATCAGTTGATAATTACCCCCTCAAATATCAAAATGACAATTACAGATAAAAATAAAACAGAAGTATACATGGGTATATGTTAGAGAGGACAACGGAATAAAAAATTTGCTTGCTTTCATTGTGATAGTTTCAAGTTGCAAATAGAAACTACTTGCTCTCAACATTTACCTTGAAGTAAGAGTTCAGCGAATCCACCAAATTGGGTTTTGTCTTATAAGGTGATAAACCATATTTTTTGCACAATTCTTGAAGCTCTTTCTTCCGGAGGCTGCGATAGAAATCCCCATCTTCCTTTTCCTCCATCTGCCAAATCCCAGAAGAAGAACATATATCATGTGGAGCGTTATCTAAATTCCACAGGAATGCAAGCCATGGACAAATGATTTAAAAACCCTTTTTTCTTTAAAGAAAAAAGTAGTTCTTTTAGTAGTTCATCCCCTGAGTTCAGATATTAGTGCACTAGCCTCTAGTCTTTTTCTTTTCTTTTTTTCTTTTTGCATTCTTGCCACTATAGAATTCACATGTGTTGTTATAGGGAGTTACTATCAGTCAATCACGTAGCTCATCAAATTATGTTATATTTTTCTTTAAAATGCATCCTTATTTTCACCCATATAACCAAATGGTAGCACCTAAACAGATCATAGAAAAATGATGCACTTCTGATATTGTGACAACATGCATGCCAATGACTCACATGTCAAATTATACATTGAAGGCCACGTAGACAGAATGCCATGCGCGACACAACCAATAATTACTATCAAAGATCCATAGAGGTCTAAGCTTTTATTACCTTTTGCCTTATTTAAATTTTATTATTATTATTATTTTACATGGTCTTAAGTAGGGAAGTTTCGAATGTACATATTCCTATCTCAGAAAGTATTAAATTGGAAATAGAGATACACACAGATTATAATTCTAAGGATGATTATGAACCATAAAAAGGTTTTGCTTAGTAGGTCAATCATTAAACAAAATGAAGTAAGCATATATAAACATATCTTCTATAATTGATTTTAATAATATGATCTTGCCTAGGAAAAGCTTATTAGAGGTATTTAGTAACAAAAAACATTGCAAATTCATGCTGTTTTTTCACTGATTGATTTCTTAAATGGTTATCATTAGCAGTTGCTTCCAACCATTTTTAAAATTGTGCTAAATGATAGAATTAAATCCTTTTGAATTTCAAAATACTCAAGAGTGGAAGGGCCAGATGTTCCCTTATTGATTGCTATTTGTTCTACAAGATGATACCTAGTAATTAGAGAGAAAAACAAGCTGGGATTATAATTCTAAACCTGGAAAGAAATAATCACAGAGGGTGAATAAATAGGGGCCTAGGGGGTGAATAAGAAATAGTAAATGCAGAATGATAGATGATAGTGCAAAATATAGAGGATTTTTTTTTTATTTGGTATTCCAGTTTCAGATTATATTCTAGAACTTTGTGTTAGTCAACCACTAGCCCCAAAAGCTTAAATGGTTAAAGAACGGATCAAATAGTGCTTACCAAAGTTCCGACACCCTTCCTCAAGTGTGATCGCCTCTTGCGTGTGGAACGACTAGCAAACAGAACGAATAAGAGACTAATAAATAGGATAAAATGCAAGGAGACAAATGGAGAGACTTGAACATGAGACCTCGCAAAAAATCAAAGCTCTAATACCATGCTACACATCTAGTTGACCAAAAGTTTAAGCTATTAAGAAAATGGCTCAATAATGTGTATCAAGCTTTTTCACACCGTCTTACATGTGATTCCGTCTTGGATAGAGAGGTAGACTCGTAAACAAAATAGAATAGATGAAAACAAAACGAGACTTGATTCTCAGATCTCACAGAACCAAAGCTCTAATAACATGTTAGACAATGATTAGCCCTAAAGTTTAAGATGTTAAGAAATGGGCCCAACAAGTAAATGAAGTAGTTATCACACATCGCTCATAATCAATGTCCAACGTATGTATCAAATAAGTTACTGAAAAATCAAGAATCAGCTACCCAATGAAATGGCTCTCAAAAGTAACACATATCTTCCTTACCATAACAGAAATAGAAGAAAACATAAAACAAAAATAAAACTTGAAATTACTATTGCAGTAGAAAATAAGAGATAAGGAGCCCCTAAAAAGGAAAAGAAGTCAAACCCGCAAATACAAACATTGTGTTAGGTTGGCTCAAATTCCTATTATGATTAGTTTCCATTATAGAGTTGTGTCTTATTAGGTAATTTCTTAGAAGGCAAGCCTTGGTCTCAAGGAAGGAAAGTACTTGTTAGGCAAGTCTTAGACTCTAAGGAATTGTAATCATTGTCCACCAAGGAATTGGGTTTTGGGCTCTATAAATAGTTACCTATGTTATAGGTTGAGACGAGTGAGAAGAAAAGAGACAATACTCTCATTGTATTTGAGAGGTCAATCTTATTGTTTTTAAGAGGGCACTTAGAGAGAGAATTCTTGTTTAGAATTTGCGATTTTCTTTTGAGTGAGATTGGGTGTACAAGGGTTAAGGGTTGAGAGTTGAGTGTACTTTTGATACAATTCTTCAACTTATACTATTACAATCTATATAGTGAAATCGGGCTTTCCGTGGACATAGGCTTGTTTAGCCGAACCACATATAATTCTTGATGTGTTCTTGCAAATTTCTTCATGCTTGTTTCCTTATCATCACATCGTAATAGTTGGTGGTTCGTGATTGGGGGCTTGTTTCTCAACACATTGGGCTATAACAAAACTTGGTTTCTTGTTCTAGCAAAACTCTGGTGTCATGGATATTCCAAGTTATACGCTAGGAAGAAAAAGTTTTCGAAGTTTTTGGATTGGATTCAAGAGCCTAATTAAAGTTACAGAGTTCTTGTAAGGTATGTGCTTCCGTTTTTGTGATTTCCTTAGTTGAAGCCTTCTTTCGTGTTCACTTCACATTGACAATGTTTATGCCACAGTGGAACCACTTCTTTCATATATCATGTCTTTTTTCACATATTTTTCTTAATTCTGCTTTGCTAATCTTGTTAAACCAACAAATAGTCAAAGAAAATGGTAGAAAAAATAATTAATTAAAGAACATCTCACAGCCATCACATACTCCCCCCTGCCCCCTAAAAAAAAACTTTCCATTGAGATTTTTTGTCCTGCTTTGCCCAAAGATTGGACCCCAAAATCTCTGGGCAAATCAGGACCAAAGAAAATCTCTGGGCAAAGCAAGACAAAGAATCTCTCTCTTAAGAATCTCTCTCTCTCGCAACAAATACCTTTTTCTCAACTACTTGGGGTCAGTTATATGAACCTTATATTTCCATTCCGCTTTATCTTAAGCCATGGTATTAGTTAAACCACATGTTATCATATCCTTCCTTACTAACACTACCCACTTCAATTTTGGTCCCCCCCTTCTCCTAACATTATTCTCAAAGTGAACCATGTCATTTTTCCTAACTGGCACACTTACTGGTCTTCTTTGTACGTGTCCAAACCATCTTATTCAATTTTCTCTCGTTCTCTCCAATCGTTGTTACTTGACCATTTCACAAATCTCTCTCTCTCTCTCTCTCTCTCTCTCTCTCTCTCTCTCTCTCTCCATATAGCATGGGTTGGAATTGAGACTTTCACATAATCGTGGTGCTAACAACCATCTACTCTAATAGCTTAAGTTGTTAGAGAAGGTGTAACTTTAATATTTAAATCCTTCAACATGCCCCCTCACGTGTGGCCTTCTTTTTGTCCAGCACGTGTTTCAATTATAATTATCAAGGTGATGGTGAGGCTTGAACACAGGACCTTGCCTGGTCTGATACTAGTTGTAATGGGTCAGGCGCTTGCCATCTGACCCAAAAGCTAAAGCTATTAGAGTTACTCCCCTCAATGGCAAATCAATCAGAATTATGTATTCTCATCGAGATCCCAGTATCCGTAAGAGTGGTACTGCAAATATTTTTTATCAAGAATCTAGATAAGCAATTGACAACAATGTGTTACACGACACATTTTCTAGCTTCGGCAACATCCTTTCTTGCAAAACAGCTACTGATCCTTCTGGCCAGTCCAAAGGCTATGGTTTTGTACAATTTGACAATAAAGAATCTGCTCAAATTGCAATTGATAAGTTAAATGGCATGTTAATCAATGATAAATAAGTGTATGTTGGACATTTTCCTCGTAAGCAGGAAAGAGAAACTGTTATGAACGAGACAAAATTCAAAAACGTGTATGTGAAAAATCTCACAGAATCAACATCAGAAGAGGATCTGAAGAAAATTTTTGGTGAATATGGAACAATTACCAGTGTGGTAGTGATGAGGAATGCTGATGGAAAATCACAGTGTTTCGGATTTGTAAACTTTGAGAATGCAGATGATGCTGCCAAAGTTGTTGAGGGCCTTGAGGCCCTAAATGGAAAGAAATTTGATGACAAGGAGTGGTATGTTGGGAAAGCCCAGAAGAAATCTGAAAGAGAGCTTGAACTGAAAAGTCATTTTGAGCAGACTGTGAAGGAAGCAGTTGATAAATTTCAAGGGGTGAATTTGTATATCAAGAACTTGGATGACAGCATTGATGATGATAAATTAAAGGAATTATTCTCAGAGTTTGGTACAATTACTTCGTGCAAGGCTATGCGTGACCCTAGTGGAGTTTGCAGAGGATCAGGATTTGTTGCCTTCACGAATCCTAAAGAAGCATCACAAGCACTGGCTGAGATGAATGGTAAAACGATTGTCACTAAACCACTCTATGTTGCACTTGCACAGCGGAATGAAGAGAGAAGAGCAAGGCTGCAGGCACAATTTTCACAAATGAGGCCGGTTGCAATGGCACCTTCAATAGCTTAAGCTTTGGAGTTGATGGCAAGCGCCCAACCTCTAACTTATAAGAAGCTAGAGAGAGGTAACTCATGAGAAGCTAGAGCGAGTAAGCAGTACCACCTAATAGCTTAAGCTTTTAGAGTAGATGGTTGTTAACACGTGGTGGTGTTGGTTAAAGCATACATTCTATAATTGCATTGGAACATATTCTTTCCAAATTCATACATAGTTAACATGTAGAGACGTCCACATTCTCAAAAGTTCTTTTGAATCGCAGACATTACATCGAGAAAGGAGAAGAAAGAAAAAAAAAGTAGCAATAGGTCTAGACATAAGGTATATTAATATAAGAAAGAAAAAAAAAGTAGCAATAGCTCTAGACACAAGGTATATTAATCAACGGAATTAAAATGAGCATATTGGTCAGTTTGACATATATTTAAGAAAGCCATGATCTATTTCTCCAGGAATTGAAATTGAAACCAGAGAAAGAGAATAAGATTTAAGTAAAAAAAAAAAGATGCATTTTCCATCACCGAATCTAAATTCAAATTCAGATATCCTAAGACGAACTTATTTTGAGTGTAAAAAATTTTGAATTTCTTAATTAAGATGTTTGAGTTTAAATATTTTAGAGTAATATAAAAGAAAGAAAGAAAATAAAAAAGTTGAAGCAATTATAAAACCAGCATCTCATTTCATATATAGCCAGACATACCAAGAAAGATAGGAAAAGGAAATCAGAGCTCCTTTAAATGAATGCAGGGTTCTCACTCAAAGTATTATTTTAAAGATGTTGCCACTTCAAGAGCCCATTGAGAAGCCACCATCAATTAGTCACAAGTTCGTCCAAGTCATCATTACTACTAAATTGCAAATTTAATGAGAAATGAAAAGGAAATCTGTGATGAAAGACAAGGCAAAGATCTCATTGGTTTCTGTATCACTTGTCACTCAGGAATTCTTTGAATTTATTGTCCAATATAACAAGCCATCTATTACAGCATCTCCATGCTACATTTGTCAAGAATAAATTGTATCAGAGCATAAATTCACATCTAAAAAAAATTATTCAAATATATATATGTGTGTGTGTATATACATTAAGATATATATATATATATTAAACAGCCTCTGAGCGACAAGTAATGCTGGCGTTCTAACTGATACGTGCCGGAACTATCAAAACCCACCGGAATATGAAAAAATGAGTGGATATTCTACTAAACAGGATCATTTCTAATAATTTGAACCCTCCTGACATGAAAAATAAATAAATAAATGTCATGAGTATCAAGCATGTTAAAAGGGTCAATCTGGGTAATCTAAATCAGCAAAACTACAAAATATAAGGGCCTGCTTGGTTTGACACTTAGAAATTCTCAAAAACTCAGAAAAAATAAAATTGTTTTCAGAGAACTATGAAAGACAATTCTCTAATTGACACTTAAAAAACAGTTCTCAGAAAACAAAAAATTGTTTTCAGACAACTATGAAAGACAGTTCTCTAAAAAACAGGCCTTTTTATAACTGGACTTTCTGAAAACTGAACCAAATAGTGTTTTTGTACAAATTTTTTATTTTCAGTTCTCTGAAACCAAAAAACTGAACCAAGCAAGCCCTTAGTGTCTGAGTTAGGCTCCAATCCCACTAAACTAAAAGCAACCTACTTTTTTAATCTAAATATTAAAATAATTAATTTTCTTTTATTACCATATTTTTATAATTCTCATAAGTTTTGAAGAGAACATTGGTTGATAGGTGGTTTCATCCATGCAAGTTGGCCCTAGGTTATATTAAAATTTTCCAATCCAAATTATAAGTGGACCAATAGTTTACCTGAATTTTTAGTAAGAACTATATAAAAATAAGCTAACCATCCTCAAGTTACCAGTTACCAGTTACAGTTACAAATTATAAAAGGGATGCAATGAAATCAAAAGTAAATATAAGACCAAGGTTGAAGTGAAAGCACTTACCAAATTAACAAACATTTAACCTTCTACTTCTTTTATTTTTATTTTTTATTTTATATATATGTATATATATTGTAATCGTAATGAGAAATGAATTTAAATAGTTCTGCAAACCCTAGCAACGTTCCCAATTAATAATGACCCTCTATTACCAAGAATGCTTTCATACAGAACACCCATATTTCCGTTCGGTAAATCAAATTGATACACACCAGCCGTTCAACTATGCAGTTTGATCTAAACACCTCCACCATAATAAAGAAATAAAAAATAAAAAAATTGACTTCACAGCTTATACATAATAATCAGTTGTTCGAACATTACCATAAATAAAGACAAAAATAAGAATGCAAATCAGTTCAATATACAATATAATTCAAATACAACGCGCATAAAGACACAGTCTCTATTTATCCATTTGGTCACTGAGAAAATGGAAAGAAAATTAATTAACAATAAATTTTAAAATTTACTGTTTACTGCCACTTCTCGTTTGCAAAAGATTCAAAATCTCAACTAATTTCTAGGAACAGTCGTACAAAAACATATTTCTGTGATTGGATTTGTTTTCTTTTTTCCGCAAAACCTAACATTCAGAGTTTTGATATATATCTCTCTTTCTATTACGTTCTCTCAGCAACCAAACAGACCTTGATCTTCCTTTCCTCTGGTTAACAGAGAACAAGAAAATGAGTAGGCGTTAGACTTGAGATTTAGAATTGTACCTGATTGGGAATTTTCCGAGAAAGTATGGCGGAAAGTTGACAGGGAAGTGAGGGAATGTGAGGTTGGAGAAGAGAGAGGAGAGCAGATGCAAGTCGGCTGACCAACGGCCATAAAAGTCCAGGTCCTGTCTTAATGTTTCTTTTCCTTCTTATTATGGTAAGTTCAAAACTTCAAATGATGACTTTGAGAGGTTAAACTTTAAATAATAATAATAATAATAATAATTGCATAATTAAGATTATTGGATGTGATTAAGATGATGAGTTTGTACTAATTATTGACATGAATTCAAAAAAATCTTATGTAATAAATTTGAGATAAATCCAATTTAATTTATTTGTTTATATTTAAATGAATTAGATTGTGTGAAAGAATTGTTTGACTAAAAATAAGTGACATAGAGATAGGTACAAAATTATATTGGCGAAGTAATTGAAATAATTTAAAAAAATTAAAATATTATAAATAAATAAAAAAAGATATGATCCATCTCATTCATACGGAAGAAGTGTGACCACTATGATAGATTTTTAGTTTTGCAAAATAATGATGATGAATTACTCTATGTTTATTTTCATTATCATTGTCTTATTAATCTCATGTGAATAGTCAATCATATAAATTCACTTTTTCTTTTGATTCTATTACGAACTTTATCACCTCTTATATTTAATTTTTTTTAAGTTATTTTTAATTGAAATTAATACTATTTTCTTATTGTAGTTACACTTTTTAGAGTTATTTCCATTATATTCTATTAGTACTACTTTATTTTATTATTACAAGCCATATCACTTCTTATATTTTACTATTGTATTGTTTCTATTATATTACAAGTCATATTATTGCAATTACTACTACTTTATAGAATTGATATTTCCTTAGTTTGCCAGTCTTACAAAAAAAAATTATCTCTTGTCGCTTTAACATGAAGTAAAACCAAATTTATTAAGAAAGAAAAAATAATTTTAAAATAGTATGGTTGCATTTTATTGAGTTTTAGTGGATTGAATTGTTATTGTCTTTAATAACCATATAAAGCAATACTAAAATTACTAAAGAAGCAAAATTAATTCCACAACAATATACCATGAATTTTTATTTAGAAATTTTGATATTAGTCTCCATATTTAAAATGTGAGAGGAAGGTGGTGGACCCACCACTTTTTTTCACATCATTCAAAATGTGTATCACTACTCTTTACAAAATGATGGAATTAAAAAAATTGGATCAAATTTGCACTTTCGAGGTATAATTAAGTTTGTTTGCAACGAAGTTCCAATCCGGACTTGTTGGACTTTCATAGATTTTGAGAATCCAACTAGATTTTGTTAATTAATATTTAATGAGCATTAATATCTCTACATCTAGGTTCCGTTTGTTTTGACCTAAAACATTTTTTGAAAAATATTTTAAAAAAACTTCAGTATTTGATTACATATTTTAAAAGAAAAATGTTATACCTGTAAAATATTTTCATACCAAAATGTTTGAATTGATACAACCAAACTGTAAAATATTGAAAAGTTAGCTTGGTTGATGCTACCAAACACCGAAAATTTTCAAAAATATTTTATGTCGAAACAAACGAAACCTAGTTTTGCAGATTTTACACACACAAAAATAGTAATGATAAAAATAAAAAATCTTTCATGGGTTTAGGGTTTAGGAAGCAAAACTAGTTCTAAAAATATACAATTGTAATTACTATTTCTTTTCTTCTAAAGATGACATATAAAAGGAAAAATCTAGTTATAAATTCTAATTAAATTTATATCTCCCTTGAGTAATGATAGATAGGCACACTGAAAGTTATCGGTAGAGTCGAATCACTCTCAAGTGTGCATGCCCAGTAGAGCCCTATGTGCATGCACATCACCTATAATGTGTGATGATCCCAAAGTATGTACTCCTGGGATACCGTAGATTTTTCTATCGTATATTAGATAATGTAAATGGGACTCAAGTATTTATTACACTTTTACAATCCAATTGATAGAAATCTATTCATTATTCATTCGATGATAAACTTTTACTCTATAAATCATTATCCCTCTCCCTCCTAGTTCTCTTTGTTTCTCTTCGAACAATTGGATCAATTATAGCATTATAGCAAGTATGAAAAAACTTATAAGTTATGTTTGGAGCACGGATACTTCCCCGGAGGTGCCGTGACCATATCGGATACGTATCCGATACGGATACGGCCAGGATACGGCCGGACACGTATCGGATACTCCCGGGAAGTATCCGTTTTTTTTTAAATAATTTTTTTATTTTTGGATACGGCAAGATACGGCCAGGATACTTCTGGGATACGTTTGATTTTTTTTTTTTTTTGTTAATTTTTTTTTAAAGATGGTAGCTATATTGTAATATTAAAATTTAAAAACTTAGTTAAAATGTGGGACTTAATTTGTAATAAATCAAAAGATCTTTAATGTTGAAAAAAAAAATCATTTAAGTTAAAACTTAAAACTTAATTTGTGTTCTATTAATTTTTTTGTATAATATATAAAATATATATATATATATATATATATATATATATATATATTTGCCGTATCCTGCCGTACCCGTATCCTATTTTTTTGAGATTTGCCGTATCGCCGTATCCGTATCCCGTATCCATATCCGTGCTTCATAGTGTTTGGGAGGTCCGAATTAGCCTTTAAAATTGAAATTGAATAAAATATAATTCTTTCTACAATTTCAAAGCGTTCTCCGAAACGCAACAATAATGTTTTTGCGAAGGAAAATGATAGGTAGGCGAGACTTTCTCATCCAAGAATTGAACTTGAAACGGGACTGAAGTTGAGTCAGCATATGTCCAAATCCAAACGCTACTCTAGGTTTAAAAAATTGGCTACCATAGCCCAATCAATAAATACAATGGATTGTGCAGCACAAAACTTTTGGTAACCGCCAACGCTTGGGCT
This sequence comes from Cornus controversa, assembly GCA_026545225.1. Classification (NCBI taxonomy): domain Eukaryota; kingdom Viridiplantae; phylum Streptophyta; class Magnoliopsida; order Cornales; family Cornaceae; genus Cornus; species Cornus controversa. The sequence continues at coordinate 43,773,485 of CM048849.1, forward strand.
ATCAAAGCCTAACGTGCAATCTTATCAGAATTGAAGAAAAAATAAAATGATAAATTCAATTTTTTTTCCCTTAAAAGAGAGAATGTGTATATATATATATATATTTATCCAAGAATCTCTCTTTTAAGGGAAAAAAAATTGAATTTATCATTTTATTTTTTCTTCAATTCTTGGATAAGATTGCACATTAGGCTTTGATAGCCCAAGCGTTGGCGGTTATATTATTGCAAAGATCACCATCAATATTATATATATATATATTGCAAAGATCACCATCAATATTATTAAAATCAAAATTTCGAGCAATTCTTCTAACCCATAACATAACATCGTTAGGATAATATGTAATATCTAAGCAAATTAATGAGTCAATTAAAGATGTCAACTTAATCAGTCATGTTTCATTCCTATTGAGATGAGTTTGATATCATTCTAATAGAGATGAGCGGATTTGAAAAGAGCGTTTAAAATTCGTCAAGTTCCAAACTCACCCATTAATAATAAATATATAAATAAATAATTCTTTTATTAGTTATAATATTTCTTTTTCCTTTATTTTTTATGGTAATTTTAAATTTTAACAACATTTTTGTTATTATCATTATTAAATATTTGACTATACTAATTTTTTTCACAAAATTTATCTTAAATTTGTTCAAATTTAATTTATTTTTCTTAAAAAATATGTACAGCGTTGTGTCCCAAATCCACCCCGACTCCAAGAATGAGTTTGGAAAAAAAAATTATTCATAGAATGGGTTTGAAAAAAGAGTGTTCCATCCCGAACTCGCTCTCTTAACATTCCTATATTCGATCCAACATGAGCCCGAACAAATTAGCCTTGTTGGATTCTTTGGGAGCATGCACTAACAGCTATTGCGAAGGCCGTTGAGAAAATCTATGATGTTGTTAAACACCACTGTAAATTCGATATTGAATCAATTTAAATTATTTTAAAAAGAAATTTCAAAATAAAAAAAATAAAAAAAACAGTTTTCATTCTAAAACAAACGAATGTTCTCTAAAATTAAGCATTATTTTAATTCAATGGGACATTTAATTTGACTTTATTATAGGTCTTGAAGTAAGTTTAGTGTTACCGACACATTTCGATTAAGTTTTTTATTACTTAAAGTTGGAACCTGGTATAAGAGCCAATTATTAGTTGACATCTATCATTAAGTTAGGTTTATAAAGGTATATATTTATATATATATTATTACATATAGGATTGATTTTTCAGTGTGCCTTGCAAACCAAACCAAACCAAACCAAACCAATAGTGATTGGACTTATTTTGGTGTTTTGAGTTACACTGGACCAACTTGCACCTTAAGTTATTATGGTGGTTTTTGCCATACTAATTGTTTGCTAAACAAATTTCAAACCGGAGAAGGTAAGCACGAGTGAAGGAAATTGTCTCCTCCCAAAATTTCAAGAAAATTTATATGATGCTCTCGCTAGTAAGATTGACAAATATGTGAAGAGAGAGAGAGAATATTTTTTCTCACACAAAGAGAGATTTGTCTTATATCGAATTTAGATGAAAAAGCGAATAGGTATAAATGGACCGGTAGCAACACTATCTAATAGTTTATGTTTTTTAGTCATTGGCAAGAAAGCATGGACACTACATCTAGGTAGGGGGTGTTGTGCCTGCTATGGAATTTCTTTTTGGGAGATGCGGCGGGATATATTTTGTAATTTTTAAAAGTGCAAAAAAGAATCTCTGAACTATTTTTTTAGCATTTCAGTCTCTCATCTTCTAAAAATTAACAAATTGAACACCTGAAAAAACTATAATGACATATATATCCTTTAATATGACCATAATACCATTTTCTCTACAAATATAGTGTTTTCTAAATAAAAATTCAAAAAAATAAAAAAGAATTGTTAGATAAAATTCTTAAATAATAAGTTTTGGAAAAAAATAAAAATAAAAGGTCAATAGAAATTTATTTAACATAAAACCATGTTGTGTTGTTTGGTATTTTGTATTTAAATTTATTTGTTTGTTATTAGAAAAATTAGTAACGTTCAAGATTCTAGTAGTGGGTTTGAATCCAATGACAGCTACCCTTTTTGAAAATACGTTAATTGTTTGATAATGAATTTAAGTATTTGTGTAATTTAGTATTTTTTTATTGTTAGATTTATGGTATTGTGAATATTGGTTAACTTGTTGAATATATATTAATATATTATATTATTATTTCATAGTTGTATTCTCACTGTGTCTGTATCTTATTTTTTTAGAATTTATCGTGTCGTCGTATGGGTTTGTGCTTCTTAGGACATTAGTAAGTGTCTGACTCATTATAGTTGATATCAGGTTAGATCCAGTCCTTAATCTAGGGCCACCCAGGTAGGGGTGAACAAAGAACCGATGGAGTCAGAACCCTAACTGGAACCGTAACTGAACTGTTCACTACAATTTCATTTCCAATTCCGGTTCTAAATTTTAGGAATCGGAACCAAATCGGAGCCGTTAGAAAATATATATATAATATATAAATGAATAATAATAGCTTCTAAATTCTAGTGTTCTATATAAATATATAAAGTGTAAAATATATAATATATAAATAAATACTAATACATTCTAAATTTTAGTGTTCTATTTATATATATAAGGTAGAAAATATATAATATATAGATAAATACTAATAGCTTCTAAGTTATATTTATATAATATAAAATATATAAATAAATATTAATAGCTTCTAATCTATTCTTATAACTGAGGGTGCATACTCATACCAATATTTTTTTAAAAAATAAAAAATTGACAAAGAACCTTTTGAAGAACCAGCTGGCAAAGAATCGAAACTAAACTCAACGATTCCTGTTTCAAAATTAAAGAATCATTGGGAACAATTCCGGTTCCATCAAGAATCATAAGAAACCAAACTGTGTGCACCCCTAGCCCTAGGTAGGTAGGGTAGTTTGACCAGCCTTGCAGGTTTGGATGGGAGAGGGACTTGTGGGCAGTGATGTCGGATGTTGGAATTTATGTGAGGGGAGGAGGGGTGACCTTTAACAATAACAAGATAAAAAAACTTAAACCATAGTAATAAAAAAAAAAACAGTAACTTTCATTAAAATTTTCGTTGGTACATTTATAACTTTGTATTTTGTTTAAGGGAAAAAAATTTTGCACTTATGTATTGTTCACAAGGAAATTAAACAAAAAAAAACAGATGAAGTAATGTGTTAAATAGGTACGGAATAAAATTTTTTTCTCTTAATCCTATGATAATAGTGTTTGCAAGTGGTCCATTGAAATATAATTAGATTATATCGTACTATTTTGTGGTACAACTTTTGAGCTTCGGAACGTAAACCTTCTCATGAAAAGTGGTCCCCTAGATAAAAAAATTGAAAAGAAAAACAATTATGTTTTCATATAGAAGTACTTAACTTAGAAGAAAATAAAAATTAGAAGTACGTAGCAAACAACCAACCCCAAAGGATTAAAATACAATATATATAGTACATAAAGTCTTTATTTCAGTGAGATATGTGTAGGAGATTAATTAGAGCATGTGAGAGAGTCAGTTTGGATATGAAAAAATAAAGAAAAAAATAGGGGAGCATAGTAGGATTTTTTGGTAGTTTCAAGAAGGAATTGATAATATTTTATAAAAATATACATATAAAATATCCAAAAAATAAAATAAAATCCAATAGGGGCATCTGCCCCAACTATCGGTCCGTCTCTGCTTGTGGGTCTTAGGGAGGGGAGGTTGGAGTCTCACAGTGGACATTTGTGAATGCGCATGAGAAAATTCTTTTTAGAAAATTATAAAAAACCTGTTTCTAACATCAGATCTAAATAAGAAAAAGGGAGAAGAGTTCGAGAAAACAGTAGATCAATTTGGTTCGAACCTCACAGTGGCCATTTGTAGATCATTTTGGTTTGAGCCTCGAGTTGGAGGATTAACAAGAAAAACACATTTAAACTCCAAGTAGTTCCAAACAATGAAAGAGAAACGCCATTTGAAGAAAGAAAAGTTATTTTTAACCGAAATTGGCTTAAGCGGATACTCACGGCAGTGGTAGGTCTTGCCACTCAAACAACAATACTCTTGAAGAAGAGATGGTAGTCATGAGTTGCAGCTCAACAAGTCTTTTTTCCAAATGAAAAAAGAAAAGAAAAGAAAGATAATATCTGTATACACATGCACACAGTGGTTGAGAAATCTGAGCAATGACTTATATTTAGTATAAAGCAAAACTTCCTGTTTGGAGAAGGAAGCCACAGAATTTGATTAGATTGAGTAGAACAAGGAGTAGGGATAGAGGATAAACTGAGAATAGAGCAGAAACTAGGGAGATTTTCTCTGGATGCCAATATGAAAAAATAGCATAAACTTGAAAACAAACAGCTGACAAATTTTGAGTATAAAGAAACAAGGTTTTGCATTACACAATTGTTGCGAAAATTTACAGAGAAGAAAATTACATACACAAATTTACAAGATTCACCTAAAATCAGCGTTGTCCTTGGTGTTGTAGGATTTCATTGTGATGAAAAAAATGACATACAATATAGAAAGTTAATACTGAATATATAGACACCTCATAAAATTACATAAGATGTGCAAAAATACCAAAATACTTTCAAATTAGATCTGCAAAATTGAGTTTAGGTGTACAGTATTATCATTCTCCACACTTTCCATCAACATCTTAGATGGTATGCATTTGAAGGGCCTGCCAAAGTTCTTGCATTGTATGTCTAAATTGATTTGAAACCTATACTTCCAATATATATTGACTTTCATTCTGTTTTTTTTGGGTATACATTTCAACAGATACTGTTTGACTAAAATTTCAATTAGCTTATTATCATAGGTTCTCTTTGTTTTCCTTCTCTTTTTAAAGCCTTAATTCAATCTTTTTCTCAAACTCTCGACTTTTAAGATGTGAAATGAGAGCCTTGTCATTAGACTGTTCTCTTGAAGAGATTGTCTATTCATCATTTTACTATATAGATTGTAACAGTACAAGTTGAAGGATTTCAACTAAAATCTGACCGTCGTCCTTAGTGTTGCAGGATTTCACTGCGATGAAAAAAAACATACAATTACAGAAAGTTAATACTGAATATATAGACACTTCATAAAACTACATAACATATGCAAAAATACCAAAATACTTCCAAATTAGATCCACAAAATTGAGTCAAGGTGTACAGTATTATCATACTACTCCACACTTCCCATCAACAACATCTTAGATGGTATGCATTTGAAGAGCCTGCCAAAGTTCTTGCATTGTATGTCTAAATTGATTTGAAACCTATCCTTCCAATATATATTTAGACTTTCATTCTGTTTTTCTGGGTATACATTTCAACATATATTGTTTGACTAAATTTTTAATTAGCTTATTATCATAGGTTCTCCTTGTTTTCCTTCCATTATTTTAAAGCCTTAATTCAATCTTTTTCAAAGAGATTTAAACTCTTGACTTTTAAGATGTGAAATGAGAGTCTTGTCATTAGTTTGTTCTCTTGAAGAGATTGTCTATTCAGAATTTTAATTATCTTTTTAATTTAGTTAATGAAATATGTAATCAAGAACTTAAATGCAGAACTGTTCATTCCAAGAAAAAAAAAAACTGACACAAGCCGAGCACACACGCATAGGCACAAAACCAAGAAATGCCACTCGTGCATATATATATATATTCATGAGATTTATCAACTTTAGCAGAAAGTTGACTTCCTTCAAGGGATCGAGACATTAAATAAATAAATTTATCCAAACAGTTCTACATATATAATATCAAAAATTAATGGCCCTTTCTCTTTTGAATGCATTTTACTTGCACCTCCCAACACTAAATTTGCTTCTGATTCTTTAATCTTTTATATATATATATATATACACACACACTAATCAGTGTTCATGTGTGATTGCCAGTGTGTCAACAATGGTGAGAGAATCCTCTCTCTGGTGTGAGTCGTGACAGCGTGAGTGTGTGTGTGTGTGTGAGAGAGAGAGAGAGAGAGAACAGCTCAGGGACAGGTACACAGATTGTTTCCTAAATGTATGGCCAGTTGTAATTAGAAAAGCTTGTAAATTCAATACTTGTCTCCTGTGTGGAGTCTTTAGTAGCTTAGTCAACTACATTATATTATTAACATTAGCTCTCCACTAATAATTAAATTAAAAGATTCTTATAGAAGAAAAAAAGACGCCATCTATAGACAAGCTGGCCAAAATGTTACCCATACAAAACCACATATGTAATATCTATATTCACACACACTCGAGAGTATCTGGTCCAAATGAGAGAATGTAAATTTTTTTTTTTTTTTAACTTCTAGCACTTGGATCTATCAAACTTCGGATCTTGAAATTGATATTTTGTTTGGGTTTTGGTTCCTTGAACATTACCTTACTACTTTACTAAAGTTGAACACAATGAGACAGTCTTGTCCCAATCCTAATTATGATGAGTTGTTTGACACCATGTCCTTACTCAGAGAGAGTATTTAACTTTATAAATGTGACACCGACTAAACAAAAAAACTTTTAAAATGTGACTAGGTGACTCCACAGTCCTCTTAATGGACTTTTTTTTTTTCTGTGCTGTCTGAGAATTAAGTCACTCACAGGAATGACAATTTACCCTGTTGGGCGAAAAATGGTCACAACCTCACCTCGCTCAAATCAGTTAAGAAGGAGGCTAAATGATTTTGAAAGAGTTATAGAGGTGAGAGAAAAAAATCTGCAAAGTTACAGGATAAAGATGAGAATAAGCACTCCCGCTCTGCCATGCCCCGTTTATATTTTATATTTATTATATTACTCTTATATGTGTGTGTATATATATATATATACAACATTACTCTTGTATAGTTATATATATAAGATTTATTAGTTCAAATCTTATTGACGGTGCACATGTAAATTATCAAGAACCTTATCACATAAGAGTATAAAGGCTAAAAAGAGTACAATTACAAAAGTAATTCCCCGTTTATTAAATGAGGTGGGCGGGAATGGAGGGAGTTTTTCTAAATGGGGATGGGGAAAGGTACCCCTGCCTCATATCTGCCATGTTGTCATCCCTAGTCACACTCACTTAGAGTAGGATCAGGAGCACGAAAGCGACAAATTTTATGCCATACAGAGGAGTGTAGAGCAAGAGCGCACACAAAATAAGAGAGCGAGAGCATGCGGGAAGTGCAAGAGCAATACCTATTTAGAATTATTAGATGACTTAAAGTAAGAATATTGTCATGTCCTCTCTTCTCTCCATTGTAAATTTCAAACCAACATTTAACATTTAAACACTAAGTCGACGAAAATTAATAAAACTGAAATTTTAAAGTGTAGTTGTAGTTTGTAAAACTTTCTAATATTCTTTTACATTTTAAGTGTTTAGCATACGGTGACAATTGACAAGTGAAGTTACTATCATTCAAATTTTATTATGGTGTTGAATTGTAAGTTTTTATGGATTCCTTTTTTGTTACTGGGATGACCCTAAAGCCATAATGTCTCAAAATGAAGAACATCTATAATACATCCGGCATAAATACATCAGGTGAATTTGAATTGTGCATGCACAACACGCAAGATGAGTCTCATAAAGCGTGTGCAGCATACAAGGTCTAGATTCACCCAGTGTATTTATACTAAGTGTATTGTAGACGTACTCCTCAGAACGAAGAAGCCACTGAGAAACTCTTTTTTTATTTCTTTATCTCGATTCATTGCATTATTAAATATAAACAGTTAACCTATTCAAAAGTAAGTGATGAAATAACTTATCAAACCACACCGAAGTCTTTTGCCCTTCATTTCACCCAACTCTCTTACCCTCCATTTTTCTTTATTTGCTCCTTGTATCTTTTATCATATTTTTTTCTTTCTCTATGTTGTATTGAAATCTTTCCATAGTAGGAAAGCTTTCTTTTTAGGGTAAAATACACTGACCTCCCCTGAGGTTTAACTTAATTACACCCTGTATCAAATTATTTGATTTTGTTATAATGACCTCCCCTGAAGATCGCTCCGTTAGACAAAGACCCCCCTTCGTCCAAAATTCTATTAGTTTTGTCAAAAAATTTAGGATAATTTACATTGACCTCCCCTGAGGTTTGGTGTAAATTATACTGACCTCCCCTGAGGTTTGACCTAATTAATATTTAATATAATATTTTAATTTTTATAATATAAATATTAAATATTTATTATATATAATATTAAGATGTAATTATTAGCATTATATAATGTTAATATTATACAAAACATTGTATAATATTAACATTATATAATGCTAATAATTACATCTTAATATTATATAATTAAAATATTTATATGTATATATATAATTAAGATGGGCAAAAGTATATTTTAATTATATAATATTATATATATATAAATATTTTAATTTTTATATCAATATAATATTAAGGGTAGAATTCACCCATCTTAGGTTTAAATAATATATGTTCACAAGGTTGAACTCTTTTTTTAAAAAAGAATATATATATATATATATATATATATATATTTATATTTTTCTATTATTTTAATGCTTTTTAACGATTTTTAAAAAAAACAAATCGTATAAAATAGAAAGACCATTATGCCCTATCTTTTATTCATTGCTTTCTTTTTCATGTCAATCATTCTCTAAAACTCTCTTCTCCTCTCTCTAATATTCTCTTACCAACTCAAATCCTCCATGATCGAAATCTGTAAAGGCCAACAAGATGAAGATGAAGAGAGAGACTTTTTAAATTGTTAATGAGGGTATTTTTGCTCATTGCATTTTGTTAGAATGAGGGTATTTAGATAATTTCAGAAGAATTTCCAAGAGGATAACAATGTCTTTACATATGCTTCAAGGGCAAAATGGATATTTTAAAAATCTAAATTGTCAAGAAAAATTTGATTAAAAAATGCCTTTACCTCTATATTTTTTTATATTAACATTATATAATGTTAATAATTACATCTTAATATTATATATAATATTATTAAAATATTATATATAATAAATATTTATATATTTATATTATAAAAATTAAAATATTATATTAAATATTAATTAGGCCAAACCTTAGGGGAGGTCAGTGTAATTTACCCCAAACCTTAGGGGAGGTCGGTGTAAATTATCCTAAGTTTTTTTGATAAAACTAACAGAATTTTGGACAGAGGGGGGTTTTTGTTAAACAGAGCAAACCTCAGGTGAGGTTATTGTAACAAAATCTAATAGTTTCATGCCGATTGTAATTAGAACAAACCTCAGAAGAGGTCTGTGTATTTTACCATTCTTTTTATAACATACTATGTAAATTTTATAATTGAGGTCAATGCCTTCGGAGTAGAGGCAACATTCCGCGTGCCGCGTAATAAAGGTTGAGCTACGGATTCAAATAAGAGAATTCAAGGCCTTCACTCAATGGTCTCACGTTAAAATCCCAAAAGAACGAAATAGACATTTAAAATCACAAAACTACATTGAAAAGCAAGTTCAGAAACGCAAGTTTCGTAGAAAAATTGAAATCATTCAGGACCATTTTGGAAAAGAATATGTAAGCAAAAGGAAATTTGTTAATTACAGATGGTCAAACATACACTTCAGACTTTTATCATGAAAGTAACAAAGTAAAGGTCCATAAATCATTATTTTTAATTTTTCAACAAATGACTTAACACGTTGCGTGAATCAAAAGAACATCGAAACTTTTTCTCACTATCTAAACTTTTGATCTAGGATTCAATTGAAGTGTCTCACAAGTTCCAAATTTCATGTTAAAATGTTTTTTGTTGGTAAGGAAATTTCATGCTAAATAAACTTAATTATCTCTAGACAAGGTCAATTTCACAACAATTTTACTTCCTTTATTATATTTGTTTTGGTAGTACTAAGCCATCACCTAAAACTCATCCAACCAGTAAAGACTCAGTTTTAGGTGGTACCTACCCCTCTGTACACTCTCCAAGTGTCACCCTCCCACCAATCACGCGGTTATAGCCGTTTCAGATCCTCCCCTGCCGGCCCTTGGCGCATTTCAATCCCCAACGTCTCTCTCTCTCTCTCTCTCTTCCCCTTCCCCTTTATCAACGGTCATCTTTCTCTCTCTACTCACATTTTAAATCTAATCACGTACCTCATTCTTCATTAAAAAACTACCCAAATCACCAACAGCAATTATAACAACGCGCTTTGGAAAGAAAAGAGCATAATTATAAAACGACCCTCTATCTAATACGCGTGAATTGACAGCTTTAAAATACCCCCTATTGCCATCAGATTGGATCCCATGTCCTTCTCTCTCTCTCTACTCCCACTTTCTCTCTCTAAACTCCCTTATTTAGCACCCAACTCCTCTCCCCCAAGTTTTTCTCAACCAAACTCGCAACACCCACCACACAATTACACCAGCAAGCACTACCTAGCAACCTGCAATGCCAACCATTTTGTTGAGGATTTTCCTTCTTTACAACCTCCTAAATTCAATCCTCCTCTACTTGGTACCCAAAAAGCTTAGGATCTATCTCCCAACTTCTTGGTACCCTCAACAAACCAATCTTGTTGAAGCCCAACACAAACCCTCTCCATCTCCGTCTCCATTGCCATCATCAGCTCACATTCGTCGTCGAATGGAAGGCGATGAGCTTCGGAGGGTTTTTCAAATGTTTGATCGAAATGGGGATGGGAGGATCACCAAGAAGGAGCTCAATGACTCATTGGAGAACATGGGCATCTACATGCCTGATGCAGAGCTGACTCAAATGATCGCCAAGATCGACGTAAATGGAGATGGGTGTGTTGACATTGATGAGTTTGGGGCTCTGTACCAATCTGTGATGGAAGAGCGCGACGAAGAAGAGGACATGAGGGAGGCCTTCAATGTGTTTGATCAGAATGGGGATGGGTTCATCACCGTGGAGGAGTTGAGGTCGGTCTTGGCTTCGCTTGGGCTTAAGCAAGGAAGGACTGTGGAGGATTGCAAGAAGATGATCATGAAGGTGGATGTGGATGGTGATGGGATGGTCAATTTCATTGAGTTTAAGCAAATGATGAGAGGTGGTGGTTTTGCTGCGTTGAGTTGAGAATTATTTTTTGGTGAGGGGTTTCGAATCATGGGTTGTGTATATATTTTTTTTAAGGAATTTGTCGCGTTATTACCATTCAGATTTCAGCATTTGTGTGACGGGTTGACATTTTTAAGAATGCTAAAATCCGTTTCGTTGCGATTATTTTTTATCATTGAAATTTCAGCATTTGCTAGACCAATGATATTTTTAGAAATTCACGATTTCATCGAATTGATTGTGGGTGAAAACGTGTCGGACACGTGGATGAAGCATAGCTTAAGCCCATTGATTGTCAACATTGTAAGATTGAATATTTGTAAATGGAAGCCATTGTTGCTTTCCACAAAGCAATTTCCATGTTTATTGTTGTGTAATTTGTTAGCATTTCTTCATTCATGTTGACTTTCTTATGAGTGAAAATTCTCATTCCTTGCAAAGAATTTGCTCAATCCAGAATCTTAGTGGATGCAGCAAAAATGTTGGTGAAAATAGAACCCCCCACAAAGTCAATACTCAAATCTCTTTTAGAACCCACAAAGTCAACATTGTAAAATTGTTGTAAACTGTACACAAAAGGTTTCATTCTAATTCCAATATTCACATTTTGGGGAACTTTTTATATGAAGTCCTCCTTATGCTTTTCAGGTAATAGTGTCAAAACACAAGATATGAAAATGAGTTGCACTTTATGGTCTCCACATTCTCAGCAGTGTTCTCCAATGTTTTGATGCAATCCTATTCACAGGAAGCTTAAACCAGAGCATAAATTAGTCAAAAGAATGAGTATCCAAATTCAGTTACTCTTCTAGGCCTCAATTTCATTCATGCAACATTGACGATTTTCGGACGCTAGTCTAAAAATCGTGTGACAATTATTTTAGAGAGAGAATAAAACAATTTCTTTGATCAATCTTCGAGTACTCGAAGAATGTGCCCAAGCATTCCTTTATCCTTCGTTAGCAATCAGCTTCAACAATTGGGCGTCATTCAATCTATTAAGGGTGTGTTCTGAGAGATTCCATAGAGGATTTGAAGCACTTATTATTTGGAGTAATGTTTTTTTTAAGATTATGTTAGGCTGCATGAAATTAGAATTGGTGAAATTGGAGCCCGGCTTATGAGAGAATGCCCTCTAATTTGAAAAAAAAAAGTTTTGTTGGATTGCAGTGGTTCTCTGTGTTTGTTTATGGTTTCAGTACTCCATTTTCTTCACACTCCTCTTCATTTATAGGAATCATCCAATATTGATTCTCCATCAGCTTTTAGGTTTTTCGAAACATTTCAAGGTCTGGATGGAAGTTATCCTCTCTTAGAGCATCAAAGCTGCTTATTTCCCATTGTATATCATTAACCCATACGCTAGGAGGCATGGATAAGGATAAGAGACACCAGTGATAGGATAAATTTAAAAAGTACACATGATATGACAATATAAAAATAATAAATTATATTTTTATATATACAAAAAATAGAGTTATTAACATTTCTATATAAAATTATATAACTAACAAACAAAAATAAGAGTTAAGAATCATATTGCATAATTTGCATGGATAAATTTTGTACTAAATTTTGATATATAGTTCAATATTTTAAAAAAAATAATAAATTTAAATTTTTCTTAACAATTATAATATGATATTATCATTGAAAAAACTACATTTTAATGTTCAAAATTGGTTAAAAATGTGTTCCAAAATATTAAATACATAGTCAAAGTATTTAAGAAGGATCGGATACGTGTTAAAAATATTATTTACTCGTATTATTTCCTAATTTTTGGAAATTGCATACACGCCATTTTGCAAATGTTAAGCTTTATATTAAGGAAATAAATACAAGTAAATAACATATTTATCAAAAGAATAATGTTTTTCCGTATAAATTCAAGAACTAAACGCGTTCAACTTTTGTTTTACTTCACAACATTTGTGGAAGCAAAAGGTTCTTTCAACATCTTATTTTGTCCATAACTCATAAAACAGTCCCAGATTTGATTGCTGAAGATAGGATTGACGGGAAAAGGTAGCTAGGGTCTCTGTGTACAATGTTTGGAAGGTAGCTGTAACAGGTGAAATGAATCCCAACTTGAGATGAAACAAATACAGAATCTAATTTGATTTTCTGTTACAAAATTAATTAATCAAGCTAGATTAAATGTGATAAAAAACACATTAAGTAAAATTGATGGTTTTTCACTAAAATACATCACAGTATTTCTATAGAATGCTCTCTAAAAAATGTAAAGAGAAGCACGGACACAGACACGGATACGACATGATACGAACAAGGTGATACGGGAAATTCTAAAAAACCAGGACATGAACACTACGAAGATACGGCTATAAAATAATAATATAATATATTAATTATTCAACAAAAAAAACTACATTACAAAAATACTTCAATTCATCATCAAACAATTAAGATTCAAACAAACAAATAAATTAAAATAGATTAAAGAACCAGACTTATTTAATCCTTTACATATATTTAGCTTAGATTTTTAATCATAATTTAGTCGCTTATAATTTTCTTTCGAAATACTTGAATATACATTAATGTTACGAAGTGTCCGACATGTGTTCGAGGAGTGTCCAAGGAATGTCTGAGGAGTGTTCTAAAAAGAAAATTGTCAAGACACTTCTGCGAAGTGTCCGACACGTATCTAAGGAGTGTTCGACTATCCGATGCGGTGTTCAAGTGTCTGACACGGATACAACACCCTCGATGAAGTGTCCGTGCTTTCTTAGACTGTTTTGATTTCAAGTGATAATACAAAATGCACCAGACCATTAGCTCAGCTGCTATAACATTTCTTCCTCAAAAGGGAGGTGAACATTTCGAGTTTTATAGTGGGCATTTACAGAGATGTGTTTGAGTATTTACCTAACCAACTAAAAAAAAAAATCACAGAATTTCACCGACTTTAATAAAAAAAAACCCACAGAATCTTGAAAAAAAAAATTTAAGAAAAGAAGATGAAAGAAATTACAGATGGGGATCTTGAGGTTTAAAACATATATTCAAGCTACCTAACGAGTCTAACAGTTATATATATATATTAAATAGCTTCTTTTTCATATATTTCCAACTTTAATTTGGTGAAGCTTCTCAGTTCCTAACGAAGGGGACAAGTATTTCCAAAGGAAGAGAAAGCAACATATCTAAGCTCATGAGTCCAAGAGCACAAAGAGAGAAATGTTATTGACACTTCATTCCTTCGTGTGAATCTAATTTTTTAATTGAAAGGAATTTATATTTTAGAGAATTTGTCTTAGTTGTCGTGTTGAAAAATAATGAGAAAATAAAATATGAAGGAGAATAAAATTTATAACTTTGAAAAACTCAATATTTTAATGACAAGACATGGAAAAAACCCATGACTAAAACAATATAAAAAAAAATCAAAAATATATTCCTTTTCCTTTTCTTTCTTCTTTATCTTTTTATACGCTTACAAGGGAATGGATGTGAAGAAACTTGTAAAACAATATCAAAACATTGAGTGACATAAAGTATGAATAAAGGCTGTTTTTGAGAGATTTTTTCAGATAACTGAACCATAATCACCATTCTTAAATCTAGATTTTTAATGTGTCAGAATAATTTTCTTATTCTTTTTTTTCCCTTAAAATTATGATTTTGTATTCATCCCATATCAATTAGTCATACTCTTAAACTCCAAAAGCAAATAAATCCTATAAAATTTTCATTAAGACAAAGAAGTCCTAATTTTGAAAAATATTTACAAATAAGTTTAAATTTTACAAATAATGAACTTTTTTTACAGTATTACCCTTTATTAGTAAATTATTATTAGTGCCTTTCCTCATTAAAATATACATTTTGTTCTCTACTTTCAATTTTTTTAATTAATACCAATTTAGAAAAAATATTAATTGTTATCAAAATTATTAAGAGAAAATTAGATTTTGGTGACCAATCCTAAACAAAATTGCTCTAAAGTGACCATAATTAAAACTTAATTGTTGATGATCATTTGAGGGTAATTTAGTATAAAACACTTCATGTTTGTTAAACATTCTAAAAATAATTTTTAAAAGATGAAATTGTCATTTAATATAAAGATAACTCATTGAATTTATCTTCCTCATCTCTCTCTTCTTTTACTTTGCATGTCTACCAATTAAAGAGATTGGGTTTCTCTGTCATCCTATCTTTTTTTCCATTATCTCCACCATGGTCTCAAAATATACTATAACCGAGAGGATAAGAAGTTAAATAACAACTAAAAATTATATATGAATATAAAAAATACAATATATAAAAATAAAAATAAATAATTATTAGTTACAAGTTCTTTCTAATATCTTATTACTTGTACAAAGGCATATTAATGGACATGGACAAGTCTTTTAGTATTTTTGATTCAACGACGGTAAGAATTCTAACTCTGTGAGAGGTTCTTATTATAAATTTGTCTATTACATTATGCATAAAGACAAAGATCCTGCCCTCATTTAAAAAAATAAAAATTAAAAAATAGAAAAAAAAATCCCACAAAAAGGTTCCAACAAAAAGGTAATAATGAAAATTTGTACTATTATTACACTTGTATTACCCCTGACACAACAACAACCATAACCACAGTCCTGGGGCATGACCTCGACCCCTCCATCCTCAGGGAACCTCCTGTTTTTGTCTTCCCCTCCAAGACTCACCTCGATTTGATAAAATGAGTTATTTGCTTATTAGGCAACTTGAAACAAAATGTTTAATTAAGATTAATGTAAAGTGTAAATTTGTCCAATTATAAAATAATTGATTAGAGAAAGGATATTTACATAATAGATGATCAAATAGTCACTCATTGGCAATTAAGTTTCAATTTTGGTGATTATTCATCTTTTTCAAACTTTATGGTCACTTTAGAGCAATTTTTTTAGAATTGGTCACCAAAATCTAATTTTCTCAATTATTAATCTTAAAACATTTAACAAATTATTTCAAATTTACTTTATGTAATAAACTATACAATGAATACTTTTCAACAATTACATTTATGACTAATAAATGAATTATTTTCATAATTTTTGAATTTTCTATTTCATATATATTTTTAAAATAATGTCAAGAATAAAAAATAAATCTCTATAAATTTGAGATGATGTTATCTAAAAAAAGTAATCAAATTACCTTAATATATGAAATAAAATCTAAATTTAAAATAATTTTTTTCTTAAATTATTTATATTCAATCAATTTTTTAGCACAAATGTTTGGAGAAAATTAATTAAACAACATACATGATATATCAAAAGGATAAAGAGGAATTGTATTAATTATAGAACTTTGTTGGAAATTTGTATGAAAAAGTAGAATTTCATTCTTCTATGAAATTATTTTAAAACTCATTTATCTTTAAAGTGTAAAAATAGGACTAACTTGTAATTTTTCCTATCTTTTAGCCTTTTTATTCCTTTCTCCTTCCTTTTCCTTTATTTTCTGAAAAATGGTATAATCACGTTCTTCCACTACCATAAACTGAACTTTTTGAACTTTCCTCCCATCGCAAACCTGTTATAAATCTAACGGTATATATTGACGGCAACATTATAACATAATGTGGACATACTTCTCTAGATCGCAGCCCTAATTAGTTAAAATTGCTATATTTCATTTATTTTCAAATTGTGAAAGCTTAGAAGTTAGAACTATAACCTGCGTGTGTGTTTGTCTGTGAAGAAGCAACAGAAGATAATATGTGAGCAACAACAAGCTCGAGCTTGAAATTGAGTAAGCCCTCTTTCTCAATTCTCCAACTTCGTGGTTTTGGTTTGAAGTTTTCGTCATCATATTTTTTTCTCTCTATAAATAATCAGATTCCCAAAACAAACCCTAGAAATTACCATATTGGTTAAACATCAAAGTCGCCAATCAGCAAAACTGTGCATGTTACTTCATTTATAATTCTTCATTTGTTTCCCGATAAAAAAAAAAGGAAGAAGAAAACTTAGGAACAGAAATGAAAATTTAATTTGAAGTGAGCCTCAATTTAGCTTACTCTAACAATTAATTGCGTTGGTTTAATGAGTAAAAAAGGAGATTCATGTGAAAGCCCTTGTTAGAGCTACGAATTGAGAAAAGTAGATTTCGTTTGTTTTATTTGGGAGTGATTAATAAATTAGCAGAAAAGGCTAGTGCACATTTTCTAAACTTAATAATCAACCTAATGCTTATTGATTTTTATGAGTTTTTAACTTCTTTTTCCGTCTCGTTGCTCAGAAAAGATAGGAAAAGAAAATAATTGTGATTTTAAATTTTGAGTTTATCATAATTTGGAACTCATAAAAATACAAGCCTAAACTTTTCTTACTGGTTAGTGCAACTAGTTGACTGTATGGAGTTGAATTTTTTCTTTATTAGGAATCAAAACCAAGGAGCATAATATATTAATATGTGTTTTATTATCTTCTGTTGTTTCCTTCATGTTCTCAGCAACTAAACAAGATCAGCGGTAATTTTCATGGACCTCGGTTTAATTGCTGCTTGTTCTTGTTCTCCTAGATCATGTTTTACTAGGGGTTTGGGTATTCAAACATAATTGTGATAACCTTCCACATTAGCTAATGTTGCTTCTTTAGCACAGCCTGATCATTGACATGACTTGGGGAAAGAGAAATATTTTTTTTTCTTTACAATATTTCAAAATTAGTTGCAATACCTTCTATATTAACTAATGTTCTTCCTCATAGATCAGAACCACAATTCTAGCTTTTTATTTGCAACTTTGTAAGACTTCTGGTTTCTTAACTTGCTACTTATCATGGTTTTGTAACTACAGGTTTGTCGTGACAAAAACTGAATCAACTGCTGACCTCTTTGAATAAATTATAGTTATGGATATTCTATCTATGAAAAACTGTTTGTGTTTGTGTGTGAGCACATGGAAAAAGGCCACTCTACATGTGAAAGTTTAAAATGAGTGAATCCGCCTTGAAAAACTTGCCCAAAATCAGAAATGAATAGAAGAACTATTATTTACTTTATAAATATTAACTTTTAGCATTCTAGCAATTATTTTGATTATAAGTGTATATTTTTCACTAAAGTACTAGTTGCAATGAAACTGAAACCTTTGAAAGTCCTAAGAATAAGCTTTTGTGCTCCCACTTCTCCTCCTGCTCTTGCTTTGAAGATTCCAATTCTTTTACCTTTCTTTTGCTTATTCCCAAGCTTCTTAGCTGACAAATGAAGCATAAAACTTTTTCTTTTCCATGTTTTGTTGTTTGCTTGCTTGGTGCTTTGTTAATTATAAACCCAAAAGTGATTAGGGTGTTGTTCTTCTTCTTTCTTTTTTTTTTTTTTTTGAGGCTAACCTTAAAATATGACTGGTTATGTTATTCTCTCGTAGCTTATATGGAGACACTTATAGAGGACAAGTTTGTAACCACAGAAAGTTTGACAGGAAATGAATCAGGTTTGCATGAATTTAATACAAATCAAGAACCATATGTGGGTATGCTGTTTGAATCAGATGAAGCTGCCAAAGCATTCTATGATGAATATGCCAGGCGGTTAGGATTTTTAACACGAATTGTATCATCCCGTAAGTCAGAGCGGGATGGATCCGTTATCTCACGTCGACTTGCGTGTAATAAGGAGGGATATAATCTCAACAGTCAAAAAACAGGGCGGTCTCGAATTCGAAAGCGAGAAAGCAAACGAGAAGGTTGCATGGCAATGATCCTAGTGAAGAGAGAGAAGCCTGGGACATGGCTCGTGACAAAGTTTGTGAGGGAGCATAATCATCCACTAAATATTTCTTCAAGAAAGGGTCCTCCAACTCCTGTAAGTTTTTAATTTTTTAATTTTTTTTGGATAAGTCTGTAAGTTAGCATTTTTCTGATCACATGATCCCATATTTGGGCAGTCATTCCTCTTTTGGACTGATAATCCTTGAGCCTATGAAAACCTGGTGCATGCAGTCATTCCTCTTTTGGGCTGATAATCCAATCATAGAAAGCATGCTCTTGAAATGTAAATATTCTAAATTGGGTTGATATTTACACCTTGAGGGTGCGAATCACCGACACAGGTATATGGGGCATAGACACACTGTGATAACTAGACACACTGTATCTCCATCTTTGATCCTCTCTTTTCCTTTGCCAGATGGCTCTCTTTCAGCTATTTTTTTCTTTAATGAAGGATCACAATCTCTAAGAAGGTACACAAAAATCCTAAATAAAACATCCTTATCAACTTTCCTGTTATTGTATATGATACATGGAAATCATGAATATACACCCGTTAGAAAATTGTGAAGACCTATATGTAAAGAGCACAATTTCCATGTTTATTTGGTTCAACTTAATTATCAATTAGTTTAGGATTTGGAGGACCTAACTGAAAATAGTATAAGTTCCCAACACAAAGACAAGTTTAATTCAACAATTTTAGTTATTGTAAGCGAGAACTTTTTAAGTTTGTTGAGTCCTAACTAATTTGACTTATTGAAAAATTCTTAGTAGTTTTCACTGGAAGAGAGAATGAGGGATATATTAGAATACATCCACACATTTGAATTTGTTTTGTTTTGTATAATTGTTTTAATTAAATACACATAGTTTTTCAGTTCAATTTGTACGAAAATCTTTCTTAAAATAAAAATTTACCGAGAGCAATTGTAAATGTAATAAACGATAATATTATCAATCAAAGAATTCTAGATAGGCTAGGAATTTCATAGCTCAGATGGCATGATCACAATTCCAAAGCTCCTTTTAGCTAAAATATGAAGCTTTTAAAGGACTGCTATATTGGCTCAATGGTCATCCTTCCCTTTAGTTGTTCATCCTTTTTTTCTTTTTGGTAAGGTAATCTCCTCCTTGTCTGTCATCTCCATTTTCCTTTCATCAGTAGAGTATTCATCTCCTTTAAAACTAAGTGCAGATTTGAGGGATGAAAGCATTAGGAACAAGAGGAAATTGTCCAAAAAGGTTTGTCATGTGAGGCTCAATATGCCAAGAGGAATTTGGTTTGTGTAGAAGGTAAGAGATTAAGAGGTCGACCAAAACTAACATGGAATGAAGAAATAAGAAATTATTTTAAAAATTGAATCTAATAAGAGAAATGACTTATAATAGAAATGAGTGGAAAAAGTGAATCCATGTGACCATTGGCCAACCCCGTCCACACGGGATAAAGGCAAGGATGATGATGTCATCGTGAAGTGAACAAGTTAAATGTAAAAAATGTTTGAGATTTATAAAGATGCCATCGTGAAGAGAACAAGTTAAATGTAAAAAATGTTTGAGATTTATAAAGATGCCATCGTGAAGAGAACAAGTTAAATGTAAAAAATGTTTGAGATTTATCAAGAGTGTTACAATTTGATTTGGAGTGAATCAAGTGCATTGTCTTGTTTTGGCACACTCTCTTGAGTCTCTTTCGGAAAAAGGGACATAACTTTTTCAAACTTATGTTGATGTGAATCATGCACGTCTGAAAAGATTTCAAGGACTACTATGATGTCAAATAGGCATTGTTAGCCTAAATCCTAACGTTGTCTTTTAGCGGTCATTTGAAATAAAGGCTTCCAAATTTGCAGTTCAACACTTTTCTAAGTTTGAATGCTTAATACAGCATTTGATCTAGAAGGTTATAGAACTTGGTCTGAGGAACTTTTTGATGTACTTTGTTAGGTCTATATCCTTGGTGGCTCAAATTGTAAGTTCGAATCTGAAATTGCTACTTAGAAACGTATCTAGTTATCTATGATTGGGAACCACTGTTGTATTTGGATACAGAAAAATAATGTAAGATTAGATTACCACTTCATAATTTGTGTCCCATTTATTCTAATTCTCTATACTTGAGTAGAGTGGATTGGAGGGAGAAATCTCCTCTTATTTCATTTTGGGCCATGAGATATGTGGCTAACAATATAGCAGAATTATTCTTATGAATGGAGAAGACACAAAAAGGGGTTGCATTTAGTTGACCTCTAGCAATTGAGCTACAACTAGTTGAACTGAATTGAGCCTCTAAATTTAGGAATGAAGTCCAAATATTGTCCCAAGTAATCCAAAGAACTTACCAATATGTTTGTTACTCATTTCTCATGTGAACACCATTAGTTGCAGAAGTTTTGAACCCTCCCCCCTACTGTGTTCTTGCAGCACACTGATGTTGGAAAGTTTTGATGACAGTTTATGCTTTGACAATGATTGTCTTTTTTCTCATACTTTTTATGCCACTTCCGGGAAGCATCTCTGTAAACAAAATTAGTCGTTCAACTTTATAGTTTACTGATGTTAAGAACCAGAACCAGCAAGCCTTGATCCCCCTGCTTGGTTTGTCTTTATGATTAGATAAATCAATCGGTCTGAAATTGTTTATGTCAGCTCTAACTTGATATCAATCTTCTGTCAATTGATTCCAATTTCCTGGGAGGCCAGACGGTGAGTTGAAAAACCATTCTGGTTAGTCTTCCTGCCAGGGAGCAACTTCACACAATTCCTTAGAACTACGGAAGGGGCTACATGAAGAGAAACCCCCTTTTGGGATAATTATCAATCTTGTTATCACAATTATGTATAGCCTCATCCAACTGCAAGACTTTTTTCTTTTCTAAAACTACATTACTAATTTGTCGTCTCAGTCTCGAACAATGTTCAGTGTCAACTGTCAACCAAGACTGTCTAAATAGTGTATTCATTTTGACCGTGTGAGATGGAACTACTCATGCACACCATCTTTTTTGGTGTTTAAGTTGGTCTTTGAATGTCTTACCGTGATAATTTGTTGGGAGCTAGGTATAAAATGTCCTCTTTGAATGATAATTCTGGCTTTGGTGTAGAATGCTGTCATAGCTATGGGGTGAAAGGCATTGGTTGAGATTGCCAAAAGTTTTCAGGATATGTTTGGTTGGTGTTTGAGGTCTTTGAATATGTGATAGAATATGTTCAGAGTTAGATATACAATGGGAATAGAAAATCAGAATTTTTTGAGAGCGAGGTATAAAATGGGAATGAGAAATTCAACATTCAGTTTAGGAAAGATTTTGATACCTTTACGCCAGTGTTAAATTGCCAAAATCTGCACCACATGAGGACATAGTTTACTTAACATGTCGATTTAATTTTATGGAACCTTATCCCTATGTAACTGGCATCTTTTTTATACAGAATATAATGATTGTGAAATTATTATTTAAATGATAATTTCATTAAAGACCACTGGTTTGTAATTGCATAAATATAACATTGCTCTCATGAAATTTAATTGTACATAGACTATATTGTTGTCATGATTTGTGCTGAATCTTCTAACTCCAGCATACATGGCTTTACCATGATCTTTCATACTAAGCTCTGATGGACTGGCTGGTTCAGTCTGATCCAAACAGGATGCTCATTTGGATTGAGTTTGTGTTTAGTTGGACATTCAGTTGTTTCTGCTACAAAACTATTTTTCTTTTCAAATTTCAATTGAATATTTTTTACCTTAACCCGGGTGATTATTTTGGAAATCACAACTATTTGAAGAAATATAGAACTGGATTCAAATCAGAAATAACTTACCCAAAAAATTTGCAAATAGAATCTTTTTTGCAATAGATAAGTTGATCTTGAATAGCTTCAGTGGTCTTGCTTTAATTGGCTAGGTTTTTAAGCATGACTGCCCTGCTAAATTTAGAAATGGCATATTCTCTTGTCCCAGGGAAAACATATTTTCAGGCTTCTTTTCTAGTTATCCTAAAGGGAAGGCCAGTACGGAACCAATTCTGTGCCATTTGGCTGATACAATTAATTACATATACTTTTGCTCCCAATACTCCTGTTGGAGAATATTTGTCGTGCTAGTGCTGTACAGTGTACTAATGGTTGTGCCAATTTGGTAATGCACTTTAACAAAGAATAAAGGAACTTGAACCTCTTTTTTTTGTTTCATTTCATTTTTTCTGGTGTCCCCTTGCTAATTACAGTTAGTTTCTCACCCTGTCTAAATTAGTTTTATTGTTGAATTACGTTCTTTATGTTAAACAATTATTTATCTTGATTACTCATAGAATAAGTCATTGTTGGTACCATAATACACAGTACCATTTCCAAGAAACCGCAGTATTTATGTGGATCTCTGCCAAAATGGCTGGATCTGTCAATAATAGCATTCTTTAGATACATGGAGTGGACTGTTTGAACTTCATTTTTAATTAAGTGGCTTTTAGGCAATTATCATTATCGATTTGTTATGATGTCATAGGATGACAAGGATAGGAGGATTCAAGAGCTATCTTTCGAGCTCAATCGTGCAAATCAACGGTTGGCAGCATGTCGAGAACAGCTGCGTATATTTATGACATATATCGAAGAACATACCCTGTGTTTATCAAGAACAGTTGAAGACGTAGTTCAGAATATCAAAGAAGCAGAATCCAAGGGGCAAGCATTCTCGCATCACCAGTAACGATGACAGTTTTACATAAATACTTTCCTTGTACTTTCCAATGTTAGTAGACTAGAATCAGTTACATTCTTTTCTGTATAATCATCATAGTTGAAGCTGACTGGGTTCCTGGAGTCTCCATCTTGGTTCTCTGATTCATGTAAAGTAATTACAGGTTTATGCAATTTTCACTGTACATGATTGATCTGGACATTTTGTTCTCATACATTATGAAACTGAATAAAATTGTATTTCAAGGGAAGAGCATTCAAGATTAATTCAAATGGGGTAACCAGTTCCATGTTGCTGCAAATGTTGAAAACCTAACTCTTCATATTTAAGGACTTTTGTGTGTGGGTGGGTGGGAGGAAGCAGAAGGAATTCAACATAGATGACTAAAAGAATTATATACTGAAGCATTGG
This sequence comes from Cornus controversa, assembly GCA_026545225.1. Lineage (NCBI taxonomy): Eukaryota > Viridiplantae > Streptophyta > Magnoliopsida > Cornales > Cornaceae > Cornus > Cornus controversa. Next base: position 43,797,400 of record CM048849.1, read on the forward strand.
TGTCAGAATGTTCTTTTATAATTTAATGCAAGGTGATTGCTTTTGCTTTGCATTCATTGAAAATCTCTTTTGATTGGGATTGTCAAGTGTCTCCATTTTAAAATTGTCTATTACTCCTATTTCAGTGTTATTTTAGTCACTGACTGAACTAGAAGTGTGAGTTTACTGGTAAATGTGAGACTTGACTTGATCACAAAAATGTTATTGAAATACATTGGAAAATGACAGAATTAGAAATAGAAAAATGATACATTCTCCAAATTTAAAAGATTAAATGTGGGTCCTCTCTCACGGATTAAAATCCTCTCCCATGAGGATCTAATCCAGTCCCAGCCGGTGCACCATATTTGGTGCTGAATGAGCCACGTCATTTACTCATCTTTACAAAGCCTAATCCATTTTACTGTCCCTTTTTTTGTATTAATATGAATTACATATGTTATTACATATTTACATATACATGTGTATATGTATATACACATGCTTTTGGGTCCATTTATATGTAGATACACACACACACACACACACACACACACACACACACATATATATATATATATATATATAGAGAGAGAGAGAGAGAGAGAGAGAGAGAGAGAGAGAAACCTGAAGAAGTAGAACCGATAGAGGGTTGATCTACTATGGAGTCTTCCTATCGAGTTGGGGCTTGGAGTGAGAGAGTCGACATTGTCGAGGGTCAATCTCTTGGAGCGTCCCTGAACAAGAAGTCAATCTTCTTGGTTTAAAAAACACTAAATCAAATTTTAGGCAAAGATATCCAACTTAGTGTCGAAGATGAGAGCCCTAAATCAAATCTCCTGTGAGAGAACCAGATTAAAGTCTATTTCTCATTTTGAAATACTGAGGAATTTAGAATGGAGGAATTTTGAGGTTTTTGGTTTTGAATTTCAAGTATGTTCTCAAATTAAATGTGTGTACGAATATACGATTAACTTGAGGTGTATATACATTTGGATTTAACCAGAGGGTTGGAATCCACAGCTTTTGGAAAGGTAAAAATAGTCAAAACGATGACACAGTAACTTAAAACTTTAAAGGCTGACGTGGCTTAACCAAGACCACATTTGGCTGCACTGGTTGGATACCTCACAGGAGAGGATTTTAACTTGAGGTGTATATATTCACAGGATTAAAATCCTCTCCTGTGAGGTATCGAGCTGGTGCAGCCAAATGTGATCTTGGTTAAGCCATGTCAGCCTTTAAAGTTTTAAATTATTGTGTCGTCGTTTTAGCTATTTTTACCTTTCCAAAAGCTGTGGATTCCAACCCTGGTTAAATCCAAATGTATATACACCTCAAGTTAACCGTATATACATACACACACATTTAATTTGAGAACCTACTTGAAATTCAAAACCAAAAATCTCAAAATTCCTCAGTATTTCAAAATGAGAAATAGACTTTAATCTAGTTGTCTCACAAGAGATTTGATTTAGGGTCCTCATCTTCGACACTAAGTTGGATATCTTTGCCTAAAATTTGATTTATGATTTTTTAAGCCAAGAAGATCAACTTCTTGTTCAGGGACGCTTCAAGAGATTAACCCTCGACAATGTCGACTCTCACTCCAAGCCCCAACTCGATAGGAAGACTCCATAGCAGATCCACCCTCTATCGGTTCTGCTTCTTCGGGTTCTTCTCTCTCTCTCTCTCTCTCTCTCTCTATATATATATATATATATATATATATAAATATGTGTATCTACATATAAATAGACCCAGAAGCATGTGTATACACATATACACATAACATATGTAGTTCGGATGAACACAAAAAAATGGAAAGTAAAATGGATTAGGTTTTATAAAGATGAGTAAATGACGTGGCTCATTCAGCACCAAATATGGTGCACCGACTGGGACTGGATTAAATCCTCACAGAAAAGGATTTTAATCCCTCACATGAATAGAGTGACATTATTTAGTAGGGTCCACATCTCCATTCACTAAAACTCGATTCAAAATCTTATAAGAATATATATATATATATTTTTAATTTTAATTATAGACTAATTACACCAAAAGATTTGTCTATTGCAAACTCTCAACCTTTCTTTTTAATTACATGCAATATTGTTCATTTCGTGATGACGTGGGACAAAGATTCTTCTAATAAACCAATCTGAAAAGCCTTGTTAGAACCAATTACTTAAAATGTTCATCGTTATGTCATAAAAAATATGTGAAACCACCACCATCCAAAATTCAAAATTTCCAAATCAGCTTAATTCAGTTCAGTTGGAACCAACTGACGAAAGAATTCAGATTAACAATTAATAATAATAAAAAAGTGAAATCCCAAGTGAATATATGTGGTGCCATAAAAAAATGGATTTGATCCATTTTTCCTTTTATTTTATTTTGCAATTATTATTATTTTATTTTATGAATTTGAGATATTTATCATTATTGCGTCACTTATCTATGAGAAAAAATTTCCTCATAGTAGGGTATTAGGCTAGTATTGTCTACTGAGCCCTTAGTGTGTTTCAATCTATTTTGTTACGAAAAGTAAAACAATTCATCAAATTCTTTGGAATGAAAAAGAATGAAAATTCATTCCACTGCTCAACCTATGGAATGCTCATTTCATTCCCAATAAACATGAAAAAAAAAATTAGTTACCAAAAATAATATAATCATCATTCTATTTCTGCATCATTTCATGTTTGAAACCAAACAATAAAATGAAAATGATCATTCTATTCCATTCTCACTTTAATGAAATACTCAATCTATTCCATTGTTGCGTACCAAACGTAGAATAAGCTGAATGATAAATTCATAACTATAAATTAGCAAACTCAATTTATTTTGCAATTTATTAAATGACTTAAAAATGTGATTAAAATTTAACATAAAACACATTTCATCAATTTGACTCGATACAACTTATTCTTATCTCTTAATTGGTGTCTTCCAAAATCGAATTAAAGGCGCAATCCATTTTCAAGGGGCCAATTCGATGCTCCAAATATACCTTAAGAATTTTATTTTTTTGGTTAAGAGAAATCATTATTTATATAACACAATATTAAGAATGATGTTCTTATTTAATAAAAATTATTAAAAGAAGTAATAATTTGAACAATAATCTACTATAAAGTACAAATCTTATTTATCGACAACTAATAATAATAATAATAATCTACTATAAATCTTCGTTCAAACTCTCTTTCGTCATCGATGGCAACTTGGGAAACCCAATTGAATCATCAGTATACTGCACAGTCTCGGATGAGCTGAGAAACCCTACGATTCCGAATTGAAATTAATTGCAATTCCTCAGGTTAGGGTTTTAGAACCACTCTCTTCTTAGTTGTTTCATACTTTTAGCTTTCTTCTTTTGTTGCTTTCAATTCTAATCTTTGTGTTCAAGCTGAAGATGTTCCTATATATGTACACATTTAAATGTGCGTGTGTGTGAGAGACGGATCACACTAGTGGATTCATTGCACAATAACTAAGGATTGTTTGGGAATCTCAAGAAGTGCTTCGTCCCAGTTTCTTTTTTCATTATTTAATTATACTTGATCCACTCACTTGTTGAAGTTTATGTGATCTCAAATGAATTATTAATGCCAGACAAGATCAAGGATAGTTTCATGGTTAAGTTTAGCAAATCAAACTGTGTGCTTAGACACACACATACATATATGTATATATATACATATATGTTTGTAATCTCATCTCAATTTATGACTAGACTCAGACGAACTTCTATACTTTATAGTTATTGTGTTCACACACTTTATCCAAATAAGCTTCAATTTATTCTGCTCTCTGATTGTTTTAGTTTATAATTTAGGATGGTGTAAATTAAAGAAAAGTGAGAGGTATTGGGGAAAACTGAAAACACTTAACCCAAGAACAAAAAGTGGAAACACTTCATGCCTTGCTTTTATTTATTTATTTATTGTTATTATTATTATTTGCAATAAGAAAACATTATGAGAGCTAGCAAAAGGGAAATGAGGGTAGCTTTTGTGGGATAGGTGATGTAATAAAGAACTTCCAAATTTGAATTCAACAAGTATGAAGTACCATAATCAAATTATTCAAATATTTGTTACCTTTATGAAGAAAAAATAGTGCTTAAATCTTGCAACTTGAGCATAAAAAATGGCCCAGACAAACTATCATAAAAATGGCCTAATTAAAATGTGGTGACTTGTTGGTTTGGAAACTTGTTTTCTGCCTTATTTTGTTGTCCAGACTTGAATTAATCTAGGAATAAGTCACTTCACCAAACACAAGGGGAAATCAGACTAGTTAGCCTTCCTCAGAGGGACTTGTTTCTTGAGGCTACAGCTTTATTAGATTAGCTTAAACGATATGTTTTGCCAATTCCATCTATATTTAAATAATAATTCAAAGTCTTTTACTTTTTTCAGTTTCTTTAATTGAATTTGAATGGCTGTAGTTTCCACTTGAAGCTTTTTTGGTATGCTATATCTGCTAGACTTACTAGATAGTCTTGTTCATCATTTTTAACTTTCCATGCTGACATAGTGGGACTTGATGAGGGGCTACTAGTTCTTACCTAAGGTGGTTCAATGGTGAGGAGGTAACAAACTTTGATTATATAGCCAAATCTAAACTTATAAACCTAATCAAGGTAGAAGTAGTCAAATTTTCCTATTGTTTTTCTCCATTTTTTAATTTTTGTATCAAGGATTCTGAACTCCTAAACAATTTCTTTTCTCAATCAAGCTAATAATAATTTGCTTTATTGATTATTTCATCACATATTGCGATATTTGAAATTCATAGTACTTGGAATGAGTAACTCTATCTTGTCTTTAGTCAATCTTTTGACCAAATCCATCACATGTCATTAAGTATTTAATTATATAATCACAGATCACTACTTACCTAAGGTGGTTCAATGGTGAGGAGGGAACAAACTTTGATTATATAGCCAAATCTAAACTTATAAACCGAATAAAGGTAGAAGTAATCAAATTTTCCTAATGTTTTTCTCCATTTTTTAATTTTTGTATCAAGGATTCTGAACTCCTAAACAATTTCTTTTCTCAATCAAGCTAATAATAATTTGCTCGATTGATTATTTCATCACATATTGCGATTTTTGATATTCATAGTACCTGGAATGAGTAACTCTATCTTGTCTTTAGTCAATCTTTTGACCAAATCCATCACATGTCATCAAGTATTTAATTATATAATCACAGATCACTACTTTTTGAACTTTTTAACATATCTAAATTATGTAATCAACTCCTGTAGTTTGGTAACTTGGTCATTTTTTTTTCTGTTGTCATTTTCAAAAGATGAGAAGTCACAACAAGAAACATGTTTGGTAACACGTTTTCATTTCAAAAAGATAAAATCAATGTTAAAAAATTGACAACCGGTTAGACATAAGTTGAAAGCTTTAGAACAAAGCTGCCGGTTCTAGTTTTCATTTTTAAGGACACTGTAGCAATGTTAAAAATTGACAGGAAATGACATTACCAAACATATTCTACTTTTGACAGAAATGACAGCACAACTGATTTTCAGTTTTCATTTTTCAGGAAATGACATTACCAAACATATTCTACTTTTGACAGAAATGACAGCACAACTGATTTTCAGTTTTCATTTTTCAGAAAATTGAAAAAGTAAAACAATAGCATTACCAAACAGGCCCTTAGCATGTAACTCTGTTTTTCTTCTTATTGTTCCTTCACCATATTCTTTTGAGTGAGTAACCTTAGAAATGGCGAGTTCTAATTGATTTGAACTTTTTTCTCTCATAATTGATTATATATTTGCATTGGACTATATCAATTATAATAGTTTTTATTGGAGCTGATATGCCTTATATATGCCCTTCCCTTCTCATTGAATGGTGGCTCATACCTCATTAGAGAGACTGTTGTTCTTTTAGGACTGATATACCATGAGTTTTAAGAAGAGGGGAAAGGCAAAAAAAATCTCACATTGTTGTGATAAGTTATATCACAATTTGACAGACTAATAAATCTCTAATAATGTTGAATGATTTTGAATTATTATTTTTTTAATATTAAGTGGTAGAATTGCCATCAAATTTTTTTTTTGTCTGTGGCTATTTAAAAGATTGAGGTCACTCAGGTTCATTTAGATCTGTTTGCTATACACTGGAGCTTTAATATAGTTCATTCAGATATATACACTCTACATTTGTGTGGTGATGGAGCTATACTCTTAGTTTTATTAATTCTAAAGAGGGCAAGAGACTGTCATATGAAACAATATTCTAATGTAATAATATGATTTAGCTAAGTTTGTGTCTTTGCTTGCTTTCAAAAATATTGAAGCCCAAGAGTGATAGTGTGAATGCAGGGGCAGATGAGTCCTATTAAGTGTGATGGAGAAGATTCAATCTCGAGTCAGCATGAATTTAACATATTTGGGTTTCTTGAATAATCAATATCAAAATTACACAGTTCTTTAAAAGAAAATTACGAAATCTGATTCTTTTGTAGATTTAGTCATATTATCAAAGGGCTATTCAATGATCACCCAGTCATACATAATTAATCATTCAGTCTGTAATATCAATTGTCTTATAGGATTGGAATAGCAAGAATTTATTATGTCCTGATATGTTAATGATACAAAAGCTGCTATCTTAATAAAAATGCAGAGAAATTTTTATGTTCTGATATTTATGCCAATTAGAAGCATATACCATATATTATTATTATTGTAATAGGAAACAACTCAATGCACTATCAGAAGGATTAGATATTTTTCCTAAAGTAAATGAAATGAAAAGAGGAAAAACAATGAAAGAAGAAGATTGCAACAAAGAAAAGCAATTCAGAAAAGTATCTAGAAAGACAAGGCAAGATAATTGTAGATAAATCTTGATGCTCCTGTTATATAATCAGATTTATTTGTTTTACGTTTCAAAAACAATCCTTTTTGTGTTGTTTGAAAAATCCTTGGTCAGCTCTTTATTATCCAAGGTTGAGTTTTTAGACGTATTTTTGACATATTTGTCATCTGATGCAGGAGAATATAGTAACCAAAAAGAAAAATAAGAAAGAAAAAGTGGCTGGAGGCATAGCATGGTTGGTTGGAATGCTGCAATGGTACAAGGGGAAGATCAAAAAGAAAAATTTTCTCTTTAATTAGTGGCAATTTTTTGTCACGGGTTTTGGAATTCATCAGTTTAAGAGTCGGGGAAATTTATGTGGGAGCAACTTGGAACTCTTAGTTCTAGCTCAAGCGTAGTTCAGCAAGTTTGTGAACTTGGAGGTATTTTTGAAAATTCTTGTGTTTTCCAGAATCCAATTTGTGGAGGAAAATTTCAGTGTCGATCAATTCTATCTTCTAAGGCAATTTAATCCAAGCAGTAGACTTTGTAAAAAGTAACTAAAATTATGTCATTTTATGTCTCAGGTAAAACTTGTCTTATTGCTTTGTTATTTTTATCTCAGCTGTCAACAGTCGCATTATTTTTGTGGAGAGTTACCCTAAGGTAGAATGTTTTGTTGAAGATTGAGAGGGAGCTGCCTCCTTCCTTGTTCAAGAGTCAAGAGGAATTTGGACATGGACATTCTTTCATCCTGTCACAGCCGCTGAAGGGTCTACTTGCCCATGCTTGCAGAGAAGGACCAGTGGTGCTGCTTTAGCACAAGCATCAGCAAGATTCTAAGGAGCTTTGGAGGATTTTCCTTCAGATCTGTGCCATTGACTTTAGCCATGTGTTGAGAGGTATCCATAAGCTATTTCATTGAGTTTCACTGGTTTGATAAAAGGAAATTTAGGGTTGAAGTTTTTTCATGAATTTTCTGTATTTTCACTCATTTTTTGTATATTTGTTAGAGTTTTGTAGGCTGGAAATTGGAGATTGTATTTTTGGACCTTTTACCATGCCTTTAATTTTTAATCGGATGGTTAGCTGCTGATTTATTTTATTTTTTAGTTCTCTACCCACTAGTGCATCTTTTACTCATCTCAAAATCAATATTTGATTTTTACTGGCAGTTGCCTTCATGTGTAACTTGTTCTAAATATGTGTGACAGAGTGAATGAACTAATGATGTTACGTACTGTTGTCTTTGCCTTTACATGCTTTTTTTTTTTTTTGGAATGAATAGGATGCAGTAACATCTAATTTTGCTTTCTTCTATGTTTAAATTATAGGGTTGATGATGTTATGAATTGTCCTGTTTGACTTTTAGTTTTCACTGATGGCAAGCGCCTCTGGCCAAGGATTTGATTCGAACAGAATCTATAGGCGTTGGCTGGCTGAAACATTTGATGGTCACGAAATAGCAGAAGATGAGCTATCAGATAATCTTATTGAAAACGATGATATTATTCAGCCATCAATTGGAAATTTACCTATAAATTTGGAGACTTTAGAACCATATGTCGGCATGGAGTTTGAATCAGCAGAGGATGCTAGGGAATTTTATGAGATGTATGGAAGGCGTGCGGGCTTTACCATACGGAATAACCGTACACGACGTTCACTTAAAGATAACTCAATAATTGGTCGGGAATTTGTTTGTTCAAAAGAAGGTTTTCGTCCGGATAAATATGCCAACAGAGAAAACAGAATTCTTCCATCACGGCCTGCCACCAGAGAGGGATGCAATGCAATGTTGAGGATAACTGCAAAAGATGGAGGAAAGTGGGTTATATACGGGTTTGTAAAAGAGCATAATCACGAGCTTAATCCTAGCAAAATACCACCCCGACGATCACATAGGATTGCATTCTGTGAGGTATGTTTGAGACAAGTGTTTTGCATGTAATGCCTGCATACACAATTCTGTATTTAGGTTGAGGCTTTTATTCTGTTTTCTGGTTGCATTATGTTTGTTGTTCCATAATCACTAACCATTGTCAAAATCTATAATTTTGTACTATTGTATTTAATCAAAATCTTTTGAACTTTTTTATTTTTTTAATTTTTTAATCAAGGGTAAAGATTGAATCCCTAATGCCATCCTTTGATTTAGATGCCTGGCAATACAATGTCTTTGGCTTTTTTTGTAAGGGAATAGATTTATTAAAGAAACTGCTTTTTCAAATGACAATGTACAAGGGATGCCTGAATCATTGGATGGAAGCAAGATACATCCAGCATGTATTTCAGAAATTTCTTGTAGTTAGTGATGGCTACGAATTAAAAGAAGCTAGAAAATTGAACTAGGACTTGCAACATGCTCAGGATAAGTGTTGGGATTTATAAAAAAAGAAAAGAAAGGATAAAAGGATTGGACTTGGTTAAATTAAATATGTCAAACCAATATCATTCCCTATTTCTATATGTACATTTATTGTTACTATGATATAATCTGGTCGGCTGGTTGGTTTTTGATTTAATTTCTTTTGGGTTTGCCAAATTAAATTCAACTTAACAAAATCCCAACTTATTTCTAGCTGTATCTTCATAGAGTAAATAATTCGAACTCATTTGTGTAGTTTACTGGGCTTTAAAAGGAAAGATCACTTAAATGTAAGTTAACCGATAGGCTTACTGAACCTGGGTTAGGTTTTCATCAACCAAAGAATTTTGTTTTTCCTTTAGTGAACTTCTTAAGTGCCTAGCATTAACAAGTGTATGTGCATGGACCTTTAGCTCTGTTATACTGTAGCATCAAACTGATTAAATGTGTGGGGCATAAAGTTCGGTGGCAATTGATTCCCCTTCCCCTTCCAAAACCGCCTCCTAGAATTTAGATAACTAGAGTGGTTATCTGTAATAATTTGCATATAACTATCACCATCGTTAGGTTAGTGAACATCAATTACATATCTAAGTTATGTTTGATTTGGATTATCTGAAAACTTAATAGAAACTTCTTTTTCATAAGCATTCATTGTCGTCGTCATCATTCTTGCCTGGATCCCATATGAATGGGGTCAGCCATATGAATTCTCTTTTTCCAGTATTTTCTATTATACACCATGTCTTATAAGCAATAGTCGATTTGTGTTTTATTTGTGCCACTCTTGTAAGTGATTTAATGTTCTTTTCATTTCTTAAAAAGGTATTTGCTATAGCTAATTCATATGGCCTTGCAAATTCTAGGAGTGTTTTCCCGTCCTCATTTCTTAATCCAAAGCCTTGCCCCCACATGGACTTGTTGTATTTGAGGTTTTTTGTTGTATTTTGCGTTATTTGAAGGGTGCACCTAGAAGTGGGCTGTTTTATAAGCCTTCTTCCTCCGTATATGTGATGGGTTTTAATGATGTAGATTTGGCTGGCAATCTCTCTGACAAACGATCTACATTTGGTTATTGTTGTTTGTTGACAATAATCTTGTTACTTGGCGCAGTAAAAAGCAAACCGTCGTTGCTGTTTTAGTGCTGAGGCCGAGTATTGTGCTACAACTCACACCACTTATTAGATGTTGTGGGTTTGCTCTCTTCTTCAAGAGATGGACATTGATGTTCCTTCTCTTATGCCAATTCATTGTGATAAACAAGCAACTATCTTTATTGCTAGCAATCATGTTTTTCATGAGCGTACCAAACATATAGAGGTTGATTGTCATTTTATTCTCGATATGCTGATATTGAAACAGATTGTTACTCCTTATATTTGCTCAAATGATCAACTGGGTGATATTCTTACAAAGCCGTTAGTGTTTTACTTGTTTACTTTGGGGCATTATTGAAATTTTGGTATCTCAATATATATATAGGAGAGGTGATGTAGAAAACCTACAACCATCCAATTATATTCTTCATTTCTCTTATTCTCTATTTCTCTTCTTTAAACCCTAAAAAAAACACACAAAATTTAACTAATTGTTTAAATTCTAAGCAAATTATATACCAATCATCCATGTAATAGTCAAAATGAGTTTGAAGAAGAAGAAGAAGAAACATAACCATGGTAGTGGGTGTCTCTTCTCCTATGTACATACTTGCCATGTGTAACCCATATAAATGAGAAATTTAGAAAGTTAGCTCCGACTTTGTAGAGATTCTTCCTTGTTCAATTTTGTTTCAATATTGGAGTTTTTGGAGTATTTTAGTTCTTGCAAAACTTTCATCTATTTAATCCAGAACAATTCTTTCTGTTTAAATTAGTAGATAATAGATATACTAGTCTCAATTCCTTTATGATGATGACCCAGCAAGGTTGTTTTGTTGTTTGATAATAACAAGATTGAACTACTTATTTTGATTGATAACACTTTAAAGATTTAAAAAAATCCTAATGCCATGGAGAAGTTTCTTTGTTTTTACGGGGTTCTAATATGATACCTTATTCTCATTCTGTCTTGTTGTCGTGTGACATGTATTTCATGTGAACTAAAGGATCAATGTTACAAAGCCAATCTCTTTCCTACAATTTTTGTTAGGTTTGCAAAGATGCTGGTGGTGATGTCCCAACCTGCTTATAAGGCCATTTTAGTGCTCTTACATTCCAAATATTAGGTCTTTTTTGTTTTTTTGAGGGCCACATTCCTAGGGGCATCTTTACCTGCATACGAGATTATTCTGGTTTTAATTATGGGATTATTCTTATGTTTGTGATGCCAATATGTTGTACATCTTTTGCAAATTGCTTATAAATGAGGACGTAATTTGGGTATTAGATGAATGCACCAGTGAGGAAAAGTGAAGTGGTTTATATTGAGGGTAATATTAGAGGAAGGGGAAGACCAAAACTCATTGATTAAGAAAATGAGGAAAAATGTGATAGCATGCTGTTTGGGTGAGTTTATGATTATAGGTGGAGCAAAATAGTGAAAAGATCATGTAGCCCACCCCACGTAGTTGGGAAATGGGTTTTGAATGGATGTGGGGAAGATGTGATGGTAGTCGGAATTTTCCAAGGGAGGTTTTTGGAGTGCATCCCAAATAATTGTATTGCATTTAAAGGACGAGTTAGCAGTTATTTGTTTATTTTAAGGTCAAGTTAGCAGCTTTAGCTTTCTTCCATGTGTAATCTAATAGATGGAATTGATTTATAGACGTCGTTTTCACTTGTATTTTAAATCAAAACTATGCCAAAAGTGCTCCTCCGGAAAGTGCGTCTTGATCATATGTTTGGGCTAGTTTATAGTTTACATATTGGCTCTGTGAGGTCTTCTCCTAGCTGATGACAAATATGAATTGTATGACTTCTCCTATCTGCTTATAGTTGCTTATACTTCAATTAGGAACTAAATTGACTTTTCATAATCATGGAAGTGGAAAATAACACAATTTCTTCCATGACATTCGATTGTAGAATCCATTCACAAGAAAGAAATGCATTACAAAAAATGAGTGATCACCACCAATGATGGTAAGAAACTGAAATTGTTTCATTTTGTTTTCCAATTTTGTTATTGTTGTGTGAAATAATGTCATTCTGTTACTTCTACAATTAATCATGTGTTAGTATTACTACCATTTGTGGTGTACTAGAATCCATTATGGTTGCATACTTTATTTTCATGGAACTCTTAGATGTGTCATTTTGCGTTCTATATTGGATTACTGGAAATTTTTGAAGAGCTTAAAAGATGTACAAGGAAGAAAGGTATGGACACTAGGGAGTTGCCTCTTGCATATGCTGTTTCAGTGTGGCAAAACTCTTGGTTGACAATAGTCATGGAGCTCCTGGTTGGATGAGTACAAAACATTCCCTAATTTTACAATCTATTCTTGAGATTTAGATGGCTACAATAGTCCCATCAGTTTTAAGTAGGAAACTTCCTTGCATTAGCAATTAAATTTTGTACCTTAATCCTTTTAATTTATGTCCAGAGTATGCTTGTGTTGCTAACAAGTTTCTATGAATGTTTATCTGCTTATTTTCTGATGGGTTATTATGATTCTCGTACTCATGCAGGACGAGAAGGATCTCAAGATTCGGGAACTGTCCACAGATCTTCATCGAGAGAGAAAAAGGTCTGCGGCTTATCAAGCACAGTTACAGAAGATTTTGGAATATGTTGAGCAACACACTCAGCGGCTATCCTTGAAAATAGAATCAGTAGTTAATAATGTGAAAGAGCTTGAATCTGAAGAGCAAGAAGATTCAGACTCTGACTAGAATGAGTGTTCTTTTGAAGTCTCTTTCCGAGTGAACGAATCAGCCGCATTTCTTGTGTCTTTGTAGTTCACATAATGGATTTCACTTCTAATGTTCGCTTTGGGCAGCTTGTTCTGGACCTAGAGTTTTGACACATATCAATGAAACCCATTTTCTTCTTTTACAGGCAAGCATTCAAATAATTGGTAAAACTGTATGTGCTCAGATTACAGGGTTAGGGACGGTAGAGATAAGTTTGTCTCCAAATTCCATTGGTTGAGCAGAATGTCGCGTTCTTGATTCAGGCTATGTTCTGCCTACATTTTGTAAACTGATTACAGATTCACTGATTCGAATTCTATCCGGATTATTAGGTCGGATTCAATTTGGATAAATATGAAAATGAAGAGATCTATTCGACTACGAAGATTTGTATTGTTATTTTATTTTTTACTGGTACTCACCTTTTGGGTGAGACCAACAGCCACACAAGTGATCCAAGTCATGTTTCATGATGAATGAATAGATATTTGGCGAGTCGGACATATCACGGCATTGAAATGTCAATAAGTCGTGTTGCATGATGAATGAGTAGATATTCAGTGAATCGGGCATATCATATCATTGGTATGTTCAAATCAATAAAAATGTATTATTTAGTAAAATTCGCCTACTTACACATAAAAACTGCTCTCAATTAATTAAAATGATGTATTTTGAATGATTAGGCATACAAATGAAGAAGAAAGAAATAAACAATATTAATGTCTTAGTTGGGCTGGGCTGTTGTTGTATTATAATACATGGGTATGCTTGGTTCCTGAATATATAACCAGATGGGCCTATATTTGACGAACTACCCAAAAGGAGGCCAGGCCTTAAAATTGGCGTACAAATCTACGGATCTACCATTTCAACTCCCATTAAACATTTGAAGACCCACAAACATTTCATTGAGATCTGCTCTCTCTCTCTCTCTCTCTATATATAATATAAATATTTTTGATGCTGAGTAAAAACTGGGGACAGAGGACTGTTCAGGCCAGACAACAAGAAGATTTTAGCATTCAATCTCTCTGTCAGATCAGCTCGAAATCGAACTTGAAGTAAGTAACTAATCTGATAAAACTATCATTTCATTTTAAATTTGATCTATTTTTTGCTAAGTATTTTAAATTTAGCTAACTTGTTCGATACCTGAAGTCATCAAAACTCTCCGTTTTACATTTCATTTTTGTGGTTGGATGTCAATTTGGTTGCTGAGGAACGGTGGAAATTGAAAAAAAAGTAACAGAACAAATATTTGGAATGTTATATCTTTATTTTCTTCAGCTTTCTCAGCAACCAAACGGAAGATTCGGGAACAACATTTTGCATAGCTAAAAAATAAAACCTTTAATGTCATCTAACTAGAGAACAATAATTTTGGATTAAGAACTTTTCTTTTTTTGATAAGTGAAAAAAAAAAAAAAAAGATTCTCCATGGTAAGCAGGTTCCTTAATATATTAATTTTCATGAGTTTATTTATATTACTGAACCCCTTTTGATTGCTGAGAATACTTAGTAAGTGAAAAAAGAATTAATAAATTCTTTCAAATGCTATATTATATGTTTTCTATGTTTAGGTTTTGAAAGTGTAAAAGTTATATGGACTACATCAACTTGGCCGAGGACTTGTTTCAGTCTTAAATGGTGTGTCTTTTTGTTTTCTAATGTCTCAAATAATTAAAAAAAAATTCTAAAGATCTCCAAATTTAAAATTTTCCCTTAGAATTTGTGATTTTTTCCCACTATCAATGGATATTAATTTGTATATCGTTTGCAGGTGATGAATTAGTGGGGTTTTTTTTATAGCAATTCTACCATTGTGGCTGATATAATTTCAAAGGCTCATCATTTTTATTGTTGAACTTTTTTGGATGATTTTCTCCCTCAAAGGTGTCCTTTTTATTACGTGAAATATGTTTATATTTATTCACTTAGAATTGGGGAATTAGAATATCTTAACTCAATTTTTTATTTTATTTTTCTCCTGTAAGAACTTCCCCTTGAAATGATTACGCCAAACAATTGGAGTTTGATTCCTTCCTCAGATTTTTTTTTTTAAATAAATGTTTTATGTTCCATGGTACAGTTGTTCATTTTGTGCCTTGGGGATACATTGTGAGACAAAATAAACAATTGGGAGAATGTGATGGATTTAAATTTGTGTTTTTGAGTTTAATGTTGATAAGTTGACCCTTATGAGGGATGCATGATGGATTAGAATTGAATGAGGTGTTCTATTACTTGTTCCTAAGGTGGAGAGTTAGTGGTGGTAATTACTCTTTTGTGTAAATCTGATATGATAAATTGTTCCATTATTAAAAGTTGCTGCCATAAACATCTATAGTGAAAATTTGAAAAAGCAGAATTTCATAATCTTTCAAACTGATCCTGTACAATCATTTACAACAACATACAACATTATTTTTGTTTATTCCATCTAGATGATTGCCATATGCCTTCCATGCAATCTGAGCCATTAAATTTTAAGAACATTCAAGCACAACCTTTTGAGAGGCAGGTATGAATCTTCTTGGGATGAAAGGATGCACAAATGTTCTAGAGTGATATGAAGTGTCCACTTCTGTAAAATAGAAAACTTAATAGTTCTTCAAATGGGGGATATTTCTTAATTGGTAATTCCTTTTGTAGGAGCAAAATGGCGGGAGCCTTAGATGGGCATGATTTTTTTGACGGTGACCAAGGTTCAGACGATGAAACTTTTGAAAATTTTAGAGAACATGAAGCCAGGGAAGATGGGTTGTTCCATAATTGCAACTCGCGTACTGTTGTAAATGATGGCTTTATTTTTATGGAACCATCATCGAGCAGTTTAAAAGTGGAAAATTTAGAACCATTTACAGGGATGACTTTTCCGTCACTAGATGATGCAAGAGATTTCTATTATGAATACGCAAAGCGTACAGGTTTCACCATTCGAACAAATCGAATCCGACACTCACTAAAGAACATGGCCATAATAGGTCGGGACTTCGTATGTTCAAGAGAAGGCTTTCGTGCTGTGAAGCATACGCTTAGAGAAGACAGGGTTCTTCCTCCAAGGCCAATCACAAGAGAAGGGTGTAAAGCAATGATAAGATTGGCAGCACGAGACGTAGGTAAATGGGAAGTTACCAAATTTGTGCGAGAGCACAACCACAAGCTAATGACAAACTGTAAATTTCCTGGGGAGCTGCCAATCGTAAATATACTCAGTGAGGTATGTCCAAGTTTTACCATCATATAGAAGGATGTTTATGACAAGATCAATGAGATATGTCATATGATAATACGTATGCTTCTGATTTAAATTATGTTGTGGCTTTGTTATGTTATAGGAATTTCAATTTTATCTTCAACTTCTACAAGAAAAGCTATGGTTCTTTGTAGGGGCCATTGCTTGGTGCAATGGTAAAACTTGGACTGTCAAGTGTGAAGATATAAATTCGAGCATGAGGTCACCCGGTTAATGAGAATAGAGCCAATACAATATTTAGCGAACTTCTCGTTGCACCTAGATTGATAAGAATGCCTGGATTGATAAGAACACCACTAAATAATAGTCTTTATTTGGTAATATGGAATATATAGGTATTGATGTTTGAATATACACGATACATAGCACGAGGGAAGAGGGGTATTTATGTAAGTTTATTTTGAGAGTGCAAATTGAAATCCTCATGGAAGGTTAAGGAAATTTACCATTGTTTTTATTGGCTCATAACTTGAGAGTGTAGAAACATATCTGTTGGTAGCCTTTCTATTAGTCCATGTCCTGTAAATGAAATGTCATTTGCAGGAAACTGATAAATGAACCTTCCTGTCTGCCTCCTCAGTGCAGCAAGTGCAATATGTCTTGCTTTATCAGCATGTCTGACTTATATAATCTGTCCAATGCACAAGCAACAACTTTTGGTGTCATAACATCCAGGTGCTTCTTAGGGCAGGTTATGGCTGAATTGAACACTGTCCATCAACAAGAAGGTTGCATCATGAATGCATTTCCACAATCAGCTTCTAATTCTGGAGAAACCAACAGAATGAACTCCCCTCCTCAGCTATGTCAGGTCATGATAAAGGTTAAAAAAAAAAAACTGCCCTTGAATAGGAGAGACATTGAGGGCTCTTCAAGGTTCTGATCTTCAATAGTGTTGCTATTCCAGCAGACCACCATTCCCAAGCAACACTCAGTGCTAGTTCTACTGTCTTCCAAGTGGAGTGAACCCTTTCGATTTTCAGTAGATTCATCAATCTCGGTAGTAATGTAAGTACCCTACACACTGAACCATCATTCTTCACTGAATCTTCAACAATACCGACTTGTAATCACTTAATTAAGCTAACTCATACTCCTACAGTGTCTAGAACAATATCATAATACTCACTGGGCACATAATTAATTCTCCTAGCAGGCACAAATTCTATGCAGATGGAAGCTCTCAACCTCGCAATTACAAATCGTTTATATGTTGACCAGTATACATTGGAGTCCAATTTTTTGAAAATAGGAAGTTTGAAGTAAATCTACTAGTAAGCAAGCCCAGGAAAAAACTCCTAATTGGATTTAAACTTGGAACTCAAGAAAATAGAAACCTGTAGAAAATATAAAGCTGAAAAGAATAGCCACTTCTTAAAATTCCATCCCAAGATACTCAAATTCTAGAAAGGATTCATCTAATTCCTACCAAGAATATGAATTAAGAAATCTATAATGAAAGAACTGCTGCACTTAACTAAAATAATCCCAACTTTATTTGGGACACAACTACTTAATTTGACCAAAATACCCATGATACATTAAAACTTAAGGAAACTAAAACCCACACACTCAAGTACTTTATCACAGACACTTTCGATTGTACCAAAAGTGCTTTTGTGATGAAGGCTCCAAGTCTTTTTTTGAGTTTACAGAAGTGTAATTGTTCTCTAACCAAGCAATGGCTACTGCATCACATAAACCTTTGGTTTAACCATGTCTTTAATCAAAAAAACGATTTTCTCATTGTCTTACTTGGACTTTATTCTATGTAGGTATTGTCACCACAATACGCTTTCTAATAATTTGATATGGCACAACACTTCAATAACTCTGTTATGTTGTCGACGGTTTATTTTGTGGTGGTTTAAGTTATAGAGGACTTTTTGCATTAGGGTTTAATGGACGGAAGAAAGGTAGCGTCAAAGGGCCTAAATAGGCTTCAATTTGATGCTGTTAATTCACTAGAATTTCACAAAAAGTAGTTTTCGATAGGGAGATAAATGCAACTTACCTTGCATTATCCTAAAGTGCCCAACCCAACCTCCCCCACCCAAGTGACTTTAGGCCACTTTCATGCTGTAATGTTTTATGTAAATGCATTTTTAAATTGTTGGCCAACAAATTAAAACCTGTCTTACTAACATTATTGATAGGGCTCAAAATGCCTTTATCAAAGGGAGGAAGATTGGGAATAATATTATATTAGCTCAAAAATATCTTAGAGGGTACCATAGGAACTTGAATCCTCCTAGATGTAGCATAAAGGCTGATCTCCACAAAGACTAAGATTTCCTCAGCTGGCCATTTATTCTTAATATGCTTGAGTTATTGAAATTTCATCCCCCATACATCAATTGGATATCTATCTGCATCTCCACAACAACTTTCTCAATTTCAATTAATGGAAAGTTATGTGGCTTTTTTAAAAGTGCGAAAGGAATTAGGTAAGGTGATCCAATCTCTCCTTACCTGTTTGTTCTAGCTATGGATTGCCTTTCAACCATCATTGATAAGTGCATCAACAACAATCCTAACTTCCTATTCCACTGGAGATGTAAAAATCTTAGGATTTTTTATCTCCTGTTTGCTGATGACATCCTTCTGTTCTCTCATGGTGATACTTCTTCGACTGATTCATTTATAACAGCTCTAGACACCTTTTCAAGCTTGTCTGGTCTTAATCCACACCCTTCCAAAAGTCTCATCCTTCTTGCAGGGGTCAATGATCCAATCAAAACATCCATCTCTGATTAGTTTGGATATCCTATTGGTTGTCTACCTCTAAAGTACCTGGACATTCCACTCATCACATCTAGACTAACTTCAAGGGACTGTCAATCAATCAGTGAAAGAATGCTAGGTAGAGTATCTAACTGGTTCAACAAAGTTCTTTCCTTTGCTGGGGTGATTACAATTGATCCAGGTCACTCTCAGGACTAACCTTATGATCCTTCCATTCAATGTTATCCTGCTAATCAATCAAATTTCCAGCTGTCCTTATGCCAAAGGAATTGCCGAAACCTGGAACCTTCCTAATTCCTAATTCTTTATTCGAACCCACTGAAAAAAATCTCTTCTTCACCTATGATAGTTGATTTGATTGTGCAATTGCTCTGTGTTGATAAAATAAAATAAAATTGAAGAGAAAAATTAAACAAGAAGAATAGAAGAATATGACTTGGTTCGGCCACTACGGCCTACATCCACGGCACACAAAGCCCAAAGGGCTACATCACTTTTATTGTATTCTCTCTTAGTTTTGTTTATAATGACCACACCTCTATTTATAGGTGAAAGAATAAACATGATAAATGTGAAAAATACATTAATGGAAGATTCCTAAAATCAATCCCTTAAATCATCTTCCGTCAAGGCTTAAATCACTCCAATAATATATTCTCCAACACCTCCCTTCAAGTTGGTACACGGAGATTTTAACTCAAGTGTCCAACTTGAAACTAAATACGAAGTTTTGGGGGATCCGAGACGAGTTGATCCGGGGATTTGAGACGAGTTGATCCGAAGATCCAAAACGAGCTGATCTGGAGATTCGAGACGAGTTGATCCGAAGATCCGAGACGAATCTAGAGTAGGGTATGATAACCTGCTTTGATACCATGTTGATAAAATAAAATAAAATTGAAGAGATAAATTAAACAAGAAGAACAGAAGAATATAACGTGGTTCGGCTACTACAGCCTACATCCACGGCACACAAAGCCCAAAGGGCTATATCACTTTTATTGTATTCTCTCTTTTTGTTTATAATGACCACACCTCTATTTATAGGTGAAAAAATACACATGATAAATATGGAAAATACATTAATGGAAGATTCCTAAAATCAATCCCTTAAATCATCTTCTGTCAAGGCTTAAATCACTCTAATAATATATTCTCCAACACCCTCCATATTTGATTGTGGTTGTGCCCTAATCTTGTTGATGCCTCGCCCTGTTCCGACAGTTTTTTCTGATACTGTTCTTCGAGTTTTATGCTTGAATCAAGGGCCTTGTGCTCTCTGTTGGGGGTTTGTTGATAGTTCGAGTTAGTAGCTATAAGCCTATAAGTCTTGGGCCTGTTTGCCTTTTGGAATCCTGTAGCCCAAGGCTAATTGATTGGCTGGTTATAGGTTTTTTATTTTGGGGGTATGCTCCTTTGTATATTGTACATTTTTCGTTTCTTAATACAATTTTATTTACCGAAAAAACAAACTTTGTGGAATGTTGGATGTTTGGGAAAGGCTTACGTGTTTAAGTGTTGTATTGGAGTTCATGATGAGAGCCTTTTAAAATAATAGATGGTGATTGTGATTATTACATTTTGCTTGCAAAGAATATTCTGGGGATCCTAGATTCCCTTGTGCTGTGCATCCAAAGTTAAGGTTTTTGTTAATTCAAAAGCTTTAAGAAGTCATTGGAAAGTTCTCTAAATTAATCTTTCAATTTCATGGGTTGTCTCCTAATTCTACATACTTTTGACTTTTATCAACACAAAATACATAAGCCTTCAAAGGTTTTTAGTTAATGTGGTGCCGATAATCGAGAGTACTGGGAAAGGTGAATTGGAATTGGATAGTCTTAACTTATGGCATTATTTGCACAAAGTGACTAGTCAGGTTTGAACTTGTATATAGTCCGAGCTTTTACAACTGAATCAGGCAACGGGTCCTAAAATTCTTCAACATGCTGATCAAATATAGTGGTAAGACTTGCTTTAACAAAAACTGTCCAAGCAGGCCCCATATGGAAATTCCAATTTGCAACCTTTTTACTAGCCTGCTGTGTCATAAACACTGTCAATGCCCTCCTCAACTTTTCCCTTTGCAAGGCATCAAGGAGCATTTGAAGTTCAATACCTTTTCCATATTCCTGGAATAACCCTGTTGGACAGCTAGTGTAAAACATTCCATAAGCAAATGGATTTATCAGTACCTAATCTAAGATTCTTGGAAATTTGATTATCTTGGGGCATTTTTGGCAAACTGTTGCCCTTGTAAATAAATGGTGAAACAGATTTCGACTATCTAACATTGAATAACTGGGTTAACTGCTTCTTGAACTTAGTTTGCAATCTGTACTGTTATTTATATTGAATACACTTTGAACAGGAAGTTAGGTAATTTTGGTTAAATCAATCCTTGAATTTCTTTATTATATTGAAAAACTTCTATTTTCAAGAAATGAAGGGCAATCAATCAATAAGGAAAACTTATATAGAATTCATTGTCCACTAGTTATTAAGGAGACATTATCTACTGATTTACAGGATAATTTAAGATGCTACAGATGGATGTCTCATTTGTATTGCCTTGTGGCTTTCTGTATAGCTCACAGGTCTATAATTTATCAGAACCCCCCTTCAAAAATCCTTTTAGTATAGCTTCATGTTGAATAGAAGAGATTATTATTAATGCATGCATGGAGTACACCAAAACTGTATAATCTCCAGATATTATGATGATTATCAAATACTTCAGAGATTATTGTCATTGATTGCACGAAGTTGTATTCTTCTGTTAATTTATCATTATAACTTAACTCGTTTCTAGAAGTTGATTTCTGGAGTTGCATTGTTTTTGCAGGAAGAGAAGGATAAGAAAATCCGGGATCTATTTGATGAGCTGCAACATGAAAGAGAACGATCTGCAGCATTGCAGCAACAGGTATGCGTGATTCTCAAGGACATTCAGGAACATGCTGAGTTCATGTCCATAAGAGTTGAAGACATAGTTAACAGCATGAAAGAAATTGAACTCAATGATGTATAACTTTTGAGTCACCGATGAAAGTATAGTTTTCTAATAGATGGGACATTTTATTTATTTCCATCGACTCTTTTACCAACATAGAACAGCAACCCCATTTTTGTGATCATTACATGTCAATGCTTGTCGTTCTCGTCTACCCTCACTGAGAAGTTTGCTTCTTTGGGATCATCATTTATTATGCACTTGAATTATTGTTGCATCCCGAACTTAGAACATTAAAAAGAACATTTGGATTTCAGAAATACATAAAAAAACATGTCAATATATTGGAATCAACTGCGACTCGTGACGGTGAATACTTCTTTGGGATCTATCACTTGACTCTGTAGCTTAATCCCTCAAATTAGAGCATATATAGATGGTATATGCTTAACGATTGGATAGTCTTGGCCTTGGTCTGGTCGCATTCTGTTTGTGAATTCTATTGGCATATCAAGTGAACAGGGTTGTCTTGAGTTTTCTAAGGTGTGGGCTAGGCCGAATTTGTAGCACTTCAAGAAGAGGCAATGCCCCTTCCTCGATTATCAATGAATTCAATCCCTTCAAGTCTAGGAGATGTAACACCTCAAGTTTCTGAAACCCATGTGCCTCAAAATACAAATCTCTCACCCTCATATCCCTTATTGAGACTCAGCCATAACAGATTAGGCAAGGCTTGCAAGGCTTTTAGCGGATCCTCAGTTAATCCTGTAAAATTTAGACCTAATCTGACAAGATTTTTAAGTTTAGGGATCCAATGCGGCAACTTCCCTAAACGCCCACTCAAATAGAGACGTTGAAGACGCTGAGGTGGAGATGTAAAGGATTGTAAATCCAGGATCTCATCTTCATGTACTGCCGAGACATCAAGAGTGGTAAGGTGTTTCATTTTCTCAATGGAGTCGATGAGAACCCCCATTTTCTCTTCTCAACTTTAAGATACCCAACGTTCTCAACTTCCTCAAATTTCCCAGCTCTCTAATTATTAGGTTGAATCCTTTATGACTTGCCTCCACAAAACTTAGTTTATGCAATTCCTCTAAACGACCAACCCCTTGATGCACATGCACTCACTCCTCTTTTAAGATATTTAGTAGCTTTATCAACATTAAAGTTATTGCCATAGGCCAAAAGATGCCACAACTTGTGCAGATTATCAATCTCAATCGGTAGCTCATGCACGAGGGAATTTTTCAGATCTAAAGTCTGCAGGTTGCGTAGATTGCCTATAGACATGGGAAGGATGTTCACTTTTGTATTCCTCACACTTACCTCAATTGAAATAGCTTCCCCACATCTTTAGGAAGATTATCGAGAGGAGCAGCTTCAAGATCTAACACCTTCAATAGCTTGAATTTTGCAAACAACGTACCTAAAAATAGCTTTGGCAATTGATCATCCAGCCTAAAAAGAGAAAAAGAACGAATTCTGAGGTTACCAATGGTTTCTAAAACATTATAAACACGGCTGTGAAATGATAGTTGCCAAGGTTGTCCATCAAAACTTGTGTCATTCTTCACAACTTGACAAAAACTCAACTCTTTTGATTTTGAAACGATGATCTCACGGATCAAGTCATGCACCCAACAAGTACAAGCTTTCGATTCAAAATTTACCTCTGACACTTGAATCAAGTGTCTACGAATTAGCTCTGTCAAGTATTCTTCTGCAACCTCTTCCAAAGTTTTTCTTTTTTCTGGTTTTACAAATCCCTCAGCTATCCACAACCGAATCAATCTTCCACAACGTATAGAGAAGTCTTCTGGTATTATGCTCAGGTACAAGAAACAAGATTTAAGATAGTAAGGAAGACCGTGATAACTCAGCAATATGATTCTTGTGAGACTTGTAAGATGAGGACTCCTTTGTAACTCAATACCGAGGCCATTGTAAAGCATTTTTCCATACAGATACAATCTTGTCTTTTGTTGATAAAAAAACCACCTATTGCCACAATTGCAAGCGGCAATCCTTCACACTTTCTAACAATTTTAAGAGAGAATTCCTTCAATTCTGGTGGACAACGGCTTCCGAGGTCTGATTGGAACGTCTTCTTGCAAAAGAGTTTCCAAGCGTCGACTCAGAGAGAGGCTTGAGTTGGTGGATGTAATCAAATGAAGATTCTTTGCATGAAGAAGCAACATCATCATTACGAGTAGTGATGATTACTCGACTACCTTTGTTATTCTTGGGTAAAGCATGTTTTATGTAACTCCAAGCCTCTATTTTCCATACATCATCAAGAACAACCACATATCTCTTCAGTTTCAGATATTTTCTTAACATTTCAATGAGTGAAACTTCTTTCATTGAGTTTATTCCTTCAGGAACAATCTCATTTCTCCATCTGTAGAACTCCCTGATAATTTTTTTTAGGAGCTCCTCCATCTTGTACGAGCGAGAGACAGAGATACAAGCATGACAATCAAAGTTTCCCGTCACAGTCGAAAACTTTCTTGGCAAGAGTAGCCTTTACCAATCCACCCATGCCAACGAGAGAAATCACTCCACATATGGGTTCTTCCGCCAAGAGCTTACTTATCAATTTACTCCTGAGAGATTCAATGCCTACAACCTCATCTTCGTCAATGAAAAGGGAAGCCACTCGAGGGTCATGCCACGTGCTATCTTTTGTGCCACTGCTCGATCCTTGCTCTAATAAACTGAATCCAAATCTGTCAGCTCTTTCCTAGCTTTATCCCGTTGATGGTTGTTCTGATCTCTCGAATCTCGGAAGCTATCTCTTGTCTTCCATTTTGTTTAAAAAAGAAAGTGATGAAGTGAGGCTGATGATCATATGGCATTGCCAAGTAAAGTAGGTGGTATTCATCAATGACATCTTCGATCTTTTATAAGAAACATCCATTACGTCTTTCACCCAATGTTTCACGCCATTGTTGATCCTTGTTGTTTCTGCAGCCATGGCATCTGCAACCTTCAAGAAAAACTGTATGAATTCTAATTCATATTTGACACTGGCAACTTCTTTATGGACACCCTTCAGCAATTTTGCTTCGTCGGCTAACAAAGACACCAAATAATTTTCAATAACACAACTTACCACACTTTCTGCCATATAGAGAGCTAAGCGTTGTTTGATGGATATGGAAAATGAAATCTGATATATTGCGTTGTTGATCCTTCCTTTCCTATATATAAAAAGTTAAGGTACGTGAGCTACACATTCCAATCTAATAATCATTAAGCTGAATTATTTCAGGGAAATCTATCAATTATTCTTAAAAAATTGTTTGCATGTTTTGAGTAAATAGTTGGATACTTTAATGATATCACTTTTAGTATGCAGTAGATCTACAATACATTTGGTGCATTCGGTGAATCTGAATTTTGCGTGTTATACATGTGCGGTGAAATTTATCTCGCATGTTATGCACACACAATCCAAATTCACCCCGTGTATTTATTATGATAAAATATTCAAATTTAGCAGATTTACTAGTAATTTATTATGCATTGACAAATTTGAAGAAAACGTAAATGACAAAGATATAGATGCTTTAATTTTAAGTTTAAAATATCAATTATTCGAAGAGACTGAAAAACTTCCACTTTGAAGACATAATTAGAAAATCCGCAATGGCATTCAAGGTATTAAATTATTATTATTATTTTTTATATTCATTTAATTTTTCTTTATTATATCACATGATTATAATTAATTTCTGTTAAAAAAATATATTTTGTCACTCAACTTACAGAAAACACATTGCTTTTTTGAAGCAAGAATTATAGAGATTAAAAATGCATTCGAACCATGGTACAATGCATGTAAGTAATGCAAGAAGAAAGTTGAAGTGCGAAAGGATGAACTCAGTTGTATTAATTACAAAACAAAAGACGCTAAATGCTTTCATATTATATCTTTAAACATTATATTTTTTTTAAAAAAAATTACGATATGACAAATATGTCATTCTTTATTATTATGTATCAATAAAGTATACTCATTTATGCAGATTTATGATGCAATTTCGAGTCAAAGATATAACAAACAATGCATATCTAATAATATTTGATGATTCTCAGTCATTAATAAATTGTTCACTAGATGAGCTAATACAATTAAAAAGTCAAGTAATACTTTTTTCCTCACTCATAAAATTTATGGATAAAAAAATTCATTTAAAATGTATCAATATTACTAAAATAAATTTGTTCTTTTTGTAGGACAAGGAGATGAATGAATTTGACGACAAAGTGACAAGTTGCAAAGGAAAATCATTTCTTTTTATGATCAAGATAGACAATAGTAATAGTTTTGTGGTGACAGCTATCAAAGAAATTTCACTTGAGAATGATTTATTTGAAGAAGAACTCAGAAATATAAAAAGGATAAAGTATTGATAATTTCTAAAAGAATAGTAATAGATTGTTTAAGAATTGTTAGAATTATACCTTTTGATTTCTTATAGTTTATACTTGATTTATTTCATGTGAATAATAGTTACCTTATAGTTTTATTTTTTTCAACAAGTGAGTTTATATTGCCATTGTTACATAATGGAAATAGTATTGAGTGTTTTAATTAATGTGTTTGGATGTGTTATAATAGTTTTAAATGTTTTGGGTGTTATAATAAAATTTTAATTTATTGTTTATCCACCTGTATCACATGTGTTTTAAACTATATATATATATATATATATATATATACCCACATGAACGGCATATTGTATATTTAAACTTGATAGTTTTTATTTGAACCTTTAATTTAATAGGTTCTCTCAAGAATGCATGCAAAGATATATATATATAACACTGTGTTCAAAGCTATAAAATTATGTATAGTTCAAATAAAGTATACATGTATCATATGGTTATACTGTTGTATGTTTTAGAATAGCCATGATTGAATAATTTCTTATTCCCACCTATCATCTTAGGTATAGTTTTGCTGGTGTAAAGTGATAAAGTCGGGCAATTTCTCCAGTTTTGTCCAGTATCAACGTTTATAACAATAAGTCATGATTCATGTTACTACAATGAATGATATTGACGTCACCTATTTTAGTAATATGATTTACTAGTAATTGATGTAATACATTATAATAATGTGAGTTACCACAAAACTGTTGGAATTGCCTCACAAGAGAGGATTATGGGTGCAACTCAGACGGGTTGAAAGTACAACTCGGAGTTGAACTTAACATATGCAATATTCAACCCTAACTCAATCCTAACTCGACGTTGAAGCCAAGCTAACCAATCCCAATCCCACCCCTTCTTAAATATTTTTAGTTCGGACTGAATTCAGACTTGCAACTCGGGATGAGATTTCGGGTTACTGCTCTGATTTTATCGTATAAACATCCTCTACGACATTGACTTTATGAAATTAATAAATTATTTTTTATTCCTTTGTGTTTGGAATGCACATCATCTACAACTAGACAATTATTGTAAAGACTAAAAGGAACAACTATAACTAATTTACAATTGAAAAAATTAAAGATATTGACTAGTACATCCAATGACATAATAACCAATAGACCATTGACTAGACCAACCTAATCATAATTTAAAATAATTAGGGTATATTTAAAATAACAAAATATAAAAATCAAACTTAAAATTTAGGTTCAGGTTGGGTTTGGGTTGAAGTCCAATCCTAATTGAATTTGAGTTGGGATTTTTCAATCGAGACCTAACCCTAATTGTAAAAACGATTGTCCAAGTTAGTGAAATATCATATTGGGTTTGGATTTGGCTTGACCCACCCAAGTTGCACTACTACTAATAATAAGATTTAACAACCAATTCCTAAAGAAAATACTTGCCCCGGGCCATATCAGAAGGAACTTCCTTCTGCAAGGTGATGTGGTCCAACCATAATACAACACATGTCCTAAAATTAAAAATTGCTAAAACCTATTTCAACTTGATCCTTCCTCTCTTTTCTCTCTCCATACATTTTGCAACTTGTCAAGTATCCTTCTATCATATAGTTTTGTGAAAGTAGATACCATAAAAGAAATGAAGAGATTTTAAATAAATGGGTTCTTCAGACCCAATTCATCCATTAAAAATTGATGTGCTCGTGTGTATATATATATATAAAAGAGATCTGAAAAGATATATATATATATATATATATATATATATATATAGGAGATGGAGATTTGCTGGTATATATATATGAACATGTATGGGAGATGGAGATGTAGATGTAGATTTGCTGGTGTATATATACATGTATATGCATGTGTACATATATATATTTAAAACATGTTTTAACATTTGGTTGAACCACATCATTTTGGAAAAGAAATTCTTTCTCATATGGTTTGAGACAAAATTGTTCTTTAGTAAAAAAAAATTAAAAAAAGTGGAGTAAGTTTTCAAACCGATCCTATACCATCACTTGCAATGACAGAGAACACTATTTTCAAACTGATCATGTACAAATATTGGCTTTATTCTCACTAAGTGGGTGTCTTTATACTCAAATCCATACATCTTCACACTTGACGGTTCAAGTTTTTATCATTGCACCAAACAATACCCTAACCTTAGCTTTTTCTCGTAGAAGTTTAAGATAAAATTCAAATTTGTATAATGTACCAAAACATAATTTAAATCAAAAGTATTATCATATGACATATCTCACTGATGTCACAAGTATCCTCCTATATGATGATGGTAAAACTTGGTTCTAAATTTTCCGCTTTTAAACTGATGTCATAAGCATCTTTCAAGGGATCCACAATCACACTCGGTGCAAAGATTGTGCATATTTTGAAATGATTCAACGACGACAAGAAGTAACAACATGAATAACAACGATGACAACTATAGTAATAGCAACGGTAGTAAAAAAAAAAAAAAAAAAAAAAAACAACTGTATTACAATAACAACAAAAACAAACATAGTGATTCCGAACCAGAACGAAAGCAAGAGGTGAGAAAATAGATGAAGGGGGTGAGATGACAGTGAATAGGTAAGTTGAATAGACAGAGGGGTTGAGAAAAGCAAGAACAGAAATGGGAAAGCACAAAGAAAGAGAGAATTCAGAAGAAACAATATTATTGTTCTCAAAAACTGATGGAGTACCATGAAAGTTTTATAGACAAACAACTAAAAGTTTGTACCCAGTACATAAGGCTCCGATAGGAAAGTTTCATAGACAAACACAGTGCACAAGGCTTCTGCTTGAATGAGAGGGGTCTGGGAGATGTAGATGTCAGTTAACTTTAGTCTCATTTTTGGAGAGGTTATTTCCAAGTCTCGAATCCGAAACCTATCGCTTTTGGACTAAAGCATTTGGTATCGCACTAAGGTGCGACCTCTTCTTTTATAGACAAATTTTAAAAGAAAATAAAATATTCAATAATTACTAAAATATCCAATAAATACTCAAATAAAAAATATTAAAGTATCCCTAACAATTTGTCTCTGTGCCTGCGCCTACACCTAAAATAAGTATGAAAAAGGACAATTGGCTGACTGATTTGAGAACATAATGCTGCATGCTCCATCAATTGGACTTCCTTGAATTGGACATGGTAGTGGAACCTGAACATCATCAAAGCCATTAATAAGAGAAGGAAAATTTAAAGCCTTACATGGATGGAAATTAAGAAATAGAGCAAACTTACTCTGCAAGTGTGTGGAACTTGAGTGCTCCTCCTCTGTGTTTCCTATCACAAGGAACAAACTTAATTAATGGAAGGAATTAGCTAGAATAATCATTATATAATTTCTCCAATAATAAATAAATCTTAAATCCCAATAGAAGACAATACCAACACTTGAAGCAGTGGCAACGCTCAGTTCAGTTTGTAGGATCTATATTGGAATCCCTTAACCTTGGGCCACTGATATAAAGATGATATATTCTCAACAATCCGATTGTCTGGTCGCATTCTTTCTAAGAATTCTGTTGGCATATCATAACACCGGAGTTCTCTGAGTTTTCTGAGCTGCTGAATGCTAGAGGGCACCTCCTTCAATCTTGGGTTAGACCCAATGTATAGCACTTCAAGCACTAGCAATGCTCCTTCCTCTATTATCAATGAATTCAATTCCTGCAACCCTTCTAGATACAGTTCCTTAGGCTTCTGAAACCCATGTGCCTCAATATACAATCTCTCACCATCATATGCATTATAGAGCTTCAGTGATAGTAGATTAGGCAAGGCTTGCAGGGCTTTTAGCGGATCATCGGTTAATCCACTAAAAGTTAGACTTAATCTGACTAGATTTTGAAGTT
The DNA here is from genome assembly GCA_026545225.1 of Cornus controversa. NCBI lineage: Eukaryota > Viridiplantae > Streptophyta > Magnoliopsida > Cornales > Cornaceae > Cornus > Cornus controversa. The sequence goes on from CM048849.1 coordinate 43,827,697, forward strand.
TAGGGATCCACTCAGGCAACTTCCCTAAACGCCCACCCAAGTAAACACGTTCAAGACATTGAGGTGGAGATGTAATGGATTGGAAATCCAGTATCTCATCTTCACTTAGCGCTCTGATGCTAAGATTGGTAACGTGTTTCATTTTTTCAATGGACTCGATGAGTGCCCTCCCATTTTCTCTTGTCAACTTTCTGATACCCAGCTTTCTCAACTCCGTCAAATTTTCCAGCTCTCTAATTATTAGGTCGAACCCTTCCGGACTTGCATCCACGTAATGTAGTTTTTGCAGCTCCTTTAAATGGCCAATTCCTCTATGAATTTTCACTCCTCTTGTAACATCAAAAAGTTTATCAACATAAAAGTTACAATTGAAGGCGAAAAGGTGTCGTAGCTTATGTAACTTGTTAATTTCAATGGGTAGCTCCTCCACAAGAGAGTACCTCAAATCTAAAGTTTGCAGGTTGTGCAGCTTGCCTATGGACTTTGGAACAATCTTCACTTTTGTGTTATTTACACTTAGGTACCTCATCTGGAATAGCTGTCCAACCTCTTTAGGAATATTATCAATAAGAGCACCTTCAAGATCTAACACCTTCAATAGCTTGAATTTTGCAAATAACATATCTAAACATGGCTTTGGCAACTGGTCATCCGCTTTGAAAATGAAACAAGAACGAATTCGGAGCTTACCAATGGTTTCTGGAACATGATAAACACTTTTATGGAATGATATTCTTCGAGGATGGCCATCAAAATTTAGGTCATCCTCTGCAACTTGACAAAAACCCAACTCTTCGGATTTTGAAACGATGATTTCATGGACGATGTGTTGGAATATTTTAAATAAATAAAATATTTTTTGTGGTTCTATGCATTATTTCTAAAATTGGATTGCAATGTAATTATTGTTACTTGATGGGTTGGGGTTATACTTGTCAATTGTGGTCTAATTGGCAGTATAATATTTACACCGTTGGATTGTGGTTTTCCAATTTTATTTGATAGGATTTAATCCTAGCCGTTGATATCTAGGTCTCCATGATAGGAAGGGAGACTTAGGTATTTTATTTGTAGAGAAGCCGTCCCCCCCTGTTGTTGTTATAAATAAGGGTTTCACAACCCTTATTCAGCCCTATCGAAGAACAACTCTCAGAAAGGGGGTAGAGCTCTCTAAGGATTTCTTGCAGGAACACAAAGGTATTCTACAGTTTAATCTTCATTTAGGTATGTCAATTAAAATCTCTTCTTTAATTTATTGCAGTATTCTTGATTTCTACAAGTTGAGTATGGATTAAATTCCAACAATTGGTATCAGAGCCAAGGTTAGGACTAGAGTTTTTCTTTGTAGAAATCAAGACTATATATATATATAATTGCTCCATAATCTAGCATGAAACCTGAGTATCTGTTTATGGGGAGAGATACTCTTGTACACTTGTGGGTCAATTTTGTTAACCTTTGAATTTTGTTCATGGAAGATTAGCTTATGTTGTGTTTTAGTTCATTCAGCATGCGTGTATTTGGGAGCCAGCAGATACGATGTTAGATGACATGGAAAAAGTGTCATTACTTTTACATATTATTTATATTGATTTCTGTGCATAATAGTTTATCATTTATTAAGTAAATTGTTGATGCACAGAATGTTAAACATTCAGATTTTAAAGGTTTTGATACACATTCTTAATGTTAAGAATTGTTTTTTTTTTAAAAGTTATGATGAGATTGCATGTCTCGATTTTTGTGCACAATTTGAAACAATTTTCATCCAGTGTGTGCATATATATATATATATATATTTACTTGTATATAGAGATGACAATTTAATAGTTTTATTTTATTTTATTATTATCTAATTCATTAAGTTGATTCAAATATTTTTTCTTTTGAATTGTTTATTAGAATATAATGTTCTAATGCATGATGATAGAGTGAGTTCCCATGAATTGTGTCTTGATCTAATTTTGGGTTAATTTTTGAATTTAGTTCAACATGTGTACATATGTGAGCCAGCTTATATGGTATCAAATGACATGTATATTTATACACTATATTAACAAGTGGCAATTATTGGTAAGACTTGTGCAATTAAAGAATATATATAACATATATGAATTTTTGGTTTCTTTGCAAACCAAGTTTCTGGAGGTTGTGAGTCTTGAGTGACGTGCACAAGTGTGTTTACCAATTATGTCCAGCAACTTTACATGTGCTATATTTTTCAAAAGGCTACAGTTATACATGTTTAAAGCATATATTTTTTACATGTACAGAGTGATTGAACATTTAATTTAATTGTTCAATAAATTGTGAATAGTGGATTTTATGTGCATGGATAAATATAAATATATTTCTTTTATTTATATTTAAGTTTGTTGGATCCATGTTTATATTTTGTCTCATTATATTTGGGTTTATTTTTTGTGCATTATAAAAAAGTTTTTGAACCTAAATAAAATGATATCTTAAAGTTTAGGTCTTTCCTTGGAGTTTAGGAGGACCGGTAAAGTGACCGTTTCAAGGTAGTATCCAAAGTGAGTGATGCCTGCCCAAAGGTGACATTCACTCATGTAGGTTATTATTTTTGAAAAATTTTACAGACAAATATTGGTCTTATTAAGGTCTTACAGTGCACTTACTTATATTGGGACATTAGTTCTGCCCAAAGGTGATCAGTGTCTGAATGTAGGATAAGTGAGTAGAATAGTTGAGAGTGTTTGGGTTAGAACTAAATAACCCTCTTGCCCAAAGGTAGTGGAAGTGTTTAGTAATAATTCAAGCATAATCAACTAGGTCTATGTGCGATTTAATCGCAAATTTGGGGGGTAAATGTATTTAAAATTCTACCCAAAGGTGATTTTTAAATAACATCTTACCTGTTCCCGCAGGGTGGAAGGTTTTGCACATAGTAAAACACCCTGATAAATTCGGCTTAAAACTCCAAGTACGAATTAAAGTGATAATCCCTAAAGCTGTGACATATTATTTTATATGTTGTTTATGTGGTGTTATTTAATATAACATGTTTTGAGGTTATTAACGCTTCCGCAATTCAGATATAGCTTACAGGAATTGAACCACTGGATGGTTCAAATTATACTTACCTAGAAGACATGTTTTGATATTATATTGGGTTTATTAGACTACGAGTCTGTACCTTTTAAGGAGAAACCCTCTATGCTGGTTGCAGAATCTTCTGAGGTAGTAAAGTTGTTACATTTTAAGTGGACTAAAGGTAATTCAATTGCCATAAGGTTGATTTGTGCTTCTATTGGTGTGATTTGTGGGGTGGTATTCTAGTATTTAATACTACTAAGAAACTTCTTGATCTGATTAGGAAGTAGTTCATGGCACCAAGAAGCAGTTACAGTATTATTATCTGACACAACTTGTGTCAGCCAGATATGATGGCAATGATTCAATGAGGGAGCACATTTATACGATGTGCAAACTGGTTAATGCTTTAAAGGGAGCAGAGAATCACATTTGATGATAAGTTATTAGTCCACATAGTGATATATTAATTCTCTGTTTAGGTCTTTTTGAGAAATTCAAGGTGAATTATAATTCACATGAGACAAAATAAAATATTAACCAGCTATTAGCACTTTGTGTGAGCGACTTAAGGGAATTAAAATTGAGTCAGATCATCTTGTCGTAAATATTAGCAGTAAGAATATTTTCTAGAAGAAAATAAGCGGCAAGAAAGGAAATTTGACTGAACAGAAAAGTTAAAAGTAGAACGATAAAGAAAAATGCATGATCATAGGAATGATGAATGTTGGTTCTGCAAAATGAAAGGACATCAAAAGAAAGACTGTCACAATTTTAAGATTTAGTTGAAGGAAAACAACGCATGTATGAAAATTATTGTGGTAATTTTTTAGCCCAATTAAGTTAACATGCCTGAATATATTTGAGGATTGATTCGAAATAGATCATACATGCCTCTTGTTTATCTATGGACTCGATACCTTCCGGATAAAATCGTGTTTTGTTAGAGATAATTAATATGTGCTATGACATAGGAGATTGAGACATATCTCTTGAAAGAGACATGAACGCTAGGTTAAGGATGAGATTATTGGACTACTAATTTTTCAGATTATAATTTATGTGTTGACTGTGTCAAAAAGATGTAGAAGAAATGCAATTTTTTAAGATTATAGATATGGAGGGTGTGAATCGTAGTGTTTTAGTACATATCTCAATGTTTTGAATGGGCCATAAGCCGAGTCTCAGACATTTACATGTGTGAGGATGCCTTATAGAGGTGAAATTGTATAATCCAGATATTAAGAAACTTGATCCTTATACTGTCACTTGTCATTTTATTGAGTATCTTGAGAGACCTTTCGGTTATAATTTTTATTATCCCTCTAAACCTATAAAAATTGTTGAAACATGTCATTGCAAAATTTATTGAGGATGTGTGAATTCAGTGGGAGTCTAGAACTTTGTGGTTTCTTTTATACTTAATGATGTTGAGTTGTATTAGATAGATGTCTAGACAATATTCCTCAATTGAGACATTAAGGAAGTGATTTACATGTTTCAACCTGAAGAGTATCGTGATCTAATGCATATACCTCAAGTTCAGTGGGAGTTAATTTGTTATCTTTGTCTTATATGTTGATGATATTTTGTTAGTTAGTAATGACATTCATGTAATACATGCATTACAGAAAAATTTAGACTTTTTCAAAAGGCATGTATTGACAAAATATTGAAAACTTTTGATATGAAGATATTGTGTACCAAGTAAGGTTCAAGGTGTTAAAGGAAATATGTTGTCAGAATAAAAGTGTCTCGATAATGATTTTGTGAGAAGTCAAGTTAATTTTAGCAAAATCTGCACATTGTTTATTCGAAGGTAGTGAAGAAAGTCTTGAGGTATCTCCAGAGAACTAAAGAGTTCATGTTGATCTATAGAAAATTAGACTACTTTGAGATAATTGGTTATTCCGATGCTGACTCTACAGATTGCTCGAGTAGTAGAAAATTCACTTCTGGATTTATTTTTTTTTTGCTAGCTCAAGGAGCTGTTTCATGGAAAAGCTCTAAGAAGTCTATTATCACATATTTCACTATGTATGCAGAGTTGGTTAGTTGTTGTGAAACAACCAATCATGCCATGTGACTGAGAAATTTTTATTGTGGATTTGAAGGTTGTGGACTCCATACACAAGCCTATGACATTTTCTGTGACATTGCAAATTGTTTAAGGAGCACGTGATCCGGATAGGTGTTCGAGAGTCATTGTGTTATGACGTCTGATATTTGTTTTATATCATGTTACATTGCAGTTAGCTTTCAGCTTATTTACACCTTATGGTGATAGTTATTTTCCTTCAATTTATTTACGCCTTTTGGTGACAGTTATTTGCATGCAAAATGAAGTTATGATGCATCATTATTATTATCTTCATTTATATATAGTTTATGCACGTGCTATTATGTTTGCCTGGGAGTGATGTTACACTCATGAGGGTGTTTGGATTAGATGTGGGATTGGCACCACATTGGTAAATCCAAACATAATTATTAAAGTGCCTGTGGGAGTGTTTCACACTCCATGAGGAGAGCTTGGGCTAGATATGGGATTGGCTCCATATCAGTAAACCCTCACACTGGACAGGAGGTTGGCGGTTTGCTGTAATATGTTCAGGTGACATACCATGATGGTATGAAGCAGGACGGATAGTGAGGTATGCGCTTAGACCACATGCAGTTTGCACATCTCATGAAATGCAGTAAAAATCACTATATTTGCTCAAATCCTAGATGGAATTAGTTTTGAGACCATGGAACTGTTTAGACTAATATATTACTTGTCTATGCATCCATGATCCACTATTGAGGAAGTCTATGGAAGAGAGTGTTTTAAAGTTTCAACTCATCTGTTTCGATAATTGTATTTTTCTAAAAATAAAATGAGTGGCCACTCGACTTTTCTAAAGTGTTGCAATCCATAATGTCGTTTTATAAAATTTAAAGTGCATGAACCAAGTGGGAGATTGTTGGAATATTTTAAATAAATAAAATATTTTTTGTGGTTCTATGCATTATTTCTAAAATTGGATTGCAATGTAATTATTGTTACTTGATGGGTTGGGGTTATACTTGTCAATTGTGGTCTAATTGGCAGTATAATATTTACACCGTTGGATTGTGGTTTTTCAACTTTATTTGATAGGATTTAATCCTAGCCGTTGATATCTAGGTCTCCATGATAGGAAGGGAGACTTAGGTATTTTATTTGTAGAGAAGCCGTCCCCTCCTGTTGTTGTTATAAATAAGGGTTTCACAACCCTTATTCAGCCCTATCGAAGAACAACTCTCAGAAAGGGGGTAGAGCTCTCTAAGGATTTCTTGCAGGAACACAAAGGTATTCTACAGTTTAATCTTCATTTAGGTATGTCAATTAAAATCTCTTCTTTAATTTATTGCAGTATTCTTGATTTCTACAAGTTGAGTATGGATTAAATTCCAACACGATGTCATGCACCCGACAAGTACGAACTTTGGATTCGAAATTTACCTCCGACACTTGAACCAAGCATTTGCGAATTAGCTCGGTCAAGTAATCTTCTCCAACCTCTTCCAAAGTTTTTCCTTTTTCTGGTTTTACAAACCCCTCAGCTATCCACAAACGAATCAATCTTGCGTGACGAATGGAAAAGTCTTCCGGTATTATGCTCATGTACAAGAAACAAGATTTGAGGTAATAAGGAAGATAGTGATAACTGAGCAATATCATTTTTGTGATACTGGTAAGATGGGGACTTCGTTGCAATTCAAAACCGAGGCTATTATATATCTTTTTCCATTCGGATATAATCTTGTTTTTTGTACATAACAAACCACCTATTGCCACAATTGCAAGTGGCAATCCTTCACACTTTCTAACAATTTTAAGAGAAAATTCCTCCAAATCAGATGGGCAATGACCCCCAAAGTCTGATTGGAATGCCTTTTTGCAAAAGAGTTCCCAAGCCTTGTTGGGAGAGAGAGGCTTTAGTTGGTGAATGCCATCAAATGAAGATTCTTTGCAAGAAGAAGCAACATCATCACTACGAGTGGTGATGATTACTCGACTGGATTTGTTATTCTTGGGTAAAACATGTTTTATGAAACCCCAAACATCTATTTTCCATACATTATCAAAAACAGCCACATACCTCTTGGGTTCTAGATATTCCTTTAACTTTTGAATGAGCGAAACTTCTTCCATCGAGTCAATTCCTTCAGGAACGAGCTCGTTTCTTGATTTGTAGAACTGCTTTATCATCTTCCTGAGAAGCTCCTCCATCTTGTTTGACTGAGAGACAAAGATCCAAGCACGACAGTCAAAGTGTCCTGTCACTCTTGGGCAGTCGTAAACTGTCTTGGCAAGAGTGGTCTTTCCTAATCCACCCATGCCCACGAGAGAAATCACTGCACGTATGGGCTCTTCTGCCAAGAGCTTACTTATCAATTCGTCTCTAAGAGATTCAATCCCTACAACTTCGTCTTCATCAATGAAAAGGGAAGCCACTCGAGGGTCATGCCAATCTTTTGTGCCACTGCTTGATCCTTGCTCTAAGGAACTGAATCCATATCTGTCAGCTCTTTGCTTAATGTCAGAGATGGTGGTTTTGATCTTTTGAATCTGGGAAGCTATCTCATGTCTTCGCTTTAGTTTAATGAACAAGCGAGTGACTTCATGAAAGAAAATGATGAAACCATGGCGATGAGACTGTTTTGCCAAGTAAAGCATGTATTCTTCGATGATATCTTCTATCTTATAAGAAATTTTTCTTAGGTCTTTCACCCAAATTTTCACACCATCGTTGACTTTTGCTGCTTCTGCCCTGGCTTCCGCATCCTTCAAGAAACACAGTATGTATTCCAATTCATCTTTGATGCTGGCAACTTCTTCATGGACACCCTTCAGCAATTTTGCTTCGCTCGTTAACAGTGAGACCAAATTGTTAACAACAGAGCTGACTGCAGCTTCTGCCATTGTTATATATGTTCCTTTGATCCACTTAACAGTACGTACTAGAGAGCAAGGCCTTGTTGGTGGATATGGAAAATGAAACTATACTATTATTAAAAGTGTATAGAATCGTGCACAAGAAAGACGAAGAAAAGTGAGGATTCACAAGGAGATTCTGTAGAGAGATAAAATTGAAATGCAAGAGAGAGCGTAAATCAAATTCAAGAGAATAACTAATTAGTGAGAATAAGAGTTTGCAAATAGAGAGAGGCAAGTTGAAACAAGAAGAAAATGACACAGCAAAAGGATATTATTAATGGAGTGAGGACAAATTAATACAAACCATTCAACTTTGTTCTCTATATTCACTTCCACGACATATGAAAAAGACATTGCATCTTGACAGTCTTTCGCAAGATCCTTTGCTTCTTGTTTTGTTTTGTTTTTGTTTTTTGTTTTTTGTTTTTAATTTTATTTTCAAACTTTCCCATATTCAACACAAGAAATAGTGTATGTCACCTCGTTATATATGTTGTTCACATTAAAATGGCCATACTATCTATATATATACTATTATTATTAAAAGTGTATAGATTTTTGAATTTTTATATACATTTTTATAATTTTTTAGTCAAATAATATTATAAACTTTTAATACAAATAGTTGGGAATTCATTAAATTCCCAACACTGATAGGATTTTGATACTTTCAGAATTCTCAACGGTAACAGAATTTTAAAAAGTTGATGAATAAAGCATCTCATAATTAATTTCTGGTTTAAGGAAGATTTTAGTGATGGTTGTAAATTACTACATAAACTAGATTTTCTACTAAAGTTTATTTGGATGGACTGTATTGTTTTGTTTGCCTTCATGGTACATGATGTCAGTACATTAATTTCAGTCTGTATTTCATATAAATAAATAAATCAAGCTAAGGCTAGTGGACTTGTTATATTTACAATGTGTATGAATTATATAAATATAAATTAAATTAGAAACCGAACAAACTTTAATAACAGAACAAGCAATACGGAACTAAAATGATAACCTAAATATGAAGTTTCTAAATGTGGAGAAGATTTACATTACATCAAATATACCCGATGAATTTGAGTCGAGCGATTTTACACGCGTAGTAGACGTTACAGTACGTATTACACATATACTGATGAATATATTTACACCATTTGCATTACAGACATTCTCTTAAATGTGAAAATATTTTTTTATTTTTTATATACATTTTGTGAAGTAATAAATTTACATATTTATTTAACAAAGCCGTCATATTTGTTTATGAATCTTTAAATATTACATCTAATTGTATAAGTTATGTTTATTGAAAATGTCCACTCATTTATTGCATATTTACAGTTGGTCGATAGAGATTCATAAAACACAACAAAAAAAAATGGTAGAATACAAACACTCAACACTCACACACTCTAGTTATTTTTGACCTATTCCTTTTGGATCAAATTTCTTTTTTTGAATAAATTAATTTCGAAAAGTCATGAATATTCATATATATGAGATGGTATATACATACATACAAGTGGAGGAAGTATATCTATGTGTGTGTGTATATATATATATATATATGTGGAAGAGACAAGTGAAGGGAATAAGTGAACCACAATAAGGGAAAGAATAAAAGAAATTCAAAAAGAAAAGAAAGAAGATAAGAAGAGAGGATAAGAAGGAATTAATCGGCTGAAGAAGAGAAAAAGGAAAAAAAAAGTAAGAATGAAAGAAAGAAAGAAGAAAGGGAAAGTAAGAGAGAGAAGGGAGAGAAGTCTAGAGAGAGAGAGAGAGACGAAACAGAGAAGAAGAAAGAGAGGAGGGGTCGAGAGGCGGAGCTGTGGCCATGGTGGCTGGTTCCGGCGCCGACGGCGGAATGGGTGGTCTTCTTGGCCGGAAATGGTGGGTCTTGCCGGTAGCTTTGCCATACAACCGTTGTAGTTGTGACTTCTCTTCATATTTCATTTTCAAGCTGGTCGCTTCGCAAATTTCTAGCCGTTAAGAGTCAAGGTGATATATATATATAATAATATATATAGCTGTATATGCTTGTACACGTGTATGTGAGTATTCGTGTGGCCATAGCAGTTCGGTTTGACAGTGAATGGTGATTGTTCGGGCTGTCCACGGTGGTGAGTAGAGGTGGCAAACTAGGCGGGTTTGGATCGGGTTGAATATGGGTTGTTGGTATTCATATTCAACCTGTTTGTAACGGGTCAAATATGGACGGATTGGATATGCGTCGGATTAATCCGTCAATTCATATTTGACTCGACTAGACACGACAGTAGCTAGGCGTGCCAAAATGTGCGGGTTTGGATCGGGTTGAATATGAGCGGGTCAAATATGGGTTGTGATCCATATTTAACCTGTTTTTATCCGACCCGTTTATAATACTCAACCTTTTACAGAGCCCGACATATTTTCATAAATAATTGGGTTAATAAATTTTTGTTTGCTCTTTTAAAGACAATTTTTTTTTTTTTTTTTGTGCAAACTTTAAGATATTTTTTTTTATTTTATAGGACCTGACCCGTAAAAGACCCGACCCATACCCATTTTCACACACACACACACACATACATATAAATAAGAACAAACAATTTTTTTTTTATGACTTTCGTCCAATTTTTTTCCCCCCCTTTTACTAGGCGTAATAACAAATATCTTTATTATAAGTTTTTAGAAGCATACATGTTTTTCTAGATAAAGATAACATAAATTAAATGGGTTTAGAGAACATAAATTAATTTCCACCATTTGAAGTCCTCTTCATCCAAATTTAAGTCCTGTTCTCACGGACACCACTCTAAATTTAATTAATTGGAAAATTTTTGAAAGAGAGAGGTCCCATTAGTATTGTCAGATGAAACTTCATCCAATATATATATACTAGCGTATTGTCCGTGCTTACGACACTATAAAACAAAAAATTATTAGAAAGTAATAGAAATAAACAGGTATATTTTGGTAGTATAGTTATGTTATTATTCATTTTTTTTCCCTCTCTTTTCTCACTATGCTTGCCAGCCCACACTAACCCATATCTAACTCATGCCTATCAGCCATATTTTTTTCCCTATCTTTTTTAACTCATGCTTGGCAGCCTACAACCGATATATTATATGTATAAGAGGAATGTTGTTTACAACACTTACCATAAAAAAATTAAAAAAAACTATCTCTTTCCAATTTTTTCGTAAAAGCAAAACCACTTATTTCTTTTTTCTCTATCCTCTCTCACTGCCTCTCTCTCTCCGTCACCTTTCCCAATTATCTCTCTTCTTCTCTTCTCTCTCACTGCAAATTATCTCTTCACAACCAATAACCACCTACTGCCACCACACAACCCGAAACCAATGCTCACTCCAAATCACCACCTCCACTCATGGTCAGCCATTCAACCTCAACACCATCCTAGCCATGAACTCAACCCACAACTGTCACAACCAAACCCAAAACTGCAAAACACCATTAGTCTCACACCACAAAGACCCACTTTAGTAATTGATACATCACCTGCATGCTCTACCTGAAGCCAGACCCTCCATCATCTTCACCAACTAACCAAGATCACCAATCTGAAAGCCAACTACAACCAGTCGAGCAACTCCATGAACCATGAAGATGACTGCTTTCCGGTGCCAGCGGCAAATGGTGGTAGTGGCTGAAGTTTAGTGGTGGTGGCAGCTGGTAGCTGGTAGTTGCCGGTGGTGTTTAGTGGAGGTTTGGTGAATGTTGATCTTGGTGGCCGGGTTGATTCCGATGCAGGCAGTTGGTGGCCGGAAGTGGTGGTGCTGGTTGGTGATGTGAGTCTCGGCTTGCCTATGCATGGTGGTGAAGGTTGATTTGTAGTGTGAAGTTGTGGCTATGGTGGTTCACGGTGGAATTGGTTAGGCATGGGTGGTTGTTGGAGATGGTGGAGATGGTGTGATGAAGGTGCAGAGGAAATGAAGGTGTGGATGAAGATAGAGTGAGACAGGCGTGAGAAATTAGAGAGAGAAAAAAAGGAAAAAAAAAAAAGTCCAACCTCCACCTTCACCGGACTGTAGTTGCCACATCCACTGCCGCGAGCAGCCGCCGCCACTAACATCTTCACCAGAACTGCCGAAGCTCACCGGAGCTACCATAGAAAACAACTACCACTACCAACTGTAGGGCCATTTTTTGATCATCCCACTTCACATCTTGGTGGTAGTGAGGATTTGGGTCTTCTAGTAGAGCTTTGGGTGGGCCTTTTTTGTGGCAGTGGTGGTTGATCGATTGTGTTGGCTGCCATGGTGGTGGTTTAATAGGGGTGGTGATGGGTTGATAATGGTGATGAAGAAGATGAATAGTGGTGTGAGGTGGTCTTTGGGTGCTGGCGATGAGGAATTGAAGATTGCCTTTAATATATATAATGTGAGAGGCAGTGAGATTTAAAATTTGAATTTAGGTGGGAGTGAATGGGAGAATGTTTAAATTTAAATATAGGTGGGAGTGAATCGTGACCATTGATTGAAGATAGGGAGAGTAATTTTAGACCGTAGATAGGCATAGATATTTTGAACCGTCATATGAGTTTTTTAAGCATTCTTGACCGTTAGATGATGATTTTTTTTGGGAGGAAATTCAAACACTATCCTTAAATGTAATATAGATATATATCAAGGTTTACAATTCAAAAGCTTCAAAACTAAATATTTTTCACTAGTTCAATTTAGACTACCTCTTTGAAACAAAATTGAGCCCGACAATGGTGATTTTAAAAGATTAATCATCAGGAGATAGTAAGTATGGTAACAAGAGTTATGGGTTATCTTTGTTAATAACTATAGACAGAAGGAGAGAGTTTTTTATACGTAATTTTTTTTCAATTCAACGTTAGCTCATGACAACAGTTGTGGAAAATGCTCTTTTGAAGTCTTGCTCCTTAAAATTTTATGCAACATGACGTGTACATGATGAACAGTGGCTTCGGAAGGGAAATTTTAAATGTTCCAAAAATTCTTATAGTTTGCAAGTTATAAGAAGAAACATTATAATATCAATTATATTTAGAGAGAGAGAGAGAGAGAGAGAGAGATTAGAGAGAGAAAAGGTGAGGCGATATGTAAAGAGGAGAGAAAGAAAGAGAATTTAAAGAGGCGAAAATAAAGAGAGGGATCATGAGAGAGAGCACAGAGAGAGTGATAATTTAGAAAGAGAAATGGTGGAACAGTACACATAGAGAAGAGAGAGATAATTTAGAGAGGAAAAGGGTGAGGCAGTATGAGATTGTATGAAATGAGACAACATTTATATATCTAAGTCTTTTATATAAGAATGGGTGGAACATGGGTTGAATATGAGTTGGATATGAGTTCCTATATTCAACCCACATAATCATTGAATTAATGGGTGAATTATTATCCAACTCATTTATGACCCGTATAGAAAAACAGGTCACCCAAATTCATTTATTAGTGGGTGGATTTGGGTGGGTTGGCGGGTCAGTACCCATTTTACCACCCCTAAACTAGTGAGTGGTGGCTGTTTTCACTTCGGGTATGGTTGTGCATGGGTTCGGCTTTGGGGTCTACAATAGTGCCGAAGCTTGAGGCTTTGATTGGGTGGTTTTTGGAATACATGATGATGCCGGCCTTGGTGTTGGCTTGATGGGTCCTGCATGACAGGATGTTATGGCTTGTGTTTTGGGTTGGATTGTGAAGAATTGGGTCTTTATTTGCTAGCTTCGGTTGTGGAGATATGGTGGCTACCATGGTGTTGGTAGCTTGTGAATTATTGCACAGTTAATGTGGTATGATGTTTGTTTTGTTGGGCTTGGTGGTTCCATGGACTTGATATACTCATACAGTGTTGGTATGGGTTTTGGTAAGATATAGGTTGATCAGTGAGTGAGATGATGGTTAGGTGATGGGTTGATTAAAGTATTGGGTATGATTTATATTGCTTTCATAGTGATGGTATTCTGAAATTGGGCCTAAGACTAAATTTGGTGTTTGTTTTGGACTGATTATAATTTGGGTTTAATTAAATTGGGTTTGAGTTATGGACCGAAGTTGATGGGCTTGGTTAATTGAACTGGGCCAAAATTCATATATAGACCCCGTAGAATTTAAAAGAAATGAGGTGACTTTGATTGTGAGCTTTGACACTGGATTGGACCGGATTTGGACCGTTTTGCAGGTGCGGACTTAGCGAAAGCAGGACCTAAGACAAGTTGATTCTATCTCCTACGTATATTTTAGTTACGTTGTTAATTTACATATGTTCTTTTAATTGTTTATATGTGGTAATTGTATACACACATACACACACACACACACTCACATCTCACGTATATATATATATATATATATATATATATATTTGGGAATGAAATCATGTAAATTAATTGCTTGTTTGCAGTGCGATATGTATATGTGTAGATTGAACCAAAGTAAAGTATGCTAAATTATATATGTTTAGTCAAGTGTTGTTTTGTGTGCATATGTGGTCTTTATGCATGGATTGGAATATATATGTGATTGTATATTGGTATGGTAGTAGAAATGCATGCTAAATATAAGTATAACATTGGTGAGCATTTGAAAAGCATGATTATGATATGCTAAGTGTTATATATGTGCATAATACATATATGGGTGATAGAATATATATGTGGTCATATATTGTGATTCATTAAGAATAAGTTGATTAGCATGTATATTGCTTGGAAATTGATTTAGTTGATAGGGTTGTGCCAGAAAATAAAGGAAAAATGACCCTATACTTGGCCAAGTGGTGTCAGATTCCATTGGGTTAGTAGCCCGTAAAATCGGCAATGTTACGTGACTTGTCCTTAAACAAATGCACGGAATTTACGTAACTTACCTCATGTGAGTGCGCAGAATCTACATGATTTACCTCGGTAAATGCACGAAATTACAGACAACGCCCGAAATTATATGCTTGAATTATGCTTAAATTTTATTGAAAATGATGGAATAAAATATGATTAATTTCTTGAGTAGGATTTGAAATTTGCTTGGTTTGTTATTGCTCGATCATATGACTTTAATTATAGAGTTATATGTTAATATGTGCTAGAATTCAATATGCATTGTTGGATTCATGTATGGTAGGAGAAACATGATTTTAAATATTCTGTGTGGTAAATTTTATATGTTCATATGTGTTAGAATTGTCATATGTATTGTTGGTTCATGCATGCTAGGAGAAGCATGATTTTAAATATTATGATATATTTAAATGCATGTATATTTTTTGAGAATATGCGAGAATCGACGTGCTGCAATAGTGATAGTATGGTTCGACATATCTTGTTGAGCTACGGAGTCAGTAGGGGACTGATAGTATCGGATGCAGAGGTAGCCATTAAATTTTATAGAATTTAATGTATGTCTAGGATATTGGATAGATGTTTTATTTGGATTAAATGTATTGAACGTTTTATATTGGGTAGTTTCTTCTAATTGTACATTTGATTTATGTATATGAGATGGATATTCATGATTTAATTCATTTAAATTGGAGATGTATAATTTTTTTGAAAATAATAGAAAATTGAGATTGTATGATCAGGTTGTGATTATAGTGAGTGGGATCTATCAGTGTTGCACCTCGATTTTTGAGTCTCGAGAATCGGGGCATGACAGAATGGTATTAGAGCTTGATATTATTGCATAAGTGCGGTTAAGGTCGTTCACGACTTCACACATTGGATAATCCAAATGTTTATTTTTTTTGGATAAATTACTCTGACACCACCTCAGGTTCTTCTTTATTATCCATAGATGAAAGTTTTTGAAAAATAACTCTTACACCCCTGTCAGAGTTAAAATCCGTTAGTTGTGTTAACAGTTGCATTCAAGTTACTATTATACCCTCATATATAGTATAACACTTTATTGCATAACATAATAAAAATATGAAAAGACAAAACTGCCCTCTCATGATTAGGTTCTTGTTGGTAAGTCAGAAGTAATATTCAACCAGAACTAATCAAAAGCCACTACTATTCATGATTTGTTAAAGAAAAAAAATACTAGTAACCAGATATGGTAAGAAGTTTAGTAGCTCTTAAACACAATAAGCAAAACTTGTAGACATTGCATACTTAAATTAAACACTGTTTGCACACAAACAAATTGCCTCTATGAGTTCTTTTTCCCCTGCCAAATCTTCGGCCACAACCATTCATAACGAATAAACACCCTATCCTCCATCATCAGTCCTCTTGACACCTCCACTATTGCGCCGTCATTAGTGCCTGATGCCTATTGCATCACCATTGACCCCTCTCTAAAACCCCATCATGACCCAACTAACCCCAATCGGCCAGCCAACCCATCACCACCTCCCGCCGCTCCTTACTATCTCTATCTTGTTACCACCAGACATAAACTTGACAAAACAAATATATATATATATATGTATGTATATATATATATATATATGTATGTATATATATATATACTTGTATCATCAAAATCAAAATCACAAATTCAGTTTAAACCACCATAGCAAATCATCGACCCTCTCCATCTCTAATCAAACCCCTAAATGGCAAAATAGTCTCGAAACCCTCAAAAAAATTCAAATCAATTTTCAGAAACAAGGTCTCGATCAAGCTTCAATTCTGCCCAAACTAGCTCATAGATCGATCCATTCACTTCTTTCAAAACCCTAAAAAAAAGTCATTTAAAGCAAAAATGTGAGGAGAGAGAGAATCGTGGTGGAAGGAGGAGGGTTGTTGTCGGCGGTGGGAAAAGCTGGTGGTGCCGACGGTCGAAAAAGCTAGTGGCGTCGGCGCTGGAAGGTTACAAAACGTTCTCTTATACAGTTCTATATAATGTAAGTCTATGTATGTAGAGAGAGAGGTGGGATACTTTGGTCCTATTACAAATGGCACAAATGATGATTTTATTTGATTGGTAAGGTTATATTTGTAAATGTGCTTTTCATGAGGATAATTTGGGTATTAATTTTTTTTTTTTGACTTGAATTTAACAGCCTTAACGGTTGGCTCACGGCAAGGGAAGTGAGAGTTAAGTCAACCAAACTCAGGGGAGATTGACCACTGTATTTTGACAACTTTAATCGTGAGTAATAAAAGAAAACCTAGAAGAGGTGAGGGTAATTTACCCTTGTTTTTTGTGTTGCTCCCAGGTTGAGTCCATCAACCATCTCCTAATTAAGTGGCACTTTGCCTTCTACATTTGGTCTCATTTTCAGCAGGCTGCAGGTTGTCACATTTTTCCAAGCTCTAGAAATGACTTAGTAACTTGGTGTGCTGAACATTGGGAAGCTCCTCTCCAGTCACAATCCTTTCTAACATACAAGTTCATTCTATGTGCCTGTGTCTATTTCATTTGGTTAGAGAGGAATAAAGCAAGAGCACTCAGAAATAAAGCATCCACTTGTCCGAGCATCATCAATCAGATCAGGAACTGAATTAGGAATAGGCTTGCAACCATCAAATTCAACAACAGAGAGCTAATCAGGAAAATTGAGATGGAATGGGACATTCAGTCTTAGCATCCTCTGACCTAGAAGGCTTCTAGAAAGAGATAGGCCTTGGACTGGTTTAAATGTAGCTTTTCAATCTTGGACATTCACAGTCTTTGTTTTCCCTTACAAGGAACTGTGGCCTATACATGTTTATTCTGTTTTGTTTAACTTGTTTACATGCTATCTGTTTCTGGTTTAGAGGCCTTTCAGGCCCCCTCTTCTGTAATCTTGTGAGGATCCCCAACTTGGGATGCTACAGCTTTCAATTTGACCCATCACTTACTCTAGAAAATTTAGATTTCCACAATACACCAAAAAAGAAAAAAAAAGGCATATGCTCCTTCAGAGATGGAAGATGAAAAAGGCTAGGAGAGTTTTGCATCTCATCCACACTATTGTTATGCTACCTTTCAAGGCATCCACAAGCACACTTAGTGCAAAGAGTGTGCAAATTTTGAAATGATTCATGCTAAGAGAAATTTTTAACAAGAACAGTAACAACATGAACAAAATGGTAGAAGAACAACAAAAACAACAACATTACAATAACAACAAAAACAAGCATAGTCCTTCCCAAGGGACAAACTTTTATGAAGAAATTAAAAGTGCTTTTGATGAAAAAGGACAATAAGCTGACTGGTTTGAGAGCATAGTTCTGCATGTTCCATCTTTCCTTGGATTGGACATGGTAGTGGAACCTAAACAACATCAAAGTGAATTTAATAAGTAAATGAATATTTAAATTAAGCATTATATGGATGGAAAGAAACAGAACAAGCTTACTTTGAAAGTCTCCTCTGTGTTTCCTATCACAAGGGACAAACTTAAGTAATGGAAGGAATTCAAATAATCATTATTTTAATTTCTATCACTGAAGTCATAAAACAATGTATCTGGTAATAAATCTTCGTAAATGCCAATTGAAGACAATACGAACTTAAATCCTTCAAAAATCGTGACTATCATAACATTGCTATATTATTGGGATTTGTCCCAATAAAAAATATTTAGTTCTCAGTTTGTTATTGAATAGAGAAACTGTTTTATTATTGTTATTTGAAATGGAAAACGAAGAGTGGTAAAATAGAGAGAGAAGTGAATGTAATAATCGAAGGAAATTGACAAGTCAAGCTAGTTCTCTATTTATTACACACACTCAACTCATCGGCTTAAGCAAAGCTACTCAACGGTGGAAGAAAAAAATATATTTAGTGGTAGGAACACACCTTGGTGAGTGCTTCTTCGGCACAAATGGGTTGGAATCTATCACTTGAGTCTGTGGCTTCGATATCTGAATCCCTCAATCACGAAACGATGATCAATGTATGGAATATGTTCAACAATACTATAATCTGGGCCTTGGTCAGGTCGAATTCTGTCTACGAATTCTGGTGGCATATCATAAAGTAGGAGTTGTCCAAGTTTTTTGAGATGATAAATGCCGGAAGGCACCTCCTTTAGTAGAGGGCTCGGCCCAATGTGTAACCTTTCAAGAAGAGGCAATGCTCCTTCCTTAATTATCAATGAATTCAATCCGTTGGTGTGTCGGAGAGTTAACCACCTAAGTTTCTGAAATCCATGTGCCCCAAAAAACAATCTCTCACCATCATATCCTTTATAGAATTCTAGCCATAACAGATTAGGCAAGGTTTGTAAGGCTTCTAGCGGATCATCAGTTAATCCGCTAAAATTTAGACCTAATCTGACTAGCATTTGAAGTTTAGGGATCCAATCCTGCAACTTCCCTAAACGTCCATTCAAGTACAAACGCTGAAGACACTGAGGTGGAGATGTAAATGACTGTAAATCCAGGATCTCATCTCTATTTAATGCCCCAAAATGAAGATTGGTGAGATGTTTCATATTCTCAATGGATTTGACGAGAGACCTCCCATTTTCTCTTCTCAACTTTGTGATACCCAGCTTTCTCAACTCTCTCAAATTTTGCAGCTCTCTAATTATTAGGTCGAACCCTTCATGACTTGCCTCCACACAAATTAGTTTCTGCAATTCCTTTAAATGACCAATTCCTTCATGCACTTTCACTCCTCTCATAACATCAGCAAGTTCATCATTCAAGGTATAATCGTAGGCCAAAAGATGTCGTAGCTTAGGCAGCTTATTAATCTCAATTGGTAGCTCATGCACGAGGGAATATTTCAGGTCTAAACTCTGCAGGTTGTGTAGCTTGCCTATGGACTTTGGAATGATCTTCACTTTTGTATTCCTCACACTTAGGTACTTTAAGTGAAATAGCTTACCCACTTCTTTTGGAAGATTATTCAGAGGAGCACCTACAAGATCTAATACCTTTAAAAGCTTGAATTTTGCAAACACCGTACCTACAAATGGCTTTGGCAACTGGTCGCCCACTTTAAAAATAAAAAAAGAACGAATTTGGAGCTTACCAATGGTTTCTAAAACATTATATACACTGTTGTGGAATGATAGTCGCCGAGGTTGTCCATCAAAACTTGAGTCATCTTCCACAACTTGACAAAAACTCAATTCCTCAGATTTTGAAATGATGATCTCACGGATTAAGTCATGCACCCGACACGAACGAGCTTTCGATATAAAATTTAGCTCTGACACTTGAACCAAGCATCTGGCAATTAGCTCGGTCAAGTATTCTTCTCCAACATCTTCCAAAGTTTTTCGTTTTTTTGGTTTTACAAACCCCTCAGCTATCCACAACCGAATCAATCTTCCACGACGAATAGAGAAGTCTTCTGGTATTATGCTTAAGTACAAGAAACAAGATTTGAGGTAGTAAGGAAGATCATGATAACTGAGCAATATAACTTTTGAGATACTAGTAAGATGGGGACTACTTTGTAACTCAAAACCGAGACTATTGTACAACTTTTGCCATTCGGATACAATCTTGTTTTTTGTTGATAACAAACCACCTATTGCCACAATTGCAAGTGGCAATCCTTCACACTTGCTAACGATTTTAAGAGAAAATTCCTTCAATTCTGATGGACAAACACCCCCAAAGTCTGATTGGAATGTCTTCTTGCAAAAGAGTTCCCAAGACTCGTCTTCTGAGAGAGGCTCGAGTTGGTGGATGTAATCAAATGAAGATTCTTTGCATGAAGAAGCAACATCATCATTTCGAGTGGTGATGATTACTCGACTGCATTTATTGTTATTCGGTAGAGCATGTTTTATGAATCTCCAAAAGTCTATTTTCCATACATCATCAAAAATAACCACATACCTCTTTAGTTGTAGATATTCCTTCAACTTTTCAATGAGCAAAACTTCATTCAGTGAGTCGATTCCTTCAGGAACAAACTCGTCTCTTGATCCGTAGAACTGCTTGATCATTGTTTTGAGGAGCTCCTTCATCTTGTATGATTGAGAGACAGGGATCCAAGCATGACAATCAAAGTGTCCAGTCACTTTTAAGTTGTCGTAAACTTTCTTGGCAAGAGTGGTCTTTCCCAATCCACCCATGCCAACAAGAGCAATCACTCCACGCCTTGGCTTTTCTGCTAATAGCTTACTTGTCAATTCATCTCTGAGAGATTCAATCCCTACAACTTCATCTTCGGCAATGAAAAGGGAAGCCACTCGAGGGTCATGCCATGCGCAATCTTTTGTGCCACTGCTTGATCCTTGCACTAAGGAACTGAATCCATATCTGTCAGCTCTTTCCTTAATCTCGTTGATGGTTGTTCTGATATCCTGAATCTTCGAGGCTATCTCATATCGTGGCTTTAGTTTAATGATGGAGCGAGTGACTTTGCGGAAGAAAATGACGAAACCACGCCGGTGAGGTCGTTCTGCAAAGTGAAGTATGTATTCATCAACCACGTCTTCTATTCGATAAGCTACCTTGCTTACTTGTTTCACCCAAATTTTAACGCCATCGTCGATTTCTGCCTTGGCATCTGCATCCTTTAGGAAGCACTGTATGCTCTCCAGTTCATCTTTGATACTGGCAACTTCTTTATGTACACCCTTCAACAATTTTCCTTCCTGGGCTAACAGTGGTACCAAGTTGTCAATAACGTAGCACACTGCAGTTTCCGCCATTGCTTTGATCCAATTCAATAACAGTCCTATGGAGACAGGATTTGTTTGATGGATATGGAAAATGAAAATAAAGTTGTGAGCTCCATATTTCAATCTAATAATTGAAGCAACTGTACAAAATGGAGTAACTTGTGGGATAAAGGGAATGACCTTGACTTAGTTATGTGGACTAGAATACTACTTCTTCTTCTTTCCGTAGAAAAAGGTAAGAAGCCTGGGAGACCGCTAAATTTGTCTGATTTTGGGACAATGGTGATAACCTTGGTGGCCTTTATGTCATTCACTACTTTTTCTTTTCCATTTTAAATTAAGACCTTTCAATAAATCTTTAATGGACCTTTCTTTCATCTGTAATAAAACCATTTTTAGGTAGCTGGTGTACATTGTGGGTAGCTAATCTAATTTCTTTAGCCCAATTCGATACTTAGATAAATTTTGATAGCTCTTTTAATAAAATTTTGTTTTAACTTAATCTCATATTAAGTTTAGCTTGGATTGAGGTGTTGGATTATTCGATCATAACTCGAATGTACCCGACATGCTAATAAAAATAAGCTCAGGTCCGACTTACTGAATTGGCTTACAACCCCAAATTGAGTATAGAAAAGAGCTATTAGAGAAAATATGTAAGTTCAATAGAACATGATGTCTTAAGATTGATCTCAAAGTATCAGAGGTCAGGGTGCCTAGTTTTGTTCAACTTAGAAAACAGAAAACTGTTTTAAGATGATTATAAAAAAATATTTCTCTTAAAATATATATATTTATGAGGAACTGTCAATCAAACAGACCACTAATGATTTTTGTACCTGATTAAATATATTCCTGATTAAATATACCACTAGAGCGGTGTCGGATCACATTCTCATTATTTTGGATTGTGAAGGGTTGAGTAGAGGGCGATCTCCTTTCCGGTTTGAGAATATGTGGTTAAAAGCGGAGGGCTTCAAGGATAGAGTTCAAAATTGGTGGATAAGTTATGCTAGTAGGGGCAACCCAAGCTTCTGTTTGGCACACAAACTAAAGCTGCTGAAGAAATATATTAAAAAGTGAAACAAGGAGATCTTCAGTAACCTAAATTGGCTTAAAGCTAGAGCTCTCTCTGAAATCTCAGAGCTTAATCGTAAAGAGGGGGAAAGGAGCCTTAGTGACATGGAGGCTTGTAGGATGGAGGAGTGCAAGGGCGAGTTTGTGGTGATTGCAATGATGGAGGAAATTTCCTGGAGACAGAAATCCAGAGCTTTGTGGTTGAAAGAAGGGGATCTGAACACTAAATTCTTACATAGACTTGCGAATGCTCACAGAAGGGGAAATCATATAGGTAGGATCCGCATTGATGGGAGCTTGCTAACTAGAGCGGAAGACATTCAGAGAGGGATTGTGACTTATTGTCAGCAGCTTTATATAGAAACCACTATGCACAGGCCTTTGCTTGGTAGTCTTGAGTTCGTAGGGATATCAAAGGAGGATAAGGTTTGGGTGGAGAGGCCCTTTGAGGAGGAGGAGGTGATAGAGGGTTTGAGGAGTTATGTCCGGAACAAAGCTCCCGGGCCTGATGGCTTCACAATGGCTTTCATGCATCAGAACTGGAAGTGGTTAAGGCTAAAGTGATGGAGGCCCTTAGCGAGTTCCACTCAACAGGGTACTTCGAGAGGAGCCTTAATGCATCATTTATTGCCCTTATCCTAAAGAAAGGTGGAGCTATTGACGCTAAGGACTTTAGGCCAATTAGCTTGGTGGGTGTTATTTACAAGTTTTTTGCTAAAATTCCAGTTAATCGGTTAAGGAGGGTTTTGGATGTGGTGATCTCAGACACTCGGAATTCTTTTGTGGGAGGTAGACAGATTCTGGATTCAGCGCGGATTGCTAGTGAGTATGTGGAGGCAAGGATTAGAAGCGACATGCCAAGAATTGTATGCAAGTTGGACATTGAAAGGTACATGATCATGTGAGCTAGCTGTATATAATAGAGAGGATGGGATTTGGGCTTAGATGGAGAAGATGGATCCACCAATGTATTTCGACAGTTCGGTTCTCAGTTTTGGTGAATGGATCCCCAATTGGTTTCTTTCCTAGTTCTCGGGGCCTGAGGTAGGCTGATCCACTCTCTTCCTTCCTGTTTATCATCGTCATGGAAGCCTTTAGTAGGATGATGAAGATGGCAGATGATTTAGGGATTATTAGAGGATTTCTAGTAGGGAGAGTGCCTAATTATTTAGTGGTGTCACATCTTCTCTATGCAGACCATTGTCTTCTGTGATGCAAGGGAGGACCAGTTGAGGCATTTGAAATACATTTTGATATGCTTTCAGGCAGTGTCTGGCCTGAAAATTAATATCGAAAAGAGCGAGTAGGTGTCAGTCGAGGTAGTAGAGGAAATTCAAGAGTTTGCTAACATTCTTGGTTGCGGAGTTGGTTCATTTCTGACCTCTTATTGGGGATGCCATTGGGAGCTTCGTCGAGGATGGTTTCCATTTGGGATTTAGTGGTAGAGCGGTTTGAGAGGAGGCTTGCTGGTTGGAAGAAACAGTATCTATCCAAAGGAGGGTGCATTACTCTCATGAAGAGCACTCACTTAAATCTTCCAACATATTTCATGTCCTTATTTTTTATGCCGATGTCAGTAGTAAGGAGACTAGAGAGGATTCAAAGTAAGTTTCTGTAGGGCGGTTTAAGGGATGAGTTCAAATTCCACTTGGTGAGTTAGGGGAAGGTGTGTACCCCGATTCAAAAAGGGGGGTTGGGAATAAGGAGGTTGGAACTATTCAATAAGGCATTATTGGGCAAATGACTTTGGTGTTTCGAAGTTAAGAGATCCAGATTGTGGAGGAGGGTTGTTGTTAGTCGGAGTGGGGAAGGAGTTGGTGGTTGATGGTCTGCGGAGATGAACCTTCCTATGGGGGTGGGGGTTTGGAAATGTATTTGGAAAAGTTGAGATGAGTTCTCCAAACACATTCAATTTAGGGTAAGAAATGGGAGACATCAGTTTTTGGGAGGACATTTGGTGTGGGGAAATATCTTTGGCCCGTAAGTTCCCTAGACTATTCAGGATTGCTACAAACAGGCAATCCTTAGTTGCCAACTGTTATCTGCTTCGTAGTGGAAGATTGACTTGGGATGTGTGCTTTCGTAGGGCACCCTATAACTAGGAGCTTACAGAGGTAGCGGAATTTCTAGCCCTTTTGTATAGTCTAGGTGGTTGAGGGGGAGGGATGGACTAGATGGTATGGATGGGCTCCAAGAGGGGAACCTTTGAGGTTCGTTCATTCTATAGAGTCCTATTTACAAGTCCCATCTTCCCTTGGAAGGCAATTTAGAGAACAAAGGCCCCCTTGAAGGTGGTATTTTTTACTTGGACAACTACCTTAGGCAAAATTCTTACCATAAATAACCTCAGAAGAAGGGGTTGAATTATGGTGAATTTGTGTTGCATGTACAAGAAGTCGGAGGAAATGGTGAACCATCTTCTATTACATTATTTAGTGGTGAGGAACGTTTGGTCTATGTTCTTGGTTGTGTTTGGTATGGCCTGGGTGTTTTCCAGTTCCACGGTGGATATGATCGAGGCTTGGAGAGGTTGTACCGAGCATAACCGAGCCAAAGAAGCTTGGAGGACCACTCCCCTTTATTTATAGTGGGGCTTGTGGCAAGAGAGGAATATGAGGCGCTTCGAGGATGTGGAGTCTCCTATTTGGTCTCTCAAATACAATATATTAAGTCTTTTATTTTTTTTGGTAAACGGAAAAAATTGTACATGGGGTGGTCAAATTGTGGACTTTATTGATAGCTTAAGCTTATAGTTGGCCGTATTCGGCTTTTTGTAGTTTCTCGGGAGCGCTTCCCTCTTAAGTGTCTTTTAATGAATTATTATTTATTAAAAAAAAGAATTAAAATTATTTTTTTGAATTTTGGATTAATTTTTGCATCATCTTATTTTAATATTTTAAAAGTACTTCAATCATATAAAGAAATTTATTTCAAGTAGACGTCTTATTTGTATGTCTGACCATTTATGTATCTATTTAAACCACTCACATAATCACACATTCTGTATTAAAGTGGCAACGGAAAGAGGGCCCGACTTATGGTAAATGTTAATTTATTTCATTTTGGTTTCTTGAAGTGTTAACCAGAGAACTTGTTTGCAGTTGTTAAATTGAGAAAGTTTGTTTCAAATTTTATTTTGCAGTATCATTTAGGTTGGTCTCTTGCTATTCTTGATTGGGATATGTAGTGATGGACTTTATATATCGTCATCTAGGTTTATTCCGACTGTTATTTCTGAATGCAACACCAGATGAGAGGCGAGGTCTTCGTGGAGTATTTTTAGAGATCTCAATGACTATGATTAGGAGATGCTTCTTTCCTTTGCAACTGGTAATTGCTTGAGATGATGAATGTCTCTTTATTATGGGTGCAATTTGGGTTGGACAACTCAAATCCAACCCAAGCCCAGTCCAATTTTTTACGGGCTTGGGTAACTATTTTTGCAATTAGGATTGAACTTGGGTTGAAAACTTCAACCTGAACTTAATTAAGGTTGAGCTTGGGTTGAGGTGCCAATAACCTAAACCCAACCCGAATCCGAATTGTAATATTATTTTTATACATATTTTTTTATTTAAATATATTATATATAATATTTAAATTGTGATAACTTTTTCTTTTCAACTTCCTTTATTTAAATCTTAATTTATTGTATGTTAACACTTTGGATAATTAATTTTCTAAAAATTTGTTTGCAATTTTGTAGAAATTTGCATTAAGTTCTTAATTTTTTGTGTGTTTATGACTAATCTATTGTGAAACTTATTAAAGATCACTTTAAATTTTTAACATGGAGATTGGTGATATAAATAATCCGAAATCTCAACTCGAGTTGCAAACCCGAGTTTAAAAATTTAAGGATGGGTTGAACTAGGGTTGAATAATTAGGGTTGAAAATAGGGTTAAGGTTAGATTAGGGTTGAACATTTCATATGTAGGTTTGAGCTCAAGTTGTACCTCTAGCCCGTCTAACTTGTCCGAGTTGCAGCCCTACTCTTTATATGGTTTGTTAAGAAAATAATTTCACCATGTGGTTTTACCAAGAAAATATTTTCTGTGACCCATTTAGTTCACCTCGAAAACGATTCTCAGAGAATTAGAAAAGACTGTTCTATGAAGCTAAGCATTTTTTTTCGTTTTTACTCAGTTTTGAGTGAACAATTTTCGAAAAACTATCAACCAAAATAATTTGCAAAATATTTTATGTTTTGTTCTTGAAGAGCTGAATCTCCCAAAGTTTGTGACCCATAATGAGAGCATTTCCTTCTTTCTTGTGCAGCATCCGGAAGAGGGAAATGAAGAATGGAAACTATTGGATGCTTGCATCAGGCTGAATTAAACCAGCGTCAAATGAAGCACTTTCCGGTTCAAAAAGTAGTCATGCTTGAGCTTGGTAATATATGATATCAACGATTAAATCATAATGTGCCACAATCAATCCATGTAACATAGCTGCTTTAAGATGTTTATTTCTTGGTATACCAATCATAATGTGCCAGAATCAAATTAGCAGTGTATTTGAAATGTACCAATGCGTAAATCATGATATGCCAACAATTAGGTCACAATGTACAACATCATATACCATTAGCAACTTGAATGTTTTCTGGTATCTGCTTAGGGATGGCAATTTTGTCCGTCCTGCCGGATTTCCGCCCCGTCCCACCCCATTTAGGGAGGGTATGGGAGCCATTTTTTTTCCATAGGGGTGGATTTGGAAAAAAAAATCAAAACCCGCCGCGGATACAGGGCGGGTTTGGGACTCTATAATAACCCGCCCCGTACCCACCCCGCCTATATATTTTATTATTATAAATATATTTATATGTATATATATATACAAATTATAATTTTACTTCTGGTTGTATCAAGACTTATATTTTCATTTTATCTTTTTGTTGTATTAACACTTCTTTAATTGTTGGATCAAACTTGTTACTAAGTTGTTTTGTTGTGAAATATATTTTTTGTAATAGGTTATTTAATTGTGGAATCTTATCATTTTACTTCTTAAACAGGAATTATACTATTTTGAATTTAATAGTATCAAACTTGGTACTACCCACTAGGCTCGTATTTTTTGAAAAAATCAATTTTTGTTGATATTTGATGTGGTTACAATTTTGTTGGGAGGGGCCCCGCCTCGCCCCGTCTCGTCCCACCCCTTTTGAAATTTTAAACGGGGCTGGGCGAGGACGGGGTGAGGTTTCTCTCAACGGGGCGGGGATGGGTTTTGAAATTCCGTCCCGTTTCAAACCCGCGGCCGGTTTGATAATAGTGTTGAAGGCAGCGGGGCGGGGACGAGTTTAGGCAAACCCGTGCCGTACCCGCCCCATTGCCATCCCTATGTCTGCTTGGTATAACATTGTGATCTACAACGTTGTAGATATAAGGCACTTGTGAATTTGTGCATGTAACAACATAATATCATTATTAGTTGAGTATTTTACATTTTAACAATGTTCAGTCCATTAGGGGTGCACACGATACGGTTATTTATAGTTCTTGGTAAAATCGGAACTGTTGAATACGGTTCTTTATGGTTCACGATACATTTTAATTTCATACAATTTCCAATGGCATATTGGCATGATAAGTGTGGTGACCCTTGTGGGCAGGTGTGATATGAACGAGTACAAAACACTAGACGAGCTACCACACTAGCAGGCTACAGGTGTTGAATTCCACATCGCCTGGTTGTAGAAAGGTTAAAGTGTTTATATGTGCGGTTCTATCTCCAAATAGTAAGAGGTATTTTGAGGTAAAATTCAAGAACAAAACTGTGCGGCTTAGGCTCAAAGCGGATAATATTATATCTCGTGGAGCGGGTCATTACAGGTCAGAGTTTGACCGAGCCGGAAGTGTGCCAACGGAAATGTCGAGCCTCATAGGAGTGTGGATTGTGGTGACTCTTGTGGGCCAGTGTGCGAGCTACCACACTGGCAGGCTACTTTTATCTTACAATAAGAATCAATTAAACACAAAATATCCAAACATAACAATTTTTTTATCAAATCCAAGTTATTGAAAATTCTCATATGCAACTTTTCAACTCAGGAAATAGCTGCAGGTTCGATTAACCACTTTTGCCAACTTAATCAACAATTCGAAGTGTTTTTCTTATGTATTCTTGATGAACCAATGTTTATACAAATGTTGGTTCACATTCCCCTCATACCTCAGCATTGCCTCAGATTTTTCGTCCTGTGTAGTGTGCAGCCCTTATTTGTCCTTTGTTTTTCTGGCCTTGACTTTTACCTTTTCCCAGTCCCAAGAACCTAGATGCTCCAGAATAAAATTCTGAAATCATTTCAGCTAAGCATTCAAGATCCATAACAATACAATAACAATGCAATCTAGAAGTAGAAATATGTCCAAATATCAATATCCACAGCAATACAACTCAACTTCATTCAATTCAATAGCATCCATCAATTTAATGTCATACCAATGCAGTGGAGACACGTTCTCAAGTCTTACAGACTCACGAGCCACAAATGTGAGTCTTACTACTGGAGCTACTGAATCAGAGGGTTTAGATGTTCTGCAATGAATAATTTGTATTAAAGCATACAGATGAGTTAAATACAACACAATGAATTGTCTAGAAAAGATTCACATTTTTCTGGAACAGAAGACACCTTGATAAAACAAAACGGTTGTCATTCTCTAAATGATATTAGATAAGGGAATTAGAACAAGTAAAATATTATGTCATTCTTATAAAACCATTAATTTGTAAATTACTAAATAAAAAGTAACCTTTTACATGTTATTTACTTCCCTTGCTAAAGAATAAAGACGAGAGACAAAATTGACCTTTGGCATTATTTTGCACCATGCAGTTGAAACTGCATTCCCACACTTCACCGAAAAAACACCTCATCTATCCAATCAAATTCTTTTGCTCATGGTGAGAGAGTATTTTTTGTTGTACATAACAAAGTCTTACCAAAATCTAATGAAAATGTATAAAACCGAGAAATGCAACCTGAGTGTACACCCTAAAGTGCCTAAAACAAGTTTTTACCAAAATCTAATGATACAACCTGAGTGTACACCCTAAATGCCTAAAACTACTAGTGGGAACAAAATGAAGTTTATAAAAGGTGCGAGGGGAGGGGGAGGGGAACAATGAACAACTAATAATAGCCATAGAAAGACTCAATGACTGATCTATGAAATAACAAAATAACAAGAACTTTAAAACCTTCAATCCATTTCAGACTTTGTTCAACGACTGATCTATGAAATTTATTCATTTATGAACCAATATCAGCTCCACCAGGGCAACAAGTATTTGAGTTTAAACTACCCTTTTGAAATCTTCGAGATGACACTATTTAGCCAAATTCAGCTCTTTCTAGTCTAGATATAAAAGTTTCTACCTGCTTCCTCACACTGCATACATGATAGCAGCAAGAATTTTGCCAGGATGCCATTTATCTATTATCACAATTGACATCCTCACCAAATAAAACCAACAAGAGTTATTATGCGATAGTATATGAGTATATCCAAAAAAAAATGAAAAAGAAAAAAAAGAGGGTAAGTGAAAGATTTGAATTTTAAACCCCCACCACCCTTTATATAAGCTGACTGCTTCAGTAAGAAACCACAATAAGTAACTCATTCACTACTTTGCTACCCTGAAAGTCACAGAAACAACCAACTTGGACTTTGTTCTGTTCCCTAAATAGGAAACTCCTAACCACACAAATAAATTATTCCACTATAACCAACTCAGCTGCAACCAGACACAATTTTAGTTCCTACCATAACTTACTAAACTGTTATACAGCAAAATCATATAATTAAGTGACTGTGGCATCTTATTTCCAATACCCAACCTTAAACTCCTCCCAAGGGCGTAGTTGTTGGAGGCATGCATTACTTTGAGAAGTTGTATTATAAAATCATATAGAAGGCTTAGGTTAGAAAAATATGGTAATTTTAGGAAGATCGCGGAAGGATTAGGTGTGCAAAATAGAAGAAATACAATATACAACTAAAATGTGTAAACACTTGAATGAGTGTAATCACTCATTCACAACTTTGGTATTTATAAATGAAAAGAACACATGTTAAATATTACAAAAAAGGAAACTAACAAAAATCCACTGCATATTCTATTCCTAAATATATGCATAAATAAAGTCAAATCTCATGATTCTAGACTAATCATATCTCGGCTAATACTACCCCTCAAGTTGGTGCGTGGATATCTGAGACACCCAACTTGAACAATAGATCCTCAAACACGATCTTGTGACAAACGGAGTGCAAATAACAAGATCTAGTGAAAATAACTGCAAAGCAATCAATAACAATGTCTCCTCAAACCATAAACCATGAACAATAATTTTGAGGAGACGTTAACAATGTCTCCTAAAATAATAATAATGTCTCCTCAGACAATAATGATGTCTTCTCAGGCAATGTCTCCTTGGACCATAATAATGTCTCCTCAAACTATAACGTTATCTCTTCAGACCATAAGGATATCTCCTACCCACTTACATATAGCCAAATAACCTCCTTCTCAAGCTTCAGTTGTACATGGCTGCCCCTTAACATAAGGAGTACATCAAGCCTTGACACAAGTAAATAAAGTCAAACCTTAAATAAGGAAAAATAAAAGGAAAGAAAATAAAGTCTGATTTCCAACAATCCCCCTCAAACTGGAGGGAAGTTATCAACCGAGCCCAGCTTGACTATAGAAGACTGAGAAAGAGATATCCCGTGGCGAGAGCGAGCAACCTTAATGTCAAGGAAGTAACGAAGAGAACTCAAATCCTTCACATCAAAGAACCAACCAAGAACAAGACAATAAAACTGTCGGAGACACGACGATGGCAAAGAAGAATGCTACCGAACACACCAGCAGCCCAAACAAGTCACAAATAGCACCGAGAGACCGTTAGCACATTTTAGCTACTAAGGGGATACCCCAAAATAGGGGTCCGAACCTGGGAAGAGATCCTCCCTACATTGCCGCACACACGGGGCAACTGCCCTAAGATTTTTCTATACCTAGGCAGTTGCAACAAGAGAAAAGAGAAGGGGAGAGAGGAGAGAATCGAGGCTCTGATACCAAGAAGAAATACAAGAGACAACTGAAATATGTAAATGCTTGAATGAGTATAATCACCCATTCATAACTTTGGTATTTTCAGATCAAAAGAACATATGTTAAATATTACAAGAAAGGAAACTAACTAAAAATCACTGCATATTCTATTCCTAAATATATGCGTAAATAAAGTCAAATCCGATGATTCTAGACGAATCATATCTCGGCTAATAAAAATAAAACAAGATGAAAATATGAAGCACTTTAGGACAAGATGGCATCTCTATCGAGGCTTGGAAGTGTTTCGGTTATGATAGCAAGTCTTGGTTGAGTAGCCTGGAAGTATTTCAATTTCAATACCTATATATTAAAGTAAAGGGGATATGTAAAGTTGTAAAAACTATGGTAGGATTAAATTATGAGTCATACTATGAAAATTTGAAACAGATTAAACAACAAGTAATATGTGAAACTATAATGTTGAACAATCAATTTGAATTTATATCAGAGAGTTCTACAATGGAAGCTACTTACAAAGGAGACTAGTGGAAAATATGGAGAGACAGAAAGATTTTTCGTATGGATTTTACAGAAGCATATGATAGAATCCCTAGATATGTGATGTGGAGGGTTTTAGAAGGAGGAGGGAGTCTCACAAAAAGATACATTGGCATGCTAAAGAAGGTGTATGATAGAACATTGACCATATTGGGAATAAATGTGGAATAACAAGTGAATTTAATTAGTATAGACTTGCAACATATATCAACATTAAGCCATTTTCAATTAGTATATACTTACACATATATCAACATTAAGCCCAAATCTTTTTGTTTTACCTATGGATGAACTAACAAAATGCATCCAGCATGAGCTTCCATGGTACATGCAATTTTTTAATGATTTTATTTTAAGACTAAAGAGAACTCTAAAATCAAGAGGGTTTAAGACAAGTCAAAAACTGAATATATGTAATGTTAGTTCAGCAAAACTAAAAATTCAAGTGGTATTAGTGAAACTATCGGGTCAAGCACATTTTCGATACCTAGTTTGATTACTCACAAGTCATGCAGCATTCTCTGAATTTGCAAGGAATGTGTGGGGAATTTAGAAGAAAATAGGACATCATTCATCAAGTGATTTTCATCATTAACTTATTCTAAAAACTGTCCTAGATTGCATTAGCACACAATAAGGAAACATTAAATGTGAATGTTGACAACCTGATTAATGGAACACCATGTGAATGAGCATTAAAATTGTCAACTGACTGTAGAAATATTTAGGCAATTTTAGGATTATTGTTACCATTAGCAAAATCTAGAACTTAAGGCACTATACGAATAAAAGAAACAAATCAAAAGTTGATGAGAGCTTACCTATGAAGATTCTGAGGCACAAAATAGCATTCCTGTTCTTGACTCACCATACGTGAGTTTGGATGCACTTCTCTAGCCTTTGTGTGATGGGCTGAAAGAACATATTACCTCCCTGACCAAACAAACTTATAATATCAAACTACTCTGAATATTACAAGTCTAGCTTGAGAACTAGGAAAATCATTCACATAAGCACAATAAAAAGACACCAGATTATTCAATCATGAAGGCTCGTGGTAAAGTGTCTTACCAATAATCATCCTAGACCTGTTGTTTGATTCAGTTAAGGTCTTTAGCTAATGTGGTTTCTGTTAATCAAGAGTGCTGGAAAAGGTGGATTGGAATTGGATATAGTCTTTAACTTATGGCATTATTTACACAAAGTGACTAGTCACGTTTGAACTGGGATACAGCCTGAGCTTTAACAACTGAATCAAACAATGGGTCCTAAAAACCTTCAACATGCTGATATAATCTAGACATAAGACTTGCTCCATTGTGACCTAGAGGTCATGGGTAAATCAGAAACTGTCTCTCTATGCGGTGGTAAGGTTGCGTACATCTAACCCTCCCAAGACCCCGCAATGGCAGGAACCTTGTGCACTGGGCTAGCCATTTTACTTGCTTTAACAAAAAATGTCCCCATATGGAAATTCCAATTTGCAACCTTTCTATTAACCTGCCGAGTCATAAAGACCCTCAATGCCCTCCTCAACCTTTCCATTCACAAGGCATCAAAGAGCATTTTAGTGTCAATATCAAATAGCTGAATGTTCCTGGAAGAACTGTGTTGGACATAGTGTACAACCTTCCATAAGCAAATGGAATTATCAGTACCTAATCTGATTCTTGAAAATTTGCTTATCTTGGGGCATTTTTGACAAACTGTTGCCCTTGTAAATAAATGGTGAAATAGATTTCGACTATTTGACATTGAATAACTCAGTTAACTGCTTATTGAATTTAGTCTGCAATCTGTACTGTTTATATTGAATACACTTTGAACAGGAAGTTAGGTAATTTTGGTTAAATCAATCATTTCCTTGAATTTCTTTATTATATTGAAGAACTTCTATTTTCAAGAAATGAAGGGCAATCAATAAGGATAACTTATATAGAATGCATGACAACTAGCAATTAAGGAGACATTATGTACTGATTTACAGGATAATTTAACATGCTACATAGGGATGTCGCTTGTATTGCCTTGTGGTCATCTGCCCTAAGCACCTGGTAGCTTTCTGTATAGCTCACTGGTCTATAATCTTATATGAACCCCCTTCAAAATCCTTTTAGTATAGAATTCATGTTGAATAGAAGAGATGATATTGATGGAGAATATTAACTAGTTAATAGCTGCAGACTGTCAATCCTTGGTAGATAAGGTAAATGCAAGTCTATATCACTGGACCTCCAAAGCTCTTTCATATACAGCAAGGCAGCAGTTGATCAAGTCCACACTCCTGGGCATTCTCCTATATTGGACTGGACTCTTTATTCTTCCTAATAAGGTAATCAATGAGATTAACCAGGTTTTAAGAGCCTTTATGGTGGTCAGGTTTGGAGGTCAAGAACACAAAGCAAAGATCAGATGGATCCAAGTTTTCAAGCCAAAAGATGATGGGGGCTACCTCCCTAACATTGAACTCTGGAATAAGGCAGCAATTTTAAAATTGATTTGGAAATTGATGGATAGAAAGAACCACAATCTCTGGGTGGAGTGGATAGAATGTTATCTATAGAAAGGAAAGATTTTTTGGAAGATCAACATGCCTCTTGGTCTTGGGCCTGGAGAAAAATGCTACAGCTGAGAACCATTGCTAGTTCATTCATCAAACACCATATAGGCAATGGTAACTCCACCATGTTCTGGTATGATAATTGGATGTCACTCAGTCCACTTGCCAGTAGGGTGAACCCTTTGTCAACTCACATCCTCACAGGCGGAGAATTTGCCATGGTAAGTTCCTTTATCACAGAAGGAAATTGGTCATTCCCAAGAGCTCTTCTTGGACTCATCCCTGAATTAAGTGCTAGCCAATCCCTTCCACTATTATCAATTCACATGGATGACTATGTCAGTTGAATTCCACCCCCTAACAAATCCTTCTCTCTTTCTTATACATTGAAAGGTATTTCTCCTCCATCTCCTGCTTTTTGGTCACACCTCACTTGGCTCCAAGTTCCAACCTTGCATTCCTAGCCACAACTTCATCATGTGGTTGGCTGTTAGAAATCGACTACAAACTTTGGACAAAAAGTGCACCTTTTTTCTTGAATTGCACCAACTTTTGCTCCCTCTGCCTCCTAGTAGCTGAATCACATTCTCATCTATTCTGTGAGTGTGAATTCTCAGCTTCCTTGGAGGGTCACACAACACAAGTGTGGATTTCATATTTTACCTTCTAACTGGAATGAACTCATCACTTAGTCTTCTCACCACTGGAAAGATGATCTGAAGAATTGTCACAATTGGCTGCGCAAATTGAGCCTCGCAGCAAGCGTTTATTATATTTGGAAGGAGCGCAACTCAAGGTTTCATGGTGAAAGAGTTCCAAGTGCAAATCAGGTTTTGAACTTGATTTTGGACACCATTAGAAGCAAGCTTGTGATCACTAAGTGGAAGAACTCATATTCTGTAAATCGCATTATGCAGGAACGTGACTTGCCCTTGTCGTTCATTAGGAACAATGTCTTCTCTTCATCGAATCAGATGATCAGTGCTCTGGTCTCGTGAACTAATTTGAATTTTAGAATTAGTTAAGTTGGGCTTACGCTTGAGATTGTCTCAATGTTTGGGCTGGAATTGTATCTTTTATCTTTCAGACCTGGTCCAATTTCGGCCTTTTGCTTGATTGGTTGGGTTCGACGCTGATAAGCCCAACTTTCTGTATAATCTCCAGAGATTATGATGATCATCAAATACTGCAGAGAATTTGGTGTTGTGTTCAGTTCATTTTATAACAGCGCTTGAAGTTGTAGTTTCTGTTAAATTATCATTAACTCATTTCTAGCAGTTGATTTCTAGGGTTTTTGCAGGAAGAGAAGGATAAGAAAATCCGATATCTATTCTATAAAAGTGTAGTTTCTTAATAGATGGATCATTTTATTTATTTCCAATATAGAACAGCAACACCATTTTCACATGTGGACCACTTTTATGTTTCCAGCTTGTGTTTGGCACAATATTCAACCCAACGGGAACATTCTATCATGTTAATTTCCTAGAGTTGTAATGGAAAGTTATTATTTGTTTGAATTGTTGCATCCCCTACTTGGAACACTTCATCAAGGGTCCTCTACATTCTCATGTAGAAGATGGGGTTCAGGTTCCAACCTGAACAAAAAAGGCTTTGTGGGTTTCTTGCCATAGTAAAAAAACAATCTTGGAACACTTCCGAACTAGTTCTTTTAATTTGAGATCGGAAGTGTTCCAATGCACCTTCAGATTTAGACAATGAAAAAGGCTAGGAGAGTTTTACATCTCATCCACACTGTTCTCCATTTCAGGGGGGATACACAAGCACATAGTACTGAAAAGATTGTGCATATTTTGAAATAATTCACGCTAAGAGTTTTTTAACAAGAATAATAAGCAACATCGATGACAACAATAGTAATAGAAGCGGTTGTAACAACAAGAAAAACAAGCATTGTCCTTGCCCAAGAAAACAAAAACAAGCACAGTAAATAGATTTTACCCGGTCGGAAAGAAATTACAAGTTAATGATCTAAAGTGACTCACTCCATCACTAAACTAAAGTCACAACATGAGATAGCCTGTGACATTCAGGATATCAAAACAACCATCAAAGAGAAAAAGGAAAGAGCCAACACATGGATTAAGTGGCACAAAAGATAGCACATGGCATGACCCTCGAGTGGCTTCGCTTTTCATTGATGAAGATGAAGTTGTAGGGGCATTGAATCTATTGGAGAGATGAATTGATAAGTAAGTTATTGGCAGAAGAATCGACACGCGGAGTGATTTCTTTCGTTGGAATGGCTGGATTGGATAAACCACTCTTGCCAAGAAAGTTTGCGACAGCCCAACTGTTGGACACTTTGATTGTTGTGCT
Source organism: Cornus controversa (assembly GCA_026545225.1). Classification (NCBI taxonomy): domain Eukaryota; kingdom Viridiplantae; phylum Streptophyta; class Magnoliopsida; order Cornales; family Cornaceae; genus Cornus; species Cornus controversa. The sequence goes on from CM048849.1 coordinate 43,864,822, forward strand.
TTCTTGGCAAGAGTGGTTTATCCCGATCCAGCCATGCCAACGAGAGAAATCAATCCGCGTGTTGATTCTTCTGCCAATAACTTACTTATCAATTCATGTTAGATTCAAGGCCTACAACTTCATCTTCATCAATGAAAAGAGAAGCCACTCAAGGGTCATGCCACGTGCCATCTTTTGTTCCACTACTTGATACTTGCTCTAAGGAACTGAATCCATATGTGTCGACTCTTTCCTTAACCTCTTTGATGGTTGTCTTTATATCCTGAATGTTAGAGGCTATCTCATGTTCGGAGTGAGTCACTTTGCGGAAGAAAATGATAAAACCACGCCCTTGAGGTCGTTCTCCGAAGTGATGTATCCATCAACTTCCTCCATCTGATAAGCTACTTCCCTTGCTTGTTTCACCCAAATTTTAACGCCGTTGTGGATAACTGCCTTGGCATCTGCATCCTTTAGGAAGCATTGTATGCTCTCCAAATCATCTTTGATATTGCCAATTCTTTATGGACAACCTTCAACAATTTTGCTTCCTGGGCTAACAATGGCACCAATTTGTCTTTGCTCCTTTGATCCAATAAAGGGTCCTATATATGGAGGATATGAAAAATGAAATCAGAAATTATCCAAGGAAGAGGATAAATGCATACTAAAGATATCTATAAATTCACAAATTATTGAATTTATTTAATTTATTTTTAGCCATATCTACAACAAACTATAAAAAACTCTGAATGTGTAAATAAGAAAAAAAAATCAGTTAGCTCAGGACAAATTACACACGGATAATATGAGTTTCTTTGAATTCTCACCAAGGTTCTTGTCGAGTGTCTTGGTTCAAAGTTGGCGGGACCTTCAAACCCCCGCTGCTTAAGACAAATTTCAAACGCACACTGCTTTAGAAATCTGTGACTGCTATGTAGATAACCTGGGGGAACGCGAACCACAAGTAGTTAGTAGCAACCCACATTCCAAAATCACAAATTTCAGTCAATCTTAAATAAAAAAATTCAAAAAAATAAAAACGAAACATTGAAAGTACTTTACCCCTATACTGGGAATGGATAGGTCAGTGAAAGCAATGAATAGAAGAACTGAGATTATGGTGGACACACCACCAGAAACAATCTGCTCAGAATTCTAATTGAGGTTCTTGTTGAGTGTCTTGTCTTGGTTAACCACCTTCTCCTAAAACTCCAACAAATCACAAAAGCTTAATACTCAGAATACAACGTCCATCAAGAAAACAATATAAACATATGCAAACATAGACAAAAATGGTCTCCAGTCAAAAGTAAAGTTGAGCTCCACTATTAGCTTCGTGGGCTAATAGCGGCACCAAGTTGCCAAAAACAGAGCTTAGTGCACTTTCTGCCACTGTTTGAGTTGTACTTTGTCCATTTTACCTAAACATATGATTAGGCGCTGAGCAATCACTAATCATATTAACATTCAGTAAAATTTACAAATTAGTCCTAATACTTTCAAATTGCAACAACCAATATGGATATCATTTTTCTTCTACTTAATTATGGTAATAGAAATCAGGATTTGTCCCTCTTGCATCTCAAGAAACTATCGAAGGCCAAAAGGTACCAATTCATAATTACACACTTTTTTCTACCTTCTTCACCTTGCCTTGAATTAAATTAAATGCCCGTGGATGTGTTGTGGGAAACCAGTATGGCAGCTGATGGAGGAGTTCTAAGAAATTATGGCTCATTTATTGGAAGTTTACCAATTTTTATGGCATTAATTCACGCTAATATGGTGTTCTTACCATGAGAACACTCCATAAAAGATTAAATTCTTATTATAAATTTAATTTTTCTGACATCTTGTTAATTGTTCTTACCATGAGAACACCCCACAAAAGTAGTTCGAATGAGATGAATTGGAATTGGAGATGTTTGAATGGTGTGACCGTTGCCTAAGTATCCCAACTACGGTGGGAATCATGTCAAAAGTAGTTCGAACCAATGTGTGCTGACCTGTACAAAGGTCATTGAACGAGAATGAAAGTGGATGGTGTTGGTATGGGCCAGTCTGGGTCTGCCACATATGTCCACGTGGTCATGAGCCCACTTTGACTTTTCCACCATTCCGAGCTACCTCAGCATGTCCACGTGGCCGTGAGCCCACTTTGACTTTTCCACCACTCCAAGCTCCCTCAGCATGTCCACATGGCCGTGAGCCCACTTTGACTTTTACATCCATCGAGCTCCTGTTCTGGTAGAGGATTCTAATCGAGCTCCTCCGAGGGGAGAGGGTTTCCATCAAGCTCCTTCTCGGGTAGAGGATTCTAATCGAGCTCCTCGAAGGAGAGAAGTTATCCATCAAACTCCTTCTCGGATAGAGGATTCTAATCGAGCTCCTTCGAAGAGAGAAGTTATCCGTCGAGCTCCTTCTCGGGTAGAGGATTCCAATTGAGCTCCTCCAACGAGAGAAGTTTTCCATCGAGCTCCTTCCCTCATCCTGTATGACACGCCTTAGGGGTATACTCGCCCTTTTCGCGAGTCCTTCCCTATTAATAAAGCCTCGCGGAGGTCCTCTCTACGGATCAACCTCCATTTTATAAGGAAGCACTCCTTTCTACGGATAAAACCTTGCGAGGAGTTCCTCTCTACGGATAAACCTCAAACGATCATTTTTCCTTTCATTTGGATAAGTCTCAGATAGTGATGAGTTTCTCTCTACGGATAAACATCATGGGAAGTCCTCAACTTCCCCAAAGTGAGGAGGCACTCCTCTCTACGGATAAAACCTCGCAGAAGTCCTCTCTACGGATCAACCTCCATTTTGCAAAGAGGCACTCCTCTCTATGGATAAAACCTTGCGGAAGTCCTCTCTATGAATCAACCTTCATTTTGCGAGGAGTTCCTCTCTACGGATAAACCTGATGACATTTCGAGCTCTTATGGGGGGCGAGAGCTTGAATCACTGCCTTATGGAAACCAAGGGTTTGGGTTCGGTGGCTGGAGCCCAACATACGCTAAATCCATGATGGACCCCATCTCTAGCTAGGATGAGGTCATTACATCTTAGATTGGCCTGTCATAGAGGAAAGAAGAGAACCAGGTGAGGTGAGTGAAGCCCCTTCTCTTTGACAGTATGATTTCAGCCCTTGTTGAGTAGATATTTACCGACACAAAACCTCGACCATTGGTGGGAGAGACGTTTTTACCTATAAATAGAGAAAAGTAGAAAACCGTGATCGGGAGAAAAACACGACAAAAAGAAGCTTTTTCTGAAGCAATCTTGAGCACATAAAAGATCTCCTCTTTTTCCTTCCTCCCCTCTTCTAAGAATCCACATAGAATAGTGGACCCCTCTATGATAGCTTGGACTCCCACCGGGACCCACACTCTCTGGCGACCATCATCGTGAAAAGTTTGACTTCAATTTAATAGAACCTACTACAAACAGATGGCCTTTGCAAAAGCCAATAAATTTGAATGACCATTATATGAGTCGATAATTGAGTTGGATGGAAGAAGAATGTTTGAATTGGGCAAAGTGAATTCTAAGGAAGTTTGTGTTTTGAGTTTAGGCATGATGAATTTTTATTGGAAAAGTGTGCTTGTGGATGACTGTTTGAATTTGAGAAAGAATGGTATCGTGCATGTTTGTTTGAATTTGAAAAAGTATGTGTTTCTGTATGTGTTGAATTTGAAGAAGTATGTATGTGAATTTGAATTTGAATTTGAAAAAGTATGCGTTTATGTATGTAGGTTGAATTTGAGGAGGAATGTGTGTATGTTTATGTTTGTCGGATTTGAGGAGTGTGTTGGTGTATGTTGAATCTGAGAAGGAATGTAAGTATGTGTATGTTTTATGTATGTAGGTTGAATTTGAGGAGGAATGTGTGTATGTTTATGTTTGTCGGATTTGAGGAGTGTGTTGGTGTATGTTGAATCTGAGAAGGAATGTAAGTATGTGTATGTTTGAATTTGAGAAAGTATGTATTTGTGTATGTTTGTGAATTTGAGGAGGAATGTGTGTATGTGAATGTTTGAATTTGAGGAACAGTGTGTATGCAATTGTGCATGTTTGAATTTGTGAAAGTATGAGTTGTAAGTTTGAATTCGTATGTTTTAATTTGTACGAAAATTGTAATAAAGGAATGGGCGGCAAATGTTCATTTCCAAGAAATTGGTTTTTTAAGGTGAAAGATTTAAATGTAAAATGTCCATTTCCAAATAAATGGTGTTTTTGTGTAACATCAATGGAAATTTTGAGATGAAAATGGTATTTCTGAAACGAAAATGGTATTTTTGAAACGCGAATGGGGTTTTGAAATGAAAACGATAAATTTGGAACGAAAATATTAATTTTGGATTGAAAAATTTGGAACGAAAATGTTAATTTTGGATTGAAAATGGAGTTTTAAGATGAAGATGAGAATTTTGAAATGAGGATGCAAATTTTAGATTGAAAAGAGTGTTTTGAGGTGAAAACGAGAATTTTGAGATGAAGATGACATTTTTAGATTGAAAAGAAAGTTTTGAAGAGAAAATGTATTTTTGAGTTGAAAATTGAGTTTCGGGATGAAGATGTCAAATTTAGATTGAAAAGGAAGTTTTGAAGTGACAATGTGTTTTTGAGTGGAATATGTCAATTTTAGATTGAAAAGGAAGTTTTGAAGTGAAAATGGGTTTTTGAGTGGAATATGTCAATTTTAGATTGAAAAGGAAGGTTTGAAGTGAAAATGTGTTTTTGAGTTGAATATGTCAATTTTAGATTGAAAAGAAAGCTTTGAAATGAAAATGTGTTTTTGAGTTGAAGATGGAGTTTTGGAGTGAAAATGGAAATTTTGAAATGAATTTAGAGAGAAAATGATGAATTTGGGATGAAAGTGTCCATTGTTGAATAAATGAGATTGTTCGAGTAGAAAATTGAACATTTAGATGTAAATGGGTTAGAGAAATGAAAATGAGAATTTTTGAGTTGAAAATGATCCTTTACATGGAAATGGATTTGAGAGTTATGATTTGAAAATGGTTTGTCTTTATGAAAATGGAGTTTTGAATAAAAAGAACCACTTACATGCAAGTGGGGTTTTAAAGAGATAAAAATATGAGTTTTGATTTGAAAGTGATTCGTGGTTGTAAAAATAGAGTTTTGCATGAAAAGACCCACTTACATGCAACTGAATTTTTAGGGAGATGAAAATGAGAGTTTTGATTTTAAAATGGTTTGTTTTGTAAAAATGGAGTTTTGAACGAAAAGACCCACTTACATGCAAGCGAGGTTTTACAGTGATAAAATTGTGAGCAAAGTATTGGAAATGAACATTTGAGAAAGATTGTTGGTTTTTGAAAAGTGTGTTTTTGAAAGAAGGTGGTTTAAAGAGTCTTTACATGAGAATGTGTATTTTTTAAAATGGTAATGATCGCGAACTTGAACTAGTCATCCGTACGTCGAAACGTCATAGTGATCATTCAAAGGATCGTGGAGATCCTAAGCGAATCATCTCTAGCTTGAAAAATGAGCATTATAACAGTATAGCAACAATGTTAACCATTACAATCATCATGCATTTGAGTATTTTTTGAAAACAAGTGTGTGTGGATTGTATTTTAGAGATCTATTATGTTGTGGGCTTGAATTTTTGTCTTGGCTCGAGTCAAACGCGATTCGGTTTCGACCCGAAAAAATTTTATGACCCGTTTTTCGCTTACGGAGTTTGGACCCTGATTAGAACTTTCTTGTAGCGCGTTATATAAGGGCATCTAGGGTTTAGAGTGATAAAGAGAGAAAAACACTGAAAAGGCAAAAAGAGAGTGAGAGAGCGAGAGCTAGAGTTTGGGGTTGACACTTGTAATCTTCTGACTTTCGCATAGTGAAAACTTTCGCCGGATCTTTACCGTGGATGCAGGCACATCGCCGAACCACGCAAATTCTTGTATTTTGTGTGTTGTACTTGTTTCGTTTTCTGTCATGTTTCGTGATTGTGCTTGGTTCATGACTATTTTTTATAACAAGATATATTATAAGTATGAATGCACACAAATTCAAAAGGGTTTGCATAATTTAAATCTACCATAGGTCCTAAAGGTGAAAAGAGGTAGGCTTATGGGGACTCATCGCTATCTGACCCACCCAGGAATGCGGATCATGTCCACATATATCCAGGTTGCGCTCTCGATGGACAAGCATAGTGACAAGGGCTAATCACACACAAGGGATGGGGCTCTACAAAGATAACAAATATCAAATGCAAGAAATTAAAGACAAGGAGTTAAAGAAAAAATTTAAAACAAGAAATTAAAGACAAGATTTTAATGAAAGGAAACTAAAGACAAGAAATATAAATGCAAGAAATTAAAGACAAGACATTAAAGAAAGGAACTAAAGGCAAGAAATTAAAGAAAGAAAACTAAAGACAAGAAATTAAAGACAATAAATATAAATGCAAGAAATTAAAGACAAAGGAAAGCCTTAGCACCACCAATTGAAGAAAGAAAACCAACCCCTCAAAAGCCTTCAAGCCATCCTTCCAAAGTCTTCAAAAGAAGGCTTTAGTGAGTATGTGTGCAAAATTTTAAACTAGATGAGAAGCCTTCCTTGAAGGTAGCCTCCCAACAAAATGGAAAGACTTTCTTGAAGGTAGCCTCCCAAGAGAGAAATAAGACAAGGGTGCAAAGCCTTGAATGGGGTGCTTTGGAATGAGAGTGAGAGGGTCTATTTATAGTGGTGGGAAGGAGACAAGGTTTCTATTAGCAATTAATGTAGGACAAAAATTATACAAGATATTTTTGTACTTGTTTAGTAATGTGGCGCCATGTTGGCGATGCATTGTTCCATTGTTTGCGATAATGTGACACCATGTCGCTGATGACATCATCGATGATGAAAAATGATCATTTTGCCCTTCTTGTCCTATAATCAATCTGTGGGCTTGCCATAGGTTTTTCGAGCATCCCGAACACAATGGTGGAGTCAGATTTATGATTAGGGGACCCAATTTCAATGCTACCCTTTTGGTAATCAAAGACCCTTTTGGTGGAATCGGATCGCGTTCATAACATGCCAAAACCTTAGGAGTGTCTACTCTCACATTGTAATACGACTCCGGACCCACGATCTTACCAGAGTTAATTTTGCTCCGAACAAATCCAACAATCAAATCGAAGATCTAACCGCACCACGACGCTAGACATACCCAAACACCCAATGGTAGGTCCCAAAGCCACATCATAATGAAGTTCTGAATTTTTCCACCAAATGAAGGTCGAACAAATCCGACTGCCAACTCGCAAATTCGGCCCCACCATTGCGTATGGAACATTCGAAAATCCTAAGGTCCCATCCATTGATCATAGGACAACAATGACAAAATGATCATTTTCCATCATTGATGATATCATAAGTAACATAGTGCCACATCATCACAAACAAACACACATTTCACTTGGATCGCCAACATGGTGCCACATCACCAAACAAGTACAAAAATATTTTGAATATCTTTTGTCTCACATTAATTGCAAATAAAAACCTTGCCTCCTCCCCACCACTATAAATAAACCCCCTCACTCTCATTCCAAAGCACTCCATTCAAGACTTCGCACCCTTGTCTTATTTCTCTCTTGAGAGGCTACCTTTAAAGAAGGCTTCCAATCTAATTCAAAATTTTGCACACACACTCAGTAAAACCTTCTTTTGAAGACTTTGGAAGAATGGCTTGAAGGCTTTTGAGGGGTTGTTTTTCTTGGGTTTTCTTTCTTCAATTGGTGGTGATAAGGTATATTTCTTTACATGTCTTTAATTTCCTGCATTTATATTTCTTGTCTTTAATTTCTTGCATTTAATTTCCTTTCTTTAATATTTTGTCTTGAATTTCTTGCCTTTAATTTCTTGTCTTTAGTTTCCTTTCTTTAATATCTTAGTCTTTAATTTCATGCATTCATAATTCTTGTCTTTAGTCTCCTTTCTTTAATTCCTTGTCTTTAATTTCATGCATTTTATATTTATTGTCTTTGCATAGCCCCATCCTTTGTGTGTGATTAGCCTTCGTCACTGTGCTTGTCCATCGAGTGCAGTGTGGATACATGTGACCATTATCCACATTCCTGGGTGGGTCAGATAATAATGAGTCCTCGTAAGCCTACCTCTTTTCACCCTTAGGATCCATGCTAGATTTAAATTATCCAAACCTTTTTGAATTGTGTGTGTGCATTTATACTTAGAATAGATCTTGTTATGCAAAACAACCACAAAAACGAAACAAGCACAACACAAGAATTTACGTGGTTCGACGATGTGTCTACGTCCACGGCAAAGATCCGGCAAAAGTTTTCACTATACGAAAATCAAAAGATTACAAGTTTCAACCCCAAACCCTAGCTCTCACTTTCTTTCTGTGTTTCAGTGTTTTTCTCTTTTATCACTCCAAACCCTAGATGCCATTATATAACGGGCTACAAGTAAGACTGTAAATGAACCGAGCGTTCGCGAACAAGCTCAGGCTCGGCTCGACATGGGCTCGACTCGTGTTCGTTGTTTACTAAACGAACCAAGCTCAAACCAAATTATTAAGCTCATGTTTAACAAACGAGCCAATCTCAAACATCACTCGGCTCAACTTGTTTGTTCGTGAACAGACTCGTTTAAAGGCTTGTTTTGAGCTCGTGGATATATGTGTGGCTATATATATATATAAATTTATATTTTTATAAGTCATCTTAGGTATTTTAACCATTTGAATTTCTTTTAAGCCAAGCCCAACAATCCAAACCAACCAATATTGTTATATTGTTCTCTCTTTTAAAAATAAAACTAGCCCAAGCCCAACAACCAACCCAACCCAAACTAATTCTTCATTTTATTATATCTTTTGAAAATACTAACCTAGTCCATTCATTATTTCACAAGCCCACCCATTCGCAATAATATATCCTAAAACCCTAAATGTTATTATCTTATCTTCATTCTCACAACCCTAGCCACGAAACACTCCCCAACCCCTCATGAGACTACCGATAATTAACCCCTCAAGCGGCGACCGGCGATGACAGCAACGGGATCTTCTTGAAGCAAGTTAGTGCCCTCTTTCTCTCTCTCTCTCTCTCTCTTATTTTCCTCTCATCTACTCCTTATTTTTTAAGTCCTCTCATCTGGCACTTCTCTGTTCTCTTATACTGGCCATAAAAATTCAAGATTAGTGAGTTGCATATACAAGATTCATATATGTATTAGTATGATTAAAAGAGCAGACGAGCTCGTCTCAAGCTCGTTCGAGCATAGCCGAACCGAGCTCGATCATGAGTAGTTGAAGCTTGATCGAGCTCGAGCACCCCTTTGGGTGTGTCATGTCGAGCCCGAACACCCCAAAGCTCGACTCGGCTTGTTTACAGCCCTAACTACAAGAGAGTCCTAATCAGGGTTCAAAACCCATAAGCGAAAATCGTGTCATAAAATTTTTTCAAATCAAAACCAGGTCGCGTTCCCCCTAGCCGAGACAAAAATTCGGGCCACAACATAACAAATCTCTAAAATAAAATCAACACCCACTTGTTTTCAAAAAAATCAAATGCATGATCATTGTAACGATTAACATTGTCGTTATACTGTTATAAAGCCCATTTTCATGTTAGAGATGATTCGCATAAGATCTCCACGATCCTTGGAATGGTCACTATGGCGTTCTGACTTATGGGTGACTAGTTCAAGTTCGAGATCATCACCATTTTCAAAAATACACATTCTCGTGTAAAAACTCTTTAAACCACATTCTTTCAAAATCACACTTTTCAAAAACCAACAATCTTCCTTAAATGTTCATTTCCAATACTTTGCTCACATTTTCATCTCTTTAAAACCCGACTTGTATGTAAGTGGGTCTTTTCATTCAAAACTCCATTTTTACAAGAACAGGCCTTTTTCAAATAAAAACTCTCATTGTCATCTCTCTAAAAACCCCGCCACACCACACGTCCATGGTGCACTACATATCAGCACTCCTACCTTTTACCTTTAGTACAATTACAAGTTAATTTCTTTAAACTATACTTGGGTTCTTTTTTCCTCTTTCTTTTTAAAAAAAAAAATAGTACTACTACTTTTCCATTTAATGAAGTGACAAGGGTTGAAATGAAGTTTGACAATGGAAAATCGAATCTCCACATCTGGGGAGGCTGTTTCTTTACGGTTGTGTCAATGCCTGCCCTCAGAAAATGGATTAAAAAATGAATTATTTCTACCGTGAACATATGGCCCAATAGTCAATTGTATAGCTATACCAAATTGTGAAGAATTGTCGGTTGTTAGGTTTGGTTCCTGACGAAAGTTTCTCTAATTGAAGTCCTTCATACGTCTAATGAAGCAAGAAGGAAAATAATCCTTTTAATTGGCACACCTATAAATGTATATATAACACAGTAATTTTTTTAAAAAATTATGCTGAATCTAGTCCTTCTCATTACATAATTTCCACCATGTACTTTGAGAAAATTAATCAAATTTTTATATTTGTCTAATGTATCTGGTATACATCATCTGCTCACCTTTACTATATCTTACTTTTTTAAAATTTATCGCACTAATAAATTGGTGCAATAATGCATTCGTGTCACATCTTTTTTGTATGTATGCATGCCACTTAGAATAAAATATTTTCTACCTCTGAGGGTTTAAAATCAAAGCAATTCCATAAAATCATAGAGTCAAGGAAAAGGAAACGATGAAGAGAGGGCTTGATCATGGCTCTCTGATCATCAAACGGCAATGCGAGAGAGTTTCGCATGCTAATAAGGATAATGGAGACAAAACCACTCGCAAAACTTTGACTTGGAGCATACTGCATAGAACACCCAAAACTAGATAGTTTCTCAAATAAAGTTATTAAGCAATTTACATGAATGCATTTTTCAAAAATATTTGTTCTATCAAAAAAACATAATGTAAATGTAATTCAGCTATCATATTTGTTGAATATGAATTTCTCTAATAAAACTTACTAGACTTGTACAAAATAATTTTCAAGGAAAATGATACAGACTAAAGATATCTAGAAATTCACAAATAATTAAATTTATTTAATTTATTTTAACCATATCTACAACAAACTAGAAAAATCTCTGAATATGTGTAAATAAGATTAAAAAAAAAAATTAGACAGCTTAAGACAAATTACACAAAAACATATAATATGATCGAGTTTCTTTGAATTCTCACCGAGGTTCTTGTCGAGTGTCTTGGTTCAAAGTTGGCGGGGCCTTCAAACGCACATTGCTTAAGACAAATTTCAAACGCACACTGCCTAAGACAAATTTCAAACGCACGCTGCTTAAGAAATCTGTCACTGCTATGTAGACAACCTGGTTAGCCCACATTCCAAATCACAAATTTCAGTTAAAAAAATCGCATTAAATTTTTACAAAAAAAAAAAAAAAGAATCATTGAGAGTACTTTACCCCTATAGCGAGAATGGATAGGCCAATGAAAGCAATGAACAGAAGAACTGAGATTATGGTGGACACACCATCATCACCACCAGTAACTATCTGCTCGGAATTCTCACTGAGGTTCTTGTGGAGTGTCTTGTCTTAGTGAAGTAGTAGTGTTCCACCTTTCAGCACCATCTTTGATCTGGTGGTCTGGATAGGGGTGCTAGAAAGACGTTCTTGAATGCCACCGAGAGAGATGGCGATGTGAGAGTGAGATGGACTATGCCCCAAATCCTTTTGATTCACATGCCAAACTGAAACCACAAGTAGTCTGAGAGAGATGAGAAGAGTGTGTGAGAGAGAAGAGTACACAAGAGAGAACTTGGATAGCACTACGGTGAGTCTGTGAGGTTCACTCCAATGAAGATTGATATGCAAATCAAGGCGGACGATGGCGGCAGTGGGTGGAATCAAGGCAGGCATGTATAGCTCTAGGACTCATCAAACAGATAAACAAACAAAGCATACGAAAATATTCTCACCTGATCACTTGATCAGCTTCGGAAACTCAATAAAACACAGATCACTGAATCAAACACAAATAACTTCGAAAACTCAATCAAAAACAATGCTCTAAATAGAACAAATATGAGGCCTTACGGTTAATGTGAGAGAGAATCAATTAATTAGCTCAAAATCGAACAATATGAGCTAAATCGATCAAAGATAACCCTAACTATTCATATGGGAGTGAAGCAAGTATTGCTTATTAGCATATGAGAGAGAGAGAAAGAGAGGATGAGAGAGGGTGACGTGGACCGTGGCCAGTGACTGGGTGAGAGAGATGAAATTCAGTGTCAGCATATGAGAGAGAGAGCGCGCACAAAGCATCTTAGATTGGTGAGTGACATGGCGGCTCAAATATGTAGTATTGGTGTTCGAGCTCGACTTGAGCTTCTACCTAAGTGTCCGAACACAGCTCGACCATGATCGAAATCGTTTGGACTCCGCTCGGTAGCTCGATTAGATATATACAAACTACAGACAGATGACTGCCTTATTCACCTTCTCTGTGTCTATATATATATATATATATATATATATAACACACGTACTATACACGAGTTAGTATATATTTGTACCTGGTTGAATGAATCGTCAATATCTCCACCCAAATTTCGTCGTTGCTTCAACATTCACTTCCGATTCCGCCATCCAAATGAAGAATATAGCATTGAATCACCAGTACAAGCAACAGCAACATACTGTTTTACCCCAAATCACTTTTACATTTAACTGGTAACCATCCAAACAGAGCCTAATATGTGTGTACAGATAAAGAAAGGAGGTAAAGGTAACCAGAAGTCGTCGTCACCGGCGTTGAAGATCAATTTACGGCAGTGCTCTGGCAAGACGCTTCCTAGGGTTGGGGATGGATATGGATTGAGAGTGAAGCAAAGGATTTATATGGATGGGCATGAAAATATTGGCTTCATAATATGGACTTGGGCTAATTTATTTTTAAAAGGAATTTCTGTTATATTTATATGGATTGAATTGGGTTTAGTTAGAATGGGCTTCCCTTTTTAAGTTAATATGAAAATGGATGAGCCTATATATATATATATATATATATATATATATGCAAACACACATACATATATACTCATCTGCTCAAATAAATATTTTTATAATTATAAATAATATATAATAACATAACATAAAAAATAATAATAAAATCATATGGCATGAGTAAGATTATTACTAATAAATATTTTAGACTTGGAGAGAAAAATAATGGATTGTAATCATTCAATAAAAATATTTGATAAGATGTGAAAATCAATCCATATATGAATATATGATTTACTTAAATTAATAAAATATCTAGAATGAATTTTCATATATGACTTAAACTAATAAAACATCTAGAATGAATTTTGGTTTTACCAACATATTCTTAGTAGAAGGAATTGAGTTAAGTAAAATGAGAGAACTCATAAACTAATTTGTTTTGTGTAATTTACAATGAATATAAGTTTGAGAAATAAATAAAAATTAGTGAATTTAAATGAAAGTATAAATTTGAAAGAAATATACGAATTGTAATTTATGTTAGTGACGGTAAAGAAAAGAAAATAATGTGTCCTTAAGAAAAAAAATCAATAACAATAATTTATTATAAAAGTGAAAACTTAAAACTGCCGTCGTAATCTCACTCTAAACTCTAACATGACTTTGGAAGGAGTTCCATCTCTAAGGTGACGTGGCTTAACCAAATGTTAACACACGTCTCAAATATATAAATAAAAATAAATAAAGATATAAATCAATTTTAAGGACTAAATTGGGTTTCAATATATATGTAAATATACACAATACAAATCTACATCTCCATCTCCTATACACATATGCATATGCATGTATGTATACACCAGAAAATTTACATCTCCATCTCCCATTCATATATACATATAATGTCCTATACATGTATACATATAAATATATATATATATATATATATATATATATTAAGATCTCTTTTATGTATATATATACACACGAGCACATCAATCTTTAATGGATGAATTGGATTTGAAGAATCTATTTATTTAAATCTCTTCATTTTTTTAAGGTGTCTACTTTTACAAACCTGTATGATAGAATGATATTTGAGAAATTGTTGTATGTGTGGAGAGATATGAGAGGGAGAATCACGTTGAAATAGGTCTTAGCAATTTTTTAATTTTTAGGACATGTGTTGTATTTTGGTTGGACCACATCCTCTTGTAGAAGAAAGTTCCTTCTTATATGACTTGAGCCAAGTATTTTCCATATTTTTTTAGATCTTCACAGTCATTTTCTGTTCTAATCTTTCACATTGTTTTGTATCTATTCAAAATGTACTCAAACATTGGGAAATGATGTGCCATTTAAAATTAATAAAGGTATAAGTTAAAAATATTAGGATAAATTGCACTGACCTCCTCTCAGGTTTGACCTAATTACACGAAACATCAAAGTAATGCATTTTTGTTGTACTTGCCTCTCTTCTAACGGATTTGGCAAAACAGACATTAAAAACAGAGTGATTTTACTGTTTTACCCCCCTTTTGTTGTTAAAATTGATAAAATATCTGAATATATGAAATTACCAATTTGCCCATGTATAAAAAAATACTTTTTTTTTCTTTTCTTCTCCCTATCTCTCTTCTGCACATACAACCATTAATCACACCACCTCCTCCCACCATGGCCACTAACCCGTTGCCAGAAAAGCCTCCAACATTCCCACATCCACCACCACCACCCAATCTACTAAGGCCACCACCTCTCACCAACACCCCCACAACCACCACAATGACTACCACCACCACCCAATCTACTACGACGACCACCACCACAAAATCTAATGACTACCACCACCACTCAATCTACTCCAATCCATACCTGAAAAAAGAAAGATAAATTTTACCACCACCAAGCACTGTCTCTAGTTCAAAATTACCATAAAATCCCAGGAAAATCGAAACCAATTCATATCAATATACACATATACATACATAATTTCAATTTTCTTTATTGATAATCAAAAACTACACCAAAATCTAGAAAAAGAAATCCAATTTGTATCAATATCTATATTACATTTATATGTATGTATGTATGTATAGAAAGAGAAGAGAAGGGACATCGTCGGGCTTTGACGACAACAATATTGGAGCCCTAGAGCAGCAGCAAATGTGCAATAATTCACAGCGCGTAATTCAAGCTCTAGGGTTTGCGTTTTAGATAACAATCAGCGAGGTGATTCAATCAAACGCCATCGTCAACCGCCGCCACAATCGCTGGCAACAGAGTCTCTCTCTACTTTCTCTCTCTATAAGCTCTATATCTCTACCTATTTATTATGTTTAAAAAGGAAGAAATGAATGTTATTGATGGTTAATGTATAGATCTCACAATGGAGTTCTGTAAATGAGGAAGCGGTGGGTTATGTTAAGGTTTCGACTGACAGTTGGGTACTTGGGTTACAGACTAGGAGGCACAGACACGGACACGGAATTCGGGTACGACACGACACGGACATGGCGATACGAAATTTTTTTAAAAAACAGGACACGGACACGGCGAGGATACAGCTATAAAATAATAATATAATATATATTAATTATTTAATAAAAAATACTACATTGCATAAATAATTCAATTCATCATCATACAATTAAGAACCAACAAACTTATAAACAAAAATAAACAAATAAATTAAAGAACCAGACTTATTTAGTCTTCTACGTATATTTAGCTTAGATTTTAATCATAACTTAGTATCATATAATTTCTATTCGAAATATTTGAATATACATCTGTAGAGACCGTGACCAATTTTGGCCGGTTTTGCATTTTTCGCATTATATTGCCATAAATGCATTTTGAGTGGTGTTTAACATGTTTTGAGTGTAGAAAACATGTTTGGGAAGTGTTTTTAAGGTTTTGGGAAGTTTTTGGGAGATTTGGAGAAGTTTGACTTTTTGGTCAAACCGGGGCCCGGGATGCGACTTAAGTGGGCCCGGGAATCCGGAAAATTCTCGGAAATATTTATTTTTGAGAATGGCAGAGATGAAATATTTAGAGAGTAGAGGAAGTGATTTCGAGACCGTAGGAGTTTTTAGAATCGAAAAAGGAGCCCGGGAAGGTACGTTAAGTGGCCGGGGGGCATTTTGGTCTTTTTGCAAGCCCTAGATATTTTAAATATCAGTGGCAGAGATGTTCAGCCATATCTCACGCCTCTTTCTCTCTCTAAAGCTCTTCATCTTCAAAGCTCTCCCTTCTCTCTACATTTCGGACCCGTTCGGCTTGGATTCAAGGCTTGCCAAAGGAGGGAGATACGTAGGGGACGGCTAGGGCTTCCATTTGAACCGAACAAAGTGGTGATTCGGCAAGGTAGACTCTGCTGGAAAATTGGTGAAGTGCTTGGAAGGCCTTCATTTTTGAGGTAGGGGTTCTTCTTCTCTCCTAATTGTCGATTCTAGGGTTTCGGGTGGAGAGGAGACGTGTAGGTTGTGTATCACATGATTTAGGACGGTGAGGGGTGTGAAAAGTTATGTTTTCTCCTTCTCTTGAGTCCTATCTTTGCACATTTGGTATCCTTGTATTGGTTTAGTATGTGGGTTAAAGTGTGTGAAATGAAGAAATTGGGTATATAGGTTTTATGTGCTCAATTTGGGGTGTATGTGCAAATGCCTAACCTTGTGTCATATATGTGATTATATGTGAAATATGTGGTGGTTGAATGCATGTAAGTTCCATATGCTAAAATTATGCATTTAGTGTGGCATGAGTAAAGTATGCTAATTTTGAAGTTGTATGCATATGAGAGGTTATATGTATGTGTTTACATATATGTGGTATATGTGGTTTTGTGAAGATGAAATGCATGCTATGTTTCTTTATGACTAGATAATGCATTGTGAAGCATGAATATTGAGTGCTTGAGTACAATATGTTCGAAATGTATATATGGGACCATTGTAAGGAAATGGGAAAAAGTGGTCGAATTGCCTAGAGTAGGTGGACACTCGGTGAGGGCGTTGGAGTGGTTAGACCACCTTGGAGGTGGGAGTTCTCGGTGAAAATCTTGTAAGGGTCTCATCACTTGGTAGGACCGATGTTCTCGGTGGTGTAGTCCGAAGATATCTCATCACTTGGTAGGACCGATGTTCTCAGTGGTGCATTCCAAAAATGATCTCATCACCTGGTAGGACCGATGTTCTCGGTGATGTGTGTTAAAACAGTTTCATTACTTGGTAGGACCGATGTTCTCGGTGATGAAAATTCTGAGCTTGGGTGCAAAATAGCTTAGGTTGTGTGATTGGTCAAGAATCATGCTAGGGTCTCGGGTTGAGTCCGAGAGAGAGACAAGAGTGCGGTTAATGGTTCCATTCTAAATTATGAAGTATGCTATGTGTTCAATGTATTCTTTTATATATGCATTGCTTGCGAATGAACATGGTACATGTTGGATGATACATGTAATGTAGTGGCACGCATTCATGTAGGTCGTGTCGGGTCGGCACTTAGGAGGGTTGGGGAATCTTTACTGAGCCGCAGTGGTGCTCACCCCTTTATTATAAACTCTTTTACAGATAAGGCGCCGATGACAGATGGGACTTGAGTGTCCAAGGAGAGAATTCTAGCTATTTTTTTTTGCTATATTTTGGACAGTTGTGCATTTGGCTATCTGTGCCGGCTTGTGGCACGGTAATGATTTAGTTTTAGTCATGGTAGAATTTATGGCATTTTGAACCTTATGCGTGAATTCTTGTAATGACTATAAACTTGGAAAAATCACATGAATGGTATGTATCTTTTGAGAAAAGTGTGTGTTGGAGATGTATGGCACCTTAGGACCATTTTCCTCTTTGGTTGTGATTTCTTGTATGGTTGCTCATGAGCAAATGGAGTATGGAAAGTATGTATGCATGAGTTCTTGAGTGAAGATGGTAAGAAAAATTGATGGAATTACATTTAAAATGTGAAACGCATGTTATGTGAATATATTTGATGGCCATTGAGGCATTAGAGTAGCCATTGGGGGGACACATGCCCAAAAGTGTCCATTTTGAGTTCAAGGAGTGAATGGAATTTATGTATATAGTAAGATAATTATGTTAGCTTCATTTTGATAGGTTATGGACCTTGTTTGGATTTAAATTGAGAAAGATATGCATGTGTTAGAGCATGAGTGGACAATCTGACCCACGCCCACTAAATTGAGTGTAACTTGAGCTGTGGTTGGTATTTTTGAGTGATTCAAATTGTATTAGAAACTAGACACATTGAGGATGATCCATGTCAAATTTCAAGTCAAACGGACTTACGGATTGTGAGATATTAGCATTTGAAGACAGATTGAGGAATGCTGTCAAGAGTCCAAGCACAGGCACTTTCAGCCTGCTGAAAGTCCACTTTCAGGCGGCTGAAAGTGCACTTTCAGCCTGCTGAAAGTCCACTTTCAGGCGGCTGAAAGTGCCAGTTTGAAATTGCAAACCTACTGGAATTTTCAGGCGACTCAAACTTAATTTTCAGGCGACTGAAAGTCCTATAACCCTTAAAAATGTGTTTTTTTGTGATTTTTTTGTGATCTAAGAGTGGAAATGAAATGTCATGCATACATAGACCGATGTGTGGCCCATTGGGATAGATAATGATGAGCATACGCATAGATAACTACATGCGCATGTTTAGCTTCCACGGTAATTGAGACATATGAGGAGGTTCATTGAGGTTTAATGAACCGGTTCACCTCTGATTTTCCGGGAGTCGGGAATTGGGGCGTGACAGAATGGTATCAGAGCACTAGGTTGGAATACCTAGGGACGAAGGGTGAAACTTCACTTAGTGATCACTTGAGTTTAAGGATCGGAACATAAGGATTTGAACTTGAGATTATAAATTACTTATGTGGAACTTTATGTATGCTTACATTTCTTAACATGCTGTTGTGGATTAAATAGACATGGCATGTGTAAGCATGATGGAATTTGACTAAGTATGAATGCTTGGACTTAAAATTTTTCTTGTTGTGCATATAGAAAGAAATGCCTCCAAGAAGAGCGCGAGACATTGGCGCTGATGCTCCTCAGGAGCCAACAGATGGAACGCAGTTTATGCGTGATATGGCTGATACTATGAGAAGAATGGCTAGGGAAGCCAGAGAAGAGGAGGTTCAGGCATTGCCTAGGGTTGCCTTGAGCCGCCAAATGGTGGCAATGAAGGAATATGTGAAATTTAAGCCGCCTACCTTTGATGGCGCGCGTGATCCGCTCGTGGCAGAGAGTTGGATAGACCAAACTCATAAACTCATGGTTGCTCTTGCAATCGATGAGGATTTGAAAGTGGGAGTGGCAGCACTTCATTTACAAGGGGAGGCGGATCGGTGGTGGCAATTCATCGGTAATGTCCACAATACCGAGACAATGGACTGGGAAACCTTTAAGGGGTTGTTCTTCGATAAGTTCTTCCCGACTTCGGTGAGAGACCGGATGAGGCAAGAGTTCATTGACTTAGTCCAAGGGGACTTGGATGTGATGGGGTACGAGACCAAATTCACATCATTGGCTCGTTTTGCCCCAGAGATGGTAATGAACGAGGAGCTGAAAGTGAAAAGGTTCGTGAAGGGACTCAAAACCTCTATCAGAAAGAGGGTATCCATTTTAGGTTTGAGGACCTATAATGAAGTGGTTGACAGAGCCTTAGTGGCTGAGGAAGACGACAGAGACACCCAAAGGATATGGGAATCTAAACAACAAGCGAAGAGCGTGGGAGCATCTTTGGGTAGCCAGGGACGGAAGAGGCATAGGGAGAGCAGGTCAGGTTTTCAGGTACAGCAGCAAGCTCGCCCAGTACCTTCATTGGCCTTGCCAACTGGATCTCTACGATCTTCTGTAGAGTGCTACAATTGCCATCAGATTGGCCATTTTAGTAGGGATTGCCCCCAGGGACAGACAGTGACATCAGTGCCAGCTGGGGCAGTGAAGGGAGTGGTATGCTTCTATTGCAAGCAGCCAGGACACGTTAGGGCTAACTGCCCGCAGAGGCAGGTGACACAGAGTGGTACATTGTCTCAGCAGAGGGCTGGGCAGACAGCTGCAGTTCAGTCTGGCTTTAGGGCGTTACCATCACCGCAGCCAGCACAGTCAGTACAGGGATCGCGAGTAGCGAGGGGTCCCACACCTGCTTCTAGTCAGCAGTCAGGGTTACAGGGGACTGGTCAGCAGTCACGGGGTCGTGTGTTCACGCTTGCTCCGGCAGAGGATGTACCGGGACCGTCAGTGGTCAGAGGTATTTTCCTGGTTTCTAGCTCGTGGGCTAGGGTGTTGATAGATTCGGGTGCATCACATTCATTCATATCTGTTGCATTTACTTGTGCCTTGGGACTGCGGGTGTCATCACTGGAGTCACCATTGTCCATTGATACACCAGTTGGGGGTAGGGTTACCCTGGATAGAGTGTGTCGGTCTTGCGAGATCGAGGTTGCCGGGCGTCGACTAGTGTTCGACTTTGTGTTACTAGACATGACCACTTTCGATGTCATTCTAGGTATGGACTGGCTATCTACATTTAGAGCCACGATTGATTGTCTTCGTCGGAGAGTGACAGTGTGCACCCTTGAGGGTGATTGCTTTTACTTTGTGGGAGAGCGGGATGATTTCTACATTCCGTCCTTGCTTAGTTTCGGTGTGTGGGACGGATACTTCCTAGCTAGCTTATTAGCCGAGGAAGATGAGATTGTGACTAGTAGAGGATTTCCACCGGTGGTTAGTGAGTTTGTGGATGTGTTCCCGGAGGACTTGACAGAGTTACCTCCAATGAGAGATGTTGTGTTTAGCATTGATCTTGCTCCTGGTACCGCGCCTATCTCTATGGCACCGTACCGGATGGCACCGGCTGAGTTGAAGGAGTTGAAAGATCAGTTACAAGAATTGTTGGATAAGGGATTTGTACGACCTAGTACATCGCCTTGGGGAGCTTCGGTCCTATTTGCTAAAAAGAAGGACGGATCTTTACGGTTATGCATAGACTACCGTAAGTTGAACCAAGCGACGATTAAAAACAAGTATCCTTTGCCAAGGATAGATGACTTGTTTGATCAGCTTAAGGGTTCGACTTGTTTTTCGAAGATCGACTTGAGGTCGGGGTATTACCAGTTGAGGGTAAGGGAAGAGGACATTCCGAAGACAGCTTTTCGGACTAGATATGGCCACTATGAGTTTCTAGTGATGCCATTTGGTTTGACGAACGCACCAGCAGCGTTCATGGATTTGATGAATCGGATATTCAGGGTGTACTTGGATAGGTTTGTGGTGGTCTTCGTGGACGACATTCTTGTGTATTCTTCTTCTATGGAAGAGCATGAGATCCATTTGAGGACAGTGTTACAGACATTGAGAGAGCACCGTTTGTATGCCAAATTCGAAAAATGTGAATTTTGGCTAACGGAGGTGAAGTTCCTAGGACACGTGGTGTCAGAAGGAGGAGTATCGGTAGACCCTTCTAAGATAGAAGCAGTAATGGATTGGGAGAGGCCTAAGAGCGTATTCGAGATACGTAGCTTCTTGGGGTTGGCAGGATATTACCGGCGCTTCGTGAAAGACTTTTCGAAGTTAGCGGCGCCGATGACCAAACTTACTCGTAAAGGAGTTAAGTTTGAGTGGAACGAGGCTTGCGAGCATTCCTTTATGGAATTGAAGCGTAGATTGACTAGTGCTCCAATATTGATTATTCCCGAGTGTGGTTTGGGTTATGTCATCTACTGTGACGCTTCACGGGATGGTTTGGGATGTGTATTGATGCAGACCGAGAGGGTTGTTGCATATGGTTCCCGACAGTTGAAGATCCACGAGCAGAATTACCCCACTCATGACTTGGAGTTGGCGGCGGTAATTTTTGCTTTGAAAACGTGGAGGCATTATCTCTACGGAGAGAAGTTTGAGGTTTTCTCCGATCATAAGAGTTTGAAGTACCTTTTTACGCAAAAGGACTTGAATATGAGACAGAGGAGATGGGTTGAATACATGGAAGACTACAACTTTGATCTTCAGTATCACCCGGGGAAGGCTAATGTGGTTGCCGATGCATTGAGCAGGAAATCACATGGCACTTTGGCTAGCATCGCCATTCGTGAATGGAAGATGATGGAAGACATCTCAGAAATGGGATTGTGCTTTAGTGAGAGTGATGGGCATGCCACTTTGTTCACACTCATAGCGCAACCAACTCTAGTGAGTAGAGTGGTTGAGGAGCAGAGGGATGACACAGAGTTAGAGAGCATTCGCACTCGGATTACGGGTGGCGGGGCAGTGGAGGATTGGGTTATCCATTCAGACGGAGGTCTGAGGTTCAGGGGCAGGATGGTTGTTCCATTGGCTTGTAGGGATGAGGTCCTGAGGGAGTTTCATGGCTCCAGACTTGCAGTACATCCCGGTGGTACCAAGATGTACCACAACCTTCGTAGACAGTATTGGTGGAAGGGCATGAAAAAGGACGTCGCACGGTTTGTGGCGAGGTGCCTCACTTGTCAACAAGTGAAGGCCGAGCATCAGAGACCGGCAGGTTTGTTACAGCCTTTACCGGTAGCTATGTGGAAGTGGGAACACGTCACTATGGACTTTGTGACGGGGCTACCTAGGACGAGGAAGAGTCATGATGCAGTTTGGGTCATTGTGGATAGATTGACCAAGGTGGCTCATTTCCTCCCTATTCGAGTGACAGATGATGTGGATGTTCTTAGTCGGTTGTATATTGATCAGATTGTGAGACTGCATGGAGTGCCAGTTTCCATTGTGTCTGATAGAGATCCGAGATTCACGTCACGGTTTTGGCAGAGTTTTCAGGTTGCACTTGATACGGACCTCCATTTCAGTACGGCTTTCCATCCCCAGACAGATGGTCAGTCGGAGCGTACTATACAGATTTTGGAGGATATGCTTAGAGCATGTGCACTTGATTTTCGGGGCAGTTGGGAGGATCACCTTCCATTAGTGGAGTTTGCATACAATAATAGCTACCAAGCTAGTATTGAGATGGCTCCATTTGAAGCCTTGTATGGTAGACCTTGTAGGTCACCAGTTTGTTGGACAGAGGTTGGTGAAATGGTGGCCTTGGGGCCGGATATTGTCAGAGAGACTACAGAAAAGATTAAGATTATACGACAGCGTTTGCTTACGGCTCAGAGTCGTCAGAAAAGCTATGCTGACAAAAGGCGGAGGCCTTTGGCATTCGAGGTGGGGGACCATGTCTTCTTGAAGGTCTCGCCACGACGGGGTTTGATGAGGTTTGGGCGTAGCGGAAAGCTAGCCCCACGGTTTATTGGTCCATTCGAGATATTGGATCGTGTGGGTGAGGTTGCATACCGCTTGGCATTGCCACCGCAATTGTCAAGTGTGCACAATACTTTCCACGTTTCGATGTTGAGAAAGTATGAACCGGATCCTTCACATGTGTTAGATTGGACAGATCTTGAGGTGGAGGAGGACGTGTCTTACGAGGAAAGACCGGTACAGGTTTTGGATGCTAGGGAGCAAGTGCTTCGAGGCAAGACGATTCCATTGGTTAAAGTCCTTTGGAGGCATCACGGAGTCGAGGAGGCTACATGGGAGCGAGAACAAGAAGTCCGCTCAAAATACCCTGAGTTGTTCACTACTTGAGGTATGTTTCTAATTTCGGGGACGAAATTTCCTTAAGGGGGGGAGGTTGTAGAGACCGTGACCAATTTTGGCCGGTTTTGCATTTTTCGCATTATATTGCCATAAATGCATTTTGAGTGGTGTTTAACATGTTTTGAGTGTAGAAAACATGTTTGGGAAGTGTTTTTAAGGTTTTGGGAAGTTTTTGGGAGATTTGGAGAAGTTTGACTTTTTGGTCAAACCGGGGCCCGGGATGCGACTTAAGTGGGCCCGGGAATCCGGAAAATTCTCGGAAATATTTATTTTTGAGAATGGCAGAGATGAAATATTTAGAGAGTAGAGGAAGTGATTTCGAGACCGTAGGAGTTTTTAGAATCGAAAAAGGAGCCCGGGAAGGTACGTTAAGTGGCCGGGGGGCATTTTGGTCTTTTTGCAAGCCCTAGATATTTTAAATATCAGTGGCAGAGATGTTCAGCCATATCTCACGCCTCTTTCTCTCTCTAAAGCTCTTCATCTTCAAAGCTCTCCCTTCTCTCTACATTTCGGACCCGTTCGGCTTGGATTCAAGGCTTGCCAAAGGAGGGAGATACGTAGGGGACGGCTAGGGCTTCCATTTGAACCGAACAAAGTGGTGATTCGGCAAGGTAGACTCTGCTGGAAAATTGGTGAAGTGCTTGGAAGGCCTTCATTTTTGAGGTAGGGGTTCTTCTTCTCTCCTAATTGTCGATTCTAGGGTTTCGGGTGGAGAGGAGACGTGTAGGTTGTGTATCACATGATTTAGGACGGTGAGGGGTGTGAAAAGTTATGTTTTCTCCTTCTCTTGAGTCCTATCTTTGCACATTTGGTATCCTTGTATTGGTTTAGTATGTGGGTTAAAGTGTGTGAAATGAAGAAATTGGGTATATAGGTTTTATGTGCTCAATTTGGGGTGTATGTGCAAATGCCTAACCTTGTGTCATATATGTGATTATATGTGAAATATGTGGTGGTTGAATGCATGTAAGTTCCATATGCTAAAATTATGCATTTAGTGTGGCATGAGTAAAGTATGCTAATTTTGAAGTTGTATGCATATGAGAGGTTATATGTATGTGTTTACATATATGTGGTATATGTGGTTTTGTGAAGATGAAATGCATGCTATGTTTCTTTATGACTAGATAATGCATTGTGAAGCATGAATATTGAGTGCTTGAGTACAATATGTTCGAAATGTATATATGGGACCATTGTAAGGAAATGGGAAAAAGTGGTCGAATTGCCTAGAGTAGGTGGACACTCGGTGAGGGCGTTGGAGTGGTTAGACCACCTTGGAGGTGGGAGTTCTCGGTGAAAATCTTGTAAGGGTCTCATCACTTGGTAGGACCGATGTTCTCGGTGGTGTAGTCCGAAGATATCTCATCACTTGGTAGGACCGATGTTCTCAGTGGTGCATTCCAAAAATGATCTCATCACCTGGTAGGACCGATGTTCTCGGTGATGTGTGTTAAAACAGTTTCATTACTTGGTAGGACCGATGTTCTCGGTGATGAAAATTCTGAGCTTGGGTGCAAAATAGCTTAGGTTGTGTGATTGGTCAAGAATCATGCTAGGGTCTCGGGTTGAGTCCGAGAGAGAGACAAGAGTGCGGTTAATGGTTCCATTCTAAATTATGAAGTATGCTATGTGTTCAATGTATTCTTTTATATATGCATTGCTTGCGAATGAACATGGTACATGTTGGATGATACATGTAATGTAGTGGCACGCATTCATGTAGGTCGTGTCGGGTCGGCACTTAGGAGGGTTGGGGAATCTTTACTGAGCCGCAGTGGTGCTCACCCCTTTATTATAAACTCTTTTACAGATAAGGCGCCGATGACAGATGGGACTTGAGTGTCCAAGGAGAGAATTCTAGCTATTTTTTTTTGCTATATTTTGGACAGTTGTGCATTTGGCTATCTGTGCCGGCTTGTGGCACGGTAATGATTTAGTTTTAGTCATGGTAGAATTTATGGCATTTTGAACCTTATGCGTGAATTCTTGTAATGACTATAAACTTGGAAAAATCACATGAATGGTATGTATCTTTTGAGAAAAGTGTGTGTTGGAGATGTATGGCACCTTAGGACCATTTTCCTCTTTGGTTGTGATTTCTTGTATGGTTGCTCATGAGCAAATGGAGTATGGAAAGTATGTATGCATGAGTTCTTGAGTGAAGATGGTAAGAAAAATTGATGGAATTACATTTAAAATGTGAAACGCATGTTATGTGAATATATTTGATGGCCATTGAGGCATTAGAGTAGCCATTGGGGGGACACATGCCCAAAAGTGTCCATTTTGAGTTCAAGGAGTGAATGGAATTTATGTATATAGTAAGATAATTATGTTAGCTTCATTTTGATAGGTTATGGACCTTGTTTGGATTTAAATTGAGAAAGATATGCATGTGTTAGAGCATGAGTGGACAATCTGACCCACGCCCACTAAATTGAGTGTAACTTGAGCTGTGGTTGGTATTTTTGAGTGATTCAAATTGTATTAGAAACTAGACACATTGAGGATGATCCATGTCAAATTTCAAGTCAAACGGACTTACGGATTGTGAGATATTAGCATTTGAAGACAGATTGAGGAATGCTGTCAAGAGTCCAAGCACAGGCACTTTCAGCCTGCTGAAAGTCCACTTTCAGGCGGCTGAAAGTGCACTTTCAGCCTGCTGAAAGTTCACTTTCAGGCGGCTGAAAGTGCCAGTTTGAAATTGCAAACCTACTGGAATTTTCAGGCGACTCAAACTTAATTTTCAGGCGACTGAAAGTCCTATAACCCTTAAAAATGTGTTTTTTTGTGATTTTTTTGTGATCTAAGAGTGGAAATGAAATGTCATGCATACATAGACCGATGTGTGGCCCATTGGGATAGATAATGATGAGCATACGCATAGATAACTACATGCGCATGTTTAGCTTCCACGGTAATTGAGACATATGAGGAGGTTCATTGAGGTTTAATGAACCGGTTCACCTCTGATTTTCCGGGAGTCGGGAATTGGGGCGTGACAACATCACTGCTATGAAGTGTTCGATACGTCTTCGAGAAGTGTCCAAGAAGTGCCCAAGGAGTGTCTGAAAAGTGTCCTAAAAAGAAAAATGTCACGAAGTGTCCAACACGTGTCCGAGTGTCTGACATGGTATCCGAGTGTCCGACATGAGTACGGCACCCTCGATAAAGTATCCGTGCTTTCTAGGTTACAGATGATATGTATGAATATATATGTATTTGTATGTATAATCTTATTATATTCTAAAATTCATATATGTGCATATATATATATATATATACAAATATATTTGATGGGCATAATGGTCCGTTCAATTAATTTTTTTGACAATTAACCAAATTTTAGACGGAAGGGGTTTTTGTCATAACGGAACAAACCTCAGGAGAGATCATTGTAACAAAATGCATTAGTTTGATACCGAGTGTAATTAGACCAAACCTGATAAGAGGTCAGTATAATTTACCCAAAATATTAACCTTTTATTTTAAAAGCTTTCTCATTGGTAAGTCCATTTCCAATATATCCCTCCCAATAAACTCATGAATGGAACCAAAATTCGTAACGGCGGAAGTCTCGTGCATTGGATTTAAACGAAAGAATTTTACAGAAAAAGAGGTTTATCAACCATGTTAACTCAATCGCTTAAAAAAAAAAAAACAAACAAACAAACATGTTGGCTCATTCAGGACCAGCTCTATGCAGGGAGCCGAAGCTTGGTTAGAGCCTAGAATTGGCCGTCTGTAACTCAGTTTGTCCAAGTTTGCACAGATCATCTCATAATATAAATGGAGTTACTAAAATAAGAGCCTAGAAGTCACCAACCAGCAATTACAAGCCCCAATTAGGAATAGGAAAGAGCTATTAGAGAAAATGTACGATCTCAATAGAACAGGGTGTGTGAAGATTAATCTTAAAATATCATAGGTCAGGGTGCAAGGTAGTGTAGTTCACATCGAAGAGATCTCAGGAGAAATATATAATTCAATGACCTGATAAAATGATATTGCAATGGTTTGAAGTTCCAATGCACTACTCAAACATTACAGTGGAAGTGTCTTGAATCAAGCAAGAGTAAAAATAACTTGCATTAGGAGGACTAATTCAGACAGAAAGTAAGGAAACCAGCTCTAAAATGAGCAAGGATTCAATGCAAATTTTGATGATAAATGAAGAACTTCAAAAATTTTAACTATGGGTACGATTTCAGTGATTCCTCTTTTTTAATTTCTGTGAAAATGAATTGTAAAAGACACCGAAAAAAGGCAAATTGTGTAGGATGCTTCTTAAGTAGTTGGAATTAATTCTCCTAAAACTCATGGTGGGATTGGAAGAGCTAACACAATTACACAAGGCATAGCTGACTGGAACACATTCAACTGCAAAACATACAACCATGACAGTCCCCATTTCAAAGGCCATGCATTATCCTATAGAAGCTTTCTAGCCCACTATTAATGCAATATTTCAAACTTCATATTGATAGATTTACCTGGGGGCTAACAAGAAGGTACGAGATTTAAACAACCCCCATTGATATTGCTTGATGTGAGGCAACACTACATCAATAAATAAGGAACCATGCACTAAGTCCCTGAGTAAGAGGTTCCATCTCAATTTTTGTACACCCTCATTACCTAGGACATGATGCAATGACCACAAATTTGGCCAAATCATCTTTCCGAAATTTGAATGCCCACAGACACACCAATCATTCCTTGTGTTTACCAAAACCAATTTCAAACCACCAACCTAGGCCTCATGGACTTCGATGTTGCAAAAGCTCAGTCACAGAACTCCTTCCCTTCTGCAAAAGCCTTCTCAATGCTTGCTTAATGCATAATTAGAAAAACTATCTTGGCTCTGTTGCTTCCTTTCTGCATCCACATGGAAATTTAGAACTTCAGTATCATTACATGACGAGTACACGGTAACTGTTAAGTACTTCACATGGAACTGAAATCAAATAGACACACACACACAAACGATAGCCAGAGCGTTGGCGCAACTTATTATTATGTCTGCAAAGAATCACAAAATCATATCAAGATGAAATAGTAGGTTTTCCAGAATTCACATTACATTAGTGGCATTGTCTTTTAAGTGAGAGATGTCAGTAATAAAATTACTTTTCAAGATTGCATTGTTTTTTCTGGTTCCGTTTGTTTGAATGAAGCTAATGTCCAACAAAAGGAAAGAATCTGAATTCAGCTAGAAATAGCTCTCTGTAAATAATTTACTATACAAAACAATCACCCTGAAGGGGGATTAAAGGAATTAGAAGCTATTATCACAAATGATAGCAAAAGAGCAAACACCACAAATTTAATGAAATCTAAAACTAAGCCATACCAAAATTTTAGATGATGTGTCCGTATTCTTTTATGGCCTCAACTTTTATGTTGGATTTGACCTTAAATGCCATGTCAAAGATGTGAAACCAATTCATTTCCATGGCATGCCCTATCACACCCCAATTGTTTATTAAGAAATGAATTCCATGCTCATAAAAATATTCAAGAAAACATGCAGAGACTAAAAAAGTTAAGGACGCCCACATGCATGATTCATCATCATCCTTGCCTTAATCCCCATATGGATGGGGTCAGCCATATGATTTCTCTCCAATTAAGTGTAAAAAAGAAACACTACATAGGTACTCAATCTACATGCTTGCCTGGGCTATCTACGATGTAAAAGCTCCTGCCTTTTAGCTTCAAGTTCATTAAGATTGTTTCGAACAACTTGAGCTTTCACTGAAAGATGTTCATTATGGTCTTCAACGTCTTTCATAAGAGTAAGTAGTTGTTCACGATATGCTGCACTTAAACGTTTCTTCACCCGCAGTTCTGCAGTTAGTTCCTGAATTTTCTTATCTTTTTCATCCTGGGAAAGTAATTGCATAAGCAGATTAATTGAGACAGTTGATGTATAAACATTCAGATTTGAACAAAAAATGTAAAGTTACATTCAGGCAAGGCATCCTAACAAGAAATGTTATCTCAGTGAATTTAATGGACTCACAAAATCCAAGCAGAAATCATCATAATAAGATGAATGAACCTAACTATATAATAATAAGAAGTATCTTTCTTCATCACAGTGATTATGGCACAAAAGAAAACAAGAAAAACGAGAAAAATAAAAAGATTAAACATTCTACTAATGCAGGACATTTGCATTGCAAATTGTTTAAAGGAAGATGATATTCACACTTCTCTCCACTTGCACTCAAGCTTGCAATTTATTTGAAAAAATAAAATGACATATTGCCCTTCACAAACATAATCACACTCCACAACATTCTAGAAAGTATACACTCCACTCGAGGAATAATTTTGTCATTTGACTAAAATAAAAAAATTCAAGTGCAGTGCAAGTGGAGAAAGTTGAGTGCCAATAATCATGTCCCTTGTTTAAATTTACTAAATATTCTTCTCCTTCCCTATAATTTTTCCCCTAAAAAATGAGTAGAAGTTATAGTTTAAAAATAAAAGAAAGAAAGAAGTCCATATAAAAAATCATATATATATACATATATATTTTCAATCATCTCAAGCTTTTTAGTTGTTACTTCATGCTGTTGAGGTTACCAATTTAACAGACATTAACATTACCCCAACCTACTAGGTTCCACAATATAAATGGTAGACTAAGCATTTTATGTGGTTATGTAATTCTGACACTTAAAATATTGTGACCTCACGTCAGACTAATGTCTGATGCCATACACAAACGAGTTATACCACAAACTTAGATAAACTCATGTAGCTACAGTTTCTTCCTTTTATTTCAAAGCAATATGACCAATATCGTCCTATAACCTTCAAAATGTCCTCATTCATTTTGTATTAAGTTTTTCAGAACAACTTGTTATATCATAGAGCATTTTCAACACATCTGTAGATTATTGCCTTTACCCCCTAGTAGATAAGTCTCTCAAAATTACATAGTAATTCCATTATGTACCAAATTAAACACCACAAGGGATATTAATAAAGAAAATACCACATGCAATTCCAATTAGTGAATAATTAAATATCATTTGCAAAGACGCCTATTGTACAAGGCAAGAAAAAGGGTCCCTTGGTTGACTGGCATATAGTTTCCCATCCCAAATTACAATAAAAATGTGGCATAAGACTAACTTTTGACTTGAGCATACTAGCAACAATGATCTTTCTTATGCGTGAATTTATACTAGAATATGGATCAGGAAGACCTTATGAAATTGCATCCTTTTGAGTATTTGTTATGGTCTTCCATGGTGCTACTGCTGAGAAAGCTTCTCTTAGTGTATATTGTGTATTGTAGCCTAAAGGAGGTTGACAGTACCGGAGACTCGGAGACAAGTCCAAAGAAGGTATTACAGAGGCTCTTCCCCACATTTTTGCCATGTGAAGTGCGGTTCACAACACTATTAGTCAGTTGTTGATCAATTAAAAGGTAGCATCAGTTAAAAGTTTCCCTTTTGAAAACATGGCATACTTGTCATGCTTCTCATTTTGGACTTCTTTTTATCACATAAGCTTCAGTTTTCAACATCTTGGGGCCCTTACAACCAAGATTTGTGGAAAGGTGTCAATCTAGTTATTCTCTAGATAATTCAAGATAAACAAAGTAAAAGGTCATTTTCAGATTTAAAAAAAACATAACCTATTCAAGATGAGAGTATGAACTTGCTCGTCCCCACGTTTTTTGCCATGTGAAGTGCAGTTCACAACAATACTAGTCAGTTGTCGATCAATTAAAAAGTAGCATCAGTTAAAAGTTTCCCTTTCGAAAACATGGCATACTTGTCATGCTTCTCATTTTGGATTTCTTTTTATCACATAAGCTTCAGTTTTCAACATCTTGGGACCCTACAACCAAGGTTTGTGGAAAGGTGTCAATCTAGTTATTCTCTAGTTAATTCAAGATAAACGGAGTAAAAGGTCATTTTCAGATTTTAATAAAACATAACCTATTCAAGATGAGAGTATGAGCTTCCTCCATGGAGTTTGTCAACTCCAATTTGATAATTATTCTCTCAAGAAACCAAGCCTGTATGGATAAGAAGATTGTTTGAAACCAGATAAGTGGAACTATATTTTTAATTCTTATGGCTGCCAGATCCAAGAAAGATGGTTATATTAAATTTTATGTTTCCTAAAAACATGCGCATCTTACTGGAGAAATCAATAAGCTATTCTCTTAGGCAAAGGTTGATTTTAGCCAGCAAAAATTGACCTAACTCTACAGAAGAACAACAAGAACATAGGGACAATTTTGCCTAAAAGTTCAGTAAGGCTTCTGATTCTCTATAGTTTTAGTTTTTCTTCCCCATTTTACGATGACCATCTTTCTGATTCTTTGCTTTCGTATATCCCTACTCTTCAATTGATATGCTTCTTTTCTTCTCACAGAAATATTTATTATGCTGTTTGTAGACCCAAAAAAAACAAAAACAACAAGGATGAACCCTATACATCATGGTTTGGATCAAAGCAGGAATGACAATTTGAGACAGTCAATCATAAAGCTTTGAGAAATAAAAAGTATATCAACTTAACCCCAGGAGACTGAATAGTTGAAACCAAGCCTAAGAAAGTGGATGTCCTCAGTTTGATTCTCCTCCCTTGAGGCTTCACAGGATTCTTGTTGGACTAAAAGGTGGCAAAAGGTGTAGGGGCCTGTCACATGTCTGAAGGGAATAAATCACCTAAAGGGTGGGGACACCCTTCTAGTAAACAAGAAATTTTTTTTTACATCAATTTGGCCTTATCAAAAAGAAAGTAGAAGGCAGAAGTCAGGCACGATAATTAATAACTGAAAATTCTATATTGATAAGGAAGAAAATAATACACAATACTAAAACTTCACATAGAAAGCAAGTTATATTGGAGTCATTACTTAGTGCAATAATAAAATGCTCAGGCTACCAAGCATGAGAGCACCAGTTTGTGAGCAACCACATAGTGCAAATAACGTCAATGGTAAGGAATATCCATCTTGCCCTTCCAAAAATTCTGCATTAATAGGACCAAGATTGGGCAAATGACCTTTAAAGAAGCAAGTTATTTGAGTAGCTACATAAGGTATAGAAAACTTACATAACTTGGACGTCTCTTTGGAAATGAAACTACTAGGGGATGATTATGGTCCCTCACAAATTTTCTCACAACCCATCTACCAGGCTTCTCTCTCTTCAATAAGATCATTGACGTACAACCTTCTCGTCGTCTATCTTGTTTTTGAACCACAAGACTCACTGTATTTTTATTATCAGAACCTCCTCTGCATCCAAGGCCCCGGGAAATAATTGACCCATCACGCTCTGACTTACGAGATGATAGAACACGGGTTACGAATCCTACCCTTCTGGCATATTCATCATAGAATGCTCTAGCAGTATCTTCAGATTCAAATAGCATACCCTCATGTGGTTCTTGATTTCTGTTAGCTTCACATAAACTTAATTTCTCTCCTGCTGAAGTTTCTATTCTTCCTGTTCCATCATCCATTGAGGTCTGCATATCCACTGAAGTACATAAGAGGCATGGCCATTCAATCAGGATATTTTTACCCAAAAAGGGGGGAAAAAATAGGATAAAGAAAACAATCATAAATAATATGCCTTCTACCTGACATGATTAACCTCACAAACTGATTGTCAATATTAAGGATGAATTTATTAAATTGAAACTTGTAACCCATTAAAGAAAATTTGCACAAACCAGCATTGCTATGCCACCAACTATACAATTGAATTTATACAAAGCCCCAAAGATTTTGCAAGAACCAAGGATGAAAGCAGTGAAAATTTGTATACTAATCCAATGGAAAACTTATTGGGGGAAAACAATCCAAAAGTGGAAAGATTGCAGAATTCTCACCCAAAAGCACAGTAAACGTCTGGCACAAGCATGAACAAGTTTCCACGACAAAATATTTGCAACTAAATTGCTTAAATCCTTATCTAATTAATGTGCATCAATAACTACAGTGAGTATATAAGTAATTTCATATGATATTGGTATGTGCTATTAGAAAATCTTGAGAATGAATTAAGATACTATGCCCAGTGCTAACTTTTTTTCTCATTTATCAAACCAAACACACAGAAAAAATAAAAAGAAAAGCTCAAAATTAAGGGACTCCTATCCTCAGCAATAGATTTTTCAAGTGAATAAAAG
The DNA here is from genome assembly GCA_026545225.1 of Cornus controversa. NCBI lineage: Eukaryota > Viridiplantae > Streptophyta > Magnoliopsida > Cornales > Cornaceae > Cornus > Cornus controversa. The sequence continues at coordinate 43,898,612 of CM048849.1, forward strand.
GGAGCTCTACAATGGCACATGGACAATCTTTGCAGCTCGCATTGACGAACAATGCCTACTGAGAGGTGGGTAGCATCCATTGCAGATGACTAAAATAGGGTATTATACATGACAAAGTGGCATGTCTTTACAATCATGATTTACTAAGATTCAGCTCTGCATTGCTCAGATTCATCCCTCTCCCTCCTTTCAAAAGATCCCTTTTTAAGGTGTTTGTAGAGCTTAAGAATAGACAGATGGATAACTCAACAAGATATCGCCAGGATCACTGGAAAGGAAATGTCCATGCCTCCATGGGTATTCCATGCAACATTTAATTTTAACTCCATAGAGTTCCCAGAGAGCAAGAGAAAAGCAGTGTCCGCCCCTGCTTGGCTGCTAGGGTAAGGAAAACTTTCGAAAGCACAGATTTTTCTTTTATGAAAATGAAATATCAATTCTATAAATAGAAAATAAGATATCAATTTTATAAATAGAGCAAAATTGTTCTTTTATTCCTTCTCTTTGTAACTTTTGCTTAAAATTTCAATATTCTGATTTCTTTTATCATCCTCCCATTTTTTCAGCAACCAACGGGAGCCTAGAAGGCTTGAACAAGAAATGTTTAACAAAGTTTCATCCTTTGCATAAAATATGAACAACTCCAAGCAGAATTAACAGGACAGTGAAGTCAAACTCTCTCTACCAAATTTTCTCTCTCCAGATTCGAGGTTGATTTTCCTGATCTGCTGACTGATTTGAAGCTCTTTCTGCTAGTTAATAGCTTCAAGTCCATTGTCACGGCTACTTATCCGGTTTCACACTGGTTCCAACTGATGTTGTGGGGACTAACTTTTCTGAGACTAAAGATATTTATGTAAATGGTGAGAATTAGGATTCAAGTGATATTGTTTAAGGAATCAGAGCTAGGTTTCGAAGATGAGAGGGTTGCAGATGGTCTGAAATCTGAAGATTATGAAAAATGAATTACTGGCGATTTATCAAAGACAGACCGGAAAAAGGAGGAGGGTTACGTTAGGTAGCTTGACAACCGGCGTAAATCTCTGTCATGACCAATATAAACTTGAATCCTATGAATACACGAGTGGATTGACTTAGGCTATGGCCTTAGATAGAGCGGAATGGAAACATATGACTCATGTAACCGACCCCAAGTAGTTGAGAAATAGGCTTGGTTGTTATTGTTGTTGTATGTTTTGTAGAAATTCAATAGGAAAAACAGCTTTCAGAAAAAGAAAAAAAAAATCAATAGGAATATGAGAATATGAGGAAAATAATGAAATGGAAAAAGGACTCCAAGAACTTTAGAGTAACCACATACCTTGGGGGGAGAAAGGGGGCATAGCTACAGTGAGTAATGAGTATCCTAACCGTAGGGGTGGGCTACGTTACAGACTCGAGTATGTGTGCCGGGTGCGGGTAAGCGTCCACGCATCAGACATGTCATAATATATTTATGTAACATATTATTTAATATTCATAGGACACACAAAAACTACTAAATATTCATATTATTTAATATTTTTATTTTATTTTCTAGAGTAAATAATATCTTTATATAACATGAATGTTCAATATAGGCATTTCGCTCATTTTGAAGCAATAATATAATATAACTGAATTATAATTTTTTTAGGAGCATGTCCAACCAAAGGTGTCAGACACATCCCATACCTATGTCCGAGTATTGTGTGTCCAACATGGGTATTTCACCTACTTTTGAAGAGTCCATGTAACATAGGGGGTGACAAAGGGTATGGAAGATCTTGGAAACCAAGATCTCAGTTCAAAAACTGCAAATCATGGGCAGAACAATCTGAATATGAAGTGATGGAATGTAAGGATGCTAAAAATGAAATTCGACTTGCTGATTTGGTGTTCATTCTTTAATTCAAGCTTAAAGTCGAAAGAAAGCCACGCACCTATTCAAGCGAGTTCAATAAAAAAAATAAAAAAGGTGAAAAGTTGGCACACTTTATCCAAAAAGATAAGTGGTCCGAAGAGGTAGGGATGGGCAAATCAAGTGACTGTAGATAAGCAAATATTACGGTGGAAGATGTAGGGATGGGCAAATCTAGTGACTTTAGATAACAGATATTACAGTGGATAAAGACAAAAATTGGGACACTTCAAATAACCTACCTGTGAAATTAACTGAAAATTCATCTTCCGCCAAGCTTTGAATATTCAAGCCAGAAAATATAAGATAAAGTTAAGCCTCCATCAGAGATTTCAAAAGGCAACAAAGATGAATGGTGCATGGACAATCTTTGCAGCCCGCATTGACCATGTTTTGTGTTGCGGGTGGTGTACAGTAGCAATGCAAAACACTACAACATGTTTGGTAACCGGTTGTTGCCATTTGAATAGTACCGCGTTTGTTACCAAATAGGAAACACCAAATTGGAAAGTGTTTCCTAATGTTTTCGCACTGTAGTAAAAACACTGTGTCAGTGAACAGTATCAAAAAAAACTGTAGCAGTCCCTTTTTATGCTTTCATGCAACACTTTTTTACCAAACATGTTTTCATGTTTTTCTTCCAAAAATCTTGCAATAAATTTTACAATACCAAACATGCTTCCAATCACAAATGAACACACTCTACAACAAAAACGTCGTTTTTGTTTCGGATGAAACCAAAAACGCAAAACGGAAACGGTTGCCAAACAAGCCCATAATGTGGTACTTATAGATAAGAAGTCCCCCTATACTGTTAGCAGCATATTTCACAAGCTTTGGGATAGGAAGAGGACTAGTTTAGGAGTAATGTCCTCAGTAATGATCAAGGCTTTTCTAGATTTCACAGTGCTCGCGTAAGGAATAATGTCATAGGAAAGGGGCTGTGGCACTTCGTTAATATACATACTGTGTTGAAAAAAATGGCATCCAAAAATGAGGATGTACAAGGATAGAAAAGGCTCCTAATGGGTCAAGCATTTCAACATGAAATGTTGTAGGGCTGAACTACATAGCAAGTGCTATTTGACATCCTCTATAATCTGTATGACATGTTGACTCCCTAACGGAGAGTAAAAAGAGGTTGAGTATTGCTCGAATCTATGTTGCGGTTGCAGCAGGTGTTGTTGAGATTGAGGAAAAGTTTGATCTGTGTATGAGACAAAGTCTTTAGCTATTTAGAACTGAAGAGTGAGGATTGTAACCATAGGTTCTGATAGTCAGAATACGCAAAAGGTCCAAAATTATGACTATTTGCTTGCAGTAAGAGTGTTTAAATTAAGGGGGAAAAAGTGGGATCAAAATAAAAGTAAAGAGTCAGCGAATATAAATTCGCCCGAGAAATAAAAATAAAAAATAAAAAAATATTTCTAGAGAACAAAATATCAACACAACTAAGCAAAAAAGAAGAAGAAGAAGAAGTTATTTGGGGGTCATTTCGAGTAAAATTGTTCGTTTATGAACTCAGCTAAACGATTGCGACATATATAAGGTTCAATATTTTGAGTTCCCTTTATTGTCTTACACTTTATCGACACCCAAACAGAGCCCATTATTAAGAAAATCGAATAAAGTATTCAGTTTTGCTTACAACTATGAATAACACAAAATACAAGGACATGCACAGTGAATGATTTAAGTTCAAAGTATCAAATTGTAACAAGTTTCACTCTTTAGCTGAAGATTTAAACCAAATGCAGCTTCAAAATATATGACTCGAGGGTTTCAATCAGAGAAATAACAACGTCTTGGCCTTGCAAAGAAATGCAAATATATATGTCTCTGTGTGTGTGTATATAAAGAGATATACGTAGAGATCGAGTTGAGAGAGAAAGTACTTACTGAATGGAAATTGAAGCTCGAAACTGTTTCGATTTTGCGTCTGATTCTTGTTTGTTTATCGGATTGATGTTTTAGGTTTCCAAACGATTCGAAGAAAACAGAATAGAGTTGTATGGTATGTGTGTGCCTCCCATGGCAAGACAAGTGGCGAAAATGGTACGGTCAGAAGAGAAGGGACACGTGGTAGCTATTCATTGGTATTACGTTGATTATAAATGTGGAAAAAACAAAGTGCTCCCATTTTTGCGAGGGAATACCATGATAGGAGATCCATCTCATTTCAAAAGAACAATATACCATCTAAAATATATGTTAGTTTTTGGGCGAAAGTGCTGTAAAACATTTCTGGTTTTAAAATGCTGCTCAATACTTATTTTTTATTTTTTATTTTTATAATAAATACTTTTTAACTTATAAATTAGTGTAATTTGTCTCTATTTGAATTAAAAATTAATTTCAAATGACAAAAATATCTTCACAAATAAAAAATAAAAAATTGATTAATTTACTTAAAAAATACCAAAAATAATTATAAAAAAAACTTTAATTTGTCGAAAAAATTTACCAAAAAACAAAAAACTTTAATTCACCAATTTTTTTCAGTATTTTTTTGTAATTTTTTTTGGTATTTTTCTACAAATTAAAATACCGAAAAAATTACAAAAAAAGTTCTTTTTGAAAAATACCAAAAAAACTTTAATTTGTCAAAAAATTACAAAAAAAATATTGAAATAAATTTACCGAAAAAAATTGGTGAATTAAAGTTCTTTTTTTTGGATAATTTTCTTTTGTATTTTTCAGTAAATTAATCAGTTTTTTATTTTTATTATTATTATTATTTTATTTGTGAGGGTATTTTTGTAATTTTAAGTCAATTTTTAATCCAAGTAGTGTCAAATTGGGCAAATTGCACCAATTTGTAAGTTGAAGGATGTTTGTTACACCCAAAAAAAGAAAAAGGAAGTATTGTGCACCATTTTGAAACCAGATGGGAGTTTATTGCACTTTAGCCTAGTTTTTATCGACAATATATGGAGAGCATAAGTTTGCTCCTATTAAAAATAGACAAATTATACACTTATGATACGCTTGGAAGCATTATATTGACGCATACAATTTGGAATTAGAAAAAATTCATTACAAATTTTAAATCATATTTTTTGAATATCAAATCCAAACCGTTGATTTGGTGATCCCAAAGGTAACATTAATAGTAATGTGAGTTTCTTTAAAGGGTAAAATATCAAAAATAATTTTCTTTTAAAAAGTCTCATAAAGTGAGGAGGTCAGTTTTTTTTCCGTATATCTATATTACATTTAAACATTGTGTTTGAATCTCTCTCTAAACAAAAATCACAATCTAACGGTCAAAGATGCTTAAAAAATCAATTGAAAATATATCTATCTATTTACGACCTAAAATAACTTTATCTCTCATCGATCTAACAGTCACGATTCACTCACTATATTCACACCTAAATTCACATACACATCTACCCACCCTTACATCTCTAAAATGATTCAATCCAACAACTTTTTTATAGTACTATAAGCACAGCCAATATGCTAGTGTATCTAATATCTATAATCTATCTATCTTTATATGTCAAATTCAGTATCACAGTTCCATTTGTATTGTGAACCAATAATTAAATACGTAAAATAAAAACTGGTATATCTTTCTTTAAAAAAAAATACTTTGGTCCCTCCCTCTCTCTCATGAGCCCTTAGAATAGAGAAGATAGACCGTAGCTGGCTAATCTGTATGAGATATTTTGCTCATCATTCTAATGATGCGTTGAGAATTGGTTGCAAAATTTCTTGAAGCCCATCATTATACACAATCTGAAAATCATGAAATGAAATCCATAATTTGTCTTCTCCCTGTTCATGCCAACCTCTTTTGGGCTATATATGCAAGTCCAGTGAGTGTCTGTATATGTGTGCGTGTGTGTGTGTATATATATATATATATGGTAGGTTAGTCCACTCGAGTATTGCAAGTAAAACATGTTACAATTGGCTTAAGATGGTGTAAAATGTAAATGCATCAGCTTTCAAACATTTATTTTACACAGCCAAATATCAATTACCATAAACTGAAGCTTACCTTAAATTGAAGCTGCCAAAAAAATACATTCTAATTAATAATGTACATGACCCAGATCTTAATACTGGAAGGCCTATACTAACAATGATACATTAGCTACTACATTCAACGAAATCATCTTTCCACAATTTGAATATGCCAACAAAGCCAAGTAACCACCCCGCGAGAGTTGTGCACCCACCAGAAAATTTTAATTCAAGAAAATCTTGGTCTCTTGATTTTTGATTTTTGATGTTGCCTACACCGCAGAGCACCACCAAAGGTAGCACTAGTTTTTATACATCTTACAAAAATTCCTCCTTTGTTTTCGGTCAATGTTTTCTTCTTCTGCTGCAACATTCAAATACCATATAAATAACAAGTGAAGCCCAATATAAATATAAATTTTATAAATTCTTAGGCATACACTTCATTTGTAAACACAATATATATATAATCATATACACACACTCACCAACCTGTCAAAATGCAACTTGGCAAACGAAATTTAAGACATCTAATGACAGGAGAAGAACTACAATGGTGCACAGTGCACCGGGTGAATTTCAGCTGTGTGCACAACACGCGTGATGAGGCTCACGGTGAGTGTTGTGCACATACAGCTGAGATTGCACCGGTGCATCTACATCTGGCACATTGTAGTTCTTCTCCTAATGACATGGTTTCGTGAATTCTTCAAATATGGGTCAAAATTAGGTTGTATGGACGGGGAGGGGGGAAAAGACAACTGGATTATGACCCTTAATTACATTTCGCTAAACTTCTCCTCCCTAATAGTGAATAAAGCGCACACAAAATCACAAGTTCGGAAGAAGGTTACCAATGAAACGTCAAAGCTGCAGTTTTATTGTATTCTTAAATCAACTCAATCACGAGCTGAACCTTAATTCATCGCATATGACTCCTCTAGAAACCTAACAGTACCTTAGATGGCAAAATAGAGACAAAATGCAGAAAAGAATTAATGTGCATGCTAACCAATCCAAAAATGATAATGAAATACTCACCATATTGCAGGGGCTATCTACTATGTGAAAGATCCTTGTCTATAGGATCAAATTCCTTTAAATTGTTGACTACAATTTGAACCTTCTTTGATAACTGGTTAGTGTGCTCCTCAACCTCTTTCATAAATGCCGACAACTGTTCTTGATAAACTGCACATAACCGTTTCTTGTTCCGCAGCTCAGCAGTTAGCTCCTGAATTTTCTTATCCTTCTCATCCTGTAATTAAGTAGAGGAAACATATACTTGATTGGATAAGAAATTGTTGAATATATTCACAGACTAGTTGAGAAGACCAAGTATAGAAAACCAGGAATATACTTGTACGAACCTGCATATACAGAGGCAGACATACATACATCATGTGTATTTGTGTGCGTGATTTGCTTGTATATGCGGGTGAGTCTCTGTGCACACATTTTCATGTTAAGTGTAGCACGCATATTTTATGGCTAGTAAACTGAATTCCATCAGGAAAAGATAAAATGCAGAAAAGAAAAAATGATATGCATGGGCCTGATCCAATATTTTCAAATCCATTTAACCAAAGAGTTAGGACCATCTGACCGCAGGCGCAAGTGCATGCACACACAGTTGTCTTCATCATCATCATCCTTGCCTTTATTCCGTACAAAGGGGGTTGGCCACATGGATTCTCTTTTTCCACTCTTTTCTATCATGGGTCATATCTTCTACTAGATTTAATTTTTTAAAATCATTTCTTATCGGTTCATTCCATATTAGTTTTGGTCGACCTCTGTCTCTTACCCTCTATGCAAACCAATCTTCCTCTTCTCACGGGTGCATCCATAGGTCGGCGTTGAATGTGCCCATACCACCTAAGTCTACTCTCTCTTATTTTCTCGCTAACAGGCATCATGCCTAGTCTCTCCCTAATTCTTTGATTATTAATCCTATCTTTCCTAGTTACTCCTTACGTCCATCTTAACATCCGCATTTCCGCCATATGCATGCGCTGTTCATGTTTCCACCAAAACTTCAACAATTCTAGCCTTTCAATTGAGTCATCAGGTCAAAAATATGCAAACACGGTATATCCATCTAGTTTGAGCCTCTCCTTTGAGGTTGATGTTTGTCCAGAGGCTTAGTCCTGGCAGGTTCACTAATGGAAAGCTGTACAAAATGTGAGCAGGAGTTCTAGTTCTCTCGAGCTTCCTGTACTGTAGAACAGGCCAAAACTTTTAAGAGACAGGAAAATTGGATCCCATGGGAATGCTTGATCAGATTTAGATTTATCAGCACTGACACTTGCCTTCTTAGGCGAATTCCCGTTGTTCCCGTTTAGTCCTCTTTCTAAACATTTGACTTAGCCAGAAAAAACCTCCCATGTCTACAAGTGCCAGCGGACCACATTGTCCTAAAATCAAGGCCAAGATTTGCAAAAATTCTGATTAGACACAAAAATCTGACCTTAGAGCATATTTCTATAGTTTCTACCAAAACAGCTTGAAAAGCACGAGGTATGGGGCACAATATCAAGCCCTAAGCAGAAAGAAAGAAAACAAGGAAAGAAGTAAGCATGCAACTCAGGCTGGTGGGCCGGCTTGAAAAGTCAATCTGAGCTCAACTCGAACCATATAATTATAATTCTCAGCCGATGCCTGAGCCTAACCCGAGCTCAACCTGTTAGGTTGGGTCGGGTTTGGGTTTGCTAAATAACATTAGAAGAGCAGATTTCACTAAAAAAAATCATCATATTCATAAACAAATTAGATCAGCAAGAAACTCAAACCTAGATCAACATGAATCTCTCATAAGATACTACATAAAAACTACATAATTATTGGTCCTGAAACAAGATCTTTTACAAAATTTCATATCTGCAACTGAAATTGCAAAGTTAAACAGGTCAGAACAAGAGAGCAAAGAAAAAGAAATACCAGATGAAGAGCTTTAATATTATTATCCGTAACAGGCCCCTCAAGGTAGTCTCCTTGTTGCACACAAGTAAAACATCCACAAACAGCAGGACACTTCAGCCAGCCTTTTGTTCACAAAGGCATCAAGCGGCTCGACGACGGCAGTACCTCCCTAATTTTCGTCACATCTATTTATAATATCATAACTCATGCCTTGCAAATCTTCCAACTTCATGATGACATGATAATGGCATGGTGACTGGTGAGGGTCTATCATATGATGGACTCGCGAGCATCAAACAACAATGACCAAGTTAGGTTTGATGTGTTGACGATGATGCACCTGCAGCAGCTAGGTTTTCACTTCTCTCTTTACACTATTTTGCTACTTCAAATAGATTAATCTGTTTACGAAAGGAAGCCTGATACTTTATAACAACTTTTGTTTCACGACACAAATAAAAATAGAGGATTATGATCAATGATGGAGTCAGGAATTTAATTTAGTAGGAACTACATTGAACAGTGTCAAGATTTATTTTTTTACTAAAATAATAAATAAATAAAACTTAAATATTGATTGATAACATATTTATTCAATACATTTGTAATTGTCCTTGACCAAGTTTTGTGTTTTGAAAGCATTGCATAATAACTTCTTTTGATATCGTATGAAATAATCCTAATAAATTGCAAGACTCTATCATGGTTTTGATTATTTGAACAACCAATTCACAAAAAAATCCTTATACATTTATTTTGCAATCTAAAATAAATTTTCTAATTCGCACAAAAAGAGAGATCAAGAGAAAAAATGAGGATTAAGGAATTTTGCATTGTGGCTTAGGGTCGAGAAATAGATCATTGAAAGAATACTTCTATAATGCTTTCTTCTCATTTATGCCTTGAAGAAAGATTGAGATGGCAAAAACAAGATATTGATGGCTGAAATGGAGGAGATGAACTCAATGTGAAATTATAAGATAGTGATGTGCAAAGAGATTTTATGAGAGAAAGATAACAACTAATAAAAGATAGGCTAAAGAGGCAAGACTTAAGGTTTCTTTTTCCTTTTTTATTTAATAATTTTGAAGTGGGGGTATTTTATATTTTTAAAAAATTAGAAATATAAAATTAAAATACTGCAAAAGTTCGCGAGGGCAGCTACCCTCACTTGCCTCTATATGACTCTGCCATTGGCTATGATATTTTTACTTATAACAACAACAACAATAATAATAAAAGATTGAGTTTGGGCTGTGTTGGGCTCAACCAGCCCAAGTTGCAGCTTTGAAAAGAAAACTTTTGAATCCATATTTTATTCTAAAAAATCACTAATTCCAGTATTGTTATAGCACAAATTTAAAGCTCCTCACTCAGCTTACTTGGTTCCTAAATTATTTGGCCTCAAGCTTCTTCAATCCGAAGTAAGAGTAATGTCGTAATAACTTGGACCTTAAATAACCATATCCAATCCAATGAAAAGCAATTATAATAAAACCCTAAACCCAAGCCCACGCCCCACATAAACTAAATCAAATTATTTGAGTGCACCAAACATGTTTAAAAAAAAAACCAAAAACTAAGGCCCTGTTTGGTAACAATTCCAATTCCAGATTTTAGCTTTCATTTTCATTTTTTTGGAAGTCACAGCAGAAATCGCGTTAGGTAACGTAGTTTTCATTTCTGAAAAAATGAAAGTGATGCCAAAATTTTGACAACCCTTAGACATAATTTGAAAGTTTGATAATGATGCTTTCAGTTTCAGATTTCATTTTTCGTTCAAGTTTTCATTTTTGATTTTTTTTATAAATGCAATAAATAAAAATTTTGCTAGCTCAAAAATATAATATAATACAATAAATTAAAATTTTATAAAAAATAAGAATAAAAAATTATAAAATATAATAAATATAAAATTGGTTACTCAAAAAATATAAATATAACAAAATAAAACACAATAAATAAGAAAAATAAAAATAATATAATATAAATATAAATATAAATAAAATAATATAAATTAAATACAAAATTATAAGTCAATAAGAAAACAAACCTTTTATAAAATACAATAAATAAATATATATATATATATATATATATAAATATAAAGATATATATAATAATAAATATAATATATATATATATATATATAAAGATACATATCAGAAGAAAATACATGATAGATTGAATTTATGACAATTACCAAAAATATGCAAATGCAAAAAAAAAAAATTTGAAATTTTAATTAAAATTAACTAAAATAAAGTCCTAACAAATATAATTTCGGAGGAAATAATATCCATAAAATATGTAATATCATATTTATATTGGTTAAAATGAGTTGGAACCATATTACTCAAACACAATTTTTAGTCAAAGATACTACTATTTTTTTAAAAATTAATTTTGGGTTACCAAACATATTTTCAAATTTGGGCTTTCAAAATTTCAACAGCATGTGACATTACCAAACATATTCTGCTTTTGACATAAATGGTAGCACAACAAGATTTTAGATTTCATTTTTCATAAATGAGAAAATGAAATCCGACAGCTTTACCAAACATCCCCTAAGAAGAACATGACTCCCAAAACATATAAAATATAAAAGACACTTCCTCAACCAAAATTAAAAAATATATATATCAATTCAATAAAATATTCTTCCATTTAAGACTTAAAGGACCATCCTTTTCACCCAAAATGGTTCCTCAATCTTCATCACATCAAAGTCACTAAAGTTGTAGCTCCCAAGGACTGATTAAAATTGACACAAGTCATCGGTCCTGCCCACAGCTGGGGAGGGTTGCCTCAACAATAGCAAAGTTGCCTCGGATTGGACACATAAGACCCATAATAACTCCCTACCCCTCAGAGTTTCTAGGTAAAACTTCACTGAATAACCAATATTCCTATGACAAGGTTCTATCATATCTTCATGGCTTGATCAAGACCATCTAGTTCCATGTCATATCATCTCTCAGTCATAACACCCCATAGAAACTGTTTCAGTCAATTTTTTAAAACAGCTCACAAGAACTCAGAAAACTGTTTTCAGAGAATTATAAAAGACAGTTTTATGAAAATAGGCCTTTTTTTAACTGAGTCTTCAAGAAACATTGTTTTTGAAATCGTCAATCAAACAGGTTTTTATACAGTTTTCTGATTTTGGTTCTCAGAAAATTGAACCAACAGATGCTAAGCATTGTTCGAATGGATTAACTCCTATGCCAAACCTGCAGAGGTTGCACCAAGCGAAGCTTAAGTAACCAATTAAATGGCCAGTGGCATGGGTCAAGATTTGTAACTCAAGAAGACGTTAATCCTTTCGTGTCACTCTGGTTGCTTGCTTACACAAGTTTTTAAGAAAGGCTGCAAATTGATGGGGCCTCTAGTCCCAAATGGGAATCCCTTCCACCTAGATAGCCGTGCCGGTAAGATTCAAAATACATATTGGAGGCCTAGCATCTGCAGTGACCCTTCTGTATATGGTACCCACCACCCAGAAAGGGTAGTTTTCATGCTCCTTAGGTGAGGCTTTCAGTGATATAAATCCTCCATCTTCACCCATTGACCCCATACACTTCTCCACATACGGCCAGCAGTTTCACTATCCCGGCCTTCACAGATATAAATCCTCCATCTTGATCCATCAACCCCATATATTCCCACTTCTCACATATTACCAGCAGTTCCACTATCCCCAAGCATCCATTGAGGACCCATTTCTGGTGATATAAAGAAGTGCACCCCATTTGACCATAAAATGTTTCACATGCACCTAGACTTTGAAGTTTGTACCCATTAAAAGTTGATGGAGTTCAAATATATCTACCCAGCCCATAAAACCTATCTCCATTAGGATCCATGTAACCTTACACTTGTATTCCACTAGTCTTACCTTGACAGGAAGCTAGAAGACAAATCAATCCAGAATGAGTACTCTAATGGGAAGTGCTGCTGAAAAGCATGATCTAATTGCTAAACTGAAACCGTCTGTCTCAATTCTTCATATTCTCTTTTTTGATCCAACTGCAATAACAAAAGTCCACCACAAATCTCCTCAGATGCATTGAAATCCTCCAAGTTACCTATTGAAGAGGCAACCCTTCAGCTCACTCAAATTGACATTGAGGATGTCCTGCCTGTACATTCCTTCAAACAATTCTCAGTAATCTACAGTCATATACTTCTCATGCGTCAAATCAAAAGAGGACTAAACTAGGAGTTTCATCCTTTAAGCTGAATACCCTAAGCGCAAATAACATATAAATCCCCTGGGCTTCTTTTGCTCAACTCTTCAATTCCTGTTTACCAAGAATTGGGAAAAAGAGCCTATCAAATCCCTTCATGTGTACAAGTTTTAAAGAACTAGGCCCACTGAGAAAATTTTTATTGACCAGAAAAGTATGCCATTTACCAGTAAAATATGAAATATCATAAATAAAATGTTATTGACCAGAAAATATAAGCACTTAAATATGAAATATCAGCCAAAAAAATCATAAAGAAAATGGTAGTACAAAACCAAATACAAATACATATGTTATTGAAAATTTAGAACAGAAATATAGAAGTAAATAAGGCTTGGTTGAGCATAAAATTAAAAGAATGAGAAATTGAAAAATATGCTCCACTTCACAGTTAAATGAGGTTTAAGAAACTCACCATAAAGTGACGAACTTCACGAGGGGAAATCACAAGTGGATGATTATGGTCTTTCACAAATTTTGTGATGACCCATTTCCCAGATTTGTTAGACTTAACTAGAATCATAGCTTTACATCCTTCCCTCGTGCTTGGTCGTGGCTTCCTAACAGGACCAAATTTACCTCGTATACTAACACAATAACCCTCCTTATTGCATCCAAGTCGACGGGAAAGTATCCTCCCATCAACCTCTGATCGACGACATGACATCACGCGCATGACAAATCCTGTCCGCCTAGCATATTCATCGTAGAATACCTTGGCAGCATCTTCAGAGTCAAACTCCATACCCTCTTGTGGTTCTAGCGTCGATAGCCCTTCACATGCCACCAACTCTTCTCCAGAACTCTCTACTGCTTCAGAACTCTCTACCAAATCCACTGCCAAATAACATAACATGTTTTAAATTCATGAAACCATGCATGAGTTTTCTTTATATAAAAAATGAACTCAATTATATACTTTAAAAAAACAAAAAAAGAACCAGTCTTTGGCTGAGTAGAAAACTGAGTAGAGGGAAGGAAGAAATTCAAAGGTTTTTTCTTATTCATTTTCTGTTGCATGGTTCTAGAGTAAACTGTGGAAAGTTTACTAAAGATGGCTTTCATTTTATTATATAATTTTTTATTTCTTCGTTACATGTACTAAAGCAGCTGAATTTCTAGATTCCAAGTTTTCATGTCTTTTTTTTCTTCAGTTTTTCAGCAACAAATCAAAGCATATACACACAGTCACACACATACATAAACACATGTAAATATTATTTATATATCGATATATACATATTATGTTTATACATAAACAAATGTGCATAAGCGTATGTATGTATATGCAATAAGTACATAAATATATTACAAGTGTATGGATTATATAAATATGGGAAAGTTTAGTTTCCTCTATTTTAAGTTCTTTTAGGCCTTATTTTTGGAAGTAAAAAATTTGAAGGAAAGCTTAAAAAGTTTCAAATACAATTCCTATCCCTAATATAATTCGCATTTTATGCACTACTAAACTTTGGATTTATAAATAATCTTCTTACCAAAATTCTGTTGTATTCTTAACTACGTACATTTCAAAATATTATTTTCATAACAATAATTTGGCCCCTGCAATAAAAATTTCTGGGTCTGCCTCGATGGCAAAGAACACCAGTTGTTTGCCTGATTGGGATGTAGGTGCGTGTCTTTCTTACCAGAACACGTACAAATCAAGTTGAACGGTAGCAAAAGTAATTATTTCTCACTCCCAATTTTTCAAACAGATGGTGACTTCAACATCATCATTTGTTCATAATTTCGAGTCACATAGAGCTTGTCAAGCGAAACCACCAAATGGTAGCGAACAATTTACGGCTAAATCACATAATTAGAAATTAAGTGAATCAAAATTTTAAAAATTCGAAGCATTGACATGAGATAGACAATAAGAAAACAAAAGGCAACGGCAAAATCTTAAAGAATCAAATCGAGCATGATTGAACTTATAATGATTCAAGTTTTGGTTTCACTATTTATACAGTATTTCGATTTGGTTGATGAGTTTCAGAGCCAAAAAAAAAAAGCATTTAAAGATTGGTATAGCATGTATTAACTATAAACACAAGAAAAACACATGAATAGGTTGATAATTAATCGAAAAAAATAGAGGGTAACCCTAACTTACTTGGCTCGATGTGTCAGGAAAACAGAGATCTTCCTTGTGCAGAGAGAGAGAGAGAAAGGGAGGGAGAGATAGAGAAAGGGAAGGGATTTTGGGTTTTTGAGTGGTGATTATGTGGACATGAGCCTAGTGTTCGGTGCTCACTTCTTGGAACGCATCAAGATTTGTTTTTTCCGTAAATTACTTTGTACTCCTGAGCTAAAAGAATAAGCCAAATTACCCTTCAACGTCTAAATAAATTTCACTTTTACCCTCCATTTCACGGCCATTATTCAAAATAACGAACCTAGGTCACGTGACAAGCACAAGACAGCATAGTTCTTCTATTTACGCGTTACTTTATGACATGTGGCGTTACTTTATGACATGTGGCGTTAGGAATATAGACACACCTTTTTAACGTTTTAAAAGGATATTTATACATATATCTATACTATTATTAATAACTCCCAACTCCTCCTAAGGTTACTTTCTACAATTTTTTTCGAAGGGATAGTAACATTTCAATTCAATAATATCAATGAGATATGTGAACGTTAAATGTAAGAATCGTGAAAATTTTGATGTTATCACATGAGAAAATCAAAAGTTTACATTCTTTTTTCAAGGAGATAGTAACATTTGAATTTGACATATAGTCTTAATTTTATTGATTCTTTAATAGATGTATTTTTTATATTTATTTATATTTCTATAAATAATAATATTTGCATTCTATTTGATTCTCACACTATATGTACTAAAGTTTTCGTTATTAGTATATTAGATAAATAATAGTTAAACCTAATGAACTATTAAAAATTTTATTTAAATTAAATAATTAATGGTAATTTTTATATTAGATAAATAATAGTTAAAATTAATAGATTATATATATTAGATAAATAATAGCTTTTTTATAAGTGTATTAATTAGATAAATATATAATAGTTAAATAGAGTAATAGACTATTAAGAAGTCTATTTAGATTGAATAAGTAATTGTTTATATTAAAATTTCTATACATTTTTTAAATTTTGTTTTACTATAATTATATAATATTATAACTAATAAAATATGTATTAAAAGTATTATTTAATTAAATAACTAATGGTTATTGATTTTTAAAAAAAAAAAACTATATCTATTAAGAAGTTGTTTTAAATTTAATAATTTGGTTATTGAGGTATATTTTAACATAATAAGATAAGATGAGTAATAAGTAATTCAATCTTATTATTTGATTTACATAACTTTAAAAAAAATATTATAGAGAAATATATGTCTATAAGAGAGACAAAAAAAATAATAATAAAGAAAAGAAAAGTGGATGAAGTAAAAATAGAGATCTTTACAAGAGAGCTGCTAGGAGAGAGTGAGATAGAGTTGTTGAGTTTGAAACCAAAAGAAAAGAAGAGTCTCAAGGCATAAGAGAGAGTTAAAAAGAGAGGAGAGAGATAGATACTTTACTACAGACAAAGTGAAGAGAAAGAAACCAAAAGGGATAAAAACAATAAATAAGATAATAAAACTAGAAGCTTTCAACTAAGGCTATGTTTAGTGATTCGTTGTAGTTCCACTAAATATGAGTATGCTCTTCTTCTTAATTTTAAAGTTCTATATATATATATATATATATATATATATATATATATATATATATATATATATATATATATATATAAATCATAGTCAATTGATTTTTTTTGTTCCATCCCTACACAACATGCTACTATAGATTTTTGTTAGTTGTTTCATCATCATCATCCTTACCTTAATCTCAACATCCTTACCTTAATCTCATATGAGTGAAATCTACCGTTTCATTAGTTGATTGAAGAATGTAATTAAAATTATTTGTATAAGGATTTCAATTAAGATTATAAGTTCACTTCTAACCATGTGCATTGCACTTGTACTTTTACTAATATTATATATGTGTATCCTTTTGAATAATTAGTCTGAACCTAAGAAGTACGGATACGGATACGACAATATAAAAATAATAAATTATATTTTTATATATAAAAAAATAGATTTATTTACATTTCTTTATAAAATATTATGATTAACAAACAAACTAAGAGTTAAAGAATCATATTGCATAATTTGCATAAATAAATTTTATACTAAATTATGATATATATATATATATATATATCAATACTTCTTTTTAAAATAAATTTAAACTTTTCTTAATAATATACTATGATATTATTGTTAGAAATATGTTCTGAAGTATCCGAAAAGTATCGGATACATAGTCGAAGTATCTAAGAAGTGTCGAATACTTGTTAGAAATTAAAATATATATTTTAAAATTATGGATATGTTTAAGAAGTATGGAACACTTGTCTGCAAGTATTCAAGAAGTATCAATATCCAATACGTATTCGATACTGATACGTTACTTTTGTAAAAGTATCCTTGCATCGTAGGTCTGAACCAATCTGAATCACATAGTTGCTTCGATTATACAATTAACACTTCAATTTTGGTTTTGAGAATAGTGGAAGAATTAGATTTAGTTTTATTCACTTTTAAAGGTAAAAAAAAATAATTCTAAACTAAATTTGATACCTATAATATGGATATATTTATATTTTGTTTTCATTCGGTTGGTTGGTAGAATTTGTTATTTTATTTTATTTTATTTTCACGGTTGAATTTGGTATCATAGACTTGGATCACCTCGCATTGAGTCAAGGTTCCATATGTCATATTTTCTTATCCTAATCTGATTTACATCGATATTAACAAAATAATTTTGTAATTATTGTTGGCATATTACACTCACGTTAAGTCAAGTACTATTAGATTTTAAAATTAGAAATGCAGTTGAAGTAGAGAGTAAAAGAAATTTTAATTTTGAGTCACGAAAGTTGAGTTGAATAAGGCTGAATAATTTCAGACTAGTTTACACAAATTGTACTAAATTCCCGTGCTATCAAAAAGTTACAAAATAGTCCCTCTTTTTTTTTTTAACATACACCCTCAATTTATCAAAAATGTCATGGATGATCTATGAGTGGTTCGCCTAGACTGAATCGACCTAATCCATTTGTTACACTGATGGTTAGTTTGGTACGCAAGAATGGAGGTGGAATGAAATGGTCATTCCACCTCTGATTTCATTTCTCTCATTTGTTGTGCTACATTAGAAATGAAATGATTATTCTAAGTCATTCTGTTGGAATACTCATTTTAACAAAACCATTCGACTTCTTAGTTATGAAATGGTCATTCCATTCCCACTCATTATTAAAATCATCTTCTTTCTCTTCATTAATTTCTCTCTCTCTTTTACAACTCACTCGATAATATATATATATATATATAATAGGTAATTAGCGATAATTTCTCTCTATATATATAATAGGTATGTTATATACCTGTCACATTTCTATATATATAATTTGTTATATTTTAAGTATGAAATAAAAGAAAGGTTATTGTTTTATCACTTTCTGTTTTTAATAAAGTATTATTTTTTTTTCGTATAAAGGATTATATTAATCTTGGCTAGAAGAAAAAGACGGATTATATATTTTTTTACATGATAATTAAATTAAAGTTGGTCAAATGTCCTATTTTTAAAACTGATTCTGTTTTATATAGAAAAATATAGCATTTTGAAAGGTACTATCATTTCATTCCTACATTATTGTCTATCTGCCGTCAAGCATTGGAATGAGAATAGTCATTCTATTATCAGCTTCATTCCATTTTATTCTTAACTTCAATCTATTTCATTCTTGCGTACCAAACTAAACCTAATGCTTTAGCTTCTCACAAATCCAATTCTGCACCTCATATAAGGGCTATTGATCAAAGTTTAGGAATATTTAAAGTTGAGTCATGTTACTTCATAAGTCACAAATTCATAGAACTAACAATTCATTCTCTTCTTGCTAATCCTGCAGGCACAAAGTTTTGGAAACTTGAAAAATACAAGTTCTACTCATGGTAATAGAACTCAGATTTCACCCTCTTACATTCCAAGAAACTTTGGAACGCAAAGCTGACCTATTCACCTTGCCTTTAATTAAATGTCCATGGATGTGTTGTGTGAAACCAGTAAGGCAGCTAATGGAGGAGTTACAGGAAGTTGTGCCTTTTTTTTTTGGAAAGTTTACTAATTTTTATGGCATTCACACTAATACACGTCTATAATACACCTGGATAAATCTGATTCATCCAGTGTATTTTTACCGGGTGCATGGTAGATCTTCTCTAATCATGTTGTTGCGGTTTAGATTCAGTCACATTATCATCATCTTGTTAAACTCAAAGTTGAAATTTCTATTAAAACTGAATTTATAAGTAGTAAAGTTTAATAAGATGATGATATGGTTGAATGTAGACAACAGTGCAGAATTTATGAAAGAGATTTGAGACATTCACACAAAAGATCACATTTGATTCTTACTATAAATTTAAATTTGATGACCTCTTATTAATTGAGTAAGATTCAATAGGTTGAGTTCGATCAATAAAAGGGGTCATGATTAATTTGCTTAACCACAGAAATTGAAGGAAGTAATAACAAAATGAGAACACAATGTTAATCCTACAGTGTATATATCACATTAATAGAGCTTAATATTCATTCCAAAACAACAAGATAATCCACATATAGTCGATGATATATAGTAATAAGTCCATTCCAAAACATACTTTGTAGCACACTAATATTTAATAACCAAATCCAAAAGGATACAAAGGAAACCAGCCTTCATATCAGCAATTGAATAGCATATCCACTTGTGATAAGCCGGAAGGACAATCAAGCCAAAAAAAGAAGTTATGAGGACCCACAATTAGGTACCGATTAGTAAAAAATTTACTTTAACTTTTATGCAAAAAAAAAAAGAAGAGAAGTATAAATTAAATGAGAAATTTGATATCTACTAGCTTCCTTTAAACGCCTTTTTTAAATTTTGAAACTCTTTGATTTTATCAATCCAAACATTCTCTGAAATTTGATTTTCAAAAGTCAATCCAAATTTTGAAACTCTTCGATTTTACCAATCCAAACACTCTCTGAAATTTGATTTTCAAAAGTCAATCCAAACAAAACGTTAGTCTTTCAACCACAACCATTAATGCGGTATTCTTTTCAACATTTGAGCAAAACGAGCTGAAAATTTCTCTTTCACTCGTCTTCACATCATCTACCATTTCATAGCACTCGACCAAAAAAAACTTTCATGCCACTTAACATTTCCCAAACCTTACCAAGTGGACAATCAAGCAAACTCTTGAATGAGCAAATCAGCTTCTCCTTTTTCTCCTCCGGGAGCGAAGAAGCCTTGAGACACACGGGACTCAGAAAGTTGGACACTTTTTCCATTGCTGCGTCGACGAAGTTCTTGAATTTCATTTGAGCTTGTTTGATTGTATCAGATCATTGGGAGTACAGACTGTAATCAGATTCTGTAATATGCATATATTTATGGTTATATAATATGTATGTATCTTTCATTGGGATTCTTTTAGACTTTAGTTTGGAATGCTTAATTGAAAATTGTTATATATATATATATGTATGTTACACGCATAGTATAGGTATTTTATTCGAGTAATTCTACAATATTTCGAAAATTTCTTAAAGGCTAAATTCCTCCTGCAATAAAACTTTATTTATCATTATTATAAAAAATTATAAAAGATGGTGTCTTATTAATAGTGGGATTCTCTCGATACACAAAATTTTCGTAATATATAATAATTTCTCCTATCATTGGAATTATTTTAGACTTTACTTCTAAAACTGGTACATGCTTAATTGAAAATTGATTAAATCCTTTGTACACCCTAAATAGTTAAATATATGAATGAAAAGTTTTGGAAACACGAAGGGTAAGCCAAAGAGTTATTTTATTAACTGGAATTATTTTTTGGAATGTAACCGGTCGGGCCATTTTAACGGGTCAAATTGTAAACAGATTGAGTCATTTTAAACAGGTCAATAAATGGGTTGGGTTCAAAATTTTATAGACTGCCCTATCTATGCCAACTTGATTTTTTAGTTTCAAATTTCATCTCTGAATTAATGCTTCTACATTGTTGTGACAAAGTTTTAAAAGCATATAGAGTGGAAAATTTTGATATGATCATTTATGAAAACGGGTAGAGTCAGATCTTATACGCGTCAAACCCAAATTCGGGTCAAAAACATTTTTGATGTCTTAAAAGTCCACAAAAACAAAATAAATTAGAAAAAAAAGGCTCTTTAAAAAGTTTAAGAGTATTTAGAGAGACCAAATAAAATTTGTTGACCCGATCATTTATGAAAATGGGTCAAATTCTTATAAATGGGTTGGGTCTTATAAACGGGTCATTGGGTCATGGTGGATTGACCCAACCCATTTAACCTGACCCATATTTGACTACTACAAGCGGATTGGAAATGGGTCACAACTCATACTCGACCCACCCACATTTGACTCAGTCCAAACCCGCCCACTTTGCCAGGCCTAGTTATAATATAAATAGAGTAATCGGTGAGCAAAAATTTTTTTCACACCAAGCATAGTAATTGTTGGATATGATCTAATTAAGTGTAAAAAAAGAAAATTTCAAAAATCATTGCAATCATATCCAATGGTTACCATACATGGTGTGGAATAAATTTTTGCTCACCAGTGAGCAAGAGATCATTTCTGAATATAAATATATATTTTTCATTTATATATATATATAATTTTTTATAGGAAAAATTACCACAAAATCTTACTTTTCTAATTGAAAGACAAATTAGTTTTAAAATTTTCTTTAGGACCAATAAGTCCTACTTTTGAGATTTTTTCCATTTAAGTCCTAAATCACTAAAGCTTTCATTTATAACCTTACTAAATTACATATACTCTTACTAAATTAGATATAAAATTTAGACTCAAACTTTCATATATTTCTTTATAAAATTAGCACAAAATTTGAATAAAAAGAGAAAATTATATTTTATTAATTTTATTTATAGAATAATTAATTATCTTGTACTGAAATCATGTATTCTACATTGTTTTTGTATTGAATTTAAATTAAATTAATTATTATTTAAACTCATAATGCAATATTATTAAGTAATTAAAACTTAATAGAATAATATAAAAAATAAATTATATATCAATTCTTGAATAAATTTGTAATTACAAAACTTTACTTCAATTGAGCAAAGGTATAAAAGGAGGATGCAATGATTTAGGACTTAAATTGAAAAAAAAAAAAAATCTCGGATCATCATCATTCCCATAAGAACGAGGTTGGCAACATGAATTCTCTTTTTTTATTCTCATTCTTAACCTATTTTAGATCGTGGCCGATCTAATTTCTCTAATTTCAAGAAAGCTCAAATTATTGATTCCAAGGTTTGTTTATCATTTTCTCATTCGGAGCCTTGCAACATCCTGACAATTGGTCTAAATTGAATGTTGATGCTACTTTCAAGTTTCCTTCACTTCAATGTGGTAGTGGTTTCATTTTGAGGGACTACACTGGAAATGCCATTAAAGTAGCCACTGGGTTTTGGAATAATGTAACCAAAGCCAGAGTTGCAGAGGTTCTTGTTCTTAAAGAAGGGCTGAAGCTTCTCCAAATTTGGGGTGATTTAAAGATGGTGGTGGAAGGTGAAAATCAGACTAACATGACTGACCCTGTTTTTCATGCATGGCCTTTGTGGCTTGTTGAGCAGTTAACTCTGATTGTATAGTTTCTCATTTGGTAAAATCTTAACTTGTGCAAAAAAAAAAAAGGGGGGGTTTAAAGCACTTTTATGATATTATTACAAAGAACCCATATTTGGATAGCACAATCACTTCGGAAGATTGTTATCCTTATGCTAAACATTAATGCATTTTCTCTCTGGGTGTTTTTGCTACAGTAGAAAATGAGAAAGACCTTCATTAAGAATTTGGAGTCCGAATTGAAGGTAGGAGGTATTTTGGACAATCAAAATAATATTGCATACGAGACATTTGGAGCTATTTGGTAGCATGTTGTTTTCATTGTTTTTAATTTCTGTTTCATTTTTTATTTATTTGAAATTTAATGATTTCTTAGTGTCTTCTCTAAACTTCCTTCTAAGTGGGGAAGAGGGAGGTACTTTCTTGAGTTGGAAGATTAAAACAATAATTCTAAAAAGGATATTGTTTGCCTCATGTCATATAAGTAGGAGCCTCATGCTTAACGTGAACCAATACAAGAGAGATCCCTTTAATTTATTTTTTTAAAATTAGGACAGTACTTACCTATTCACTAGTGATTAGGTAATATCTATTGACTACTGATGTGATCCAATGTTACACTAACACATACCTTTAATTATTATTTAAAAAAAGTTATAAAAAAAAAAGGAATGGAAGTTGGATCGGCCCATTTACTATGGGTATATATATATATATATATATATATATATATGAAGAATAATGATATGAAAAACAAAGGTTTCCCCAACCTAACATGTCAAAAAATTATGTAAATCATCGTAAAAAGTAGTACTTTCTTTCTCTACCAAATAATATTTTATGAGCAATATCTCTTCATTCTTTCTATATTTGTTAATACTTTCTTTCTCTACCAAATAATATTCTATCAGTAATATCTATTCGTTCGCGATCTCTATATTTGTGTTGGCACCCAAATATGACACCATTTGGCAGCCAACTTAGGGGTCGTTTGGGCGAATGGGTAAGGCTGACAAAAAATCCATCAAGAAGGAAATTCTAAGGGTCGAGGACTTTTAGCAAGTTGTCCTAAAAAGTAGCTGGCACCTATATAAATGCATCTATGGTTATGTGTATACATATAGGTGCATATATATTTGTATAATTATTTTTTGCAGGCTGGAAGCAAAGAATCCTATATAGGGATGTGGGGATAAAGTCATTCACACTTTGAACTCTAGAATTAAGTTTAAGTACTAATGGATTCTTCATGGATAAAGACTCTTGCAATTAAGTTACCACTATTGTGAAATTGGTTATATATTTATAAACATAATCTGTGTATATGTATGGATTAGTTTGTATTAAACAAGGACTCCTATAACTTACATTGGAAGATTTTAGCAAATCATGGACTTTTACAAATGAAGGCTAATGGGCTACAATCAAGGGGTTTGAAGACATGGTGCAATAGGATATAGTTAGTTTATATTTCTTTTTTATTGTAATTTGTTTTATTTTGATATTATCTTGTAATGTAAATTTAGAAACAATAGTGTATTTCTCTTTATTATAAATAAATACAAAGGGGTTTTGGAATAAGGGTTTCCATGCCAACAACCACAGTTAAACAATTGCATCATGTGCAATCTGTCCCTCTTCCTTAATATTCTCAAAATATTGCTATGTTTCTCACTCGATCTACATTTTTTTCCATTTTTCTTGCTCTCGACCTCCTCTAATTAGTCTGTCCGTTTATCTCTCCCTCAGTTTCTACCTCCCTCCTTGCTATCTACTTCCTTCTACCTCCCTACTTGCTACAATTCAGTCTCGCAATTCTTTGCGCACGATTTAAAAGTCCTCTTGATTGAGGTAGAAAAGAACTTAATAGGGAGTTTTGTATTCTATCTCCCTAGCCAATTGCTTGATCCAACATGACCTCTAAAGGAGATATTTGTGTTCGACCAATTAGTTATATCGAGCTGATACCACGGCTCTGGCACGCCAGCAAACAATCGGCCTACCTGGCTGATTAATTAAGACTGAACAATTTGTTAGTGCTTTCTTTCTTTACCAAATAATATTCTCTCTCTAATATCACTTCATTCTCCCTATATTTGTTAGTACTTTCTCTCTCTACCAAACAATATTCTCTCACTATATATATATCTCTTCATTCTCTCTATATTTATACTCTCTTGGTATATTTGCACTCTCGCTCTCTATATATAGATCTTCAATTCTCTCTCTATATTTAATTCTTAGTTTATTTATATATGTTTATTTCTTTCTAGATTTTTTTATTTTTTTTACCATTCTCTCTCTGATCTCATCTTGGAAATTGAAGGCATATTATAAAATATATAAAGACCTACAATAAATGAGCCGATCCAACTTCTATTCCTTTTTTTTTATAACTTATTTTAATAATAACTAAAAGTGATGTGTCGGTATAACATTGGATCATATTAGTGGCCAGTAGATGGTATTGTCAAAAAAATTAAAGATGGGTCAAACATGTAAGATTTTGAGGGTTATCCAAAATATACAATATCATCTCCCATTTCCAGGTCAGACGTATCACCATCATCGTCCTAGTCATCACTTTGCAAATTATCTGTATCATATCACCTTTAACCTCTTCTTCCCTTGCGGGCTCTGTTCACATGAGATAAAAACAAACAAAAGATTATGGCTCAACAAAAAGAAAAAGTAATAACCATGCAGGAAAAGGAAGCAGTGATGTCAATCCCAATGAGCAAACTTTCTTATCATGTTCCCTACAATTCATTTCGAAATTAGTCTGAACCCCACTCTTTTTCGTTTACGGCAACATCTGTAACCAAAGGTTAAAAATTTTCTTTTTCGTTTACGGCAACATCTGTAACCAAAGGTTAAAAATTTCTGCAACAACACAAGATGTTGGGCGTCAAAGATGACAGGAGAGGAAAAAGAATCATGTTTTGGCATTGGAGATTTGGTCCGACAGTGTCTGCGCATTCCAGCAATTGATGAATTCAGTGGAGACGAAAAAGAATCTTAGTACTTGTTGAATCATTATCCTTGTAAAAGAGGTCAGTTAGGAGTAATATATCATGTATATGCAACATTTGGATAACTTAAAAAATCCTACCCATTTGACCCATCTTTAATTATTTTAAAAGTTTTACTGGGTGTCACTTTTGTATTAGTTTGCATCGACTATAAGTAGGAGTCTCCTACTTATATGGCCTGAGACAAGCATTGTCGTTCTAAAAATGTTAGTGATAAGGAATATATATTCCATAACATTGTGAATATGTGAAAATCGAGTTTATGTCGTAAAGGTTATGTTAAGTTGGTCGATAGGAGAAGTTATTCATAGGAGAAGTTATTCAATAGCCGGGGATTCATTACATATAGAAATCTCACCAATTGCGTCTTTGATTTTTCCAACATTATTGGAAAAGCTAAAAAGTAGAGAGATGCGAGATGTAATTGGTGGGATTCCTGTAATCAAGAATCCCAAGGTACTTTATAATTTTTCGATAGATTGGTTTAATTTTTTATTTTGTAAGGTGAATAAGTACTACTATTTTACAAGTTTCGATCAATTGTAACATGTGTCTGCCAAATTAGAACTTGGACTCGTATCTAAATAACATATGAAAAAATGGATGTAGTCCACTAATTTTTGCTCTTCGAGCATCTCCATTAAAAATATGACATATTGATTGTTCATCTACGATGCCCAATTTAATCCAACAATTTAATGATGTGATATTTTATTCTATAACTTAATTTCAAAAATCTATGTTCAACCTTGATTACTTCAAGGAGCTAAGAAGGCCAATTTTTCCACTACATATTAGTGGTTTTTTGACCCAGGCCCATCTGCTTACTTCATGACCCTATTGCAATTTCTAGGGGTCGAAATAACCTGCAACTCATTTGAGTTGATGAAAGCAACTTAATGTCTTTCACAATGCTAACAGAAAGAGAATTTGAAGGAGAAAGATTGAAAATACTGATAGTGCTAACAATAAGAGGATCTGAGGAAAAAAAATTGGATATACTTTGACAATCACACTCAATATAACTAGAAAAGTAACCCTAAGTAGCCAAGAGCTTTTATTTTTTAAGGTAGAAAAGTAACCCTAAGTAGCCAAAAGCTTTTATTTTTTAAGGTAAAAACTATGCGTTTGTTAAATTAGAACCTGACCTATCTAAATAATACACGAGCAAATGGATGCAGTACACTAGTTTTTGCTCTTCGAGTTTCTCCAAGTCCACATTTAACTATTAAAAAATGTGACATGTGATCGAATATTCAACTACGATGCACAATTTAATCTCAACAAATTAATGATGTGACATTTTATTCCATAACTTAATCCCAAAAATGAGGTTCAAATTAAAAAAAGAGCTAACTGTCCACATCACAATGCAACAACTTTAATGTTATGCTAATTGCTAAGGTCCACCCTCTTAAAGAGTACAAGTATTTGATGGGACTTTTCAAAGTCCCATAACGGGCTTCCAAGCCCAAGAAGCCCTTCCCCCAAAAATGAATATTTGGTGAATGTTTTAGATGAATTTCTATGGACGTTGGTGCTATTATTAGTACATTTCAAAAAAAAAAAAAAAATTGAAAACTGTGGTAGTACAATTTTTTAAAAGTAGATCTATAAATACTCAAAAATAAAAAAGTATTTAGAGAATTAAAAAAGATAATTATCTGAAAATAAGTCTTTTTTAATTAAATTTTTATGAAACAGTTTTTAAAAATTATTAACTAAACAAATTTTTATACAATTATTAGTTTTAAAAAAACTGAAAGTTATTCTCTCATAAAATTGAACCAAAAGGGCCTTTACTTTTTAGAGTCACGTCTACGCAGGGGACCACATCATCATGAATTAAAATGACTTTTACAAATTTAGCCCCTTACAATTTTAAACTTCTCATAATAACCTTACATCTTCGTCGTTAGGTACAATTATTTCTCTCAAACCTTGCTTTATTGGGTTCTCTCTCTCTCTCTCCTCCACCCCTGTCGCTGAAACTCCCATACTTTAACCCTAACTCTTGAAGAGTAAAAATGGTGGTCTTAAACCTAACTAAAGAAATCGAAATGGATATACTCTCAAGACTTCCAGTTGGTTGAATCTCTGAAGAGATTCAGGTTGGTATGTATTAAAGCCATCTTGCTCTTTGTGGAGGAGGTGGTGGGTTTGGGCTTGGTTGGCGATGGTGGTGGTTGGGGGTGCTTCCACTTTGCTTTAAAATCAAAATATAATTTATTTAAATTAATTATCTATATAATAATTATCAATTCATTATTCATTTATTTTTAAGTTATAAATTATTCTAAATTGTAGATTTACATACTTAATTGACGTGTAATTAATATAAAAATATTTTTTCCTTGAATAATATAACTATATTTTTGTGGGAGGAGAGGGAAGGGTATTTTTGTCCATAAAAATAAGATTTGTGATAAATAAAGTCATTTTAGACGGGGGATTGGCATTTTTGCCCACACAATCAATTCTTTTGACAAGCCAAATGGTTTTTTGGACAGTGCCGGAGGGTGTATTAGCAGCAATTAGCAAGTGTGCAATGGTGTAAGATTTTTAAAAAAATTTCTTTTAAGTGTAATTAGTCCAAATTTCAATGAGATGAGTATATTTAACCCTAATTTATATAATGGCAATTTTGTTATTTAATCATTTAAGGTGGTATGACATCAACAATTTTCGTCGTCAACTAACACTCACTCTTATAAAAGAAGGTTAGATTTCATTTAGGCATCGTTTGGGTTGAAGGATTTAGAAGGATAAGGAGAGAGAATGAAGGAGAGAATAGTGCGTTTTGAGTTTAGATACTTTAAATGAAGAGAAAGGAGAAAATTGGGAAGAATAACTCTTAATCTCTCATATCCTATCCTCTTAAAAATGAGAAAATTGGGAGGGAAATGATAGTGAGTTAAGTAGTACTTTCATAATTCCAAAATTGTCATCAACAATTATAAAGAAAAAATTGTTATTCCACCCATATCCCATTAAATATAAAATGGTATAATAATAATTTGGTTGTTATCCTTTCAGTTCTTTTCTCTTCTCTATCTTATCCAAACAAGTATGTTATCATTTCTTTTCTCTTCTCTCATGTTTATCCAAACATAAATAAATATTATTGCTATTCTCTCATTTCTTTTCTTTTATCTCATAACTAAAGTTATCATCTCCTTTCTTTTCTCTCTTGTCTATCCAAATGAAGCCTTAAGGAAAAAACATCATTTTGAAAATTATAGGAGAGATCTGTATAATTAAGGGACTTATTTACGAGGAGATCAGTGTAATTTTATCTCAACTCGTGATAAACTTTCTTTTTTTTTTTTTTACAAAAAATAAAATAAAATAAAATAGGTAAATTGTTCATAATAAGTAATATTAGGAGTGCAAATTCCTCATGATTCTTGGTAGAATCGGAACTGGAACCGTCTCTAACGGTTCCTTAATTTTGGAACTAGAACCGGAGCTGTTGAGTTCGGTTCCGATTCTGGTTCTTTGCAGTTCCGATTCCTCAACAGTTCTTTATTAACTTTTTTTTTTTTTAACATTGGCAAGATACACACTCGTATTTGTACATCCCTAGTTATAACAATAGATTAGAAGTTATTAGTATTATATTTATATATCTTATATTATATAAATATATAGAACATTGGAACCTAGAAGCTAAATGTATTTATCTATATATTATATATTTTATACTTTATACTTTATATATAAATAAATAAAACACTAGAATTTAGAATGTATTAGTATTTATTTATATATTATATATTTTATACTTTATATATTATATATTTATATAACACTAAAACTTAGAAGCTATTATTATTCATTTATATATTATATAAATATTTTTTTTCTAACGGTTCAGTTTCAGTTCCTTAACTTAGAACCAGAACCGTAGTGAACGGTTCCTAAAAATTGGAATTAGAACCGGAACCATAGTAAACGGTTCGGTTCAAGTACGATTCCTTATAGTTCCGATTTCGGTTCCACCGGTTCTTTATGTACCCCTAAATAATAACCTTGCTTTATTGGTTTGTCTATAGTGCGCTCTCTCTCTATCCTCGACTCCTCACGAAACTCCCATACTTTAACACCCTCAAGTGTGTGTGTGTATATATATACCCTAACTCTGTGCTTTCTCGAATACATGAATCGAAGAAAAGTATCAGATTTCATATGTTTAGTCTTAGACACTATTCTTGGAGAAGAATTCAAGAACTGAGTTTGAGTTATATAGGGAGATTCTCAATGTGTAGTGATGGAGTTTTCTTGAATGGAGCTCTTCATTGGCTACTCGATCATACACGACATTGGTTCTGAACACTTCACAGGGTGATTGTTTCTTTTGATTTATCAAAGGAGGTGTTTAGTGAGATGTCCAGGGCAAAACAAATTTGAATTTTCACATATTGGGGGCTTTCGAAGAAAGAAGTTTGTATGCAATGTCTCTCTCATTTGAGGCTGCTAATAGACGACGTCCTGTTCATGTGTGGTTGATGAAATTAGGATCGAACAATACTAAAGAAAATACATTTACGGAAATTTGTATTATCGCCTTTTTTTTCTAAAGATGTTTTGTACGTCGAGAGTCTGGTTTCACCCGGATCATTATCCTCTTCGGTGAAAATTTCTCCCGGATCATTATCCTCTTCGGTGAAAATTTCTCTTCAATCTCTCCGGTAGTGATGTTTGTTACAATCAATTGTGACACCAATCTTTAGTAACTCACGTTATTAAAATGAATGACATTGAATAACATTGTATCACCCATTTTAGTAACGTGTATTACTACTCATAGTTACAAATGAAAAATACTAAATAGAGAGGATTTTTAGTCGGTTTCACCCAACAACATTAATGGGAATGTCGAGCAACTGCAACCAGAGGCCAATTGCAGTAACATTATGTGAACAACTCCATTCATGTGGGAAAAGGCATTGATGAAGATGTTTATGTGGCTGATTTTTATTTCGTTTTTGTTCTTCCTTCTCTGGCAATGGATGAATGTTGAATCTTGAATGTCATACTCAGAAAGAAAAAACTGACGGCCTTGAACATATACCTAGAGACTCATCTACAACTAGTGTGCTGATTTTCTTTTTCTTTTTCTTTTTCTTTTTTTCCCGACGAATGATATGCTGAAAATCTATATTATGTACTAAAAATTTGACAGAGACGATTAAATTGTTTTTACCATTTCTTTGTGTCAAGAGGGGTTGCTGTGATTATTTTGATGGAAATTTGTGTTTTTGTTTCCTTGTCTAATTTTATGTTTAAGTTCAATGCAGTCACCATTGTTCCGGCACACATTAGATGTGGTTGATTAAACCGACCATATGAATGAGGTTTTAAGTTTGAATAGAATTAGTAATTCCTTAACAAAAAATTCTGAGACGCAACACATTGTTGGTTTCCTGAATTTATTAATGTTGTATAATGAATCTCTATGGATGTCCTCACCTTTAGCGGTAATCTCCAAGAATGATGAATTGATGATACTTGTGTTTTTTTTTTATTCACTTGTTTATGACCTGGTACAGATAAGAGTCTGAATGAAGTAACAATACTTTCCATTAAAACTCTCCATTAAATATCCAATACTTTTTCACATGACGTGAAAGCACCGTATGATTACTTTTTCCTTTCAAAAGAATTTTTTTTTTTTCTTCCATAGAGAGAGAAGTTGATGAAAATTAGATTTCGTAGTTATTAAAACCAAGACCTCTAGCATGCAAGATGTAATAAATGATGTAGCTCAAAGAACTCTTATTCTAACGGTTCTTAAATTGAAATATATATAAATTATCGGTTTAGAAATTCAAAAGGGAGGTAATATTCACACTCCTCTTTTATACGTTTGCACTCCCATCTTAAATGAAATGGCACTATAATCATAATTTTACAACTGAATGATTATTATTTTTATTAAGCTACACAACTATTCTCTAAGATATTCCCTCATTGTTTTTTTATCTTAAATATTTTAGGTTTCTTTTGAGAGAATCTAAAAAAAAAATTTATCTCTTCTAAATATGTTCTCTTTTGACATAAAAAAAAATAGTTATTTATGCTAAATAAATTATCTATTTTTACCGGATTAAAAAAAAAGTTATCTATGTTGAATAAAAAGTCTCTTTTGACAATAACTGGAAAAAAAAAAAAAGATCCAAAAAAATGTTACTTAATTATTTATTTTGACATGACCCAAAAAAAGTTATAGGTAGAATAAATAATCTCATTTGAGGAAAAAAAATATAGTACACAAAAAAAGGACTCAAAAAAATTTATCTCTACGGAATTAATTATATCTTTTGACATCACTCAAAAAAAAAAAATACTAAAAAGAGTTAAAGTTTATAGGATAAAAGGTACTTATGGTATTATAAAATAAAAGATGATGCATTAATGATTTTATGAACATTTTTGTCATTTCTTTTAAAAGAAAAGACAAGTAGAGTGCAATAGGAGAGAAGGGGAGTGCCCCTTAGGGATGGCAACAGTGCGGGTATGCCAAAACCCTATCCCGGCCCCGTCAAGGAAATACTCAATCCATCTCCTGTTAAGAACCCTAACAGATTTGTGGTAAGCATACCACCACCGTCCCATTTAGAGAAAGAAAGGAATAACAAAATCATTAAAATCATTTGTTTTGAATTCGATATTTGGGTTAAATGTACCCAAACGATGATACAACACTCCTACAGTCAAAACCCCAATAGATAAGACCAAAAAAAATGACACAAACATACATACATATGTAGATGGAGATAGAAACAATTTTGGTCTTCAATAATTTTTTTATTATAGATCTATTATGTACACAAGATAGAGAGAGTTCTCTTTTAATTATAAGATAAAGAGAGAAATAGAGCAGAATAAGGTAAACCCTAGTGACGGTCATATATCTAGTATACTATATTTATATAAGTAATATAATAATAAAAGAAATGACGCACTTCATATAATTATATCATATATACATATACATATATATATATATATATACACACACGGTGCTTTCTCGATTATTATAGGCCGAGGAAATTGTCACCCCTAGTGCCCCTCTCGATTCAAAACTGTCTAGATTATCTAATGTAATGGGCCTCCCGATTCAAATTATCTAATGTAATGGGCCATGTGCTTCTTTGATTGTATTGACCCAATGAGCTCTTGCCAAAGTTCTTAATTGTTGTTGGGCTTTCAGCCTTTTTTGATTGGCTTGGGAAAGTCCAGCCCAAGTTCTTTGAAATCAGGACTCTCTGATTACTTGATACATGTATACACTAGTTTAAATGCACGTGCAAGGATAATCTAATTATATATATTAGAAATATTATCTAAAAAAACATTAAATAAAAAAATATACTATCAAAAATATACCATTGACAAAAAGTAAATTACTTGGTATTTCAAAAAATTAGAAATAAATCATAAGAAAGTAAAAGTTACTATTTGTGCAATTCTTAAACTATCTGTTGATCCTTTCACATTTGACTTACTATTGCAAAAAATTAAAGATAAACCAGAAGGAAGTGAAAATTACTATTCTAACAATTCTTAAAATATTTATTGATCAATGATTCATCCTCAAGTGAAATTTCTTTGACAGCTACTGACACAAAACAATTCATAATCAATTAATTTTTACTATTATTTATCTTCACCATAAAAAAGAATGATTTTCCTTTGCAGCTTGTCACTTTGTTATAGAATTCATCCATCTCATCATCCTACAAAAAGAACAAACTTACCTTAAAAATATTGATAGATTTAAATGAGTTATTTTTCGGATGTTTGGTCCATATATCTGTTTCCACTAAGTTTAGCTTTAGTAACAATGTTAATATATTATAATAGAATTTAATGATGTTACAACACAAAAATTACAAAAAGAGAGGGTTATGATCAATTACCAAGATGCTAGAAGAACGTGGAAAAAAATTGTTTGTGAGAAAATTTGATTCTTGTATGCAATTTAATTGAAGGAAAGAGTTGGGAGGAGTTGAGAGTTAGAGTCGAGATAGAAGTGTATTAGTTGAAAAATAGCAGAACAACGTAAAAAATATTGTCACCAAAAAAAGTGAAACGATGACCAAAAAATGAAGAAGGTAAAAAAAAATAAAAAATTAAATGAAATTCAGATTTTTTAGAGCAACCAAATTTTATTGGCTAAAGATTGACCAAAAAAAGTGAAATTATGACAAAAAAAAAAAAAAAATGAACGTAAAAAAATTGTGAGAGTTAGAGTGGAGATAGGAGTGTATTAATTGAAGAATTATTATAA
Organism: Cornus controversa; assembly: GCA_026545225.1. Taxonomy (NCBI): domain Eukaryota; kingdom Viridiplantae; phylum Streptophyta; class Magnoliopsida; order Cornales; family Cornaceae; genus Cornus; species Cornus controversa. Next base: position 43,932,770 of record CM048849.1, read on the forward strand.
AAGTAATAGTAAGAGGAGTTAAGAGTTAGAGTAGAGATAGAAGTGTATTGTGACAAAAAAAAATGAAGAAATTAAGAGAAGTGTATTGTGACCAAAAAATGAAGAAGGTAAAAAAAAATAAAAAATAAATTAAATAAATGATAAAACCAAGTTGTATCTGAAATTGGGAATTGTGACAAAAAAATGAACGTAGAAAAAAATGTGAGAGTTAGAGTGGGAATAGGAATGCATTGAAGAATGGGGATAGGAGTGTATTGAAAAATTATTATAAAAGTGATGTTAAGAAAAGTTGACGATTAGAGTAGAGATAGGAGTGTATTAGTTGAAGAATTTGCATAAAAGTGAATAATTTGAAACAACTTGTACTTCTAATAATAGTATAAATTTGTTTAAACTTTTGAAAAAAATTCTTTGAAATCAGGACTCTCTAATTTATTTTATTGTTATTATTATTATTTTTGTGAAGTTTTGGAAACCTAGAGGACAAATATGTAACTTGAGTTTAGTTGGTATGATCCACTAGTTAATTGTGTAAAACGGCACGTTGCATGGCAAATGCCAAATACAAACATTGTATCTGTTGGATTCTACGTAAACTAATTAAGAAATAAAATCACGAGTCCAGTTGACGTGGATACATATAATTTACTAGATAAAGTATTTATTAAATAGATTTCTCACCTACTACCTTATTAATTAATTAATTAATTTAGATAGACTACAAGTTCAATTTATGGTAATAGAAATCAGGAAAAGTACCTAATATCACCACAGATCGAGCTGGCACGTTATTAGAAAAATGAGGACTCATTGTTAATCCTACACAACATAACGTAATCAGACCTCAACACGCATATCAAAACAACAAGATAATTCATTTATATATATATGGTAATAGAAATCAGGAAAAGTACCTAATATCACCACAGATCGAGCCGGCATGTTATTAGAAAAATGAGGACTCATTGTTAATCCTACACAACATCACGTAATCAGACCTCAACATGCTTATCAAAACAACAAGATAATTCATATATATATCTATATATATATATATATATGGTAATAGAAATCAGGAAAAGTACCCAATATCACCACAGATCGAGCCGGTGAGGACTCATTGTTAATCCTACACAACATCACGTAATCAGACCTCAACATGCATATCAAAACAACAAGATAATTCATATATATATATATATATATATAGTAATGGGAGTCACTTCACTTCATTTTTTTTAAAAATGAAGTTACAAAAGAGTCCCTATAATAAATAATATTTGATTATTATATTTTTAATATCATGATTGCCCTTTAAGTCATGATTCAATTCTAATTATTTTTTTTTTTACCTTTTTTAGAATTTCAATTCATTCAGGTTTTATCTCACAACCTCTTCTACTTTTAAAATTCCAATTCATTTTTCACCTACTTAAAATTCTAATTGAAAAAAGACTACTCAGCTAAATTAAGACAATTACAATTGAAAAAAGATTCCAAAGACTCCCGTTTTTTCTTTTCATTTCTTAATTTTTAAAAGCTCCCTCCTAAAATCAAACAAGCTTTCATTGGTTTACCTAAATTCATCATAATTTTTATTTTAGTAGAACTAAGCTTTCATTTGATTTTAATTCGTTAAATGTTTGTCCGATAATAAGATAATTTTATGGATAATGCTACTCAGGTAGAATTCTTAGGCAGAATTCGTAGACAGAAACATTTACATCCATTGGATGCATGTGGTGAGTGTATGTGGTGGGACCTACCACATGCATCTAATGGATCTAAAAGTTTTTGCCTGTGAATTCTGCCTAAAAATTCTGCCCAATTAGCATTATCCTAATTTTATTTATTGATATAAAATTTGCATCAAATTCAAATACTTTTAGTTTAATAACATAACTTTTATTATCCTACAAGAATGTCACATCGTGGTTAGGTATTTAGAATATCACGAAATCTTATTATAGTCCTACAAGATTTATGGAAAGGGAGGCGATATTCGCACTCCCATTTTTAACAATTGTACTCCACTTATCTTTTTCTTTTAAAAGAAATGACAAGAAAGTCCTTAAACTAATTAATATATCATCTCTTATTTTATAATACCACAACTATCTTTATACTATAAACATAAACTTTTTTTTTAGCTTTTTTATTTTTTATATTACTTTTATTTATTTTTGGTTTCTGTCAAAAATAATAATTTTTTTACCTTCTTTAGTACTTTTTTTTTTTTACTCCTATCAAAAGAGAACTTTTTCTTAGGTTTTTTTTTTTTTTTTAAAACTTGTCAAAAGATATAATTTATTCAACAAATATTACTTTTTTTTTCGATTCTTCCAAAAGAGATCATTTCTTTTTTTAATCCTATCAAAAGAGATAATTTATTCAAAAAAATATAACTTATTTTTGGGTCCTCTCAATGGAGATAATTTATTTAACAAGAATAAATTTTTTTCAGGTACTTTGTTTTTGGGTTCTGTCAAAAGATATAATTTATTGAACAGGATAACTTTTTTTTGAGTACTTTTAAATTTTTAATTTTTTCCAAAAGAGATAATTTATTTAACAGACATAATTTATTTACAGATATATATATGTATGTGTGTGTGTGTATATATATATATATATATATATATATTTGTTTTGTCTTGTTAGAAAATAATTTATTCAACATATATAACTTTTTTTGGGTCCAAAATTTCTTTTTTTCCCTGTATTTTTTTGTATTTTTTGGTTTATTCTATCAAAAGAATAAAAAATAAATAAATAAAGATCGGAGACAAAGAGATGATATTTAAAAGAATAGTTTAGTATTTTGAAAAAAAAGTAATCATTCATATGTGAACTTAAGGTTAAAAATGACATTTCTTTTAAAATGAGAGTGCAACTGAAAAAAACAGAGAGTTCAAATATCACCTCCCTTGTGAAAAATAAGATATCTAATAGGCCTTTGCAATAAGTTCGGTACCCAAATTATTTGCAGCATAAGACTCAGACTATAAACGAAACTTTTACCATGTTAAGTCCTCTTATTATACCACCAAAGCTTGTGAGTCAGTAATTTTTTTTTCTTCTTCTTTTAAAGTAAAAAATAGAAAGTTTCAGTCTTTTTACGGTTAGAGTTAATTATACTTGTACGTGGCTTGTGGGTCCAAAAAATTAGTCTTGTGGGTCCAGAAAATTAGTCTCACCAAAGTAAAATCATCTTCATATATTGAAAATTTTCTCGTAATTCCTCTGGTGACAACATTGTAACTATCAGTGATGATTTCACGTTTCTAAAGTGAATAATATTAATGTTATCGGTTAGTAAATCCATTAGTAGATCAATGTCATTTATGGTGGTAACGGATTCAAACAAACCTAAGTAATGAAGAGACGGATTGGAAGAACAATTGGCAGGGTGCACAAAAAATTTGCGAATCTGATCCGATCCGATCCGATCCAATTTAGACAAATTCAATCCGATCCGTTAGTTAATGAATTGGTGGTGAATTAAAAAATTAAAATTCGTTAGTCATGGATCGGATTGCGAATTGAAAGGTCAGAAATTCGATCCGATCCGTGGCAATATATATATATATATATAATTAGTAATTATATGTATAATAATATAATATTCTACATACTTACATGGGGGTAAACCTAAAAACTCAATATATATTATATTTGTTTATTTAACAATTGTGTTCATTTAAAAAGTGTTGTATTTGTTGATCAAATTTTTTTTTTGAAAATTTTGAAGTAGAAAAAAAAAATTCAAATAGGAGTACTATGTCAATCCGGCAATCCGATCCGTTCAATCACGGATCGAATTGGTGGATTGTTACGGATCGGATCAGATTGGATTTTCTCCAATTCGTAATCCGCGAATCAGATTAGGATTACACAAAATTCGATCCGATTCGATCCGTGATCACCCCTAACAATAGGGATACCTCCCGTCAATAAAATAATAATGATAATAATAAAAAAGTCTGTAGTATTATGCCTTACACCGGCTTTAAAACAGATATATTAGGTGGTTGTAATGCTACTTCATTTACAAAACTCATTATACTTTCTTTTCATTTTAATAAGTATTTTTTCCGTATTTTTTTTGTTTGGCATGCTTGCTTACACCATAATTTTTAAATACGTGCATTAGTAGAGTATATATAGTGAACACGACTCAACCTGAATTACCCACTTCGGTCTTTCCGATTCCACCAAACAAAAAAGCACCTTTCACGGCATATTTAAACCAAGAGGTCCACCCTTTTCCAACTGTAAATCCAACTGATTTTATTATATTCAACCACTGCCAGCCAAGTCCCACTATGACTCTCTCTCTCTCTGAATTATTAGAGTACCATCACTTATACTATAATTATATATATATATAAGTGACAAATATATATGACATATACAAAATTTTTCAGGAAAGAGATGAATAGAAACTAAAGATATCTATAATTTCACAAATTGTTAATATATATATACATAAATATGACATATACAAATATGAAAGGGATGGATAAAGACTAAATATATCTATAAATTGAAAATTTGTTAAAGGTATTTAATTTATTTTCCCTCTTTACAACAAACTATAAATATATCTGAATAAAAACGAGGGTAATAGTATATACTACGTGTAAATAAGATAAAAACTATATCTATCACAATCATAGTCAAATTATATCTATCACAATCATATTCAAATATACCAATAACATAAAAATAGACCTAAAATTTCTGGATTATCCTCGGATTGGTTAAATCCCTGTTTTTACGTTTCTCTCTATAATGTAACGTCTCTCTCTAAGTCAGCTTTCTACTTCTCTCTCTATAAATAAGGCCTTCAAAGTCTTCCCTTCTCTTTCTCCTCTCTTTCATTTCTCTCTCTACATTATTACGCTTCCGAATTTGCTTCTCTCTCTTAATTTCTCTCTCTAACTGACACTACTATGGCGGTGAACAATGGGGACTCGTCTGGGGGATTGATCGTGAGCTTCGGTGAGATGCTGATCGACTTCGTGCCGACAGTCTCCGGCGTGTCGCTGGCGGAGGCGCCGGGGTTCCTGAAGGCGCCCGGCGGGGCTCCGGCGAACGTGGCGATCGCCGTTGCGAGGATCGGCGGCAAGGCGGCGTTCTCTGGAAAGCTCGGCGACGACGAGTTTGGTCACATGCTGGCCGGGATCTTGAAGGAGAACGGCGTCAACGGCGAAGGGATACTGTTCGACAAGGGAGCTCGGACGGCGCTGGCGTTCGTGACTCTACGCGCCGACGGCGAGCGGGAGTTCATGTTCTACCGGAACCCTAGCGCCGACATGCTCTTGACGCCCGGCGAACTCAACCTCGAGCTTATTAGATCTGTAAGTGCATCGTCAATCAATCCACCCCCCTCTCTCTCTCTCTCATACTGTTACTTTCTCTCTCTAGATCTTTCAGAGTTTACTGGATTTGGATCATAATAGTACAAGTATGTGAATCACACGCGACCTCACTCGCTCTATGGTGAGATCACCTAAGAAAGATGTGGCTACATATTCATTGATTTGGGCCCACCGCTTATTATAGACATCTTAATAGTGGGCTCCAGTTGGGTACCATGTAATATACAGTATATACTTGCTTCTGCTTTGCGCTGGGTTCATTTAATATACTTGCTTTTGTTAAAAAAAAAATTACAAATTTAATTTGATAATTATGAACTTCCAAATAATTTCAAAACAATTAAGTATTGAAATATCTACACTTGAAAATTTCAGAAAATTAGGTATTTTACAAATCTTGTGGTCCGCAAAGGTAGGTGCCCTTCTTGGGTTCCATTTAAAAAATTACAAATTTAGTTTGATAACCTGAACTTCCAAAAAAAATTCAGAACTTTGTTTGGTGAGATAGAAATAGTGGAAAAGAAAAAAAAATGATTTTTTTTTTTTTTTTTTACATTTAAGAGTTTGATAGTTGTAAAAAGATACTACCTAATTTTCTCGTGTCATCTTTCTGCAACTTTTGCATAATAAATGTTTGATGAGGTCAATCTCTTAATTCAACAATGCAAGTTCAAAAGTGAGAGTACATAGAGATAGTTTTAAACTCAATAAAGTTTTGTTCAACTCATCTAAAGTTGATTAGAGAGATCCTTATCGGATTTCTTAATTGTTAAATTGTGTGGAATTTGATATATATATATATATATATATATATATATATATATTGTTGTACAAGAATACTTTTTCTTTGATTACTTTGTATTGCAGCGAGATGAATTGTACTTGTGCATCATAATTTTGTGATATAGGTCACAACTCACAACAGTCCTACAAATCAATTTTAACAGATATAGCTTGCTATAACAGTTTCAGAGTCAAAATTTGGGTTGCCTAACAAGGGTAGTCCATGATCATCTCTCATTCATTGAAATGGAGGCTAAAGTTCATGAGTTTGATTTAATACTTTATTACAGGCTAAAGTTTTCCACTACGGATCAATAAGCCTGATCGTGGAGCCATGCAGATCAGCACATTTAAAGGCAATGGAGGTGGCAAAGGAGGCTGGGGCTCTACTCTCTTACGACCCCAACCTCCGGTTACCACTGTGGCCCTCGGCTGAGGAGGCACTTAAGCAGATCAAGAGCATCTGGGACAAGGCAGAGGTGATCAAGGTCAGCGACAATGAGCTGGAATTCCTCACTGGGAGTGACAAGATTGATGACGAGTCAGCAATGTCGCTGTGGCACCCTGGGTTGAAGCTACTTCTGGTCACCCTTGGTGAAAAGGGTTGCAGATATTACACAAAAGTAAGTCATTTCTGAACTTTTAGTTGTAATGGGTAGGTGAAGATCTTAAAGAATCCTATACCTAAAAGTTTGAACTTAATTAGGATATTTTGTGATACAATTTTCAATTCATTAGAAGTCAAGAAATCAATTCTGGTCCAAGTTATGGAAACTAAACCATGTTGATTTGCAGTCTACTTCATATAGATTAGATAAGCTTTTGATCAGACAGGGTATGTGATGTCAGTTCATTTTACCAAATTAAAAAATTCTATTAAATTTTCTGTCTTTAATCTCATCCTTGTAGTAATAGTAGTATTGAATTGTTGAAAGGGCTATAAAATAACAGTCCGAAGAAAGTGACTCTTTTTTTTCCCCAACAAACGTAGGAAACTGTTTTGTCATGAACACTTAATGCTCATTAATTTCCCGGTTTGCACAAATGTAGAATTTCCGTGGATCGGTGGATGCTTTCCATGTCAAAGCGGTGGATACAACTGGTGCCGGTGACGCATTTGTTGGTGCCCTCCTCTGCAAGATTGTCGATGACCGATCCATACTTCAGGCAAGTACTTTTTTTTTTTTTTTTTAAATGTGATTTGATTTACAGTCAAGCTTGCTAAATGGTATGCCATTTTTGTGTTTGCAATGAATTGCAGGATGAAGCAAGGTTGAGGGAAGTGCTTAAGTTTGCAAATGCATGTGGGGCCATCACAACCACCAAAAAAGGAGCAATCCCTGCTCTTCCTACTGAATCTGAAGTCCTCACTTTTATTAAAGGGAAAAAATAAAACTTGCTCTCCTCTTTCAGTTCTCTCACTTTCCCTTTCTTTTAGTATTAGTTTTGATTTGTTTCAGAAGAGTTGCTTGCAAATTAAGTAAATTAGGTTCCAATCTCAGTTTTCAATTTCTATTTTCTCTGCATGTAATGGTGAACAACTTGTGCTTTATTATTAATAAATAAATTAATAATGCTTGTGAATGTTTATGCTGCCAAAAGTCAACAAAAGGTGACTGATAACCATCATTATGATGTTCTTTCTCTTTCATCTCACTCATTTTGGCATGTAAAAAGTACTGGACTAGAGAAGTTCATTCTGATTAAATAGCTTAGGTTGCTTTTGTAGGAAACAATTGAAAATTTGAGAAAGAGAGAGAAAAGTAGACAAAAGCGGCCAATGTTTACCTTTGCCACTATTTATTAGTTTTGTTGAGTAAAGAAAGGGGAAAGAAAAGTGTGTTGCTTCATTTACCGTCGCGCCTTTGCAATTTATGTGAGGTTATGTTTGGTTGCATGAAATTGGAAAAGAAATTATTTAAAATTTCATGAACAAATTTTTTTTCAATTTCACCAATTTCATGCAGACGAGGGTAAGAGTGTAGAAGAAGGATTCCTTCCACGAAGGAAACAAATTAATGTCTCGGATGATTTTACTCTTTTCTCCTTTGTCTCTTTCCCTTCTCTCAGGAACTCTCATTATCTCAGGATTTTTGTTTACACCCTTTCTCCGGCTGTCCCATATTATTTGTCCATTATGGAGAGGCCAAAGCATGGAGGTTTTTTTACTTTACCTTGCATTCCACTCTTATTTTACAAAGCAAGAGAGATAATTAAAATGTGATTTCAAATGGGTGAGCTGTAACTGCATTAATATGTCTCTTTCAAAGAGGTTATTGATTATGGAACAACTGTGACCTTTACATCCTAACCTCTTGGACTTTTAAAATAGTGTCTTCCAATTAAGAATGAAGGAGGAAGAAATTATGGAGTTCCTTAAACTCTTATTTCCAAGGGCCTGTTTGGCAACTGTTTTTGTTGTGTGTTTTGTGTTACGGGTGGTATACTCTAGCGAAGAAAAATACTGTGCTAGTAACCACTTGTTGCCATTTGAATAGTATCAAATGAACACACGATACAAAAATATGTTTCTTTTTTGAATGAAAACGAAACGCAAAAAAGAAACAGTTGCCAAATAGACCCTAAAAAAGTGTACTTCTAGTTTCTTAATCAGAGATTTTGTTGTCGCTCCTAGCTTCTAGGGGATGATGGAATAGTAGATTAGTTTAGTCGTGTATGCTAACAACTTATTCTGTCAAACAAGAAGACGTGCCTCTTTTTGCATTTGTAGATGTTTACTTATAATTGCAGCCATTGCAAAAAGGTCCATGTTTTGACCAGTCAAGTGTACACTCTACACAAGTTGCACAATGAATGAAAATCAATATAAATCAGGTGTGTATAAAGTTTGACAAAATTGGAAATAATGATTCTAATTGACCCAAAAACTGAAAGAAAAATCGAATAGAATATAAAAATGAACAACTTTAATCAACTGCTTTGAATTCTCATGAAAAAAAAATGGCAAACAAAACAACCCAAAGATTTTTTTGTAGGAAGTGTTGGTTGTATCTTCTAGTCAGGTTGCACTTTGACCAAATGACCTACCAAACGGGTGGGTGGTGGCACCTAATAATTGACCTGATCATTTACTCATGCATGATTTTAATGGAGACCTACTACAACCATTGTTTCTAAAGGTGTAACACTCATAAAATCACAAATAATGCACAAGTACCTTTGTCTACTTTTCAACTTCAATCGGTTGCTTCAATGGGGGAAACTGCCTACATGAAGATTTGTTGCTCAGCATACTGATGAATCATCATCCTTGCCTTAGTCCCATATGAATGGGTCGGCCAAAAGGTCGTACCCAGTGCACAAGGCTCCCGCTTGAACGGGGGTCTCGCCTCAACTTACTAATGAATGAACAATGCAAAATAATGGTACCAAAAAATAAATGAAATTTTAAAACTGCACACTGTAGTACATGTTGAGAAAACAAGCCAAAAAAAAGTCACTGAAATACAGAAAGTTAAAACAAAAATAAAATACCATAGAATATATATAATTTCATCAAACACCATAGGAAAGTTAGGACTTCACATTGTATATGAGTATTCGTCTTTCCAACTTTCAAAACGTCAGAAATTTGGGTAGGTAAAAGTAGACATATCAGGTTTAGTTATTGCATTAAATCAAATCAAATTGTTCTCATATAAACAAGTTCATGCCTTTTGAAAGGGTGCAGGTTAACTTCAACAAGGGGAGCAAAGCAACCAAAAAAAAAAATGGAACAATTGAACAAACAAAAAAAAGTACATAGAAGATTTGAAACAATAAAATAAAAATTATTCGTAAGAAAGTAATAAACAATATAGAAAATGGAAGATTTGAAACTCGGTAGAAACTTGTATATGTTGGCCAAGTTAACTTCAAACATAGGGCCAAATAGTTGCCAATTTTTAGCAAAGAGCTAAAAATTGTTTAGTCATGCATGCTAACAACTTTTCTGTCAAACAAGAAGACTTTTGCGTTGGTAGAGCTAAGCATGACTACTTGAAGTTGCAGCCATTGCAAAAGGTGCATGTTTTCACCAGTCAGGTGTTCACTCTACACTAGTTACACAATTAGTGGAAATTAATATGAATATATGAATCATAATATGTGTGTTCCCACGCGCGCTAAATATAAACTTAGACAAAACTGGAAATAATGAGATTGGGTCGTATCTAATCGAGAAAACTGATGTCTTATTGACCCAAAAACTGAAAGAAAAATCAAATAGAATGTAAAAAAGAACACCTTAATCAACTGCATTGAATTCTCGTGTAAGAAACTTGCAAACAACCTGGAGAAATTTTTGTAGGAAGGGTTGGTTGTATCTTCTGGTCAGGTTGCATTTTGACCAAATGACCTACCAACTGGGTGGGTCCACCTCCTTATAATTGATCCGATCATTCACTCATGCATGTTTATAATGGAGACCTACTACAACCACTATTTTTTAAAGGTGCAACACCGACAAAATCACAAATAATGCACAAGTACCTTGTCTACTTTGCAACTTCAATAATGAAAACAATGAGGCGCCATATGGGATGCATGTTTTTATTCAAGTTACACAAGGAAAATTTAATTGTAGAATTGTTCCCTACTTCAGTGTTGTCTGGTCAACTATCAGCAGGACATATTGACAGAAAGATGATCACTAGAGTCTAGACTCTAGAGGCATAATAATGGTACCCGAAGTAAATGAAAATTTTAAACTGTGCACAGTGGTATATCTTGAAAAAACAAGCCAAAAAAAGGTCACGGGATTACAGAATGTTCAAACAAAAATAAAATGCCATAGTACATGTAAGTTCATCAAACACCATAGGAAAGTTTGGATTGAGTACTCTTCTTATGACATTTCTAAACTTCAGAAATTTTGGTAGGTAAAAGTTGACATATCAGGTTTAGTTATTGCATTAAATCAATCAAATTGTTTTGATCTTCTGATATAAGTAAGTTCCGCTCTATGGCTTCTGAGAGGGTGCAGGGTGACTTCAACAAGGGGAGCAAAGCAGCAACAACAACCAGAAGAGAGAGAGAGAGAGAGAGAGAGTTGAAGAATTGAAAGAATCGAACAAACAAAAAAGCAAATGGAATAATCATAGAAAATAATAAACAATATAGAAATTGCATTAATTCGAAAGTAGAACAAGTTTTAGCAAAGAGTTAATAATTGTTCTAATTTTCTCTGATGACCCAATGAGATGAAAATAGAAAAGGGATAATGAAATTGAAATTTGATGTAGGGTGGTTTGGACATCAATGCTACTGAAACGATACCTTTTACTGCCAAAGTATTTGAAAGGTACAACCTCAAGAAGTCTATGTGAAGAGACCTGTTTCTTCTTTTTTCAATTGTGATAATGAAAAATGAGGAATTGTTACAAATGCCTATGTTACCATGGAATTTGAATAGGATGTCAGAAAATATGGGCTCAATAATTGAAAGAATCATTAATGATTAATGTTATTATACTTTACTGTGAATGATTACATTCCTGCTCAAACTTCTTTTTAATAACCACACATGTGATCCTTTGATTGACAATTTTGTCTGCAATGGAACTTTTATTCTCAATAATAAATCTTAAGGACCATTACATGGTGTTGGTCCTCATCAACCAAGGTAGCTAGAAGGGATGGACTAGGTAATGTTTACTACAATACAATTGCTTGTGGATAACAACCACTAACCTCCATCTGGAGAGACGTCCAAACTTGCTTGCATCTTTCCCATCTTGCCTGCATGTGAGCCAGAAATGCCTCTGCCCATGGTTCATTGCTCCCTTCCGTGCTCAGGTCAAAAGGCACTGAGAAACTGTTCCAGAATTGACTTCAGTAAACAGTATTCAGCATGTAGTGTTATTATGATGCTAATAATGATAACAATGATGATGATTCTCATTTCTTGTGGAGCCAATAATCCTACATATTCCAGTTTCAATAGCATTCAAACAAATATTTGTGCAAGGCATACTCAACTCGTATCTATTATGCCAGCTACCTGATTTAATATTATAATGTCTGACACTTAAATTTACACCAAGGTTTACATTTCAATTGATTTTGGAGATTTTGTTCCATCTCTCAAAGTTGTGTGATCTTTCACTTTTTTCTAACAACTTTCCAGATCATGGTAGAATTTCAACAAAAAAATTTAGATCGTACAGTTTGTAATAAAAATCATGGTAAACTAAACCAACTTCTTAAACAAAATTACACAGCATTGAATTTAAGAAAAAACTCCATCTGACTTCCCATGTGGTCGTCTTCTTGTTTGAGATTCCCCCCTACAGTTAACCAGCCAGCAAGAGTTTGAAGGAAAAGTAGAGTATATGATGTGCTCACCTCATTAGTTCTTCTTGGCAAGATCCCTTACTGGAGGTACCATTCCTACAAGAGTGTGAATTTCAGAATCAACAGCATTAAGCCTAAATGGAAATTGTAGACTAATTCAACAAATGTACTTGAAATGGTAAACTTTACTGGCATTAAAGTAGAGAATATGACATGCTTGGTGATCGGAAGACCAACGAACAGATGTTTTAGCAGATTTCAACAGAGACCATTTTCGAGGTAGATTGATATTTCATTGAAATCAGATCCCAAGAACTACAATTTCAACAATGATTTTTTTTTTTTTAAATCCTTTGAAAAAAAGTATTCCATTTTCTCTTTTTCCATGTCTGCAAATCTTGCAAGTACAGAACAACTAATTTTTTGGACTTGTTTCTTTTCCATATTGTCATAATGAAGGAAATAAATGTTGCCAAGAGATATGAGGTTCAATAAAAGTCATCTACAAATTTTGTCTAAATTCTGAAAAAATCTTTAGACAAGAATCACAAACCTGCAGACTAAAATTTTGAAAAGATGGAGAGACTTGGTGGAAAGATTATATATAGCATCTGCAATATGCTCCTTGCCAAACAAGTACACTACTGGATAACCAAGAAGCCATCTGCAGCAAAACACGCAGATTTGCCGCACTCAATTAAATAACATTAACAAGAAACATGGCACATAAAATCTTCCAGACCTGATTCACAAGTACTGCTAGCTAACTATTCAATTTAAACCAGATAACTTGCGCACCATCTTTTATAAGGGCAATAGTTGAAATTTCACATAATTAGCAACTTTAGTTGCCCAAGGCAGATTTGGACTTTGGTAGCAGCATTCACATTTCCAGCAAAATGTGTTGGTTTTATATGCACCACATTAGTTCTATATAAAACATAGTGTAACAATTTTAGAAACATTTCTTACGACATAATAATCTCACAACATTTCTTACAATTCTAGTAAATTTAAGTGAAATTCGTATTATTAACGTGCTACTTAATTTGTACATACATTTGTGCATACCCACCTAGATTCATGCATAAATTTCTAGTAAGCATCCTTGCATGGTTTAATACACAGGTAGAGCAATACCCATTTAGTGTTGGCACCGTGACCTGAGTGTCTTGCATGCAGCTACTGAAATCAATAAACTCAGAAGACTGAGAAGTACTTAATTCAACAATAGAGGATTCAGTATTGGTCTTTGAATCAGTCCTCTGACATGGCAAGAGATTGTTGTTCTTTTCATCAGCAGGAAAGACCAAAGAGAACAACTTCTGAATTGATACAAGTTGCATTATTAATGAGCTTTTTTCAGCTTGTGTTATCATCTGAAATAAAGATGAGTAATGGAATTAATTTAAGAAAAATGATAAACGATAGAAAAACAGGAGTTCAGAACATAACGATGGAAAAACAAGAGTTCAGAAAACAAAAGCCTTCTGTTGTAAAGAACCTTTGGAGGATCCTGTTCAAGGTCCACAAATTGCAGTTCTGTTTCTGAATTTAAACTGATCTTAACAAGTTCAGCAAGCCCTGTAACATGTATCAAATATATCATATCTTCTATAACCATGACTCGCAGATGCTCAAAAATGGAGGACTCCTGAAAGTCAAACACATCATGAATAGCAAATTTTTAATCAGAATACGGCAAACATTGGTAAATGAATATTCCAACATCACAGATTTAGGAAAGTTATACTTGTTATTAACATGAAACTCCAAACAAACAAAAGGAAGAGGGAGATTATAGTAGCCAAGAGTAATGGCATAGTGCATCTAGTGCCAATCACACATAACTGAACCATGTAATGAATTAAAGAACAAATAGCCAACTAAAACTGGATAGCATCTTGGTTCAGATTCCAAGAGCTATAGATATATGATGATAATGGTGCATAAAGAATTAATGAAGAAAATCTCTCCACATAATAACATAAAATGGCAACCCTAACCATCTTTGCTCAATACTAAAGCTTCCATATGAATTTTGGAGCAAGCATTGGGTTAAGTTGATATATTTTTGAAACTGAGCTCAAATTTGGTGGGTAAGGAAACATTTCACAAAATAAGACATAGATAAGGCAAGCATAATTCATTTTTAACTACAAACTGCAGCATAGAGTTCAGAGAGGGTGACATCGGATATCAGCAATAAGAAAAGGTACAACAACAAGAAAGTCAGCAGCTGTCCTGTATCTGTGCTTATTCTCAATCAAGAAGCATGATTTTTCATTGAACTCCAAGTCTCCATGTATTGGTATTGAGTCCTTCAAGAATGCAGCAGGTTGGAGAGTAAAATTAAGTTCTGGATGAAGCTTTAACCACTAATATAAGAACTCCTGTTCGGGGATAAAAGACAGATAGTCCGGACAAGAAGGGTTGTGATTGCCTGAGGAAGAAGGGGAAGAAAACAATGGTTGTTCATTATTCGACCTTCACTCTCCTTTACTGGTCAATTAGAGCATTCCCTCTGACTGGACTGCATTGAGTCTACTCGACGGTTCCGGAAAGAGCAGTAAATGCAGAGTCCAGTGGTTCAAGAGGAAAACAGTTCAGTTGCTCCTGCCGCTTCGATTTGACGTCCCTAAAATAGTAGTTTGTCAAAGCCAAACATAAAGGAAGGGAACAAAGGCTCAATTTCTTAAGTTACCTGCCTTTAAGTAGATGGAGAGATAGCAGGAAACTGGCAAGATAATACTTTAAAAAAAAATATTCATGAACATCCTCCCATATGAAGGTGAAGCAACTTAGTATGTCTTTATTGGTCAAGCTGGTAGGAACATCTCTTATTAAAGATATCTGCTTTATTTTTGAGTAGGTGGAGGGCTGTGACAATGAATTGGTCAGAGGATGATCTTTAAGTTTTCTCCTGTACGTCCTCAGGCAAAATGGTGGGAAATTAAGATACTTCATGGTGGTCATGGAGCTTATATTGGAAGCCGAACCTGCCCCTCCTCTTCCAAATGAGCTCAATAAGTTCAGCTTCTGGTGAAGAATGATATTGACATCTTCTTTGTCTGAACTGAAGTGAAGCAGATTTTTGTCAATGTATTCTGCTAAGGCATCACCAAAGTGAGTATGTTGTGGTTAAACATGCTAAATAAAACTTTCAGTGAGAATGTGAGGTCATTCTTATTGATGGAGTCACTGGATGGGAATTGAGAAAGCCACAAGTAAGAAATAAAGTGTTGCTTAAAACATAGTTGTCTAGCAGTCGAAGTGCTGATGCAACTTTAGAGAACATCCCTACTGATTGTAAATAGCAGTCAAATCCTAGTCTATGTGACATGCTGCTTATCATTACCTTTGAAGTTACCTATGTTATATGGAACATGCTGCTTATTATTTCTTATTCGGGATGTGTTAAGTAATGTATATGACACAGCTAACAGTGTCTTATAGTGAATATGCACCAAGGTAGTGACATATTTATGAATTTTAAGTTGTCTTTATTAAGCTTAGTAATTATATTTTTTTAACTAAATTAATGAATAATAATAGATTTAAACATGAAATAAAATAAAATCCATACCATATATAACATTTGAGAATTAAAAACAGAAAATAAAAATAAATCTACAAATTAAAAAAAAAAATTGATTTTGTCTACATATAAATAAATCACATATGAACAATTTCATTATGCTTGTTTACAATATTGACTAACTAAAGGGCTTTGTATTGATTAAATAAAAGTTAACACTAATTATAATACAAGACAAGATTTGAATGAGTGGGAAAGTTTCTTATTATCCTTACTAAAGGTCCCAAGTTTGATTCTCAAGAATCTCAACTTGGGCCTTCTACCATTTTCAAAAAAACTGTTTGCCGCTAGGCGCAGCTGGTTTGGCCTGTCCAATTCAGCAAATTGAACCCGAACTAGCTGGCTTTTAAAGAACTGGCCAGTTCTCTACAGAATTTGAGTCCCTCAGAGCAAGAATACTAGTAAACCTCTAGCAAAGGAAAATAGTATAAGTGTAGCAGAACTCAAATAAGTAGGAATAACATTTTCTCTGTGAACCCTAATAAAGTCTTCAACCTTTTGACCTGGATTTCGTAGAAAGAACTCATTAAAGGTAGACCAACTGAGGCCTACAGTTAAATTCTGACGGGGAGGAGGCCCATAAAATATTTAAGAAGTTCCATATACCATGGGAAAAGGGCCTCTACGAAACACTAGATCACCTAGAAGGAGATAAATGGGAGGAAATCCCTTTGAAGCATCCACAAGGACATTAAAATATGAGCCTAAAGAGAAGACAAAAGTCCAACTTTATCATAGAAGTAGTCCAGAAGCTTGAGGTTATCTTAAACATTTAGAATGATGACCCATTCAAAAGAACCCAAAGTACCGCAAGGACCGCGCTCTTCCATATACATCTTCCTCTCTTACTAGTGGCCTATTGCCAAGGTTAAAAATGCATTCTCTAAGATAAAAGAGATTCATTTGACCAATTCTAAGTAACCATGCGAAAAAAGAACAACAAGAACATTCCTCATAACAAAGCAACGCGTTAAAAGATGGTTACCTTTTCCATTCTTTTATTTATGAAATTTTACAGCTTTAGTTTGACAAAGCTGTAAAAATGCAACCTAATGCTCACACGTTGAGTGACATGTATGCCCACAACTCCATTACTTTGTCATAATCATATGATGTGTAATTTCCAAATAAACCACATAAGCAACTTTCTAAAAATTTAAAAGGTATTCCAGATGAATTTAGTTTCCAAGTCTCCCTTCTGTCCTTTTTCTTTTTCCTCTTTTTTGGGTTTGGACTATTTTTTGGGTATTGAACCAATTTCAGGCAGATTATATGTAAAGATAATGATGTACGAGTAGACAAGAGGAAGAATTTTTTACCTGAACTTTACTAAATGTTGATCAAGGCAAGGAGAAGAATTATCATAACAAAACTGAATCTTAAGAACCTTGAGATCCAGGTAACCATTTATCTAGGGTAGGCTACATGATCCATGTTTTACCACAATTCAACTCAAACAAGGTTGATAAGATTGTGCCAAGACCTTATCTGTTGCTTGTGGTACAAAATTATCATAATCAATTATTTAGTATGTTGCGATGGGTAAAAATGTTAAATTGAACAACCTCACATCAAAGCTATGATGCACTTGCGTACACAAGCTGCATGTATTTAAAAATTTTAATATTATTACATATAATTTATTTTTTAGAGTTGATTATTGCATATTTAATAATCCATAAACATGTTTCACTTCTATATCCATTAAAAGCAAGCATAGAGTTAGTCTTATCAAGTCAATTTAGTCAAGTCTTGACTAGGGAGAACCATGAAATGATTGTTAAAACATGAAAAAGCTTTATATTTAAAAACTAAAATCCCACTTGAAGAGTGGTTGAGTTGGTTACCTACGAGATAGATGAGGAAAAATATGTAGGACTATTAATCTAAGCCATACACTTGGCCAAATCTTGCGTTAAGAAAAGTTCAGCATCATCATGTGTGTATATGTATCTATGTATGTATATATATACACCAAAAAGTATCCATATTTGAGAAAGCTGTTATAGCCAAAACCCATATGGCTCAAAGTTGTAATTGCATTTTTAGTCCATCTCTTTCTTCCCTTATTGTTTTGGAAATTTTGTTTGTTGTGTATCTCCAAGATTGTGCGAAGAGTGAGAGTTCTTCAATATCATGTATCAAGTGATAAGTTCATAATAATAATATAATAGTAAATTAAGAACTCAGAGACCAAACCATTTGGCATCGATTTGTTGCCAAGGAATAACATTTATGGAAATAATTATATTATTAAAGAACTACAACATAGGTAAACAAGCTGCTAATACGTATCAATTATGAAATATTGGAAGCAAGCAATACTATTTACTTCAACCAATTGCTATGTGAACTGATTTGGTGTCAAACCTTTTGACTAAGCTTGAGAAACGCACATAGTCGATCTTGCAGTTCAGGCATCTTTCCACCATAGTCCACCATTATAACTGCCCTCATCCGCATGCACAAGGCTAGAACATCTGACCAAAGAGATTCCAATGCATCAAATATATAATTCTAAACAATAACATACACATTAGATTTCCATCTAAATAAATATTCAAGTTTAAAAGTGAAAATTTCAATGAAATTACTGAATTTTAACAAATGAATGCAATATCAGAGCATTTTTCCAAAATGAAAACAGCATTGTCGAATTTCTAAGAACCTTAATCAATCCATTTGGCTGTTGAAAAATTTTAAGATAATTTTCAGACAGAAAATAAATTAATAAAATAAAACAAAGCCATAACCACAACTCAACATAGCATGACAATTTATCAACTTAATTTAGTGGGTATTTTATCTCATTGACAAAACTAGAGCAAATATTGGATCCAAAAATTTCCCTTTTCCTAGCATTGTTATATTGAAATAGACACACACATATAAGCATTATATGTCTCACAAACACATACATATATACAGACAGATAGAGAGATTAAAACCCAGAATCAGAATTCAGAACAGGGTCTCAAAGTTGGAAGAAACCCAGAAGCCCAAATCATAACTAAATAATTTATAAGGCTAAGAAAGAGGGGAAATCAATCAAAATACTGAGGAAATGTACGTATGTATAGGAAATAAAAAGAAGTAACCTGTTTCAAGCCGACGCTTTGAAGCAGCTTTGAGTCGCCATTTGGTTTGAGAAAGAGAGGATTCGAGCACTCTCAGTGCCTCCTCCAGCTCGGCAACCTCCATAGAAGAAATGGGTATTATCAAAGTAGTTTGCAGTTTGTTATATGAACCCAAAAAGGTTAACAAATTGGAATTTCTGTTCCTCCTTATTTGTGGACTGGAAACTATGCTCGCTAGGGTAGGAATTTCCTTTTTAAATAGTAAACTCTCGTCTGCTGAGTGATTGCTACTCTGGGCGGCACAAAGAGCGGTAGAATCGGAACGTTCACTACCGTTGAAAAATATATATACAAATATATAAATAAGATGAAAATATAGAATTATAAATTTTTATACCTTACTTACAAAGTGGGGAAATTAGTCTTCAAATTTTCAAAACGTAAGGAAGATGTTCTCTTAAAAATCATTTCAGCAACTTTTAGAAACACAATTACTAAACTACCCTTATATGTAAAATTTAAAAAAAAAAAAAATTCAAAAACTCAAACTATTATTATTAATAAAGTAATAAAAAATGTTAAATACCCAAACTAAAAAATACACTTATTATTATTATTTTAAATTTAATAAAGTAAGTATTTTTTTATTAAAAAAAATCAAAATTTGTATATCCTTAATAGTTATCTTTTAAAAATGAGATTAAAGACAATAAGATTATTTAATTTATTTCACATCAAAATAAACAATAATAATAATAAGTGTATTTTTTGACTGAAAATAATAGTTTGGGTTTTTGACATTTTTTATTACTTTATTAATAATAATAGTTTCGATTTTTGACATTTTTTGGTTTTTTTTAATGTTATATACAAGAGTAGTGTAGTAATTGTGTTTTCAAAAGTTGGCTGAAAATAATCTTAAGGGCATGTTACTTACTTTTTGAAAGTTTGAGGGCTAATTTGTTTACTTTGTAAGTTCAGGGTAATATGCTCACTTGGGAAATCTCAGGAATTGTTTTGTACTTTTTTTCATTTTTAATGTTAACTTGTAAAAATTGTACTTTAACTATGTTTAGAGTACTACATAATCAAATGTGCAGTGAACAATGTGTTTATTCATTGAATTGTGAAAGCGTGGGTCTCAGTGATAACTTTCACTATATCTATCTATATGTGCCACGCTTCCACTATCTGCTACTTGGATCACAACCATGAGGATAAAACCAAAAAATTAAAGTACTAAAAATTTACAAGCCCAATTTTAAGTGCTAAAGGTTTAAGCGTCAATTATTATTTTTGGATTTCAAGTGTTCTATGTTTCACTTAAAATTTTACTAATAAATTTTACTAATGAATGATAATCAAAATGTGCTATTAAACACACTAGAGTAATGAGACTTACAATGAAAGTTATCATCGAATGAAAATCGAATCACTTCTTTATCCATTAGATAGTATATGTGGGACCCAAATAATTATTTTACTTTTACTATCCAGAGAGATATTCGATTATTCATTAGGTGACAACTTTCACTATTCTAATCATTTTCTATTATAAATACTTAATCCATTCAAATAAAAATGAATTAAGTTATCAAGCATTCACATTCATCCAATAAAAATTTCCTAAAGGCTTCGTTTAATTGGATGGAAATGGCAAACCAAAAAAGAAAAAAAAATTTAAACACTTAGGAATTTGGATAGTAGAAAAAAAAAATTGAAGATAATTTTCCATAACCACTTGAGTTTCCATCAATAATTTTCTTCAAAAAGCACAATAAAATTTTTATTTTATAAGAATGTTTTATAAATTTACAATAATGTCATTTCTTTTCTTATAAAGTCTCATGAATTAAAAAAAAAAAAAAAAAACTTATACATTCACATTGTCACTGTGAAGACTTGAACTTCACTTTCACGTTGAGAGTAGTGTAGTTTTTTTTTTTGTTTTTTTTAAAGCAACAAAAATATCAAACAAAAAAATCCGCCTCAATAGCCAAAACCACTGCTAAGGGGAAGTTACAATTCAGCACTACAAAATTCCTTTGAGAGAGAGAGCTAAGTGGGCTAGCACCATGAGCCACATTATTTGCATGATGAGAGCTTCCAACCATTATGATGATTAATCATATGACTAATATCTCCCATAATCATAATATATAGATGATACATAAAATATTGTGTTTGCCTGCAACATCATAATGGGCATCTCCTTCAAATACCACCATTGTGTAATTCCATTGAGCTGCCAATTTCATTGCTTCCCTCAACACAAAAGTTTCTACTTCAAAAGCATCAGCCACATGAGAGGGGTAGAACCTATCATTTATTGTAGTGAGAGTAGCGTTCACCAGTCCTGTGTGAAAGAGTCGGTACAAGTCGTTGCTACTTGTATAACATTGCTTACATTTTAACATGTTTAGATTGTTATCATTCTTTTCATTCAAATTTGAAGTACTTATTTTTTACTTGTGGAAAAAGGATAGCACCTTACTAGGAATGGATTTGTAGAAACTTGTAATTAGATATCCCAAGTACATTAGCCATCTCTATATTGCTCTAATGGTTTTCATCTCAAGGGAGAGAATCACTTGTGAGAATTTTTTTTAATACCCCGGACCCGGAGTACTTACTATGTATTACTCTGGCCAATAAAAACTACTTATTTTCATGATAATAAGAAATGAATATTTATTATTGGCCGGAGTTTCCGATATCTGTTCTGCCATGTGATTATGTAATGAAGTATGAAAACTCATTTAAGAAAAGACGTTATGTACAAACGTTGATAAGTTCCGAATCTTCTGCTGTAATATTCTGTGTTGTTGTGTTGTAGTGGTGTTGTAGGATTTTTCAACAAAATTACATCTATTTTCAACACATTTACATCTACTTATTTCAGCCAGATTTAATGTGTTGAAAATCAGTGTGTTGAAAATATATGTAAATGTGTTGAAAAATTACGGCATCACTACAACAGAGGAGATTACAGCGCGGAGGATCCAAGATCAATGATTACCCAGATGAACTAGAAATTCACTTAATTGAACTAAAAAAAACACTCTTGTTGGACACCTAACAACTGTAAGTCTCACACGAGTACTATAACTTTCTCTGATTCTCGAAAGCCTATTTTATTTTGATGCCATTGTCCAGTGACATCACTTTGGTATCCGGATCACCCGTGTTACCATGATTACTACAAACAAGACATTATGGATTAAAGTTGTATATATGGCCATTAGGTTTAGAGAAACTGAACTGGTCATGGTTTGTGCATGGTTTGAGTGGCTTCTCTCTAGCTCTCTATACGAGCAAGGTCTTTTTTCTCTTTGGTAAACAAGCAAGTAGTGGTAGTCTATTCCTAACACTACATTCATTTCAAGATGTAGTGTTTGGAAAAGAATGAAATTTAAAATAACTGGTTTAACATGTTTTATGAGTATACTCGATATAAAAAGGATGATACAACCTTATCATCAAGCATGCTGCTGCAGAAGTCCCAAAATTTACTAGGATAAGCCCTCAGCAAATAGAAACCTGATTTATCAAGAAATATAAAATTTATAAGCATGGATTCACACTGTATAATGTACACAATTAATACACCTGAGAGAATCAAGCCAATCATGATAAAGATTATCATATTGTCGCACCCAAAAATCAAAACCCTCTACTGAATTTGTATATTAGCTCATTACATGCATGCTTACATAAACATTAACATAAACACAAACACAAACACAAACACACACATCTATATGTGAATGTATGTACTGATTTTTATTATACTAACATGCAGCTATACCATAGATCTTTAGTCTGACTGAGTTCAGCCAAGATCAGGGACAGTGAAGAACTCCTCTTCGTCATCTGGGATTTCAATCCTAGGCTTCTTGTGGGGCGAGTTGAATTTGGTGGGTCTATATGAGTTGGCATTGCTTGATTGTGATATTGGAAGTTGAGGAACTTCAGCTGCTGCCAAGGCCTTCTGGGGAACTTGCTCGCCAAAGAGACCCATGTCTGTAAACCACTCAAGCTCTCCAAACTCAAGTTGTTCCTTCTGAATAGGCGATAAAAGCAACGATTTACAAAAAGTTAGGTGTTTGAAGGAAAACCCAAACAAATGTTAAATTTATAAATGGATCAAATGGCATTCATGCATAATAGATAATATGGAAAACTAAATAAAGTTAGGAGACCTAAATTACAAAGTGGTCTATTTTAAAATTTTATTTTTCACTTTGGTTGAATAAAGCAAAATAATTACATATGTATTGAAAATTATTATTCAGTCCAAAATACCCTTCAATATCTTATTCCAAAATATCAAATTATCATTCTTAAATCAAATAATTTCTTCACTCAAGAAATTAAGAAAATATCTAAGAACATCGATTGGTTTTTGAGAAATTGCAGGAATATAAAAGTAATTCAGTAAAAGTAAATAAACATATAAAGTAAAGCAAAATATACGTTATACATGAATATGTTATTATGTCGTAAAGTAGTCAAAATTAGACCGCTTGATATAGCCCTGAATGACAGTCAACTTCTTTCCTTCTTAGATTAATGCAAGTGAATACACTTGTGATATCATAACACATCAACTATATCTGGATGGAAATGAAATAGATTTTTCATATGTGCTTGGATAACTTTTCGTTCTAGTATGCCTAAAAAAATATGAGTATCAAGAAGAGATATTACATCAAAACATGAGGCATAAAGATAAGAAAAATTCAAATTTCACAAGTAAACTCTTATATAATTCAAGTATGCTTGTAAATGCAAACAAAATTTGAGCTTTATCAGCAAATGAGTTACGAGTCATTCTACATAGAATATGTCTGTTCACTAAATTAAATTAAGCAAATATTTAAACAAGCAAATATAAATTAGATAGTTGATAATGACAACTTAAAAAAATGAATATTGAAATCGTTTATCACATTTAGAAAACCTCAAATTAAGAATCATTGGCATATGAATTTGCCATACAATTCAAAAATTAGTTCACTAATTTTTTTTTTTTGAAAAGTAAAAAAAATAGTTCGCTAAAGCAAAATAAGAGACCACATTTTTGTGATGAGAGATCATCAACGACCAATAATTTATCTAGACAGTGGTGCTTTGCAATGAATTCAATTTTCTTCCAGTAACGCGAAAAGATAATGATCCGTTGGATTTTCTTTAGTCACGCACAACGCTCATTCAGTCGCACAGGAACCATACAGAACTTAGTGTGGGTTAAAATAAGAGATTGAAGGGCATTTTGAACTTGAATAATAATTTTCAATGCATATGTGATTATTTTGTTTAATTCAACCAAAGTGAAAAATAAACCACCTTGTAATTTAGGCCTCCTAACTTTATTTAAGTGTAGTTTTCCCTAAATAATATGTACTAGAGATAATATTTTTTGTATTCGTGTAGTACTGCTCAAAAACCAAATGTAAGTACCGGAAAAATACAATCATTAAAGGATTGAAACTCAAAAGGAATTATTCCAGAGACCTGGGTTCTACGATCTTCTCTAGGTTTATGACAAACGGTGTGGTAAAAAATCATACATTATTCTTTTCAGTGTCTATGCATTGTTAATTGATTCCTCTGGTATGGTATTAAATCATATATGACACATTATGGAATTTTCTTTCAAAATAGGTGAATAAAGAGAGACTACTGCTATGGGATCATAGACCGCAACTTGGGGATAAACCTCAATGAATTATGGGAAGACTCACGAATAAGGCAGATCGGGATATCAGCTCTTACCTTAACCAAGTTATGATGAACATGCATATATTATTTGATTCCTCCTCCTCCTTTATGATTTGAAAAAAAGAAAAAAAAATCTTCCTTTCCTCTTAAGCATTACTGAATTATTATTTGATTCCTCCGTTCTTGTAGTTTCTTTTCTATGTTATGATGAACATGCATGTATTTGTGCAATAAATGAAGAGATGTTGTCGTCATGCATGCATATTTTCCTTACCTTGTCCGATGATTCAAAATCAGAAAATTGCAACAAGTCATCCACAGCCCAAGGTGGTGATGTGAAGCCAGAGGCTTGCTGTGTGGGTGTTTTCATGGATATCTGTTGTGCATTCTGATCGGGTGGTTGTGGCTCCTGGTAGCTCTTTCCAATGTCCTTGGTGCAATTTGAGTTCAGAGCAACTTGGATTCCAGTGGCCAGAAATCGCTGGTGGTTTGCAGCAAGGCTATTTCCAGAATGGATTGGCTCATCACAGTCTTGACAGAAGAGAGCTCTGTCTTCCACGCAGAAGATGAAAGCTGCTTTCTCCTGCATTTGAAGTAGATACAGAGAAAGGGAATAAATATAAGTAATAAATAATACAAAAGCCTCTAATAAGGAATTATTCAAGACCAGTATGATTGATTAGAAATAGAATGAAGAACACCACAGTTTGAAATTTTCTGTGCTATATTTCATAAAGGCTTGTTTTCTGGGAATTTATACTCCTTTTCTTTACTCATCTCTGATCTTAAACCTTGCGAATTCCACGAGTACAATTTTATTTTGGGTAACCGTACATAACCCTTATAATTCAAAAATCAAAGGACTCGTGAATGACAATATTGAATAGTTCTTCAGTTCTTTGAAAATTTCTCAAAATTAATCCTGAATAATTCTGCTATACCAACATATGCTAAGAAACTCAATTCTGCTATACCAACATAAGCTTTCTCTAAAAGATTGCGATGTCTTTCTTACTTTTCTTCCAAACATATGAAATGCAGGACGAATTTTGTCAATAATAGCACAGGCTTGCCAACTTTGATAATAAATTCTTGCTTTAATCCAAAAATTCTTGATAGTTTCAAGCAAATTATAATTCTTGAAATGCCATTGTCACACTGTGTTGTGGACCATCAATGAACTTGAATGTATACTTTCTCATATAACTAATCAATTAATCAGCATGTTTAAAAAGCTCTCTTTCAACACCCCAGGTAGGCGTGACCAACAATGGGTAATGGCCTTCATTCATAGTAGCTAATCTAACCTACCAATCTTACCCAGTGAAGTATTTCTCGGCAAGTGGCGTTATCACGTGTACCAGATTCTTACATTTTCCTTCCAATATACCAATTCCTCCTGCACTATAAGCTGCTTTCCCACTTTTATCCATATATGACTGAACTGAACAACTTGTCTTCTTTTACAACCATCCCCCATTGTTTGATGTTGGATCTATGTATCACTCTCCAGCAAAAGACATTGGCTTTCCTCATACAGCAGCTGCTACCCATCAATCGCAATTAACACCTGATTAAATAGTTATCAACCTACTGCTTCTCCATGACATCGGGTTATGTTCCATTTGTTCTAATGGCTGACATTATCTACTATTTTTCCATAAGAATGATTATTGGGTTCAGGAATATTCATCCTTGCCGACCTCTTCTTAACCCAATCTTCTTTCAATGTAATCAATAGAGTAAAAAACCTGTTTGTTTTTCAGACAACTAAAATTCAAATTTCCCAAAGTGAAAAAGAAAAAGAAAAATTGAACATTTTTTGACCAATGTTTATGATCTTTGATGACTGAGGCTATGGCTTTAAATAGAGCGGAATGAAAACATATGATTCATGTAACCGACTCCAAGTAGTTGAAAAACAAGGCTTGGTGGTTGTTGTTGTTTATGCTCCATGAGGGAAAGAAGATTTGATCTAGTAACACATACGTAAAAGCATCTTCCCATTCTCCTCAGATGAGTCCATTGGGCAAGAGGCCAACTCACAAAAGACTCGTGTCCTTGCCTCAGGAGGCTACTTTTGAACCCAGAAAGCTTCACACCATAAGCACACACCATAAATACCACCAATGATTGCCAAGAAGCTGGCAGAAAGAACAAAATATTAATAAAAGCCTAAACCATAAATTAATGGCTACCTGCAGCCCATAGTTGGTAAAATCGCGATCAATTGTACGATTCTACAATCCAATTTCACCAAAACGATCTGAATCGCATAAAAATCGATGTTTGTGGAATCGTGGGATGGTACGATTCTATACGATCCCAATGATTGTGTAATATGTAATGGGATCCCAGTGATTGTGTGATATGTAATGGTTTTGGGCTGTTTTGTGTTTTGTTTCGGAGTATGTGGGCTGTGAATCACTTTTAAATGAAGGTCCAGCCGACTTCAGCCCAAGAAAAGTTTTAAAAGCAAGAGAAAAGAAGAAAATAAAGAGCCCTAATCTGTCGCAAGTCGCAAGTTTCGCTATTGTCGTCCCTTTCACGAAGTGTTCGAACAGCAGCTTCAGGCAATTGTCACCAGTTACTACAAGTCTCCAACAGCTCCGGCAAGCCCTCTTCTCTCTCTTCAGCCTCTTATTAACCCAAAGTTACATATTCTCCCGTCTCCACTTCTCTCTTTTCTCTCTTTTGATCTTTTGTTGGGCTGAAGTCTCTCTCTGTTCTCCCCTTCTCCCTCAATACCAGAAATTGAACACAAGACTTCTAAATCATGTATAGAAACCTTATACTAACCCCATGCAATTCTAAGAAAGTTGATCATAAGATCTAGAATTGCACTTTCAATGTTGGGTTTTTTTCGATTTTTGAAAGAGTTATTTCAATAGATAGATAAGCAAGTGTCTTGCTCGATTACAAAACACACAAAAAGAAAGAACTAAGCGCTAGTTAATTCATTCGAGTCTCCCCGGTCACCGATTTGACACTCTTCCAAGTTCTGCAGTGCCGTGATCATTATTAGATCATATTGGTATTTTTGTGTTTTGTCCTTCTTGTTACTATATTTTAGAGGTATTATTGTTTAAAAAGTTAGTTTGAATTATTTTTTTACACGATTCTATGATTTCAATGCTTTTTTTAATTATTTATTTATTATTATTATTGTCCACGACAGTGGTGTCGTGCCTCTTAGATAACGTACCCCCATAATCCATCACCAGCACATGCAATCCCTCTTCGACATGCACCGAACAATTACCGGAAAATTTCCGTGGAATGACCCAAAGGAAATTCAATTTTCTGACCTCCAAGATGTATCATTAGTGTATCCTCTGGGGTTATATCTTCAGCTTCATGGGGGTATTTTCTTTGTTATTTGTTTTCTCGGTTAAGTAAAAATACTCAATTTCATCATAAGTTATTCAACAATACATACTGCTAACTAAAAGCACAAAGTTCATTCAAAGATGTACAAAATTTACCAATCAATTTGCATAACTTGGAAACAATAAGAAATTAAACAATATAAACCAAACTAAATCAGCATCAAATTTATAACCCATGTAAAAAACGATACAAACAAGGGAAGAAATAAAATTACTTGGCATATGTCACATGGAGGGAGCTTATTGGAGAGTGATTGAAGAAGTAGCCTCTGGTGCTTGCTTGCAAGCTTGTTTGCTGCATGAACTTCAACGTCGCATTTCGCACACAGCGCCGCCTCGTCGGCGCAACAAATCACAGTTGCCGGAGCTTTCTCACATACATCACACTGTATTTTCATTTTCCTTCTATTGATCTTCACCTTCTCTACTATTCTCCTATTTTCTACAAGCTTCTTGGTGATTTTGTGGCAAACCCTTCAGCAAAATTCAACTGGAGAGAGAGAGAGAGAGAGAGAGAGAGAGCTACTTGTGAAGATATCTATATTGAAGAATTAGGTGAAAGAGCCATTAACACTACCAAATGGGTTTTGTTGTTTCTAAAAAAGTGTACCATATTTGGTGGGAAACCAGTTTAGGAGTGTGAGAAAAAAGGGAGAGAAAATATGAGCAAAAGGTTCAAAGAGTGAGAAAATAGGAGAAAATAGAGGAGACAAGTATTTGAAGAATCAGTGAGAATGCAAGAAAGTGAAGCGATTGGTGGGGAATCAACAGGTGGGGCTGTGAAGATAAGGAGTTGGATTTGCGTACCAAAAGCTAGAAACTTGGTGAGCGAAGCGACACAGTTCTTGTGGGGTAAAGTAAACCAGTGTGTGGCTGAGAACTATTAACCGTACTAGTGGTCACAAATTATTTTGATTCGTTTTTAAGATCTACAGAGTACGTTGATGACTTGTCTTCACTGCTATTGCACGTTACTGATAATTGCTACTCCGATTGTTTATTTATTCCAAAGGCTGACATGGTTCAATCTGAACAACAAAATCTTAAAGTGTACTTTATAAGTGTATTAGTGGTTGAGTTTAAGGGAGTAATTATTAGGTAATTCCAGATTACATATTTTCAACCAATCACATGCAGGTATGAAATAAAAAAAAACATTTAATTATATGATCACTTGATTCTAGACTATCTTATAATTTTTTTGAGTTCAAGAATCAAAATCTTCTACCTTTGTAAAAATCTGATATTCCATTCAATGCAGTAGTAATACTTGATGCCTGATATACAAATAAGAAAAAAATGTAATGAAGCTTATAAATTGAATTTATAAGATCAGATACGAAGTCATTGGTTGAGTTTTGACATAAAAAAAGAAAAAAAAATAGTGGAACTATTAAAATTCATAGTTGTCCGAATGTTAATCGTTTTCGTTTTGAATTTTTGTTTTTATTTGAGGCAAAAACAATATTTTTGTCATGGAGTATGTTCAACTTTTGATAATATAAAATTTGTTGCAAGATTGAAAAACAAAATAACTAATTAAAAAAGACCATCTAAAACAAAAATATTAAAAAATATCAATTTTTTGTTTTTAATTTTGACTTTTTTCGGCAACCATTCCAGTAATGCTTAAATGGCAACAAAAGTTACTTTTTCCGTTTTGATATTTTTTTTGGCTGCATTACACGACCTAAGAGGACCTAGCAACTGAAAAATCTAACTCCGATTATAATATCTAGATATATGTGTATGTGCTTTGATTGATTCATTGACGGCATTAATTTTGAAAGATCTGTATCTTATTGGAGTTTGAGTAAAGTTTAGTATAGAGGTTAAAATTTTATATCACTATTGGATTGTATTTCTAGATGATTCCAATTCAAAAATGAAAATGATTTTGAGACCGATGGAATGGGGCCTATGTGGTGAGCTAACCACCGCGGCCCACTTAATGCAATGGTGTGGACCCAATTCATTCAATCACTGCTGATAGCAACACTCATCCAACCAAAAAAAAAAAAATCCAAGTGCATAGTATAATATTGGTAATGTTGTAAAGATTCATTGGTTTATTTTGATTTCATTTTTTATTGTTAATTTGGGTTTGATTAGCTTTCTAAAGCAAAACAATCTAACGTATGTGTATTTTTGCTTAAAAACTGAACAGTTGAATAACTAGAGACCAACAGGTCACATATATTTCATCTCATTTATATATATATATATATATAAACCAAGATACACTAATCTAAGATAAGTTGTTGGATAAGCAACCAATAAAATACATTTTCTGATTTTTATAATCTCCCAAATCACTTAATTTCATATACATCAAGTGTTTGAAATAAAAATATCTCCTTAAAAAATTAAAATAAAAAACTCTCTTTATGTTTGTTTATCTTTTCTCAAATATGACTGTATAATTATAATCCTGATTCTTTATTTGTTTGCAAATCAAATATTCAATCTCATCGTTAAGCACAAGTCGGATCATTTTTTTTAAGGAGATATTTTTATTTCAAACACTTGATGTATATAAAGATAGGTGGTTTTGGAAACTATAAAAATCAGAAAATATACTACCATTGGATCAAATCCAACAACAAATATTAAATTTGACGTACTCCCTACACACACACCGATGAGCAACTGAATTGTCATATATATATATATATAAAAGTTTGGTCCAAAATGTCTTTCCGTATTTAAAATATAAAAATACTTTATCTAATCAAATTTTAAATGCATGACAGTAGCCATTTACAACTTGGTTACAAATTTACAACTGTCCATATCATGTATTCACGAAAGAAAATGCCAAGATGCCCCAACTCCCCGGGGACCGACTCCATATCACGTATTCACGAAAGAAAATGCCAAAATGCCCTAACTCCCCGGACATCGACTGTGAGACAGTGAGGTGTCAGTGCACGTATATATGAAATTGTGATTAGTCAATATCTATCAACTCTAAGATGTTTGCTGGCACTCATTAGTGTCCAAAGTGTGTCGGCTATGCTTGAAAAATGTTATGTTTGGTGTGAAGAGCCCACAACTTAAAATGGCATACATACTCGACGAGGTTAGGACTAAAATTTGGGCAGAAAGAGTTTATTCAAGCTCCAACAAAATGTATTCGCATTTAAGTTCTCAAAACTAGGGTTGGTTTTGGGTTGGAATTGAAAAACAAAAATGGATCCATTTGGATTAGCCTAAAGCTTGAAGCAACCCCTAGTCAACTCGATCCTTAAGTATTCTAATTTTTAGGGAAAATTGAATTTTAAGAAAAAAAAATGATGTTTTAATAACGAAAATGGCCCTTAGTATAAAATTTTTTTTTAAATGATTTTCATTTTAAGTTTGCTTTTTCTTTTTCACTTTTAAAAAGTAAAAATTTAAGAAAATTTTGAAAATTGTTTCAAGGTATTTTCATTTTTTTATTGATGCACCATTATTTTTTTTCAAAAATAATTTCTAACAACACTATGTTGAATGAGTTATTTGTATTCATTTTTATTTTATTTTAAGGGTACATTTTCTTAAATTTATATTAATAGGTATTCTCGTCATTATAACATCTATTTGCAACAAATTGGATAGTTAGGGGGTTTTATATCAATTTTTTTTATGCAATTTGCCCTAATTTTTACCATGAGAGAATTATAATCAAGTGCAGAAAGCTTTTATTTTATATGAATTACCAATTTATTCCAAAAAGATGGCATGACAAATCTCGAGATGCCATTAGTGTAGATTTTAAGAATTTTGAATAAGATAAAATAATCTTGTTGAACAAGAAATGAGTATAACAAACTAAGGCCCTGTTTGCTTCGGCTTTTACGCAGAAGAAAAAGAGAAGCAGAAGTTAAATCAGGAAACTGGTACCCCTATCTTTCTTTAAACGCTCTTTTTGGACTCCGAATATCTTTTGTCTTACCGATCCAAACACTCTCCAAAACAGCTTTTGAGCTTGAAAAGCCGAAAGCCGCTTTTCAAAAGTCAATCCAAACAGGGCCTAATTCTGATATTAGATTCATGCCTTCACGTAACTATTGAAATTAAACTTAGGTCTAATTCATGATTTTTCTAAAATTCAATTTTCAAGTCTCCAAAAAATGAAAAAAAACAAAACTCTAGTTAATTTTTATGATATTAAAATTACATTTTACATTTTTCTTAAGAAGGTACTTCTCCGTAGTCAATTTTATAAAAATTAGATTTTAGCTCATCTTAAAGTTCAATCCATTGAAAAATAATATATTTCCCATAAATGAAAACGATCACCCAAATTTGGATTAGCATAAATAAATATCATAAAATTTATTTTTTGTATAATAATCAATGAAACTCTCATAAGGAAGTATAATATAATAGTTTTAATATAACATTCAAATACAAAATAACTATTTTCAAACATCCTTTCTCTTTTCTCTTATGTAATTGCATCTTCTCTACTTCCTATTTTTCCTTCACCTTTCTTCTTTCTTTCCTTCGTACCAAACGAAGCAAAAGTAGAAGTAATCATGCAGCCAAAATTTTCATTTTCATTTTCCATAGGAATACCTAAGTTTAAAATTTATTAATATACATCTAGAAGACACCCTTAGGATCGTATATTAAATTGTATTTTGATAAAATTCAAAGCATAATAAAATGTATAATGATTAATTGCACTAGTTTAAATTGTAATATGATATCGTAATGGCCATATCCAACACTAAGGTCAAATTAGGACATTTATTCATCTTGATTCATAAAACTTGCACTCTACTATGATATAATCGTATAATATTTGTCTAAACAAACATTAAATAATTTAATCTCCTTCGATCCATTGAATTTATTAAGGTTACATATAAGTATGATAAATATAACAATACAATAATTTATAGGGAAAAAGTTTTTATACTCTCATTTAGGTTCATCAATAGACATATTGACCATATTTAAATAGTTTAATCCAATCTCATAAGTTGTAAGATTTACCCTTTGTAATTTAGGTTAGATTTGTCCGCTCTGTTGTTGTTGTGTAAGATTGTTGGTGCTTTAGCGTGTACCTTAATACTGTGTTTGGTACGCAGAAATGAAATGGAATTGAATGTTCATTCCAACTATTCCTTTGTTTGGTATAAATTTTAAGGTGAAAATAGTCATTCCCTTGTAATGAAAATCCATTCCATAGTTAAACTTATGGAATGGGCATTCCATTCCTAGTAAGATTAAAAAAAAATTCATATGACCAAAAAATCCTTCACCTTCACCTCCACCCCCACATCGCCATTTTCCTACTCCACCACATCTCCACCTTTCTTTGCCGCCACCACATCGCATCGCCATTGGAAAATGGCCCTTAGTATAAATTTTAAAAAAATAGATTTTATTTAAAATGATTTTCATTTTAGGTTTTCTTTTTCTTTTTCACTTTTAAAAAGTAAAAATTTAAGAAAATTGTTCCAAGGTATTTTCATTTTAATTTTTTTTAAGGGTACATTTTCTTAAATTTATATTACTGGGTATTCTCGTCTTTATAACATCTATTTGCAACAAATTGGATAGTTAGGGGGTTTTATATCAATTTTTTTTTTTATGCAATTTGTCCTAATTTTTACCATGAGAGAATTATAATCAAGTGTAGAAAGGTTTTATTTTATAATTTAAATTACCAGTTTACTCCAAAACAATGACCTGACAAATCTGGAGATGGCAATGGAGATGTTGTTACTATTAGTGTAGATTTTAAGAATTTTGAATAAGATAAAATAATCTTGTTGAACAAGAATTGAGCATAACAAACTAATTATGATATTAAGATTGCATGAGTTCTTATAGACAATTGATTCATGCCTTCAATCCTGTGAAGTAGTTCAGCTGGTCAAACATTGGGTTTGCTCTCCAATGGTCACCAGTTCGAGTCTCCTCAGGGCCACTAGCTTGCCCAATCGTTAATTTTTCAGGGCCTTGTGGGATTAGTCAAGGTACACATAAACTGGTCCAGACAATAGTCGAAGTGCGCGCAAACTGGCCAGACATCCACGCTAAATAAATAAATAAATAAATTGATTCATGCCTTCACATAACTATTGAAATTAAACTTAGGTCTAATCCGTGATTTTTCTAAAATTCAATTTTCAAGTCTCCAAAAAAGGAAGGATAATGCTACTCAGGCAGAATTTATAGGCAGAAATTTTTACATCCATTGGATGTATGTGGTGAGTGTATGTGGTGGGGCCTGCCACATACATCCAATGGATGTAAAAGTTTCTGCCTGAGTAGCATTACCCAAAAAAGAAAATTCCCCCTTAATATAAATTTAAGAAAATTTAGGTTTTCTTTTTCCTTTAAAATTTTAAAAAATAGATCTTTAAGAAAAAAAATGATGTTATAATGACAAAAATGCCCCTTAATATAAATTTAAAAAAAAACAGATTTTATTTAAAATGATTTTCATTTTAGGTTTTCTTTTCCTTTTTCATTTTTTAAAATGCACCATTAATTTTTTTTTTTCAGAAATAATTTCTAACACTATGTTGAATGAGTTATTTGTATTAATTTTAATTTCATATTAAGGGATATTTTTGTCATTATAACATCTATTTGCAACAAATTAAATAGTCAGGGGTTTTATGTCAAATTTTTTTACACGGTTTCGTGCCAAAATTTGAAAGTAGAGGGTTTTTTTTTTAATACAATTTCCCTAATTTTTTTCATTAGAGAATTATAATCAAGTGCTGAAAGGTTTTATTTATATGAATTACCAGTTTAAAATAAAAGCAATATGAAAATAAAATTTGTAGAATCATAATCAATTGTGACATTCCATTTTGCCTTTTCCTTAACATAAGAGTATTTTGGTAATTTCCCACTTTAATTATAGGGGTGATTTTGTAATTTCAATTCTTTAGTATGTTTGGGATCAATACAATAGCCTCATCTATCCTTAGCCATGTCAACGGCCATTCATCATCACATTATCATCCATTTGAACAATGAACGGAGACCCTTTACGTTTTATCAAGTATACATGATTAATTAACGAATCATATTTAAATTGACAGAGTCTTGAATATTCTTCGTCTCAACACAACATAAGCATGACTAAAACTAACAAAATTGTGAAAGTAAAGGTAAGATATATCCTGGTTAAATGTGGACCCAAAAGAGGAGGGTTATACATAAATGTTTGTCAATTTGTATATTTTTTTTTATAGTAAGGATTTTGTGTGCATTGCTTTACAATTTTAATTAATGTATATGCAATGGATTCTAATTTTGTTGTTGCATAACTAAAAACGTAGATCCGTGTTTTAGAAATTCTTTCTCTAAATAACGAAACCTAAACTTTATATTCAAATTCAAAACAAGCTCTTTATTCATAATCCAACAAGGATGCATGGGGGGAAGAAAATAAGAAAAAGATGAGTGATTTTACTATTTTAGAGTCAATTTACAAGCGGAGTTTGTTTACAGATTCAATAAACAAAATTGCAGAACATTGATTTATATTGCTTATATTGTGCATGCAAAGTAAATATGGTATAGA
Source organism: Cornus controversa (assembly GCA_026545225.1). Lineage (NCBI taxonomy): Eukaryota > Viridiplantae > Streptophyta > Magnoliopsida > Cornales > Cornaceae > Cornus > Cornus controversa. The sequence continues at coordinate 43,968,559 of CM048849.1, forward strand.
AATCTTAGGGTGTGTTTGCTGCCAAATTGGGTACCTAATTCACGGCCATGGCCCGTCATTGTAGGGCCGTTTTTGGGTTCTACATATATCTGTCAGCAATGCATTAATAAATTATATTTTCAAGACCATTTATCCAATTAAATAGTTGTTAATCATGTTTGTTGTAAAATGAGTTGTCACTTCTCTAATTTTTCATGGAACAAGAGCAAACTATGTGACCAACTAACACATGTACATCCACTTGTCAATTTTTTCATGGATTAAGTATGACGAAAAAACCCATTTCTAGCCATGTTTCTCCTATAAATTGAAGACTTATCCTCGTTCACGACATAATTGGCAAGTCCAAGCCCACATAATCAATCAAGTGCATAAAAGTTTTATATTTTTATATGAATTACCTATTTAAAATAAAAAGTTAAAAACTTCAAAAAAAACATATGAAAATAATTTTTTTAGAAACGTAATCAATTGTAACACCTCATTTTGCCCCCCCTCCCATTACATCGGAGTATTTTGATAATTTTATACCTTAATTATAAGGGTAGTCAATTGTAACATCTTGTTTTGCCCTTCGTTTACATAGGAGTATTTTGATAATTTTATACCATAATTATAGGAATAATTTTTTAATTTCATTACTTTAGTATGTATTAGGGATGCACAAAGAATCAGTGGAATTTGACCGAAATTGTAAGGAACTGTAATTAAATCTAACTGAACCATTCACTACAGTTCCGGTTCCAATTCCAAATTTTAGGAACCGTTTACTACGGTTTCGATTTCAGTTCCAAGTCAACGAACTGGAACCATTAGAATATATATATATATATATAATAGCTTATAATCTATTGTTATAACTAGAGGTGCATAAGTATGAGTGTGTTTCTTGTCAATGTTTTTTTAAAAAAAATAAATTGATAAAGAAACGTTAGAACCGGTACCAGAATCGTAAAGAATCGAAACCGAACTCAATGGTTCCTATTCCAAAATTAAGGAATCGTTGAGAACGGTTTTGGTTCCGGTTCCGGTTAGAAATCATAAAGAACCGAACTGTGTGCACTCCTAGTATGTATGTGATGAATATTAGCATGTCAATAACCATTGATCATCACGATCACAAATATCATCCATTTGAACTTTGAACAAATCGTTAAAGCGTGATCAAAGTATACTAATACATGATTAATGGCTGATATTTGATAAAAGTATAGCATATATTGCAATTACCACATCCTTTCATAAATAGATAGTGAATAAAACATACTTGATCATCTGATCATTAAGAAAATTGTTCAATCAACAAGATTGGTCCGTCCAGCCAATTTTTTTGTTTGGTTGGAAGGAAAGTGATGAGAGTTTTTTTATATTTTTCTTACCAAAATATACGTATGAGAGAATTTCACTAGGATTTAATAAGTGATTTTGTAAGTTATTAAAAGTTAAAATTAGTATTACATATTTGTAGGGTAACTTTTCTTTCTTTCCATCCACTTTTTCTGTCCAATTTTGGACGAATTAAAAAAATTTCAAAAACATGGGTTAGGAGAGGTCTAAGAAGCATGGATGTAAATACGGGACACGAGTACGATACGATATGGGTACGGTGATACAACAAATCTAAAAAAGAATAGAGTATGAGGAAACCTCCATTAATGAAGTGAAGTTCTTTTGTTCATTAATTGATTCTCATGTGTATGCTTTAAAACCTTATGATTTTCGTTTTTTGTGATTAATTATTTTATAATTCTTTCACCATCTATATTATGTATATGTGGTAGTTAAAAAGTATTATAATTAATCTAAGCTTTGGTTTGTATTTCTTAAAAGTGATAATCTTTGATCTTATGTTTTTCATTAAATTGAATTCATAAGATGATTAGAATTTTACACTAGTGAAGCGAAGGAAAATCTACCTTTTTAATATATTTTTCATAGTACTTTATTGTTAAATATTAAGTAAGCAATATATTGATTTCTTTATTGCTACTCTAAATTTGGGGATTAATAAATAAATATTAGAAGTTTCATGGATTTAATGGTGGTGGAATCTGAAACCTTAGTTATTTTCTCTATTTGACTTCAATTGTGTTATTTTATTTGCATGTTATTTTAATCTCTTTCAAGTCAACCAACTTTTGTTTAAACTAGATTAGTTTTAAATTAATTTGAATTTGTATTAGTTTTTCTTCTCAAAGCATTCCCTTGGGTTCAACCTCGTTCTTGCCGATCTATACTTCAATAGATTCGTATACTTGCGAGTTATTTTACACTTTTAAAACAACATCAACAATATAAAAATAACAAATTATACTTTTATATATACAAAAAATAGAGTTATTAACATTTTTTTTATAAAATATTATGATTAACAAATAAAATAAGAGTTAAGTATCATATTGTATAATTTGTATGGATAAATTTTGTACTAAATTATGATATATCTCAACACTTCATTTTTAAATAAATTTAAACTTTTATTAACAATTATCCTATGATATTATTGCTGAAAAAAATAATATTTTAATGTTTAAAACTTGTTAGAAATGTGTTCTAAAATATTTGAGAAATATTGGATACATGGTCGAAGTATCTAAGAAGTCGGATACGTATTAGAAATAAAAAATATATTTTAAAATGGGAGGCGATACCCATTTTAGACAATTGCACTCCACTTGTTTTTTCTTTTAAAGGAAATGTCAAAGGTTCATAAACTAATTAATACATCATCCATTATTTTATATTATCACAAATACCCTTTATACTATAAACTAAAACTTTTTTTTCCTTCTTTACTTCCTTTACTACTTTTTTTTTATTCCGTCAAAAGATATAACTTTATCCGAAGTTTTTTTTTTCGGTCATGTCAAAAGGGATAATTTATTCAACAAATATAAATTTTTTTGAGTCCTTTCGAAAGAGATAATTTATTCAATAGAGATAATTTATTCAATAAAAATAATTTTTTTTTATCCTCTACAAAAATCAAAAGTACCGAACAAAGTTGGACCGGTCCTAAAAATTGGGGACCAGTCCTATTTTGAAAATTCCTAATTTTTCCAAAAACCCAAGTTTTTTAAAATAGGCTCGGAAATATAAAGTGCAATATGTCCTCACCATACTTACCTATACTATATGATGTTCTTACCGATTGAACTGTGTCCATGCACTTGATTTTCAGCTCGAAGACATTTGATGATCAATAACAGAAAGGAAGATAGAAAATTAAAACTCGATCAATCCAGTTTTGATCACCGAAATATGCCAATTTTCAAAATTATATCTCACAATCTCCCTATTTGGCAATTTTGTGACAAAATCACCTAAACAATTATAATCTAACCCATTGGAAAAATTAAATTACAATGTCGCCTAAAAATACATAGAAATAACGAGCTGATCCAATGAAGTTTCACTTGTGTGTTGAAGACTATTAGAAGAAGAAACACATGTACCTGCACATCTCTTAAACAATAAAACTTATGAAAAGCTTAATAAAGACATATAACCAAAAATGTTTAATGATCCCCCTTAATCTCCCCATTAAACAGAAATATATGATAAATACATTATCTCCCCCTTTTGTAACAAATTTACAAAGAAAGACATATTGACATATATAAAAAAATAAGAAATGAAGCACAAAGAGAGAATAAGACAATAATGGAGAAAAAATAATCATCATCACTGATCAAATAAATATCTAAAACATAACCGTAATATCATTCAATGGAATAAACATAACATAGTAAAAATAAATCATCTAGACATCAGGAGTAAAGAAGTCAAATCTAGTCTAGAACAAAAATATCAAGACCTAAGGTCTAAGTCTAATCATCATCTGCATCATCAGCAGCCTTATCAAATACAACAGGGTCAAGCTTATCTATCTTAGCATGCAATCTGTTAAACCTTTGTTTAATGAACCTCAGAACTTGGTTCATCTGACTTGCTGTCACTGGAGTGTCAGTCACAAGAAGTTAGAAGACTCCTCGACCTGCAGACACAGTCTGTCCAGCTCCTTGACTGAGCTCATAGGCCTTCCTATCCTTCTCCTTCTTATTTACTAAACGAGTAATAGAAGTAACATCAATTACTCATTTCGGCCTCTCAACATCTGTTCCATCAAGAATAGGAACCTTAGCACCTCTCAGAATAGCCATCACTATCTGTGAAAAAGGTAAAGCCGATGATGACCTAGAGTGCCGAGTAGCTAGAATCATAATACGCATAATTATTGTAGAAAGGTTGATGGGATCCTCCCAAACAATGTGGTATAGACTCTTGATCAAATTACCCTTGTGGTCATGAGGATCAAGATTGTATAAGACCACCAAATTCAATGCTGAAACATTATTTGATGTAAAGTGAAGGCAACTTATCAATGAGCCTCGGGGCTTCCGGTATGCACAACTCCCTAATCATGTCATCCATGGTAGGTCGATTTTGATCTTCCACTTGGTATGGCAAGACAATGTCATCCACAATCTCTGCAACACCCAAAATATTGGCAATGGTAGCTTTAGTAACCTCAATTCGAGCACCATAACATTTAGTTACAAAAGTTAAGTCGTCCAAGTTTGATGGATGGTATTGTCATAAAAATATCGTACCATGTCCGGCTTGACAATCTCCCTAAGATCACATAATGATTCCCAACCATTATCCTCAAAATATTTTACAAACTCCAACTCCCATTCTTGTTTAATTGCCACAAGATTGATTTTTCATTCAATTCTTATTGCCCGGCAACCAATGATGTTAATAAAGTTATTATAGTTGAAGTCATCCTTAAACATGTTTTTAGTGAAGACAATGCGGTTATCAGCACTAGTTGATGCCTCATTACGTCCCCTCTTGCGTGCCATGAGCACCACGACAAAAGGAACCAAAAATAATGTCAAGAGTTCCATTTGGAAATTTTGTCGAACACCTAGTATGCGCCACTTTAAACCTCAAGTTATAATGAGCTAGGTTTGATCAAATCTCCACAAATATCAACAACAATCAACCCAATCCTCTAAAACATCAATCCCAAACTCCAAATATCAAGTAATCACAAAAATTATAGAGAAGAAGAGAATGTATGTGAGTTGAATGTTTTAAGAGAGTTTTAAAGTCTAAGAGAGATTGACCGAGAGTGTGTGTGCGCGCATGTATGAGGGAAGTGTTTAAGCAAAAACACGCACGCACAGAATTGCCAAAATCTGGGCATTCGCTAATTACGACTAGTCCTATTATTTGGGGAACGATCCAACATATTTCAGTTTCTAAGAACCTGCAGAAGTGCGACCGGTGCTCAATTTTGGAGACCGGTCCCACTTTGTGAATTTTGAAAATTTACATAATGGACCTCAATTAATCAAAAACATATCAATCAAACAAAACACACACAAAAAAACAAAAAATAAAAACAATATTTTTGGATTTTTGATTTTTTTTTAAAATAATAAAATATAATCTCTTGAGAACAATCAAAACAGATTTTCCAGAGATTAAAATGAGTCCTAACATTTCTGAAAAATTTCAACACATTTATAAATGTAGAATTTTAAAACTCATAATTTATCAATAAAATTCATCCTCAACTACATGATCATGGCACAACTTCTAATATACAAATATTTATAAAAATTTAAAAATTCAACTAATAAATCTATGTGTGTGTGTGCAATCCAACTTCATAAAAAATTAATCAAATTTTTTTAATTTATTTTCTAAAACGATGATAAACAAATATAACTACACATGATTAAATATTGATTTTCATTTTTTTTATTTCTAAGATGGTGGCTTTCACGTTTACGGACAACCAGCTATTTTCTCAAAACAACTTCTTTTTAAAGATATTTTATTGGAGATTTATGTCATAGTGGTAACTTCGAACAAATTCTAAATGTAGCATTTTCCTTTTGTCTTAAATTTTCAGCAATTCATTTTTTTATTTTATTTTCATGCTGAATCAAAATAGAATCTTTTCTTTTCATTTTTTTCATTAATCATTTAAGCCTTCAATACTACTCATGACTAGTGCACAAATTGTATGGACCCAAAAAATTCGCCACTAAAAAGATATAAATACAGCACATTAGACATCAATGCTTAGATTATAAAATCAAGTACTTCATTCATTGACAAACTAAGTGTTCCAATCATGCATTCACAAATCAAAGTAAAATTGAAAAGAAATACAAAGAATTTATATTATTTTTTAGAAAAATATGGTTCTCATAATCTCATATGATTATTACAAAAAAATAAACAAAACATATCCTACACTAAAAGATATGGTCCAATGGAAAACAAATAATGAACATAAGCTCAGTCCTGACCATAATAGTCCTAATGACCTCATTGGGGGTTTTGCACCCATAAACCTATTAGGAATAAATCACATAGTATCAATAGGCACAAACTTCTCCAAATATTTTTTTTCATCCAGATTGTCTTAACATGTAATCTCTCAGGAAAGTATTGTGGAGAAATAAAAACATCATTTTTCTTATTTGAATTCTTTTTAACTTGAGAATTTTTGGGTTTGTTTCAATAATGTGACTTTTTAGCATAAACCCTATTCTTATCAAAAGAATTAAGCAAATCAAAATCAAAATTAGAATATTTTATTTTCTTATAGAAATAGTGTTAACTATTTCCATTCTTACCACAAAAAGTACAATGAAACACACTGGACACAACTTTAGCGTGTAAAGACTCAACTTGAGACATAGAATTGGGTTCAGGCACATTTAATTTCTTGGGTTTAACAAAAACAATTTTTTCTTTGGATGATGACCCAACAAAACCTAATCCAGTCTTATCTCCTACAAGCTTACCAACATTAATCATGTTATCAAGTTTAATCTGCTCTTAAGTAAAAACAATTAATTTCTCTTGTGAATTTTTCAATTCAAGCTCAAAAATATTAATTCTAGTAACAAAAGCATCTTTGACAGAGATAACTTGACTTACCTCACTTTCGAGAAATTTGACCTTACTTTAAAGATTGAGAATTTCAGTTTTGTTTTCTTCAATCTTCTTCTAGGTCTTCTCAGTTTCTTCCATCAGCGATTCTTTTTCACTTTCCACCTTATCCAATTGTTTGGTTTGCTTTTTGTAAGCTTTCTTAACTTTGACAGTTTTTGTAAACAACTCTTTAAAAGCTTTGGACAAATCTTCCTTGTTGGTTATTCTTTTCCTTTATCTTCAAAATCATTAGACCCAACTTGGGTTAGAGTTGTAAACTTCTCTACTTCACCTACATCAGAAGGAGGATTATTAGTAGTAACATCATTCCATAAAGCTACAAAATCAGAAACATCATTTTCAACAGAAGAATCATTATCAGAGTTAGAAGACTCTAACTTAGAAATAATAGCTTTCATATCAACCTTTGAAGTTTTTTTTGCACTAAATCTATTTTTCTTAGGACTTGGACATTGAGTAAATGTATGACTTTACCACCACAAGTCCAGCAAGTTATCTCAGAATCCTTAGATTCCTCAACCTCTTTCTCTTTTCTCTCCTTACTTTTGAATGATGAGCTTTGATTCTGGAATTTAGAAGGGTTTCCTTTTTTAAGATTTCTATCTTGTTCATATTTGAGGATCTTCCTAAATTTCCTAAAAAGGAGTATAACATCATTATTTGAATCATATTCAAAACTTTCGATATTTTCAACTTTAGATTTTTTAAGAATTTAAAGTATTTGACGAAATTGAAGACTTAAAAGTCTTTGAAGATTTTCAAGCCAAATTTTTTATTTTTTGAAGTTTTAGATATTTCATCTCAAAAGTTTGAATTGATCCAAGTAATTCTGCCACCTCTATTGTATCAATATCTCTGCTCTCATCTAAGGCTTCCAACTTAGCATGGAACACATCAAGTAACGATCTCATGATTTTTTTTTATAATTTGAAAAGAATGAATTTTCTCACCAAGGTTAGCATTACTTTGAACAATATCATTAAGTCTAAAATAAAAATTAGAAAATATCTCATCTTCATCTATTCTAATTGTTTCAAATTTAGTGGCAAGTATTTGTAACTTAGATTTTTTTACCTTGGTGGTACCCTCATGTGTTACCTGTAAAATATCCCATACTTCTTTCGAAGTGGAACAAGCAGAAATTCTTGCAAATTTAGAAGGAACAACATAATTAAATATAGCATATAAACCCTTATTGTTATGATTAACATCATCATGCTCAGCATTATACCATGTTGCTTATCATTATCTACAATTACAGTTGCATCACCAGTACTAGTGGTAGTGGTAGGAATTGTGTAGTCATTCTCAACAGTTATCCAAATCCTCTCACCTTCAGATTTAAGAAAATCTTTCTTGCAAGACTTCCTGAAAGTATAATTTGAACCATTAAACAAAGAAGTTCGCTGAACTGATCCACCCTCTTTCATATTAGATTCCATGAAAATTTTTGAAAACAAAAATAAATTTTGATTTTAAAAATACTTCGTAAGGAACTAATCACAAATTAGAGAACATTGCTCTGATACCAATTGTGAGTTGCGTAGTGCGAAAGTGGTTGCAAAAGTAATTTAAAACTTAGAGGGGGGTGAATAGGTTAACTTACCCGTTTGCTTAATTTTTCAAATTGATTTGATTTTAGGTCCAATTACCAATTTGCCAAACTCATAAATCAAGTAAATAACTTAAAGAACAAGTAAAGTAAAGAATGCACCGGATATACGTGAAAATTTCATATTGAAAAAAAAATTACAGGAGAGGTGGAAAGCCTCAGGAAACCAATCCACTATAATGAAGCAAAGTACAGCAGACTTTGTCTCAGACTCATACCCCTCTTCACTTTGTCAAGAATCTTATACAGAACACCTCAGGCTTATAATTGCGACTTCAGGTCTAACTACTGCAAACTTTCGACTAACGTCATGATCCTTACAGAAAGGTTGCTAGAAGAACAAAAGTACTCAGCAAGTATTCCGTTCCCTTCATAGTGCAATCTAGTTCACCTTTCTTCTTCAGCAAGTAAGAGAATCACCACGAATCCAATGTTCTAATAAGCAAATAATTTGAAGTAGTCTCTGAACAGCTGGTCAGTAGTAGAACACCATCCTAAATATCACTCGTGAATAATAGATGTGTGTTCTCAAAATATAGAAAAATATTTTGCCTTAATTATATTGTATAAAATTTCTCTCTCTAAAAATATTTATTCTCAAGGCTTGTTTATAGACAAAACATAGATACATATATATAGGCAAGAGAGTCATAATTTCACTTGGAAAAGAAGTTAAATATCAATATAGAACTCTTCTAGAAGTTTCAAACCCAATAGAAATCAGAATTTTCGTCAAAGTTAATTTCCTATTTAGAACAGGCTAAATAGGACCGATACCCAAAAAGTAAGACTGGTGAGACTTTGTAAAAACCTACAGAAACCAAAAGTACTGAACAAAATTGGACCGGTCCTAAAAATTGGGGACTGGTCCTATTTTGAAAATTCTTAATTTTTCCAGAAACCCTAGTTTTTCAACATAGGCTCGAAAATATAAAGTGCAATGTGTTCTCACCATACTTACCTGTACTATATGATATTCTTACCGATTGAACTGTATCCATACACTTGAGTATCAGCTCGAAGACGTTTGATGATCGATTACAGAAAGGAAGATCGAAAATTACAACTCAGTCAATCCAGTTTTGATCACCAAAATATGCCAATTTACAAAATTATATCTCACACATATCATTTCCCACTACATTTGTGAATGAAGTTCAACTAACTTCTAAAAATATATGATTTTGACATGGATGTTATCTTAAAATCACTTCGGAGGGAAATAATTTTGGTACTGTGCTTTATGTTTTCTAAATTTTAAAATATCTTGTTGAAAATTAGGTCATGCCAACTAACTAAGTGATGTTCGGTACTGCATATCTAGTTGTTTGTGTTCATTTTATTCTTTCGCAAAAGTGCATCTAAACACTCCTCAAATTATTAATTTGTTGTAAAATTCACTATTCAATTATCAATTGTTGCAATTAACACCTTTAATTTTTAAAAGTGCTCACATTGCACTCTTGAAGTTGATGCCGAATAAGTTTGACCGTTAAGTGAGGCGTATGAACTGCACGTGACATCAAAAAAATTGTTTAATTACCTAAATACCCTCCATTAATCAAAGGACTTGTAACTCAATGGTATAACACCCACATCCTCAATTAGAAGATAAAAAAGTGTTCGTCTCCGAACTAGAAAAAAAAAACCCTTCGTAAGAAGAAAAATGATTTAGTTAATGAAACAAGTTTTGCTTTTATGGTCAAATTTGACGGAGGTCAACTTCAGCGGTGCAATGTGAACCCTTTTAAAAGTTGAAAGGTGCTAATTGCAACAATTAATTTAAGGAATACATTTTATAACAAGTCAATGATTGAGAGGTGTTTAATACACTTTTGCCTTATTCTTTTTCAGTATTTTATTTCAATCCGAACGTATATGTCATATAAGAAAAACTTTGTGTATTTATTTTTTATCAATATATATATATATATATATATATATATATATATATATATATATCTTTCTCGAATGTCTATTTTGACAATCTTCACATATATAATTCAGTGATTCTAATATTTGTTTTTCAAGGCAGCCGCGTAGCTCCGGTGTATATATACCATTATTTTCAACATTTGTTGTTATTTATTACTGTTAATCAAATAACCCACATTCTTCCAGCTGTAATTTCTCATTGATCAAATAACATTTGTTGTTATTTATTACTGTTGTTTCTGTGTCTCTTGTTATGATTGGAGCTCTCTCTTTTTGTTTTTTTTTTTCGGTGCTCTACTAACTCGAATTTGAGATCAAATTATAGCAAAGTGGTTATATTTAGCTTTTGTCGTCAAAAAAAAGTGCAATTATAACAAGCATGTTAGGTGTTTGATGATACATTATATAAAAAGTACTTTTTACAATTAAAATACTTTTTAATTTATTTGATAACAAATTTTTTTTAAACACTTCTATAACTAATTTTAGCATAATGTCATTTAATAATAACATAACTTTATAAAAGAATGAATGAATTTGTCTTTATAAAAAATATAAAAGGATAAAATTATTTAAGAAGAACAGTTATCTAAAATATAAAACATCTCTTCAGAATGTCGTTTTAAAAGTTATAAATTTTAGGCTCAACAATTAAAAGTATTTATAATAGTTACTAAACATATTAAAAAAGTAATTTTATAAAATAAAAACACTTATGAGTGGTTCAACAGCAATCCCTAACGAAAATTAATTTTAGATGGAATATGAATGCACTAAGTAGTAGGATTTTTATATTCATTGCTTGTCGTCCTCATTCTATGTCATTCATTTAAAAAATATATTGGCATTTTAGTTATTTGAACTCATTGATATTTACAATTTATTAATAAAAAAAATACTAAATAGATTATTTCAAGAATCTTGTCTCGTCGTGTTCTACACCACTCAACCTAAACTTTTTTAAATAGACAAGATGTGTCCATCTATACTAAGTAAATAATAAACTAATCAAGTTTAGGTTTGACCCAATCTTGAATGTCCATGATCTCAACACAATATGAACATGATTCACCAACAAAAATTGTCATCGATCCCTACTTAAAGGCTGGATATGGATTGAGAACTCTCTGTTGCAAATTATATAGGACAAAGAACATGGTGGTACTCTTTGTCACACACAAAAAAAAAATTGTGATATGGGAGAAAACTAAAAAAAAATGTGAAAAATATGTAAAAATGATGTTTTGTTCTATTATGTAGCTTGTGATGGAAGACAGCATTTGTCTTGATATTTAGTTTAGTTTTGTGGAAAGAGAGAAGAGATGTGCAAAAGAGATGCTAACATGTCATGAGAATGGGTTAAGTTATGTGTTAACTCAAGACTCAAATCACAATTTGTAATAAATTTATTCTACAAAATATAATTTGTGCTTATATAATAAAATGACGAAATTAAAACTTACTTTCTACCTAATAAAATAAAATAAAATTGGCAAATTGAGAAATTAGTATTAGAATGTTGATATATTGATCATCGAGACAGTCGAGACAAAAGAAGCACTTTTCTTCCCGTAAACAAAATTAAGTCACAACATTTGTATGATACTTTCTTTTCTTTTTCTTTTTTCTTGTTAAGATAGGATCTGACAAGAACAAATTACCAACTTAAAATAAAATAAAAAATATTGAATTAGGCAAATGAGTTTGTAGTTTTTATTATATATCAACATATTATTTGCCACTACATTTGTGAATGAGGTTGAACTTTATAGGGGTGGAATTCCGATTGAAAAATTTACTGGCATGGGCTTGTTACTTAAGATCAAATTTTACAGACATGACAAAGTACTTGACACCATGTGACTGAAATTGAGATTAAACTTTAGAGTCTAATTTATTTTGTTCGGAACTTGAATAAAGATTTTACTACTGGAGGAATCGAAATATAAGAAAAATCTATAATTTTTATATTTTTAAGACTATACTTTGTTTATGTAAAATAAAATTAAAATTAGATAATTTATAGTATCATATGTATTAATCTAATTGACAAAGGCTAGCCGATATCTGCCTCTCCCAGACTCCGCTCAAACGAAAGACTTGTGCACTGAGTACGAACTTTTTCACACACATGCTATAAACGCACAAGTTTTATAGGATTATTACGTCCCACAAGTTTTAATTAGCCAAAATCTCAAATAAAATTCTACTTGTCACATGATATAAGGTTTTATTTCATGTCAAGTCTATGTAGCTTAAAAACTCATGAAACTCATGCGATAAGTTGAGATGCAATGAATTCCTTGCAACTTGGACTTGACGCGAACAAATCGAGTTGTTAGAATCTTAAATTGGGCATGGACTAACCCTTGGCTGCCCAAGTCCCACCCCTAGGTAGAGATACAAAGATTTTGACATGTCTGCTATCCCTAAAGCGCTTGGGAGGGAAATAATTTTAGTTCTGTGCTTGCTATGTGTTCCAAATTTGAAGTGCAAACATACAACTTTTCATTATTGACATGAGATATTTTGAACTAAATTAAAGATAACCTGATTCATATATATATATATATATATATATATATAATGACATTGGTTACTCAAATCAATCTCTTCCCCTACTTAGGTTTACCACAACAAATATATATTGAATAAGAAGATATATGCAAGAACAACTGTTTGGAATGATAGAAAAATTAAACCACAATAAAGAATGCATCCACTACATCCATACATAATTTCATCAAGGATAAGGAAGCCAAGATGAAGAACAAGATTGAGCTGTAGGTTTTGATGTAGATAAAAAAATATAATAATTTAAAAGATTTTTTGAGTATCTCTCAGGATTAAAGAACACATTTACTGGTTGAAAAGTTTTAGAATGAATCAGAACCAAGTGCTATTCAACATTGCTTGTTTTTGCCGTTTATATTCATTTTATTGTATTTTTTTTTCAGTAATTTATTTCAATCCCAACTTAGATGTATTTGCCATTTGGGTGTTTCATATAAGTAAAAAAATTGTCTATTTTATTTTTTCATCAATTGTGTGTGTGTGTGTGTATATATATATATACACATCTCTTCTAGAATGTCTATTTGGACAATATTCACATATACAATTCAGTGATTCTAATATTTGTTTTCAAGGAAGCCATGCTATTTCTTGGTGCTCTACTAATGTGAATTCAAGATCAAATTCTAGCGAAGTGGTTATATCTTTCTAAGAACATTGTCAAAATTGTTTGTCAATAAAAATAAAAAAATGATTGAAATGGTTATATTTTTTTATCCGATTCTGGGTTAACCCGAGTTTAATTAACCCACAGATTAAAGCCCAACAAGCGTAGGCCCAAACCATTATATCTTTTTAATAAAATGAATATACAATTTGAGTGCCTAAGCTTGGACTGGCCAAGTCGGGGCTGGCGTGCTTGTGGTGGGTTAGACCCATGTTCAACTAGGTCTTTACCCTCTACAAAACTTGGGGGTCCCTTGGAGTCCAATTCAAAATACCAAAGTTAAGTTATATTCAAACAACAAAATATTAATAAATTAATAAATTTGACATATTTAATGAAGTATATTAAAATACCATATGTTATTTTGTCGCATTATATCACAAATAAATTTAAGATATAAAATTTGAAACGTGAGTTGAAATGCTCTAACAAATTAATTTGATTGTGGGATAACTGTTAAAAATTAAAATTGATTGTAATTTACGAAACCGTGTTTCCAAGTACATGACATAAGAAAGATGAAAGAACTAATAGCAAATTAATGTATTAGTTGGAGTTTCTAGGTGTCTTAGAGTCACTTTATTGATAAAAAATGTATAATGTAAATAAAAATCTACAAAAAAAATCATAAAAATTGTATAGAAAAAGTAAAAAATCTATGCGCTTTTAATATTTGTATAGAGATAGATAGATAGATATAAATATAGATAGAATAGTCATTTTATTTCTAATAAACATTAAAAATAAAATCTAGTTATCAAAAATAATGTAATCATCATTCCATTCCTGCATCATTTCATGTTTGAAACCAAACAATAGAATGGGAATGACCATTTCATTTCATTCCATTCTCATTCTCATTTTCATTCCATTTTCACTTTAATGAAATGCTCGTTCCATTTCATTGTTGCGTGCCAAACTTAGAATGAGAGAGGAAGGGATGAACACACTTTTAATCGAAGGTTGATATATATATATATAAGATTGTCTCTCTCTTTTTCTTTACGATATAATGGTCAAAAATGTTTAAAAAACTACTTTTACGGTTCTAAATATCTATGTTTATCTACGGTTTAAAATAACTCTATTTATAATCTAACGGTCAATATGTGTATGTATGATAGTGATATATACATGAGTATACATCAGTGTGTGTGTATATATATATATAGGAGCATAATAAGGACAAAAAGTCTAATCTAACGGTCAAAAGTGGTTAAAAAATCAATCATATGTTTAAAATATCTTTTGTTATCTACGGTATAAAATTACTCTCTCTAACGGTCACGATTGTAAGTGTGTGATAATATCGTAGTCACGACCATACACTAATATGTCTATATATATATATATATATAATTAAAATAACAGTAGATATGTAATATAATATTTTCAGACGGGGCGGGAGACTCGTAAACCCGTTCCCGCTCCGAACCCAGATCGGCAACTATATCCAAAGTTGAACTTATCTCATTTTCATTTTCGGAAAAAGTAAAGGGCGTTTTAGTAATTCGCTCCACTTAAATACACAAGCCGAAGTTATTTCCCATGACATATAATTGCATTTCCCATATGTATGCTTATATTTCACTTTTAGGAACAGAAGGAACTAAACGAAAAATCTAGCGCTCACTAAGAACTCGAATCGACTCGGAGGCAATAAGGTGCGAAACTAATCTCTCACAACCCTAATTCCTCTATTTGTATAACATGTGAAGAAGTCCTGAAAATTTTCCATTTTGGTTAGCAAAAACCCTTATTGTTTCGTCAGTGTTTGATGGTTGGCTGCGGAGGTTGATTATATAATCAGGGTCTTTCTTTTCTGAACACAAAAGTATTCAATATTGGGATAGGAAGTTACTTGATTGATTTTCTAGAGAACCCAATTCCCAGTTTGATGTCTTGGGATGGTGAAATTTGTAAATTTCAGATTTTGTAGAGAGATCTTATAATCAGTGCTTGTCTGGTTGATGAGAGCAGATCTATATTTGTTGATCTCTTGTCTTGAAAATGGGTTTTTGACTTTTGTGGTTGTTGGGTTTCAAACCCTTTATTTGTTTGGGGTCTGAATAGACAATTTATGTCGTTGGAAGTTTCATTAGAAAATTTAAACTTGTGTAAATTGCAATACTGAAGTTAAATAGCTGGGCTTGAAGCATTCTAAAGATTGCGTGCGTGTAAGGTCCTTAGATGGGGAAGCCACTATTCTATGAGATCTTGGAAAAACCTGCTACAAGTTGTATTATAGGAATATGTACTGCAATTTGGTTCTATATACAGAAGAAAAATATTGGGTATTCACATGTGGGTTTAAGTTATGAAACTGCCATTGAAGGTCACCATTGGAGGATAATAACATCAGCATTTTCCCACATCAGCATTCTTCATCTTGTTTTCAATATGAGTGCACTTTGGAGCCTTGGCATAGTTGAGCAGTTAGGGCACATGGGTCTTGGCATGGAATTCTATCTCCAGTACACACTAGTTTTGATAGTCTTATCAGGACTGCTGGTATTGGGAGCATACCATGTTTTGATCCAAAAATTTAAGGTAGAGTATTTTCGGAGGGTGACTGCTGTTGGGTATTCTTGTGTGGTTTTTGGCTGGATGACAATTCTTTCGGTGAAGCAACCATCTTCAAAGTTGGATCTTTTTGGGTTTCTTTCACTTCCCATCAGTTTTGCACCATTTGAGTCACTCATTTTCACTTCAATAATTGTTCCACAAGCGAGTTTTCTTGGGCATTTATCTGGGATTATTGTTGGATACTCTATTGCATGGGGTTTGATCCATGGGATGAGCAATTACTGGGCAGTTTCCATGTTGGGATGGATTGTGCTTGTCTTTGTGTTCAGTTTGAAGCAGTCTGGTGCATTTGATTTCAACTTCCTTGAGATTGAACCCGTCACGGATCCTTCATTGCCTTCTGTACGTATTCTTGGTTCAGGAAATGGTAGAACCTTGCAGATGAGCGCACTACCACTTCCTGGTGCTGATCTTGTGTAGTTCTTGGCAGATTCAAGTATTCAACCATTTCTTGTGAAATCAGGCTTGAGTTAGGGTAATCCTCTGTTTACCTTGAACATTTTCTCTCCCAAGCCAAGTTCTTTGTGTTTGGAAATGCAGGATGTTCATGAATAGCCGAAGATTTTCAGATTTTCTGTGGTTATAATGTGATACTGTCATAAACCTTTCAAGTACAGCTTTGTCAACTCATTAGCTTTTTGGGTAAGTGCCATTCTTTCATATATCACGGGTATGGAAGGTTAATGGTTGTAGTTGTTCTTCAATGCTTTGTTTATTTTGTGCTAGAGAAGTACATTTTCTGGTCACTTGGTTCTTGTGGTCCTGCCAAGTTCAATGACAACTGTTCTGTAAACCTACATTTCCTGAAAGAAAAGGGAAAAAATGAATTTGTTTGTTTTTAAATACGGCCCTTGATCTATCAAATTAGGAATAAGGAAAATGTGTTTTCTGTGCTTCTTTTTTCATTCCAGATCTTGAGGTGAATTTTCTCAGCATAAGCTTGCAGTGACATTATATTCGTCCTTTTGGGGTTAATGCTCTCAATGCGCTCAATGGTGAATCGATCATTCGATATCCCTTGCCGACGGAATGGAAGAAAAGTAATGAAACCTGCGATGGCTACTGAATAACCTCCTTTTACTTTCCCAATAATAAAGCCTTTTACCCTTGTATTCGTTCGCCAAATCTTGTTCAGTTCCATCCAAGCTCGGTTTTGTCTGAATCTTCGTGGAAGAAGAAGCGGTTCTGTTTTCCCATAGCAGCCTATTTTCCTTGGATATAAGTTATAACGTTATAACGGTAAGAACATAATAGTCACATTATTCATGCATGAGGAAACCCGCTCCCACGTTATGCGCGTGAATTTGTAGTTTGAGAGCAGATCTGCAGATCCAAGTTCTGTAGTTTGTAAAATTACTATTGCAATTCGCATATCCATACGGTTTCATGCACGTTAAGGTTTGTTGCTTAAGTTTCACAACTCCCACATGCTTTCAGTTACATTTGTTTGAGTTTCATCTCATGATTGTGCCTTCCAGCTCTCTGAGTGTGACTAGTGATGTCAAAAATGATGTTTGCAGAGCTTAAACTCGTGACCTTAGGAAGAAAGATTGACCACTTCACATTAAGCTATCTCTTATTTGGAAAACATTACAATAATTTATTCATATGACAACTTGTAGTATTCAATTATCTTATACCAATAAATAAATATATTTGCATATATATGTGTGTGTGTGGTGTGTGTTAATGTAGAGACTAGACTAATTAACAAAAAGTAGACCAAAAATGAAATGCAATTAATTAATATGATCATAGCATTCAATATACAGACACTCTATGAATGCTTCTGCTCTCAAAAAATTTTAAACAAACATTTAGTTTTGGTGAATTGACTATGAATGTGAGCTTGGTAAAACAAGCTTTGATGCGTTGTAAGTTGCAATGTATGCCAATTTTCTGCAGGCTTCAAAGAGAGATCAAATGATTAAACATCAGTTTCTTGAAGCAAATTTTCAAATGCTGATGATTTATTAGCTCTGCTTGTATCTCTTTGGAACAAAATTGCTTTTAATGTAGGCTTGTCTTGCAAGAGTTGAATAGTTCTGAGATGTCACGGTTACTAAAGTTGAAGGAAGTCAATGACTGGTATATTTTTCATCATGGATGTATTTCCTGGTTGTGGCTGGTGTAGTTATTAATGTGATGTTCTAATGTTGCATTTCAGTAACCATTGTGAGAGAGAGAGAAAAAAAAAAGCATAGGAAGCAAGGGGTGGACTTCACCTTTCAATAGAAACTATCTGGCCTGAAATGAATGTTTTTAGTATACGCATGTTTTTTTTTTTATGATTAGATTCAAGAACAATTAGTTATGTTCAAGAACAATTAGTCATGTATCCTATTGTGAGAACACTCTTTACCAGATTAGCAGACCCTGTTCCATTGCTTTACTGTTACCATGTTGCAGGTAGAGTCCTCAATGTCTAGGCAAAGATAATGCACAAAAATGTGACTGAAATTCAGATGGAACACAGAGAGAGAATATTTTCTTAGTTGACATGGAGAATTCTAATGAGCTAAGCTGTTGGATTTTGAATGTGAAATTGTAGGCTTACGAATTTGAACCTCTACCCAATCTTGCAATTCTCATTTCTTCTCTAACACAACCTGACGATGACACAGATAATGACCTGTCACAATTGACTAGCATTCCTATTATATTTAGTCCTTTATCCCCCCGCTGCCTAAGAACCCCATTTAGAAGCTGTAAGGATTGGCTCTTTTATAGCAAGTGTTTCCTTTATTTGAGTGTACTAGTTGTGATTTTGTATGAATGCAGTTCTCAGCCTCCTACAGACATCCATTCATTATCTAGAGATTTGGTTCCTACAGACATCCATTCATTATCTAGAGATTTGGTTCCTAAACCCTCTACTGAACCTGCTGTTTTTAGAGCTCCATCCGTATTAGCTGTAATGAACCACAGGTATGGAGTAATCCACCTTCACATTTCTCAGAGGCACTATCTTTGTTCCTTGGTAGAGTTGCACTGCTTCTATCAGCTCTCTTTCTTTCTTGGTAGAACTACCACCTACATCAACTCATTACACAGCTGCAGAAACAGTACTCTTAGGTACCAGTTTTTCCCTTGCGACTTCCAGCAGTATGTGAATGCCATCAGACTCGCTAAAGTTTTTCCCTTGTCGAAAACCTCTCCAAACTTTTTGCATAGCCTCCCACCATGTGTACTCTTGTTCACATGAGCTTCATGCTATAGGATTTAATTTTTTGAAAATGTTCAACTATTCAACTATTCCTGATATCTACTAGTGGTTTATGAATACAATTATTTTACAGACAGTATGTTTTGATGAGGAAAAAGAAAGGAGACATGCAATCATTGAGGAGCACAAAGGAAGGAAAGGAAAGGATATGTTCTAGAAAGCACGGACACTTCACCGAGGGTGTCGTACCCGTGTCGGACACTCGGACACCGTGTCAGACACTCGGACACTCTGCGGACACGTGTCGGACACTTCGTACCCGTGTCCTGACAATTTTTCTTTTTAGGATATTCTCGGACACTTCTTGGATACTTCTCGGACACTCCTCGAAGACGTATCGGACACTTCATAGCAGTGATGTATATTCAAATATTTCGAATGGAAATTAAATGATACTAGATTATGATTAAAATCTAAGCTAAATATATATAGAAAATACCATAAGTTTGGTTCTTTAATGTATTTTAATATATTTGTCTATTTTTGTTTATAAGTTTGTTTGGTTTTTAATTGTTTGATGATGAATTGAAGTATTTATGTAATGTAGTATTTTTTTTATTGAATAATTAATATATATTAATATATTATATTATTATTTTATAGCCGTATCCTCGCCGTGTCCGTGTCCTATTTTTTTAAAATTTTCTGTATCGCCGTATCCGTGTCGTGTCATACCCGTGTCCCGTGTCCGTGTCCATGCTTCCTAGGATATGTTGAATAAGTAGGGAAGGGAAAGAAATGAAAGAATGGTTGTACTTTACCGTTATGTTTGGAAAAGATGGTGAGGGTGAAAGAGAAGAAATTAATATTTACTATTTGAACAAAAGAAAAATGTGTAAAAGATTTCTTCGCTTGTTATCATAAATAAGTAAAAAACAGGTAATCATTAACTATGTCACCCGCTGAGGGGTTTCCTTTTCCTCCCTTTCCTTTCATAATTTCATTACTCGTTTCAAAACAAATATGACATAAAAGTTTTCTCCTATTTCTTTTCTTTTCTTTTTCTCCTAACTCCCTCAATCCAAACAGACATTTACTGATTTTCATTTTGTCCTTATTTTTGTGGAGACGTGGATACTTATTTTATTTTCTTATTGTGAACTCTGTAGTGCATAATTTAGTGATCAGACCTAAAATTAGTTGTTGTTAGGAATCATGGTCACTGAATAATAATAAATTTGACCAATGTTATCACTTGAATGACTGTAGTATAGTGATAATGGTCACTTTTCTGAATCAATTTTTTAGCTCTGGTCACTAAATTAATGCTCTGTTTGGTAAGAAGGAAGAAAATTGGATGGAAATGAGAGAAGCAAGGATGGATGAGACATCTTTAGAAAAGAGATTATGTTATTTTTTTTTTGTTTGGTTTGATTGAAGAGAAAAGAATGAGATAATACCTTACTTTGTTTGTTAGGAAAGAAGAGAAGAGAAATAAGGAAAGTTTTGTAATTTAAAACATTTATAATAGTCTTGTCTTTCTTTCTTCCTGTCTTCCGTTCAAATTTGGAGGGATGAAAAGTTATGAAAGAGAAAGGATGACTCATCCATCCTCTTTTCTCTTCCCTCCTTGCATCATCTCTACCAAACGAAGAAAATTTGCTCATTCCCTTCTATTTTCTCTTTACCCCTTTTCCTTCTTTCTTTCAAAATAGGGGTGGTGATTATCAATGGGAGAAAGTAATCTTTTCTGCATAGTTGCTTGGGGGAAATAATTTGCAATGAGCTCATTCATGGATGCAAGGATGTGTAATGGATCGTCGTGTTAGGGGAATCGAATTCAAAAGATGTGACACATTCATGGTTGCTGAATGTGGATGGCCTCAAGGTTAATCAGATTTTTAACAGCAGGGATATAGAGAGCTTCTTTTGGGTGTTCCACTTAGTTTTAGAGGGGTGATGATAGAAAGATAAGGGCCTACCTATTCTAAGGACTGAAATCTGAATATATCGTCAACGTAGTCGTGTTTTTCATGGAGTTTGTTCTGGATGCTCTAATGGCGGAAGCCTTGGTGGCACGCAGCATCCTGTTTATTGGATGGTGGAATGGGGTTTTCACATAGTAGTGGTGGCGGTGGTCCTGGTGGTTGTGCTCCTCCGGTTATGGAGGATGTATACGGTGTAGTTGCTCCAATCGGGAAATAGAGCTGCTCATGAGTTGTGTACGTGAGCTCTCCATGTTTGGAGGGTGCCTCTGAATGCATATTGCTGCTCGCTTTTGCACAATTAGTAACCCGAGTTTTGTCGATGACTAATGCTTCGTTTGGTTGTAGGGATAGAAAAATGGATGAAAGGAAGAGGGGGGGGGGGGGGGAGAGATGGATGATGTATCTCTAGGAAAGGGATGATGGTTTTCTCACTTTTTGTTTGGTTGAATGGAAGGGATAATAGAAATGATTGATGAAATAAGAAAATGAGAGATTTTATGTCACTTTTACTGACATGTCATCATTAATTAAGTTGATCAATCATGCATTGTTCATGTATTAACAAAAATATAGTAACTCAATGTTTACATAATAAAAAAAAAATTAGTGAATCAAGGTAGGGTTAAATAAGTTATTTTGTAAATAGATGAAGGTTAAAATGGGTATTACAAATTTATAGGTTAATTTTTCACTCTTTCCTTCCTCTCTTTAGCCCCATTTTGGGCCGATAAAAAGCCAATAAAAAATTAGCAGTTATCTATAAGGGTGGCAAAATTAGACACGACACAAACAAGACACAAGTTAAGCGAGTTTGAATTTGAGATAAACTAACACGATTAATAAACGGGTCGACACAAACACAACACACAAAAATTGGGTTTGACTTAGGTTTAAACTGTTTAATCGTGACACGATTACGGCATGTGTTATTTATATATTTTGGTTTTATACAAACTTATATATACGTAGTTATATATATTGCAATTGTTTGTAATTTATTTGTTTGTTTACAAGATTGATATTGGCATAAAATGCAAGGATGAGATTATTATGGTGTCTTCCTAATTGTTGAATCATTTTAATATGTTTTTGAGTTTATATATAGATACAAAATTAATAATATAGTTTGATTTTAGAATTTATGTATTGATATGCCTTTTATTTTTTATATGATCTTTAGAAAGATCTCTATTAGTGGAGAAACTCATATGATATAAGTTAAATGGATTAAAAATATTATTAAACAAGTCGTGCCATTATAGGACATGTTTATTAAACGGGTTACACGGGTCGACACGGGTAACACGTTTAATAAACGAATTAGTTTAGTGCTGAGAGTCTGTAACACGATTATTAAATAGGTCGGATTAGAATTAAGCTGTTTAGTAGAATACTCATAAATCGACACGACACGAACACGACATGAGAACACAAATTACCACCCCTAGTTAGCAGGAGGGATGCTTCATCCCTCCTTGCTTCATCCATCTCTTTCCTTTCTTCAACCAAATATAGCAATCCTCTCTTTTCCCTCCTCTCTCCCATCCCTTTTCAATCCTTCCCTTCAACCAAACGGAGCATAAGTGTTAATAATGGTTCAAATTGAAGTGCTTAGATGTACGCTCGCCAACTAACAATTGAGAGTGCGAGCTCTTTTGATATGGTTATTCAACAAACTCAAAATCCAAGATGATAAAGAGGCCATATACAAGTTAATTAAATCTCTCATCTTTCTTGTAATATTAGTAAAAGAAAAAGTTACTAGCATCTTCTCATCCACCTCGCGCCCTCTCTCAAGCATCAGTAGACTTAGAAGGTGTACCTCTCAATCCAATGCCCTCTCTCAAGCATCAGTAGACGTAGAAGGTGTACCTCTCAATCCAATACCAACTTGCTATAGGAAAGGAAAGCAAAGAGTACAAAAGTTTTGACTGAGTTTTAATATTGTGTTTGAGTGAAATAATGATTACATTATTTTTGGTAACTAGATTTTATTTTTTGATGCTTATTTGAAATGGAATGACCATTTCATAAGTTGAATAGTGGAATGAATTTTCATTCTTTTTCATTCCAAATGAATGACGCAGAATGATCATTTCTACTTTAGTTTTTCTTACTAAACAAAAGAATAAATCCAAAAATGTAATATTGGCATTTCATTTCATTCCATTGCTGCGTACCAAACGCAGCTTAGAGGTTTCACCAACAATAAAAGGACAAATTTGAATACACAAGGCAGGCAAATTTGAATACATAAGGTAGGGCAAATTGAGTGCATAAGGCTTCCGCCATTGCAGAGTTTGGGAAGAGTTAGATGTACACAATTTTACCTCCGCATGCATAAAGGCTAATTTTCTTGTTTTGAACCCGTGACTTCTAAGTCACAATAGAACAACCTTACCATTGCATCAAACTTTCACCAGCAATACCGAACATAAAAGCTGCTCCAGCTCTACAATGCCCCAAAAAATAAATAAATAAATTGCAGAAGTAGCTGATTGAGTTGATTCACAGGTAACCAGAAAAAAAACCCGAATAAATTTGGGACAGGATGAAAGAGCTAAAAAATCCATCACTAGAAGAAGATGCCCAAATGAAGAAAGGGCATGAAATCAACTAATATAACTAATAACATAGTTAATTACACTGTGCAATTCTACAATATAGTATTTCATAGCTATAAACAGATACATATTACTTAAATTCATAACAAATGCTAATATATGTGATATAAATAACAACTCCAAAGCACAAAATATAAATATGGAAGCCAATCGCATGTCAAAAAGAGGAGACAAATTGCTGCCTTCAGCCATACAAATGCTAACATTTGTGGCACAACTGTGTCGGTCAATGATGCTACAAACTCTGGAAGCTCGCTACTCCAAACAATTATGAAACAATTTGAATAACCTTCTACCATGGTGGAATATGCATTGTTATCAACGGCATCAACTCTGCAGATGTCACAATGATTTGATAAAATGTAAACGAACATACTAAAAACAAGGGGGGAATTCTGAAACTACCATGCAAGGATGGATAAATTTGGTTACCAACCAAAATGATTTGGTACGAAATCAATTTAGATAACAGTTAGGTGAAATGTACCAGCAACTCCAAGCCCATCAAATTCATGAGATGGACAGAATTTACTACTGAGTGATCAAAATTTATGACGTAATTCTGACAGGGAAACGGTATTGCACAACTGAAAATCGATATTTTTTTTATGGAGTCACTGAAACAGGTTCTTTAACACTGTCACCAACTGGTTAACACTCTAGTTGAATAATACCACCTAACCTAAAATAGATTTCATTTCATAACTACTTCCAGAAGATGCCGCATAAAATAAGAAAAAAGAATGTCAACATCTTTCTTCACATGTTGACAAAAACTAATTTCTTATAAACCAGAAACATGAGCCCTAGAGTTAAGTTAACACCGAGGAACTTATAAACTAGATGGAGAAGATAGATGTTTGAAAGAGGGGGAAGAAAAAAGCATATGAACAAGAATATGTTTCCGACCCAAAATTGATAAGAACAAATAGGATTTGATGGAAATAGTTTGCAACAATAGGCTTTTTTATAAAAATGTAAAAATGAAACAAGAAGGAAAAAAACAAAAACGAAAAAAGAAGAATGAATATTTTTACAACGTGTGAAGAAGAATGTAGGTCTTCACAAGACATGAATATCATCATCCCCTAATTGTATAAAGCATGCTTCTGTATAGAAAGAAATTTTTTTTTGGCCGAAATTGGCAGCCCAATGCTCTATTGGATTTGATGGAAGACAGAAACAAGAAAATAGCAGTGTACAGTGTACTAACAATGTTAAATAAGGCATTTACCACAAAAGTGCAACTGTTGGTTACATATTAATATATTATGAGGTGAAGAAAATATTTACTTTCAGTTTCTCTCAATGAAGGTGGCACATCACATAAGATTAGGATGCCACATTTAGGAGACCCAAGAAAAAAGTATAGATATCCTCGTACTGAAGACAAATGACAAATAGAGTTCTGTCAAAGGCTAATGCTATTATGAGGGCGCGCTCAATGAGCTCGGAGCGCCCTCACCACAGACATGCTCTTTGTCAAAACTATTCCCAGAGCAAATAGGCTTAAGATCTAATTGTCTTCACATCATCAAATTCAAATAAGTTTTTAGCATAACCACAATACTTACCATTTCTTTATGTCTTCATTGCATTCTGCATTATTAACAACCCCATTAACATGTGATGAACCATTGAGGGAGCTGCTTT
The DNA here is from genome assembly GCA_026545225.1 of Cornus controversa. Classification (NCBI taxonomy): domain Eukaryota; kingdom Viridiplantae; phylum Streptophyta; class Magnoliopsida; order Cornales; family Cornaceae; genus Cornus; species Cornus controversa. The sequence goes on from CM048849.1 coordinate 43,994,348, forward strand.
CCTGAACGCCTGGATGAATAAGGTTGGAGAAGCCCTTCCCTATTGACTTCAATAATCGTGTAGACAGAGAAGACTGCAAAGTACTAGTGCTCGTATCAGATGAAAGTTCAACTGGCCTAGCTGAAGAAGTATTCAGCTCGGAGAATCTTACAGCTCCTAAAATTCGTTCAGGAAGTTCTGATTCAGTTTGGCCCTCAATAAGAAAAGCAAGATCAACAGTAAGTGTTGTTAAGTAACCAAATGCCACATGAACAATTGCGCTCGCCACCATGGAAGATCCAATATCAATATCTACTTCTATGAAATTGTCTACTATACAATACTTGCAAGTAAGTGCTCGTCCAATTACACATATAGCCTGCTCCCCAACTGCTTTTCTCACTATCCAAGGTCCTTTGACAATGTTGGCAATTAATTTAAGCCTGGAATTCCTAAACGCATCATCGCCTTTCAAGAACTGATCCATCAGAGACCCTTCTGGGACAGGCTCCAGGGCTACAAAATATGCAACAGCACTGTAATTGTCCTTGCTTGGGACTTGTATGTTGAAAGCCCAAACAAATGGCTTATCACCTGTTGGAAATTCTTCCTCAATAGCCCTCCTAACACGATGTTTTGGATTATTTAAGATATCTGAAGTCTTTGTAGAACTTTTGATCCAGTCAAAACCAAGAGGTTTCAGAAGATACTCGCCAGCAGTAATTTTAATCTTGCTTGAAAAGTAGTCAGGCCCTCTTACCATGAAAATATCTCCAGCTGGAGAAGCCCAACCATTTGGACAGTTATCGGGTTCGAGAAGTGGAACAGCTCCTTCTGATTTCACCCTCTCTATCCATGCATGCTCATTTTTAACATCAGGGTTGGCCATATCCAAACAAAATCGCCTGTTTGGCAAAAATTTAAGATATAATCAGGGAGTCGATAAGGGAAAAATAAGAAGATGAATACTTCCTCCTTTAAAAACTTCCTACATATCCAAGCAATACAAAGATTGCATTAAATTAAAAGAGAAAAACAAACAATGGCCTAATGATTTCATTATCTAGTAATATAGTAGTTCGCTATATGTTTTAAAGATGGAACAACATTGCAGAAGCATGAAGATCAGTTTATCCTTCGGTGAAACAGCTCTGAGACAGAGAGCTTCTTCTGGAAGCCTTAGTTTCATACAACCGTGTTTTGTAATGGCAATGCATTAAAAATAATTAAAACTGTCCTTCAATACATCAATTGCTTTTAGTTGGCATATGTTACCAGGTGTTATGTAACTCAATTGCATTATTATTAGTATTTTGGTACTCAGTATTTTTATTACTCAGTAAAAAAAGTATCATTTCTCCCAGGCTAGACACATGATGGTGCATTTAGATAACAGCCAAAGTAGAAAATAAAATTGGAAGCAGAGGATAGACCTTGTTTGACTTCCAACAAAAACACTCTGCCTAAAAATGTACAGTACAGAATCTATGAGTTTTGTTTTTTCTTATTCCAAGCTTCTATAACACTCAATGGCATGTCCTGTTTCCAGAGTGCAGGTTCCTACTTCACAGTTTTGCATACCACATTCCATCATCCAATTGTTACAAATTGAAGGTACAGAACCTCACTGGCTAGAACAATAGCATAACAGAGAAACGCCTAAAAATGGCATTGCAATAAGAGACCATCTAATACTAGTTAAACAGAAGAATTCTATTGAGGGGTTCAGACTTCAGATTGGAAACTATTCACTTATTAAACTATTTGAACATGATATTGATCCATCTTCAACACATTTGATGGAGTTAAAAAGTTTTGGTCCTGAGTCACCATTATAAGGATTTAGAACTTGACCCAAATAGGTTCTATCATACAGCCTGGGGTTGATATCAATATAGAAGTTACAAGCAATTGGTGATAAAAAAGATCAAAGTTAGCACAGAAGGTTGCTCGAGTTACATGCCCGTTAATTTTTATCTTTTAAATAAAAAGAGTAGGAAAGAAAACTGTTACAGAAGTCTTACTCCATTTTCTTGCTAAACAAAACATATTGAACTCATAATTCATTAGATGCTTTTTATGAATGTCAACTAAGTACCATAAGTAAATTGTTGTTTAATCACCTTATAACCAGAGTGATTTTTGATAAATGATCATTATGAGTCAGTCCCAATAGAATTTGATTGATCCTTTCTCTTTTTTTTTTTTGGTCGTTAAGGTAGAGAACTGAACCAAGAATTCTCTTTCTTTATCATCAATTGAATCACTATAAGCGACCCAAAATTCTATTTTATCATCAATCTAATCAAGGTGAGAGGGATCAAAAGCTGCTAATTCATACAGAGCCATCGAACTGGCTCAACCAGCAACCAGAGTGTAATACATTATATGAACAGAAAACAACTGACCAAGGATCATTCAATACAACAGTATGAACACAATCCCAAGGCAAACTCATGGAAATACCCCTTTATCACAGAAAAATAGACACTATCTAAACGCACACTATCCCAAGGCAATTTCTTGTATCAATGATTAGCTCAATAGGAGGAAAAAGTAATACTATGAATCAAAGGAAAAAAATGCATTATTTGACAGATAAAGCCTACAAATAATGCATTTTTTTCCTTTTGTGCAAAAGTTTTCCAGAACTACTCCACTCCTAAAAGAAATGAACCTTTCAGGAAAATCGACCCTTAATCCAAATTTTCAACAAGTAAATAAGATATCATTTGAACTTTAGGGTTTTAAAACACCATAGCCCAAAAAATTAGGAACATTAAAAAAAAATCCATAAATTTACATACTGATAATATCTGTATGGATATGTAGAATTCAAGAAGAACTACATCAACAAAGAGGACAACAACCCAATTACCAACAGAGTTAGAAGAGGAAAAATATGCAGATCTGCATACTGCATATCTGTACGTATACGTAAAATTCAACAATAGCTACATAAACAAATAGCTCAACAAACCCAATTACCAACAGAATTAGAAGAGGAAAACTATGCAGAAAGCAGAATCAAAACAAACCCAAAAGGAGACATACACTCAATCAAACATCCAACATTCAAAAAAGAGATAGAACAACAAAGATCAATTACGAACTTCTTACCTTTCTCTCTCGCTGCAAACCCTGATTTCTGGGTTGTTTAAGATGGGGAATAAGGATTTGAATTTATAAGTTAATTAAGATACAATAAAGAGAATAACTTTAGAGGGTGGGTTCTTGTAAAAGCTAGTATTATCTTTTTCTAAATTAATAATAATCTTTGTTTTTTAGTAGGAGATAATATTTATCCCTTTGTTTTTATCGCTGGCAAAACCAACAGGCTACGAAACTTGATCATTGGAAACGAATGTAATAGACGCGGAGCTTACACGTTAAGTTATGTACTCGATATTACTATGGGGTACCTTTTTGACCTTTAATTTGTACAGTGTAGCAGCTAGTTCACCGATTATTATCGAATTAGAGTAGTAACATTAAAAAAATTGAATGACTCTCATTTCATACATAATACAAATAAAATTCATATATTTATTACACTCTCATAAATTAATGAATAAAAAATCTTTTCGATTATTAATTGGGTAATTAATTTCCTATATAAATTATTATCCATCAAATAAAATTACAGTTTTTTTTTTCAGTCACATAATCCAATGTCCAAGTCATTATAACTCAAACAAATTTTTTTTTTGAAATTTAAGAGTTTCTATTAATTTTTTAAAATTATCTAAATAGTATTCAATGTCACATTCGGAATCAAGCAGTTTTTGGTTGTTCGAATTTGAGCTTCATAACTTAATAATTAAACTTGAGACCAAGTCGGGTTCAAATATGAGTGTAGAGCTCATTCTATTTGAAATTACTATAAATCCAAATAAGTCTTCAACTCATTTACTAATGAGCTTAAAATAATTGAGCTCAGCCAATTTACTTATCAAACAAACATGAAGTCCACAAACTCACTAATTAAGAAGACTTTGAGTTAAGCATGTGCTAATTAGTAAACTACAATAAACCTTTTTGTGTGCCTTTACAGTGTCTTTGGGGTCTCGAATTCACATTAATTTAGCCGCACTTGTCCCCAAATTTTTTTTTTTGCCTAAATCGATGGCCAATCGGTTGGCAAAATGAACTAGTATTTTGCCAATTGGTTGGCAACCCAATGGTAGAGGTGATTTCTAGTATTTCTTAATACTTTAAAGAGATTATCTGCAAAAATGAAAGTTGAAGGGGGAAATTACAAAATCATAAAAGTTGAGGGAGTTTTTTTGTAGTTTACTTAAAAGGGTATTATTAGAATATAGAAAGTTAGGACACTTCATCGAGGGTATCGTACCTGTGTCGGATATGTGTTAGACACTTCTACGAAAGTATCCTGACATTTTTCTTTTTATGACACTTCTCGAACATTTTTTGAACACTTCGTAGCAGTTATGTATATTCAAGTATTTTGAAAGAAAATTATATGCGACTAAGTTATGATTAAAAATCTAGCTAAATATATGTAAATAACTAAATAAGTCTGATTCTTTAATCTATTTTTATTTATAAGTCTGTTTGGTTCTTAATTGTTTAATGATAAATTAAAGTATTTATATAATGTAGTCTTTTTTTTTTGTTGAATAATTAATATATATTAATATATTATATTATTATTTTAGAGTCGTATCATCGCCGTGTTTGTGTCCTATTTTATAATTTTTTGTATTACCGTGTCTGTGTCATGTTGTGTCGTACCCGTGTCCGTATCTGTGTTTCCTATATTAGAATTTTACAACTTAAAATTGCATGTGCTATGTAAGTGATTATATTTTCGTCCATTTTGTAATGGTCCACAAATGGTAGGGGGTGATTTGCAACACTTCTTAATACTTTACAGGCATTGTGTGCAAAAAAATGAAAAATTGAGGGTATAATCTACGAAATTGTGAAAGTTAAGGATTTTTTTTTTACAATTTTTTCGAAAATATTTATGATTTGGGATCTCTAGTATATGAGAAGTGAATATGATTATAAATATTGGCAAATTACACTAACCTCTCCAGAGATTTTTCATAACTACACAGACCTCTTTTACGGTTTCAAGTATTACTCTAACATCTCATAAAAAGCAAACCTTGTAACACATAGAGAGTGTTGGATATGAAAATGACAAAGACCTCCCCTATGTTCATGGTGGTATTTAGACATAGAGAGTGTGATTGTGACGATCTCTGTGAGCGAGTGTGAGGCACTAGGCAAGCTACCACACTGGTAGGCTACGAGTGTCATAATCCTACATCGCTTAGGGAAGGTGAAGGTTAGGGGTGGCAAAATGGGTGCTGATCAACCAACCCACTCGGATCCGCCCATTAATAAATGGATTTAATTAGGTGACCTGTTTTTCTATACGAGTCAGAAATGGGTTGGATAATAATTCACTCATTAATTCAAGGATTATGTGAATTGAATATGGGTACCCATATTCAACCCATGTTCCACCCATTATTATATAAAAGACTCAGATGTATAAATGTTGTCTCATTTCATACAATCTCATACTGCTTCACCATTTCTCTCTCTAAATTATCTCTCTTTCTCTCTCCTCTATGCATATCACCCACCCTTTCTCTCTCTAAAATTTCTCTCTCTAAATTATCACTCCCTCTCTCTAAATTATCGTGCTCTCTCTCTGTGCTCTCTCTCATGATCCCTCTTTTTATCTTCGCAACAAATTCAAAACTTGTTTCAATCTTTGGAGTATTATTAGATATACTAATAAGCTCAAAATGAAATAAAATTTTGAAAAACACCGTCTGGACACATTTTGAAAAACTCCATCTTTGGAGTATTTTCTTTTCTTGACGATCTGATGAAATTAATTTATGCTCTCTCTATCTGAAACCATTTAATTTGTGTTATCTCTATCTAAAAAAACATGCAAGCTTCTAAAAACCTATAATAAAGATCTTTGTTATTATGCCTAGTAAAAGGGAAAAAAAAACTGGACGAAAGTCGTAAAAGAAAAATTGTTTGTTCTTATTTATATATGTGTGTGTGTGTGTGAAAATGGGTATGAGTCGGGTCTTTTATACGAGTCGGGTCCTATAAATGGGTCAGACCCATATTCGGGTCCGCAAAAAATAAAAATAAAAAAGTCGTCTTTAAAAGAGCAAATAAAAATTTATTGACCCGATCATTTATGAAAATGTGTCGGGCTCTATAAATAGGTCGAGTATTATAAATGAGTCAGATTTGACCCAATTTAACTAATTTGTGTCATAAGTTTATTTATTAATTTTTTAAAACATAATTAATGAATGTCAAAAGAGCAGGGGTGTCCAAGTTTAATAAAGTCGATCACAAATTTTTAATCAGGTTGGGTTGACCCGTTTGTTCAGATCGGGTCGACCCGTTCGTTCGGATCAGATCAATCCGTTTTATCCAGGCCTAGAGTGGTTTGACTAATCTGGGTCAAGTTAGCCCATTTATTTGGGTTGGCTGACCAATCCAGTTGGATTAGATCAAATATGAATTGGCGAGTTGACCCAACCCATATTTGAACAACTCATATTCAAACCGTTATAAAGAGGTTGAATATGGATCATAACTCATATTTGATCCGCCCATATTCAACCAGGTTCAAACCTGCCCATTTTGCCACACCTACTTACTGTCATGTCTAGTCGGGTCAAATATGGGTTGACGGATTGACTCGATCCATATTTAACCCGCCCATATTCGACTCGGTCCAAACCTGCCCAGTTTGCCACCCCTAATGAAGGTGAAGGTGAAGTATTTATATAATTATTTGTATGTTCGCACCATTCTATGACAACGCATTTTAAAGTTGTGATTGTTGTGAACTCATCAAAACTTTGCAGTTAAGTATACTTATGCGAGAGTAGTACCAAGATGGGTAATCCCCTACGAATTATCTAGTTTGGGAGAGCCAAAGAGAACAACTTTTCTAAGCCAAAGTGAACAATTTTCGTTGTTGACTAACGTTGACCGCAATTTTCGTTGTTGACTAATAATGACCCCTTAAAAAGGAAGGTCTGGTTTGCTTCTTAGAGGAGTTGTGACCCTGGTTTGCTTCTTAGAGGGGTTCAGAATAATATTTGAAACCATATGAGAGGTTAGCGGAAGTCTCTGGCTCGGGGTGGCCAAAAAGCAAACAATTTTGTTGTTGACTAACGCTGACTCTTAGAAAGAAAGGTATGTGTTACAAGGCTAGTTTCTTAGGGAGTTCGAAATAATATTTGAACCATAGGAGAGGTTAGTGTGCCCTATAAATATTCCTAATATCATTAAATCAAATATGATAGGGTAACAAACACAAAGATTTAACGTGATTCGGCTTGCCCGAGGTTATCATCGTCATCTTTAGCTTTATCCCGTACAAACGGGATTAGTCGTATGATTTCTCTTTCTCCACTCTTTTCTATCATAGATTATGTCTTCTACTAAATTTAATTTTTTGAAATCATTTCTTATCACTTCATTGATCGATCCATTTGTCTCTTACTCTCTATGACTTATCTGCATTGAAGACGACAAAAGATTTTACTATGCCAAGTAGAAAGGAGATGTACAAAGTCTCTTACACCCTAACTCCAAAATTTCTCTTTTGAAATTTTCAATATTGCAAGCACAAAACGGGTCAAAAAAATGTGTCCGAAATTTCTGGTTGCAACCGGATCTTGTTGCAACCCTAGCTAAACAAGAATTAGAATCTCAACTCAACAACACTGCTTCGAATGGGATGACAGTATGGTAACTGCCAAAGCCAGTTACTAGTCACAGTGATATTTAATAATTTTCCCATCAAAGGATATGCTTCAGATTACAATTAAGCATAGAATCTTGCATACTTTTCTATTCATAAAATGTCAGCTTCTGTTTGTTTCCCAACAATCACAGAGAATGCGAAAAACATGACCAACAACAGACAACCTACTCACATGCAACCAAAAAAGCCATCACAAGCAATGCATGCATTTGTTCACCTTATAACATAATGAAATCATACAACACTATATACCTCTGCACCCTCTTTTCTTTCTAGCCAAAAGTACTTACCATGGAAAAGAGAATCCAACTCAAAGATGAAGTTTTCTTGCAACATCCATATCTCCTCGTCCTCGCTCTGGCTCTGGGCTTGATTGTCATGGACCCTTTTCAAATGAGTCCAATAGGAGGCATTGAATTTAAGCCAGTGACCAATGACATTGCCCCATACAAGCAAGTCATGGAGAATTGGCCTAGAGACAACCAGAGCAGGTTAGGACTTGGGAATTTGGAGTTTGAGGATGAAGTTTTTGGCCCCGAATCGCTGGAGTTTGATCTCCTGGGGCGTGGCCCATACACAGGGCTAGCTGATGGGCGCATTGTGAGGTGGATGGGTGAAGATGGAGGATGGGAAACATTTGCAGTCGTTGCACGAAACTGGTGAGCTTCACAGCCCAAAATCTATTAAGAGTATGAACACTTAGCCACTTAGCCACATATAAAACATGCGCACACTATTGTTTTGCTTTTCCTTGACAAATGTTGCTAATTATAATTCTAATGGCCCTTAAAAAGGTCAGAGAAAATCTGTGCTAGAGGCGTCGACTCAACCACGGTTAAGCAATGGAAGCATGAGGCTCAGTGTGGCCGCCCTCTCGGCCTAAGGTTTGACAAGGTGAGTGGAGATTTGTACATAGCAGATGCTTATTATGGCCTCCTGGTTGTAGGGCCTGAAGGAGGTGTTGCCACTCCTTTGACAACCCATGTGGAAGGGAAGCCTATACTCTTTGCTAATGACCTTGACATCCATAATAATGGCTCCATCTTCTTCACAGATACTAGCAAGAAGTACAATAGAGTGTAAGCCTATAGAATTTTATGTATCAAGCTTATATATATATAAATATATATATCTGCTAGTCTTTTCTTTCTGTATTGTGATTTAGTAATTTGAGAAACTTTGATTTTAGGAACCATTTCTATATATTGTTGGAAGGAGAAGCCACTGGTAGACTCCTTAGATATGATCCTCCTACAAGGACAACTCATATTGTCTTGGATGGGTTGGCTTTTCCAAATGGAGTACAATTATCCAAAGACCAATCTTTTCTTCTCTTCACTGAGACTACCAATTGCAGGTATTGGAACACTCTCTCCCTCTCTCTCTCTTTATACACATACACAATTAAGATGATCACTAAGGGCCCCGTTTGGCAACTGTTTTTGTTTTGTGTTTTCAATTTCATATGAAGCAGAAGCAATGTTTTTGTTGTGCTGTGATTTATTTCGAAAGAGAAACATGTTTGATAACTAAATTCATTGCACGATGTTTCAAAGCAAAAAGAAAAAAATGTTTAGATAATTGTAAAAAATATTGTATTTACATTATATTGGCTTCTTTAAAAGAATCTCTCTACCGTTTTGTAGCAACTGTTTCTGTTTTGCGTTTTCGATTTCATAGGAAGCAGAAACAATGTTTTTGTTGTGTTGTGATTTATTCCGAAAGAGAAACATGTTTGATAACTAAATTTGTTGCACAATGTTTCAAAGCAAAGAAAAAATGAAAAAGATGTTTGGATGATTGTAAAAAAATATTGCATTTACATTATATTGGCTTTTTAAAAAAGAATCCCTCTACTATTGTTCAGCTACAGTAGCAAAAAAGAGTGAATGTATTTGTTTCTGTTTTTCATCGATTTGGCAACAAAAAGGGTTGTCAAAGAGGCCCTTACAGTTAGTTGTCTTGCTTATTAGCCAAGTTCAGATAAACACAGGCATTCAATCAATAGGAATACTGAACCATCAACAAATTAAGTCAACTGGGATAATTAACAGTGACCCCTCAGTATAGTTTAAATATTTTTTCAGTTAATTTTGTAAATCCTAATTACATTATGTTGGCATGCCACAGGCTAATGAAATACTGGTTAGAGGGTCCAAGAACTGGCACCATTGAGCTCGTTGCAGACCTACCGGGCTTCCCAGACAACGTTAGGCTCAACGAAAGAGGCGAGTTCTGGGTGGCGATAGATTGTTGCCGGACTAAAGCACAGGAGGTTCTTGTTCACAACCCTTGGATGAGAAGCATATACTTTCGGCTGCCGATTAGAATGAGATACTTGGCAAGGTTAATGGGCATGAGAATGTACACAGTTGTGTCACTCTTCAATGACAAGGGAGAGATTCTGGATGTTCTTGAAGACAAGAAGGGGAAAGTGATGAAGCTAGTAAGTGAAGTGAGAGAGACAAAGGGGAAGTTGTGGATTGGGACTGTGGCTCATAACCACATTGCCACCCTCCCTTACCCTTAAAAAAAGGTTCATTTTCATTTTGATCTGGTGTAACTATATTGGCATTTAAATGACTTGGGAGTTATGTTATAGCTTTGTTCCTGTGTAATAAATTGGTGTTATGTAGTTTGTAATAATGGAATGGTTTAGCTATTGCTGAGCAATCACAGGAAAAAATCACTCACATTTCATTTACAGATGATACTCTTTTGTTGTGTTATGGTGATACCGGCCAATTCAACTCTGGTCATAGAAAATGCTCTAATTCCTTCTCTGACATCTCTGGTTTACTCCTAACCCTTCTAAAAGCTCCATTTCTTTGTTCGGAGTTGCTGATCAACCCAAAGCTTCTATCCTTGATATGTTCAGTTTGGATCTTGGGCAGCTTCCTATTAGAAACTTGTAATCTCTTCAAAACTAACAGCTCTTTGATTGCAGGGTTTAACTTGAAGAAATGAGTCGCAGGAATTCTAATTGGAGTGATAGAGCTCTCTCATTTGCAAGAAGAATTCAGTTGATTATATCCTTCATAGTTTGCAATTTTTTTGTCTAGCACTGTTTTCCTTCCTTCAAAATATCATCCATCAAATGGAGCATTGTGACGCGTCACTAAGCAAATAATATCTATACGTTGCAGGTTGGATGTGACAGATGGTATTAGAGTCAATTCTTGGTCGAAAATAGGAGAAGCATGTACAAATTCATGAAGAACGAGTCGGCCAACAAGGACACTAGATCTGGTTGTGAAATGAAACAATTTCGGACAAAGTTTGCATGGGATAACGTTATTAGTCCAAAACAAAATGGTGGTCTAGGCATTCCTATATTGTGTATTTGGAACAAGGTGGGCATTTACTCTGATTGGGCTAGAACACGCTTGATCAAGCTATTTTTTTTTTTTTTTTGGGTAAGTACACTTGATCAAGCTTATTGTCATCCCAATTATCGTTATTGCAGCTAGATGCTATCAATGCAAATCCAAGATGTGATTGGGTGTTAGCAGATATTCTGAAATGGGTCCCAATGCTCTCTTCCTAGGTCTTTTCAAACTTTAGTTTCCACTGTCGTTAACCCATCATCTTTTTCCTTTCCTTCTCAGAACCAAGAGGATGTGATGGTGTGGGAACCTTCCCCTAACCATAGATTTTCTTTTACCCATACTTTACCGAGGATAAACTAGTTTTGAAAATTTTCAAGATGATAGAGTGTAGATTTGTTGGGCAAAGCTCTCAAATCATTCACAGTGATTCTTGCGCAATTGTACGTGTTAGCATGTGAGTGGTGTTTGATTTCTTACTTGTGTAATAAAATCAGTTTGAATTTTTCTCTTCAGTCCGTGTTACACGGACATGTTTTTGTCCTTGATTGTCAAGTCAAGTTTCTGTAATGCATACATACTTGAATTCTTGACTCTCACATTATTGGTACCCGAGATCGGATGCAAAAAGAGGGTGAATTAGTGTAAGATAGACAATCGATTGTAAAACTTATATCAAATCTTCATGATGAATTCTCATAGTGAAAATTCTTGTGACCGATGCTATTGATATGAGATTAAGGAATATGACTATGATTATACGTGTTTTGTGTTACAATGATGTTGAAGCTCATGACTATTTTTTCTTTAAATGTCTATAGTCTTCTAACATCAGGAACTTCTTTCAATTCTGCATCTTCTAATTGGAGATCAAAATCAAGCAAAGCTCAGTTTCAAAATTGTCTTTATCTGCCTGTGGGTTCTACATATGGTTTGACAGAAGCTATTGTTGTCATTCAAGACTGAGATTTTAATTTACTATTCTATTAAAATTCAATCTCTTGTCAGTAAGAAAATGCGAAAATTCCTTTGAAGAAGTTGCTTTAGAATGGAATTTACTATTCTGCTGTTTTAATTAAATCTTAGCCTTTAATCCTACTATACCAAGCGTTTGTATTCCACCCTTTAATCCAAATTTGAACTCAGATTAGGCTTGTGTTTCCGAGCCCAGGAAAGTCCCGAGGTTCAGAAAGGGCTAGCAAGCCCAACGAAAATTGAGCTCTGATGGGCTTGGATTGGTCAGTCCAAGTTGCAACTCTATTCTAAAATATACTGCAATATTTTTATACAACAAGACTATTTAAATTGCAGGGGAAAAAAAGTGTTCCAAAACTACAACATATGAATGAATAAACAACTAAATTCAATCTCTAACAAAACGGCTATATAAATTCATCTAAACAAACTTAAAAAAAAAAAAAAAAAGGGACATAAAGTTACCTATTTGACAACAAAATGTGACACAAGATTTGGACAACTACTGACCCTCAGAACCTGGCCGAGAGGCCTATTTCTCTCATCAATTCTTCTATGCAGGTGGATTAATTTCAGAAGCCTTTCCCATATGGCTTGGAGACGGCATCGAACCTCTCATTTTTAAGTCCATAGTTTGTTGCGGATGTTGTTCCTGCTGCTGCTGCAGCTGTGGTTGGGGCTGCTGGTGTTGCAGTTGCTGCTGCTGAAACTGGTGTAATTGATGTTGTTGAAAGTGATGTTGCTGCTGCTGCTGCTTCTGAGATTGAATCTGAAGCTGTTGAAACTGCTGTGCAGTTAACAGTGTGTGCATAGCTTGGTTACCGGGATAGAATTGCTGCTGGTTGGCTCCGTAGGAAGGAGGAAAGTTCATCATAGTTCCACCATTTGGAATAGTTTGGCCAGTCAGTACTTTCAGATGCTGGATCTCCTCTTTCAGCGCATCATTTAATGCTGCATTCAATATCGTTAAGAATGTGTATATGCTGAATATATTTTACAAAGAACTCTCTACAGGACATTGTTAAAGGAGGAAGCAACATTTTCAAACCCATCATGCTAAAATGGTACATATGCCAGATATTTGGAGACAATATTTCAACTTCTACAAGGCCAATGCGGAAATATTTCAACTTATACAAGGCCACTTAGTTGTTTCACCAACTCAGGTTATAGCAGTCAAGCTTAATATAATTGTCCCATGCATATCTAAGAATGGTAGATATTTAAAATTTTGGACATTCAAAACCCATCTCTACCTCCCTCTCTCCCTAACTTGCTTATAATTTTAATCGATTAACAAACAATGTAATCTAAATAATGAGGTCTATTGCTTAGATCATAATTTACTTATATTCTTGAAAAAATGTAAATTTAAAAAAGGCTGGGCTCTAGGAGTGGTGTAACAGATCAAAATGCTGATAACTTACTCAGTTGACACACTCCAAATTAACAAGATTAAGTTCAGTTCCACGTCTCCTATTGTTTATGGAAATTGTCTGTCCCATATTGCATTCCATCTCACATGTGCAGCCTTGTCCATGCCATATATTTTAAACTAAGGGTCTAAGGCTGTATGGCTTCCAATATTCTCCCACCATAAGGTTTTAAAATAAAGGCAGAAGAAGATGTAATGAAAAGGGGGAAGTGCAGTTTACAGGAAAAATATCAGCGCCAGAAAAAATAATAATAATAATTAGGGAAGTCCCTTACCATCTTGCAAATGAACCTGTTGCTCCATTGTTTGCAAACGCAGTTTCAGTTCACTGTTCTCAGCAGTCAGACCATTTGTATCTCTCTGTTCATGAGAAAGCCATTAAGAAAAAAAAATTGTCATATCCATAATCATGGTTCTATATACCAGAAATTTCTGAACAGAAACTTAATATACAGAAAGGAGCAAAACAAACAGGAAAAATTAGGAGCATTTTCCATACAACAGAGATTCAATTATTATGCCATATAACCAAGTAACTTCAACTGGACTCTAATAAGCAGTATGTAGTTAGGAGGTATTGACCTGCAACAGGGTTAATTGAGCAGACAATGAGGTCGCTTCTGTTTGCAGAGTCTGGACTTTCCGCTCAAGCTCAGCTATATACCTCATCTTCCTTTCCTTTGACCTTGCAGCTGACTGCCTATTTGCCCAAATCCTACAAAGCATGGTAAATATGTATAAATGTATAAATAATGTAAATTACAGAAAGGTATTATGCATTTTTTCCTTTTTGGTAAGGAACAAATTTACTTGAATTGATTGAAGGATTTGAATAAAAAAAGAGTTGATTGAAAGAGGAAAAAGCAAGAAGACTTTATTTGGGTTGGTTGAGGGAGGAGTTCAAATTACACCTTGTTAACTAGAATAGAATCATTGAGTTGGGGGTTTGGGTATTAATAGACTTAGTTCGTGACTTTGTTCAACCAGGCAATGGGGAACTAGTTATGTAGATTTTTGCCTAGAAGAAGGGTTTTGAGGAGTGGTAATCACACAATATAAAGGTACCAGGAGTGATAGGAATGCAACAGAGATAAACAGTCCTCTATGCGAGATGTTCCCTTGGCTGTCAAAGTGGTGTTTGACTAGCTTGTGGTAATATAGTACTCCTGTCCCAAATTAAATGTCCTTTATGAAAAGCCAATGTTTACAAATTGAAACTTTTCTAAATTATACTTGTATTCTTAGAAATCCAAACAAAGCAAATATGTCACTGATTTGGGATATTTCCTCCCTTCACTACATAGGGGACTCATGTACATGCATTGCCCCTCCAACAATCTCCCATTATATGACCTTATTAATCAAAAAAGGTCAAAAGAACAATATCAAGGGGCGTATAGTTATGATTGACGTACTAACAAAATGATAAGAATTGATGGGTTGCAAATGAGTACAGTTTAACTATATAAATTTTCCATATTCTAAATGGATTCCATGTATAGCTTCAACCTTTGATTAATTACAGTGTGAAATATTTTGGCACTTCTTGATATCTTCAAGTTTTTACAGGTTTGATGAAGAAAAGGGTTCACAGCCAAAGATAATAAGAAAAGGTTCGAGAATGCTCGTTCATCCCTTAAACTAGTCAACAAGAAAGCAACTAAAAGGCCAACTCAGGAGCAATATTTTGCAGTCATCTCTGTATTAGATCATACGAGAAGTAACATGTAAATATGATGAAAATGATTTTGGTGCTATAAAATCATACCAAAAAAGAGTTGAAGTTTGTAACTTTTTTACCTCATTGAACAAAACATAATGAACTTCCATGGTAGATCACTTAGCAATTTCAATACAAACAATCATCAATTAGTTCATTAAGTATGATGTAGAAGTAGACAATAGACTCTCTTTTACATTGTTCAACTAATAACCTTAAGGAAGGAGTCTAGGATGTAGAGTTCCTCTTTTGTATTGCTACCATCTAACCATCATTACACCAGTTTACCACCTAGAACCAACATTGCTTAAATCTTCTTAAGGTGATTGCAACAATTATCCAATTGTGTATTGTACGCAATTTTATAATCCATATAGAAAACACACCTTGATTGAGAGTATAGAATAAAATCACTTCATGTTGGTTCCATTGTTCATCTCCAAATGGAGTTTACAAGCATACTTCAGATTAGCAGTAAATTAATAGCATTTCCTATGCAAATATCATTATTTTAAAATGAATCCCTTAATGTGCTATGCATGACCTCCATAACAAATGTGAAGTACTGATCAAATATGATTCACTTTGACATTGCACAATACAATTATCTTCAACAGCAATAAAGTAAATCCAATACCACAAAATACAAGATATCTACTGTACCAATTTCCATATGACTGCATAGTTATGCATTTGAACATACAACACTATAGGAATGGCATAATTGTAAAGGAAAAGGAAAGGAAAAAAGACAAGAGAACAATGCATAAATTTTAATGGAAACACATTGATGGCAAACAAATAGGAGACAAATCAAGACAACAATAGACAAAAGTAATAACGGCATAGGACCAATGACGACATGTATTCAATTAAATACCTGAATTTCAGAATTTGCTATGACACGGAATTAATATCACTTCACTGATTTTGTTTTTGGCTATTTCCTAGGTTTAAGTAACTGCGTTGCTTTAACCAGCTCATTTCAAAATTCAAGGTCAAAAGCTAATAGTGAAAGAGAGAAGAACTAACTAACTAATAAACAGAACATGGATTCTTTAAAAATTCTACCTTTTAGCACGCTTTGGATCAATGAGAGCAAGCTCAGCAAGCTTTGCGGCAGACATTGCTTTCTTGGAATCAGCAGCAGAAGGGTCTTCTATACCCGACATAAGCATCTCTGGCTTAATTGTAGTAGACCCATCCATTGACTGGCTATGCTGATGTCTAACTCTTGGCCTCTCAGTAGAGGCAGAGACCATATTCTCAGAAGAGGAGGTTGGCGGTGCTGGTGCAGGAGCCGCTGCAGAAGATGGTTCCCCAATTTGAAATGTTGATGTTGCAGAAGTTGAATTGAATTTATCCATGTCAAGGTACATAGAAAATAGATCTTCTTCAGTCTCATCTGAGAATGAAGGTCCATCCATGCCACCCACAACACCAAGATCACTATCAAAGCTAATGTCATCAGGAAGAGTAAGAATTTCTGAATGCGCACGCCGGTGCCCCAATTTCTTTGGTGGGTTATCAGGCATTCGGCTAATATCTTGGCTAAAACTAGAATCTGATAATTTCGCATGACCAAATTGACATGGTTCCGTTGTACCACCAGGTCCCAAAGGAGGCAATGCTGATGAAGGAGATGGCTCGGATTTCACATTAAAACTATTCCCAGGTGGTGAAAAGACCGAATACCTCCCTGTCTGAGGCAGTAAACCTCCACCTT
Source organism: Cornus controversa (assembly GCA_026545225.1). Lineage (NCBI taxonomy): Eukaryota > Viridiplantae > Streptophyta > Magnoliopsida > Cornales > Cornaceae > Cornus > Cornus controversa. The sequence continues at coordinate 44,011,298 of CM048849.1, forward strand.
GGCTCGAGGACTTATCCTTCTCCATCTTGTATATTCTCCAAACCCTAGAAACTTAGAACACAAAGCTCGATGACCCCAAAACCTATAAATCGAAAATTCCTTCCCAATCAAAGAAAATCCCAGAAAATATACTATCTTAAATTGGTTTTTAGCGAGGTAAAAAAAACCCTACAAGAATGATTTTCCTAAAAAAATTAACAAATGGGTAAAACGGTGTATTCAGAACAAGCGAAAAGATGAAATAGAATAGCAAGACAAATAATTACGATATTAAACCCTAAAATTCCAAAAGAAGTGTCAAATAAAATACCATAGATCTATGAAACCCAAAAAATTGGAGATCTAAACAGTAAATGAGCTAAGAGAAAGAACCCTAGAAAATCGAAGTGGGAACCATGTGATGTGAACTATATATATATATATATCTATATATAGAAATATGCTAACATTTCATAGGAAAAAGCAATACAAACCTTTACAGACTTAGATCTTGGAAAATAGCATGGGAAATGGAAAGAGAATCCTCAACTTTACATGCGAATGGTTGACAAATCACATGGTAAGAGAGATCTGAGACCACAAAGCGAAGCTTCTGAGACACGAAGCATATCTATATATAAAAAAGAGATATATATATATATATATTATATAGTATACACTAGCGAGCGAACATGAAGAATCTATATAGTATTTCGGTGACAACAATATCATATTATTTAAGTTGCAGTAAAATAGTAGTAATTTAATTCCGAAATGATAGATAGATAGACACTTTTAGGTTTAGGCTTGTTTGGACAGGACAGGAGTAGGACCACCACAAGATAGGAAATGGACAGGGATTCTCTATTCTCAGTCAACGCTACTGAGTTTGACCAAGTCGGTAGTGTGAAATGCCAATTACATTCAGAATTTGGATATTTCCTTCAAGTTTCTCCGAGTCATCATCCAACGGCTACGAAGATACGATGTCCATTGTCACTTGTGTAACTATTCATTGAATAACTGTTGAATGATGGTTTGAAAGTACCCTCAAAGAGAAGTTAGCGGAGTGGATTCAAATCTATTTTATTCAATGTATATTCAAAATCATTGTTTTTGTAACTCTCACACACGGCAAAAATGAACTTAGCCTTCTAAGTATACATATGATTTATATATAATTATTTAATTAATCTAAATGATATATATAATCATAGCCTTAGAATTTAACCCTAAGACTGGTATTTGGTAAGACTTCTTTTTCTTATTTTAGAAAACTAAATGATTTTTTTCAATACTAGAACAGACAAACTTCACCTCCCCAATTCTATATTTTGAACCAACACACGCATGCATACCATAAATAAGAGAAATATTAAACGTCATGAAATTTTATCATGAATTGTCATCATGAATGATGTGGCATGTGATAATACCATTGAGATTCCGTATATGGGGGGAATTCCATCAATACTAACTCATCATTTAATTGCCACATCATTCAAGATAAAAATTCATGAAATATTTTCATGACGTGTAGCATTGCTCCCATAAATAATCAACTAAATTAAAAAAGAGAAATGCTAAACGTCATGAAATTATTTCATGAATTTTATCATGAATGATGTGGCAGGTAACGTGGAGAGTTAGTATTGGTGGAATTCGGTGATAATATTATGGGACTATGTGTATGGGGGAATCCCACCAATACTAACTCTCCACGTTACCTGCCACATCATTCATGATATAAATTTATTAAATAATTTCATGACGTGTAACATTGCTTATTAAAAAAAAATAAAGTCAATACATCACCAAAAGTTATATATCACCAAAAGAATGGGTTCAAGCTAATAATTACATAAGCATTGCCAGAGTCTCTCGTGATGAATATATCTAACACATGGCAAATGCAATTATCACATAAACCTATATATTGAAGAGCAAATAAAATTTACCCATGTAATAAACCCAGGTGTCTTATCGTTTTATTTTCCATATTTGTCCAATATCTTGTGGCCAAATACGGAAGTAATAAAACTTTTTTTAAAAAAAAAAAATTAATTATTATTTCTTCAGTAAGTCCCTCGTGCTTCTTTGTATACATCCACCGGTTTAATTACAATTCTTGTATTCCTTGCAGGTACTCTTTCTTTCAAGTTTAATTTCCAAATCATAAGCTCCATACTTACAATTTATAATACAATCAAGGCTGCTCTTGTTTTTCAGTTCAATGCGTCAGTTTGAGTGGATGATGAAATTCAGGCATTTTGAATCTCCATCAACTTTTTGACTGGTTGAATTCTTAGCCAGCATCATTGTCCATCGTATTTAGGATGGCAATGATCATTTCTTCATTTTTCAAAAGAATGAGAATGACGTGACCTATACAAAATATAGTTTTATAAAAAAAAAATTCAAGTATATGGTAATACATTTCTTTTAATTGTATTTAATTATGATTGAACGAGAAAAGGATGAGAGAGAGGAGATGAAATGAAGGGAAGTTTGTCCACTCGTATCAATAGTATTTAATAATGATGGAAAGAATCAGCGAGGCCAATTTGATTACCATTTAATGTTTATTATTTAAATGTTTATATAAACGATATTTATGTTACAATTTTGTTTATCCATAAATATAAGTGCTGTTTGATAATAGAAAAATATTTGACTTATTTTAAAAGTTCTAAACAAAAAAATATGTTTGCTATTTTAAAAAAATAATAATAATAATACAATAAATTGCATAAAAAGTTAAGTACATGCTACAACAAATCAATACAGTAATAACAAAGTAAGAAATATACATAAAAAAAAAAAATCAATAATATTGGGTTACATATATATCTACACATTGCAAATTCTACTGTAAAATTAGAATGACACACAACCTAGAATGCCCCCAACAAGCAGGGGTGCACATGGTTCAGTTCCTTACAGTTCTTGGGAACCATAATCGTTCAACGGTTCCTTAATTTTGGATTCGGAACCATTGAATTCAGTTCTTTTCGATTTCGGTTCTTAACGGTTCAGGTTCTGATTCTTTGTGCACCCCTAAATTTGTTACTAATCAATTAAAAAGTTTAACATTTTCCTACTAATAAATTATAAATTTTCTTTCTACATGTTTTCTTAATGCATCTATGGCTATTATTTTCTTTTCTTTCCAAAAAGAACTGAAAGATTATTATGTGAGTATATGTGTGTGTGTGTGTATATATATATATATATATATATATATATATATATATATATATATATATATATTTGTGTATGCATTGTGAGTAATCAAATAATGTATCATATACATACCAAAGTTGCTAAAAAACAGATAAATTTTTTTCCCTCTCTTATTCCAATCTTTGTTATCTAACAAAAAATAATAAATGATATTATAGGAGTTGTATTTAAACTTATAATAGTTATAATAACTCCATTGTTAAAACTTTTTTACATAACAAAAGGTTATTATAACTATTACAATGACTTTATAACAGTTATATATATATATATATATATATATATATATATATATATATATATTCGACAGTTCCGATTCCAAGGCTTGGAACCTGAACTGGAATTGTAGTCAACAGTTCCTAAAATTTGGAACTAGAACCGTAGTAAACGGTTCAGTTCGATTCAACTACGGTTTCAGTTCTTTATGCACCCTTACCAACAAGTTGAAAGAGCTCTTGAACTTCTTCTGCTACTACTTTCTTTTTTCATTTTTTTAATTTCTATTTCTCTTTCAACATTGAAAATGAATGAATGATACAAGTACAAAATACCATTCTTATTTATTTGACAAAGAAGTGGTTGAGACTTCTTTATTTATTTTTTTTGTCTTCAAATAAGGTTTTTTTTTTAGCATGGATACCTCTAAGTAATTACTTTTTATTATCAACTATATTACTAATTATTCATTTTGTACCAAATTTTTTTTTCTCAAGGCAATTAATGCTCTTTAACTCTATCTACACTTGATAATTCTAATATCTTTATCATTGTATCAAGCAATGGCCTTTTATAAATTTTTTTCTTTTCATTTTCTCACTTTTAGCTTCAATTTTTAATTATAATAATATAATCCCCATTTTAGATAAAAAAAAAAGAAAAAAAAAGTTTTTTTTAATAAACATAAACACTAAAACATCATTTTTGTGTTTAGGTATTAAAGGCTTAGGTATAGTGTTGTTTTAAAAGTGTTTTGACAATTTATAAACAAAACCAAAATTATCAAACATGTTTATCTTAAAATTTTATTTTTATAAACAATAAACACATAAACAATTACCAAACGAGCCCTAAATTTCCAAAAATAAGAGGAAAAAAAAGTCTTATTTAATGATAAGCAATTGAGCACTACTATATATATATATATATATATATATATATACACTAGTTTAAAGCACGTGCAATGCATGAGAATAAAAAATAAATTAAAATTATATTATAACACTCAAAACATTCAAAACTATTATAACACGTCCAAACACATTAATTATAGCACCCAAAACTATTTCCGTTATGTAACCTTGGTAATATAAACTCACTTGTCGAAAAAAATAAAACTATAAATTAACTATTATTCACATGGAAGGAATCAAGTATAAACTATAAGAAATCAAAAGGTATAATTCTAACTATTCTTTTGAAAATTCTCAACACTTTATCCTTTTTATATTTCTGAGTTCTTTTCCAAATAAATCATTCTCAATTGAAACTTCTTTAATAACTGTCACCACAAAACTATTTTTGACTACGTCATTTTTACTATTGTCTATATTAATTATAAAAGAAACAATTTTCCTTTGCAATTTGTTACTTTGTCATTAAATTCATTCATCTCCTCTTCCTACAAAAAGAACAACTTTATTTTAATAATATTAATACATTTCAAATGAATTGTTTTATTCATAAATTTTATAAGTGAGGAAAAAAGTATTATCTGACTTTTTAACTTTATTAGCTTATCTAGTGAACAATTTATTAATGATTAAGAATCATCAAATATTGTTAGATATGCATTATTTGGTATATATCTTTGACTCGAAATTGTATTATAAATCTGCATAAATGAGTATATTTCATTAATACATAATAATAAAGAATGACATATTTGTCATATTGTAATTTTTTTTTTTAAAAAAAGTAGAATGTTTAAAGATATAATAATACATTTGAAAGCATTTAGTGTCTTTTTTTTTGCAATTAGTACAACTGAGTCTATCCTTTCGTACTTCAACTTTCTTCTTACATTCCTTACATGCATTGTACCATGGTTCATATGCATTTTTAATCTCTATAATTCTTGCTTCAAAAAAGTAATGTATTTTCTGCAAGTTAAGTGATAAAATATATATTTTTTAACAGAAATTAATTATAATCATGTAATATAATAAAGAAAAATTAAATGAATATATAAAAAAAAAATTAATACCTTGAATGCCATTGCGGATTTTTCAATTATATCTTCAAGTGGAAGTTTTTCAGTCACTTCGAATAATTGATATTTGAACTTGAAATGAGAGCATCTATGTCTTTGTCATTTACATTTTTTCAAACCTATCAAATCATAATAAATTATTGGAATAATATGTTGTTGATATGTACAAATACACAGACACGCAATCCTTAATTAGACTTTATTATGGGTTTCATGAACAAAGAAAGTTATATTTTTTGTTTATTTTCTGTTTGATTTTATAACTATTGATAATGAATTACCTTTTACCAACCATGTCCTACCAGTCTTGATATTCTTTAAGTAAAATAAATAATAAAAAATTAACGTAAGTAAGAAGAAATAAATAACCAATCAATATCGTAATGTTTTGACTCTTTCAATTTTTATATTAATTTGTAACGTAGATCCCGGTTGTGTTTGAAGACCCAAACCTAAAATATAATATTATTTTTTATTCATTTAAATATAATAAAAAAATATAAAGTGAATAATCTCAATGTTGTGTGATAAGTTACTTTTGAATGTGTTGATTAACACTGTGATAATAGGTGTTTCGTTTATTAGCTTCATTATCAAATTTCTTTCATTCTCAGTAAGATCGTCCCACAATGTCAAAGTAATTGTTCTTGAAATGTTATAAAAAAATAATTACTTCAATAATTTATAATAGTAATTATGAGCATTTATGTAGTGTTGTAATAATGTACCTCATATCTACTATAATGATGTCTAGAAATTTGATGTCCCTAGTTAGAGTAAAAATTAAACTTATAGATTTATATATAATAGAAAAAATATATATAAGGAGAGTAAAGAGTTAAAAGAAAACGAACCTATAGTTATTTTTTCCATTAGGAATGAAATGTAAGACAAAGAATAAATATAATTAGAAAATTTATAAAAGTACGATTTAGAAAATTATTTTTATTTTTTTCTAAAATAAAAATAGTTTTTGTTAGGGATGAATTTGAATCACAATATTTCACTAAATTGCAAAATCTAATCCATATCCAGATTTACATCAACTTCCATATATATGGCTAAAATTTTATACTCTCATAATTAATTTTTTTTCATTCTCAGTTATATTATATAATAAAAGTATTCTATCAAATATTTTCAGCCTACAATTTTTTCCTATTCAAATTTGAAAACCCAATCGGAATACTTGCGTAAAAAAGGGGGAGAAGAAAAGAATAAAAAATAATAATTCCATTAAAAGAATAGATTTTGTCATTTATGAAGTTCATATTATCCTTATTTATCCACATCAATCTTTAGTAAAGAAACTACAAAATAAATTAATAGAGGACTATGTAGATCTAATATAATGTGTGTGTATATATATAAAATTTAAATCTCAACTGAACTAATTTTATAAATACAAAATTCTTTACTTCTAGCAGTTGTATCAAAAGTCAAAAAATAGAGGGCAAAGAGATACATGTTATATATAAATGAAAATTATTATAAAACAAAAACTTCTAGCAGCTGCATCAAAGTCAAAAAACAAAAGGCAAAGATATGCATATTATATATAACTTCATTGTCTTGCCACAAATTCAAAAATCCAAAAACAAAGGGCAAAGGGCAGTAACACAAATTTAATTGATTTGAAAAGAACAAAAAAAAAATCCATTATAAACTTATGTTTACAATTAATAGAAATAAATATAAAACTCTCTAGCTTTGCATTAGGATTATATATTGATGAACACATAAGGAGATACATAATCTTCGAAGTACAGAAATGATACAAACAACTAACCAAATTGATTTTATTTAGCCTAAAAGTTTAAATCAAGACCAAAACCCTTTCACCAATAATTAGTTACAGTACTTCAAATTTGTCCAAGTGAAATTGGTACACCAAATTAGAACTCTAAGCCTATGAAAAATAGTAAAACACATAGTTCTTTCAGTTTCAGTAATAGGGATGGCACAAGCATGAACCAATTTTCAAAAGAAACAACAAATAATAGAAATCAAAGCACTGATACGTAACCTTCTCAAAAAAAAAAGTAGTTATAAACAACGTGTTTGTGCTGGTGGTTGCTTACTGTTTGGTATATATTATAATTATTCAGAAAGTGACCTCAGAAATTAAACAGATTGGATTCTTATCGTGTGATCAAATCTGATGATTATTTATAATTAAATTTGTATCCGAATTATTAATCAGACATTCAATTCGATAACATGACTCATGACATACGTAATTTTTTATTAAAAAATTTTGATTTCAAAAGCTAATAGCAAACAATGAGTAGAAAATAATAATAATAATAAGCCAAAGAAAAGAACTCACATGTAAGGCGAGACGAAATCGAATCAAATGGTTGTTGATGAGATCCGAGAGAAAGCTAAAAGTCGTGTTGCTTGGGAAAATGTTTTGCATGGTTAATTCTATTTTTGAAGAGTCGTAGCTGAGAGGAAGAGTGATTTTAGATGTTTAGGGTTTTGCTTGGGAAATGGTTTTGCTTGGGTAATTCTATTTTTTTAATTTAAAAATAGAAAAGGAAAGGGTGGGTTTTTCTTTTTTAAATTTATAAATAAAAAAGAAAGGATTTTGCTTGAGAAATGGTTTTTACTTGGGTAATTCTATTTTTTTAATTTCAAAATAAAAAAGAAAAGGGTTTTGCTTGGGTAATTCTATTTTTTTTAATTTAAAAATAAAAAAATAGTATACTGAAATTAAAAAACCCCTTTGTACTTTTAATAGTAGTATAGATATATATATAGTTTATAGTCCACCCTAAAAACGGGAACTCAGTACCCAAATTAGACACCTTCGTGTGAGTGCTTTGCTAGACACCAGATCAAGGATTGAACCCACTTTGATATCACTTTGTCACAGGCTGAGTGCTTGCGATGTGACTTAAAAACTCTTATATATGCCCAAGATCATTCTCATCCGAATCTGATATGGGACAAAAATTCATGCCAAACTCGCAATGCCCTCGTTACAGTGGTCCACCCTACCTACCCATCCACTTTAACTGTGGAGGACCCGGTACCTGACTTGAACACCTTCGTGTAGGCATTTGGGGTGACACTGGATCAAGGATTGGGCCCACTCTGATACTACTTTGTCATTGGCTGTGTGCTGTGATATGACTCAAAAGCTTAAGTTATTAAGTAGTGATAACACCCGCCCTTCTATGCCCAAAACTCTTTTTATCTAGATCCGATATGGGACAAGAATTCATGACATTCTCCCACACCCAAACCCGTAACACCCTAGCTCATTGCAGTGGTCCACCCCACCTACCCGATCATTCTAACGGCAAAAGACCCAATGTCTGACTCAGACACCTCTGTGTGGGTGTTTGGCGTGACGCTGGATCAATGATTGGGTTCACTCTTAAACCACTTTGTCACAAATTGAGTGCTTGTGATCCGATCCAAAAGTGTAAGCTATTAGATGTGCTAACACCCACCCCAAGACCCTTCCCATCTAAACAAAAATCCATGACATAGTGTTTTTCATACAACAATTAGTTACATCCTTTTTAAATCAAAAGAGAGAATTATAACGAGGTGAAATAAAAAAATAAATGTAGGATAAATATACCTAGACAGAATTGGCCTAGGCTGGCCATTCACAAATAAGGGTGACTTTTGGGTTGACCAATTATGACCCAAGAATTATCCCTAGAGGGGGTGAATAAGGACATTACACAAATAATGAAACTTTTTCAATTTAGTTTGTTTTTACAAAAATTAGCTTGAATGGACCTTTGTCAAATACTTAGTGAACTTATGTTAGACACTTGATATGTAGATTGATTTAACAAGTGATCATCTTATTGAGCAAAATAAGTCACACAGACATGTTAAACAATTAAGCATGGATTTATGATTAAGGTAAATTCATACGTTCAATACATGTTTGTTGTACAATCACAATATATTCAATTCGACCAATCAATCCACTTATCTAATTGTCCTTTGAATGTATATAATTATATCCTCAAGAATTCTCATAACATTCATAAACATGTTTATAGTGTGTGGAAATGTTTATTGCATATTTTATTAAATATATGATATGCAACTTGATTAGCAAATGAATAATAAAATAAGTCATCAATCAATCAACATACTCTAAGCATTTATCTCATCCTCCTCATGTGAATTAAAGTATTTAAACTTATAGCATTCATATATAAATTATATGAAATTTAAACAAATGAAATGCTATTAAATAATGGAGTTTAAGGATAGAGAAATGTAAACCAAGTGACACCATGATTTTTACATGGTTCGGCCTCTCTTGCCTACGTCCATGCCTTAAGAGCACTTCTTGAAATTTTCACTATAAAGCTTCTCTTAAGGGTGGAAAACAAACCGTACAATTGTCAAGTGAATCACTTGGGCTTCTTTGCTCCGGTGAAGACCTCACCAAGACTTTTTTGTCAAGCTCATGACTTGACTTAGGCTTCTTTGCTCAATGAAAACCTCACAAAGACTTCTTTTCCAAGCTCGTGACTTGGGTTTTTTTACTAAGTGCACCACTTGGTCTTCCTCTCAAAGAGGATGAATAAAAGTTTAGGTACAATAGAGAATATCCCTTAATGGATAGATACATAAATGATAGTTCAATGTAAAAATTTCTCAATGGATAGATACACAAATTATAACTCACATACCTAAAGTTAGCAATGAAATACTCAATTGAAAGCTCTTCACTAGAATTTTTTCACTATGAATGATATGCAAGTGTTTGGTTCAATAGTGGTGGCTACCGATGGATGTATGATATGAAGATTTAAGCTTTAAGGTAGCATCTTCCAATAATATATGATCATGAAGGGTTATGGTAGTCTCTCTCACTTGTATAATGCATATACAATATGTATTTACAATCCAAGAACGAATTCTTGCCGTTTGGAAGTGGTTGGAAAATGTTAAGTGCAGAAACTAGTTATTGGGCATAAAATTCGACAGTATCAACCGATTGATAACACAGTTTCAGTCGGCTAAAGGTACTCTTCGGGCGGTTGAAACAATGTTTCAAATTTCCTTATTTTGCACACCCTATTGGAATGAATTCTAACTAATACCAACCGGCTGATGGATTCCATCAAATGACCGAAAATGCTCTATCAGCCGACTGATGGGTTCCATCGGGCGAGCGAAAGTCCCTAGGTCAGAATCTGTTATCAGATTCAGCCATTTTCTCCTGCACAGTGCATTGATGCACTGCGCACTTAATTATATTGAAAACATTTAAGTAAATTTATTTACTTTAAGTTATTCAATGTAATTAAGCAAAGTACCCCCCCCCAATTTGGGATTCAATAAAAATAGTTTCAAAATCTAATTTTTCAGTTTTAGTATAAAACGAATTTTTTCAGCTTTGACATAAAAATTCACCGTGCAATATGAATGACCAAATTAAGTCATTGGGGTTGAGAAAATTCATATGATCATGATAAATCATGGAATATAATTACCGAAACTTTTTATGTCAAGATTCATTAAAAAAACTCATATTTACATTTTTACCCATAGAATCCAACATTTAGCCAAATTTCTGCGCTAAGTACCCAAAATAGTAGCTGTGCATGACACAACTTTATAGAGTGATTCAATTGAGTTCAAAGCCTAAGTCAATCTATCTAAGAACCATAAATGATATTTTCTAATTCAAATGTAGATTCTAGAATTTGTTTACTCAATAATTGAGTTCCTTCAAAATTAAACATAAGCTTGAATTAACTCAATCTCAACGAAGGCCTTCAAGATGATTCAATAAAGTTCATGACCTAATTCTAAGTGTTCAAGGAACCATGATATTATATGAATGATATGTATTGGTCCTAAGGTCAACTAGGTCAATAGATGAGCTTTTAAAAGAAGTTACTACAAAAATAACTTTACATTAAATCTAGTACTCACTCAAGACTAGCCTACCAAAGTCTTTTGATTTTTAAATCTTTAAGCTTTTGGATTCCTTCATCATGTGGATTGAATTCACTTCAACTTCACCATTGATCTTGATTATTGATTTTTGAGTTATATAATCATACGGCTTCATATATCTTCTTGTAATTCATTTTGAAGTCCAACGCCTTTAAGATACTTAAGATAATATAATACTTTGTAAATTGTACACTCAAATAAACTTATTAAATCTATACTAAAATATGTTGTTATCATCAAAATCACCCAAATAACCTAGGGTTGAAACCTTGAGGTCAACAATGCTCAATCCAATCCGATTCAATCCGTGAAATATTAGATCCGATCGGTTTACAGATTGGGCTTATATCAAAATTTTAAGGGTTAATATGCATCAAGAATATATATCGGTATATATATCTATGTGTGTGTGTGTGTGTGATTAGATTACTGTATAAATTGATAATGTTAAAAACTTAATAGAAAAATATGTAATATTGTATGAGGTGTGTGTGCGCATATATATATATATATATATATATATATATATATATATATATATATAAGTGTGATTGGATTACTGTATAAATTGATAATGTTAAAAACTATCTAACGTTTGTATGAGGTGTGTGTATACAAGAACCCTAACTAAGAATGAATTTTTTTTCTTAGACTGTGAATAGTTGAGTAAATATTGAATATAAGAATTCGAATTTTGCAGGTTAATAATAATCCTAAATTTAATTTGAGTTTTGTGACTTTATATAGGTTCAATTTGGAGAGAGAAAGCTTCAAAAATATAAAATGGTGAAAGTTGAAATTTGCAGTAGCATGACGTAAGTTGAAGGAGAAGATGACCCACTTTGGTCAAAAATAAAGAAACCTCCCTCTACTTTCTAATTTTCTCAAATCGCCTCTTCACCCCTTGTAAAAGGGTACATCTGTCATTTACAAATAATTTTTTTTTATGAATTTATTTTATAAAATAAAATAAAAATATTTTGATACTTTTAGATTTAAATTAACGGAGTTGTTTAAATTTGTTTTTATACGAGAGAAATTGATAATCAACGAAGGCTTTTAAAATTTCAGAAAGAGAGTTCCATAAAAGAAAAAATTTAGTACCGGGAGATTCAATGAATTTAACTCAAATTTTAATTATAATTCATAATGACTTTGATTTTGATGGCACAACACTTCTTTAAGACTAAAATGATTTAGATTGCAATGCAGAGGCAGTGATTAAGACACTTAGGTTGTAATGCATAGTCCTATCCATCAATGTGACTAATATGCAAATCGAGGAATAAAGTCAAAAGTACTGTCATCCTGAGGCAGTGATTAAGACACACTATACAATTCTCATTGCCAAAAATCTTGTTTTTTGTAAAATCAATCCAAAACACAAAAGTAGTATCATCCAGTGAGGGAGTGATTGAGACACGTTTTGAATCAATAAAGCAAAACAGACGTCCATACGCAACTACACAAATAAAGAGTAAGGAACCTCTGCGTAGAGAAATTAATCGATTGAAATAAATATTAAATAATAACAGTAAATTAAAGAGAAGAATCAAAGATGAAGAAAAAAAAGAAATCAACCCATCTAGACATAAACACAAATTCATATACACGTATAATAATTTAAATATAAAATATAACTTACATATTGTCACAAATTGGTTGGATTAAATTTGATCTGATTCGTGGCCGACGAATTCCTATTTTTTGAATCTATCAATAATCCATTAGTCTAAAAATTCGATTGAATTCACACAAATTGGATTGGTTCAGTCGTGATAGAGAAAATTTACTTTACAATAAGTCCAAAAGACAAATGAGTCAAATAGATAAGATAAGTTAAAGTTGGAATATAATAATAGCTAATTGTCTCTTAGTCTCTCTTTAGTTGAATTGGAGAAGATAAGTGAAGTGGTCTCCTACGGACTAGACTATTAAATACTCTCTTATAAAAAGAAGAGTCGAAGCACATCAAAAGATATGCATAATTTAATACATAATTAATTTATGTTATATATTCAATCAAGTATTGATTTGATAGTCGAAGTGTACCCGGCCGACACTCCGCCGGCGCGGTCACATCTCCTATGTTTTGCAAGAAGGATGCACCGAACCAGATTGCGAGAATTTTTATATCATCACACGAATTAATGATTTTTTTGCACACCCCTGCTCATAAATCTATGAGGACTAATTTAGTACGCATGAATGAAATGGAATAGGAATGAAATGAAGCTGGGAATGTAATAAGAATGAGAATAGAATGGAATGACCATTCTCATTCCAATGTTTGGCTGCGGATAGAGATGATGTAGGAATGAAATGGTAATACCTTCCAACATGTTATATTTTTTCATAAAACATAATCAGTTTTTAAAATAAGACATTTGACCAACTATAATTTAATTATCATGTAAAAAAAATTAATTACCCATTTAACTAAAACTTTCTAAATCAAGATATAATCCATCTTTTTATTCTAGTCAAGAGATTAATATAATCTTTTATACGGAAAAAAAATTAATATTTTATGAAAAATTGAAAGTGATAATACAAGAATCTTCATTTTCTTTCACAACTTAAAATATAGCAAGTTATATATATGAGTGTGTGAAATATATATATATATATATATATATATATATAAGCGTGTGACAAGTATATAACATACATATTATATATATAGAGAGAGAGAAATTAACGCTAATTATATATATATATATATTATATTCTGGAGTGAGTTGTAAAAGAGTGAGAGAAATTAATGAAGAGAGAGATAATGATTTTAATAAGAAGTGGGAATGGAATGGTGATTTCATAGTTCAAGAAGATGAATGGTTTTGTTGGAATAAGTATTCTAAGGGAATGACTAAGAATGACCATTTCATTTTTAATATAGCACAACAAACAAGAGAAATAGAATCAAAGGTGGAATGACCATTCCATTGTACTTTCATTCTTGCATACCAAACTAGCCTGAGTGGTTTCACATATTTGTAATAAATAGTAAAATCTATAAATGGTCGACTTAGGCCAAATCGATATTAAGTAACATCACTCTAAAGCGGTAAATAATAGATTAAAATAAGAAGTCCGATTGACTAAGGCTTTTTGTTAGGTGTTTCGTGTTATGGACAGTGTACTATAGCAAAACAAAACACCATAACATGTTTGATAATGAGTTGTTGTCATTTGAACGTTACCTAATTTGTTACCGAAAAGAGGCCCAAATAGTTTTAGAACTTGGATCACTTTCTCCGGGGTAAAGTGTATAAAATCCCCCTCCAGTTTAAAAAATATGCAAAAAAATTCCCTCTATATTCACTTTGCACCTCTGTATTTTGTACAAATCAACTATTCTGAGCTAAAAACACTCTTTAAGTTTCAATTTTACCCTTATACTAAATTTCTTAATATTTACATAAATAACAATTTTATTCTTTTTATACACTTTTTTAAAAAAAATATTAGTTTAATTATAAATTAAATATTCCTGTTTTATTATGATTTCGTGACTGAGCCAAAATAGTAATAAAAAATCTTCATTGTCTTTTTTTTAAAAAACAATTTGGCATTGTTTAAAAAAAAGCAGTATTGTTTAAAGAAAATACCCTTTTTTTTTTAAAAAATAATGTCAACTGTTTTTTTTTAACAGTCAAGATTTTTTTTTTCTCGGCCACGAAATAATAATAAAACAAGAATATTTAATTTATAATTAAATTCATATTTTTTAAAAAAAAAAGTATAAAAATGATTGCAAGATCCTCTCTAGAAGTAGGTAGGTAAGTATCTTGCAAAAAATTTCTATAATTTTTATCCGGAGGATAATTTGCAAACTTGTATACGAGGTTTTTTCCAATTAAACCATGAGAGAAAGCCGGTTGTTCTAATATATATATATATATATATATAATTCCAGATTCTATTCCATTATTTGTGTTTTGTGTGTGTGTGTGTGACAGAGAAAGAGAGAAGGAGAGGGAGGCTTATTGGCAATTAAAAAGGTAACACCAATTCAAAACCAATGTAACAAGTACAATAACTGGTTGAAGACTCAAAAATACAAAACTGAAAAAAAAACTCCCCAGCTTGTTGAAACCACAAAATTCATAAAAAGCATTTGATTGAACAGAGTGAGATCACCAATTCACCATTAGCGGCTGCCATTCATTCCTATCCGTTGACTGCGTACGGACGTCTACATATGCCTTTCTTCCAAATGAAACTCATCACCCAATTGACAACCCATTCTTCTTTCGTGCATAATTTATGGCCATTCACTTCTTCATGATCTGGCAATTCATAAAAATACAAATGTAAATATGGTTCATTTAATATTGCAAAATTTTTTGATTAGAATATATTAGCCCAAATAGTATTATGATCTCCCCTCTCCCAAAAAAAAGGCTGAGCATTATATTGTGAGTGTGCGCGTTTGCCTGAACTTTAAAAAAAAAAACAAACAAAACTAGTGAATTAAGCTTGGGTTCCTTAATAAATTAATGAATGAATATAAACAACCAGTAGTTCTGTGTTTTCGAAAGCGATTCAATTTGTTTAACAAAACTACAATAAATTATTAACAAAATATAAAAAGAAAAGGATAATGATCCCCGTATAAATAACCCAATAGGCCGTGTATCCAATGATTTGTGAAACTGTAATAAATGTTTGACTTCCACTTACACTATCTTAAAAAATTAAAATAATTCGGTTTCCAAGATGATAACTTTCACTTTCCCTACTATAATTAGTGGCATAAAAATAATCATCCCATTAGTTTGAAACTTCTACTCTTGAACAGAAGTTGTCTCACCATGTGCCACACACGCATTATGTTAGGCTCATAGTCCGTACATAACAAAATGATTTAAGGGATGAATAGTTTGCTTTAGTTCTCTAAGTTTTTCTTTTGGTCTTTTCATTCTCTTTTCTTTCGTGTCTGTGCAAGTTTCTATATTAATTTTTACCTACTTTTAGGGGAGTTAAATAAATAAACATATATATATATATATATATATATATATATTCGGGTATGGTCTTATAGTGATTGTTCATGAAATATGATTGTTATTTTCTTGGCCTCATTTCTTTCTGCTACCCCATTTTTTTCAACCATAAATTTTGTAGCATTTTTGTTTTCTTACAACAAAAAAATGACCTCAATTGAGTTTCTGGACACCCACACCTGAGAACATCAATATTGACCTTTCCCAAATTGCGTGTGGTGTAATTAAAATATGACCCCAAAGATATAAAAATTAACAAAAAGAATTTACGCAAATGGTAACAAATTGTATATGCTAGGAATTATACATACTATTTTCTTAACCCACTAATACTATAGCTCTTGATCACACCAGTTCTATCACAAACTCACGTTCAAACCCCCAATGTTCATTATAACGATTGAAATACACATATTACCCTTCTTGTTCCATGATCAACCACACTGCCACCAATTGTAACACCATCATAACTATAATCCAAAACCTTGCCCTGTATAATCCCACTATAATCACCACAACACTCTGCCAACCATTAATCACCAAGCATGGTTTCACAACCCGAACGTTGTCTAAAACAATTACACAGCATGGTTTCACAACCCGAACCTCGTCTAAAACAATTACACAATAGCTGCACCAGGATCTAGTATGAATTCCTAATCCTTGAATAATATTTTTCCGTAAGAGTTTTTCTTCATATGTACCCCCAAATTTGTTAATCCATTGTACTAAGCAATGATCCAAATATCTTTACAATAAATACCCCCAAATTTGTTAATCCATTGTACTAAGCAATGATCCAAATATCTTTACAATAAAGACGGAATCGATCATGCAATTTAAGTAGATTCAAGACCCAGTAAATATTATCCACATGTTGCCAGTCATTTTCTAATTCAATAACCAAACCCGTTTGTGTTAGATTTTGATATGATAACTCCCAGAACTAATGAACGTGCAGTTTTTATACTATTCCACAGGAAATTAGTCAATTAGATGGACCAAACCACAAAATGGTTAACCTGACTCTTTTTTTTTTATATATATATAGAAACCAGTGTAGCATTTTGAATTATGAATAGTACAGTACCATCAACTACTTTACAGTAACATGAAATTTGTAAATAAATATTCAAGAAAAAAAAATGTTAACATTGTATCATTCCACATTTGAATTGAGTTTCTAATGTGAGAGGAAATATAGCATTTTCAAGTTTAAAATGCGAAGATTGTAATATTCGGAGTTTGAGTCGAGTTTTTAATGTGTGAGAGGAAATAGAGCATTAGGTAGTCCTCTTACATGAATTACTAAATGTTGGATCGGCATCCACTCTACCTTACATCCCTCCCAAACACGGGATATTGACTGAGTTAATGAGTTTTACTATTACCTATAACTTAAACTTGGAACTTGATATTAATAAAAATGATTCGTGTAGATGGATTGAAAAACTCATTCAGGTTTCAAAAATCTCAAGTCAACTCCACAACATTTGTAGCTTAGTATATAAAATTTGTTTAAATTCGAGCAGCACAGGCCAATGCAAATATATGTGTATATCCTTGTTTTCCTTTTTTTATTTTTTGGCCTGAGGGGCACACTAGTGCTATATGAATGGTTTAACATGGTCACTTCACTATTGAGATGGTTTTGAAGACATAATACCAGGGGCTCAAGTCAACCAGAAGCATATAGAATAACATGCGAAGAAGTTTTTTCTGATGGCACAGGTGGTTCTAAATAGCCATGGCACTGTCTAAGATGAATCAACTTGTGAGCATTCTTGTATGTAATGAAAGCAAAGATAGATGTGTAACACAACTCCAATATTACCCGAGAGTTTATTTAACATGTACAGTTACTCTAGAAAAAGAGAAGTTCGTCCCGAGTCAACATCCCCTAGAAAAATATTTGTGGATAGAAAACTGCTTGGAAACATTTGATGCTTATTTAGATTTTAGACACCAACTATGTAGACTGAGCCAATTCTTCAATCACATATAGTTATTGGAAAAGCAACATGTGAGTGAAGGCAATAAAACCTAAACTAAAAGCATTTAGTTTATGTGTGTTAGGGCAGGTAGATTGATTATGCTCCAAAACCGTGTAAATTTTGGATGGATTACTATGAGCGCCATTTGGATGGATGACTACTATCGATGAATGGTATCAATTGGCCACTTTGTAACCCGCAATGCAAACAACCCAAGGTAATGTTCATTATTTGGAAGATTGAAATTATTTTAACTTTTCATTGAAGATTAACATTTGACTGATATTGATCTTACTAATCCATTATGAGCATCATTCCAAGTTTGAGAAAGGTTCCAGAGCTCTATAATTGATAATACCCTCTATTGTTATTATCTGAAGATATGAATTCACGAACATCCCACAGTCTTTCGAGATATTTTTTGGAAAGAAATAAAAAGAAAAAGAACTTGAAGAAGACAATTACAATTCATAATTACAACTGCCAATATTTAAGAAAGGTTTTCCTAATAATGGTAATAGCTAAGCAAATAAATGAAACAGCATTAACAGTCATGAAAAAGTGAGCTATATAATATTAAATGAGATGATGACTAATCTAGTAATTGAAGTGAACACATATCAGTAGCAAGAGATAAATATAGAAACAGAGCATTAAGAACTTAAAGCAGGCATGAGAAAATAAAAAACATATATGTATATATATTAGATACTAGTATAATCAAAGAGATCAAAAGAATTACTGAAAACATTGGAAAAGCAGACTGTATATAACAGCAATTTAGATCATTAACTAAACCACACAACTGCAGGAAAATCATATCAGGGAGAAACGGGGAGAAGACAACAATCAACACACAAACAACAATCAACATACATGGAACTTTGAAATGACATGAATGAACATAAAGATATAAATAAGGCCCACGAGATAAACTATCAACGCTCGTACCACTTGTGACAGTGAATATCAGAAAAGATCCAACTGGATGATAGAGTCCTCGTGTTAAAAGATTTGATCAAGCTTCTACAATCTCCATATAGACACATAGCAGATAACTAGGTAAATGAACAATTATGCACACATAGGCTCCAGAAAACATTTTGCAACTGCTGATCCACCAGCCTGTTCAGCCAAATCTTTAAAAAATCAACTTTACTATAATGCAATTATGCGAGCATTTTTACTAGGTAAAGCTAAAATCATCTTATATTGTAAGACCCACATCTCAGATGTCACGAAGAAAGATTCTATCAATATCGCCATCTAAAAGGCATTGGAAGGTATTGATTAATTCTTAAAAAACTCCATTTCACAGTGAAAGCCACCAATCCAACTATATATCATTGCTTCTTAGTCCACAATATCTCAAGACAATCCTTCAATCTTGCAACAAGAATTCCACGGGTTTCATCAAAACAGACACCTTACAGAGATTAATTCTTCATAAAAGACAAGTCCTCCAAACGACAGACCATATATATGCCTAAATCCTGCACAAACTAGTAACGCGTACCATTTCTCCTCGCACACTAGCATAACAAAGGTCGAACCAAGAATACAAATTCATCCTGCATATCCTCCCCACAGCAAATATTACTGTCCAAGGGCAGAGAAAATGAGCAACAAATGGCTGCCACTGCCTACCCACATACTAGAGCATGGCAACCAAGGAGTAACTTAAAAGTAGAGGATAATCCGATCCAGACTGCCCCACCTAGAGGACTTGTATAGTTCAGTTTGTGCTAACCTAAAAGTGGCAACAAGGATAAGGAACTAACAAGTACAGTCAATATATTATCAACCCAGAAATCTGTATTTAACATAATTTCAAGTGGTATAAGCTACGAAGAGTAAGATTGATTCAAATGTAAGAGACAGTCTATATGACCAAAAAAATCAATTAACTTTGTAACCAATGGAAGTTGTTATACATCACAAACCAGTTAACGTAAATTAACTGTTTGGGCTTAAAACATTTGTATTTGTGGGGAGGGAAAGAGGGAGAAGTTCATTAAATACTCAATTGAGAGGCATGATTTTATAGCTTCTATATGTATAAATTTGACAATGAAGCTATCATTGATTATGAAATCATCAATAATCCAAACAAAATTAAAGAATAAAATTACGAGATATAACTACCATGCCTGCAAAAACTACAAGGATGAGTTCTAACACCATAACCATTCTGAATAATTTGGGTAAAAGAACATGTAATTATAATTATTGAGGTTTCGGGGCTAGTTTTGAGATTAACAATATATGCATAACAAATGAAACTTCTATCAGTAATATATACTAGGAAATATTTGCAAATTCAAATAAATTAATTAGAAAATATCAAATGCAGTTCAACATCGATAATAGCTCTCATAAATAAGTTAACATTTTGTCAGGGAAAGCATCTTCAAGTTCAAAGTGTTGCCCAATAGAAAAACATTTAACAGTAGTTTTAATATTGAATCTCCTGAGATCAATTAAACAACAATACTCATTCTCCATTCATAATATATTATAGAAAAATATTTAGAAATGTAAAGAATGAAAGAAAACACTCTCTGGGGTTATTCTATGGTGGCTATTATCAGGGTTGCCGCTAAAATGAAATCAACAAAAATTTTATTTGAAATTTCTCTGGAGAGAATCTTCGAGTAACAGTTCATTTTTAGATTCCTTACTGGTAGCCTGGTGCCCACTTAAGAGAATTTGAAGGGATAACCATGAGCTGAATAAAAGTAATTCAATTGTTTTGACTTCATCATACTCAAGAAGCAATATGATCTCTACTACTTTGATGCTTCCATCCATAAAAGAATTAATTTAGCTTCGATAGTTGGAATACAAGCCAACTGAAAAAGAGGCATTTCTAAATACGCTTCAATGAGTTCAGTCGTTGAATTCTCCAAGTTGACTGACGCCAGATTCAGTATTAAGATGGATATTTTAAGTCTTTTGAAGGACCTTACAGTACCTTCGAATCTGGAGCTTCATCATTGTTTCAAAGAAGATGATCAAATAATTGTGTTGGGGAAAGGTTAACCATGCTTGGTGATGGTATAACTATTTGATGTGAGAAACTTTAAATTGTTTAAGAGAGAGAAAGAGAGAGAGAGAGAGATTAGATGAATTCCAAAGTTTTGCCAATAATTACAAGATGCTTTTCCAAAGTTCGGAGCATCTCCAATGGCCTCCACTTAGTAGCCACTTCTACACTCTTGAGCACTGATCAGGATGGGGTGGGTGGGTAGTGGCAACTTGATAGTTTTCTTGTTTCGTTCTTCAATTTTGATCAAGTCCAGGTAACAAAAATGATCACCTTTTGTTTTGAGACCTTTCTTTATCTCTCAAACCTCAAAATTCACTACATCCCTACTTGTATTTCTTCTTTTTTTTGATAAATTCCCTACTTGTATTTCTAATAGTGCCAAAGTGACATTTCGTTATCCAGTTTTAGTTCTACTTATCTAAAATTCTCTTAATTCTACTACTTCTCTTTGAAAATATAGTTTAACACCTACCCTTGTAGTATTTTTATCAACTAAAACAATCTCATCAACAAATAGGATATATCATGGAAACATATTATGAATTGCTTCGTCGGTTCATCTATAACAAAGGAAAAAATATAGAGTTAATGTTGATCATTGACATGAAATTATAGTAACTGGTTTCTCCCACAGTTGATCTGACTATAGCCACGATTCCATGATATATGTATCATTTCAATATATCTATCTATGACATTTTTTTTTTTTGGCAAAAACCAACCATATTATATCTCTAGGAACCCCATCATAGGCTCTCTAACAATCTAGAAGATACCGTCTGATGATTTTAATTCTTCTCATTATAAATTTCTATTAGTCTTCTCATTATACGTCTTATTTGTTCAACCACTCTCTGCCAAAGTGTCATAGTAAGACTCATCAATTTGATGCGTACAAAAAATACATATACATAGCAGCATCCCAATTTCTATATTACTTTGGCATAGCATCCAATGTTTCATTTCCAAGGCGATACTTGTGTCTCTATGTCAACATATTCCAGAGACAAACTTCAAAATATCCCACGAGATAAAAATTATCTGTACCATCTAAGCAGCAATTAACATTGTTCCTTCATCTGATACAATCACTTTCTCATTTGAAACTAATTTCCAAGCATGGGAACAGACTTGGACTAACTAAGAATGTTGAGAAGTAAACTTCTAGAATAAGAGGCTACAAAAGATGTATAGCATGAATTCAAACTAATATATCAGGCTTGCCCAAGGCAAATGCTTCCAATGATAGATCAGGTTATAAATCCAAGAGACCTTTTTATACCTGTAAACACCCTTCAGCTTCTTCCAGCCAATCATCAAATTCCCATAGGTAATAATGAAACCAAATGGTTCAACCTTCCAAGCCAAAAAAAACTTCCACAGAATTAAGTTTCTAAAAGACATCTAGAGATTAGTCCTTCCCTCTCGTGCGCCTCATAACAACCACAAAACATCAAGCAACCAACAGTTCATATTCTCCAACATCCAAATAAAATTCATAAAGGGACACTAGATACTAAAAGTCCAATGCAACTTCCACATCTAGCTCCCTGTTCTGTATGTTCCCTAAATACCAGATTAAACACACCAACATGCTAGATTTAAACGAGAACAACAGATCTACAAAAATTATAGTAAAAGCACCCCCCTTGAACAGATACCACATTTAGCAGAATTACAATTACTTCCTGAAGAACTCATTCACTAAAAGAAGAATAAATAAATAAATGAATAAAATAAAAACATATAATAATGGAATTGAGTAATTACCTAAATGAAGGAAAGCTCATTAATGATTCCCAAGTCCTTGACCTGCCTGAGCGTTTGTTTGCTGCTGCTGCTGCTGTTGTATCTGAAGGAGAAGGTTAGCTGCAAATTGCAGTGTTGACTGGTACCGCTGGTTCTTATCAACGTCCATCTCCGATGTCCCCTGACCTGCTCCAGAGAGTGCAGACTGAAGCTGCTGAACCTGACTCGAAAGGTCTGAATTCACTTTTTCAGTCGTCAGCGGCATTGTGGTATCAGGCCGGGAAACATTAGCACCATAACCCTGATTAGACGATGGAACAGAGTTTGTAGATTGCTGATAGACTGATGAACCATATAAACCGGAAGCGTCTGTTCCATGTGCCATCTCATGGCCCTTCAGAGTATTCCTATGAACTTCAAACTGATACTGCTGATTGACCTGCGGGGAACCTGCATACTGCCCACTCTGAGAAGGGATTGTAAAGTTAGCTGATGGCCTAGAAGAAACTGCAGCTTGCTGTGGCAGGTTGAAAGCAGGATCTCCCAAGCTGCCAGTAACCCCTTGTGCAGAATGGTTAAGTGAATTTGAGACAGTTGGGTAAGTATGAACATGAGGAAGTTGTGTCTGGGGATTAAACCGAGTACCAAATTGTTGCAAAGGATAACCAGTCTGCTCAGGGGTTTGATGATCATAGCCCTGTGACAGAATTATCTTATCAGATGCAGCATTAGGAGGTAATAAAGGCCTTGAGGAGGAAGATGCTGATGGACGTTGGTTACTTTCTAAACCAGATGACTTTTCTTTGGCAGGTATTAAAGAAGCTAGGGAAGCAATAAGCTCAGGTGTTAAAGTAACACCAGCTTGGGATACTGCTGCAGTATTAATTGAGGTAACTGGTTGAATGTGTGGAGAATCACTAGTTGGAAGAGCAAAATTATGTGCAGTCATCGAGTCCTCATGTAAAACCCTATTATAATCCATTTGTGAAACTATTTCTTCCTTCTGAGGCACTAAACTAAAATCAGTTCGAGAAGAAATCTGCTGTCTATCAATGTACTGAGACTGAAGTGACTGTGACTGCACAGATGCGCTACTTGGGGCATGTTGGGGGAACTTCAGAACCACCCCATAGAGACGTTCAGGGCCTGCAATTTTAAGAACCTTTGTGAGGAAATCTGATGGAGGCACCAAAAATAAGGTGGTCCCATCATCAAATTTGGCAACCCCAGCCCGGTCTTTGTCACCGAGGTAGCGAAGAAATTCTGTATAGGAAGCAAAATCATCTTCACTATCTGGCAAGAAGAAGACGGTGTTAAATCCAACAGCCTCAGCAAAGTGTTTAGTTAACATGTCCAGGCCAGTTCTCGCAGAGCAATTAACCACCTCAGGACTGCAGAATAGAAAATCCCAGCATTAGAATAAGAACTAGCAGGATAAATACTCATATTCTAAATCTACCACAGTAGAAAATTATTAAGTTTATCAAGTGAAAAAACAAAAATTCGACCGTGAAACTGTCATACTCAAAAGGAATTCTCAAGTCATTAATTTTAAAATAACCCAATATTCCAAAATGAAGGGGGATGAAACGTGTAGTTGTGAATTGTGATAAAGGCAAAATTAGGTAATGATCTCTTCCATACACAAGTGATTCCAAAATGGGTAAGTGGAGAAATGAGTATTAAATGTTTTCACCAAGAGCCCAAACCACACAATCCTGACCAAAATAATAATAATAGTTTATAACTATTGCCACTCTACGGTACATAAATAACCATGGATTAACTGTGTGATGGCATCAGTTCAAGTAATAAAGTTTAGGCATTTTACATTGAAGCATGAGCAATAATTCCAGAAAGTGGCTACAAATTGGAAATATATTACATGGTTGACAAATTATTTAGAACATTAACACTCAGCATATCAGTCATACTGGATGTCTGGTGCATACTTCATGAATTACTAATATACATGATAAAATTACAAAAACTTCATTCAAAAAAGTTCCATACAATTTATTATAGCTGGATCTTGAAATCTCCAAGAGAATCTGTAATCTAGCTTATTATAACTAAAAAATTCACAGATTAATAAAAAGAACAACATAGAATTTTAGACTGAACAAATAAAAATATAGATATCATGCATAAAAGGTTTAGCAATTTATCGATCAGGTCATGCAAGAATCCACAAAGCTATATGTCAGCATGTGCAATGTACATCAGTTAAAACAAAAATCCAAAAACATCCCATAATAAGAGGGATAATCAAACAAGAGATTGGAGGTGACAGCCAAAATATACTCACATCTCAGACTCTATCCCTTTCCCAAAAGGAACACAACGAGCACGACAAACTGGTGTTCCACCCTTAGCAATAATGCCACGCCATACGCAATCAGGATCAGGATGGCCCAGACCAGCACCACCAGTTTTGAATCTTGCATCTACCGGACTAAGGCGATTCTTCCCTTGAACTAATCCAAGTGCACCTAAAGCACCTCCATCTTGTTGAGCAAGCCCATATAACTGATCCAAACCCATCCGTTGATGATCCATTTTTTTCAAAGGAAACGAAGAACCAGAAGCAGGCAAAGAACCATCAATCCTTGATCGTTTAGGTTCCCTTTGAATTTGGTTTGAATCAAATACATCCCATGCACCAGACACAGGTCTGATGGGTGGTTTTATGCCTGGTGAAGGAGAATGGAGAATCCCAGGTCCAGAAGGAGATGACCTTCTCCAATTTGGACCACCCATCTGGGTGTTGGGATTACTGTCTGGTACTTTATGGAGCACATCCAAATCATTGAAATCTGAGCCTGAAAGTAGAGGTTCAGAGCTACCTTGAGGACCAAAAGGCCTCATTACCATATTGGATCCATGACTCAGTGGTAAAATTCCAGGAAAGTTATTTGGAACCACAGGGCGATTATGAGTAAATATGTCCATTTGTGCACCTCGAAATGGAAGATCATTCAAAAACATTTCTGGTCTTGGTCCTTTTATTCCTGGATTAAATCCTGAGAAATCTTTGCCGGGCGCAAGCTCACTGCTTGAAAACATTATTGATATTCTGGGATCATTAAAAAGCCGCCCCTGCAATCCCTCTTTGGCACGCCGTGCCTCATCTACACTTCTAAATTCAACAAACGAGTAGTTCCTTGAAGGAAAACTTTTAATTCTCTCAATCTCACCAAATAAAATCATGGCATTATGGAGCATTTGTTCATCCATATGGACAGAAGGTGGGTAACCTACCCACAAGACATTAGTTGGTTGTCCATCCACCTTTTGCACTCCCAAAGATTGAAAGGGCTGTCACAAACATAATAAGCAGAAGTTAGATACCATGAACCCTGCTCGAATAAAAAATTCAAAACTAGCACCTCATATTTAGTCCAACGGATACTTATCAAAAAAAATATTTACTCAAACAGATGATAAACAAAAGAAGCAGTCAACTGCACTATACAAATTTCAAAATGACGATTACCAACAGCTAAGTACTGATCTGGTCTGCAACTAGAATGCCACGGAGTTATAGGAAGCACATGTGTTGCTACCAGCTAACTCACATTGTTATTTCTTAAATGAACAGCTGACGCACCATTAATGCAAGTTCTAAAAACATTGCGGCATCCAAGCTATCATTAATTAGAACTTCTGCAATATCTAATAAGATAATAGTTGACAGTTAAATAACCTGTTGTCTTTTGGACCCAGAATGGATAGGGTCAGAGTAGTTTCTAACAAAATCTTGTGGCATCCTTGGTGAATCAGAGAGGGCCATGCTCCTGCTAAGAAACTGTGTTTCCCTTGCATCGTGGCCGTCAGCCCATTGGTCCTGTTAATATGAGAAGGTGGGAGTCAGTCACTTAGTATAACCATCCAAGACTTCACCAGCAGGCTAGCCTGCGTCTCCCGAAAGCAAATTTGAAAAATCATATCAACAATAGCATCAATTACCAATCTTCCACTACAGGACTTCAAAATATTTTGTTTTATTAGTCATTTAAGTTACTTGTAAAATAATTCAATGACATCAAGCATGCCAAGAAAACAACCACAACCAACAACCAACCCAGGACAAACAGCTCAGACATGTAGGCCCCGGTTAACACTGCAATTTTCCCAATCAGCCAGTCTGCAGGAGCTATGTTTAAATATTTTTTAAGCATTTTAGAATTTTAAATCTTACTCTTCTTGAAGGTTGTGATCGGAGGAAATCCACGCGTATCTGGCCACCACCTATTCGCTTCCCGTTCATACTTTTCAGTGCTTGAGAAGCATCCTCCAATTTAGAATAATCAACAAATGCAGCATTGCGGTCCCTAAGGAACTTGAACTCCACAATTTTACCAAATTTCAGAAATTCTTCCTCCAATTTTTCTTTTGAAACAGATGGGCCGACGCCACTCACCCACAAACTCTTACATGGTTTAGCCTGCAAACAAAATTCAGTAAGAACTCCAAAAATAACATTCCAAAATTGCATGAGTTCATACAATTCCACCCAAAACAACTATAGAAGCAGCATATTTAATGAAAAACAGTAACCTAAGTGTTGCAAGCACGCTCACATATATATAGGTGTTGGAGATCAATGTGTTGAGAAAGTTATATGTACACCTCTATGCTACAGGAGGCATATGATAAAGATGATGTCTAATTTGTTCGGGGAACATATATAGGTTTTTGTAGAACTTTTATAACTATTCTGTGCAATGCACAACAAAAATTGCAATGACATTAAACCATTTTGTAGCATTTATACATAAAAATAAATAAATTAGATACCTAAATTACAAATTAAGTACCACTTGAGATAAAAATCTTGAGCTATTCTTGCATTAGCTTTAATAAGAGGGACAAGTAATCCAGCAAGATATCATATTTGATCTAACAACAATTACAAAGTTGTGCAAATGATTCCAAAGGTTAGGTTTGTCATTCAAATTTTCTCATAAGAAGTTTATATGTGTCCTACATTTTTTACTAGCCATTCCATCTTCCTTCCATATACTTCTTTTTTTAAATCCATCAAGACTGTCAATCATAACATAGTAGCTTTAAGTTTGAGGCAGTCACTTGGTGTAGATAATGACATAGGTTAGGTCTGTAGCCAATCTACTCCTCCCTTCCACCACTCTCGATTAACGAGGATCATACCAGGCAATGGCTGGGTAATGGCTTTAGCAGTTAACATGTTGTCTCATACACAATTACCTAATAATGCTACATGTCATTGGCCAACAATTAAACTCAAGAACAGACGAAGACACAATGAACTGAGACCATATGAGGACCATGATTGTCAATGAGAAGCTAAAAACACCATTGTGAGCAACTGCTTTGACGTGGACGTAGGTATCTAGGGAGTTTGGCATTCAGTAGTACTGGCGATCATTGAGTTTTGTGGTCTGAATAGTGAAACTATTGAAAAACTCAGTAATCAACCAAAGGTATCACAAATATTATAATGGTTGACATGAAAGCTCGAGCAGGGTACTGTTTACCAGTGGAGGAGCAACAAGTCATGCTGAAGGCTTTGACCACGCAAGCAAACTCCAGGGCAAGGCAACTAAAGAACAATCTCTAAACAGTACTTTGATTTTCTATGAACATTGAGAGCCTCATCTATAATGCAATTATAAGCACAAAGCGTCAGCACCCTACGCCTTCTGGCACAAAAGAACTACCTAAACCCACATAAATAAATAATCATATCGCAGACCATAACTTGCACCCATCAGGTTAACGTGGCACCACCACAGGCACAGAAAGCAATTTTCTCAAGTGTTCAACTTCATCAAAGAATCATGTAGTTCTAGTATAACAATAATTAAAAGACAGCAGAAATGTTAGCTAAATGGACATAATGGAATAGTTGATTAGCTTATCAACCACTACACATTTACCTTTTTGCATTCTCGGTGCTACCTATAAGTTGTGAAGGCATAGAGCTAGAGGACTGCGCTATGGGCAGACAAAGGCCTCAATGCTAGGTTAACAGGACTGCTTCCTTTGAGCCTTGTGCATTGAAGAACATAATGGGAACAAATTCCCTTGGCTATATCAGGTGCATTGACATTAAGGGCCTGTTAGTTTTGATGGAAATGAAAGAAAAAGAAATGGAATGATTTGGAGAAAAACTTATGTTGTGTTCATTTGGAAAAAAGTGGAGAGAAATGGAAGGATCTGGAGGGAGAAGAAGGGCATGCTAACCCTTGTGCAGTAATTTTCTTATCCTCTCAAAAGTGGACCGAAATGGAGAAAAAGGATAAGAGATTTAGTAATTACCTGTTTTGCCCCTATTTTTGTAACAAGCGAATTCCAATTTTGACCT
Source organism: Cornus controversa (assembly GCA_026545225.1). Classification (NCBI taxonomy): domain Eukaryota; kingdom Viridiplantae; phylum Streptophyta; class Magnoliopsida; order Cornales; family Cornaceae; genus Cornus; species Cornus controversa. Next base: position 44,040,828 of record CM048849.1, read on the forward strand.
TATCAATCACAAAAAAAAAAAAAATCCTTTCATTTCTCTCCATTATCTTTTCCAAACACAATATAAGATTAATACTATCTTTTCCATTCTTTTCCTTCATTAATCAAACAAACCTGCAGAGAGGTTAATATTATACTTACCTTTCTTTTATTTTCTTACATAACTAATTTTATCCTTTCTTTTCTTTTCCCTCCTATTATACCAAACACAGCCTAAATATTGGTTTGATCAATGCATTGATCGCATTAGGGAGAGGTGAAATTTGTGCCACACACCAAACAGCCTCATTATATAAAACCAAAAACAACTCTATTAGCTGCATTTTTCAAATCAAAGTTCTTTCTCAGTTTAATGAAATTTCAGACAGAAAACTACGGAAAATGTCAAAACCACAATCTCCAAAACCTGAGGTCCATTAAAGGCCCTTGAATGCACAACAAAAAGAATAGAAGAACTTTCAAACTAATCAAATACTAAACGAACAAAGAAATAACAACTGTTTTATTTTTCCATCTTATATGCTCCATAAAATATAAAATGCAGATAAAAACCTCATAGAATTTATCCTAACCAATATAGTAACCTCAAAAAGGATTCATTTGGCTCTAAAACCTTATAATAAAATGAGATTAAATATAGAAACCAATAATAAAACAAATTAGATAACACGTGATGATATTGATTACCACATAAGTCCCATCTATCATTTTCATGTCTGTTATCGCATTTTTAACTATACAATCCAAATTATGTTGCATGGACTCTTCAAAATGCATGAAGCATCCGACTCTAATAAACGAAATCTAGATACGGGTATGGATAGGTATTCGACATATCAAGTTGGGCGTGCATCCACCAGCCATGCACATATGGACGGAGCCAGTATAGGCCAGCTGCCCCCCCTGGCCCCATGCTGGCCCATTAACTTTTTTATATTTTATGCATGTACTTGATAAAATTACACTAGTTGCCCCCCCAAATTACTTCTTTAAAAAACTATATCTAATTCTTTCTTTCTTTACCTTCTTACTCCTCTTCAATTTTGTTTTTGATTCTCCTCAAAGAAATTTGCATTACCTTTGTTCAATCAAACCCTAATTTATCCCCTCAAAGTTGTCTCATATATATATATATATATATATATATATATTATTTTCTTCTTCTTTTTCATTCTTAAAAATTTTCTTAAATTTTATTTTATCATTTGTTAGTATACCCCTAAAAAATTCCTGGCTCCGTCCCTGCATGCACAATAATTTCAAATCACCATGAAATGTTGTACATAAAGTCATAAACTCTCTTATTGTATTCCTTCCTTAATAGTTGCTTCAAAATGAGTGAACTTTCTATGTCAAACGCTCTTATGTCCCATAAAAATATCATTTCACTGTAGGAAACAAGAGAAAACATTAAATAGTTGACTGTGTTCCTGTGTTCTTAGCTTTGGATAATAGATAAATTCTGACACTTAACACAGCCAAAACACAAAAGAAACTTAAAGCTCATTATTTTCTTTCTGTTAGGATTATGAGCCATGTGTTGGGGCAAATTCCTACTCAAAGCTCGGGTTGTAATGTGCATAAAATGCCACGAGTCATTTGTCTACAACCACAAGAGATTATGGAGATGAAGACTTGCGAAAAAAAAGCGCAAATCTCTCAAGACTCAATCATAAAACTAAGGCAAAGGTAATTGAGACTTTAAAGACCCTATTTGACCTATTATTTATCTTAAATCCTGCTCAAAATCATGTTTTGAACTTGTTTTTCAAATTAAGGTTTTAATCCCAAGTTTTTACTCTCTTTTTTAATTGATATTTACTGATAGGTTGATCGATTGAAGGGTTCCAAAAGGCCTTGATTGATTGAGGGATCAACAGATAACTTTCCAGAAAAGTGATTTTGAAAACCAGAATGCCTCGATCGATGTATTGGTCGATCAAAACTTGTTTAGTAAGTGCCGAAAGCTCGATTAATTGCACCTTGCGGAAACTTATTTTTGGAGACTCTCTCAAATAAGATCTCCAATAGGATTCAACTTACCGTACTATATGTGTCCCCTATATTGGCTATAAATATGGGGTTATAGTCAGTCGAGGGTCAGCAATGAGTCACTACATATTCTAGAGAAATAATTTATTCTTTAGAGTGAGATAATTTTGTTTCTCAATCTAAGGTTTCTTATAGTTTGACCATTATATGAGATTGAGACATTCAAACAAGGAGATCATCAGCAAAAAGCCACTCAACCAATCAAGAGCAGGAGGATTGAACAAACCATGGAGAAGTAGATTGCATGAGGAGCGGATCTGTTGATGAAGCAGACAACGTAGATACACGAGTGCAGGGTTCGGAGTGTCTATCTCAAGAGGTAACTAGGAAATCTAGGGTGGAAATCAGGTAACCTGGTCGCAAATCTCTTTCTCACAGCAGATTTTTCATATCTGAACTAGCACCCGTGGTTTTTCCCTATTTAGGGTTTTCAACACAAAAATTTGGTGTCACTACTCTACTTATATTCTATTCTATGTGCTTATGTGAATGCTATTGATCGATGAAATCAAACCAATTAACTGAAAAACAAACAAGGAATTCAATAATTTAAAATTTTAGTTAGTTTCAAAATAATATCCATAAGACTTATTTAATCCCCCTCTAAGTCTAATTTACTGTGTGTACTCTGACTCTGACATATCACTTTCAATATATGATCAATTTGGCCCCAAATACCTTTGTTCCGGCTCTCATTCAGTCAACAAGAAAATCAAATGAGGACTACAAAACAAATATAATGTTCAAGCCTGTTAAACCAATAAGTTGTGTTGCACTTTTCACCAAAACAACCACCGAGATAACAAACACAAATTTTTTAATTGAACATTATAAGTTCAACTCTAGTTACAAATAATCAAAGGTTTATCCCAAATATATTGTACAGCAACTATAACTTAATATGTTCACGAATATCATCTTGAATAAAATTTTCAACATCAGACTCATTTTCACCATCCATTTTACTCGTTATCTAGATCAGCCATTTCAGATTCTGCATAATGCTCAATTACAAGCAAAGAAGATAGATATCATATTACAAGCTTCTAATCAGAATCACTCCCACCATTGCACTAGTAATTGAGCTGATCTCACCTCTTGTATTAATTGCTGTTGCTTTGCTCTAGCTTAATACCATCCATTGGATTTGCATGTGTTGATCTTGCTCGATCATTACACCCATACGTCATCTAACTTGAGCTTACAACTAATCATTTTTTCCTTCCCAACAGACCAAAAGTAATGCTATTCCAACTATCAATGTCATTGACCATCAGAAGAAGCTAACTAAAGCTTTAATCACCAAAATACTGTGAAACATTAAGAAAACAAAGTCTTCACCCCAGAAATCCTAATATCCACCAATGGCTATTAAATCCAAAGTCAAAATCATTGAAAAATTCCATAGATTGAGAGATCCCATACAAGATGTACGAAGAAAGTTTATCGACCTACTATCAAACAAAGTTTCATCTATATCTAATTGAATAAAAAAAATCAAAAGCTAACCAAATTAGTTGAAAGCTCGGAGTGCTCTGATCCAATATATAGGCCAAATGTAGTGTGTTCTAAGTTTTGATTCAAAGAATTAGGATTTAGGATGAGTTTGGAGGTGAGAGAAGACTGTGTAAAGAAGCGAGCAAAAGTGCAGAAGCTGAGTAAAAATGGTTGTTTAGGTTAAAACAGCCGACCAGGCCTTGGCAGCCATTACTGAGTCGTATCGCCCGAGTAGGCCCAAATTGTCAGAGTCCCTTCTAAGTCACCTGTGTTTTTCATACCCATCAATATAAAGAACGTAACGGGAATGTCTCAAGTTGCCATTATTATTTGGCCTAGTCACCCCATAAGGCCAAGCTTTTAAAAAATGTCAAAACCCACGCCCAACAGCATATGCACACACCAACAAACAAAAATAGAAAATAGAGAGAGAGAAAAAAAGGCCTAGACAATTGAATCTAGGAAACCATAGAAAACAATCTCCAGCACCGATTTCAATTTTTATGAAACAAAACAAGTGAAACTTTATTATTGATGGACTTGCCTACCACAATGGAGGATAATGAACTCCACTTACACTCACCAAAAAAAAGGTGGACAAATAAGCACTCCAATACAACACAATAAGGGGAAAAAGGGTGGAGGAATAGATTTACCCCACACAAGCACACTCTTTGACTAGACTAACTAATGCAGGACGAGTTATGATTTTGGTGGATGAGTTGAATGTGTTATGCATCTACTTTTGGAGAAGGGGCAGAGACAAATGAAATTAGGGATTTAATTTAATTTAGGGTTAATTTTAATATTGTCATTGTTTTAGTTTTAAGGGGTATTTTAGTATTTTAATATTTTAGAGTTTCTTAGGATTTATTTATGTTTTGCCCATATAGAGGCTTCTGTATAACTAAACAATTCATTTTTGGATGATTGAATATATTTCGTGAGTTTGTGAACTCTTCTGTATCTCTTCTTCTCCCTCTTGTTCTTTCTCTTCTCAATCCCTCAGTCTCTCTAGCCTATCTCCTTCAAGCTGTCTTCTCATCTCCTTCGTCTGTTTTCTCACCCCCTTCTTCTAGTCCCATCACATCTTCTAACTTCTTATCCTCTTCTTTCTCTCGAGTTAGTGGTCAGTTGATATCTAGATTTTATTAGCCTTTTTTTTGTTCCGCATCACTAACATAACAAGTTTGTGGATTTAAATGGAGACAAATCTCCTAATTCACATTAAAAAGGACTTCCAAGAAGCCCTAAACAACCTCAAAGTATGGTAGAAACCAGGTATGCATCCATGGTAATAACATCAAAAGTAAGTATAATAACTGCCATAAAGGCCTTTATTCATACCGAAAAGTATATGATATCAATTATTCCAACAATTAACTTCAGCTCTTATTGAGTGGTTGCCTTCTCGTAGTTACTTGTTAAGTCATTCTATAACAATAATGATTGTATAATCAACTTACTGAACTCCACCAAATATCCCAAATTCATCGAGTACAATACAATCATACTTTAAAAGAGAAAGGGGGATATTGCAGATATATATCTTGTCCATTTATAAGGTTATAGACAACATGACAAAATTCTCTCATTTTTCTTATATGGCACTCTTCATTAGTATAATATAACCACAATGTGTACCCCATGAAATTTCCTCTTTTAAGTGTTTCAAAACAATGGTCGAATCGTCTATGATTTCTCTCCAGTCATTCATACAACTAGTGCTAATCTGTTGGACGAGTTATTCATATCAAGGGTCCAAATCCCTCTATATTTTAATAATAATTTGATACTTACCTTCAAATTTTCAAGAAACTTTTTAAATTTTTCATTGTTAAACATTTGAAGTAGATTTTTTTTTTATTTTAAAAAAAGGTAATCCTAAGAAGATATAAAATCAAGCTTTCAATCAGCAACCATGTGGTTGCTGCCAAAAAGTCTGTCACAATCCAGTGAGCTGAAGATCAAAAGAAAAGAAGAGTCATTATTCTTTTCAACAATATTGTTTTATCAAGTCCTCTGACATGCATATAGTACATGATATGTTTAGGATCTCAATAGAGGTCGAGAAATGAGAATCAAATTTCAAATTCAAGGCAAATTGGATATGTCAGACTGAATATGGCAATTGATTTCATCGTATATAAATTCAAACTAGAAAAGAAAGAGCGCTCATTCTAAAATATCTCCAGCATCTTTGTTGTCGAAAACAATGTAGTGATATACTAAATGTATTTGTCAGGCTTGAGGTTTGGCATGCAATAGGCCATCGGATTCTTAAAGTTTCATGTTGTATAACAGTGGAGGGAAAGTGAGTTAAAGTTCAGTAACTAGTTTAATGAGAAGCACTTTTGCTGCTAATAATTTATAGGTGCTCATAGTTTGTGGAGCTTAACATAGCTTGGCAAGCATTTGGCCTTACAAACACAAATCCTTTTATCTCAAGACTTGAAAATTAAAAGCTTGCAAAGCCAAGGGAATGTAATTTAGCTCCAGCACTTATCACTGTTCATCAATATTTTTTATAAGTATCACTGTTCATCATTATAAAATGAGTGTGCTTAACTTTTATGGTACCAGGCCTTCATGACATGAGGAAATGCAACCTCACAACTGACATTCGCGTATTGCTTGAAGAAATTATTTCCAATAAATCATTAGTCCTTCATTCACAAGGTAGGTGTCAGTAAAAATTTTAAATTTAAAAAAAAATAACATAGGATTTGGAAAAGGACAACCTAAGAGCTGAGTGGTTCTGCTAACCTTTGGAGGTGGTTGGACAAGAAAACAAAGGGCAATGTTCTATTTGCATCTTGTTCCAAAGTATTTCTATCCTCAGCTTTACCACAGCTAGGGATTATCTTCAATATTGATTTTGGAACTGGTGTATTGACCTAGCTACAAAGGTGTCAAGCTGAACCAGTTTTTGGAATTTCAGGCTTCGTTCATTGAAATTTGAGAGTGTTCAAGCTCTATTTGAGCTCAAGTTGAGTTGAGAAATTTGTGTTAAGCTTAACTAAATGGCTACTCACCAAGCTCGCAAAAGAGCTCGAACCTGTATGTACGGAAATTACAACAGGAAGAATTTGCAGGGGATGAGAAACTGCAACATGAGACATGATTATGCCATGAAGCCATCACATGTACATGCAAGATTCAACGTTGAGGTTCACTAATTCACGCAACTATTCTTTAAACTATGTTTCAATGTATTTCTCTTATGAGACGTAGCAAATACCATAATCCTAATATGGACAAGTGATAAGAACTGAACTCTAACTCCACCCCACCCTTTAAAATGTCATGGCAATATGGCACCAAGTTGATCATTGTGATATAATATATTTTTATCAATCAAACGAAAGTTAATGTGACAATAAGGTTATTGAATGGCCATATATGCTTAATATTATACATAATTGCCACTTAAATTGTTCACGAGCTAACCAAGCCAAAGCTCAGATATTATTAGTCTCTACTTGTTTCTTTAACAAATTTTAAACAAGAGGTCAACTTGTTTGCTAAGAACGAGCTTAGATGAGTCAATTAATGACCCAAACCCTGAGCTGCACATGCATGACTTGTTAGGTTTGCAGCATCATTCAAAGTTGAAACTTTCTAAATCCTCTCTCCCACTTGTGGAGCCGTGTAAATAATTAGCTTAACAATTTTTTAACATAACAAAGCTATGCTTTTTAGGCAATCAAGTTGGGTCAAGAGACAAAAAATTATTAGTAATATAACTTCCATCCAACATAATAATGTTCCTCTTTATGCTAAATGGCTTTTAATCCTTTTGCGTGACATGTAGACATGCATAAATAATAATAGGGACACACATATATATTTGCATCTATTATGGAAGTTTATAAAATCCAAATGGATTTGTAAGACTGATTCTCAATCCAGATCGATCTCATGCAAACGCGCTATAAACTTTGGCTACTTAGATTGAACCATTCCTTGAGCTAGGTGAGGCTTCAATCATAATGAGACTTCATACTGAGTCGTATCAAATTTCAAAACCCATTACTCATTTTCTAAAATCTTAGTTTCCAATTACATAAATGCCTGGACCAATTTTTTATAAATGTTTTAAGCTGATTTCTATTTGCTTGAATTCCAACAAAATGTCAGTTCATGTAAGTGTGAAGGTAAAGCGACTTCAAGTAGTGGTTCAAAACTCCTTAAGGAGTCAATGAGGCCAGTTAAGATGGTGCAAAAAGTGACAAAGTACTGTGGGTGTTCAAGATTGACAAGCGATTTTTATATAACATAAAACTTAAAATTGAAAAATAAAAAATATTATTACATTGTCATACCAAAATGGATTGAATTTGAATTCCAATTTACCATTTAGTTCTAAATTCCAACCCAAATTAAAATCTGTAATTATATATATTTTCATTACACAGCCTTATAAATATACATATAAAAACAGTTAATTTTTGCGCACTCCAAATTGAATATTTTGGAATCTGGCTCGATGTATATTCAAACAATTTCTTCACCCTGGAATTTTCCTTTCAAATTCGGGGATCCATTAGGATTTTTGTATCATATAAAGCTTAAATTGAAAAATTAAAAAATATTATTACATTGTCACACCGAAATGGATTGAATTTGAATCCCCATTTTCGATTCAGTTCTAAATTCCAAACCAAATTAAAATCAGTAATTATATATTTTTAATTCCACAGCCTTATAAATATAAGTATAAAAACAGTTAATTTTTGCTCCCTCCAAATTGAATATTTTGAAATTTGGCTCGCTGTATATTCAAACTTTATGGAAAATTTCTTCATCCTTGAAATTTCCTATTCAAATTTGGGCATCCATTCCGAATTCTAAATTATTTAGACGTAAAAAATGAAAAATAACTTGTGTTTAAAAGGCACAAAATTTCCTCTTCTAACAAAACGACAATATGATAATGTTTGATACAAATTAACGGATCCTCAAAAGAATAACAAACAACCCAAATTAAACAACGATAAAAACCTAATGAGGCACAGAGGGCAAAACAAACCGGTCTTGCAAACTCAATCTTGATTGCATTCCCACGAATAACGATCCCTTGGAGGGCATCTTTCGCCGCCTTCGCATCCTCCACAGTCTTGAAATAGATGAACGCATAACTCCTCGACGCATACGATGTTACAGTATCGAGCGTACCATGTTTCCCAAACAAATTCATCAAATCAGAATCCGTGACATCACTGGCCAGGTTTCCAACCCACAGATTATTCGATGGCTGTACACTTTCATCTGAATCCTTGCCACCATGAACTTGATTTGGATTCTGATTCGATTTGCTAGGATTAGGCATTTTGGTTGCCATCGAAAGCAAATAGAATTTTGCACGTGGATAAAATTACAGATCGATAGCAAAAAAACTAGAAAAAATCGCAAGAGATTGTACAGAATTGTTTACTGTCGTAAACAAACCCTAGAAATTAGGACACAACTGATCGGAATTTCTTAGGGTGAAGTGGATCGAAACACGACGCGAGACAAATTTCTAGAGAGAGAGACGATAAGATCAAAGAGTGAGAAAGAAGCGATAATCAACGAGAACGATGAAATCTCTCTCCTGTATGTATGTGTATATATATTATATATGAGAGAGAGGGTTCTAAATTTCTAATGACGTTCGTTATAATATAATTTAATGTTGGGTAAAGTATACGGCTTTATTCCTGTTATCTCCCTTCTAATTTCACATATTACATTTATTCACTTTCACTAACACATTTTAATAATTGTTAACAAAAAATGTGAAAAAAAAAAATTATGTCATTTACACTTTACATCTATGTTCTTATATTTTAGAATATTACACTTATCATCTCTAATTTAGACGTTTGTAGCAAATACCTTCTTATCATCAACACTAACCATTAGAAATAGTCATTGACAAATTAAAAGATTTGACAAAAATGTGAAATTATAATTATGCCCTTGTGAGATATATTATTGTATGCTAGCAAGAGCGGAGCCGGGAATTTGGTTCAGGGAAAAAAATTTCCAACACAGCAAGGGAATAAACCGAAACATAAAAGTGTGATAATGGTCGGTGCATCAATCAAAATTCATATAGCATTAGTTTGAAAAAAAATTATTGTAAAGAAAAATTCAAAAATATATAATACGAACATTAAAGGTCTTTTTGACCACATTTTATATTTTGTGTTTTCGATTTCATATGAAGCGAGAAGAGTACTTTTATGCGGTCTGATTTATTCCAAAACAAATATATGTTTAGTAACTATTTGTTGCACAATGTTTCATAAAAAAAAAAAAAAATTGAATTGTGTTTGAAAAATGGTATTTACATTATATTTATTTTTTTTTTAAAAAGTTATCATATGTAGTATTGTGCAAACGTAACAAATGTTACAAAATGTTTTTTCCGTAACTTCTTTATTTTTTTCCAATTTGCCAACAACAAGCCCAAGTGTCTGAAATTTCATTAATAAATTTAAAGAATAAGAGAATAAGAAAAAAATAAGAAGAGAGAAAAGAAAGTTATTGCACATACATCATCCACGAAACCAAGAAGAAAATATTTTTAAGAATAAAATAAATATGTATGTATATATATATATGGGAGAGAACATTGAAGATGAAAAAAGGGAATTCGATTTTTTTTTTTCGAAAAGAATAAAAAAAAAATTGAAGAATAAGAGTAAGAAGGAAAAAAAAAATTAATTAGAGAAATTTTTAGAAAATTATAATTTAAGGAGGAACATTTGTAAAATTTTATAAGTTATATACACGAAAAAAATTCAATAAGGCAACAAGGGTCTAGGAGGAAAAATGATAATTTTGGTGTGTGTGAAAAAAAAAATTAACGGACCAGCATGTGCCCAAGGGGGGCACGTGTATAAATTTTTATAAGTAAAATGCAACTATGTAAAAAAAAAAAAAATTAATGAACCAGCATGGGCCTGGGGGCACGTGCCCCCTTGGGTCCGTCATCGTATATTGGCAAATTTCGATATCAAAACCTGAATTTGTAATTTTTAGTTTAATTTGTGTCTTGATCGTTAGAGCTAAACAACAAATGCATGAATACTATTGATTCGATGAGAACATCATTCAGAATAAGTATGTGATGTGAAGACTATATATATGCACACTAAGTTTGTTAGGTTAGGTCTACAAAATTAAGGTTTTAATTCAAATATTTCGAATTTTCAAAAGTTCCACTGGTCGAAACAGTCGGACTTTTCTTACTAGTCCAACTTCTTTCTAGAGTTAGAACCCCTGTTTCAAAAAGAAAATTGTTTTACAATTGATTTTTTTTCTTTTTTAATCCAAACTTTGGGAGACATCCTTTATTGATTTTAAATTTTTTTTAGGACTCTCTCATCTATAAATATTACTCTATGCTTCTCTACTACACATGATTAATGAGATTATTATTATTTGAGTAAGAAAGCTTTTTGACAAAAAAATGGATTTTTCTAAATGTTTCTCTTTATTTGAGAGCACACACCTTTTTAACGGAGTGATTTTAGGGTAAGGTTCTCAATTTGATCAACACTACAAAGGCTACTATAGAATATCTTGTTCGGTTAGAAAGTACAATTTAATTTTCTCCTTTCAACTTCGTGTTTGTGAGGAAGGCGGGTTCAAATACACTACAAAGGGGACAATTTGTTTCTGGAGCATTCGTGTTCTTCCGACAACCTTTCTACAAGGACTAAGGAATCAATCTAAAATTTGTAGTAATTGGACGAGGAGTCACAATAGTAAGCCTAACGCGTTCAGCAACTAATTTTTGACAGAGTAAAGTGAGTGTGAGCCTAAGACAGAGTTAATGTTTCTTCATTATAGTAGATTGTTTGCACTCGAGATGACTAAGTCTCCGTGATTTTTTTCTTTGGGTTTTGTATGCAAAAATTTAGGTGTCATATTTTACTTTATAGCACTTTATTTTATTTAGTGCTTTGCGTGATTGATTTTTTTAATTTGGGCAAAATTAAAATAATCAGAAAATCAGACAAACGAGTAAGTAAACCTATTCACTCCATCTAAGTTTTGGTTTAAACTTTTTCAACCATTTTCGCATCGCGCAACTCACACAACATGCATGAGTGGTCTGAGGCTAGAGAGGAGTCAAAGTTGCAGTTCACGTCCAACTCTTCTTTAGTGGTGGTTGTGGAGTCTGCCACCACCCGGAAGGGTGAAAGCTAATTTTGATGTAGCTTTTTTTTAACAACTCTAAGGTGGCAACTGGAGGTGTGGTTTCTAGGAACTCAACTGGACATTTTTTGCGAGCAACAATGTGTTTTATAGACCATGTTTCGGATGCGCTCATGGGATTACATCAAGCTATGGTGGAAGGCGGTGCAAAGGTAACTAAATTTTCTTAAATTAGTATTAAGGAGCATTTTCCTCGTTATAACGTCACTCTGCAACAATTGGATAGTTCCGCGGGGAAGAGGGTTGAGTCAATTTTTTTTTAGGAGAGTTTTGTGTCAATTTGGTTTTGTACCAATAATTGAAAGTGGAGGGGGGGTTTATTTATATTTTTCCTAGAGTCAAAGTGCTCAATTTTTTTTTTTCAATAATTAAAACAATTGCTTTGGTTTTTTTTTGAAACAATTGTTGGAGGAAAATTAATTTTTTAACAAATTTTTTTTTTTACCACTTCTATTTTTGCATGTAATTTATTATTTTCTCTCTGTCTTTTCTTTGCACATAGCTACCAAATTTCCTTTGTGGCAAAGGAGCGTACCTATTTGACACAAATGATCAAGTTGCTATTGCATCTGCATCAATGGCAAGCTATAATTTGCATATGATCACTCACACTTATAAAATTTAAAAAGTATGGCCTATACATGGATCGTGTTCTTTAAGATGAACCAGATACAGCAAAAAAACACGCTTTTGTTAATGAATGATGGAATAAGAACGAATTATATTTCTAATGAAACAGTGGATGATTAGTAAAATACAAAAATGCTATCTGGGTTGATTCAACCTGACTTGATTTACAAGAGTGGTGGTAAAACTTTTCACTAGTGTGATTGTTCGGCCGAGTTTCAATAGTTGATCTTAGTAAAAATTTAACAATTTTAACCTAAATCACATAATTCTTTTAAATAAGTGCCGCTGCTCACTCTTGCTCCATAATTATTATTTAACTATTATTTGTATTTGGATGGTGCTACTAGGGTTGCAAAAAAAAAACACTTGTTCATGTATAGTTTGAAATTGACTCATCTAAAATTCTAAATGAATTGAGCTTGAACTCAATTATTGGACTCGTTTTGTAAACGACCTGATTCTCAACTTTGTTACACTCGACTTGTGTAAGTTTATGAACATTAAGCTCACATAGGCCCGTATGTTTTTATGAAAATAAGCTCATGAAGACGTTTATAAATATTCCCTCGTGAAGACGTTTAACATAAGCTTATAAACATATTTCATGAACATCGACTTGTATGTGAGTTCATGAATGAATCAAAACGATCTTAAACAGATTCAAATCGAGTTCAAACACAAATATGACACCAAAGTTTATTTTTTTATTAAACAAGCCCAAACTTTTCAAAACAATGATAAACCAAACCCAGGCTAAAAAACTCATCAGAATCCCATGATCCATCCACAAACGAACTTGTCGAAGCTCAGCCCGGCTGAGTTCATTTGCAACCCTAGGTGCTACCCAAACCAATTGGGCTTGAGTCTACCACAAAATGGTGGGGCCCACTCATATCTGTTTGAGTATTAGACTCACCCTGGGCATTGTTTATTCTTGTATTCATGTCGTCAATGATTGACAAGGGGTCAACCATCCCGTTTTAGTTTCATGGTTGCTTTGCAGCTGCAGAATAAACCAATTTAAAAATGTAAAATTATATTCATCCTCAACGAAATTCAGAACTTCGAAATGAACACAAAACTATACAATGTTATCCACTCATCACAGAAACATAAAGAATTCACTGTATGCTTCCAATTTTCCTCCCGCAGACAAAATTGGCCGATTGAACTGCCAACCGTCACTAGTTTTCTGGATCGCTCAGTTTAATCCAATAGGTAGCATAACCTTGTCACTAAGATATAATACATTTCTGAGAAAAGAACAAGTAGATGAATAATGGGAAGTTAACCTCAGTTCCATGACATTAAAAATTATCATACAGTATTGGAGGATAAGTAGAAAAGCTAAGAAGTTGTACTATTTACTAGATTGCCTCATCTACATAGCTTGTACAGTGACTGGTTCAGCTAGCAAATCAAATATCTACAGTTCGAAAAATGAACAGAAAAAGTGAAGTGTTGACTCACTCGGTCTTTTACCCTAGATGGTTTGCCACAGCAGGCCTTTGCCTTTCATGCAAGGTTCCGTGGCTATGAAGAAACGAAGCCATGTTTGTGGGAAGATTCCTCATCAGTGATCCCATGATTTCCCTTATAGTGTTGAACAGAACCTTCGATATTGCAGCAATTTCCACCTCATATTGCTCATAAACGAAAAATGAAGTGAATGCAAGGACCAATGCTGCATTTATCTCAGATAAGGTCAAATAATAATAATAATAATAATAATAATAATAATACATCTCTCAAATGGAAACCAGTATTTCATACCTACACCAATTGCCACTGTCAAGGAATGTGACAGCATCAACTTGAGGAAATACAGAGAGAGTGCTGTCTGCATTGGTTAAGAAGTTATTAGAAATGCAAATCTTAGATTCTGCACTCAACTAGAATTTTCTTTCGTCTCATGTCTGTGACGTCGTGCTAACACCAAGAGTAGCACAAACAAAGAGAGTCCAAGCAAAGAAATCACTCTAATATTAGCTCAGTTACATATGGTCATCACAATTAAACAACAGTATATATTTTACTTTAAGCATTTTTCAAAGAATTTGTGAAACTAAACTATAATGTAGCACAGACATCAATTCATTTGAACCACATGTCAACAGAAGGGTCAAAGATTCAGACAAAAACTCCAATTAAACTTAAAATTAAAAACAAACTGCTCAAATGAGTTAGCTGAAGTTTAAAGTAGGTTAAACCAATATTGCCTTAGAAATTTTGACTAGACATGCAACAATACATAATGCATGTCATGGTCCCTAGAAATCAGTTGCTCCCATCCTGGATTGACATGCCACTAATGTACCAGAAGGGTGATTGTTCATGATAATAATAATGTTAATACTAATATTATCATAATCCCTATGGCTGCTGCTTGTAATCACTCAAAGTTGAGGCCGTTTTAGAAATGTAATTAAAATAAGCAGGCAACTGTAATTTTTTTCAAGAATAAAACCATTGCAGCAGATTACAGGAGAATATATTTGTCTTCATTGGCTTGGGGATTGGGTTTAATATTTCCAAATGACTAAGGATTGTTTCTGTTATTGTGTTTTTTCGTTTTTCTATTTTTTTTTCCTTTTAGAAAAGGAAGGGGCAGGCGCCAGGCAGAGCATGAAAATGACGATCAAAGATGATGTGTTTAAGGAGGACATTATGAAGGGAAATCTAGGAATAGCATATCCGTCAGAACTTGGAAATTTGTTGGGTAAAGAAGTGCAGAACATTTCTACAATATCTCAAACAAGTCAGACATGCTTCTCTTTCAGCAGCAAAAGCAGTATCTTCAGCTGAGAAATCAATTATCCATCAGCCAAGCAAATGTTCACCCCTATCAGAATATATAATTCAAATTATGTTTAAATGGTTGGCAAACAGACTGCACTATTGTGCCTCTACCTTAAAATGGAAAGAATAACGAACACCACTTCAGATCTTTCCAGTAAAAAGATGTCATTATCTAGTGTTGATTCTGCCTATATGGGTCCTTGGAGGGATAGACTGGAGACAAACCTAATTTTAAACATTGAATTACACAAAGCAGGTGCTCTCAGACTCAAACTGACATTCTCATGCTTGTTAAACAAACTTTCAGAACTGCACCAAGCCAAACGTCTTTAAGCAAAATTTCTGCATTTTTGGACATCAAGATCGTCTAGATCATTTCATCAAGTACCATAAAGAGGTGGAAGATGTAATATCAGAATTCAAAAGTAACATAGCATCAAATATGTCTCATACTCATGTGAAATCCTAGATCAAAAGCTCTGTAATCAAGCAGATGTAATATCAGAATTCAATGGTTAGAAGAAGATTACTCTCAACATTTTTCAACGTCTACTTATATAGGGTGAGCAGACACCCTGAACTTATGTTTGCAAATCTTTAAGAATGCCAATGCTGCAATGACTCAGCTGAGTGGTATGACATTTATGTTGGGATGGAGGGGACTCAATCTTGTGCTCTACTTTCAAATGAAATAAAATAAATAACATAGTAAGCATAAAAAATTTACTTGGAACATGAATCAAACAATTTTATCCAGAACTAAATAAAGATTTCAGTAACTGCAAACCTTTAAAAAAGTTATCCAATCCTCTCCTTGAGCCAATGATCTTGTGACATGAATCACACCGTTCCACATACATGCTATGCTTGTAATTGAATTTCTCATATCTACTTCTGAGATCTGAAAACAGGATAAGGATATCCTCTGAATTCTGAAGCCAAATCTGTTGCAAAGGTATCATAGTCAATAAACCTGAAACAGTTTTTGGACAGAACAGGTCTTGATTACTAAACAAGAACGCAGAACTTAAGAGGTCAACCAAATTAAGCTTGAAAACCGCAGCGATAAAATCATTTACACGGGAGTATCAATGCTACAAGGCTTGGTTAGGTTATAGGCAATCAACTCCATTGTATAGGTCATTCAATCAATCTAATTCTAACTTACCAAGTATATTATGAAGCTCGCATAGAACAAGGAATACAGATTTCATAATCTATAACATTCAAAGAATTAAGAGCAACCTTAAAATGTAGTAGGTTCTCCATTACCAAATAAAAAAGAAAAATAAATAGGCATAAAATAAGACAAGCATTAAGCAAAAGAATTTGTCCAAGAGAAATCAAGCAAGCATAGTGAAAGCAGAAAAAAAAATTGTCTGCTACAAGATGCAATGATGTCATGAAACCCAGAAGGAGTAGAAATGTTTGTTCTCAAGCTTAAACAATGTTACCCACCAAAGAAAGTTGTTATTTGTCAATACTTACATATTTGAAGGAAGAATACCATATCCATAAAGGATAATTGTGAAAAGCAGCAGAAGCTTAGCTGCAGACGAGACAAAAGTTCTTCCGCAGAGGAAAAACCAGTAATACAGCAGAACCAGGACAAGAAAATGTGTAAATGTTTTCTTCTCATCTCTCCAGAGTAAAATGTCTGCAACTGCACTAACATAACTGAAGGTCAATCTTACAGTAAAAATGAACATATGAACAATTTTTTGGGGGCAAATAACGTATAAAACATTTTATAATGCAAAAGACTATTTGAATGCACGTACTTAGAAAGTATCACGGCATCACCTAGAAAAATTTTCCAAATGAATATTGTGTTGAATAGTTCAAAGAACTGTAAAGAAGTGTCTGTCAATAATCATCTGCTGGCGTAATTTACTTGATCCGAATGCAGGGGTAGATGGATGTAATGTTTACTAAAGTCTTTACTGTGGTAATTTGAACCATGTGGCTGTCACGAACAAAAATTGCAAAAACCAAATATTCATCCTAGTTTAAGGAGACAGATAAATGAATTTAAAAACAACTTTTATCTCCTAATATGTTGTGATAGAATTTCATGCATCAGGGAGAAGATGATTTTAACAAATGCAGTCATATGATTGCCATGACAAGCTGATCGAATTTGGACTAAACCCAACCACAGCCCAGTGATTAGGATTGCTAGGACAGTGCTAGCCATGTCATTGTGCTTTCCCATGTCTATGGTCAATAAGCCCACATCAACACCATTCAATTCAAAGGAAAAAACTAACCCAGGACAAAAACCAATGGACACATATGCATAGCCAACATGGGCTGACAGGGTTTAAGATCTTTTGATCTACCAAACAGCCCAAGTAATTGAAGATTCCACCCAATTACACTTCTTCACATTTAAAGTGTTAAAACTATATACTTCAGTTGCACAATGTAAGATTGCTACCATTGCAGAGCTCCAAATAAGGCATCATATAATGAAATAAGGTTCCAACCTTTCCCACTGCCTAGCAGCTTTTCCACTTTTGATTCTTCATCAGAATCACTGCATCTCTTACTATATGGGTCTTCAGCTAAATGTGAGAATGATTCAGTAGTTAACTTCACCCCTTCCTGTAAATTCAGCAACAAATGCACAAAGAACCAGAATATAATTAAAGATCACATTTTCCAGATTGGTTAAGTTAATGACCAAAACAGTACACACTTGTTTTATTGTTTACTCAAGGCATAAAGGAATATTGGAAGTGACATAGAGCATACTAACAAGAAATTGGACAAATTGGAAATGTCAGCGCGATTTTGAAATTGTGTAATCAAGTTTTGGGTTGAATTGGAATCTTTTATGTTTACTTTAAGTTAAAACTCTGTTGGTCAGGTTTATTTATATTTCATAAAGTTGTACAAGTCAAGAGTATTTTAATAACACTAGATTTGTTGCAAATGGGCTCCAAATAGTGGCGCATAAGTCATACTTTGAGTTAAGTTTTAGATAGTCATGAGACCTTTAGTATGTCTATAACTTAGTAGAAGTTTCTTAATGTTGAGGCAATAATCCAAGTACTAGTAGAAAAACCCTAGCAGGGTACAAATCGCTTGTATTCTTTCAATTCAATAGAATTGAATCATGGAAATATGAGATTGTGTTTGTATATGTTACTTAACTATTGCAAGGGTGTACCAAAAGTCCGCATTAATCCCAACCCATTCTCCTGCACACTGGCCCTTACTTTATACTAGAGTATCAAATACTTGCTGTCCAGGGCTTCCAACACATTTTTTTAACCACTTTTCATCCACAAATTTTATATCTTTTCTTCCACCTTTTCAGAACCTAACTCTAGAAGTTTTCCGTAGCTAAAGCCCAGCACAAATCTAATGGTCTACAGCATTATTTTAAATTTCCCAAAATCGTCCTACATCAGCTTGGTCTCCAAGCTTAGAGGATCCTACTGTTTCACAGTTGTTCTGATCTCGAGATTATAAAGTCACCATGAATACTTTAGATTGAGTGAATGATAGGATGGATTCAATTTTAAAATCTATGGCTTTGCTGAATGCTACTTTGGTGCGGCTATGACAGTTGTTATTCTTGTTAAGTGTAGGACCTGCAGGTATATAGGTACGCTTATGGAGATGGAGGTTATTGCTCGTAAAATAATGGAGATCCCATGACATTAGGTTAGGGTGTAGACCGAAGCAACCTCAAGAGAGAGAAGGAATAGCAATGATGGAGATCCCTGTGTACCGCTGTCCTTTCATTCCTTCTAATACTTGCTCAATAAGGTAGGTACATCCCCTATTTCTAGGTATATATGAGTGCAGTGGAAAACTGGCCATAGCAACTGCACTGTTGGAGCAATATGGCCAACTAAAAATGCTGCCAAGATCTGAAGTATGGAAAGGACATGGGAAACGGACAGAATACAGTATGGATACGTATACAAATTCTTAAAAAATGGATATGGATACACAAGGACACAACAATATATATATATTTTTTAAGTATGAAAATCAATATATATGTATCCATAGATAAATTTAAATAATAATTGTTTATGTTATATATATTGTATCATTTCTTTATAAAAAATATTATGATTAACAAACAAGAGAAGAGTAAGAGTATATTTTTTCGTGACTCAAATCTTTTGATTGACTATTGAATTTCATCCTCTATTAGTGGAGGGCTTGTTTAAAAGGAAAAAAGACATGGGTGGCACTATGACTCGGGGTGTCAGTTAGAGAAGGATAAATTTTGGACTAAATCATGACGTATATCTCAATACTTCTTTTTTGAATAAATTTTAAACTTTTCTTAACAATTATACTATGATAGTATTGATGGAAAAGTTACATTTTAGTGTTCAAAACTTGTTAAATATGTGGTCTGAAGTATCTGAGAAGTATCAGATACGTGTTAGAAATAGAAAAAACATATTTTAAAATTATGGATGCGTTTAGCAAGTATCATACACATATCCGTGAGTATCCGAGGAGTATCGGAGACACAATACGGGTGAAGTACATAAAGCACGTGATGCAGCAAACATGTAACACATGGCATAACTATCAAGATGTATACTTCAATAGAGATCGCAACTCAATGAACTCTTGGCTTCAATTGCCAAAGCCAAGAAACCCCTAGGATCTTATTGTAGGCTGCAACATAACTCCAATGTCAAACCACAGCTACACAACATGCTTGGAGAACTCTTTAGGCTCTGCTTCCAACCCAAGCAGACATTAGACATGGAAGACAAGTCAAAAGTTAATTTTGCATAATAGAAGACTGCATGATGAGGCATATGGTTACTCGAGACTAGCTAGTACTGTAGATCCTTGCTCTAACCACCCAAAAACCATAGTTAAGATTTTAAGTAATAAAAATGACTACAATATTGGTAAAATTATAGTAACATGAGTGGTGAGTAATGGACATAAGATAATAGGTGTGGCTGCAAAAAATGCACCGATGACATGTTTTAATCCTAAAATCCAATCAATTCTTGCAATTCTTGTGTTACTGTCCATCCCCACTTTTCTAAGATTTCCAAATTCTCCTACTCCCCTTCTCCCTCTCTACTTCTACTAGTTACAATTCTTGCGTTACTGTTCATCCCCACTCTTCCACTACTTCAGCCCCAAAACCTTGTAATACCAAGCCTTAACAACCCTAACCAATTCTCCTACTAATAGGCCTTAGGGCTAGTTTGGTACGCAGGAATGGAGGTAGAATGAAATGGTCATTCTACCTTTGATTCCCTTTCTCTTGTTTGTTGTGCTACATTAGAAATGGAATGGTCATTCCTAGTCATTCCCTTGAAATGCTCATTTCAACAAAATCATTCCTCTTCTTAAGCTATGGAATGGCCATTCCACTCCCATTTCTTATTAAAATCACCCTCTCTCTCTTCATTAATTTCTCTCCCTCTTTTACAACTCACTCCAAAATATATATATATATATAACAGGTATATAAAATTCATTTATCTCTCTCGTATATATATATACCTATTATATATATATATATATATATATATTAGGTAATTAGCCTTAATTTCACTCTGTGCAATTTACAACTCACTCCATGAATATATATATATAATAGGTAATTTGAGTTAATTTCTCTCTCTCTCTATATATATAATATGTATGTTATATACTTGCCACACGCCTATATATATATACATGTCACATGTTCATATGTATAAATTGCTATATTTTAAGTTGTGAAAGAAAAGGAAGGTTCTTGTTTTATCATTTGCATTTTTAACATGTTGGAAGATATTACCATTTCATTCCTACATCATTCTCTATCCGCAGCCAAACATTAGAATGAGAATGGGCATTCCATTCTATTCTCATTCCCATTCCATTCCCAACTTCATTCCATTCTCATTCCATTTCATTCATGCGTACCAAACTAGCCCTTAGTGTAATACAAAAAAAAACATAAAATAATATATTTGTCCAGCAACTCCAACACACTTCTTACGTAATTTGCTACCACCTATCATGTTTAAAAGGAAACAATTTCCAACCAGTTTTCATCTACAATCCTACCTTTTAAAGCCCTAATCATACAAGCTTCCCATAGCTAAAGCCCACCTAAAATCTTATACTAGACAGATTTATTCCACATTTCCTGTCACTGTCCTACATCAAGTAGCCTTCATATCAGTGTTAGTATTTGCTGGAATTGCCAAGGAGATATTTGGAGCAAAAAACATCAACATTAAACGATCCCAACTAGCCAAGATAGCTTTTTAGAAGGTTAGGATATATTTGACTTTGTAAGAAACAATATCTACTGCATCTAAGAAGCATGGATACAAACATGGAACATGAACAAAACATGACACAGATATGTTTAAAGAAAAAAAAGTTTAAAAACAAGACATGGCTATGGCAATAACATGACAATAAAACATATTTTTTAATAGCAATTACTTTATGTTATATACAAATAATTTTTCCATGAAAGTAACATGTTTAGAACTTATAATTCATATCACTATAATCACCCAGTTGCATAAAAAAGGACATAACAAGGACGTATTTATCCTTATGTATGTATTTGTGTATCCATCTAGATGTGTAAGTTTATATGTACACACATGATTTGAACTTCTTTCCTACTCCTATAGTCACTCCTTTTATTACCGTACTTTTGTTTTTCATTATGGTCAAACTTTATATTAATTTTGATGAAACCTTTTGACTTGATTTTTCTTACAACTATACTTTATTTTCCAACTAAAAAAAACAACTTATCCAATGTTCTAAGTTCACTGGTCACATGTTCACACATGTTTCAGAAGTGTCAATGAGGGCTAGCCTAGTGCACAAGACTCCCACCATTATAGGGTCTAGGGAGGATCAAATATATGTAGCCTTACCTCCGCATGTGGAGAGGTTGTTTCCCATTTCAAACCCGTGATCTTCATGTCACAATGGAGCAACCTTACTGCTGCACCAAGGCCCGCACTCATTTAAAATGTTTATGAAATTAAGAATTTTACTCTTAAAATGTGGAAGCATTTAAAATGTTTTAGACACATGTATGAGAATGTCTGAGAAGTGTCCGTCGGAGAAGCGTCCAAAACGGATACAACTTCTTCTTCAAAGTGTCCGTACTTATTACTACATTGTATAAGAGGAGCTGCTTGGTTTGACACATCAAATGGTATGGAACGAGTCTAACAAAACAAACCAGAAAAGTTATCTTTTACCAATATCAAGAGAAAATACCATAGTACAAAGCTAGAAATAATTAGTAGCAACTTAAAAGATATTAGATAATACAAGATATTTTTATTTTTCCAATGATTATTAAAATATTCTCAACCTATATCTATATGGTAAGGGACGAGCATTTTTATGGGAAGAAAAAAGTGGTGGTAGGGAAAAACAATGGAAGATGAAACCTTATAAATGACAAAGAGACCAACAAAAATAGTAAAGCTAAGAAACTTACTTCCAAGGAGACAACCGGTGAGTATCCCATATGTTTTTGAGCAGCAGAGCAATTGAAAGTTCTAGTGCATGAAGCTAATTGAAAAATTCCATGAACTGACACAGAATTGTTATGTAATCTGTAGTCCATCTTAGCATGCATCCATTTGGCAATCAAAACAATATACCAGACTATCCAAGCCGGAAGTTTGATCATTGGCCTGCAATCAAGAGTGGAAAAATAATTTCAGGGAGAAATATGACATAATCCATTACAAGTATAAAAAAATTACCTACACAGGTTTGAGTTACTTCATCATAAATGAAGTAATAGGGAAGGTACCATTGGTATTTTCTCCTCTACTAAATAATGAAGTTTGCCACCATGCCATTTTCTGTTAATTACCAAAATAGTTAGCGATGGAGTGCCAATCACCAACATAACTTGCAATGGCATTAACTCAGCGTGTGAAGTTCTCAGTTATCATGAATCTTCTCATGGAAATATGTTAAGTCACTAATATTGGATCCCTTAGTTCAGCCCCGCATATAAAACTTTTAGGGCATTGGGTAATCTAGGGTCCGGCTTTCCTTGTGAAGGGTTTTACTGACTCTAGTCTGCTTCAGTCAAAATTAAGTGGGGCAACTAGTAACATATTTCACAATCATGTCATCAAGAATGTGAACTACCCATGGATGAATTTCAATAAAATGAAGTAACACTGTCAACTGTAAATTATCTCACGTTAAAAATTTAGATGCCTTCTTTACCTCTGATACCCCAAGCCTTCCAGAATGAGAGAGACGAAATCCCAGAACTTCACTGGCTCAAGATTTGTGATGAAAAATGCCTACAATATGATTACGATAGGATATCCTTTTATGAATAGATCATAATAGAATTTTAAAATAATGAATGATACCCAAAAGAGTTTGATATGGGGAAGCACCTTTCCGGACACAGAAACCATCCGAGAGCATAGAGCTTCTTCTGCACAGATATGGGCATGGGCAACATTCTCCACATAGGTGAAGTCGGACATGTTTTCCCCACTTCCTATAATAAACTGAAATGAGAAACCATATTACTTATTCAAAGAGACTAAGAAAGAAAGTCCTATGTACTCCAAAATATTATTGAGAAAATCTATCTGAATAAACAAACAGCAATCAGAAGCAGTTCCAAGGATGACCACAAATTTGAGTTGTATAGCAGCTAAAATCTCAGGTAAATCATGCTTTTCTCATTTTGTTTCCTTTCTTTTGGGTAGGATAGTCATCGTATGCAGAAAAGACACTACATAAAAGAATTTGAATATCAAAGACAAGGGGCATGAAGATCTAAAACCAAAACAAACAAACTAACAAACAAATAAGCAAATGGTATCCATAAAAGCTTATATTCAATGTAACTGTGACATCCTATAACTAATTGGCATATTCAAAATTACTGCTATGCGAGTAAATGAAGCCACATATCAAAATGAAGTACAAAATAGCATTCAAACCTTTGCCCAGCTAGATTTTTCTTTATTCACTAAAAATGGTACAAGTTGTGTATCTCCAGGTCCAAAGACATTGCTAGGACGAAGGGCACATGTTAGAAGGCCATTAATATCGTTAGCAAACAGGACCAGTGCCTCTGCTTGGGCCTTGAGGTCACTCAGCATGTCATCAAACTGTACCATTGTACACATATTACAAGAATAAAGGAGTCTTAGTGGGGAAAAAGAGCAAAGAATGTTCATAAACAAATGAAAGAGGAGTTCTCTAAATAAGACACATACTTTCCGAGGGTATGGCAAAGACTCATCTCTATTATTTATATCATGTGAACCGTCAAAAACCACATCGGTAGAGCTGTTGTATATTAGCCGTTTAACTTTGCACTCTCTGCAAGCATTGACAATATTTTTTGCACCTGAACAGAATCACAATCTAAGCAATATTAATCTCCCATGAATGGTTTCTGCGCCAAATAACCAAATAAAATCTTCTAGTAAGGCTCCTTACTTAAAAGAACGAGAATTTACCTTGAACAATGATCGTGTAGCAAAGATAGAAATCGTTTGTGTATGAATTAGTAGTCTCCATATAAAACACAACAGATGAACCCTCAATAGCTGCAAAGGATATATATTATGCATGCAGTTAGTTTCTCAGCCCCAAATTTGTTATTACAGCACATAACAAAAGATGATGGTGCAGAAAACCAAAAGGGCAACACAAAGACAACAGCACTGCAAACTACAAACAGTTGCTTTGTCATGATTACAGGTAAAATAAATCAAGGAACAAAGGTTAAGAAAGGAGTAATAAGTAAGACAATACTGTAAATTTTGAAAGCAACGTCAAACCAACTATGCTATTTCTAATTACGCATAACATTCTTACAATTTTGTGATTTTAATGACCTAAAATCTTATCTTTTACATCACATTTAAAAAAAATAGATCCACCATCAAATGTATAGACACTAAAGAAAAAGGGAAGCTGTGTTTTTTTATCATCATGAAAGATGGTGTAAAAATAATATAATATCACTGCAGTTGTTGCTTAAATTAGGTGGTCCTCACCTTTCCAAATAAAATAAAATAGGTAGTACTCCATTTGGAAGAGAGGAAATGGTAGGATAAGAAACAGAAGTTGATATATCTTAACGCGTACTTGAGTTTATTTCTGTGATAAGTAAATGAAAAAAAAAAACACATAAAAAATTCAAACTCACTGAAGTAAACAAGCATCACTCAACTACCCTAATACAAGTATCTGGCATTGTTGAGGTGGTTTGTTCATTGTGCCAGAAACAAACAAAAAAATTAAAATTTAATTCCTTTAATTTTACACATTCTATCAGCGGCCAAAAGAGGGTGACTGGCCCAATATTTTAAATTGAAGGGGAAAAATCAACAACAGAAATCAATTAAAACTAATTAACCATACCACTCACAACTTCACCCCCAAAAGTGAGAGAGATGGTTCTACAGGTAAAGTTCAAGAACAGCTTCAAGAAGATAAATAACATTTCCACGATTCATATGCACAACACAAATCCCAACAAACTGAATTTACAAACCCCTGATCCTCTATCTAAATGCCCAGGAAAAAAAAATGAAAAAACAAAACAAGAAAACACAATCTTTAGATGTATTCAATTGTTTTTCATACTTTTAATATACCCAACAGTTTATAATCACGTCCACTTCACTTTCTTGTGTCCTTCATAAAGAAAAAGTTATTAACTTCCCACATCTTGATCTCTTTTATTTTCTTGTATTTTTCTATCCAACCAAACAGAACCTAACTTAGTCAACTTAGAAACTTCAACCTATAACAACGATCACAATAGAAGACAATAACTATACATATATATAAGTATATATACCTTTGATAATTTGAGTTTTGTTGCGAACATTGACGTGGAAATAGGAAGCGTGACCAGTAGAGAGGGCTTCGGAGAGAATGGAATTCTGCTCAGAGGGATCGAGTTGGAGAGACTGAGCGGAATCGGCGATTCGAACGATCCAATTGCCAAGTTTCAAGAGTCTAAGAACGAGTGTTCTTCCAACGAAGCCTCGGCCTCCTAAGACCACGCAGGTTCTGATATTATGATCCCCTATCACCATTTTTGTCGAGATCAAGCGAGAGAAAGATGGGTTAGATAGAGAAAGATGAGTTAGAGCGGTTGTTTGTACAGGTAGAGTCTTGTTTGTTTGGGAGGTGAGAAAATACGATTGAGTTTTGATTAAATAGAAGAATATTTGGCGCCGAAGTCAAAACGTTTCAATGGGTCTACTTTACTAATGTGGGTGGGACCCAAGAATCGGTCAGATGACTCAGATGATCAGATGGTCCATTATCTGTTGGAGTGATGAATGAATAGCCAAATCAATATTCAAAAGGAAAGCGTTTTTGGCATAACCCTCCTATTCCAAAAAAATAATAAAATAAATAATAATAATAATAATAATAATACTAATACTAATAATGTTACCTTATTCTTTTGTTGACAGTTGTCGGTAAATAAAGGTAAAAGTGAGGCGAAAGGAAATATCTTATTAAATAGAAAATATATCAAAATGGTCAATAAAATTAATTTACCTTCTTATTTAACGGAAAACTAACTACAAAGGAGTAAGGTGTATTTTTTCTTTCATAATTATATCATAATCATCTTTCTCTTATTTACCTATAAATGAGGGAGACTACGGGAAATTATATAATATCCGATAATTATTAATGATGTGATATTTTTAACAAGTATAAGTCATTTATTTTTATAAAAAAATTATTAATTTTTCTACAATAAAAAAAATATATAAAGGGCTTATACTTGTCGGGATACCACATCATCCATATTCCCGAAGTATTGTATAATTTCTCGTCGGCTACATCTCTCTAATATTTTTTATTATGTCATTTCACCTACTATGTTTAATTTTTTTAAATCGTTTTTGATAGGAAAATGATATAATTGCAAAGAGAACCTAATATAAAAAGAGAGACCACTTTCTATAAATGTGAATATATGATATAGAAAGAGAATCGTGAAATTTGCAAATATAAGATATAGAAAGAGAGATTCACTTTCTATATATATATATAAAGAGAATTGTGAAATTTGCAATCGTGACAATCAATGTTTATATTTCAATTTTTTTTTTTTTTTACAAGATCCTCTCAACAAATCTCTCTCTAGAACTCCGCAAACCTCAATCATGTGGTTCAGATTCAGCCACATCATAATCTTGTTAAATTCAAATTTAAAATTTCTATTACAACTGAATTGGTAAGTACTAAATATAAACAAGATAATGAGGTGGCTAAATCTAAATTGCAAGATTGAGGTTTGCGGAGTTCTGGAAAGAGATTTCACTGGAGATGATCAATTTTCTATTTTTTTAGTCGGGCTAAATAACATCACTCTTTTTTACAATCCCATCTTATGTTATTTTTGGTCGTCCTTTATGTCTCTTATATTCCAAATCATCTATGTATGTGTTCAAACTATTTAACTTTGCTCTTTAATTTTCTTAATTACTCCTAATTTTTTTTCTTCATTAGGGACTTATGTTGCGTCTGGTACGCAATAATGGAATGGAATGCCCATTCCAGTCATTCCTTTGCTTGGTATTAATTTTAAAGTAAGAATGGTCATTCCCTTGGAATGAAAATCAATTCCATAATTAAACCTATGGAATGGGCATTCCATTTTCAGTAAGATTAAAAAAAAAAATCATATGACCAAAAAACCCTTCACTTCCATCACCACTATCACCACACCAACTTTACCACCACCACCACTGTAGAGATCGAGTCCAATTTTGATCGATTTTCATTTTAATTATCATTTTAAATAATGTTTAGTATGTTTTAGATGTGTAAAACATGTTTGAAAAGTTATTTAGAGGTTTTGAAAAGTTTTTGGAACATTTGAGATAATTTGAGAATTTTGGGTCAACGGGCCCCAGAACGCGATTCGGGTGGGCCTGGGAATCCAAATTTTTTTTGAGAAAATATTATTTTTGGTTTTAGACCAAATAATTGTTAAATAATTTAAGGAAGCGATTTCAGAGTCATAACCACTTTCAAAATCGAAAACAAAGGTCGGGAGGGTACGTTAAGTGACTTGGAGGTATTTTAGTCATTTCCTGCCCCAAGAGAATATAAATATCTAGAGCTAGAATCTCAGCCATTTAGATACACCAAATATATCTCTCTCACTCTCCCTCTTCATCTCTCTTCCTTCTCTCTTCATTTTAGAAACGTTGGGCTAGGATTTGGAGAACACCAAAGGCAAAGAGATTGCTCTACTCGGCAAGGGCTATGTATTGGACCGAACAAAATTCATTTTTGGTAAAGTTGAAAGGGATGAGAATTTGAAACATTAGCTTCAAGGCTTGAGATTTGAGGTAGGGGTGTGAATCTCTTCCCTATTTTGATTCTATATGTCACATACTTGTGATATGAAACTTTTATTTGAAAATTATATGAAATGTGATCTTTCTTGCATGTATATATATTATCTAGCATGTACTAGATAAATTTATGTGTCGTATATGTGTTGTGGAGGTTTATGAATGCATTATGTGACCTTGTATTCGTTTGGAAAGTTTTTCATGAAATTTGAGTTTTGTGTGAGAAATATGCATAAAAGAAGATTTTCTTGAAAATGCGTATGTGTTGTGATTTCCATGAGTTGAGTGAAGTTGCATTGAACATGCATGAGTTGAATTTGAAATGTGTTAACTTGAGATATGTTATGCATTGGATGAAATTGTGACAATCTTGAGTTTGGTGCATTTATGTGATAATGTGTACTTATGTGAGAAATTATAATTTTTGAGACACGTGTGAGAATTAATAAAGGTCTGGAGCTCTAGGGTGCAAGACCCAAAACTTGGCCAAGCGGATGTCGCTTTCGTCGAGTTAGCAACACGTATAGTGTAATTATAATATGTGATCTTGAAAAGACCCTTACTATAGATTATGACAAGCAAAAGTCCTCAGTTGAATTACTTTCCAGATACACGCAACGTTAAGTTTATTTGTGATTTGTGATTCTTTATAAACTACTTTTGTATTGAAGTGTGAGACATCATTCATGATTTCAAAAATGATTGTGTTTTAAGCATGAAAAACATCGAATTATACCATGTAGACATATAGAGATTTCATTGAGCATTCATGCATAGCTGCCTGAGTTAAAGTAGAGTCGGGTGGATCATTCCTAAAGGGCGTAGTTGTATGCTCACCCCCTTCCCCCAAACTTTTTTACAGATAAGGCACCGGTGAAAGACGAGACCTAAAGTAGCTCGAATGAATTTCCTTCTTGGAGTTTCTTTTAGATGATATGTATATAGATGTCCATGCCGATTTGTGATATGTTGACTTATTTTGGATATATTGTTTTACATTTGATTAACTTTTATGATACGAATTTCAAATGTATTTGCCACGAGTGGCTTATATATAACCCTTTTGAGATATGAATGTATGATGAATCATATAAGGTCCAAATGCATGAAATGTATAAAGTTATAACATGAAATGTATGAAGTTAAAGAATTTCAATTATGTTTCAATGTGTATGAATGGATTTGAGGATGAGATAGTGTTTGGATGTGAGTTACTTGGAATTAGTGGACAATTACAAGTCTTGTAGGATTGGCATTCGAAGGATTACGATGTATCGTAATCCCATTTACGATGCATCGTAGTGTCTTTAGCGATGCATCGTAACTAGGTTGGATATCTAGATTAGAAAACATAACATTTCGCAAGATGTTACACAACATCTGCGTGTATCATACATTACGATGCATCGAAGTAGGCATCACAATGTATCATAATTTGGTTGAGGATTTGGGGTGAAAAATATAACTTTTTACAAAATGTTATGCAGCATATGCGGTGCATCGTACACTACGATACATCGTAATGTATGGCTGGACTTAGGATTTGAGATGTGTTTGGAGGTGCATGTGTGACCACGTGTGGGGCCCATGGTGAGTGATTGATATTGAGTCATACGTAGGTAACGTATGTAGGTAATTACGCTTCCGTATTGATTTAAAAAGTAAGATTGTTCATTAGGGTTTAACAGACGTAATCACCCTCGGGATCCGGGCTCGGAGACAATTTGGTATCAGATTGTGATATCAGAGTGAGAATATACGTAAGTGGTATTGATGTTTGATAATCACCGTTCACCCCTATTTTTCTCGCTCTTAACTGGGATTCAAAAATTGGGGAGTGACAACTTGGTATCAGAGCTTACCGGATTTGAATACCTAGGGATGAAGGGAAAAGGTTGAACCACGTGTTGATTTGAAAGAATTTGATGATTTTTGAAATTATGAATTTGAGGTTATAATCGTAGATTTAAGGCTAAGTGTGTATTACGTGAAAATGCTTATGTGCTTACTTGTTGGTAAGACATGCTAATTGTGAAGTAACTTAGCATGGTGTGTATATGCATAAAAAGAACAATATAGCAAGATGCCACCACGTAGAGCTCGTAGAAGAGCACCAGCTCCCATTGATGGAGAGTAATTCATATACGACATAATTATTACTATGTGACAAATTGCTAATGAAACGCAAGAGAAGACACAAGCTCCACCACCTCCATATCACCACCTTCCTCCACCACCACCACCACTGTTGTCACCACCACCACATCGCATCGCCACCACTTTCTTCCAACACTACCTCCACCGTTACTCCCACCACACCATTGCCACCACCTCTACCTCGCTGCCACATCACCACCTTCCTCTACCGCCACTACCTCCACATCACCACATTCC
Organism: Cornus controversa; assembly: GCA_026545225.1. Classification (NCBI taxonomy): domain Eukaryota; kingdom Viridiplantae; phylum Streptophyta; class Magnoliopsida; order Cornales; family Cornaceae; genus Cornus; species Cornus controversa. The sequence goes on from CM048849.1 coordinate 44,071,783, forward strand.
TTCACCATTTCCACCACCACACCTTACCACCACCTCCACATTATCACCTTCCTCCACCACCACATATTTGTTGGTTTAATTTATTTGTCAATAGGAGGTGTATTTTAGAGAATTTGATTTAAAATTTATTTTATTCCCATCTCATTTCATATTTGCAACCAAACAATAGAATGAGAATAGTCATTCCATTCTATTCTCATTCTCATTCTATTCCCAGCTTTATTCCATTTCATTCATGCATACCAAACGCAACATTAATCTTTTAAAGTCACTCCACTCATCCACATAAATGTGTTGTTCTTGTTTATATTTTAGGAGTAGTTCTACAATACTCAAGGGATTTCTTAAATGTAGAAATTTCACCACTGATAAAACACTATTTTCCATTATTTATAGGAAGACAAAAGTGCAAAAAAATCCCCTAAGATTTTTCCATGTGAGCATAATACCCCATTGTACTTACAAAGCGAGCAAAAAAGTTCTCAAACTTTCAAAAAATGAGCAAGATGCCCCCTTGAGACTATTTTCAGCCAACTTTTGAAATACAATTCCTAAACTACCCCTTATATATAATATTTAAAAATAAAAAAAAATCATAGAATGCCAAAAACTCTAACTAATGAAATTAATGAAAGGATGACGGTGGTGGTAATAATATTTTACATTATACATGGAATATTACTTGAGCTATCATTATTTTAAAATTTGATCTTTTTTCTTAAAAAAAAAATTACTTACTTTATTAAATTTAAAATAATAATAACAACTATATTTATAGACAAATTAGAATAAAAAATATTTATTAGCAAAGTCTCGGATGGCATGGGTCTGCCTACATCAAATTATTTTAAATTTAATAACGTAAATAAATTTTTTATTTCAATTGTTCTATAAATACACTTATTATTATTATTTTAAATTTATTAAAGTAAGTAAATTTTTTTTTATAAAAAAGATCAAATTTTAAAATAATGGCTCAACTAATATTGTAAAATATTATTACCACCACCACCATCATCCTTGCATTAATATCATTAGTTTGAGTTTTGTTTTTTTTTTTCAAATGTAATATATAAGGCATAGTTTCGAAATTTTGTTTCAAAAGTTGGCTGAAAATGGTCTCAAGGGGACATCTTGCTCACTTTTTGAAAGTTTGAGAACTCATTTGCCCACTTTGTAAGTACAGGGAGTATTATGCTTACTTAGAAAAATCTCAGACTCTTTTTTTTTTTGCCTTATAAAAAATCATAGAAAATAGAATGTTACTAGTAATGAAATTCTCCAAACATACAAAATTATCGTGATATATAATAATTTTTCTTTTTTTTATGACCCAACACTCTACATGTTCAAGTGCAATAAAGGGAAAGCCTTCTCAAGCCGATAATGGGCCTCACATGGGACTTCTCTTTGTTAGCTCAAGTTTATATTGGGCATGGTGGGTCATACATTGTCTCTTTTCAATAGGTTTTAAGCCGATGTCGGTCTTAAAAAAACAGTCCAAAGAAATGAAAAACAATATTTAATGCATTTATTAAAATATATACATATATATAAATTTTGGGGGAGGATATCCGCACACCACTTGATAAACTCACTACACTTGTAGACAAATATAAATATATTCAATGAAAAATGATGTGTAACTTTAATAGGTGAAATTAACCATCTTAATCGAGTAATGATATTCGGCTTGATTTTATAGACAAAATATCATAGCTCAATCATCCTGAGCACCTTATCTCATGAACACCCCCACCCAAAAAAAATAAAAATAAAAATAAAATAAAATAATAATAATAATAATTAGTGATGAATGTATATCTAAAGAAAAATGATAAACTACTTAAACATATTTAAGAATATAAAAATCCTTCGACTCATATTTTAACTCTGAATTATCACTTATCGTTATTGATAGCCAAATGAAAAAGAAAGATTTTAAAAGAGACTATATAGAGTTGACAAAAAAATATGCAACGTTATCTAAAGTCGAATTAGAAAATTAATCTTATGAAATTTCGTTAATATACACTTATTTCTCATCTTATTTGTAAAATTACACTGACCTCTTTTAAGGTTTATATTTTTGTAACACTTTCTTCCTGTTTGCAAAATTATATTAATCTTTTTTGAAATTTGTATTTTTGTAACACTGACATTCTCTCTTGTTTACAAAATTAATTTGACCTCTCTTGAGATTTGTAGTTTTGTAACACTATGTTTTCTATTGTTAACGGGAGTTAATGGTGAACGTGTTCCACGTGTACACAAGAATTATTAATTTGTGTGATGTTGTAAGGATTGAAATGTAATTACACAAAAATCGTTAACGGCATTCTCTCGATAGCTTTGATGGGAGAGTTCAGTGTGATTTTGTAAATAAGAGAGAATGTAAGTATATGTTCACAAAACTTTAAAAAAGATTAGTGTAATTTACTTTATTTAATATCCAAAACATCATTTATAATAAAAAATGATAATTAACTTTAGTCGGTGAAATTAACCCTGCTCATCGAATAGTCACGTCAAAGAATTTTTTTACAATGTCAAAAGGTAATTTGTATTTATCTAATAACATAAGAATTCCCATATCGTTTAAAAAGGAGGAGAGAAAATAAAAACACACAACATAATTGGTAAAAAATTTTAGTAGATTAACCAAGAAAATAATTCGAAAATTATGGACATACATTTATTGATTGTGAAAATAATAATCTGGATTTGGCTTCTCTCTACTTATGAGAATTAAATAAGCATCTTCCATTTTATAAAATCAATCACAATCATTCATGCATGGTGTATACCATCATTTTTTTTTATTAATAATTCTACTTATTTAATGCTACATAAGTATGATATGATTTACATGAATGGAAGGCAAATGAAAGATATCAATTTGCCCCAGATACAATATTTAATATAATTATTCTTATAAATAATTTCATAATTATCTCTGAACTAACAGATAAATCCGAACGTCTTCGGTTTGATTCTTATCAAGTCCAAAAATATGTGAGTTTAAAATAACATGTGGTTTGCGGGTGATTACACATATTCAAAATTTACCTTTAAACAAAGTTCAAAGTACAGGTAGTTAGAAGGGTGGTTTCTCGTTTAAAAAAATAGCTATATAATGAAAATTCTAATTTCTCCAATAAAGTGATATAAAAATAGATTTTTTTTTTCTTGGTTATTGAAAACATTTGGAGCAAAACATATATAATAGGGTTCTTCCTATATTTATAAGTCAACATGAGAAGGGTAAAATGCAAAAATAAAACCCATGTTTGCAAAAAATCCTCAAAATCTTTTTTTTTTTGTTTGTGTGCAAATAACCATTTAACTATCACATTTTGTGCAAAAGAACCCCTCTCCATCAATGAAAAAATAAAAATCCAAAAATACCCTTTGCCCCTAATATTTGAGTAAAGGGAATTTTTTACTAATATTCTCTAAACTGTTGACAAATAATTATATTTATATTCAAACACGTCTTCTACCAAATTTATCTTCTATTTCATAATAAATTAACAGTTAATATTGACAATAAATTACATGTTTTTATTTTTAAATACAAATAAATGAATCTATACTATATATATTATAATACTAAATTGTAACATCTAATTCTTGAACTTATATATATTTATTGCTTTATTTTCCAATAATAGCAAATTTATTCTTTTTATATGCATTTTTTTTGTAAAATTTTAATTTAATTATACATTAAATATATCAAAAGATTCACCAAAATAACATCTAAAATATGTTTAGTGAAGTTTTTAAAAAATATATATTGAACTCCAAAAGTCACGTTTATTGATGGTTCATATGATTTTTTATTGGTGCATAAAAATTTATTGTCTGTAAAATTATTAGAGTAAAATGCAAAAAAAATAAAAAATTGATAATTTTTATCGATGAGTAGTGTTGTAATTTTTTAATTTTGATTGCATTTGTTGCCCACTTTATAAAGTTTAAGTAGTTTTTTTTTCTTTTTTTGAACTTTTGGAAATGGTGTCCCAATCACAAGAAAATGACACATTAAAAAATTCTTAAAGTGTGATCTATTTGACAAAAAAGTCCTGAAAAGTCACACTAATGGTTGGGAATAAGTACAGGAGGAGGAAGGTCAATTATGTAATTGTGGGCAAGCATACAAAACTGACTTGTGAAGTGTGCCTTTGAACTTAATGGATAGTGATATCAGATGAGACAGATCATATGAAGAAGCAACTTTGTTTGGTGAACCCATCCATCAACTAGAGAACTTTTTAACCAGAAAAAATAATAAGTTGTTGAACTTCTCACAACAAATGCTTAATAGCTACTCCATATCCTTCCTGCTACACACAACCCTATTTCTCTGTTTAAAATAAGGGAACTCTTCTGGTATGCAGTCCATATACTGATTAACAATCAGATGGTGAGCTATGCCAACGTGTGGATGGGTGCAAGATTTCACAGGGTGTTTGATAAACCTCAAAATTAAGTATTGTGAATTTTTTAAGTTCGAGTGCACTTTCGAAAAACATACAAAATGTTCGAGATATTGATGATGTTAGTATCTGGCTGTGTAAGTTCTCTATTTTTTCTTGATAATAGAAAATTTGATAACTTTCAAAAAAGATGAAAAACTTACAGTGGTGATAAGTGATGCACTTATACAGACAAACTCTTCGGATTCGAAAGATGATCGATTATCTATCCAAGAAGATAGAGAGTGCCTCTTATGGGAACTTGAACCCTCAACCATAATTGGAAGAATTTTTGGACAAAAATACCAAAGCCATTATCTCAAGTACTTTGGATATTAGTCAGAGAATAAAATATACTTAAAATGGAAAAAGCACATACAACTTTACTTCGAAAATATAATATTTTTGCATTAGTATTGCATCCTCGATTTAATATGACAAAGTAGTTGATGTAAATGCATAACACCAAAATTTTGTACAAGAATAAGAAATGGTGATGATGATAATCCTTCTTTTTAGCTCAGAAGCAACATCAAAGCTCAAGGAATAAAGATGCAGATGCAAAATCATTTTCCTCTTTCAGAGATTTTGAAAAGATGATCTTGCACTTAAAGCACCAAAAAATAGCACTCCAACAGTACAAACCCTAAACACATTACAACAGACAATCACCTGAAAATTACATGCATTGGTAATTCAGAGTTAAACCTGAGGCATTTAGTTCTTGAGCCCTCACCCTGATCAACTCAGTTACTTGTGACGGGTTAAGTCGGACATTAAGATTTGTCCTCAAGATCTGACAGATAATATGGCATTCGATTCATGTAACCGACCCTATATGGAGAAAGAGAGGGGGTAAAAGAATTTTGTTATGCTCCGGCAAAATTATGGAGCCAAGTTGACAAAGAAACCTTTTACATTTCCCAGCATTTTAACAAGTCATTTGTACAACTGAACAGTTTATAAGCTACTACAACTTTGATTGGAAAATGTGCGGTAGAAAATCCCAAGTATCACCAAATATTGCTCATCACCAATGCAATAGGTATTTCAGATTGATGTCAAATATATTCAGCTTACCTTAAAAAATTAAAAATAAACGAGAGAGAACACGAGGAAAAAATTAAGCGAAAGAACTTGAATTTTCAAAGGATATATTGAAAAACACTGGTGATTAATTTCACAAATGGATGGTTCCTTCCTATACACAGAATGGAAATGGGTAGTAAAAATCCTAAAAATTATCTTTTGCTATGCGGATGGCACCCAAGACTTCTCCATCATTTGCAGTGGCTGGAATATTCAATGACTGCCGGATCTCCAGGCTTGAAGTGCGAAGGAATGGATTACATGACTTCTCATTCTTTAATGTGGTTGGAATCTAAGACACCACAAACAGTACAGTCACATATGGTGAAGGTAAACTTAGAAGACCATATTTGCAAGAACAAATAAAAGATTGATGCTAGCAAAACAAATTAGCTTGGAAAATAATTAATCGTGTTATCTGATTAATGTGACCTTTGTCATTCAGAAACAACCCATGGGACTGCTACAGAGTCGAGCAGTTCAGCTCATCTGAAGTCTGGACTAGGTCTGATCTCAATTAGAAGTTAACAAATAAAGCTCACACTGAGAGAACTTGATCAACTCAAAAACCCTGAGTTGAGCCACCTGGGTCACTTTTGAGATTGCTATCATGTTACATTTGATCTATAAGGTTAAAAGTTGATGCCAAAGCAGAAAAGTTCATTCAACTTCTCAACAACCCCAATTCTAGGGACAGTTAAAGCCATTAAGTTCAAGGTTGCATTGGAGACGAGAGTTCATGGTAAAAGATAGTCGATAAAACAAGAACATCACACTCCAGAATCAGTCGGGTTGATTCATATCAAACATTATAATTGCCAGTGTTAATTGTCAGTGTTATATAAAGACTACAAATGTGAGACATGTTAATGACATATTAAGTGCATGCATCAACAGAGTAAATAAAAAAATTCTTATCACATAAAACTCGTCACAGGGCTAAACACTTGACCAGGCTAAACACTTGACCATAAATCTGATATAAAGTTAAAGAAAACAAAAAACTCATACCACTGCAGTTGTTAAGGCTTTCCGTACTGAATGTGCAGTCACACACAAATGCTAAAATTTCAAAATTAAATGCTCAGAAAGTCCTAGAATTCAATTACCAAAGGAAGTCAGTCTAGAATTACCGTTGGCAAGCCCTTATCCCGGAGATGGGCTACGCGGGCAGCATAGGTCTGCAGAGCTTCATTCCCTGGTTCTATAGACAGCGCAAACTTTGAATTACTCTGTCAAAGCATGTCTCACATATTTAGGGCTCCCAGAAACTAGTAAGGTTAAGATACTTGTTTCAAGTATAAAAAAGGGAGCAAAAATATGCTGAAGGAAACAAAACTTACCAGTGTATATTCGTGACCACAGTATATAGTTGTGTCATCCGGCAATGAAACTATCTTTCTAATGGAAGAAAGCATCTGCAGAAGAAACAATCAATTGTTATTAGACATGATACTTTTTTTTTTTATCTTTACAATTGATAACATAACTACCCTCATAATTTATATTGGCTGTTGTTGCTATGATGAGAAAACTTAATAATTCAACCTTTGCCTAGTGTTGTCATTTAAGTATTTACATATAATTATATCTCAGAAAAGAGCATAGTCTTTATTCTATAATAAATTTGCAAAACTACCCTGTTGCCTGAAAGATAGAAGTATCTTTTACAGTAACTTACATCTTCAACAGTAACACTATCAATAATTCAATTTTAAACCCAAAAAAAAGAAGAAAATGAAAGGCCAATAGAATCCTTAAAAAGTCAGAAAAAATGAAAATACTATAGCTTAATTTATCTAGATATCTTTTGCAATTTTTCCAGATCCAAAGCTCAATCTTTAAGAAATTTAACCAGAGATGTTTTCCTCTATGGATCATCATGTGGTAAATTCTGGAGAAAATCTACGTTCCAGTATAACAACATATATTTATATTACAAATTATAAAATAAACTAAAAATTCGAAAAGATCAACTAGTAACATCATCTTTAACTTCAAGATGATTTGAAGTTAAATGAACACTTTTGAGACAGCTAAATGTTTGAGGGTGTGAGAATGGTGTGCATGTATAAACAACTCAACTCAATTCAACAAAAAAATTCCCCAACTATACAAGATCTGCTATACAAATCCTCATTCACTTAAAAATCATGTTCCATTGATTTGATGAATGATTTTATGCTTACTTCAATAATGCTCCTTTGTCCTGGCTTCATGTATGACAAGAAAAAAGACAAGGGCTCAAAGTGATTCAGTTTTTATGCATACATGTTATGCATGTCCAATTAAGAAAGCAAAGAGCATATTCCTAAATACATCCCCACAATACTAAAACATGTCCCTCCAGTGCATGAATGTTTCACACAGTGTAATACCCATGTTAGAGACTACATGCTAAATTATACGCATCATAAACCCGTGATGTATACAAGAGAAAATAGGATGATTCAACAAATGTCCCTTGTCCAAGACTCCCAAAGATTAGATGGATATTATGGGTTCAAAATGATGATGTGTGATGGAAGAGCTACTGATGATATGACAGAGATCAGAGGGGAAGTCTAGGTAGAGATCTAGGTGAGCTCCAAGAGCCATTTTTTGAACTTCATTGAGCTACATATCTCCAGGAGAGACCTCCACCATGAGCCTCTTATATGTCAGCCTCCAAACCAACTAACCCTAGGATCCCAAATATGATGAATTCACAAGAATATCCCAAATCTCCTATCTTCTTCTCTTGTTTATCCATAGAGAAGACCATCCACAAAATTCTAAGCCACTTGTCCAACCAGGGTTGTACAGGATGCATGTAGAAAGGAAACAAGGTTTATCATAGAGAAGTTCATATGACATTGACATTTCAAGCTGACAAATTGGCTATGGTTGACGGTAAGATAGCATTAATTACTAGATTGCGAGCAAAAGGTAAGAGACAAAAGAATTACCAAAATTATCGTGGGATGAAGTTATTAGAAATGATTTTAAAAAGTAAAATATTAGGAGTAAGATGACTTGTAATAGAAAATAATGGAAAAAGAAATTTCATGTGCCCGACCCCATTTAGATAGGACTCGGGAAAAAATGATGATGATGATCACAAGCAAAAAAGTTTAGTATATGTACTATCTTTCATGACTTTAAATAAAAGTTGAACTTATGCCAATAAAGCGTTGTAGAATAGAGTTACTATCTCAAACCTCGTGAATAGATGGAGAATATAAAGCAAAAAAAAGAAAAAAAGAAAGTGACTTCATAAAATTTTCCAACTATTCTTCATTCATATGATAGATTTAACCATTATACTTAATTTAATTGAACCGTAATTACCGGGGAATAATAGGAGTAACTGTCATACTAACCAAACAGTCATGAGTAAAAAACTGATAAGGATTTGTTATCAATAAATATTTACAAATAAAACTTTACTTTTGATATCATCACCCAAAACAAAAGAACATTTAACTAAACTTTCCAATCTAATTCTTACAGTTCAAACTTTGAAAATCTGAACACATGAGTGATATATTAAAATCAAGAGGATACAACTAATCCTCTGATATTTTTACAACAAGAAGTGTTCAGCACAAGCAGTTCACTGTTTTAAAACAAAAATGTTACAAACTAAACATAAGAAAAAAAGTTGTGTACAACTATATGTAAAGCTGAATTTTCATACATACTTGCTAGGTGCATGTCCAAACACTATTGAATAGAGATCTCATATCAATAACCAAATATCACCCGTCTCACACAGGTAGTTCACACATTTAGAAGAGTCCAAGTGCAAGTAACATAGTCTCTCACACACCATTGCAGAATTCAACGATGGTGTTAGAGCTCATTGACCATCCTTATAACCTTAGAATTTGTTAGAGCTAATTGACCATCCTTACAACCTTCAAATTCTATATATATGAAATGGAACATAGGAGATTAATTTTGATTTAATTATCACTCTTTAGGAAGTACTCATTCCTTTGCTTTCAGAACACACAAGCAAGTACATAGCAGAGGTGAAGCAGAAGGACAAATCATTTTACAACATAAAAGCACTACAAAAGAAGATATACAACAAGTTTAAAGCTTGAAGTAGAAAATTTTCAGAGCTCACTAGTACAGACAACAACACACCAAATTGAAAATTTACCTGCTCAGTGGTTCCTTCAAAAAGCTTGCCACATGATAAGCTGAACAAAGTGTCTCCCGTAAAAATTGCACTTGATCCCGGAAAATAGAAGCTAATATGACCTGCTTTGAATTAAGATCAACATTAAAAAGTTTGTGCCAGCTTTGATGAATCCAAACTGAAATCTAATAGATTGTGCAAGGTCCTTTGTGAAACAAAAGTAATAATTTTTTCTAACTAATTTACTTCATTACTTGTAAAGTTAATTGGTTAAATTGAAAGCTCATTATGAATAATCTATTTTTTCTATATTTCTATATTACCAGCCATACTTTATGGAACAAAATGTTGGCAACTAGGAAACAACATTTGCATAAGTGAGTGAGGCAGAAATGTGAATTTTGAGATGAACGTGTGATAAAGACTAGAAAGGATAAAATTAGAAATGATAACATTCGGGAGATGGTTGTAATAGCATCAATTGAAGATAAAATGAGAAAAAACCGGTTAAGATGGTTTGGACATGTGCAAAGAAGACCTTTAGCTGTGGTTCCCGTTAGGAAAAGTGACATAGTCCACATGGAGGGTAACACTAAGGGAAGAGGAAGACCAAAGTTAACATGGGTAGATTAGTAAAGAAGGATATAATAGGATGTGAATTGAGTGAGGCTATGGCCTTAAATAAAGCGAAATGCAAACATAGGATTCATGTAGCAGACCCCAAGTAGTTGGCAAAAAGGCTTGATTGCTACTGTTGTTGTTTTATTTATGCATAATCTCATTCTTATCACTCGGAAGTGCAAAATCCATAATACAACTAGTTTTAAATTTCTTTTAAATACTCGTGTTGTCATTAACGTCACCCCTTTGCTTGTATTTTTAAATTGTCCAATTAGTCCTTCCAAACTTTATAAGAGACAAAATTATCCCATGAAACCAAAATTGAACCACATTATGTGAGAAAAAAGATGAAAAGTAAAACCATATGTTACTGAAAGGTTCACAATTTTGTGACAAGAATATGATGATTTAGGGATAAAAGGGCAAATGCCCCTCATTAAAAAATCACATAGATGATAAATCCTATATTATATTGGTTATCCTACTAGTTTTGTTATTATTTTAAGAAAATTTCCATGCATAATAAAAATAATGATGAGATAATTAAAATAAACCCCTTTAAAAAAATCCCCTAACAAAGTCCAAACAAGAAAATAAAAAGGAATGTGTATTGATATATTTTTTAACAGTTATATGACAAAGTCAGTAAAAAAGGAATGTGCATTGATATATTTTTTAACAGTTATATGACAAAGTAAAAAATATCATAGGGCCATAGTTATTCACATCAAAGGACAAAAAACAACATGACAAACACCAGGGTTGAAAGAGAATTTGACTTAAATGGTTAGGGGTATGAACAACTAAAAATGCCCCAACCAAAAATGTCTTACAGGAAAAATTATATAAAATGAACTTATGTAGTAATGTCCATAGGGGAAAAGAAGAGTTTTGAAATATTTGGTCTACTTCAGCTATTTTACTTGGACTTGGGTAAGCATGTGGGGTGCGGGTATGTGTAAATGCCAGATGTATCAAATCCCCCATTAGAAAAACACAAGGACACTTTTAAAAATTCAGTCTTTAATATATATTTTTTCTAGAGTAAAATAATGTTCTTATGTAACACAGTATTCAACATAGGTCTTTCACGCATTACAGCAATTAAAAAATAAAATTGAATTCTTGGATATTCTTTTTAGATGCGTGTCCAACCAAATGTGTCGAACACATATCCCATAATACCCATGGCTGAGTGACTTGTGTTTGACACGAGTACCTCATGTACTTTTGAAGAGTCCATGTAACATAGTCCCTAGGATACGTGAATCCACCCCCACAACCATCATGATGTCCAAAATAATTAAAGACAAATATTTCTCCCTGAATTATATAAGATGTTATTATCTAATAAAACCTAATTAATTGTAGTTTGTGCATCACTCAGTTATGCCAAAGTATATGCTTGATGACTTATAGAAATGAGCTCATGCATGCACCTCGAACACAGAGAGAGTGTATAGCCTAATTCTGCTCAGATGCCAAACAATCCAGCCTTGACAAAAAACATAGCCACCAGTCTGACAACATAGTTACTTGTTTTAAGAAAATTGGCACTAGTTGCCTAGTGCAACTCAGAATCTACCACTTTACCTTCCAACCCTCCCAAAATCCACTATCCCACATTTCTTCCTTTTCCTATATATAGGTGTGTGTGTATATAGTCTATGATCACACATATGGCTCGTGGACTATTTCTAGTCACATATGATGCATTCCCTACATCTACAGAAATGTTCAACACTGCAATAAATAATTTGAGTAACATGAACATTTTATGCAAAGAGGATCTTAGACCTAAAAGATTCATGCTGCACATTATAAACATAAACTTTGAATAATGCACGGTCACAAAAAACAAGGTGAAGGTGATATAACGATAAAAAAAGCTGATTTTATAAACAAATGATATGATGTGTTTTCATATACTAAATTCAAAATAAAAAATATTTCTTAAGTACTTCATCCAGATAAATATCTAACGGGTGAGTAAGGAAATCAACCTTGGGTATGACCAGGAGTTTCAATTATAAGCACCTCATGGCCTGCAAACATCCACTTGTCCCCGTCCTTCAAAACTATATCAATGCCAGGTATTTTGTCCTCGTCTATTCCTGAGCCAATTACCTAAAAATAACAAAAATAGAAAAAATTCAAAACAATTGTATGCAACATAAAATAAACCATGTAAAAATAAAAATAAAAAAACGAATGTGAAAGAAATATTACTAATAAAAATGTACACTGCAACTCTTTGTATCAAAAAATATATTCTGTAATATCCAATTCTAACCATGATTAAAGTGTGTTTGCCTAAAGGATATGGGCTAGCTAAAAAAGAATGCGATAAGATTTTCCCAGACAAAGAAACCAGGTCTCAATACAATTTAGATGCCTTTTTAAAAGGAATTCAAAAAGCATTATCAAAATTTAAGTAAACTATACGGTGAAGCATTTTTCAAGATCAAACCTAACTCAGCTGGTCAATTTTTTGTCCTCCAGAGAGTTATATAGGCTTAAAGTGCATCATTTGAAGGGACTAGATGATGCTTTTTCAGTCATAAATGTGGTTGTTTTGGTTCTTGTTCACATTCACTTTTTAGTCATAACGAATTAGCAGACGCTCAACAAATGTAGGCAATGTCTCCGAAACTAAAAATTATGATTTCAAATAAAGGACAAACATGTGTTGAACACATCTGGGGGTGTTCAAGAAGTGTCGGTATCCACACAGGAATTCAGGATAGTATCAAACACAAATATGGTGTTCTCCTGGAAGTTTCCGTGCTTCTTAGCCATGTATTATAGAAAGCCAAATAACCTTCCAAGAAAAGCCGACGATTAAAAAGGAGTCTTCCCCCTAAGGGCTCAATTTCAGGAGTAGACGTCAAATCTCCCTTCCTTCAACACCACCCAATGAGGCCATCCTCTGTCCCAATGTCATTCAATTTTTATTCTTTCCACTTCAAGTTTTAGCACATTTCAACCAAGGTCATATATTATTGGATTTCTTTTTTAATTTTAGTAAGGGCCAATTTTATTGGATTATAAGTAGGGATTTTGAAATGGAATAAACTTTGTAAACTATGGTAGCTTTGAAGTCGAGTCCTATATCCTTAGTCTTTTTTAGGAAATCATAATCCAAAGTAGTTCAGACATCAATATAAGTTACAGTTCTTGAAGCTTGAGAATTTAAGATCAAGGTGAATGCCCCACTAAAACGTACATCTCCATCATACATGGTGAAATTGTAATTGACAATAGGAATGGGGCTTGGAGCTAAGATGATCCAAGACAACTTAAAACCCTAGAGGCTATAATCTGTCTCAAACAATGAAGATAGAGATTTTGTAGCAAAGAGGAGAATGCTTATAAAGCAAGTGGGAAGAAGAAAGTTAACATATAACAAAAAAAAAAGAGGAAAGAAAGAAAGAAAGAAATAAGAAGAAATGAATTTGGTTTTACTTCTAAAACAAATTTCTTAAACACATTTCTTGAAAATATTGAAATTTGAAGGATACATCATCTTGTTATTTATAATTATTTTACCTAAAGATCATTGTGATCTTTCCTAGAAACATAAAATAAGTAAATAGAGGTCATTACCCAATAATCCTGCCTACGCATGATGATGGGAGGAAAGACTCTAGACAAACCTCAACTTTGGTATTATTTCTGCACAAAGTCATCCCTCTTATACTCGACTGTGTCCTCATGTGTGCAAGCCTGAGCTTTTACCATTGCACTAAGCAAAAACCCTTTTTATGTTCTCTACAAATATCTATTTTTCAAAATTACCTAAAAAATATTCTCTTTCTCAACAATAGTAACTGTAAAGTACTTTATGAGAAATAAAAACAAAACACAACCTTTTAACTTCCATTTATTCCAAACATACCATTAAATGAGATATTACAATGTTATACCTAAAGTCTTGCTTTCTTGGTTCCTGTGTCACTTCACATAAAAATTACTTAAGAGTTTCATTACCCATTGTGATCCGTATTGATTGAGGGTGCTTGGAGACCTAATCTTTTTGCATTAAATGAAAAACGTAACTCCTCTCAGAAAAATGAGTTTGAGTCTTGCTTTCTTGGTTCCTGTGTCACTTCACGTATTCCTGGCGTGTTAAGTTAAAGTGGCAATATGTATGCTAATAAAAAAAAATCATTAGAAAGTAATAGGACTTGTCTTTAGCATACGAATCTAGAGAACTTTAAAAAACAAAAGTTTGGTAAAAAATAGATCAGAAGTCAAAACTACATTACAACAAAAACTATTCTAATTGCAAAACGTTTCTGTTCAAGGCATCAAAACTTGGTCAATTGGAGAAAATTGTAGCAATAGCTCATAGAAAGAAGCCTACAAGGTAGTTTCAATTCTAATAGCATGAAAATTAAGATAAAAAATGGTTATCACTTTTTAGTAACGTCACCTTATATGTGGTAAGATGACATTTGACAACAAGAACTCGACTAAGTCTGCTAGTCAGCTTTGTACTTGACCAAATCACACTACTTGACATGTGAAATTGGCCAAGACACAAATTTAGTCACCTAAGGTTATTGTCCCCTTTCGTTTCAAGTATTTATCTTTCTAATTGAGCATTTAATTGTCTTTCTGAAATCTGTCATAGCCACAGAGTAGAACATTGTTGTTTGGAAAAATTTGGGAACTATCATATTCATAGAGGTAAGAAAAGATCAAGTACTTTCTTCAAGACACAGTAATCTGAGATCTTCCTCCATGCAAACATTATTTTGCAGATGGGGGAAACATTGACCAAAGCAAAAAATTCCACCACACCACATGGCATGGTTAATCAGCAGCAAAATGAATAAAAGACTAATTGGATTTGAGATAATTCTATTCTTTAGAGTTACTGTTCTTTTAAGCATCATTCAAACATCTAACATATACCTTTTAAAAAATAAAATATGAACATATAATTGTACCTGAAGATAAATTCACCATACCTTTGCACCATACCTTTCTTTTAATTCCAAGTTCCCACCAGTGTGATCACAGTCATGATGAGTGTTCAGTATGTAGGTCAAATTATGATTTTTCCTACTCAGGATGTCTATAATAGGTACAGCTTCAGAAGGATCAATGACTCCAACAGTGCCAGTATCCACATCATGTAAAATATATGCATAGTTGTCCTTCAGACATGGTACCTGATGATGGGGAAATTCATCAAAGGTTAACAGGGACTGGAACGCATATACTAAATGCATGTAAGCTGGGATAATATAGTGTGTATGTATGTGTTGTGTGCAAGTTTTCACATAAATGTGCACACACATACACGTGTACAAGCACATGAAATTATATACATTCAACCAGAATAAATTGAGGAGGCAAGCACCTAAGGCAACAAGAGACACTCCCCTGTTTGTGCAAAAGATGTTGCTTATTAAATTAGTTAATATAATAAATAAAAAAAAATACAATTTTAGTTACATTTGGAAAACATATAACATCAAATGATAAGTTCTTTTAGTTTAAAAAATAATAATATCTCTGAAGCATTGCATCGTTTAAAATGTTAAAGGCATAGAAAATTCACTAGTAATGACAAAGCGTTTTCATTTGCAAAGCATTTGCACAAGTAAAAATAAGTTTGACAACAAATCATAAAGGGAATGACAAAGTAGTTATAAAGAAATGTTGCCAATATTTAAGTACCTTAAAATAATGGATCATATAGCAGCCAAAGTTTCCAAATCATTAAGTATACACAAGGGGGAAAAAAAAGGAACATCTGCTCACCAATTCAATTTGCAATGTAGAAGAAACATTGATAACGCTGCATAAATGATTAACTCCAAGGGAACGACCGACTCCCCGCAAGGTTTTGAATGGCAACGACAGGAACTTCACAAATCCATATACGAGATTTTTTCTAATGAAAATTTGTCTCAAGCCTGGCCATATGCAAAGCTCCCCCCTCGTCTAATACAATAAAAAAAAAGGAGAGGGTTCAGATTTCATTCATATAAAGTGAACTAGCATTGGTGAATGACCAGAACAAGCATTGGTGACCAAAGAAAATCTGGAGTGCTTCGCAAAAATGCTAAAGTAAAAACTACTTTCCTGTTAAACGTTTTCAACTATACCAAGAATGGATGTGAAAACAAGCATCTATGGCAAAAGAGCCACTGTTGGTAAATATCATATGACGAGGAAAACTGAAGCACACCTCAACCTACTACTTGGATCAAAAAATG